>JAIUCV010000076.1:5877500-7113947 GCA_026724425.1 Erythrophleum ivorense
TGAAATATGAGTTCTTTTGATAGAGAAAGAAAGAGCATATACCAGCAGAGGAAGATATTCAGTTGTATGTCTTCTCAGCACAAATAATCCACTATGTTTGTTTGTATCTGATGTAGTTAAGACCTTTGTGAAAGAATGAACTACTAGCAATCGACGGTTGACATTATTGAGAATAGGAATTGAAGTTTCCTAGATATTGCAAATTCAAAAAAAAAAAATCAGTTGAAAGTGATTTAAAAAAAGTGCAAGTAATTTAAAAATAAATTTTGAATTTTGCCATCACCATGGAATCCGGCATCAAAGTAATCTTGGTGTATACTTCATCAGTATCTTTCATCACCTAAAGTTCAAATACAAAAATGAGCAACAATATAACCAATACTATATATGCAGTCTAAGAAAATGTAGCTCTTGTGTAACTAATGGGCCATTACCTCAAGCTGATAACCACTAACACGACATGAAACCTTCGACGGAAGATCGACAATTTGCCTCGGATGATCCATTTCTTGGTTTGTAGACGCTTCTAACTAAAGATGCCATTAAATTGCAGAATGTTATTTCACAAACAAAATATAATTTTTAAGAGAAAATTAAATCGGAAGATTTAGAGATTGAGCACTTACTTGCTCTATTTTTCCTGGAGGAAAGTAATAAACCTTTTCTCCAATTTTTGCAAGATCACCCGAAGGTCCAGCACATGACTTCCATAACTCATACAAATAGCTCTTTGAGGTATCAACTCAGTAAAAAGAGAAAAAACATTATCACACAAAAATGTTTCTGAAAAATAAAGAAATTCAATAAAAACATTTCTCACTTATGCCTAAAATTTCAGGATATGCGTTAGCAACTTCATTACTCGTCATCTCTTATACAAGGTTGTAACACAATAAAGCCACCCAATATTTGCTATGTGATTGATCAAGCCCGCTTAACTCACTCCTAACTTTCTCTCTTTAAGCCACGAGAACACAAAACCGTGTTGCTACAAGAAAAAAAAATTAAGAAGAAACTTATTCGCTTACCATTAAAAAACATTAAAAAATTTGATAAAATAAATCTAAATCTAGATTTTATGAACTCGAAGGCAATAAGGAATCCTGATTGTTGATCATAAAAGCTAATATTTAGCATAATACCAGTGTTTGATGAATCAAAGAGACTTATTGAGATTACTGAAAGGTAGCTTGAACATGTTCTTTTTCGTCCTTTAAGTATTTTTATTACTTTATTTTTGTGAATGATTTTATGCATAATATATAAGTATTTATAGGTGAAACAAGATTCAATATCTACATTAAACTTTGAATAAAATTTTAATTAATAAGATTACCAAAAAAAATATACAACAAGTCGTCGCTAAAAGTATTATCATCAATAATTTACTAAACTTACTCGAGCAAGTCTTTGGAATCCGACGTTTATCAAAAAAAAAAAAAAACTTACTCGAAACAAACTAAACTTCGTTAACATTGACTTCATTAATTATTATACCAAAAAATAATATGAATAGATGTAGGGAGAAATTAAATGAGGACGGAACAATAATTTTTGTTGCCTTTCTTTTTGCAAATTACCATAAACTCGCTAAATCTAGAAATACTTACTAACATTCCGTTTCTAAAAACTTATGTTGTAGAGTTTTCACTTAGATTAAGAAATAATTAATACATAACTTTAAATGCATTATTTTTCTCTCACTAACCACTTTTCCATTAATATGAACTAATATCAATTCAACAATGTTCTTGAATTTCACAATCAAATTACATTTATTAATAAACAATAAAAAATAAATCTAAAAGTCAAACTTTATGAAACAAAGAAAAATTATAAAACATCAATTTTTAGAAACAGAGAGAGTATATTCAAAGAATTAATTAAGTTACTAAGATGCCATATTGGAATATGAAACTACTTTTGAAAATTATATACATATTTGTTTGTTAGATACATATTCTTGTTGATATTGATATTGTGGGTATACTAAATTTGAGGATATAAATAGTTTTTCTTTAGCCTTTTTGCGTGGTAAAATATATTATTTGTCTCTGTTCAACTGATATTGTTTTGTAGATTTGTTTGTTTTTACGAATAAAATAGATATTTATGAAACAAAAGAGAAAAAAGAGAAATGAGAAATGAAAAACATTAAAACTAAAAATTAATGAATCAATTAATTTACACACTTTTTCATTATTATATTTTTCTAAGATAAAATATAATATTTACCAAAAATCCTAAAATATATTTCAAAAAATAAAATAATGAAAACATCAACTAAGATAAAAACACTAATTTGCTAGAACCAGGCGCTAAATAACAATTTTTGTTTGATAATAAAGTCTAGGTTACCCTCTTTTGGGCTTAGGTCTCTCCATTTCATTGAGAGGGTTTCATTCCTATTGTTTAGGCAACTCGTGCTGGAGATACTCTCATTTTATCTCAGTTTCAGAAATTTTTTTCTTTCGAGTCTTTACGTTTAAGGCAAGTTACGACCAACTTTGGAAAATAGTTTAACCTAGTTGAAGCTCTCGAAGACGCCGTCGAAGGTTTTTGTGTCTCTGGCTTTATTCCCTTGGTCGATATTCTTCTCCTGCCTCGGTTGATCAACAAAGCCTTACAATCGATGACATGTACAATCAAAGGAGACAAACCGCTGAAGTTATCAAGCCATCAAAAGTACCGTTCTACTGATAAGAACGTCATGAGCATCATGGGACGTATGCTGAACCCTGAGAATCAAAACATGAAAAGCCTAATATGGGATCTCCCAAGAGCTTTCAACTGTTTTGACAGGGTGAGAGGAGTTGCGCTGTCGAAAGACAGTTTCCAGCTCGTTTTCAAATATGAAGAAGATCTCTTGAAAGTCTTAAAGGTTGGTGTATACACGCAAGATGATTGGTGTGTGGAAATGGAAAGATGGATAGAAAAACCACCAGATGACTATCTCACGATCATACCAGTTTGGGTACACCTATATGAAATCCTGGTGAACTACTACATGGAGGCCACCATCACCGACATCGCTGAGGAAGTCAGACAAGTCATCAAAGTCGCCTTTGATCCGGACAAACCGCAAAGCCAGAGATTTGTACGAGCTCGTGTCCTGTTCGATGTCTCTAAACCTCTGCGCAATTCTAAGATGGTGGAGCGACCAGATGGGAAAGTGGTAACAGTTACTTTTAATTATGACATGATCCGAAAAAGATGCTTTCAGCGCCAACGGTTAACGCAGATGTCCCCTGAATTTGTCCAGAGGAAAAGTTTTGAACTCTTGCAATTTCAAAGGTGCAGACTCAACCAATTATGTTACCCGATGATCCCCTGTATGGAGTCTTAACAGAACAAGTGGGTTGGGATACAAAAACAGGGAAGCTAATGATTGATAAGAAGGTCATGGATGTAGTAAGACAATACCTTCAGGTTGCGGATCCTGGAATAAAGAAAGCAAGGGGGATGAGGGTGAAACAATCAATCTTTGATTTGGATGGATATATCTTGGAACAAAAAACATTGTTGAGACTAGAACCAGCTCCAGTGATCACCACAGATATAAATAGAGGGAAAGGATTAGTTTTCAACTTCCCATAGCAGAGCACCTCTCGGAGGGAAGGAGATAGACACTTGATTGAGACTTCTGCAGATGGTGGAAGGTCCAAACCGAATCAAAACATGGGAACAATTGGAAATGTGGAGCTGATCGAATCGACAGAGTCTTCTTTTACTGATTGTTCTACGGGTTTTAGAATTGGTACCTCAGGTGTCAGTTCGTCCGGGACAAGCTCCGTTAAAAAGAATTTCCGTAGAAGAACTCAATCATCTATTAGAAGGAAGCAACAAAACAACGGTGATAAAAATCTGTCTGAAACATAGCAAGATGTCATTGCTGCTCAGAAGGAAACAAGTTCGAGTAAGAGGAAGCCAGAAGAAGTTGGAGAGGCCCCAGCCAAGTGTATTAAGAGGGACCAAGCAAGGGTGGATCCGACTGATCCACCGTCGATCCAGTAGGTATACTCAACTGGAATTGTCAAGGAGTTGGGAATCCCTGGACAATTCAACACCTCGGGTAGAAGGTTTTCCCGACGTCAAATCTTATGATATTGATCTTGTTGGATAGATATTTGAGTCAAGTATCACGGCGAAGTGGAATGAAGCCATTTGGAGTTTACATCAGGAATATATTTATTTTTTCTCGCCAGACATGTCCGCCCGGCGAACAAGAGAAACCCACGAAATATTTGGTGTACAAAATGGACCGGATCCACTTCGAGCCAAGCCTAAGCCTCACTGTACTGAAGCCCATGTTATCAAACACGATTTGGAGGCGGTGACTTTGGCCCATTCAAGGACTTGGCGTGCAAGCTCAAGCGGCTAGAGAGAAATGAAAACTTTCCTCTTCTTGCCCGCGCATTAACTCAGCCGACCTAGGCTCCTCCTTACCTATATATACTTTCTTTTAGCCTCTTGTTTAGACATCCTTTTATCAATCAGACATCTCTTGAATAAAAATCAGAGGCACTTAGGTGGTCTCCTCTCTTCTTTTCTTTTTCTTTTGCATTGTACATATTTACATGTTTCTTTAAGTTTATGTCTAGGATTAGAGGTTTCTCTTTATGAAAGAGCGACGGTTTGATCTCTATCTCTCCACCTCTCCTCATTAGAACTATGAGACTCCTTCTTTTTTCATTAGACCCATTATTGAATTATGGATCCTTCAATGAGGACATACGTAATTGCCATCGGGAATCGGTTGTTAAATAAAGGGGAAGCCTTGTGGTTCTCCATCTTTATCTACGCCTAATGCTTGTTGCTAGAGTAGCTAACTAGTGACTCGATCTAAGGTTGATATACTCTCCAAAAGCTTGTTATATCTCTGAATCTAATATTTGATGGTCAATTCGTCTTATGCTATGAAAGTAGACCTAAAGAGTTTTGTGAACAATCATTACCTAACTATAATGCATGTCTCACTCTACAACGACTAACGAAAGCTGAGCCCATTGGTTTAAGAGACATAGGGGGTTGGAGCCACGAAAGTGGGAAGATCCTATATTAGTGTTTTGAGTTCAATGAATCGGATTTAACAAAATTTTCAATCGATTTGGTATATGTCCTTTGCGAATGTACTTTGTTCAATAATGTTGCTTATATAGTTTTGTATTGTTTATACTATTGTTCTCTATTTAAAACCAAACAAAAAAACCCCTTGTATATTATTGATTTAGCTTAACCAAGTCTTGTTGAACATGTAGTGTGCAACTCGCAATCTCTTGTGGTTCGACCCCTAAGTACTACAACTACAAGTTGTGCACTTGCAGCTATTAGTTTATTTAAGGTTTTATTACTTGCAAACACCCACGCATGCATCAAATTTTTGGCACCGTTTCCGGGGATTGCATTTGCACTTTCATGTTTTAGGATTAAGTTAAGGCTAAATCTTTGTTTCTTGTTTACTAACTTTTCGATTTTTCTTTGTTCTTGTGTTTCTTAGGTACTTAAAAGATGAACCATTACACCAGCATGAGCACTCACTTTGGGAACCACATCCCACTTACCCATGAAGTCCAGGGATGGCCACAACCTTCAAATCCGGCTGGAGACTTCATCCCAATGCCGATCCCACCGAACCATCACCATCCGATCTTTGATGGAGCCGACCGAGAAGAGCATCATCATCACCAAGACCAACCTTGGGTCTATCAGCATCAAGGCCGACCTCACCAGCCACCCTATCATCATCATCATTCACGCCCGGACCTGCCTACATAATATGACCATGTCCTTAATAGGCGGAGAGATAACCATCTCAAAGCTATGTTAGAAGAGCTCATATAAAGCCAAAGAAAGTCCAACCAAGAGCTTGGATCAAGGTTAGAGTTTCTAAGGTATGACCTTGATGAAAAGTTTGGGACCCTCTTTGACCAAATAGAGAGAGTAGAATAAAGATGCATAGAAGTGGAGGAGGAGATAAAGAAACAAGCCAAAACCGTCAAAGACAACACAAGGGCGATCTACAACTTGAATCTCGCCACAAGGGAAATGGATAACCACCTAGATGAGAAGATCACAAGTTTGGATAACAACCTCAATGGCACCACCGAGAGCCTCAATTCAATCACTCTTGTAGCTCACCAAGCTAAGAAGAGAGCAACATAAGTTGGCCAAAGGGGGAAAGAGTGTTATTCGACAATGCTAGTGTTGGTGGATGGGTAAAAACAAGTGAAAGGATCAATCCGTGATCTACACCTCTCTGTAGATAAGAGATACCAAGATGTCCTTAGAAAGACCAAGGGATTAGAAGACAAAGCAGAAGGAGTCTCCAAGGAAGTCGAAACTCTCACCGACCGCTTGGCGGCATTGGAAGAAAGAGCTTCAAAGGATGCAAAGGCAACCGACTCAAAGCATAGCAACGCTTTGGTTGCCTTTGGTGTTAAAGAAACCAATCCAAGAGTGGTTTGGGATGAGAATGAAAGTAGAGTCGGCCAAGATAGAAGCACAAAGCTCACGGCAAGGATAAGACGAAGAATGCCACAAGAGGGGATGACCTTTCCTCTAAGATCTCCACCACCGCCTGTAACATCCGTAAACGTGAAGTGCTGTTTTGGAGGTGGTGTCGGACGACACCAAGTGATCGAGAGTAGTTGCATATGCTCTATACGGTGTGAATCTGGGGTTGCCTGTGCATGCTCTTGTTTGATTGTTGTGCAGTCGGTCTAAAGGTCCAAGCATTGTGTAGAAATATGTGTAAATCGACTTCTAATTAGTTGGTGTCGAGCGACACCAGGAGGGTGTCGATCGACACCGGTTTGGGAATCGATTTTCGGTTTAAATTGATTGTGTTCGGTTTTGTGTAGTTGGTCGAGTGGTGTCGACCGACACCAAGGGTTGGTGTCGCTCGACACCGGTTATCGAGAAATCGATCGGTTAGATTCAAGTCGGCTGGTTTTGTCCGGTTTAGGGCGAGGAAACCCTACTTTCGCGATTAAAAACACTGTAGCCGCGTTAGAGGCACAGTTTTCGAGGCAGGGAGTTCTAGCGACGATTTTTGGAGCTTTGGAGGTAATTTCTGGAGTTTTGGAGTGACTTGTGGCTGTTCATTGTGGTTCCATCTTCCCCTTCGTTTCTAATCCGTTCTAAGGTGAGTGCGCGACCGTAGGTCCGTGAATCACTAGAGATTCTATGAGTTTGAGTTTATTGTTGAGCTTTTCGAGTTGTCCTTGAGCTGTTCTTGGTTGATTTGAGTTTATAATCGTTTTAGGGTGTTGAATCCCCTTGATTAAGTGTTTTTGTGCTGTTTTGTCGCGTTTGGTCTGTTGTGGTCGGGGCAGTGTCGAACGACACCTTTTGGTGTCGGTCAACACTGAGGCGCTAGTGTCGAGCGAAACCACTTGTGGTGTCGATCGACACCTAGCTGGGCGTCGAACGACACTATAGGGAGGTGTCGGTCGATACTAGTGTTTCTGTTTCGAGTTTGTCGAGTTTTTGTGGTGCTGTTTATTGGTGAAGGTTATTGTTGTTGATGATTATTGATATCGTTGTTTATTGATGCTATTGAGTACTGTATTGTCTAGTGGTGGGCGTAATTGGCCTGTAGACGGGATGACCGTCTCACTGAGTATTTATGATAATACTCACGCATTTCTTTCGTAATGTGATGCAGGTAACAGGAGTTTGTGACCGCGGGATCGAGGCTGGAGAGGGGGATGATAGGGTTATTGTTTTATTGTTTCATTGTTTAAGTTGGTAGCGAACCTGGTGTTTAGGGTGCTAGAGTTTATTCATATTTCTGAATTTGTTTATTGGATTATTGAAATTACCTGTTGAATTGGTTATTGATATTGAGATATTTGTTGTTGAATTGATAATTTAATTATTTATTTAAAGACTTCTGCTGAGTGTTGTTGAATTATAAGAAAAAAAAAGAACTGGTTGTTTCATTTTGGTATCAGAGCCTAGACCTTTTTAGGACTGTTAAATTGGGTCGAACTGAGACTATGTGTTAATTGATTAATTGTGGTTTAGTCAGTTGTTTGTCTTAGTATCATCCCCTTCGGCCTTCGAGAGATTCCGCGGTAAGTGTGTTTATGGTTTTGTTTTGGTGTAAGTCTAGTTCCTCATCTTATGTGCTTTGGTAGTGCAGCAAGATGGATGCAGGTGCTAGAGGTCGTGGTGCGAGAGGGCGCGGTAGAGCCCGTGGGGGCAGAGCAGTTGGCCGTGGTGGCCGAGCTGCGGGCCGTGGAGGTCGGGGTCGTGGGCGTGGTTTACCAGAGGCTTCAACGGAGAGTGCAGTGCCTAGTGTGGCGAATGCGTCAGTGACACAGTCAGTGGCGGGTGAGGCCAGTTTGGGTGCCGGTGGTGGCGCAGGAAATTGGGCGGCTCAGGGTGGGGGCGCGGCTCTAGCTCAGGGTGACTTGATAGTGGGGCTACTGACGCAGCTTTTGGCACATCTTCCGCAGGCGGTTCCACAGTAGGCTCCGGGTGCACCTCCAGTGGCCGGAGCACAGGTGGGTGCTGGTTTTGTTGGGCAGCATGAGGCTGCAGGGTTTGTTGGGCAGCATGGTGCTGCGGTGTTTGGGCATCCATTTTATCTAGAGATGATGAGGAAGATGCAGATGATTGGGACACCGTTCTTTGAGGGCGGGAGTGAGCCCGAGCAGGCCGATGAGTGGCGGCAGAGACTGGAGTGGAACTTTGGTTCAGTCAGGTGTCCAGAGGAGTATCGGGTTGAGCTAGCGGTGCACTACCTTAGTGGGGATGCACATTTGTGGTGGAGATCTGTTGTGACTCGGAGGGCTATGTGGACTTGGGGCGAATTCCTAGCGGAGTTCAACGCCAAGTATTTCCCTCAGGAGGCTCGAGACAGATTTCAGATGAGATTCATGGCATTGACTCAGGGTGAGAGGTCAGTGCGGGAGTATGATGCGGAGTTCGGCAGACTCGTAGTGCATACGGGTTTTGGTTTTGAGGGCGAGCGGGCCCTGACGATGAGATTCTTACAGGGAATTCGGTCGAGTATCAGGACTCAGTGCAGAGGTGGTATGTACACCACGAGAGCGGAGTTAGTGGAGCTGGCGGCTTCCATTGAGGAGGACCTTCGGGAGCAGGTTGGACCAGTAGCGGTACCAGCTGCAGTTGCTCCTGCTACCCGTCACAGGGGCCAGCAGCAGCAGCACGAGAGAGTTGAGTCTGGTTCTGGCAGGGGTGACAAGCCTGCGCAGGGTCAGAAGAGGAGAGCAAATGAGATGTCTGTTAGTAGCTTGAGCAGCAAGGGTGGTTGCTATGGCTGCGGGAGCGTGGATCATAGGGTTGCTAGTTGTCCCAAGAGGGAGGCATCCAGGGAGGCTACAGTGTGTTTCTACTGTATGGAGCCAGGGCATATCAGGCCGATGTGTCCCAAGTTGCAGCCGATGTCAGTGGCGGTGGTTCAGCCTTTGGCGATTCAGTCAGCGGATCAGATCGCAGCGTTGCAGCAGTTAGATCAGACTGGAGGAGTAGCGCTTGCGTACACGTCGACGACAGAGTTAGGCCAGACGAGTCGTTCAGGGCCATATCACAGGTAGAATTTCTTACTCAGACTTTGTAAATTCTTAGTGGTAGAATTTTAGTGTTGTTGTTGGTTTCTTTATTTTTTCGGTGATAGAGTTTAGGAATCTTTTGCACCATTGGTGGAATTGTGTAAGAATGTTGTTAGTGGGCGGTGTGGAGTCTCAAAGGTGTTTGACTCGGGAACATTAAATGTTTCCTTACTCCGGAGCGTGCCAAGTGTTTCGGCATCGGGAGCAGCGTTGTTGAGTTTTTGGGTTTTGACCAAGGTGGCCGGTGGAGGAATTTTGGCTGCGTACGGCCTTGTTAGAGCAGTTGGTTGCATGGAGTTGAGTGGACGGAGAGTTGTTCTACCTAAGAGAGTTTTGTGAGGCTTTGCATGGGAGGCCATGTAGGATGTCTGTATTCTGGACCCAAGTGTGGGAGCGCAGCATTTATGGAGCTATTTTGTTCAGAAAAAAGACAGAGAAGGTCCGTGTTTGAGGCTGGACAAGAAGGAAGCTCGGGGTATGCGGGAAGGATACGCTGTTAGGCGGAAACGAGAGTTCGAGTTTGAGATGGCGAGATCGTGGGTATCTCCAGTTGGTTTGTGGTTTTAGTTTTGGTTTGAGGTGTTTGGTGTTTTGTGGATATGTATTTTCGTTGGTGGTACGACATACATTTTCAAATTTTATGAGATGGAGTTGCCTCATATTTTGGTTGTGTTTCGGAGGTTACAAGTATGTTGACCAGTTTGGGTCGTGAGTGATTTCTAGTAGGATGTGTTATACGAGTTTCAGATTATTACTCGATACAGTTTTAGAGACGGTGGGTCTTTAGAAGAGACGGGTGGGTCTTTAGAAGAGACGGGTGGGTCTTTAGAGGAGATGGGTGGATCTCTTGTGGACTTATATGTGAGGGTCGCTACCTCAGTATAAGTGGTTTTTTGTGGTTACTATTGTGACGGGTGGGTCACAATAGGGGTATCGAGGGACGGGTGGATCTCTCGAGGAGACGGGTGGGTCTCATGTTTTGGTTTTTAGAGTTGTGGTGTTGTGTTGAGGAGTAATAATGTCTGGGAACGTGTGTATAACATAGGATTTGACATGAACCTCTGAGATTAGTGGAAGATCTCTAGTGTTGGGCCATGTGGGCCTGTTTTGCCGTCTGTGGTAGACGCGTTGTGTTGGGATTCGAGGACGAATCCAGTTTAGTGGGGGAGAATTTTAAGATCCGTAAACGTGAAGTGCTGTTTTGGAGGTGGTGTCGGACGACACCAAGTGATCGGGAGTAGTTGCATATGCTCTATACGGTGTGAATCTCGGGTTGACTGTGCATGTTCTTGTTTGATTGTTGTGCAGTCGGTCTAAAGGTCCAAGCATTGTGTAGAAAAATGTGTAAATCGACTTCTGATTAGTTGGTGTCGAGCGACACCAAGAGGGTGTCGATCGACACCAAGAGGGTGTCGATCGACACCAGTTTGGGAATCGATTTTCGGTTTAAATCGATTGTGTTAAGTTTTGTGGAGTTGGCCGAGTGGTGTCGACCAACACCGGTTATCGAGAAATCGATCGGTTCGATTCAAGTCGGCTGGTTTTGTCCGGTTTAGGGCGAGGATACCCTACTTTCGCGATTAAAAACACTGTAGCCGCGTTGGAGGCACAGTTTTCGAGGCAGAGTGTTCTAGAGGCGATTTTTGGAGATTTGAAGGTGATTTCTGGAGTTTTGGAGTGATTTGTGGCTGTTCATCGTGGTTCCATCTTCCCCTTCATTTCTAATCCGTTCTAAGGTGAGTGCGCGACCGTAGGTGAAACAACCAAGCTTTTTTATTTTTTATAATACATTATAAAATGCGGAAACTCTTTTTATAAACGATTATAAATGCGGAAACTCTCAAAAGAATTCAATAATATTAAATCATAATAAACCGTTCAACAAATAACCAATAACCAATAAAACCAATAAAGAATAAGCAACCTAAACACCAGGTTTGCTACATTATTAAAACATGACTAACACCCTAAAATGATGAATTCCTTTTCAACCACAACAAGATAGCCAAAACCAAATTCCTAATCTCATCATCCTCTTCTCTCTGTCTCTATCCGCGGAAGAACATTGCTGTTACCTGCATCATATTGGAATAGAGATGCGTAAGTATTATCATAAATACTTAGTGAGTGGATCGTCTTGCCTACATGCCAAGTACGTCAAACACTAGACAATACATCAACAATAATCAACAACAAGAACAATAATCAACAACATAAACCTCCATGTCAGGAAACACCCACGTTTCCTGACCACCCAGGTCGGTGTCGACCGACACCTCTATGGTGTCGCTCGACGCCAGCCTCCTGAGTGTCGATCGACACTCATCGAATGTCGATCGACACCAGCTCGACGCCCAGACACCAGAAGCTACGAAAAATCGCATAAACACACAAAATCGTGGGATTCAACCCCCACATCGATCAAACAGCAATATAACTCAACCACAACTCAAGAACAACTCGAAAACTCATCAATAAACTCGAAATCAAACAACCTCTAATGATTAACGGACCTACAATCACACACTCACCTTGAAAAGGATTAGAAGGAAGGAAAGGAGATGGAACAATGAAGAACAGCAACAGATTCAACCCAGAAACTCAGATTTCTCTCCCAAAATCGCCTCCCTTTTGCTCTGAAAGTGAAAAACTCGAAAAATAACTTTCACCACGCGGCTGCAGTGTTTTATCGCGGACCTAGGGCTTCCCTCGCCCAAACCGAACAAAACCAGCCGACTTAAATCAAACCGGTCGATTTCACAATAACCGGTGTCGATCGACACCCTTCCTTGGTGTCGGTCGACACCCATCGACCAAAACCAAACCAACCTCAATTCGATCGACTAAACCCGGAATCGCTCACGATAATCGGTGTCGATCGACACTAGGTATTCAAGAGCTTTTGACACATTTTATTCGAGATGATTGAACCTTAAACCAACTGTACAACAATCAAACAAGAACATGTACAATCAATCCTCAATTCACACCCCAAAGAGCGTATGTAATCGACTCCCGAATCCCTAATGTCGTCCGATACCACTTCTAAAACAACTTTCTGGTTCGCGGATGTTACAGTAGGTTCGTGAATCAATAGAGATTCTATGAGTTTGAGTTTATTGTTGAGCTTTTCGAGTTCTCCTTGAGCTGTTCTTGGTTGATTTGAGTTTATAATCGTTTTAGGGTTTTGAATCCCCTTGATTAAGTGTTTTTGTGCTGTTTCGTCGCGTTTGGTCTGTTGTGGTTGGGGCAGTGTCGAACGACACCTTTTGGTGTCGGTCGACACTGAGGCGCTAGTGTCGAGCGACACCACTTGTGGTGTCGATCAACACCTAGCTGGGCGTCGAACGACCCCATGGGGAGGTGTCGGTCGACACTAGTGTTTCTGTTTCGAGTTTGTCGAGTTTTTGTGGTGCTGTTTATTGGTGAAGGTTATTGTTGTTGATGATTGTTGATATCGTTGTTTATTGATGCTATTGAGTACTGTATTGTCTAGTGGTGGGCGTATGACCGTCTCACTGAGTATTTATGATAATACTCACGCATCTCTTTCGTAATGTGATGCAGGTAACATGAGTTTGTGACCGTGGGATCGAGGCTGGAGAGGGGGATGATAGGGTTATTGTTTTATTGTTTCATTGTTTAAGTTGGTAGCGAACCTGGTGTTTAGGTTGCTAGAGTTTATTCATATTTCTGGAGTTGTTTATTGGATTATTGGAATTACCTGTTGAATTGGTTATTTAATTGGTTGTTGATATTGAGATATTTGTTGTTGATAATTTAATTATTTATTTAAAGACTTCCGCTGAGTGTTGTTTAATTAAAAAAAAAAAAAAAAGAACTGGTTGTTTCACCGCCTGTATGCGTAGACAAGAGGAAGAAGAGATCTACAAGCAAGGAAATCATGGATGACTTTACCTTCATGGCAAGAAAGTTCCCATACAACACCACATTCGAGAAAACATGAGACAGGATCCCTTTCACGCAAGATCTAGTTATGACCCATGATTGGGGTTTAGCCAACATGAAGAGGATGTATAATGAAGCAAGGAAGGGATTGCCTAAGCCTAGGACACTACACAGGCTTCATGAACCATATTACTTCCTTATACATTGCTCAATCAATGGCCATTATTTTGATGATGCCCTATGCGATTCCGATTCTAGTGTGAACCTTATGTCGGCCGTAATAGCATGAAGTTTGGGATTGATCGGTTCTATGGAGCAATCTAACATGGGCATTAAGCTGGCGGATAGTTCTTTAACCGAACCACTTGGAGAGGTAAAAGATGTCCAACTTGATTTTGGAGGATGTATTGTTCCAGCCGACTTCTATGTAGTAGTTACGCAAGATCTGGATGATTCTGGTCTTTTGCTTGGAAGATCTTTCTTGGCAACAGCTGGGGCGATCATGGACTGGCCTAAAAGAAGAGTCTCACTAGCCAATGTTGACAAAGACACCTTCTATGATGCTGCACCTCCCGGTTTATCATCTAAGCGATTTCGCTACACTAGTGGAGGAGAACGCACACATGTAAGAGGTCAACCACATGGCTACCTAATCAAGGAAGTCCTATAATATGAGATGTTGTTGGATTCATCAAGCACCATGAGCTTCTTGGAGCCTCCATTCATGCCTAACACCTAAGAACAACAAGGAGTCGAGCTATAAGGATTTAAGATGTCAATCCAATTAGAAAACAATGAATGCTCTATATAACTGTGAGATGATAAACATGTCAAGCCAAATGGGGGTTTTAAAGATTGTAACCAACTATCAACCTAATAATGAAATGTAAAAAGCAATAAAGACAAATACTGGAATGAACTCGATCGAGTGCTATCACGACACAGCAAAGGCAGCTCGATTGAGTGGAACTAAAACAGAGAATAACTAGCTCGATCGAGTTGACAAGAAACAAAGTAAAACTAGCTCGATCGAGTGCGAATGAAACAGAGCAAAAACGAAGCTAAGATTCAATGGAAGAATATAGACCTAAAGATGGGGTTTTACAACCAGAGAGGACCTATGATTAATCAATGATGCTTTCAAACAACATGTATTCATGCACATCCCTTGGCAATGGAATCTCAGGACTGGTTAACCCACTGTCGTGGTGAGAACCATCAATCTGGGAACTATCTCCTTAGCTAATTGTCGTTAGTGAGATTGAACCCAGAAAGCTGTGAACACAAATCCATTTCAAGCCCTAAAATCTCCTTATACAATCACTGTCGTGAGATAAGCAAGCTAGTCCTCTGTTAGGTTCATTCAGGCATTCAATCAAACACTTCCATGCTGATGAACGTCCAGAATCAAAACCACTAGGGTCATTAGTGATCAGCACTTAGACCAACCTAACAGAGAGGGATAATGATTATAAACACTAAGCATCAAAGATTAAGCATAAAAACTCTCTAATCTAACCCATATCCAAAATCATAACAAAACTCAACAAAACAATAAGCAATAAGCAATAAGCATCAAGGATTAACCCTAAGGGCGATTTACTCACAACCCATATCCAGAATCATAACAAAACTCAACAAAACTAACATCAAAAGAAAGAACAGAAGAAATTAAACAACTTTTATTAAAGGCATAAGTACAAATTCGAAATAACAAAGTGCAGATCTACAAAATAAAATGCATAAAACTTAAGAACATAAAAGAGGTTTTCTGGTGGCTGAAAAGCTAAAAAGAAGAGAAGATATTCATGACCTAGGGCCTCAGGCCTTTTATAGGGAACAAAAAACTAGGTCAAAAGTGTAAAAAGAGTCAAAGGGAAGGCTGAAATCGCGGAGCTGCAACCAACTTAAGACCACTCGATCGAGTGGTTGATCGAGTTGTCAACTCGATCTAGTGCTTGATGAAGTGCTCCTTCTTCTCTACTCGATCGAGTGCTTGATGAAGTGCACTCCCTCTTTCTCCCATCACATCCTCACAAGCTGGCATTGCTCCAAAGTGTTCCCAAGTACCTAATTTGGACACCAAACATGCAAATGTATGCAATGCACTTCCTAGGACAGCCATGTATGCAAACTAAGAAGAAAGTGCAAAGAAATGTCTTTAAGGATGGCTGAAACAATGCAATAGTGGTCTAAAAGTGATGCTAAAAGAGTATGAAATATGAATGCATCAACACCCCCAAACTTATCCTTTGCTTGCCCTCAAGCAAACAAATAGAATCAGAGAGAGAGATGAGGGTTAAAAATAGTTGATATAACCAAAGCATGCTAGAAATTAAAAAACGATTTAATCAATGCCCAAGTTCAAGATTCCAGAATGCAGCAAGGTGAGAGTTACTTCCAAAAATCTTAGCCATCAGAAAGATGGCCGCGGTAGAAGATTTTTCCGACGTCCAAATCTTATGATCTTGATCTTGTTGGATAGATATTTGAGTCAACCATCACGGCGAAGTGAAATGAAGCCATTTGGAGTTCACATCCAGACTATACCCTTTTTCTCGCCAGAAATGTCCGCCCGGCGAACAAGAGAAACCAATGAAAGATTTGGTGTAGAAAATGTTTAACAAGATCAATCCAACTTCACTGTCAATCAAACCATTCATTCATATCAGCGAATCCCTTTAACATTCATTAAATAGAACAGTGAACCATGCTCATGCAAATTAAACGACTCATTTGGTTAAGGGTGATGGTCAAGAGACAAAGGTGGTCCCTTATACATAAAACGTTTTATAAACAGGGATCTCTCAAGAAAATGAACAAGCTTCAACAAAAAGGCTAAGAGTTAGAACCAAGGATGATACAAGAGCAGAATTCCCATCTACCCAGAACACACTCGATCGAGTCTAAACCCTGAACCCAGAACAAACCAAGAACAAACTCCTATCTACCCTTTCGGTGCTTTGCCTTTAGACACAGAAGAGCACTTACTCACTTTTCTTTCTTTTTCTTAGTACTTAGCCAAGGGAGAGGTTTTATCTTTATATACTCTAGCAGTTTGGGAACTTAAACGTAGGAAACTTTTTCTTTCTTTTAAACACACTTTGAGGTGCTTGCCTTCTTTTCCTTTTCCTAATTTCTTAGAACCCTTTTCTTTTTCTTTAAACACTTCCCAAACCTTTCCTAGACTCTTTTTGATATACAAACCAACTCCGTGGTTTTAACCACAGCTCTTTTCTTTTATTTTCCCACTTTCCTGGATATAGAATGAACTCACCCAAGCCCAAATGAACACCCCCAAACTTAGCCTAAGCTGATCTAAGGATGGACCATAATCTACACAGAAAACCTGCTCTTTATCGGTTTAAACTCAACAGCATTTGCTAAAAATATTTGAAATAAGGCCTCACCAACACACACAAGAATGGCAAAGGGTTTGAAAGGAAGGCTAAGGTAAGGGTAGGGATCAGCTACTTGGACAAACAAGAGTGGATAAAATGGGAAAAGAATGTCCAAGTATGTATAACTATCCATGAGTTGCTTATCAATGCATGAAATGGTAATTAAGATTCATGATTATGGTTCAAGTAAACAGGGAAATGCATCAATTCACAGTAATTGTTTAAATGAGATGTGCATGTCAGGATATGATTAAGGTAAACATGGTTCTATCTTAACTCTTCATTCTCACCCTAATGCACAAGAGATTCAAGAACCAGGGCACAAACAAATCGCATAAGATGACATATTTACAAGGTTATATGAATAATGCAATGTAAATGCAAACCTATATGATGCAGATTAGACTCAATCTTAAAATAAGAATGCAACTACATAAATTTTTTGTGATTTTTTGCAATTTTTTCAATTTTTATGGGTTTTCTATGCCTTATATGCATGCAGACTCAAGAGATGAAAAATTGAAAATAAGAAAACAAAACACAATATCAAATGGCTCTCAAACACTCCCCCAAACTTAAATTACATAGTCCCTTGTGTAACAAAAGTCTAAGAGAAGATTAGTGCATGATAAAAACAAGTAAAAGCTAAATGCAGCGGTATATACAAGGGAAGGGGGGTTTGATACCTCAGTGATAGCCAAAAAGATTGGCGATTTGGCTGTTCCGCTCTGTAGAGGGAAGTCTGCCATCTGGAGTATTGTATTCGACCATGGCGGCTCGATTGAACTCTCTGGCGAAGTCAACTTGGTGTGATGATTCCTCTCCGTGGGCTCAATCGAGTGGGTCGTTGAAGTCAGCTGGAGCTTGCTCGAGTCCACCGGTGAAGTCAGAAAAGCGTGAGCTGGAATCTCTCCCCTTCTTCTGTCTTTTCTTCTGCGCTTCTCTAGGTTCAAAGGAGGAGGCTCTTGGGGCTTCCTGAGCTGAGGGACGCCTGTGGTGGTGGATGAGTGAGCGGTTTCTCCTGAAGGGTGGAGGAGGGGGTTTCCTTGTGGTGGAGAGCTTAACTTTCCTCTCAAGGCTTTTAATCTTTTTCATCATGCCTTCCATTGCCTTGGTCTTCTTGTCCATTGTTTTTCCCTACCACTTGTTCAACTTTTGCAGCAAGCCTATCCGCTTATGAGCTGCCATCACTGCTGGACTACTCCCCTGATAAGGATAATCTTCAAAATAGTACCTCTCTGGTTCAGCCATCTCCTCATCTTCTTGGATATCTTCTTCCATTGGCGTTGGTGCTGCCTGCCCTTGTCCCTCATGATAGAGCATGTTGTTTGAGGGGGCAGAAGTCTACATTTGCTCCTCCTCTGATTGTAGTATGCGTTTGACTAGGTACAAGCATTTTGGACTCTCCTCCTTCTGGATGATCAAATTTGTAAATATACATCCCATGTGCTTCCTTATGGTCCATTATTTTGGCTCTCTTGAGGTAAGGGATGTCAATCCAAGTAAGCGCCACACTCTCAGAAATATCAAGGTTCACATCAGAAACAACTAGGCTAGGCGTGATGATTCCGCCTACATATAGGTAAGCATGTGTCGTTCTGTTGTGGTATGTGTAGGCTGTCTCCTTGTAAGACATCAGCTGATCTAATAAAGGGCCCAAAAGTTCTATATCTGAAGCATCTCCCTTGATCTTCTTTCCATTTCTCAAGCCTTGTGGACATAGCGCAAAATAGGGCTCCTAATCTATGCGCTCTTGGCCCTGGATGAAGTGTAGGTTCCCTTGGCTATTGTCTTCCACAAAGCTAACAGTTCACCGTTGTTGTACTTCACTGCTCTATATTCTCCACTCGTAAAGCCATACAACTCATCCAGTTGACGGTAGGAGAGAGAGAATTCCTTGCCTCCAACTCTGAAAGTGATCCATCCCAAACCTTGGTTGAAATCCTCTCTTTCATCCTCATCATAGTTGAAAGTGATAGGAACTGGCAAGTAGCTTCTTGATATCCCTCCACATGCATACTCTTGAACCTCTCAAGCTCCATGTTCTTAAAGACAAGCTCCACATTTACACGGATTCCTAGGCTGTCCATAAGCTCCACATTTACACGGATTCCTAGGCTGTCCATGGTCTCAGCGTGTGGGTATCTGGTTCCCATGAAGACATGTCCATAGAGGAGATCAAATATGACATCTGACATGGGCTTCTTGTTATCCTCTGGTTCCTCCTCAGCACACTCATCTTCCCCAAGGTTTTCCTCTGCCTCTACAAGCGCTTCATCTTCCTTTATAGGATCCCCAAGGTCACTTGCCTCTTGCTTTCTCTTTTCTTCTCCTTTGTGTCTTATCTGCCTCAATGAGCTCATCCTCTGTATCCATAGGATCATTCTCAACTGGGCTAAGCGCATATGGTCCTTTTATTGGGGGCGCACTGGCTCTTGCTCCTGTTGAGGACATTTTCCCTGAAATAATAAAATCCAACAAAATTAGGTCCGAAATAAACAGACTCGATCCTATGCAATTGTCCACTCGATCGAGTTAAGAAGCGGCTGAGTCAACTCGGTCCAGCACTCGGTCGAGTCAACTCAGGTGAGCCAACTCGAGCGAGTCAACTCGAGCGAGTCAATTCAGGCCGTACACTCGAGCGAGTCAACTCGTCACAAGGAGAATCGAGCCTTAAACAGGGAATTAACAATGATCATGCTGCGAAAATGGTTAACTAGGCTAAGAATATCAAGATTTCAACCTAAATAACCATTTCTACATGAACAAGCATTCTAAGCTCAACAATTTTTAACAAACTCACAAGGAATGAACAAATTAAAACCGCAAATGAGCCTAGAGCTAAATAAAACAGAGGCTATGAACAAAACTTGATGGAATTCTTATGCAAGAATGGCAATAAACCTTAGTAATAAGAGCAATTAAGCTTCAAAAACATCCATGCAAGAACAACATCAAGCGATTTATCCAAACACAAAGAGATAGAAGAAACCAAACCTTGCTTTGAGAATAGAGTATTGCCTAGAGAATTGCATAGAGAAACAAGAGAAGAAATCGCAGGAAGCTTTTGGAAGAGGAAGACAAACGCTTAAGCTTTTAGAGAGAAGGGAGAGCAAAGCTAGAGAGAGAATGCGATTTCTGGTCTGTGAAGAGTGAAAATGGAGTGAAGTGAATGAGAGAGAGAGATTTTCGAGTTATAAAGAAGAAAGGGATAAGGAGTGGGTGGTTGGGAAAGAAAGGAGAGTGTGTGGTTCAAAAGAAAAGAGGAGACAAAAACAAAAGAAACTCTTACATAATCAGGGCGTGAACAGTGAAAAGAGAGTGGGTGGAGGACAAAGAAGTACAGTGGGATGCCCCACCCTTGTCTTTGGTTTCGAAAATTCAAAATTCAAAGGGAGAGATCCATACTATTGTACTCGATCGAGTGATCCTGGCCGTTGATCGAGTACTCCGCCAAAATTTGAAATTCAAAAATTTGAACTCGGTCAGCTTGGTCAGGTCAACCGATCGAGTCAAAGTCCTGGTCAACGTCCGTACAACCCACTCGATCGAGTCAAGGTTGTACTTGGTCGAGTTGGTCCCCCTTTGGTCCCACACTCGTCGAGTTCACGCGCCCTGTTTGATTTGGAATCCTTTTGGCTTAAACTCTTGTCCTGAGAAAGTTAAACACACAAAGCACTACTAAGCATATTAAATAAACAAAAACTTAAGGAAATATGTACAAGGATATGCATGGGATTTCCTCCCAAGTGAGCTTGTTTTAGGTCCCTAAGCTTGACCTTCTTTAGCACTTGCTAGTGAGGTTGGGATCTGGCCGCCCTCAAGAGTGATGGTCAGGACCTGGGAAAGAAGCTCTTGCAGCTTGGTTAGATCATTTTGGAGCTTAGGACTGATGAAGGCTCTGGCACTTGAGAAAGGTTTGGACCTTCCTTTGTACTTGACCTTGTACTCAATTTTCCCTCCCTTGAGTTCCAGTGGGAATAGAGTCAGTGTGAGCTGAGATGGGTTTGAGGGAGGAGGCTGAGGCTCATCGGTCTTCCTTTAATTCTTGGGATCAGCCTTTGAAACCACACTCACCCCCTCTTTTGAGTACTTCCCAATGGCTCACTAAATAAAGCATGAAGGCTCTTTCCATCGATAACAGCTGCCTCACACTCATCAAGCTCTGTCGACTCACTATGCAACACCTTCAGATCCTTAACATTCTCAGATTCAGTCACCTTGGATCCCAACTCTTCTGTTGTTATAGTTCCACAATACTCAGTGGTAGAACCCTGAGTGGGTAGGAGACTTTGTTGTTGACATTGTGAAGTGTCACCAGCCTGTTTAGGAAATCAATTGAGGCTCCAACAGTAGTAAGGAATGGAGTTCCAAGTATCAATGAGATCTCTTTCTTATCAACCATATCTAGAACAGTAAGGTCTGTTGGTATGGTGCATTTTCCAACCTTCAGAGGAAAGTCCATGATAAGACCAAGTGGAGACTTAGAAAAAGCATCCCCAAACATGATAGAGAATCTAGGTCGCTGGATCATACTCTGCACATCAAGTTTCTTAACCATGTCAAGCGAAATCAAGTTGACACTTGTTCCAGAATCTACAAGTGCATCATCCAGCTGTAAATCACCAAGTGAGCAAGGCAGAGTAAATTTCCCTTGATCTTTAAGCTTAAGAAGTGAGGTTGGTGTTGCTTGGGGTTCACTATTGGATGTAGAGATCCCCATGAGCTCAGTTACCTTCTCCCTGTTGGCAAGAATATCTCTAATCAGCTTCATTTGGAGGTGAGCATCCTGCATATTTCCCATATTTGGTAACTCATATCTCATATCGTTGCTGAACTTTGAGATGACTTTCTTTCGAGCTTTGGTGAGGACTCTGCCTGGAAATGGGAGTGGGGGCTTGTAAGCAGGTGGGATAACTTGTTTAGGTTCGGATATAGGTTGACTCGATCGAGTCACTTGATCGAGTCCAACAGCTGATCCAGAAAGCGTCTTAATCTGATCGTGTATCTCAACCTCAGCGTGGCAAAACTTTGTAACCACTGAACTCTCAATATTGGGACCATGAAGTAGCCTAGAGATCTCCTGGATGGCTCTTTCATTCTCAGCTGCTTGGTCTATATCATTATTGGAGAAGATGACATTGCAATAGTCTTAGGGGTTGTGAATGGTTTTCCCAGGGAGTTGACCAGGTTGGGTTGAAGAAGAAGCTACAGCTTTGTTCTCAATAATGGTCATTCTGAAGTTCAATGATTTAATCTTACTGTTAATCTTTGCAAGCTTCTTGCTTGTCTCCATAACTCCATTTTCCTGACCTTGTAAGAGCTGTTGTATCATAGACCTCATATCAGGTCCCTGAACCTGTGGTGCCTGATTCTGCTGAGGAGCAAAACCCAGGTGGTGCTACCAACTGATAACCGCCCTGGTGGCTCTGGAACTGACCCTTTGGAACAATGACTTGCTGCTGTGGCTGACTTTGCTGCTGATGAGGGGGATACACTTGGTCCTGAGGATTAGCTACATTGGTGCTTCTGTAAGAGAGGTTTGGGTTAGCCTTGTAGGTGTAGTAACTCTTGTTCTACCCTCCTTGAAGGTTCTGAATGTAGCTGAGTTCTTCCACCTGCTGCTCATTCTCCCCTTCTTGGACCTGAACAAACTCTTCCTCAGAAACAAAATGAACCTGTTTCATGGTTGATTGGGAAAGAAGCAGTTGATCAAGTTTCTCGTTCAGAGAATTCACATCTTTCATGAGCTTGTCATCTGGCTCGATCAAGCTCCTGGTGGTGCGATCATAGTCCTCAATATAGTTCCCATCAGACCTAGGTAAGTTCTCCACAAGCTGCCAACCATCATCCACATCTTGGTTCAGGAAATCTCCATTGCTGGCTGTATCAAGCATCTGCCTATACCTTGGTAAGAGTCCTCTGTACATTGTGCTAATAATGGACCCATTGCTGAACCTATGGTGTGGACATTGGCTGGTGTAACCCTTGAATCGCTCCCAAGCCTCAGAAAATGTCTCACCATTCTTTTGAGTGAACCCATAAATGTCACTCCTAAGCTTTGCAGTCCTTCCTGTAGGGAAGAACTTGGCTAGAAAAGCTTTCTTGTAATCATCCCAAGTGGTGATTGAACCATGAGGTAGGTTCTTTTCCCACTTGTGTGCCTTCTCCCCAAGAGTTAAAGGGAATAAGTGCAGCTTGATTGCATCTTCAGAGACTCCATTCACCTTGGTGAGGTTGCAGAGTCTATCAAACTCATCCAGATGATCTATAGGGTCCTCACATGGAAGGCCATGGAACATCTTGTTATGGACAAGGTTGGCAATACCAAGCTTGATCTCAAAGTTATTCTTTTGGACATGTGGAGGTATGATTCCCTGCCTCTGCGTGTGTTTATTAGGAGCATCTCCTGCTCCAATATGTTTGACCGGCCTAGCTCGAGCGTTTCCATTACCCTGAGGGTCGTCCATGGCTTCAGCGCACTGCTCTGCCTCTGCTTGTTGTCTCTGCTCTCTCAAAACCCTGTGTATCCTGTCAATGTTGTCACTATAACCAATCAAGTTGTCACTTCCTCTTGATCTGGTTTGCATACACTTGAGAATACAAAGAGAAAACTAGAGAGTGAGTACAAAACTGTAAAAAGTAAACAAATAACTTGATCTTGCAAGCTCCTGGAATTCTTAACGCAAACAAAAGTATTCCCAATCGGCAACCACGCCAAATTGATAACAGGGTTTTTACTATCAATTACTCAATCCCAGCTACTCATGTCATTGCAGGATTTAAGATGTCAATCCAATTGGGAAACAATAAATGCTCTCTAGAACTATGAAGATGCTAAACAAGTCAAGCCAAATGGGGGTTTTAAAGATTGTAACCAACTATCAACCTAATAATGAAATGTAAAAAGCAATAAAGACAAATAGTGGAATGAACTAGATCGAGTGCTATCAAGACAGAGCAAAGACAGGTCGATCAAGTGGAACTAAAACAGAGAATAACTAGCTCGATCGAGTTGACAAGAAACAGAGTAAAACTAGCTCGATCGAGTGCGAATGAAACAGAGCAAAAACGAAGCTAAGATTCAATGGAAGAATATAGACCTAAGGATGGGGTTTTACAACAAGAGAGGACCTATCATTAATCAATGATGCTTTCAAACAACAACGTATTCATACACATCCCTTGGCAATGGAATCTCAGGACTGGTTAACCCTGTGTCGTGGTGAGAACCATCAGGGAACTATCTCCTTAGCTAACTGTCGTTAGTGAGATTGAACCCAGAAGGCTGTGAACACAGATCTATTTCAAGCCCTAAATGCTCCTTATACAATCACTGTCGTGAGATAAGCAAGCTAGTCCTCTGTTAGATTCATTCAGCCATTCAATCAAACACTTCCATACAGATGAACGCCCAGAATCAAAACCACTAGGGTCAGTAGTGATCAGCATTTAGACCAACCTAATAGAGAGGGATAATGACATCAAGGATTAAACATAAGAACTCTTTAATCTAACCCATTCATAAGCCTAAGGGCGATTTACTCACAACCCATAACCAGAATCATAACAAAACTCAACAAAACTAAGATCAAAAGAAAGAGTAGAAGAAATTAAACAACTTTTATTAAAGGCACAAGTGCAAATTCGAAATAACAAAGTGAAGATCTACAAAATAAAATGCATAAAAAAGAACATAAAAGAGGTTTTCTGGTGGCTGAAAAGCTAAAAAGAAGAGAAGATATTCGTGACCTAGGGCCTCAGGCCGTTTATAGGGAACAAACTAGGTCAAAAGTCAAAAGAGAGTCAAAGGGAAGGCTGAAATCGCAGAGCTGCAACCGACTTAAGACCACTCGATCAAGTGGTTTCTCGAGTTGTCAACTCGATCTAGTGCTTGATGAAGTGCTCCTTCTTCTCTGCTCGATCAAGTGCTTGATGAAGTGCACTCCCTCTTTCTCCCATCACATCCTCACAAGCTGGCATTGCTCCAAAGTGTTCCCAAGTACCTAATTTAGACACCAAACATGAAAATGTATGCAATGCACTTCCTAGGACAGCCAAGTATGCAAACGAAGAAGAAAGTGCAAAGAAATGTCTTTAAGGATGGCTGAAACAATGAAAAAGTGGTCTAAAAGTGATGCTAAAAGAGTATGAAATATGAATGCATCAACACCCCCAAACTTATCCTTTGATTGCCCTCAAGAAAACAAATTGAATCAGAGAGAGAGATGAGGGTTAAAAATAGTTGATATAACCAAAACATGCTAGCAAAAACGATTTAATCAATGCCCAAGTTCAAGATTCTAGAATGCAGCAAGGTCAGAGTTACTTCTAAAAATCTTAGCCATCAGAAAGATGGCCGCGGTAGAAGATTTTTCCGACGTCCAAATCTTATGATCTTGATCTTGTTGGATAGATATTTGAGTCAACCATCACGGCGAAGTGGAATGAAGCCATTTGAAGTTCACATCCAGATTATACCATTTTTTCTCGCCAGACATGTCCGCCCGGCGAACAAGAGAAACCAATGAAAGATTTGGTGTAGAAAATGGACCGGATCCACTTCGAGCCAAGCCTAAGCCTCAGTCTACTGAAGCCCACGTTCTCAAACACGATTTAGAGGTGGTGACCTTGGCCCATTCAAGGACATGGCGTGCAAGCTCAAGCGGCTAAAGAGAAATGGAAACTTTCCTCTTCTTGCACGCGCATTAACTCAGCCGACCTAGGCTTCTCATTACCTATATATACTTTCTTTTAGCCTCTTGTTTAGACATCCTTTTATCAATCAGACATCTCTTGAATAAAATTCGGAGCCACTTAGGTGGTCTCCTCTCTTCTTTTCTTTTTCTTTTGCATTGTACATATTTACATGTTTCTTTAAGTTTATGTCTAGGATTAGAGGTTTCTCTCTATGAAAGAGCGACAGTTTCATCTTTATCTCTCCCCCTCTCCTCATTAGAACTATGAGACTCCTTTTATTTTCCTTAGACCCATTATTGAATTATGGATCCTTCAATGAGGACATGACATAATGGCCTTCGAGAATTGGTTGTTAAATAAAGGGGAAACCTTGTGGTTCTCCATCTTTATTTACACCTAAAAATTGTTGCTAGAGTAGCTAACTAGTGACTTGATCTAAGGTTGATATACTCTCCAAAAGCTAGTTATATCTCCGGATCTAATATTTGATGGGCAATTCGTCTTAGACTAGGAAAGTAGACCTAAGGAGTTTTGTGAACAATCATTACCTAACTGTCATGCATGTCTCACTCTACAATGACCAACGAAAGGTGAGCCCATTGATTTAAGAGACATAGGGGTTTGGAGACACGAAAGTGGGAAGATCCTATATTAGTGTTTTGAGTTCAATGAATCAGATTTTACAAACTTTTCAATCGATTTGGCATATGTCCTTTGCGAATGTACTTTGTTCAATAATGTTGCTTGTATAGTTTTGCGTTGTTTATACTCTTGTTCTCTATTTAAAACCAAACACAAAACCCCTTGCATATCATTGATTTAGCTTAACCAAGTCTTGTTGAACATGTAGTGTGCAACTCGCAATCTCTTGTGGTTCGACCCCTACGTACTACAACTACAAGTTGTGCACTTGCAAGTATTAGTTGATTTAGGGTTTTATTACTTGCATACACCCACACATGCATCAGATCGTAACACTAAGTTTCTTTAAGCCCCAGTGAAATCAACTAGAGCGAGAAATCCTATGCAGTTTCTACTATACGAAAATGGGATAGCTAAGTATACGGATCCAGAAAAAGGAGACGTCGCTGTCAGATATTTCACGGACTTATTCAAGACTGCACAATTGGATTCATTCACCAGTTTGTTCTCTGATTTTGTACCGCGAATGCCAGAGAACATGAACACTAGTCTAACCATGGCTTTAACGATGGAAGAAATGAAGGAAGCTGTGTTCTCCATAGATAGTGAGAAAGCTCGTGGTCATTACGGTATGACGAATTTCTTTTACAAGAAAAACTGGGATGTGGTAAAAACTCAGCTGTTCGAAGAGATTAAACTGTTTTTTAACACCGGAAAACTGCAGGCGGAATGAAACCACACCCATATCACCTTGATACCGAAGATCACTACTCCTCATCACATGAAGGAAAATTATCATCGCCAACTCAATCAACTTTTGTCTCAGAAAGACTTATCTTTGACAATATTCTCATAGCACATGAGATTGTTCACAGTTTGAGTGACAAAAATGGCAAAGCTTCAAGCTACATGGTCATCAAAACAGATATGTCTAAGGCGTATGATAGAGTCGAATGGAGTTTCCTTCAAGAACTCCTAACAGCTCTGGGTTTTAAAGAAATTTGGATCGCATGGGTAATGAGCTGTGTGAAGACGGTCACTTATTATGTGCTATTTAACAGCCAATCGCATGGCCATATTTAACCGGAGAGGGGTCTGCGACAGGGGAATCCATTATCCCCCTTTCTCTTTGTACTATACACGGAGGGTCTAACTCACCTTTTGAACATAGCAGAACGCGACAGGCGCATCACATGTATTCGCTTCAATCAGGCGGGTTCCTCCATCAATCTCATGTTGTTTACAGATGATAGTCTGTTCATGTGTGAAGCTTCTAAGGAACAAGGTGCCAAATTTATGAGCTGTTTACGAACATATAAGAAGGTCTCGGGACAGAAAATAAATACTGCGAAGTCAGCCATCACTTTTGGGATTAGTGTGGATGGTAACACACGGGCTGAGATTAAGACGCTTACTGGTATAGCTCTAGAAGGAGGAACCGATAAATATCTTGGCCTACCAGAGTGTATGAGTGGATCTAAACAGGAGTTGCTCAGGTATATAAGGGAATTGCTACAAGAAACTCACTGGTTGGTATGCGAAGGAACTCTCTCAAGGTGGGAAAGAGGTTCTCCTTAAGGCGGTGGCGATGCCTATGCATGTATATGATATGTCCGGTTTTAAGCTACCAGTGCACTTGTGCAAGAATTTAACCAGTGCTATGATGGATTATTGGTGGAGCTCCTCCGAAGAGACAAAGAAGATCCATTGGATTGGATTGGGAAAAACTAACCTTACCCAAAAGGCTAGGAGGTATTGGATTTCATGATCACAGAGTTTTTAACCAAGCGCTATTGGCAAAACAAGTGTGGCGTCTACTCCACGACCCCCAAAGTCTTTTCAGCCGTTTTTTCAAGAGTAGGTATTTCGGCAATACAGAGTTCTTAAATGCTTGTGAAGGTAAACGACCGTCCTATAGATGAAGAAGGGGCTTGAAAACGTCTATTGAGAAAGGGCTTGAAAACGTCTATTGGGGATGGAGCTTATACTCTTGTGTGGGTCGATAACTGACTATATGATGGTATTTCTACTCGTCCAGGAGGATTACACACCCTGAAAAACATCAATCTTAAGGTCTCAAGCCTAATAGATAGAGGAAATAAAAGGTGGGATATGCAGATTTTACATGATTTATTCACCGAGGAAGATATCAGATGAGTGTGTTGTCTCAGACCGGTTCCATCAAGGCCATATTCTTTGGTCTGGACACAAACGGGAAGTGGAACATATTCTGTTAAAACAGGTTATGAGATGATGAGAAGATAACAACATGATAATCTGTTATGTCAGGCGGAGGCCCAGCCATCCACACAACACTGAAGATCAAAGTGTTCCTTTGGAAGGCTCTCACCAGTTCACTGGCAGTTACAGAGAGGCTAAAAAAAAGAGGAAATGACCACATTCTCTTTGAATGTCCACACGCAAGACAAGTGTGGGCTCTCTCAAACGTTCCCTCTCCAAGAGATGGTTTATGTGGATCCATCTATGAAAATATATCGGTATGATCTGATATATAACACAACCTAATTATGAAAATTAGGTTTAGGGTTTAGAGAATAATCTTTCTTATTGATCAAGTCAAAGCTCAAGATGATACAGAAAAGAGAGTGCCGAGATGGCTTTTAGGTCAAGAACAACAAAGAGAAAGCTAAAAGGTATTTAAGATACAAATTGATCTCTAGCTCTCCCCGGAAATTTTGGATGCTTGTGAAGTTGTGAGGAGCTCTCCTTATATAATGAGTGAAAAGTCGGTTACTTTGATTCTCATTCCTTATTGATTTAGGAAATCTCCCTCTTCGTTGTCATCCATTCTCTTTTTTCTCGTTTTCTTCCTTATCTCTTGAACCTTTCCTTTTTTCTCCAGGTCGGCGACGCAGTGGGTCTTGGTCTATATGGGCTGATCTTTAACAAGGGGAGGGCCATAATAGGAATGTGCTCATTCCACCCAATACAATAAGTCCCCCCTCCAGTTTAGAAGGATTGACATAATCTATCTCGGCAAATTTCATTCGGATTGACATAATCTATCTCGACAAACTTCATGTCGCGAAGCCTGGACCTTCGATCATTGAAAGTAAGCCATGCCGAGACGGTGTCTTAGTTGAGTAATGCTGCTTGCTTCTTTTGTTACGAGATTATGTCGAAGTCGCTTACTTGTCGTAATTCGTTAGTTCTCTTAATGAGCCTCACTTTCCATCTTTCCGCTCTAAAAGGCCCAATTAAGAACTAAGGTGACTCATGGCGTCTCAGCTGCCGAACCATTTGTCCCGGCCACCAAGATGTCTGTCCCAGAAGTCGTCATCCCTGAAGTCGTCATGATTTCAGGGGACGAGGCCACTGGAGAAGGCGCCGATCGAGAGGCATCTCCAATTCGGGATCTGCCCATTTTGGCTGCGGATGGGCTGTCTACTCTCCCAGCCTCTATTGCCATTCCGACCGAGGAGGTTCCAGAAATGACAATTCCCGCATCCGAGAGGGCTCAGGAGGGTGCCAATCTCGGCGAGGATGCCGATCAAAAGCCATCGGCTCGGGATGAGGCAGTAGAGGACTTCACCAGCAACCCCCATTACATGAGGTTCAAATGGACCGGCGGCGTTCCATTCGCCACGAAGCATGAAGCTGCGGTTCGGTGGGCTTGGAAGAGTAAGCCGAACCCGAGATGGAGTACTCCCGTACCTCGTCGGTGATAGTCTTCATGACGTTACTAAGGTAACTACTTCGTCACACATCTTTTACTATTATTTATTTTCGGAATGACGTTCCTGTTGTTAAATTGATTTCAACGGTCTGTGCACCAGGGGCTAGGTGGCTTCACGGACATGATTGCTACTTATGATGCCAAGCTCCTGACGACTCAGCGCATGATCGCAAACGTGGATGCTAAAGTCGAGCGGCTTCAGAGCGCCAATGCTCCACGGCCGAGGCTATGGCCGGGTTAGAACAAGCGTTGTTGGTTATTCAGGACGAAGTGGCCATCCTTAAGGGCGAGTACTCGGTCGTGCCGTGTCTCCAGGCGGAGGTGGATGGTCTCAAGCTCGAAGTGGAGACAATAATGATGCAAGCAGCTGACGAAGCGTAGGAGAACAAGCTTAAGGCCGAGATCGCGGCCTTGAAGAAGCAAGCCGCTGTCGATGCCGAGAAGGGCAAAGATGAGATTCTTCGGCTTCTTACCTCCAGAGACGAGAAGTTCTGTTCGGCTGCCGAGGAAGTCTTCGTAGGAAGGAAGGCCTACTACACCCCGCTGGTGACGAAGTTCCGTGCTCATCTCGCTGGGAGAGACGAGGTTGAGGCCGCTCTGTTCGGGATGGCCAAATACGAAAGTGTTTTGGCTCATCTCAACCGTATCGAGGAGGCAGGCTACGAGCTTTCCGAGGGTCTCAAGGAGCAGGTTATGAAGCTTCTCGGCGAGCCAAAAGTCAAGGCCGATGCTACCGAGGAGGTCGAGATTACCGAAGAGGACCTAGCTGAGCCGAGCAGGTTAGCCGTCTCGTTTTTCTTTCATGAATCCAATCTTGAAGGAGTTTCGATTATTCCCAAAGGTTTTGAACAATTTGGGACTATGCGTCGTGCAATTAGGCCTGTTTTGGACGAGATGATGGAAGGAGTCAAGCGAATACTTCGGGAGGATGTCACTGAACCGAGTAGAGTGGTGGCCTCATTGCCAGTGGATGGCGAAGGGGAAGGAGGAGGAGAAGCCTAAGTGATTGGCTTCGTCGGATTACCTTCTCTATATTTTTGATTTTGTAATGACGTTGCCCGTGAGGGTTTTCATCCAAAATATTGTATGCTTGCTTTTTGTACAATGATATTTTTGCAAACCCGAAATCATCTAAGTGATTCTAAATTTACAAAAACGTATTCGTCGAAGTATATTACTTTAAAATATTCATATCGTTTATCGGATAAGAAAACTGTAAAGAAAATTTGACAAACATTGTAAGTTAGACTCTTCGGGCAGTCGGGCCAAAGCAAACGCGAAATTTTTTCGTTTCGTCTTACTTTGAATTTTCAAAATAGGCCGAGGTTGACGTTTGAGTTAAGTCGAACAAACGTTTGTCATTCTCGCCTTTATCCTTTAGACTATAGGCTTTTTGCTTTCCCATTGTTTCAAGGTCGATAATCAGTCCAAATCTTTCTATTCAGTTCTTTACTGAAGATAGCATCGGGACAGAAGTCAAAAACTAAGAATTGTAATAAATTCAAGTTTTTGAGAACTAGGCCGAAATGATGTACTAGGCCGAAATCACATACTTGACTAAATTTTTGGCCATAATGTTTTAGTCGATGACTTCGGCGATAGTAGGATGCCGAAAAGGCAAATGTTAAAAGATTTTATAAAACTCAAGTTGGATATTAACCTGCTGACGAAGTAGTCATCTCGTCAGTTGTTAACAGGGTAAAAGATGAATTAAGTTAGAAGAACGAAGTAATTTTATTATTAAAGTCATAGCTGGATCTCGTGAAAGGTTGCCTACGTACCCTAATTCGGGATCAAGCCAATCGTAGTTCGTTACAACTGAGATACAAACTGAGGTATAAACCTTTTTTTTTTTTTTTAACTTCTTCATGGATTCGGCGCTGTTCGGCCTAAGTGTGAAACTTCTTCAAGTGGATGGAATTCCACGGCGAGGTGAGCTTTTCGCCGTCGAGGCTTTGGAGTTTGTAGACGCTGGGTTTGACGATTTCGCATATGCGATATGGCCCCTCCCAAGAAAATCTGAATTTTCCCCTGTTTTCTAGCTTCGTAAAGTCGATAACTTTTTTAAGGACGAGATCATGGAAGGAAAAAAAGACGGTTTCTGACTTTGTTGTTGTACTGCCGAGCTGCCATTTGTTGGAAATTCTGCATTCAGATGAGGGCTTTATCTCGCAATTTTCGGCATGGTCGAGCCTTTCGAGGAGAGCCTTGTCGTTCTCGTCGGGTTATCGAGTTATGTACGTTCGACGGATGGTCGGATTTGTTGTCTCGATGGGTGCGAGTGCTTCGCAACCATGAGAAAGCGAAAATGGTGTTTCGCCCGTTGATGTGTTTAGGGGTGGTGCGATGGGCCCAGAGGATTCCGTCGAGCTCGTCGGCCCAAGCACCTTTATGCTCCTTCAGTTTCTTCTTCAGACCGTCGATGATTATCTTGTTTGTCGACTCGGCTTGGCCGATACTCTGTGGATACGCTGGGGTCGAGTAACAAAGTATGATATTCCATTTAGCGCAAAAATCTTTGAAGCTTTTGGCGACGAAGGGTTTGTCGTTGTCAGTGACAATTTCATAGGGGATTCCGTGTCGACAGATCACTTGTTCCCATATGAAGTTTTGTGTTCGGAGTTGATATACCTCTATTTTGTACGCTTTTCATACAGTTTTACTCTGCTTTTTATAAGGTTTTCAAAGGCTTTTTGATCTAAAAAGGTAGTTTTTGTGGATTTATAGTACTGAGAGTCTAAACAGGTAGAAATATGCATTTTGGAGCAAAACCACAGGATTTGGACTTTATACCGCTCCGCAACACAGCATCGCCAGTTCGCCGCGATGCCTACGTGAGTTAGCTTTCCAATGCAATTGGAATCATGCAATTTGGCCATGTAGAATGGAAGATATGATCGTTCTAGAGAATAGTGTCAGACGAGCCAAAACTAGACACACGGTCGACCACGTCCCGATCGACCGTGCCGTCCGACCCGGGAACTTAACAACCGCGGTCGGACTGATCCTCATCATCCGGACGACAAAGCCGCTCGACCGCGATCGGTCGGACAAGAGCTTTAAGGCCCTCGTCCGACCCGACCTTCCTTCACATCATCGATCATCCGCTCGACCGCGATCGGTCGGACAAGAGCTTTAAGGCCCTCGTCCGACCTGACCTTCCTTCACATCATCAATCATCCGCTCGACCGTGACCGGTCGGACAGGAGCTTTAACGCCCTCGTCCGACCCGATTTTTCTTCACCACTCGGTACGCGCTCGACCGTCCCGCACGACCGAACTAACGTCCTGACCGACCACTTGACCGTACCGCTCAACCAACCATCGTCCCGATCGACCCGACTCCGCTGACAAAGGTCCATCTTTCCCGATTCCGCATTTTTCTCGGCCCGTTTACCTAATCTCGACCCCGTGAAGACCTAGGACTATAAATACACCTTTTTAGCCTCTCTAGAGAAGAGAGCCACATATTGTATCACAGTTTTACATATCTACTTTTGTTCTTAGAGATTTTAAGGAGAGGATCTTACCTCTACACTACAATTTGGAGAAGATTTCTAAACCTTTTATTATATACTATGTTTTCTCCATCCCTTTGTGTTGTTACTTTGATCATGTCTGAGTAATTCACTTGTTAGATTGCTAGGGTTACTAATTCAATGACACTACAAGAATACAGCGTCAAACCGACGGACAAAACCGTCGATACTCCGTCGGAAACCCTTAGTCTCGACGGATTTCCGACCGTTTCAAGCCGTCAGTTCCATGTCGTCGGAAAAATAAAGGTCGTCGGAAATCCTTCGTAAAACACCGTCGGAATCCGTCGGAAATAATTTCCGATGGATTACCGAGACTGTATCGACAACGGTCTTAGTCGAGAGTTCCCTCGATAATCCGTCGCTAAGTATCCGTCGGAAACCGTCGAAACCATCTTCCGACGGATTACCGAGAAAGTTTCAAAAACAGTCAAAATCGGGATATCCGTCGGAAATGCGTCGGTTATTTGTGTCATCGGAATTTGGTCGTAAATGCATCGAAATTATTATCGACGGATTTTACACGGATTTGTGACAGAATTATTTCCATAATTCCGACGGATTTTAGACGAGTTTTCTGATGGATTAGCGACGGGATTAAAAATGGTGGAACCGGTTTTGCTGCTTAATTTGATATTACAATACCGAATAATAATGAAAACATTAAACAATTTCAAGAAGCTAAAATATAAATTACGAAATTAATATTTTACATACAAAAGATTAGTTTTGTAGACAAAACACTTTGCCTTGTTCTTACAAAAGATTAGTTTTTGGTAGAAAAGAGTTTGGACAAAAGAAGAGGTAAGAGTTTAGAGTTAACGGCTGGGTTGGTGGAAAAGAAGAGGGAAAGTTCTCCTTCACTATGTCAAGAAGGGTTTCAACCTGTGACTGCAATGAGTTCAGCCTTGCGTCCTTTTCCAAATGTTGTTCCTTGAGCATCTTCACTTCTTCAATAAGGCTAGAATTGTGTGGATAGCTAGAAGAAGTTGGGTTACGATCAACTAGTTTTCCCAAACAGTAACTGCGGTTTTTGCTGACCGGAGCATTCTGCAAAAAGATTACAAAAACTTGCAGTCAAGACACATTACGCCAACTCACAACTATGACATGACAATAAGTTAACAACCAAACTAGTTTCAGTCAAAAGACACATAGTAAGTTAACAATTAGAACTAACACAAGAATTAGAGATTGAAAACTTGAAAACAAAAACATGAGGAAGACATAACGCAAAACTAAACAGCAAGAGATCAAAACCAACTATGAGTCTAAGCTCTAAGCTAAATGAGTTATAGATATGATTTCGATGAACTGTTAGGGATATCTTTAGAGTCTTTGTCTCGTTTTGTTCACTTACTAATGCTGATTGCTTTACCGCGCATCTAGCAATCCGATCCTAGGTTGATTTGAGCCACGAAAGTGTTGTATCATTCACCGGACCTATTCTTTGACAAGCTAGGTTTCTTAGACTGCGAAAGTTGATTTACTAAGCCTAGTGAACTGTATCCGAACTTGCTCGATTTAATGCTTGATTAACTATCTAAGGACATTCCAAAAGTTTAGCGATTAGATAAGTTATCATAGGAGTCGGAGCCACGACAGTGGAAAGACTTAATTTCGTGATTTGTGTTCTAGACGGATCTATCATCCCATCATCCCTAAAACGATTTATATCTATCATCGAACTTGATCATTGCTTGCTTCTCTGCGAATTAGCCCCTAAAGACCTAACGCCTTTCCCTTATTGTTTTACAATCTCACGATCTCTAGCTTTCTATTTAGTTATTAGTTCACCAACCAAACATCCCATACTTTGTTCTAGCTTGATCCGAAATCCATAGTTTCAAAGTGTATTCATTCTAGCCAGTCCTTGTGTTTGATAACCCGTACTTCTACGATCTGTGCACTTGCAGGATTTTAAAGTGGGTAAAACCTGAACCTCGATTAGGATCTAGTATAGGATTTTCTTATTTTCTTGCTTTTTCGTTTTTGTTTTTGGTTTTCATAGTTAATCTTATTTTTCCTTGGTTTTCTTTTTTCTTATTTTCAGGTGCATGACTAGAGAGGCTAATAGAGACAATCTAGTTGAACCAGTTGCTGAAATCTACAGACTTGAGAAGTCACATAGAAGACAAAGAGCTCAAGAGATGGCCCAAGCCGCCCATGATGTCGAAGTTGCCCGAGCTGCCGCTGAGGGTCGAGATCCACCTCCACCTTTAGCGCAACAACCTCCCGCTGGGGAAGTTGATATGCAACCTCAAGCTAACAACCCTACCATTGGATACTATGACTCCGCAGACGCTTTCTTCACGGACAGAAATCCGATCCACCCACCTCCACCTCAAAGGAATGGCTATGAGATCAAGCCTCAAATCATAGCATTGGTTAAGAAAAACCAGTTTCATGGCCTACCAGCCGAGCATCCGCTTGACCACATAGATAACTTTGAAGAAATTTGCAGCACCACCCGAGCCAATGGAGCTCAGCCGACTACCTTAAGTGCAAGCTCTTTTCATTTTATCTAGGCGACAAAGCCCTTAGATGGTTGAAGTCTCTTCCTGCCCATTCGATCACCACTTGGGACGAGTACAAAGCAGCATTCATTAGCCATTTCTACACTAAGCAAAGATCAATCTCAGTGAGAAACAAGATCTCTGGTTTTCGCCAAGGACCAACCGAATCTTTCTATAAGGCATTGGACCGATTCAAGGAGTACATTAGGGACTGCCCTAACCACCGTTTCAAGGAAGGGGACCTTTGGAACATCTTCTATCGTGGCATAGACCACAAGTATAAGCTCTCCTTGGATACTGCAAGCAATGGAAATTTCATGACAAAGACCGTTGAGGAAGCCAAGGTCTTGATTGAGAATCTTGCAGCAAATGATTGCAACAACTGCCCCGACTATGATAGATCACTCCGCTCAACTAACGCATCCCCTGATGCTTCTCAAATGGCTGAATTAAGGAACATGATGGCTCATGTTCTAAAAGGACAACAAAGACACATACATGCAGTTGAAGGCATAAATGATGCTAATGATGATCCTTCAAGGGAATGTATGGGAGATTTCTCCAATGATCATCTTGTGGAAGAAGTAAAATACGTAGGTAACTACGGAAAAAGAGGATACAACCCCAACTACCGGTCTAACCCAAACCTTTCTTACCGCAGCACCAATGTGGAAAACCCACAAGATCAAATCTATCCTCAAAGATTCCAGCAGCAGAGACCACCTTCCCAACGTTATGGAGATCGTTTCCAGCAGCAGGGAAATCAGTTTCAACCTAGGCACAGCTATGACCAGCGAGCACCATACCCACCTAAGGAACCATATAGTCTACCCTCCAACCAACCTCCTTTAGCCCAGCAGAACAACAAGTTTGAAGGAATGTTTCAACTGATCATGGAAGGTCAAAAGAGGAACAAGAAGGAGATGAATGAGAAAATGGACACTTTGTTCAATGATCTCCATGCCAAATACGATGTTGTTGCCGCCCATGTCAAAAAGTTGGAAGTCCAAGTTGCCCAAACCGCAGAAGCTGTTAAAAGACAAGAGATGGAGTCCAAGAAATCTTTTTGCAACTCCGCTGCAATAGAGAAGAAATTTGAGGATCCTACCCCTTAATGGAAGCTCTCCCCTCCTAAATATGATTGCATGATCTGGCCCGAACCAACCTATTCTGAGAGAGAATCCAACCGAGCAAGGAGGAGACGCCTCTTTCCCAAGATCATCCCAAAGGCGGACAACTCCGGGAAGTTCGTAGTTCTATGTTCTATTAATGAAATTGATCTCACCAATTCTCTTTGTGACACAGGAGCTAATGTCAACATCATGTCAAAGAAGATTGCATACAAGATAGGCCTCACCAACATCCAACCTTCATCCATCTCCATCAATTATGCCGATTCATTCTCTCAAACCCCTTATGGTTTCATTCCAGATGTGATGTACGACTTGGGAACTGTTCTATACCTACTGACTTTCAAATAGTGGAAATGAGAGAAAGTAGCCATAGACCACTCATCCTTGGCACCCCTTTTCTATCAACCGCTGGAGCCATCTTCGATTTCCCAAATCAAAGGATCTCATTCAACAAGGTGAATAAGGACATGTTTTTCCCTATGTGTTCAACAAAGAAACCATCCGTTGACATGGTACAAGAGAATAAGATCATCCCCAAACCTCCAGAAAAAGAAGGAAGAATCACCTCCAGCTTACCTAGCAAGGACCTTGCTCACCAGCCCAAGCAACTCGCCCTAAAAGCGAAAACTAAGACTAAGGCATCACCTAAACATCCACCCAAAGGATCGATCAAAGATAAGCTCAGGATGGAAACCACAAAGAAGGTAAAGCAGTCTAAGGCCTTTGCCAAAGTTAGGATTCTTCTCCAAGAAGAGCTGAATGATGAAAGCATGGAAGGTATCAAAGAAAAGTTTGCCAACACCTTGAAACTTTTTCCAATGGCTGAAGTGACCCGTGACAAGCATGGCGAGATTGTCTACCCCGCAGTGAATCATCCTCCCGATACAAGCTCCGGGAAGGGAGATCTCGAAGGACCAAAAGTTCCTTTGGTCACTACCTTCTATTAAGTCCTCAAAAGCATTACGGTCAAGCTAAAGACCTTAAACAAGCGCTATATGGGAGGCAACCCATAAGGTAACACATTTAAAATTCAGTTTTAAGTTTTAGTTTTACTTTGTTTTCTTTGTTTTTCTTTAGCATGATAGGATAGGATGGATACAACAATAGTGCAAAAAAAGAGTAGAAGCAACACCATGACAAGCCATTCGGGTCGACCATGACCGGTCGAGCAGGGGCTTTAAGGGCTTCGGTCAACCGCTCAACAAACCATCCAGGTCGACCGTGACGATTGACCGGACTAACCCACGATCGACCCGTCCCAAAACCAAGATAAGCTTCTCCTTCCCACTTAAATTTAACCAAACCAAACCGATTTTCTAAACCAAAATCGATTTTAAGAAGGACTTTAAGGAGATTTTTGAGATTGAAAACACAACTCTTCATTCTCCTCTCCAAAGAAAAATCTTTTTGAACTTCAAAAACCCTAAAACTCCATTGAAGGACCTTCAAAAAAATTTCTTAAAATCTTTGTTATCTCTTAAATTTGATTTCGATTTTTAGCTCTCCCATTTCCAATCTCTCTTTCCAACACAAGGTATGACCTCTAAACCTCAATATCTTTAATTATGCAAAATCCAAATTTATGTGAGTTTCATAGCCAAATCTTTGCTTAAACTTGAAATTCCAGCTCCTAATAGATTTGTTTCAGTTAAGATATGTGAATATCGGTGGTTTAGAGATTACAAGAACCCAATTTCACAATTGAATGGTTTTTCACAAAACTTAGTTTGGGTATTCAACACCCTTGATTCAAGAATGAACTTGGGATAATCATTGCTTAAACACCTAGAATATCTCTTGGAATTTTGAATTAGAACTTTAATACAGCATGATTAACTTATGAATTTCGAATTTTGAGTTATGTCATAGCATGAACATTCCGAAAATCACTAGGAAATTTGAACCTTGGAAAGATGATTGTTCACTTGTTGGTCTTGTGCAGCGTTGATTTGAATTGATATTACCGCTTATCATCTCTTCCTTTATCTTTCAACAATTTTCATAGCACAAACTCATGTCTCTTGGTAAGAATTTGTTCTCGTAGGTACCATGGCGAGAACGAAACTAACCGAGGCGACAAGGAAGAAAGAGTCAGCTATAGAGCCGACCAAAGCCTAGCAACAAGAGCAAACACATCGGAATCACCCCTCACAACCAAGGAAAAAGGCAAAGAGATTGAAGAGTATTCAAGTGAAACCGATCATGAGCCTCTTGTCAAGTTTGTTAAGGAGTCTATTCAATACAATGGAGAGTATGGGAAGGTAATGGAAAGAGTCACAATCGAACCTTGTGTGACAATTGATTACCAAACTCTTGATCTCCTCAACATCAAGAGTGATGTCACATGGTACTTAAAGAAGCTAGGATTGAGCAGACTTTTAAAGATGGAATGCAAGGAGTACACTGAACTTACAAGGGATTTCCTCTCCACCATCACTCTTGCCTTTCCTAACAACAATGAAGACCAGCCAGCCAGCAATGGGATACTTTTCTTCAAGATTGGTGACCAAAACGGGCGGATCTCCATAGCCACTCTTTGCAGACTATTTGGTTTTGCCAATGAGACTTCCCATGACTTCAAAGAGAACCACCTCACTCGTGATGATGACTTCTCCAACTGGACCCACTTCGCCAACGGACCCTTTCTCGTATCCCGGTCCAAAGTTTCACAAATCACTCATCCGACAATCCGCTATGTGCACCGCCTCATCACCACCACTCTACAGTGCAAACCGGAAACCAGCAAAGTCACAACTGAGGAGTTCTACATTCTCACATCGCCTTTTTTCAGCCACAAGCACAATGCAAACACTGGTCTTTTGTTTGCAAAAACCCTTGTCAACGAATCTGTTGAAGGACTTGGAGGTCTAGAGGGGTAGTGTCTTCACTGGGCTTGTACCTAGAGATGTCTATCTTGCAATGGTTGACAATTTCTGTGATGAGTCTCCCAAAACGCACAACAACTTTCTTGTTGTCTGTCTGTGTGTTGTGTCAAAACGCACAACAACCGCTGGACCAAAACACCCAACCCGGTTTTGCTATGTGTGCCCCATCGGATCCTCAAAGACCGCACTTGTGCAGCTACCTTGTGACGACCTCCCTCCTCTCAGCTCCGGCGTTGTCACATTCTCACTACCACCGGAGGACTACTTCATCGAAACCCCCGAGACATGCACCTTCCAAATACATCGATACTATGCTCAATAGAAGACCATCAAGGCAAGGCGTCACACCCGCGACCGCCACTCCCTAACCGCCGGACAAGCTGCCAACAAGGCATTAGACCCCCTTGGCCACCTGGAGCAGACCGTCCAGTTTCAATCCCGCTTCATCTCGCGCCTCATCCGTGTTGTTCGCCACATCGCTCCCGATCGTCTCTTCCGCCCTTCCACATCAGCATATGAGCCGGACCTTGGGGAGTTCTCGCTCACCTCTGCACTCGCCTCTGATGAAGATTATTGGGACGATGAGGGAAACGCAACCAGCCACCACACTGCCACCTAGGCACTCACTCTTCATTTGGTATCCGGTGCAATGGACACCTAAATCCATTTTCTATCCTTATCTTATTTTAATGACTTTCTTTTTCTTTTCTTATTGAGTTTTCCTCTCACCCTTAATATGATTTGCTTTCACCGGGACGGTGCAAGTTAAGTCTGGGGGGAGTTTTCTCCTTTACTAATGTATTTTTCTTTCTTTTCTTATGTTTTCATGTTTCTTTTCTTATGTTTTCATGTTTTATTGAGTCAAAACCTTAGTCGGAAACTATGACCTATCTCTATGATTCTCCGGTGTTGTGCTAACAATCTATGACCCTATAGCGGACATCAATTGCGGAAATAAGCCTAACAGAACCTCTAACGGTGGATCGACCTACTGACTTGGCAACATCTCTAAGGTACTTGGACAATCTAACGTTAACTCCACCCTAATCAATCTAGTTTTTCTTGTCAAGGGACTTGGCATACATATGAGTCGTTCCTCACTTGATCTCAAAGGGGTATGTCCAATACAAAGTACAGTTCTCCTCTCTATCCTCTTGGAATAATAAAAAAAAAAAAAGAAGAAGCTATTAAGCAAAAGGAAAACGTGTAAGCAAGAGGAATGCATACATCTGCACCTTCTTGTCTTATGGAGACCTACCAAAAACAAGGAACAAGCAAAAGACTTATCATGTGTTAACCTTATTCAAAAGGAAGAAGGAACGATAGAAAAAAATAAAATGATACCCTAGAAAAGTAGGGAAAGATCGATCCTTCAAAAGAAGAGAAGAAGAGAGAGGAAAAGAACTCAAATGCTTCAAAAGGACTATCCTGTAGAGACTCAACTGGGTAAGAACAAGTACTTAATGATCGATATTCTCTTGATAAAGACCGCACGTTTTAAATTTATGCAAGGAGTTAACAATAGAAAGTTTGGAGTGCTGGATGAGACTAGTCGAGTTGGGTAAGGTTCGCTAAGCTTGTCGAGCATTATGTGAAGCTAGTCTAAACATTGGTTATATTTTTAGTGGAATATAGGAAAGGAGGCCACCACAAGTTTCTCAAAAGGATAAGGGAGTTTTCATGTTTTCAAACCTTTTTCTCTAATTTGGATTTTATTTGCTTGGGGACAAGCAAAAGTCTAAGTCTGAGGGAGTTGATATACCTCTATTTTGTACGCTTTTCATACGGTTTTACTATGATTTTTATAAGGTTTTCAAAGGATTATTGATCTAAAAAGGTTGTTTTTGTGGATTTATAGTACTGAGAGTCTAAACAGGTCGAAAGATGCATTTTGGAGCAAAATCACAGGATTTGGACTTTATACCGCTCCGCAACACAACATCAACTTTGAAGGAGCCTTAAAAAACATTCTACTCAATGGATTTCACCAAAGCCAGTTCGCCGCGATGCCTACGTGAGTTAGATTTCCAACACAATTGGAATCATGCAATTTGGCCATGTAGAATGGAAGATATGATCGTTCTAGAGAAGAGTATCAGACAAGCAAAAACCGGACACACCGATCGACCAAGTCTCGTTCGACCTTGCCGTCCGACCAGGGAAAAACCGCGGTCGGACCGATCCTCATCATCCGGACGACAAAGCCGCTCGACCGCGACCGGTCGGACAGGCGCTTTAAGGCCCTCGTCCGACCCGACATTCCTTCACATCATCGATCATCCGCTCGACCGCGACCGGTCGGACAGGAGCTTTAAGGCCCTCGTCCGACCTGACTTTTCTTCACCACTCGGTACGCGCTCGACCGAACTAACGTCCCGACCGACCGCTCGACCGTGTCGCTCAACCAACCATCATCCCGATCGACCCGAGTCGGCCGACAAAGGCCCATCTTTCCCGATTCCGCGTTTTTCTCGGCCCGTTTACCTAATCTCGACCCCGTGAAGACCTAGGACTATAAATACACCTTTTTAGCCTCTCTAGAGAAGAGAGTCGCATATTGTATCACAGTTTTACATATCTACTTTTGTTCTTAGAGATTTCAAGGAGAGGATCTCTCCTCCTCACTACAATTTGGAGAAGATTTCTAAACCTTTTATTATATACTATGTTCTCTCCATCCCTTTGTGTTGTTACTTTGATCATGTCTGAGTAATTCACTTGTTAGGTTGCTAGGGTTACTAATTCAATGAGTTGTATGCTTGATCTATGATTTCTATGAACTGTTAGGGATATCTTTAGAGTATTTGTCTCGTTTTGTTCACTTACTAATGCTGATTGCTTTACCGCGCATCTAGCAATCCGATCCTAGGTTGATTTGAGCCACGAAAGTGCTGTATCATTCACCGGACCTATTCTTTGACAAGCTAGGTTTCTTAGACTGCGAAAGTTGATTTACTAAGCCTGAACTTATCCGAACATGCTCGATTTAATGCTTGATTAACTATCTAAGGACATTCCAAAACTTTAGCGATTAGATAAGTTATCATAGGAGTCGAAGCCACGACAGTGGAAAGACTTAATTTCGTGTTTTGTGTTCTCGACGGATCTATCATCCCATCATCCCTAAAACGATTTATATCTATCATCGAATTTGATCATTGCTTGCTTCTCTGCGAATTAGCCCTTAAAGACCTAACGCCTTTCCCTTATTGTTTTACAACCTCACGATCTCTAGCTTTCTTATTTAGTTATTAGTTCACCAACCAAACATCCCATACTTTATTCTAGCTTGATCTGAAATCCATAGTTTCAAAGTGTATTCATTATAGCCAGTCCTTGAAGATTTGCCTTTCTCCTCAAGAGTTTTCATTTCTTTCAGGAGGTTAAGGTTGAAGAAGGGCTGGGCTTTTGTGTTGTTACTAATCATGACGGGCTCAGGGAAATGTGCTCATTTCACCTCTAACAATAAGTCCCCCCCCAAGTTTGGCGAGTCAAATGCGATTTGATGATAGGTGTAAGGTTCTCCCTAAAAATAACTGGAAGTGCACAGCAAATGAGTTGTAGTGTATAGGGTATCGAATCCAAACGTCTATCGATTGCAAAGTAAATTCCTAGATTCAAATCAATGCTAAGAGAAAGAATGTAAATGTAATACAAATAAAATAACTAAAGGCAGCAAGTGATCGATTGATGAGGTTTAAATTCAAGAGAGACAAACGCTAGGCCTTGGGAATTTCTCAAGTTGAATCAGAAATTGCAGAGTAAAAACTATCAGGATATTATTTAAGCACCATTCTCGAACATGAACACTAATGTAAAATCAACCACCTTTCGCTGCAGAGATTATCTACGTCTAAATCCTAGAATTCCAAATTTCTTTGCAAATTCAATAAACTAGACAAGCATTAATTTCAGGTTCAATTGTTCACAAAATCCCTAAACCAAATTCCTTTGCAAATAGGTATTTTGCTCATCTAAGATAGTTCAGGAAATCAATAACACTTTCGTGTCTACCAATTAACCTAAGATCAGATTCTAGGTCGCGAAGCTAGAATAAGCATTAAACATAATCCAGATGAAGAACTCTAATGATTATCCTAACAATATTGCAATTCTTCTTCAACCCTTGAAAACCCTTAACCTAACAAACAAACTACTCAGACATGGTGATTGAAGCAAACATCATGGATAAGAAAGATTGCATAAAGGAAATAAGATAAGAGATTAAAGGAGTTCAAAATCTTCTCTAAAGGAGTCTGATTTGTCTCTCCAAAGCTCTGCTACAAATCTCTCTCTAAGTCTCAACAGAAAATAAGATACAAAATAGAAAAAGCCTAAACAATGACTTATAAACATAAAAATCTCCTAAAACACGATCTGGGCCTTCTTGTAAATAATGGAAACTTCTGGGCCAAAGTGTAATTCTCCAAATCTTCATAAAACTCACGCAGCACTTTTGGCAGAGGGCGGTGTCGACTGACACCAGTATTGGTGTCGATCGACACCAATGTCCAGGATCGGTAGTAACTTCAATAGATCAGCATAAGTTGTCCAAAATGCTCCATTATCTCCAATTCAGCTCCAAATGTGCCTAAGACCTGTAAATACTATAAAAGACTCTATAAACAAGACTTATATCATGGCAAAAACCCATAAAAACCATGATATATCAACTCTCCCAGACTTAGATCTTTGCATGTCCTCATGTAAATCGAATCTAAGACATTTGAGAAAGAGGTTTGAAAAGTGGAAACTCACTTACTCTTCAGAACTTGTACCAACCTTTGCACCTGCTCTCACTCAGAACATAACCAACATTAGACCAGTTTCACATAGTGGACACTAACTTGCAATTCAAACCAAACCAAACACTAAATCTCATGAGATAACTCAAAACTCTAAAGCCAACTCCTTCAAAATTAAAAGCGTGAGTTCTCAACAAGGGGTTATCGATCAAATAGCATTCTGATTTTTACCCCTCCAAGTACAATCAAGACAAACTTCTAAAACTAAAATATGAATGCATTTATTTTTTATTTTTTTCGTTTTTATTTATTTATTTATTTATTTATTTATTTATTTATTTATTTATTTTTGAGCTCTCTCTCTCTCTTTCCCTTATGATTTGGAATCAGTTTTTATTTAGAACGCGAGTAGTGATGGTTGGAGCCACCAATTCCCGGTCCTTTTTATTACTTTCATCTGGCGGGTTTCCATGGAGTCAGAAGACCAGTTGGACTGACCTTCATCCACTTCGTTTTCCCGAGGGTGTCGTTAGACTTCCCTTTGGATTAAGAAAAGAGAAAGTATATAACTAAATGTAAAGCCATAAATAAACATGATGTAAATGCATAAGCCTGTCTTGACTGGACTGAAAGAGAAATCATACTCATGTATACCAAACCCCTTGCTAAGAAATTTAAAAGTCAGGTTAATGCGAGGAGTTAAACTTTAGAGAGTTGAGTACCTTAAAGATACGGTTGTGATCCGGCAATCGGTCCGCTAGAGCCATTCTGTTCGGCTAAGTCCTCTGCTGATGTCTGCCCCTTGTGATTGCAAGAACATTGGTTGATAAGGTAAGCTCCAAGAGAAGGTCCTAATTTCCTAACTGGTTTTAACTCAATAAAACACTTTGAAAAACCTTTTTTTTTTTTTAGAACCCTCAAAAACAAACACAATGTCAGCAACTACCTCCCCCAGACTTAAACAACACTGTCCCCAGTGGTATTCAGCCGGAGGAAGAGAAAGAATAAGAATTGAGTGAAACTGAAAAAAAAAAAAAAGCGTGGTACCCGTCTGGCGGGCTGGTGTCGACCGACACCAATCACAGAGGACGTTGGAGAGTTCCGAAATTGTGTAGTAAGTCCCAGAAAGTGTATTGCTACACGAATTCTCATGATCAGAACTGTAAAAACACTCAAACACAATTCAGAAGCAATCAGAGATATCATAAAAGCATAGTTCAACACAAATTCCAAATCCAAATCAAAGACAAATGAGGGTCTGACTCAAAGTTAGAGAGAAATAAAAGAAAATGCAAAAGAAAATAAAGGATAAATCAGTGACAAGGAACTAGTCCTCATCTTCGATGTCGTCGCGAGCCGGTGGTGTAGGCGGACGAATGCAGGTACAGCGAGACAGCCTATCCCAGATGGCATGTAAGCTCTTAACCATGTATCTCTGAAAAACAGCCTGCTCCATGGGAATCTCTGGAGTGGGTGGAAAACCAAGTGCAGCGGGGAGTGAAGCAGATGCAGAAGTGGAAGCAATGTCGGCTGCAGAGCGAGGAGCGCGAGGTGTGGAACCAGTGTGGCGTCGTTCTGGCTCGAGAGTGCGCAGAAAACATTGCGCATGAAGAAATCGGAGGCTGCTCCTTTGGTCTGTGATGGTAGTGAGAGCAGGCTCAGGCAGCTGGACCGAATACTCCGTCTTATCAATGCGGAAACGCCATAGTAAGTGTGGTTTGAGCCACTTTGCATGTGTCAAGTGCTCTACATCCTGAAAAGTTTTCAGCCGGATGCTCTTGATTTTACCCGAAGGGATGGACAACCACATGAAGATAGGAGTGAGAAGACTCCCAATTGTCTCAGGCGTCTTGGCTGATCCTGTGAATGGCTTGGTCTTCAAAGAGGCTAGGTGGTGCGCAAAGATAACTCCTATGTTGCACACCTCAAGTCGCGCCCAATCCTTCTCTCCATTTTCAGACATATCGTCAATGCCATAGCTCAACAGCAGGAACTCACTGAGACGCATCTTCCCTGGCTCAGATTTACACAAAATTGTGTTGGCAATGAGACGAACCACGTAGCGCAAAATGGGATGTCGAATATCGGTATGAGTGGAGCTCTTGGAATCATATCTCCCTTTCCCAATAACAGACCAGATGCTCTGCTGTGCGGGAAACTGATGTGGCCATGTAGTTCCTGAAATCATCTTCTCAAACCCAAAGATCTCGCAGAGCTGAAGCAGTGGCACCCTGTATCTCTGGCCGTACATCATGAACGTCAGAGTGCCTTCATGTACTCTCTTGACCCTCTTGTTGGTATAATAGACACGAACAGTAGCGATGAATTGGCGAACCATCTCAGGATAGACAGGGAATTGCTGAGTACAGATGGTACCCAATCCAATCTTCTGCAGTAGCTGAAGAACATCATCATGAATACCCATCATCTGCATAGTCTGCTCATCAGCAAGTCAAGTGGGTTTGATGTCCATTTTCAACCAGGCATTATAGAACAGTGTATCGTAGTCGTACCAAGTGTCGGAGATTTCTCTGGAAATGCACTCATCGCTCTCTGCGACCTGTTTGTCGGTGAGATCCCAAACTCTACGAGGTCGAATCTTCGTCTTTTCAGGCCGAGGCCAAGTTGGAATGTCTGCAGGCTCAGGAGAAGAGGATGATGAAGAGTGCTGGCGTTTCTTGCTGCGACGTGGTTGTTGCTTTGGAGGCATCTGCAAGAAAAATCAACCAAAGACCAAACAAGCAAATTTTGGAAAAATTAGTGCAAAATCAAAACTTCTCAAATCAAAAAGTTGTGAATAGAACTTCAAGAGTATGCTTGCAATCAACCCAAACCGCAACAATCATCATCATAAACTCCTAATTTCGTGTATAATCTACAATGTCGCAAATATTTTCATCAAAATTCTACATTCCCAATTATGTCAAAATTTAACAATGAGAAGCACATTGGGTATGTCGAAAAACCTCTAAAACAACCTAAATAAGCAAGAATCAAGCTGAAAATCAAGAGAAAAGAGGCGAATTTCGAGTTTACAAACCATAGGGCCGAATTCAAAAATTGAAAATTGAGAGCACATACCTTGCAGATCGAACGAATGAGTGATATAGAGAGATAGAGGGTAAAAATCCGAGCAGATTAAAGCTTTGAATCACTCAAAACGCTTAAGAATCAAGGGAGTTATAGAGAAAGGCGATTGTGTTCGGAAGAGTATGTGAAGAATGAAGTGGCCGCGGAGAAGAAAAGAGAAGTTAAAAACATACCTCGCGGAAATCAAAACGACTGTGATTGATTTTGAACGGTGTCGGTCGACACCATCGTTTTTGTGTCGACCGCTGTGTCGAGTCCTGCACGATATTCGTCCGTCTCGTAACTGGTGTCGATCGAGGTTTGTGGCGACCCTGATTTATTTATTTTTTTTTTTTCATAAAATAAAACAAAACCAAAAGTTAGTGAAAAGAAAACGAAAATCACAAAGGAATTTCACCTTTAGGTGGGTTGCCTCCCACTAAGCGCTTGTTTTCAGTCATTAGATGGACTGTGTCGAGCTTAGGCATCTGGTGGATGAGAGAGTGGCAGCAAATGCCTCGGAGAAAAATGTCTCCTCATCCATGGTGGTGTATAAGCATTAGGGGCATGAGTTCGACCAAGGAAGTGAGGAACAGCAGCAGGGTGGGATTTGAGTATGGGTGGGACACTTCTTTTTCCTGCAGAATCATCAAAAGAAAAACCAAGCCTTCTTCGAGAAACTCGTTGCTTGCATAAGTGTAAAATAGGTTTTGCACTTCTTAAAGTTTTATTGATGATATCAGGAGGTTTTGAATTTATTCCAGAGAGTGCATACCTTTGATGTAAGGGAGGCTTATGGTCTGTGAGATGATCAGCAACTAAGTCTTCACTCCTATCTGCCAGCATGTTCACTTGCTTGCTAGTATCCAGCTCTTTGACATACCCAGCAGTAATAGCAACTGAATGCTCTCTGAATGGATTTTCAATCGGAGAAGTCTCTACAGAAAAAGTTTGACCATCGATGGTGGATTTCCGTCCTAGTTTATCCATGTCAAAATTCATGACAATATCACCCAAACCAAGCTCTATTCTCCCTTGTTTCACATCAATGATGGCACCAGCTGTAGCAAAGAATGATTGTCCTAGAATAAGAGGATCTGTAGGTTCTTCACCATATTCCAAAACCACAAAGTCCGAAGGAATCAGGTAGCCTTCAATTGTCAGTGGAACATCCTTTAAAACACCTTCTGGAATTCTCTTGGATCGATCAGCTAGGATAAGAGAGATCCTAGTTGGCTTGAAATTGGTCATTCCAAGGCTAGCAGCAACTGAGGAAGGCATTAGGTTGATACCTGAACCTAGATCACAAAGAGAATGAGGAAACTATCTTGATGAGATTGAGCAATCTAGCACAAAGTTTCCTGGGTCATGAAGCTTCTCTGGAGTCTTATTCTGAATCACTGCACTAACTTGTTCTGAGACTATCACCTTCTTTTTCTTCTTTGGCACTGTGTTCAAGAGAATTGCACTAATGTCTCTGGTAAGCAATGCTCCTTCTTCAGGACTCACACCATTCATAACCATTCTCTTAACATATCTTTTTAATGCAGGTGAAAGAGTGACTGCATCAACTAGAGGAATCTCAACCATCAGCTTGTCCATGATAGCTTTGCATTTAACATCTTCCAGCTTTTGTTTGGACTTCCTGGGAGGCTTAGGAAAAGGTATCTTAGGCTTGTAGACCCTCTCCTCGACTCTGTCTGCAACTTTTACACGACCTATAGTCGTCTGGGACTGGTGTCGACCGACACCCTGGTGGTGTCGATCGACACTAGAGTCTTGTGTCGACACCTTTTCGCTTGTGTCGACTCGCTCGATCGACAAACATCCGTCGAACGTATTCTCGTCTTCTGTGTCGATCGACACCCATCAATGGTGTCGATAGAAACTTGCTCTGCAGTGGCGCAAGTTGCTTCTTGAAATTCCTGCAAATCCATGTTATGCTCCGAATGTAGATCCTGTTGCAGCACTGGATGGAGCTCTTGTTCAATCCCCAATGTAATGGCATTGCACTGATGCTTAGGATTTGTATCAGTTCTTCCAGGGAGGAATCCTTCTTGTCTTCTAACAGAATCAGCAGTTTGAGCCACTTGAATATCTAATTTCTTAACATGAGTGCTCAAAGATTCAATTTTTCCTTGCAGATCTTGATACAAAGCATCCATTTTGCCATTGACATCCACAGTTATCTTCTGTTGGCCTTCTAGAATCTACTCAAACATTGACTTCATCTCGCTGTCCGGTGTTTGCGCAGGAGACGATTGGTAAGAAGAGGAACCATAGTTCCTTGTGAAGCTGCTGGAAGTTAAAGGCTTCAGAAACTGTGTCCTGGTGAACCCTGAAGAACTCTGATTTCCTGCAAAAGAACTCTTCTGCCCGCTTCCATTGTAGCCTCTATTACCTTGCTGATCACCAAATCTCTGACCCTGAAAACCAGCTCCATTGATGTAGTTAACATCTTCTTCTTCTGTCGCTTCCACTGGCTCAAAAGACTCCACCTCTGCAGCAAACTGAACTGACTTCTTCCCCACAAGAAGGCTATGCATAGAGTCTAGCTTAGCCTTAACCTCAGCAATTTGGCTTCCATCCAGATTTCCACCAAGCTTCTTCCTCTCAAAATCAGCATTCTTGGTACTATTACTGGATGCCAAGTTCTCTATAAGCTGGTAAGCTTCATCTGGATATCTGGTGTTGAAGTTGCCATTGCTGGCAGCATCGAGAGCCATCTGATACCTCCAATCAATTCCTCTGGAGAAAATGCCCAGCAGCTGAACTTCAGTGAAACCATGGTGTGGACAGTCTCTCTGGTAGGACCTCAATCTCACCCAAGAAGCCTTAAATGCCTCAGTTGGTCCTTGAGAAAACTGTGAAATATTATTCCTCAACTCCTCAGACCTAGCATCATCATAGAAGTTATTCAGAAATACCTTCTTGGTGTCCTCCCAATTGGTCAAAGATCCTGGCTGCAACTGCTTCAACCAGTAAGCTGTATCCCCAGAAAGAGAGGAAGGGAACAGCTTGCAGAAAAGGTAGTCACTAGTGACTCCATTGGCCTTGATGCTGTTGGCCAGATCTTCGAATCTCTCGATGTGATCCATGGGGTGTTCATGAGGAAGACCATGAAAGAGATGCTGACCCACAAGAGTGTAGAATGCAGGCTTCAGCTCAAAGTCATTCCTCTGGAACGAAGGAGTGCGAATCGCAGACCGATTAGCATAGAACAAATCAGGCCTGTTGTGGTCTCCAAGAGTGCGATTCGGTACAGCCTGATTTTGCGCAGCAACATTAAGTGCAGGCTGAACTGGGGGTGCCTCAGCTATCACATTCCCATCATCATCGAGTTTCTGCCCTTGCGCATTGCGCCTGTTTCCTTCGCTGTCAAATAGAGTGCCATCAGCATGTTGAACCAAAATCATTGGCCCTTTCATCTCAACTGGCTTCTTCGCTTTTCTGTTTGTACGCTCTAAGTGTGCTAGCTCTTGATTACTGAGATTGACTAGCTCTTTGTCCCTGTTGCTTCTGGTTTTGCGATTAGGCATACACCTGAAACACCAAAAAGAAAGTTATAGAGCACGTGAGTAACAAAAGAAAAAGAAAATCTTAGACAAAATTCTAAAACTAAAAATTTAATGGCAACGAAAGAGACGATTGGCAACGGCGCCAAAAACTTGATAGGTGTAAAGTTCTCCCTAAAAATAACTGGAAGTGCACAACAAATGAGTTGTAGTGTATAGGGTATCGAATCCAAACGTCTATCGATTGCACAGTAAATTCCTAGATTCAAATCAATGCTAAGAGAAAGAATGTAAATGTAATACAAATAAAATAACTAAAGGCAGCAAGTGATCGATTGATGAGGTTTAAATTCAAGAGAGACAAACGCTAGGCCTTGGGAATTTCTCAGGTTGAATCAGAAATTGCAGAGTAAAAACTATCAGGATATTATTTAAGCACCGTTCTCGAACATGAACACTAATGTAAAATCAACCAGCTTTCGCTGCAGAGATTATCTACGTTTAAATCCTAGAATTCCAAATTTCTTTGCAAATTCAATAAACTAGACAAGCATTAATTTCAGGTTCAATTGTTCACAAAATCCCTAAACCAAATTCCTTTGCAAATAGGTATTTTTCTCATCTAAGATAGTTCAGGAAATCAATAACTCTTTCGTGTCTACCAATTAACCTAAGATCAGATTCTAGGTCGCGAAGCTAGAATAAGCATTAAACATAATCCAGATGAAGAACTCTAATGATTATCCTAACAATATTGCAATTCTTCTTCAACCCTTGAAAACCCTTAACCTAACAAACAAACTACTCAGACATGGTGATTGAAGCAAACATCATGGATAAGAAAGATTGCATAAAGGAAATAAGATAAGAGATTAAAGGAGTTCAAAATCTTCTCTGAAGGAGTCTGATTTGTCTCTCCGAAGCTCTGCTACAAATCTCTCTCTAAGTCTCAATAGAAAATAAGATACAAAATAGAAAAAGCCTAAACAATGGCTTATAAACATAAAAATCTCCTAAAACACGATCTGGGCCTTCTTGTAAATAATGGAAACTTCTGTCCCAAAGTGCAATTCTCCAAATCTTCATAAAACTCGCGCAGCACTTTTGGCAGAGGGCGGTGTCGACCGACACCAGTATTGTCGATCGACACCAATGTCCAGGATCGGCAGTAACTTCAATAGATCAGCATAAGTTGTCCAAAATGCTCCTTTATCTCCAATTCAGCTCCAAATGTGCCGAAGACCTGTAAATACTATAAAAGACTCCAAAAACACTAAAAAGACTCTATAAACAAGACTTATATCATGGCAAAAACCCATAAAAACCGTGATATATCATTTGATCTCGGCGAACTTCATGTATAAGAGTGGAGCTTAAGAGCAATTGGTAACAGTCTCACAATGCCTAATGGTAACTCATCTCCCATGCAATGTTGCGTTATCGAATTCAGATTTGTACGTTGGCGTCATCTTGTCCGCAAAAGAATATGCATTATGACAATTTTTCTCAGACTTGATGTCAGCTCATCGAGGGGATTCGATTGTCTTTGACGGCTTCTTACAAATTCGATGTCAGCTCGTCGAAGAAAATAACCGTCTACCTCAGGTTTGGCACGTCATTGACACGTATGCACTGTGCGGCGCATTTAAATTGCAAAAGAGGGCCTACAGTAGGATTTTGGGAAAAAGGGCCCAAGTCCTGTTAGGGATTTCCGAGCAGGAAAAAAAAGAGTCCAAGGGAAGTTTTTACCTTGAAAATCGTGAGGTTTCATTTAAAGAAACTGTTCGGATTTCTTTTCGACTTTAATTCCTTTTTCGCTCGCCATCTTCAACCGCTACAAGAAAAAGGTAGTTTTCTTCTTTCTCTCTCGAACTCGAATCATATTGCTCATCTAGATTGATAGGTTTCGCTTGCTTCTTGACCCAAAAACTCTTTCTTCCTCGCTACGAGTCTTTTCTTCTCGCCATAATTTCTAGGGTTTTTGTTCATCAGTAGTTTTGATTTCTCGATTTCCGTGATGAATCCGCTAGATCGAAAGGGAAAAGACGTCATGCAAGACGACGACGACATCCCAATCGTGAATCTGCCAAAGGTTTTGGGGTTTCTCGGAGATGCGATTCGGAATGGGAGGGCTGAGGAACGCCGTCGCAGAGAAGGGGAAGAAGAGGCTGCGGCAGAGCGGAAGATTCATCCGCGAGTGTTCGTTCCGAGTTCGTGACTCCGTCGGTTGTTCGCGACGAGATCCAGAACAATGATTCGGAAGCGAATTTTGAGGTGGATCTTGATGAGGCGGCGATTCCGGACCACGTCAGACTTGAGGGCCTTCCCTAGACGGTCGAGATGTCTTGGCGCACACTGGCGCGGTCGCTAGAGGCTGATGGACGATCGTGGATGGACGAGGGGATTGTCGCGACACTTAGATTGAGGTGCTCAATTCCCGCGCGATGTTGTAAAGATCCGGATTCCTTCATCTCGTCAAAGACCTGCCGATGCTCCACCGAGATGGTTCTGCGTCTACGAGTGATTTTTCACGGAATTCGGAGTGTGTTTTCCTTTTTCCCTCTCTTGCTGGAGTATGCGTTTGAGCGCGGTGTTGCTCTGAGTCAGCTGTCTCACTGCACCATCCGTCATATGGTCTTTACTGGGGTCTTGGCCAAGCATGCCGTGATGACTTTTGAATGGGAGCTCTTTGAGTGCGTCACCGATCTGCGTGATGGCCCTAACGAAGGGGACTTCAGATGTTTTCACACAACGATGAAGCATGGCATCATTTTCAGCGACCATTGGATTAAGATCCAACAATGGACGCGCTTTTACTTCTATGTTAATATAAACAGCGCCTCGATCGGGGATTTTAACTCCGAATACATCTTGACGAAATGAGTTCACGATGCTGGAAGAGTATTTTTTAGGTTTCGTCTCGGCATCCATTGAGTTAGCTTTTGTACTAACCTTTTGCTTTTGTTGTTTTGTAGAGAGAGTTGTACCGAGACGAGCATCTGCCGCGCTCCAAGGGAAGTTCAAGACCTTGCGGGAACATAGCCGGTCGATCTGGGCTGGCGTTGTTGCTGATATATCCATATTTTGCATGATTTTACTTAGTATTTATCTATGTTTTCAAGTATTTTCAATAAGGTTTTATGCCATTAGAGGTAGTTTTTTTGTATTTGTTGGTTTTGGAGTCTTAACAGGTTAAAACATCAAAAAGGATTCAAAAAGGAGCAAAAGAGCCTCAAACCATGATCCATGCAAGTTTCCAAGTCAAGAGCATCGATATAACTCCATTTGTCCGATTCTCGTATTCGGACTAAACCGGAGCATCTGAAAGATAACCGCGGCAAGGGGTCTTCCCGACGTCCAAAAATCATGATCTTGGTTTTGATGGATAGATAATTGAGTCATGCATCACGGCGAAATGGATTCGAGCCATTTGGATCAACCATCAGGGAGAAACTTCTTTCCTCCCAAGACGTGTCCGCCAGGCGAGCAAACGATGCCCATGGAGATTTGGCCCCACAAACAGCCCGGGATTCCGCGGCATGGACCCTGTCTCGACTTAACACAAGCCCAGATTGCTTTTGGGGGTTTACTTGTCCTGAACCCGGTCAAATCTCGTCGCAAATCATCAAAGCCGGTTAACCGGAAAGTTTCCTTTTTCAGCACATCATAACCCTAGCGACTACAAGCCTATAAATACAAGTTTTTAGCCTTTGAAGGGGGAGAGCCGCGAGTGTCTGTGCAAGAGAGAGAGCAGCCGTCAAGGAGGAGAAGCCCTACGTGGTGCACAGTCCAGAAGGAAGAAGGAGGCGCCGCTCAACTCATTGCACTCGCATCTCAATCTTGTTCTTTAATCTTTTACTTTTCTCTTTTGTACTTTGGATCGAAAGTTATCAAGGGATTCGACTTGTTCTTCATCAGAGAAGCCTCTTTCAATCCCTTATCTCTTTTTTTAATACTTATCATGCTTCCAATCATCATGTCTTGTGTTGTTTGCGCCATGATTGAGTAGTTGCCTTGCTAGGTTAAAGGCTAAGCCGATGGGTTCATGAAATTGTTAGCTTTAATCTTTTAGGTTGGGATAATTTGTTTGGTTTCATCACCTTTACTTGAGCATAATACCACTTGCTTTTCTGATCAACTAGCATCGGATCTTGGGTTAATATACTCTCCAAAAGCTTGCTATGTTGCCGGACTTAGTATTTGGTGAGCAATGAATCACACCCATCGAAAGTTGAGTTGTGAGTCATTGTGAACAATCATAACTTGAACACCCTTTATGCATGTTTTCAACTTATAATAACCATCGAAATTTGAGTCTATTAGGTTGATTTAACATAATAGTTTGATCCACGAAAGTGGGATAACTATATCTTTCGTTATGAGTTCATGAACGGTTTTTATTATATCCCTTCCATTTGATTATGTTGTTAATGGTTCATGATACCTTGAGGTTTTCCTAAAGCCTAGTATCTCCACCTATTGATTTCCATTCCCTTTTACTTACTTGACACTTTCATCTCAGTCATAATCCAAACAAAACTCTATTTTGTTTTAGCTCGATCCAACCTCCATACAATTTGTAATACAATCCATAGGTCCTTGTGGATTCGATCCCATCTATACTTACCTCGTTGTTGTGCACTTGCAGGTAGTTCTAGTGGGTAAAACTTGAAGCAAACCCACGCTCACATCAGTTGCCAAGCTGGAGGAGAAGAAGAGGGTGAAAAAGGAAAACGCCGATTCTTCCGCAACTTCATCCGCTGGGGAGAATCATATTGCTTTTTGATTTTTGATATTTGATTTGCGGTACGACCGTGCTCGTCGTTGATCTTTGCGTAATCTTTTTACGGTTAAACCCTCTCGTCTTCCTAAGAAGATGGTGTTTAAGAAGAGAGCTCCTGTGTCTGCCGACGAGGCCATCCTTGTATCCGACTCCTCCCCGAAGAGGAGGAAGACAGGCTCAGCTGCCGAGTCGAATAATCCGCCCAAGGCTCCTACTTCCTCCATCGCGTCGAGGACGAAGTAAGTCTTCTTAGGACGAGTTGGTTTTCCACCGATGCGTGTAGCTGATGTGTTGTCGTTCTTGTAGGGCTGCGAAGAAGGCCAAACTTGAGAAAGCGGCCAAGGAGAAGACATCGTCATATAAGGCCGAGACAACGCCCGAGATCATTCCAGATGATGAGGACGTTCCACCTTCGCGTAGTGGTGAGGATCCGTCTCATCAATCAGGTGACGATGATCTTGGGTCTGATCCTGGTCTCGGCGCTAAGGTGGGCTTGTCCAAACCTAGGATCGAGCCTACTGATTTCGCGGCTCCGGATCCAGACTCGATCACCATGGAGTGGATGGGAGGTGCGCCTTTTATGCACAACAAGGAGTTCTGCGCCAGGCTGGTCTAAAGTTGCAAGCCTAAACCTCATTGGGGGATTCCGTTCAAGGAGATCGAGTTGAAGAAGGAGTTTACCGATGGCGCTGAGGATCTCGTTAATGCTGATGGGAAATATTCTGCGATGATCCAGCAATATGACAGCATGCTCAAGAGGGATCAAGACGAGATCGACATGATGCAGCCGGAACAGGCAAGGGCCCAGGATGTCGATGTGATGGTGAGGGATCTTCAGCTGGAGAAGGCTGCTCTCGAGAAGAAGGTTGGTGCCCTTAATGGCGAGATCATGAAAACAGCCGGTCTTCAGGACGAGGTGGCTAAGCTGCGTGCTCAGGTCACAGAGCTTGAGGATACATCTCGTCGGGATGCAGAAAATGATGCGGCTGAGGCATCTCTTCTTCGTCAATATCGTCAGCGGTGGGCTGAGTCGGTTGCTACTCAGGTCTACGACTCCGTGCAGGAATGGTATGCTCCTCGTCTTGCTTGTCTCGGTGCGTCCGTCGCGCAGCGCGAAATGGTGGAAAAGCCGTGGTCAGAATTGCGATTGATGAGGCACTGCTCGATTATGTGCATAAGACAAAGGACGTCTCTCAAGATTTCGACGTGGTGATCAAAAGGCTCGAGGCCAAGATGTAGGAGAGCGAAGCTGCCGGGAATGAGATTGACGAGGCCAAAATTGGCGTGGACGACTATGCGGCGCCATACAAGTTAGACCTTCGATTTCATCTCGCTGATTTTTGCTTTGATAATGCTTGGGTTACTCCGAGGAGCTTTGATCAATTTGGGACAATGTATCGTACTTGGGTTACTAAAGTATTTGCTTACTTTGATGTTCATCTTTTTATTTTGTGCGAGATTAATATTTATGTTTGAATATAGTTGATAATTTGTTGCATTCAAATTATCCAGCTTTAGGCTATATCCTTTAGTGAGATGCGCTATGCTATCAACCATGCGAAATGATTCATGTATCTAGTCGACTTTAGAAAGGTGATTCAACGTGCCGGGATAGCTCGGCATTCTCAAGTGTATCTCGACGAGATGCTACTCATCGTGACTATTCGTTGCCTCATGACGATGTGCGATGCTACGCAGCTCGGCAAGACTCTCGTTTTAGATAATCGATCAAAGCTAATTAGATCAATTTGCGGCGGCGCTTTACGACTCATTAATTTACCGAGTGCTGAAAGAATTTTATGACTTTGATTTTGCCGAGTTCACTAGGCACACCAAAAACATCTGTTTTGACCTAAGTCAAATAGGAAATTCTTGGTTGGAATTTTCTGCCGAGAGTGGATGCCTTCAAGGATTTAGAAAAGGTGCGTGCGCGCGAGCGAATTAACAAAGATAAAAAACTTTTTATTTTTATCAAGTTATAGCTTCGCCCTCGGTGAAAAGGCTGCCTACGTACCCGTGCCAGGATCAAGCCATTTGTAGTTCGTTACAAGTGTTCGTGCAGTGAACATATCATTTTTTTTTTTTTTTGACAAGACGCGAAGCTACGCGTCTAGTTATGGAACTTTCGCAAGTTAATGGAGTTCCACGAACGGGGGAGTATCCTTCTGTAGTCGTCTTCAAGCTCGTAAACTCATGGTTTAACTACTCTCATGATGCGGTATGGTCCTTCCCAATTCAAGCCGAACTTGCAGGCATGCTCGGGTTTGGTGAGGTCGTGAACCTTCTTGAGGACGAGATCGTGTAGTGCGAAGCAGCGCTTGCGAACCTTCTTCGCGTAGTACCTTGTTGCTTGCTGTTGGTAATTCTGCATGCGCAAGAGGGCGCGATCTCTCGTCTCCTCGGCATGAACGAGATTATCCTGAAGGTCGTCATTCAATGCCGGGTTCTGGGGCATCAAAGATCGGCGTAAACTCGCAACGTGTAGCTCGGCAGGGGCTAGTGCTTCGCAACCATGAGATAGAGAAAAAGGAGTTTCACTTGTTGCCGACCAGGGTGTTGTGCGATGAGACCAAAGCACTCCGTCGAGTTCATCTGCCCATGCTCCTTTGTATCCTTCGAGTCTCTTTTTCAGGCCGTCCACGATTGTGTTGTTTGTTGCTTCGGCCTGCCCATTGCCTTGGGGTATCTCAGAGTGGAGTATGCGAGCTTGATCTTCCAGTTGGCGCAAAACTCGCGGAAGCTCGCATGGATGAATTGGCCGCTGTTATCGGTGACGATTTCATATGGCAGACCGTGTCGGCAAATGATGTACTGCCAGACAAATTGTTGGTCGTCTCGGGCAGTGGGGTTCTTGTAGGCTTTAGGTTTCACCCACTTGGTGAAATAGTCTGTGACGATCAGGAGGTAAGCGCATTGCCGGGATCGCGGCATAGTGATGCATTCATATTTCATACTCTTTTAGCATCATGTTTATACCACTTTTGCATACTTTCATCCATCTTTAGTAGCATTTCTTTGCACTTTCCTCTTAGATTGCATACTTAGTTGTTCTAGGAAGTGCATTGCATACATTTGCATGTTTGGTGTACTTACCAGGTACCTTGGAGCACTTTGGAGCAAGGTTAGCCTGAAGGGATGCATCGGGAGAAAGAGGGAATGTGCTCCATCAAGCAGCTCAATCGAGCTAGGTAGAGAAGTCTACTCGAGCAAGCGCCTCAATCGAGCTAGAAAGAGTAGTCTACTCGAGCAAGTGCCTCGACAGAGCAGTAAAGAAAAGACGCCTCGACCAAGTGACTCGATCGAGCTAGGCAAAAAGGCGCCTCGACCAGGCGACTCGTTCGAGTGGACTAAGGCGGTTCCAGCTCCAGGATTTCAGCCTTCCCATTGACCAAGCTCTGACTTTTAACCTAATGGGTTGCCTATAAAAGGCCAGAGACCCTAGATTGCAAAAGCTCTCCTCTCTTTTTCTCTTTTCAGCAACCAAAACTTTCTCTTTTATTTTCTTAAGTTTTATGCTTTTTAATTTGTAGATTTACACTTGGTTATTGATATTTTGCACTTGAACCTTTAATAAAGGTTGTTAATCTATTTCTGCTCTTTAATATTATGCTTGTTTTTATTTATTCTGAGATGATTTTGATTCTGGAAATGATTTGGAAGTGTTTATGCTTAATCTTTTATGCTTAGTGTTCTTTAATCATTATCCCTCTCTGTTGGGTTGGTCTCTATGCGAACCAGCTACTGACCCTAGTGGTTTCGATTTTAGGTGTTCATCAGCATGGAAGTGTTTGATTGAATGCCTGAATGAACCCAGCAGAGGATTAACTTGCTTGTCTCACTTGACAGTGATTGTACAAGAAGTTTAGAGGGCTTAATAATGGATCTGTGTTCATAGCCTTTTGGGTTCATGTCTCACTAACGACAGTTAGCTAAGGAGATTGATCCCAGACTGGCGGTTATCACCATGACAGTGGGGTAATCGATCTTAAGACTCCATTGCCAAGGGATATGCATGAAAACATGTTGTTTAAGAGCATCACTGATTAATCATAAGTCCTCTCTGATTGCAAAACCCTGTCCTTGAGTCTATGCTCTTCCATTGAATCTTTATCTAGTTTTCACCTTGTCTTGTTTTGTTTCCTTGCAACGCGATCGAGCTAGTTATACTCTGTTTCCTTGCAACTCGATCGAGCTAGTTATACTCTGTTTCTTGTCAACTCGATCGAGCTCGTTTAAGTTATCTTTGTTTTGTCACGTTGCAACTCGATCGAGCTACCCTTGCTCTACTTTCGCTTAACTCGATCGAGCCAAGCTTTTTTCATTGCATTTACTTGTTCACAAGCTCATTTACTTTCCGTCTGCATTTCATTTCATTAGGTTGATAGTTTGGTTACATCATCACTCATAAACCCCCATTGTCTTGACTTGTTTAGCATCTGCATAGTTCTAGAGAGCACTCATAGTTTCCCAATTGGATTGACATCTCAAATACTGCATCGACATGAATGGGATTTGAGTTAATTGATACACCTCCTTGCATCTGCATATTGTTGCACCTGCGCATAAAATCTTGTTATCACATAGGGCCAACGATATCCATCCCCCAACGCATAAAGGGATACACCAGGACGGAGGCTTGAAGCTCTTCCATCGGGGCGTTGATGATTGGGGCCTATCTTTGGCAGGGAATGCATTTTGTGGTGTGGTTCTCGCAGTATTCAATCATCTTAGGCCAGAAAAGGCAGTACTTCTTGATTTAAAGCGAGGGATCTCCCGCCAGCATGGTTTCCTCCAGCTCCGTCATGAGTCTCGACCATCACGTTCTTGGCTTGCGTCTCGTCACAACACCGTAGGATGACTTTATTTACGGTCCATCAGAATAATTCGCCATCTCGAAGGAAGTCAAAAGCGGCTTTGTGGCGCAAGCGACGAGCTGCCCAACGGTTATCTGGAACTGTCCGGTTGACGAGATATTCTTTGATCTCGTCTTGCCATGGGTGAGGTTGAGCTTCCTCTGGTTCGGGAGTCATCGGCTCGTCTTCTTCATCTTCCTGATATATTTCCATGACGAATGCTCTTTTCGGAAGTTTGATGCTAGGTTGCTCGATCACCTCGCCGGGAATTTTTTGCCGTAAAGCCGATTCAGTTCTCAGTACGGGGGATTTTCGTCAATTCGAACGACTTAAGCCGCTTTGATAGTTCCTGTGTCAGTTTGAGGTATGAGTCCATGCGATCATCCTTGGCGTCGTAGTCTCCGCTGAATTGCTTAACAACGAGCTAAGAGTCACAAAAAGCATGCACATGCTCGGCACCGACCTCTTTAGCGAGACGAAGTCCTGTGATGATTGCTTCATACTCGGCTTCGTTGTTGACGCCGGGAAACTTAGCTTGAAAGATTTTTCGAGGATCTCGCCTGTAGGAGATAGGAGGCGAATGCAAGAGATATGAGGCGAATGCCGACGCCGGACCCTTGCTTGAAGGATGCTCCATCGACATGCAAGAGCCACTTGGGGGTGTACTTGGGTGGGATTTTGACGATGATGTCGGCAAAGACTTGCGACTTCGCGCTGGTTCTGCTCTTGTGACTGAAAGTACAGCCTGAGCTTCCTTGCCGAGATCACCACTGCTAGGGCCAATTTCTCGAGAGTGGGGTATCTTGTCTCGGCATCTTCGAGGGTTTTGCTTACGTAGAAGATGGGCTTCTGCTCGCCGCGATCCTCCCGGACGAGTACACCGCTGACTCCCATGCTAGATATGGCGATGTAGAGGAGCAGCGTTTCGCCTTCTTCAGGTTTTGCGAGAACCGGCGGGGTGGTGAGGTATTCCTTTAGTTGACTGAATGCATCTTCACACTTCTCGTCCCACTCGAACTGTTGGTTGGTATGGAGCAGTTGGTAGAAAGGGAGACACTTATAGGTGGAGCGCGTGATAAACCTGTTCAACGCGGCGATTCGGTCGGTGAATCTCTGAACTTCCTTTGCGGATTTTGGCGAGGGCAGGTCGAGAATTGCCACGCTGCGTCACGATGTAGCCAAGGAACTATCTGGAAGTCACGGCGAAGGTGCATTTCGCCAGGTAGAGCTTCATTTCGTATCTCGTCAAGACCTGGAAGCACTCGCGAAGATTCTTGACGTGGTCATGGGCTTTGGCGGATTTTACCAGCATGTCGTTAATATAGACTTCCATGTTGTTGCCAAGCTGTTTCGCGAACATCTTATTCACCAGTCTCTGGTAGATTGCACCAACGTTCTTCAAGCCGAAGGGCATAACCTTGTAAAAGTACGTACCACGATCAGTAATGAAGGCTGTCTTCTCGCTGTCTTCTGGATGCACGAAAATTTGATTGTAGCGAGAAAATGCAACCATGAAGGAGAGCAGCTCGTTTCCCGCCGTTGCTTTGACGAGACGATCGATGTGCAGGAGTGGAAAGCTATCCTTTGGACAAGCTTTGTTCAGGTTGGTGAAGACTACGCACACTCTCCACTTCCCGTTCTTCACTTGGCAACGACTTGATTGGCAAGCTAATCAGGGTACTTCACCTCGGTGATTGATCCGGCTTTTAGCAGCTTCTCAACCTTGTCATTGACTGCTTGGGGTTTGTCTGTGCCGAGCTTGCGTCTCTTCTGCTTTATCGGTTTATAGGTGGATCAACGTTGAGCTCGTGCGAGGTGATCTTCGGGTCTATCCCTTGCATATCTGCCATCGACCAAGCGAAGAGATGCACATTTTCTTTGAGTAGAGCCACCAGCTGGACTCGGATGTCGGCATCGAGGTCACTACCGATACCAACGCACATTTCTAGCCTCGTCTCATCGATGCTGATTTGATCGACAAGGGCAGGTTTAGGTCAGGGATGGTATGGTAGCCGTGGATCTAGCTCTTCGTTGACCATACACGATGATGAGGAGTGAAGTCTTCGCTCTTAGAGGAAGCAGGAATTTGACGCCCTTTGATTTCCTCGTAAGGTTAAAATTCCCAAAGGTGTTGGAAATTTGACGCATTGATGAAAGGTGGAGACAACAGCTTTCATCTCGTGGTTCCAGGGTGTGTCGAGAATCGCGTTGTCTATCGCGGGTTTGTCCATGACAGTGAATTTCATCAGCTTCGAGACTCCGCCGACATAAACGGATAAGCGGATCGAGCCGCTACTGAATACAGCTTCGGCGGTGAACCCGGTGAGTGGCCGAGATGCTGGTTTGATGGCCTCTTCTTTGATTCCCATTCAGTCTAGTGTTAAAAATCAGGTTCACCATGCTCCCGGTATCGATCAATACCTTTGCCACGTCGCAGTCGTGGATTTGTATGCTGACTACGAGCGGGTCGAGGTGCAGGGTATCCAGCCCTTCTGCATCTCTATCCGTAATGGATATGATCTAAGCACCCTTATGGATGTAGAGATAACGCTGTCCCGCGATGGCCTTCCACTCGTACTCCTTCATTGCCGAAATGGAATCATCACAATCCAGGAGGCCACCCATGATCATGTAGACTTGTCGTTTCCGCGGGTGTGGCAAGTCGTCTGGATGGGGAGGATCTCGGTCTCTCTTCTCAGGTTCGGCTTCTTGGTTTTCTTTCTCCTGCCTTCGGGGACGGAACTGACGCAGCCGCTTCTCCTTTGGACCCGATTTGGCCGGTTTTGGCGCGAAGTCTTTTCCTTGAGATCGGTCACCTTCTACCGGGATGCTTCCCTTTCGGTACATCTTCATGAGATTCCGAGGAAGTGCCTGCAGGTCCCAGTTGCATGACCGCTTCGTCCGTGGAAGCTACATAATAGATTGTGGTTGTTATCGTCATTCGGATCGGCGAGCTGAAACCGAGATGGAGGTGGCAGATGATATACCTCAATTTTACACCCTTTTTACATCGTTTTTATATACTTTATGCATGGTTTTACCGTGGCTTTTTTCTTTAAAAGGTATTTTTTATGCATATATAGTGCCAAGAGTCATTTCAGGTCAAACGATGCAATTTGGAGCAAAACAAAGGAAAATGTCCTCAAAGCAGCCTCATGCACTATCATTAACTTTGGAGGAGCCTCAAAAACATTCTACGCAATGGATTTCACCAAAACCAGTTTGCCGCGATGCCTACGTGAGTTAGCTTTCCAACGCGATTGGAATCATGCAATTTAGCCATGTAGAATGGAAGATATGATCGTTTTAGTGAAGAGTGTCAAAGGAGCCGAAAACCGGACATCATCAAAGCCGCTCGACCAAAGCCGGTCGGACAGGGACTCCATGGCCCTCATCCGACCCGACCTTCCTTCATGACGACGACCATCCGGTCGACCAAAGTCGGTCGGACAGGGACTCCAAGGCTCCCGTCCGACCCAACCTTTCTTCGCCATCCCGACCGACCGGTCGACCGCCCCGCTCGACCACGACATGTCCCGATCGACCCGGCTCATTTCTGAAGCCCGTTTTGCGCGTTTTCAAGCCCAAATTCATGCCGGCTTCTATTCTTCAACCAAGACCTAGGTCAAGCCGCCCTTCAAGTTCTGAAGCATTATATATAGATCTTTTTAGCCTTGTAAACAAAGAGAACCAGAGAGCCATAGAACAAAATATTATTTTATCATTCAATACAAGTTCTTATAGTTTTTTCTTTCTTTCATTGTCTCCTTCAAGAGAGGATCTCGGATCTCTGTTCTTATGAATATGAATTTGATTTCCTTCTCTATGTCTGAGTAGTTACCTTGTTAAGTGATAGGAAATCAAAGGATAGTGTTCATGCTTGCTTGATAATCGATATATCGAATTAGGGTTTACATAAACTCTTCACCTTTGCTTGTGTTCATTGCTTGGTGTTGATCTGGCCAATCAACATATGATCCTAGGTAGATTTGAGCCACGGAAGTGATGAATCATTCGCCTGAACTAGTATTTGGTGGGCAAACTCTCTTAGACTGCGGAAGTTGATTTACTAGAGGTTGTGAACAATTGAGACTTGATCGAATTAATGCTTGTTTGATTATCTAAGGATATACCGAAAGTTTAGCGATTAGATAGATCAACATAGGGGTCGGAGCCACGGAAGTGGAAAGATCTAAATTAGTGTCTTGAGTTCTAGGTGGTACACATTCTTAAAACCCTAACAATTCAAACTTGCTTGCTTGAATCACTCATCCCGCGATTATCCTATTGCTTAGCGCCTTCCATCCATTGATTTACAACTTTATTTGCTTTGTTGACTTGCTTACTTTACTTGCTTTAATCGTGACAACATCCAAACTCATATTTCTTTCCTAGCTAAATCTCAATCTCATACCTTGCCGGGGACCAAAATCGTGCCTACAAGTTCTTGAAAGAGATCTAGTCTAGGTTTTTTTCTTGTTTTAAGTTATTTTATCTTGTTTTTCCTTTTTGTTTTTGATTTTTCAGGTTTTAAGTCTTTCTCCTAGATGGAAGAGGATTTGAGAAGTCCTAGTCCTATAATGGCGATTCCTATACGCCACATATCTCCTCCTAGAGACAGTCGAACAGAGAAGAGGATGTCGAACCCTCCAGCTATTTCACCTTCATGGGATTCTCGCAGTAGTCATCCCGGACTAGCACCCTTAAAGACCAAGAAGAACTTTCTCCCCTACCCTAATGCGTCCGAACTGGAGACGTCTAGCCAAGCCTAATATGAAGGAGAAGAACACCTTCTAGCCTCACCAGAAGAAGAAATAGATCCGGAGCTGATTGAGTTTGTGAAGATAGACAAATTCCATGATCTCTACAATGAGCATGCACTAGAACACATGGATTACTTTGAAGGTCTTTGTGATTCTTATGGAGTCTATAATTTTGAGAAGAAGCTAATGCTATTCAGCATGTCTTTAGCTGGGAGAGCTCTTGAGTGGGCGCAATACTCTCCCCCTTTTCAGATCAACACTTGGTTAGACTGCATAGAAGCTTTCTTGAAGAGGTTCAGCAGGAACCCACCTTTCAAATCCAAGTATAACCAAAGCTCTTACCCTCACCACAACCAATCTTATGAAGAAGCAGAGTTTTAACAGCAATGCAAGCTCTAGAGGAAGTGAAACTAGTCCACATCAAACTGATCCGCGATTTTCTCCACCTCCAGCTCGCACACTCGCCCTTCCTAGAATCACCGGCATTCAAAGAAAGAGAACCATCCTGGATGAACCAGAATATTCATTCCAATATGATCCCATCGACTCTTCTAAGATAAGCCCAGAGAAGCTCACGGAGTTTAACAAGAAGGTGAAGTCCATACCATTCTATGTCCCCTTTGAAGAAGCTTGGAACAACCATGACTTGGTTGAGTTTTTCTTTAGTAGCAAAGAAACCAAGGATGAGATTAAGCAACTCTTTAGGCGAGCCCGCCTCTCTATGTCATCTTATGCAGCAACCCTACCCCCATCTCCGCCCTCTACACCTCCTCCCAAGTGGTACAGAAACCCCATCTCCCGAGAGAAGCTAGCTGAATTCAACCACTTTGTCCAAACACTACCAGCAAGCATGACCTTTCATGAAGCCTGGAAGAACCACCCACTCACCAACTTCTTCCACAACTGCAAAGAAACCCCAGAAGAGATTCATGAGCTATTTGAGAAAGCTAAGAAGCAACCTTCTTTCAGAACCCTCTACAAGGTAGACGACCCAGGACAGTTTACCATACCCTGCACAATCAATGGAAGGTACTTTGATAGCTACATTTGTGATTCTGGTTCATGCATAAACCTGATGCCCACACACACTGCCAAACTCCTTGGGATCACACGCCTACAACCTTCATAAATCAGCATTGGACTTGCTGATCTCACCATTGCACAACCCAGAGGTGTTGTTTATGATGTCTTGCTCGTAATTGGAGATACAAAGATACCGGTGGATTTTCATATCATGAATATCAAAGGAGGAAGTGACATGCCTATTATACTTGGAAGATCATTCTTGGCAACTGCTGGAGCCATCATGGATTGGCCAAACCGCCGCATCTCTCTTGCCAATGTCAACAAATCTGTTTTCTATGATGCCGTCCCCGTTTTCACTTCTACCAAGCATTCTTGGTTCATATCTCCTCATGAACCACCTAATCATCAACAAGGACGTGATGGGACACGCACAAAAAGGCTTTGTCTCAGGCCATGTTCTTCCATTTCTTCTTAGAAGAGCCAAACGGTCAAGCTAAAGACCATAAACAAATGCTGTATGGGAGGCAACCCATAAGGTCTTTTCTATCCGTTTTTAATCTTTGTTTTCATTTAATAGTTTTGTTTTGAAGTTTTGTATACAGAAATTTGAGAATCATACATGAAAGAAGCAGAAAGAAACCTCAGGAAAGAAGAATGCAGCACTCACCATGGTTGGGTCGACCAGGACGATCGACCGGTGCCTCGCCCGATCGACCGTATCCCCTTTTGCCGACCCACCATCCCCTCATTCCATCCCACCTCATTGCATACCATCCCACTTCATTTGAATATCATCCCACCATCATTCGCACCACACTTTCATTCCATACCACATCACATACCACGCCTACTTGCTGTTCTACCACATGATGATCCTACTTCACCTACACTCAGGCGGCCCTTAAAGATCTTTGCTGGTGTACAACAGCACTTGACCATCTAAGCCGGGATCTCATCCACATTATGGAGCAACATAGTAGCTGGACATATCATCCATCACACCATTCTTCGGTTTCTATTACCATATCAGGTTACATCTTTCCTCTCATTCACAAACGCCTTATTAACTCTTTCTTTACATCCCTTAATCGGATTTGCTTTCACCGGGACGGTGCAAGTTAAGTCTGGGGGGATTGTCGGTACTAATGCGTTTGTTCATGTCTTGTCTTCATCTTATATCTATTTCTCTTATCAACCTTTTTCAAAACTTCTGTTTTATTGAGTGAAAACCTTAGTTGGAAATTATGATCTATCTCTATTATTCTCCGGTGTTGTGCTAACAATCTATGACCCTAGAGCGGACATCAGTTGCAGACATAAGCCTAACAGAACCTCTAACGGTGGATCGACCTACCGACTTGGCAACATTTCTAAGGTACCCGGACAATCTAACGTTAACTCCACCCTAATCAACTTAGTTTTTCTTGTCAAAGGACTTGGCATACATATGAGTCGTTCCTCACTTGATCTCAAAAGGGTGTGTCCAATACAAAGTGCAGTTCTCCTCTCTCTCAGAAAAATGAAAATCAAAAGCTTTTAAGCACAAGGAAAACGTGTAAGCAAGAGGAATGCATACGTCTGCACCTTCTTGTCTTATGGAGACCTACCAAAAAATAAGGAAAAAGCAAAAGCCTATCCTATGTTATTCCCCAAAAGAAAAAGAAAGGGAAGAAGGATCGATAGAAAAACTAAAATGATACCCTAGAAAAGTAGGGAAAGATCGATCCTTCAAAAGAAGAGAGAGAGGAAAAGAACTCAAAAGCTTCAAAAAGGACTATCCTGGAGAGACTCAAGTGGGTAAGAACAAGTGCTTAATGATCGATATTTCCTTGATAAAGACCACACGTTTTAAATTTATGCAAGGAGACTAGACTAGTTGAGTTTGGATGCTGGATGAGACTAGTTGAGTTTGGTATGGTTCGCTAAGCTTGCCGAGCATTATGTGAAGCTAGTCTAACATTGGTTATGTTTTTAGTGGAATACAGAAGAGGAAGCCACCACAGGTTTCTCAAAAGGATAAGGAGTTTCTACGTTTTCAAACCTCTTTCTCTGATTTGGATTCTATTTGCTTGGGGACAAGCAAAGATCTAAGTCTGGGGGAGTTGATATACCTCAATTTTACACCCTTTTTACATCGTTTTTATATACTTTATGCATGGTTTTACCGTGGCTTTTTTCTTTAAAAAGTAGTTTTTATGCATATATAGTGCCAAGAGTCATTTCAGGTCAAATGATGCAATTTGGAGCAAAACAAAGGAAAAGGTCCTCAAAGCAGCCTCATGCACTATCATTAACTTTGGAGGAGCCTGAAAAACATTCTACGAAATGGATTTCACCAAAACCAGTTTGCCGCGATGCCTACGTGAGTTAGCTTTCCAACGCAATTGGAATCATGCAATTTGGCCATGTAGAATGGGAGATATGATCGTTTTAGTGAAGAGTGTCAAAGGAGCCGAAAACCGGACATCATCAAAGCCGCTCGACCAAAGCCGGTCGGACAGGGACTCCATGGCCCTCGTCCGACCCGACTTTCCTTCATGACGACGACCATCCGGTCGACCGAAGCCGGTCGGACAGGGACTCCAAGGCTCCCGTCCGACCCAACCTTTCTTCGCCATCCCGACCGACCGGTCGACTGCCCCTCTCGACCACGACATGTCCCGATCGACCCTGCTCGTTTCCGAAGCCCGTTTTGCGCATTTTTAAGCCCAAATTCACGCCGACTTCTATTCTTTAACCAAGACCTAGGTCAAGCCGCCCTTCAAGTTCTGAAGCATTATATATACATCTTTTTAGCCTTGTAAACAAAGAGAACCAGAGAAGAAGAGAACCAGAGAGCCATAGAACAAAATATTATTTTATCATTCAATACAAGTTCTTATAGTTTTTGATTTCTTTCATTGTCTCCTTCAAGAGAGGATCTCGGATCTCTGTTCTTATGAATATGAATTCGATTTCCTTCTCTATGTCTGAGTAGTTACCTTGTTAAGTGATAGGAAATCAAAGGATAGTGTTCATGCTTGCTTGATAATCGATATATAGAATTAGGGTTTACATAAACTCTTCACCTTTGCTTGTGTTCATTGCTTGGTGTTGATCTGGCCAATCAACATATGATCCTAGGTAGATTTGAGCCACGGAAGTGATGAATCATTCGTCTGAACTAGTATTTGGTGGGCAAACTCTCTTAGACTGCGGAAGTTGATTTACTAGAGGTTGTGAACAATTGAGACTTGATCGAATTAGTGCTTGTTTGATTATCTGAGGACATACCGAAAGTTTAGCGATTAGATAGATCAACATAGGGATCGGAGCCACGGAAGTGGAAAGATCTAAATTAGTGTCTTGAGTTCTAGGTGGTACACATTCTTAAAACCCTAACAATTCGAACTTGCTTGCTTGAATCACTCATCCCGCGATTATCCTATTGCTTAGCGCCTTCCATCCATTGATTTACAACTTTATTTGCTTTGTTGACTTGCTTACTTTACTTGCTTTAATCGTGACAACATCCAAACTCATATTTCTTTCCTAGCTAAATCTCAATCTCATACCTTGTAGTGCACTAACTGGTCCTTGTGTTCGATAAACCCGTTACTACTCTCGATCTGTGCACTTGCAGAAAAGGGATAGAAATTGGGAAAAGCTTATCCCGCATCAGCAGAGCGAGTGGTGGCAGAGCGAGTGGTGGCGGCTGCTTGGTCTGATCCCAATGGTTCTTGGGGCCGTCTTCAACAGCAAAAGTGAGTGATCTCTTGACTTCAGGCCTTTTCCGAGATTCTTGGACTTCGTGGCGGTCGTTTTCTTCTCACCGTGCTTCTCAGCATAGAAGTATTTATCTTCCTCGAGGAAGATATAGCTTTGGGACCGATGGAGCGCGTCTTCTAAGGTCGTGGATGCTCTTAGCGATAAGGCTTCCTTGAACTTAGAATCGTACCAGAGGCCGTTGCAGTGTGTGTCCAGTGGGACTCTATATGGCATGTCGCCGAGATCAAGTGCGGCTCTCTTAAATATTTCCATGATATTACGTAGGGGTTCACCTTTGGGTGACACTAGTCATGTTCATGGAGTAGTGTGTAAGAAAGCGTTAGTCAGATCATCAAAATTGTCGTTTGACTCGGCAGGGAGGCTGGAAAACCAGCCAAGAGCTTCCTTCGTCATATGCTCGACAAAGACTTGGCAATAGTTCGCCTCTCTTTCTTCGATAGAGTCGTATTTCTCTCTCGTCATGGCGAAGTTGAAGGTTTTCAACCACTTCTTCGGGTCTTTGTTGCCAGCGAAGGGCTCGATCTGGAATCGGACTCTCTTGCGGAATCGGATTCCACAAATCCTTACCGTGAGTGGACTCCTCCGGGTGTCGGCGAGGACTTTCGTCAATTCTGGAGCTGAGCTTGTGACGAGATGCACCTTGGAATTGAACTCGTCTAGCCGGCGATTGATTCTATCAAATTCAAAGTTGGCCCGTCGACTGGTCCATATGGGCCGGTTCACCGAGCCAGTTTAATTTGTAGTAGCGTCTGCCGCCGTGGCCCCCGTGGCTTGGCTCATCGGCGTATCGAACGAAATTCGGTGAATCGGCGATAACTCGCCGTCGCCAGAGGCCATCAAGTTGATGAACTCCTGCATTTTCTTTTGCTGAGGTTGCATTGTTTTGAAGTTGTCAATGAGTGAATTTATGGCTGTCAGGATCGTCTAGAGGAGGTCGTCATGCGAGACGGTCTTCGTTGCGGCAGCGTGATGCATGCGTGGGTGTGGGAGATAGACAGGGAATTGCTGAGTACATTTGGTACCCAAGCCAATCTTCTGCAGTAGCTGAAGAACATCATCATGAATACCCATCATCTGCATAGTCTGCTCATCAGCAAGTCAAGTGGGTTTGATGTCCATTTTCAACCAGGCATTATGGAACAGTGTATCGTAGTCGTCCCAAGTGTCGGAGATTTCTCTGGAAATGCACTCATCGCTCTCTGCGACCTGTTTGTCGGTGAGATCCCAAACTCTACGAGGTCGAATCTTCGTCTTTTCAGGCCGAGGCCAAGTTGGAATGTCTGCAGGCTCAGGAGAAGAGGATGATGAAGAGTGCTGGCGTTTCTTGCTGCGACGTGGTTGTTGCTTTGGAGGCATCTGCAAGAAAAATCAACCAAAGACCAAACAAGCAAATTTTGGAAAAATTAGTGCAAAATCAAAAGTTCTCAAATCAAAAAGTTGTGAATAGAACTTCAAGAGTATGCTTGCAATCAACCCAAACCGCAACAATCATCATCATAAACTCCTAATTTCGTGTATAATCGACAATGTCGCAAATATTTTCATCAAAATTCTACATTCCCAATTATGTCAAAATTTAACAATGAGAAGCACATTGGGTATGTCGAAAAACCTCTAAAACAACCTAAATAAGCAAGAATCAAGCTGAAAATCAAGAGAAAAGAGGCGAATTTCGAGTTTACAAACCATAGGGCCGAATTCAAAAATTGAAAATTGAGAGCACATACCTTGCAGATCGAAAGAATGAGTGATATAGAGAGATAGAGGGTAAAAATCCGAGCAGATTAGAGCTTTGAATCACTTAAAACGCTTAAGAATCAAGGGAGTTATAGAGAAAGGCGATTGTGTTCGGAAGAGTATGTGAAGAATGAAGTGGCCGCGGAGAAGAAAAGAGAAGTTAAAAACATACCTCGCGGAAATCAAAACGACTGTGATTGATTTTGAACGGTGTCGGTCGACACCATCGTTTTTGTGTCGACCGCTGTGTCGAGTCCTGCACGATATTCGTCCGTCTCGTAACTGGTGTCGATCGAGGTTTGTGGCGACCCTGATTTTTTTTTTTTTTTTTTCATAAAATAAAACAAAACCAAAAGTTAGTGAAAAGAAAACGAAAATCACAAAGGAATTTCACCTTCAGGTGGGTTGCCTCCCACTAAGCGCTTGTTTTCAGTCATTAGATGGACTGTGTCGAGCTTAGGCATCTGGTGGATGAGAGAGTGGCAGCAAATGCCTCGGAGAAAAATGTCTCCTCATCCATGGTGGTGTATAAGCATTAGGGGCATGAGTTCGACCAAGGAAGTGAGGAACAACAGCAGGGTGGGATTTGAGTATGGGTGGGACACTTCTTTTTCCTGCAGAATCATCAAAAGAAAAACCAAGCCTTCTTCGAGAAACTCGTTGCTTGCATAAGTGTAAAATAGGTTTTGCACTTCTTAAAGTTTTATTGATGATATCAGGAGGTTTTGAATTTATTCCAGAGAGTGCATACCTTTGATGTAAGGGAGGCTTATGGTCTGTGAGATGATCAGCAACTAAGTCTTCACTCCTATCTGCCAGCATGTTCACTTGCTTGCTAGTATCCAGCTCTTTGACATACCCAGCAGTAATAGCAACTGAATGCTCTCTGAATGGATTTTCAACCGGAGAAGTCTCTACTGAAAAAGTTTGACCATCGATGGTGGATTTCCGTCCTAGTTTATCCATGTCAAAATTCATGACAATATCACCCAAACCAAGCTCTATTCTCCCTTGTTTCACATCAATGATGGCACCAGCTGTAGCCAAGAATGATCGTCCTAGAATAAGAGGATCTGTAGGTTCTTCACCATATTCCAAAACCACAAAGTCCGTAGGAATCAGGTAGCCTTCAATTGTCAGTGGAACATCCTTTAAAACACCTTCTGGAATTCTCTTGGATCGATCAGCTAGGATAAGAGAGATCCTAGTTGGCTTGAAATTGGTCATTCCAAGGCTAGCAGCAACTGAGGAAGGCATTAGGTTGATACCTGAACCTAGATCACAAAGAGAATGAGGAAACTGTCTTGATGAGATTGAGCAATCTAGCACAAAGTTTCCTGGGTCATGAAGCTTCTCTGGCGTCTTATTCTGAATCACTGCACTAACTTGTTCTGAGAATATCACCTTCTTTTTCTTCTTTGGCACTGTGTTCAAGAGAATTGCACTAATGTCTCTGTTAAGCAATGCTCCTTCTTCAGGACTCACACCATTCATAACCATTCTCTTAACATATCTTTTTAATGCAGGTGAAAGAGTGACTGCATCAACTAGAGGAATCTCAACCATCAGCTTGTCCATGATAGCTTTGCATTTAACATCTTCTAGCTCTTGTTTGGACTTCCTGGGAGGCTAAGGAAAAGGTATCTTAGGCTTGTAGACCCTCTCCTCGACTCTGTCTGCAACTTTTACACGACCTATAGTCGTCTGGGACTGGTGTCGACCGACACCCTGGTGGTGTCGATCGACACTAGAGTCTTGTGTCGACACCTTTTCGCTTGTGTCGACTCGCTCGGTCGACAAACATCCGTCGAACGTATTCTCGTCTTCTGTGTCGATCGACACCCATCAATGGTGTCGATAGAAACTTGCTCTGCAGTGGCGCAAGTTGCTTCTTGAAATTCCTGCAAATCCATGTTATGCTCCGAATGTAGATCCTGTTGCAGCACTGGATGGAGCTCTTGTTCAATCCCCAATGTAATGGCATTGCACTGATGCTTAGGATTTGTATCAGTTCTTCCAGGGAGGAATCCTTCTTGTCTTCTAACAGAATCAGCAGTTTGAGCCACTTGAATATCTAATTTCTTAACATGAGTGCTCAAAGATTCAATTTTTCCTTGCAGATCTTGATACAAAGCATCCATTTTGCCATTGACGTCCACAGTTATCTTCTGTTGGCCTTCTAGAATCTACTCAAACATTGACTTCATCTCGCTGTCCGGTGTTTGCGCAGGAGACGATTGGTAAGAAGAGGAACCATAGTTCCTTGTGAAGCTGCTGGAAGTTAAAGGCTTCAAAAACTGTGTCCTGGTGAACCCTAAAGAACTCTGATTTCCTGCAAAAGAACTCTTCTGCCCGCTTCCATTGTAGCCTCTATTACCTTGCTGATCACCAAATCTCTGACCCTGAAAACCAGCTCCATTGATGTAGTTAACATCTTCTTCTTCTGTCGCTTCCACTGGCTCAAAAGACTCCACCTCTGCAGCAAACTGAACTGACTTCTTCCCCACAAGAAGGCTATGCATAGAGTCTAGCTTAGCCTTAACCTCAGCAATTTGGCTTCCATCCAGATTTCCACCAAGCTTCTTCCTCTCAAAATCAGCATTCTTGGTACTATTACTGGATGCCAAGTTCTCTATAAGCTGGTAAGCTTCATCTGGATATCTGGTGTTGAAGTTGCCATTGCTGGCAGCATCGAGAGCCATCTGATACCTCCAATCAATTCCTCTGAAGAAAATGCCCAGCAGCTGAACTTCAGTGAAACCATGGTGTGGACAGTCTCTCTGGTAGGACCTCAATCTCACCCAAGAAGCCTTAAATGCCTCAGTTGGTCCTTGAGAAAACTGTGAAATATTATTCCTCAACTCCTCAGACCTAGCATCATCATAGAAGTTATTCAGAAATGCCTTCTTGGTGTCCTCCCAATTGGTCAAAGATCCTGGCTGCAACTGCTTCAACCAGTAAGCTGTATCCCCAGAAAGAGAGTAAGGGAACAGCTTGCAGAAAAGGTAGTCACTAGTGACTCCATTGGCCTTTGCTGTTGGCCAGATCTTCGAATCTCTCGATGTGATCCATGGGGTGTTCATGAGGAAGACCATGAAAGAGATGCTGACCCACAAGAGTGTAGAATGCAGGCTTCAGCTCAAAGTCATTCCTCTGGAACGAAGGAGTGCGAATCGCAGACCGATTAGCATAGAACAAATCAGGCCTGTTGTGGTCTCCAAGAGTGCGATTCGGTACAGCCTGATTTTGCGCAGCAACATTAAGTGCAGGCTGAACTGGGGCTGCCTCAGCTATCACATTCCCATCATCATCGAGTTTCTGCCCTTGCGCATTGCGCCTGTTTCCTTCGCTGTCAAATAGAGTGCCATCAGCATGTTGAACCAAAATCATTGGCCCTTTCATCTCAACTGGCTTCTTCGCTTTTCTGTTTGTACGCTCTAAGTGTGCTAGCTCTTGATTACTGAGATTGACTAGCTCTTTGTCCCTGTTGCTTCTGGTTTTGCGATTAGGCATACACCTGAAACACCAAAAAGAAAGTTATAGAGCACGTGAGTAACAAAAGAAAAAGAAAATCTTAGACAAAATTCTAAAACTAAAAATTTAATGGCAACGAAAGAGACGATTGGCAACGGCGCCAAAAACTTGATAGGTGTAAAGTTCTCCCTAAAAATAACTGGAAGTGCACAACAAATGAGTTGTAGTGTATAGGGTATTGAATCCAAACGTCCATCGATTGCACAGTAAATTCCTAGATTCAAATCAATGCTAAGAGAAAGAATGTAAACGTAATACAAATAAAATAACTAAAGGCAGCAAGTGATCGATTGATGAGGTTTAAATTCAAGAGAGACAAACGCTAGGCCTTGGGAATTTCTCAGGTTGAATCAGAAATTGCAGAGTAAAAACTATCAGGATATTATTTAAGCACCGTTCTCGAACATGAACACTAATGTAAAATCAACCAGCTTTCGCTGCAGAGATTATCTACGTTTAAATCCTAGAATTCCAAATTTCTTTGCAAATTCAATAAACTAGACAAGCATTAATTTCAGGTTCAATTGTTCACAAAATCCCTAAACCAAATTCCTTTGCAAATAGGTATTTTGCTCATCTAAGATAGTTCAGGAAATCAATAACTCTTTCGTGTCTACCAATTAACCTAAGATCAGATTCTAGGTCGCGAAGCTAGAATAAGCATTAAACATAATCCAGATGAAGAACTCTAATGATTATCCTAACAATATTGCAATTCTTCTTCAACCCTTGAAAACCCTTAACCTAACAAACAAACTACTCAGACATGGTGATTGAAGCAAACATCATGGATAAGAAAGATTGCATAAAGGAAATAAGATAAGAGATTAAAGGAGTTCAAAATCTTCTCTGAAGGAGTCTGATTTGTCTCTCCAAAGCTCTGCTACAAATCTCTCTCTAAGTCTCAATAGAAAATAAGATACAAAATAGAAAAAGCCTAAACAATGGCTTATAAACATAAAAATCTCCTAAAACACGATCTGGGCCTTCTTGTAAATAATGGAAACTTCTGTGCCAAAGTGCAATTCTCCAAATCTTCATAAAACTCGCGCAGCACTTTTGGCAGAGGGCGGTGTCGACCGACACCAGTATTGTCGATCGACACCAATGTCCAGGATCGGCAGTAACTTCAATAGATCAGCATAAGTTGTCCAAAATGCTCCTTTATCTCCAATTCAGCTCCAAATGTGCCTAAGACCTGTAAATACTATAAAAGACTCCAAAAACACTAAAAAGACTCTATAAACAAGACTTATATCATGGCAAAAACCCATAAAAACCGTGATATATCATTTGATCTCGGCGAACTTCATGTATAAGAGTGGAGCTTAAGAGCAATTGGTAACAGTCTCACAATGCCTAATGGTAACTCGTCTCCCATGTAATGTTGCGTTATCGAATTCAGATTTGTGCCACCTCGTTAAAACCATAAAAAGGGAAAAGAGTACTTTGGCGTCATCTTGTCCGCAAAAGAATATGCATTATGACAATTTTTCTCAGACTTGATGTCAGCTCATCGAGGGGATTCGATTGTCTTTGACGGCTTCTTACAAATTCGATGTCAGATCGTCGAAGAAAATAACCGTCTACCTCAGGTTTGGCACGTCATTGACACGTATGCACTGTGCGGCGCATTTAAATTGCAAAAGAGGGCCTACAGTAGGATTTTGGGAAAAAGGGCCCAAGTCCCGTTAGGGATTTCCGAGCAGGAAAAAAAAGAGTCCAAGGGAAGTTTTTACCTTGAAAATCGTGAGGTTTCATTTAAAGAAACTGTTCGGATTTCTTTTCGACTTTAATTCCTTTTTCGCTCGCCATCTTCAACCGCTACAAGAAAAAGGTAGTTTTCTTCTTTCTCTCTCGAACTCGAATCATATTGCTCATCTAGATTGATAGGTTTCGCTTGCTTCTTGACCCGAAAACTCTTTCTTCCTCGCTACGAGTCTTTTCTTCTCGCCATAATTTCTAGGGTTTTTGTTCATCAGTAGTGTTGATTTCTCGATTTCCGTGATGAATCCGCTAGATCGAAAGGGAAAAGACGTCATGCAAGACGACGACGACATCCCAATCGTGAATCTGCCAAAGGTTTTGGGGTTTCTCGGAGATGCGATTCGGAATGGGAGGGCTGAGGAACGCCGTCGCAGAGAAGGGGAAGAAGAGGCGGCGGCAGAGCGGAAGATTCATCCGCGAGTGTTCGTTCCGAGTTCGTGACTCCGTCGGTTGTTCGCGACGAGATCCAGAACAATGATTCGGAAGTGAATTTTGAGGTGGATCTTGATGATGCGGCGATTCCGGACCACGTCAGACTTGAGGGCCTTCCCTAGAAGGTCGAGATGTCTTGGTGCACACTGGCGCGGTCGCTAGAGGCTGATGGACGATCGTGGATGGACGAGGGGATTGTCGCGACACTTAGATTGAGGTGCTCAATTCCCGCGCGATGTTGTAAAGATCCGGATTCCTTCATCTCGTCAAAGACCTGCCGATGCTCCACCGAGATGGTTCTGCATCTACGAGTGCTTTTTCACGGAATTCGGAGTGTTTTTCCTTTTTCCCTCTCTTGCTGGAGAATGCGTTTGAGCGCGGTGTTGCTCTGAGTCAGCTGTCTCACTGCACCATCCGTCATATGGTCTTTACTGGGGTCTTGGCCAAGCATGCCGTGATGACTTTTGAATGGGAGCTCTTTGAGTGCGTCACCGGTCTGCGTGATGGCCCTAACGAAGGGGACTTCAGACGTTTTCACACAACGATGAAGCATGGCATCATTTTCGGCGACCATTGGAATAAGATCCAACAATGGACGCGCTTTTACTTCTATGTTAATATAAACAGCGCCTCGATCGGGGATTTTAACTCCGAATACATCTTGACGAAATGAGTTCACGATGCTGCAAGAGTATTTTTAGGTTTCGTCTCGGCATCCATTGAGTTAGCTTTTGTACTAACCTTTTGCTTTTGTTGTTTTGTAGAGAGAGTTGTACCGAGACGAGCATCTGCCGCGCTCCAAGGGAAGTTCAAGACCTTGCGGGAACATAGCCGGTCGATCTGGGCTGGCGTTGTTGCTGATATATCCATATTTTGCATGATTTTACTTAGTATTTATCTATGTTTTCAAGTATTTTCAATAAGGTTTTATGCCATTAGAGGTAGTTTTTTTGTATTTGTTGGTTTTGGAGTCTTAACAGGTTAAAACATCAAAAAGGATTCAAAAAGGAGCAAAAGAGCCTCAAACCATGATCCATGCAAGTTTCCAAGTCAAGAGCATCGATATAACTCAATTTGTCCGATTCTCGTATTCGGACTAAACCGGAGCATCTGAAAGATAACCGCGGCAAGGGGTCTTCCCGACGTCCAAAAATCATGATCTTGCTTTTGATGGATAGATAATTGAGTCACGCATCACGGCGAAATGGATTCGAGCCATTTGGATCAACCATCAGGGAGAAACTCTTTTCCTCCCAAGACGTGTCCGCCAGGCGAGCAAACGATGCCCATGGAGATTTGGCCCCACAAACAGCCCGGGATTCCGCGGCATGGACCCTGTCTCGACTTAACACAAGCCCAGATTGCTTTTGGGGGTTTACTTGTCCTGAACCCTGTCAAATCTCGTCGCAAATCATCAAAGCCGGTTAACCGGAAAGTTTCCTTTTTCAGCACATCATAACCCTAGCAACTACAAGCCTATAAATACAAGTTTTTAGCCTTTGAAGGGGGAGAGCCGCGAGTGTCTGTGCAAGATAGAGAGCAGCCGTCAAGGAGGAGAAGCCCTAGGTGGTGCACAGTCCAGAAGGAAGAAGGAGGCGCCGCTCAACTCATTGCACTCGCATCTCAATCTTGTTCTTTAATCTTTTCCTTTTCTCTTTTGTACTTTGGATCGAAAGTTATCAAGGGATTCGACTTTTTCTTCATCAGAGAAGCCTCTTTCAATCCCTTATCTCTTTTTTTAATACTTATCATGCTTCCAATCATCATGTCTTGTGTTGTTTGCGCCATGATTGAGTAGTTGCCTTGCTAGGTTAAAGGCTAAGCCGATGGGTTCATGAAATCGTTAGCTTTAATATTTTAGGTTGGGATAATTTGTTTGGTTTCATCACCTTTACTTGAGCATAATACCGCTTGATTTTCTGATCAACTAGCATCGGATCTTGGGTTAATATACTCTCCAAAAGCTTGCTATGTTGCCGGACTTAGTATTTGGTGAGCAATGAATCACACCCATCGAAAGTTGAGTTGTGAGTCATTGTGAACAATCATAGCTTGAACACCCTTAATGCATGTTTTCAACTTATAATAACCATCGAAATTTGAGTCTATTAGGTTGATTTAACATAATAGTTTCATCCACGAAAGTGGGATAACTATATCTTTGCGTTATGAGTTCATGAACGGTTTTTATTATATCCCTTCCATTTGATAATCTTGTTAATGGTTCATGATACCTTGAGGTTTTCCTAAAGCCTAGTATCTCCACCTATTGATTTCCATTCCCTTTTACTTACTTGACACTTTCATCTCAGTCATAATCCAAACAAAACTCTATTTTGTTTTAGCTCGATCCAACCTCCATACAATTTGTAGTACAATCGATAGGTCCTTGTTGATTCGATCCCATCTATACTTACCTCGTTGTTGTGCACTTGCAGGTAGTTCTAGTGGGTAAAACTTGAAGCAATCCCACGCTCACATCAGTTGCCAAGCTGGAGGAGAAGAAGAGGGTGAAAAAGGAAAACGCCGATTCTTCCGCAACTTCATCCGCTGGGGAGAATCATATTGCTTTTTGATTTTTGATATTTGATTTGCGGTACGACCGTGCTCGTCGTTGATCTTTGCGTAATCTTTTTACGGTTAAACCCTCTGGTCTTCCTAAGAAGATGGTGTTTAAGAAGAGAGCTCCTGTGTCTGCCGACGAGGCCATCCTTGTATCCGACTCCTCCCCGAAGAGGAGGAAGACAGGCTCAGCTGCCGAGTCGAATAATCCGCCCAAGGCTCCTACTTCCTCCATCGCGTCGAGGACGAAGTAAGTCTTCTTAGGACGAGTTGGTTTTCCACCGATGCGTGTAGCTGATGTGTTGTCGTTCTTGTAGGGCTGCGAAGAAGGCCAAACTTGAGAAAGCGGCCAAGGAGAAGACATCGTCATCTAAGGCCGAGACAACGCCCGAGATCATTCCAGATGATGAGGACGTTCCACCTTCGCGTAGTGGTGAGGATCCGTCTCATCAATCAGGTGACAATGATCTTGGGTCTGATCCTGGTCTCGGCGCTAAGGTGGGCTTGTCCAAACCTAGGATCGAGCCTACTGATTTCGCGGCTACGGATCCAGACTCGATCACCATGGAGTGGATGGGAGGTGCGCCTTTTATGCACAACAAGGAGTTCTGCGCCAGGCTGGTCTAAAGTTGCAAGCCTAAACCTCATTGGGGGATTCCGTTCAAGGAGATCGAGTTGAAGAAGGAGTTTACCGATGGCGCTGAGGATCTCGTTAATGCTGCTGGGAAATATTCTGCGATGATCCAGCAATATGACAGCATGCTCAAGGGGGATCAAGACGAGATCGACACGATGCAGCCGGAACAGGCAAGGGCCCAGGATGTCGATGTGATGGTGAGGGATCTTCAGCTGGAGAAGGCTGCTCTCGAGAAGAAGGTTGGTGCCCTTAATGGCGAGATCATGAAAACAGCCGGTCTTCAGGACGAGGTGGCTAAGCTGCGTGCTCAGGTCACAGAGCTTGAGGATACATCTCGTCGGGATGCAGAAAATGATGCGGCTGAGGCATCTCTTCTTCGTCAATATCGTCAGCGGTGGGCTGAGTCGGTTGCTACTCAGGTCTACGACTCCGTGCAGGAATGGTATGCTCCTCGTCTTGCTTGTCTCGGTGCGTCCGTCGCGCAGCGCGAAATGGTGGAAAAAGCCGTGGTCAGAATTGCGATTGATGAGGCACTGCTCGATTATGTGCATAAGACAAAGGACGTCTCTCAAGATTTCGACGTGGTGATCAAAAGGCTCGAGGCCAAGATGAAGGAGAGCGAAGCTGCCGGGAAAGAGATTGACGAGGCCAAAATTGGCGTGGACGACTATGCGGCGCCATGCAAGTTAGACCTTCGCTTTCATCTCGCTGATTTTTGCTTTGATAATGCTTGGGTTACTCCGAGGAGCTTTGATCAATTTGGGACAATGTATCGTACTTGGGTTACTAAAGTATTTGCTTACTTTGATGTTCATCTTTTTATTTTGTGCGAGATGAATATTTATGTTTGAATATAGTTGATAATTTGTTGCATTCAAATTATCCAGCTTTAGGCTTATATCCTTTAGTGAGATGCGCCATGCTATCAACCATGCGAAATGATTCATGTATCTAGTCGACTTTAGAAAGGTGATTCAACGTGCCGGGATAGCTCGGTATTCTCAAGTGTATCTCGACGAGATGCTACTCATCGTGACTATTCGTTGCCTCATGACGATGTGCGATGCTACGCAGCTCGTCAAGACTCTCGTTTTAGATAATCGATCAAAGCTAATTAGATCAATTTGCGGCGGCGCTTTACGACTCATTAATTTACCGAGTGCTGAAAGAATTTTATGACTCTTGATTTTGCCGAGTTCACTAGGCACACCAAAAACATCTGTTTTGACCTAAGTCAAATAGGAAATTCTTGGTTGGAATTTTCTGCCGAGACTGGATGCCTTCAAGGATTTAGAAAAGGTGCGTGCGCGCGAGCGAATTAACAAAGATAAAAAACTTTTTATTTTTATCAAGTTATAGCTTCGCCCTCGGTGAAAAGGCTGCCTACGTACCCGTGCCAGGATCAAGCCATTTGTAGTTCGTTACAAGTGTTCGTGCAGTGAACATATCATTTTTTTTTTTGACAAGACGCGAAGCTACGCGTCTAGTCATGGAACTTTCGCAAGTTAATGGAGTTCCACGAACGGGGGAGTATCCTTCTGTAGTCGTCTTCAAGCTCGTAAACTCATGGTTTAACTACTCTCATGATGCGGTATGGTCCTTCCCAATTCAAGCCGAACTTGCAGGCATGCTCGGGTTTGGTGAGGTCGTGAACCTTCTTGAGGACGAGATCGTGTAGTGCGAAGCAGCGCTTGCGAACCTTCTTCGCGTAGTACCTTGTTGCTTGCTGTTGGTAATTCTGCATGCGCAAGAGGGCGCGATCTCTCGTCTCCTCGGCATGAACGAGATTATCCTGAAGGTCGTCATTCAATGCCGGGTTCTGGGGCATCAAAGATCGGCGTAAACTCGCAACGTGTAGCTCGGCAGGGGCTAGTGCTTCGCAACCATGAGATAGAGAAAAAGGAGTTTCACTTGTTGCCGACCAGGGTGTTGTGCGATGAGACCAAAGCACTCCGTCGAGTTCATCTGCCCATGCCCCTTTGTATCCTTCGAGTCTCTTTTTCAGGCCGTCCACGATTGTGTTGTTTGTTGCTTCGGCCTGCCCATTGCCTTGGGGTATCTCAGTGTGGAGTATGCGAGCTTGATCTTCCAGTTGGCGCAAAACTCGCGGAAGCTCGCATGGATGAATTGGCCGCTGTTATCGGTGACGATTTCATATGGCAGACCGTGTCGGCAAATGATGTACTGCCAGACAAATTGTTGGTCGTCTCGGGCAGTGGGGTTCTTGTAGGCTTTAGGTTTCACCCACTTGGTGAAATAGTCTGTGACGATCAGGAGGTAAGCGCATTGCCGGGATCGCGGCATAGTGATGCATTCATATTTCATACTCTTTTAGCATCATGTTTATACCACTTTTGCATACTTTCATCCATCTTTAGTAGCATTTCTTTGCACTTTCCTCTTAGATTGCATACTTAGTTGTTCTAGGAAGTGCATTGCATACATTTGCATGTTTGGTGTACTTACCAGGTACCTTGGAGCACTTTGGAGCAAGGTTAGCCTGAAGGGATGCATCGGGAGAAAGAGGGAATGTGCTCCATCAAGCAGCTCAATCGAGCTAGGTAGAGAAGTCTACTCGAGCAAGCGCCTCAATCGAGCTAGGAAGAGAAGTCTACTCGAGCAAGTGCCTCGACAGAGCAGTAAAGAAAAGACGCCTCGACCAAGTGACTCGATCGAGCTAGGCAAAAAGGCGCCTCGACCAGGCGACTCGTTCGAGTGGACTAAGGCGGTTCCAGCTCCAGGATTTCAGCCTTCCCATTGACCAAGCTCTGACTTTTAACCTAATGGGTTGCCTATAAAAGGCCAGAGACCCTAGATTGCAAAAGCTCTCCTCTCTTTTTCTCTTTTCAGCAACCAAAACTCTCTCTTTTATTTTCTTAAGTTTTATGCTTTTTAATTTGTAGATTTACACTTGGTTATTGATATTTTGCACTTGAACCTTTAATAAAGGTTGTTAATCTATTTCTGCTCTTTAATATTATGCTTGTTTTTATTTATTCTGAGATGATTTTGATTCTGGAAATGATTTGGAAGTGTTTATGCTTAATCTTTTATGCTTAGTGTTCTTTAATCATTATCCCTCTCTGTTGGGTTGGTCTCTATGCGAACCAGCTACTGACCCTAGTGGTTTCGATTTTAGGTGTTCATCAGCATGGAAGTGTTTGATTGAATGCCTGAATGAACCCAGCAGAGGATTAACTTGCTTGTCTCACTTGACAGTGATTGTACAAGAAGTTTAGAGGGCTTAATAATGGATCTGTGTTCATAGCCTTTTGGGTTCATGTCTCACTAACGACAGTTAGCTAAGGAGATTGATCCCAGACTGGCGGTTATCACCATGACAGTGGGGTAATCGATCTTAAGACTCCATTGCCAAGGGATATGCATGAAAACATGTTGTTTAAGAGCATCACTGATTAATCATAAGTCCTCTCTGATTGCAAAACCCTGTCCTTGAGTCTATGCTCTTCCATTGAATCTTTATCTAGTTTTCACCTTGTCTTGTTTTGTTTCCTTGCAACGCGATCGAGCTAGTTATACTCTGTTTCCTTCCAACTCGATCGAGCTAGTTATACTCTGTTTCTTGTCAACTCGATCGAGCTCGTTTAAGTTATCTTTGTTTTGTCACGTTGCAACTCGATCGAGCTACCCTTGCTCTACTTTTGCTTAACTCGATCGAGCCAAGCTTTTTTCATTGCATTTACTTGTTCACAAGCTCATTTACTTTCCGTCTGCATTTCATTTCATTAGGTTGATAGTTTGGTTACATCATCACTCATAAACCCCCATTGTCTTGACTTGTTTAGCATCTGCATAGTTCTAGAGAGCACTCATAGTTTCCCAATTGGATTGACATCTCAAATACTGCATCGACATGAATGGGATTTGAGTTAATTGATACACCTCCTTGCATCTGCATATTGTTGCACCTGCGCATAAAATCTTGTTATCACATAGGGCCAACGATATCCATCCCCCAACGCATAAAGGGATACACCAGGACGGAGGCTTGAAGCTCTTCCATCGGGGCGTTGATGATTGGGGCCTATCTTTGGCAGGGAATCCATTTTGTGGTGTGGTTCTCGCAGTATCCAATCATCTTAGGCCAGAAAAGGCAGTACTTCTTGATTTAAAGCGAGGGATCTCCCGCCAGCATGGTTTCCTCCAGCTCCGTCATGAGTCTCGACCATCACGTTCTTGGCTTGCGTCTCGTCACAACACCGTAGGATGACTTTATTTACGGTCCATCAGAATAATTCGCCATCTCGAAGGAAGTCAAAAGCGGCTTTGTGGCGCAAGCGACGAGCTGCCCAACGGTTATCTGGAACTGTCCGGTTGACGAGATATTCTTTGATCTCGTCTTGCCATGGGTGAGGTTGAGCTTCCTCTGGTTCGGGAGTCATCGGCTCGTCTTCTTCATCTTCCTGATATATTTCGATGAAGAATGCTCTTTTCGGAAGTTTGATGCTAGGTTGCTCGATCACCTCGCCGAGAATTTTTTGCCGTAAAGCCGAGTCAGTTCTCAGTACGGGGGATTTTCGTCAATTCGAACGACTTAAGCTGCTTTGATAGTTCCTGTGTCAGTTTGAGGTATGAGTCCATGCGATCATCCTTGGCGTCGTAGTCTCCGCTGAATTGCTTAACAACGAGCTAAGAGTCACAAAAAGCATGCACATGCTCGGCACCGACCTCTTTAGCGAGACGAAGTCCTGTGATGATTGCTTCATACTCGGCTTCGTTGTTGACGCCGGGAAACTTAGCTTGAAAGATTGTTCGAGGATCTCGCCTGTAGGAGATAGGAGGCGAATGCAAGAGATATGAGGCGAATGCCGACGCCGGACCCTTGCTTGAAGGATGCTCCATCGACATGCAAGAGCCACTTGGGGGTGTACTTGGGTGGGATTTTGACGATGATGTCGGCAAAGACTTGCGACTTCGCGCTGGTTCTGCTCTTGTGACTGAAAGTACAGCCTGAGCTTCCTTGCCGAGATCACCACTGCTAGGGCCAATTTCTCGAGAGTGGGGTATCTTGTCTCGGCATCTTCGAGGGTTTTGCTTACGTAGAAGATGGGCTTCTGCTCGCCGCGATCCTCCCGGACGAGTACACCGCTGACTCCCATGCTAGATATGGCGATGTAGAGGAGCAGCGTTTCGCCTTCTTCAGGTTTTGCGAGAACCGGCGGGGTGGTGAGGTATTCCTTTAGTTGACTGAATGCATCTTCACACTTCTCGTCCCACTCGAACTGTTGGTTGGTATGGAGCAGTTGGTAGAAAGGGAGACACTTATAGGTGGAGCGCGTGATAAACCTGTTCAACGCGGCGATTCGGTCGGTGAATCTCTGAACTTCCTTTGCGGATTTTGGCGAGGGCAGGTCGAGAATTGCCACGCTGCGTCACGATGTAGCCAAGGAACTCTCTGGAAGTCACGGCGAAGGTGCATTTCGCCAGGTAGAGCTTCATTTCGTATCTCGTCAAGACCTGGAAGCACTCGCGAAGATGCTTGACGTGGTCCTGGGCTTTGGCGGATTTTACCAGCATGTCGTTAATATAGACTTCCATGTTGTTGCCAAGCTGTTTCGCGAACATCTTATTCACCAGTCTCTGGTAGATTGCACCAACGTTCTTCAAGCCGAAGGGCATAACCTTGTAAAAGTACGTACCACGATCAGTAATGAAGGCTGTCTTCTCGCTGTCTTCTGGATGCACGAAAATTTGATTGTAGCGAGAAAATGCAACCATGAAGGAGAGCAGCTCGTTTCCCGCCGTTGCTTTGACGAGACGATCGATGTGCAGGAGTGGAAAGCTATCCTTTGGACAAGCTTTGTTCAGGTTGGTGAAGACTACGCACACTCTCCACTTCCCGTTCTTCACTTGGCAACGACTTGATTGGCAAGCTAATCAGGGTACTTCACCTCGGTGATTGATCCGGCTTTTAGCAGCTTCTCAACCTTGTCATTGACTGCTTGGGGTTTGTCTGTGCCGAGCTTGCGTCTCTTCTGCTTTATCGGTTTATAGGTGGATCAACGTTGAGCTCGTGCGAGGTGATCTTCGGGTCTATCCCTTGCATATCTGCCATCGACCAAGCGAAGAGATGCACGTTTTCTTTGAGTAGAGCCACCAGCTGGACTCGGATGTCGGCATCGAGGTCACTACCGATACCAACGCACATTTCTAGCCTCGTCTCATCGATGCTGATTTGATCGACAAGGGCAGGTTTAGGTCTGGGATGGTATGGTAGCTGTGGATCTAGCTCTTCGTTGGCCATACACGATGATGAGGAGTGAAGTCTTCGCTCTTAGAGGAAGCAGGAATTTGACGCCCTTTGATTTCCTCGTAAGGTTAAAATTCCCAAAGGTGTTGGAAATTTGACGCATTGATGAAAGGTGGAGAAAACAGCTTTCATCTCGTGGTTCCAGGGTGTGTCGAGAATCGCGTTGTCTATCGCGGGTTTGTCCATGACAGTGAATTTCATCAGCTTCGAGACTCCGCCGACATAAACGGATAAGCGGATCGAGCAGCTACTGAATACAGCTTCGGCGGTGAACCCGGTGAGTGGCCGAGATGCTGGTTTGATGGCCTCTTCTTTGATTCCCATTCGGTCTAGTGTTAAAAATCAGGTTCACCATGCTCCCGGTATCGATCAATACCTTTGCCACGTCGCAGTCGTGGATTTGTATGCTGACTACGAGCGGGTCGACGTGCAGGGTATCCAGCCCTTCTGCATCTCTATCCGTAATGGATATGATCTAAGCACCCTTATGGATGTAGAGATAACGCTATCCCGCGATGGCCTTCCACTCGTACTCCTTCATTGCCGAAATGGAATCATCACAATCCAGGAGGCCACCCATGATCATGTAGACTTGTCGTGTCCGCGGGTGTGGCAAGTCGTCTGGATGGGGAGGATCTCGGTCTCTCTTCTCGGGTTCGGCTCCTGGGTTTTCTTTCTCCTGCCTTCGGGGACGGAACTGACGCAGCCGCTTCTCCTTTGGGCCCGATTTGGCCGGTTTTGGCGCGAAGTCTTTTCCTTGAGATCGGTCACCTTCTACCGGGACGCTTCCCTTTCGGCACATCTTCATGAGATTCTGAGGAAGTGCCTGCAGGTCCCAGTTGCGTGACCGCTTCGTCCGTGGAAGCTACATAATAGATTGTGGTTGTTATCGTCATTCGGATCGGCGAGCTGAAGCCGAGATGGAGGTGGCAGATGATATACCTCAATTTTACACCCTTTTTACATCGTTTTTATATACTTTATGCATGGTTTTACCGTGGCTTTTTTCTTTAAAAGGTAGTTTTTGTGCATATATAGTGCCAAGAGTCATTTCAGGTCAAACGATGCAATTTGGAGCAAAAGAAAGGAAAATGTCCTCAAAGCAGCCTCATGCACTATCATTAACTTTGGAGGAGCCTCAAAAACATTCTACACAATGGATTTCACCAAAACCAGTTTTCCGCGATGCCTACGTGAGTTAGCTTTCCAACGCAATTGGAATCATGCAATTTGGCCATGTAGAATGGGAGATATGATCGTTTTAGTGAAGAGTGTCAAAGGAGCCGAAAACCGGACATCATCAAAGCCGCTCGACCAAAGCCGGTCGGACAGGGACTCCATGGCCCTCATCCGCCCCGACCTTCCTTCATGACGACGACCATCCGGTCGACCAAAGCCGGTTGGACAGGGACTCCAAGGCTCCCGTCCGACCCAACCTTTCTTCGCCATCCCGACCGACCGGTCGACCGCCCCGCTCGACCACGACATGTCCCGATCGACCCGGCTCATTTCTGAAGCCCGTTTTGCGCGTTTTCAAGCCCAAATTCATGCCGACTTCTGTTCTTCAACCAAGACCTAGGTCAAGCCGCCCTTCAAGTTCTGAAGCATTATATATACATCTTTTTAGCCTTGTAAACAAAGAGAACCAGAGAGCCATAGAACAAAATATTAATTTATCATTCAATACAAGTTCTTATAGTTTTTTCTTTCTTTCATTGTCTCCTTCAAGAGAGGATCTCGGATCTCTGTTCTTATGAATATGAATTCGATTTCCTTCTCTATGTCTGAGTAGTTACCTTGTTAAGTGATAGGAAATCAAAGGATAGTGTTCATGCTTGCTTGATAATCGATATATCGAATTAGGGTTTACATAAACTCTTCACCTTTGCTTGTGTTCATTGCTTGGTGTTGATCTGGCCAATCAACATATGATCCTAGGTAGATTTGAGCCACGGAAGTGATGAATCATTCGCCTGAACTAGTATTTGGTGGGCAAACTCTCGTAGACTGCGGAAGTTGATTTACTAGAGGTTGTGAACAATTGAGACTTGATCGAATTAATGCTTGTTTGATTATCTAAGGACATACCGAAAGTTTAGCGATTAGATAGATCAACATAGGGGTCGGAGCCATGGAAGTGGAAAGATCTAAATTAGTGTCTTGAGTTCTAGGTGGTACACATTCTTAAAACCCTAACAATTCGAACTTGCTTGCTTGAATCACTCATCCCGCGATTATCCTATTGCTTAGCGCCTTCCATCCATTGATTTACAACTTTATTTGCTTTGTTGACTTGCTTACTTTACTTGCTTTAATCGTGACAACATCCAAACTCATATTTCTTTCCTAGCTAAATCTCAATCTCATACCTTGTAGTGCACTAACTGGTCCTTGTGTTCGATAAACCCGTTACTACTCTCGATCTGTGCACTTGCAGAAAAGGGATAGAAATTGGGAAAAGCTTATCCCGCATCAAGCTTTTTGGCGCCGTTGCCGGGGACCAAAATCGTGCCTACAAGTTCTTGAAAGAGATCTAGTCTAGGTTTTTTCTTGTTTTAAGTTATTTTATCTTGTTTTTCCTTTTTGTTTTTGATTTTTCAGGTTTTAAGTCTTTCTCCTAGATGGAAGAGGATTTGAGAAGTCCTAGTCCTATAATGGCGATTCCTATACGCCACATATCTCCTCCTAGAGACAGTCGAACAGAGAAGAGGATGTCGAAACCTCCAGCTATTTCACCTTCATGGGATTCTCGCAGTAGTCATCCCGGACTAGCACCCGTAAAGACCAAGAAGAACTTTCTCCCCTACCCTAATGCGGCCGAACTGGAGACGTCTAGCCAAGCCTACTATGAAAGAGAAGAACACCTTCTAGCCTCACCAGAAGAAGAAATAGATCCGGAGCTGATTGAGTTTGTGAAGATAGACAAATTCTATGATCTCTACAATGAGCATGCACTAGAACACATGGATTACTTTGAAGGTCTTTGTGATTCTTATGGAGTCTATAATTTTGAGAAGAAGCTAATGCTATTCAGCATGTCTTTAGCTGGGAGAGCTCTTGAGTGGGCGCAATACTCTCCCCCTTTTCAGATCAACACTTGGTTAGACTGCATAGAAGCTTTCTTGAAGAGGTTCAGCAGGAACCCACCTTTCAAATCCAAGTATAACCAAAGCTCTTACCCTCACCACAACCAATCTTATGAAGAAGAAGATGATGCCTCTTTACCACCAGAGTCCATCAATGGTGACCTGATCAAGTATGTAGTAAGAGATCCTTTCCATGACTTCATATCGGAGTGTGCTCAAGAACATGTTGAGAACTTCGAAAATCTCTGTGATTACTATGGTTTGGGAGAGAACCCAAACAAGATCAGCTTGTTCCAAACATCCCTAGCTGGGTGAGCTCAAGAGTGGGTTAGATTTTCTGCCCAACATGATTTCAAGACATGGAGAAGATACAAGGAAGCTTTCCTCAACAAGTTTGCCCGTGGACAACCCTATGTGCCGCTACTCAAACCCTACCACCTGCCCTATAGAAACCACCAACCTCCACCGCACATTGAGCAGCTGCCCCAAGCCTCAGAAGGATTACCCCACAGCCCACACCTAACCAAGCTTGAAGAGATGCTACAAGAGTACATTGACTATCAAGTCACAAGTACAAGAGAGATGGAGAAGAAGATCGAATATGTTCAGCGCACCCTTAGAGAAAAGATGGATGTTCTTTTTAACCAAGTTATCAAGCTTGACAAAGATATCAAGCAACTCAAGGAAGACCATGATCGATCACTCAACCTTGTCAAGCTAGATGTTGCTGCAAAATACCATGAGCTACTTAGCAAGAGCATTGGTGCCCATAGCTTCAATGATGATAATTGCAAACATCTTGGAATCATCTATAACCGGCTGTCACCTGTAGAAGGATCTCTTTTCTCTAAGAACCAGAGAGAAAGAAGCCCAACACCCAAACCACCTCCTTTCCCTTGCAATGTCATCACCGCAATCTCCAAGGAAAACTCATCATATCTTGTAAGAAAAGAAGAAGAAGATCAAGAGTATGAGGAAGACTATGAAGATGATGAAGAAGAGAAGCAGAGTTTTAACAGCAATGCAAGCTCTAGAGGAAGTGAAACTAGTCCACATCAAACTGATCCGCGATTCTCTCCAACTCCAGCTCGCACACTCGCCCTTCCTAGAATCACCGGCATTCAAAGAAAGAGAACCATCCTGGATGAACCAGAGGATTCATTCCAATATGATCCCATCGACTCTACTAAGATAAGCCCAGAGAAGCTCACGGAGTTTAACAAGAAGGTGAAGTCCATACCATTCTATGTCCCCTTTGAAGAAGCTTGGAACAACCATGACTTGGTTGAGTTTTTCTTTAGTAGCAAAGAAACCAAGGATGAGATTAAGCAACTCTTTAGGCGAGCCCGCCTCTCTATGTCATCTTATGCAGCAACCCTACCCCCATCTCCGCCCTCTACACCTCCTCCCAAGTGGTACAGAAACCCCATCTCCCGAGAGAAGCTAGCTGAATTCAACCGCTTTGTCCAAACACTACCAGCAAGCATGACCTTTCATGAAGCCTGGAAGAACCACCCACTCACCAACTTCTTCCACAACTGCAAAGAAACCCCAGAAGAGATTCATGAGCTATTTGAGAAAGCTAAGAAGCAACCTTCTTTCATAACCCTCTACAAGGTAGACGACCCAGGACAGTTTACCATACCCTGCACAATCAATGGAAGGTACTTTGATAGCTACATTTGTGATTCTGGTTCATGCATAAACCTGATGCCCACACACACTGCCAAACTCCTTGGGATCACACGCCTACAACCTTCATAAATCAGCATTGGACTTGCTGATCTCACCATTGCACAACCCAAAGGTGTTGTTTATGATGTCTTGCTCGAAATTGGAGATACAAAGATACCGGTGGATTTTCATATCATGAATATCAAAGGAGGAAGTGACATGCCTATTATACTTGGAAGATCATTCTTGGCAACTGCTGGAGCCATCATGGATTGGCCAAACCGCCGCATCTCTCTTGCCAATGTCAACAAATCTGTTTTCTATGATGCCGTCCCCGTTTTCACTTCTACCAAGCATTCTCGGTTCATATCTCCTCATGAACCACCTAATCATCAACAAGGACGTGATGGGACACGCACAAAAAGGCTTTGTCTCAGGCCATGTTCTTCCATTTCTTCTTAGAAGAGCCAAACGGTCAAGCTAAAGACCATAAACAAATGCTGTATGGGAGGCAACCCATAAGGTCTTTTCTATCCCTTTTTAATCTTTGTTTTCATTTAATAGTTTTGTTTTGAAGTTTTGTATACAGAAATTTGAGAATCATACATGAAAGAAGCAGAAAGAAACCTCAGGAAAGAAGAATGCAGCACTCACCATGGTTGGGTCGACCAGGACGATCGACCGGTGCCTCGCCCGATCGACCGTATCCCCTTTTGCCGACCCACCATCCCCTCATTCCATCCCACCTCATTTCATACCATCCCACTTCATTTGCATATCATCCCACCATCATTCCCACCACACTTTCATTCCATACCACATCACATACCACGCCTACTTGCTGTTCTACCACATGATGATCCTACTTCACCTACACTCAGGCGGCCCTTAAAGATCTTTGCTGGTGTACAACAGCACTTGACCATCTAAGCCGGGATCTCATCCACATTCTGGAGCAACATAGTAGCTGGACATATCATCCATCACACCATTCTTCGGTTTCTATTACCATATCAGGTTACATCTTTCCTCTCATTCACAAACGCCTTATTAACTCTTTTTTTACATCCCTTAATCGGATTTGCTTTCACCGGGACGGTGCAAGTTAAGTCTGGGGGGATTGTCGGTACTAATGCGTTTGTTCATGTCTTGTCTTCATCTTATATCTATTTCTCTTATCAACCTTTTTCAAAACTTCTGTTTTATTGAGTGAAAACTTTAGTTGGAAATTATGATCTATCTCTATTATTCTCCGGTGTTGTGCTAACAATCTATGACCCTAGAGCGGACATCAGTTGCAGACATAAGCCTAACAGAACCTCTAACGGTGGATCGACCTACCGACTTGGCAACATTTCTAAGGTACCCGGACAATCTAACGTTAACTCCACCCTAATCAACTTAGTTTTTCTTGTCAAGGGACTTGGCATACATATGAGTCGTTCCTCACTTGATCTCAAAAGGGTGTGTCCAATACAAAGTGCAGTTCTCCTCTCTCTCAGAAAAATGAAAATCAAAAGCTTTTAAGCACAAGGAAAACGTGTAAGCAAGAGGAATGCATACGTCTGCACCTTCTTGTCTTATGGAGACCTACCAAAAAACAAGGAAAAAGCAAAAGCCTATCCTATGTTATTCCCCAAAAGAAAAAGAAAGGGAAGAAGGATCGATAGAAAAAATAAAATGATACCCTAGAAAAGTAGGGAAAGATCGATCCTTCAAAAGAAGAGAGAGAGGAAAAGAACTCAAAAGCTTCAAAAAGGACTATCCTGGAGAGACTCAAGTGGGTAAGAACAAGTGCTTAATGATCGATATTTCCTTGATAAAGACCACACGTTTTAAATTTATGCAAGGAGACTAGACTAGTTGAGTTTGGATGCTGGATGAGACTAGTTGAGTTTGGTATGGATCGCTAAGCTTGCCGAGCATTATGTGAAGCTAGTCTAACATTGGTTATGTTTTTAGTGGAATACAGAAGAGGAAACCACCACAGGTTTCTCAAAAGGATAAGGAGTTTCTACGTTTTCAAACCTCTATCTCTGATTTGGATTCTATTTGCTTGGGGACAAGCAAAGATCTAAGTCTGGGGGAGTTGATATACCTCAATTTTACACCATTTTTACATCGTTTTTATATACTTTATGCATGGTTTTACCGTGGCTTTTTTCTTTAAAAGGTAGTTTTTATGCATATATAGTGCCAAGAGTCATTTCAGGTCAAATGATGCAATTTGGAGCAAAACAAAGGAAAAGGTCCTCAAAGCAGCCTCATGCACTATCATTAACTTTGGAGGAGCCTCAAAAACATTCTACGCAATGGATTTCACCAAAACCAGTTTGCCGCGATGCCTACGTGAGTTAGCTTTCCAACGCAATTGGAATCATGCAATTTGGCCATGTAGAATGGGAGATATGATCGTTTTAGTGAAGAGTGTCAAAGGAGCCGAAGCCGGACATCATCAAAGCCGCTCGACCAAAGCCGGTCGGACAGGGACTCCATGGCCCTCGTCCGACCCGACCTTCCTTCATGACGACGACCATCCGGTCGCCGAAGCCGGTCGGACAGGGACTCCAAGGCTCCCGTCCGACCCAACCTTTCTTCGCCATCCCGACCTTCCGGTCGACTGGCCCTCTCGACCACGACATGTCCCAATCGACCCTGCTCGTTTCCGAAGCCCGTTTTGCGCATTTTTAAGCCCAAATTCACGCCGACTTCTATTCTTTAACCAAGACCTAGGTCAAGCCGCCCTTCAAGTTCTGAAGCATTATATATACATCTTTTTAGCCTTGTAAACAAAGAGAACCAGAGAAGAAGAGAACCAGAGAGCCATAGAACAAAATATTATTTTATCATTCAATACAAGTTCTTATAGTTTTTGCTTTCTTTCATTGTCTCCTTCAAGAGAGGATCTCGGATCTCTGTTCTTATGAATATGAATTCGATTTCCTTCTCTATGTCTGAGTAGTTACCTTGTTAAGTGATAGGAAATCAAAGGATAGTGTTCATGCTTGCTTGATAATCGATATATAGAATTAGGGTTTACATAAACTCTTCACCTTTGCTTGTGTTCATTGCTTGGTGTTGATCTGGCCAATCAACATATGATCCTAGGTAGATTTGAGCCACGGAAGTGATGAATCATTCGCCTGAACTAGTATTTGGTGGGCAAACTCTCTTAGACTGCGGAAGTTGATTTACTAGAGGTTGTGAACAATTGAGACTTGATCGAATTAATGCTTGTTTGATTATCTGAGGACATACCGAAAGTTTAGCGATTAGATAGATCAACATAGGGATCGGAGCCACGGAAGTGGAAAGATCTAAATTAGTGTCTTGAGTTCTAGGTGGTACACATTCTTAAAACCCTAACAATTCGAACTTGCTTGCTTGAATCACTCATCCCGCGATTATCCTATTGCTTAGCGCCTTCCATCCATTGATTTACAACTTTATTTGCTTTGTTGACTTGCTTACTTTACTTGCTTTAATCGTGACAACATCCAAACTCATATTTCTTTCCTAGCTAAATCTCAATCTCATACCTTGTAGTGCACTAACTGGTCCTTGTGTTCGATAAACCCGTTACTACTCTCGATCTGTGCACTTGCAGAAAAGGGATAGAAATTGGGAAAAGCTTATCCCGCATCAGCAGAGCGAGTGGTGGCAGAGCGAGTGGTGGCGGCTGCTTGGTCTGATCCCAATGGTTCTTGGGGCCGTCTTCAACAGCAAAAGTGAGTGATCTCTTGACTTCAGGCCGTTTCCGATATTCTTGGACTTCGTGGCGGTCGTTTTCTTCTCACCGTGCTTCTCAGCATAGAAGTATTTGTCTTCCTCGAGGACGATATAGCTTTGGGACCGATGGAGCGCGTCTTCTAAGGTCGTGGATGCTCTTAGCGATAAGGCTTCCTTGAACTTAGAATCGTACCAGAGGCCGTTGCAGTGTGTGTCCAGTGGGACGCTATATGGCATGTCGCCGAGATCAAGTGCGGCTCTCTTAAATATTTCCATGATATTACGTAGGGGTTCACCTTTGGGTGACACTAGTCATGTTCATGGAGTAGTGCGTAAGAAAGCGTTAGTCAGATCATCAAAATTGTCGTTCGACTCGGCAGGGAGGCTGGAAAACCAGCCAAGAGCTTCCTTCGTCATATGCTCGACAAAGACTTGGCAATAGTTCGCCTCTCTTTCTTCGATAGAGTCGTATTTCTCTCTTGTCATGGCGAGGTTGAAGGTTTTCAACCACTTCTCCGGGTCTTTGTTGCCAGCGAAGGGCTTGATCTGGAATCGTACTCTCTTGCGGAATCGGATTCCACGAATCCTTACCGTGAGTGGACTCCTCCGGGTGTCGGCGAGGACTTTCGTCAATTCTGGAGCTGAGCTTGTGACGAGATGCACCTTGGAATTGAACTCGTCTAGCCGACGATTGATTCTATCAAATTCAAAGTTGGCCCGTCGACTGGTCCATATGGGCGGAGCCAGTTTAATTTGTAGTAGCGTCTGCCGCCGTGGCCCCCGTGGCTTGGCTCATCGGCGTATCGAACGAAATTCGGTGAATCGGCGATAACTCGCCGTCGTCAGAGGCCATCAAGTTGATGAACTCCTGCATTTTCTTTTGCTGAGGTTGCATTGTTTTGAAGTTGTCAATGAGTGAATTTATGGCTGTCAGGATTTTCTCGAGGAGGTCGTCATGCGAGACGGTCTTCGTTGCGGCAGCATGATGCATGCGTGGGTGTGGGATGTATGCAAGTAATAAAAACCCTAAGCAAAACATGGTTGCAAGTGCACAACGTGTTGTTGTAGTACTTAGGGGTCGATCCACAAGAGAATGCGAATTGTACACTACACATTTGTAAAGATTTTGTTAAGCTAAATCAATAATATGCAAGGGGTTTTGTGTTTTTGTTTTATAAGAAAGAGTAAATAACAATGCAAGCTATACAAACAACATCAAATGAACATGGATAAACCGTGAGAACATATGCCAAATCAATTGAAAAATTGTCAAATCCGATTCCTAAACTCAAAACACTATGATGTGATCATCCCACTTTCGTGGCTCCGACCACCTATACCTCTTAAACCAATGGACTCAGCTGTCGCATGGTCATTGAAGAGTGAGGTATGCCTTAGGTTTAAGTAATGATTGTTTACAATAATCCTTAAGTCTACTTTCATAGCTTAAGACTTATTGCTCATCAAATATTAGATCTGGAGATATAATAAGCTTTTGGAGAGTATATCAACCTTAAATCATGTCGCTAGTTAGCTACTCTAGCAACAAGCATGAGGCGCAAATAAAGATGAAGAACCATGGGGTTTTCCCTTTATTCAACAACCGATTATTGAAGGCAATTATATCATATCCTCTTGGAAGGATCCATAATTCAACGATGAGTCTAAAGGATTAGAGAGAGTCTCATGGTTCTAATGGTAGGAGGCAGAGTGATAGAGATCAAGCCGTGACTCCTCCATAGTGAGAAACCTCTAAAACCCTAGACTTAAGCTAAACCATGCGAGTATGTACAAGATGCAAAAGGGAAAAGAAAGAACAAGGAGACCACCTAAGTGGCTCCGGTTTATTGACTGAAAAGAAGAAAAGAGTTTCGAGTTTTGTTCTATGATATTTTTATGTCGATACAAGAGGCTAAAAGAAAGTATATATAGGTGAGGGGAGGCTAGGTCGGCTGAGTTAAGGCGCAAAAGAGAAGAGGAAACTTTCCGTTTCTTCTCCTCGCTTGAACTTGCTCTCCAAGTCTTGAGTGAGGCGCGGCCGCATCCTTCTGATTGCTTGAAATGGTGTGGACTTGAGTTTTGATGAAGTCCAGGCTTGGCCCGCAGTGATCCCGGTCCATTTTGCTCACCCAAGCTCCATGGGCTTCACTTACTCGCCAGACGGACATGTCTTGGGTTAAAAAGATCCTAGGCCGTATCTCCGCTCCAAATGGCCCAATTCAACTTCACTGCGACGCATGACTCATTTATCTATCTTTCCATATAAAGATCTCATGATTTGGACGTCGGAAAGACCCTTTGCCGCGGTCATCTTTTGGATGCATCGATTCTGTCCGAATGTGGAAATCGGCTAACTTGAGTTTTGTTGAAGCTCTTGACTTGGGAACTTGCATGGATCATTGTTTGAAGTTCTTTTGCTCCATTTTACCTTATTTTTGCCATTTTGACCTGTTTGCTTCCCAAAACCACAATATACAAGAAAACTACCTCTTGGATACAAAATCATTATTATTAAGTAAGAAAACATAAGAAAAACCAAGGTACATGTAAAATATGGATATATCAACTCCCCCAGACTTACCCTTTTGCTTGTCCTCAAGCAAACTAAGAAAGGAAAAGAGGTTTGAAAACATGAGAACTCTCAATGCATTTTGAAAATCCATGTTAGCTTATGTTTTAGTATTCCACATGAAAAACGGTTTTGGCTTTATGATGAGGAACATAAGTACTTACATTGAGTTTAGCAGTCATTCCAAAGTAACCCACACTCCATATGACCATCCGGGCTCACCTCCTTTGACTCCTTTAGTTTTTAAAGGTGTGGTCTCAACTAGGGGATATCGATCAAAGGGTTTATGATCTCTTTCTCATCCTCTTGTGTTTAAACACTTGTCTTGGCTCTTGTTTCACCTCTCTCTCTTCTCACTCCTTAAGTCGATTGATCCCTTTTTTAGGGTAGCAAGGTATTTTTTTATTCGACTTCTTCTCCTCTTTGTGGAGGTTTTTGATGGATCTTCCATAGACGCGAGTATTGATGGTTGTAGCCACCTAATCCCCGGTTACTTGGATCAAAAGGTCTTCCATATACGCGAGTATTGATGGTGGTTGCCACCTAATCTCCGGTTACTTGGACCTTGATGCTTTTTCTTAAAATTGGAGGGGAGAGAGAGGGGAAACCGAACTCACATAGACTATCACTATTTGGTGAGGATGAGGAGTCGTGCCCTTTGTAAAACCAAGCCCCTAGCTGAGAAGGTTAAGTTCATTTAGGTGCGGAGTCAAAGATGGATCCTCCATCGGCTTTTTGGAAATGTGGCCATTTTTGGTAGACCGATCTGCTCAAAGTGTACATTGAGTAGATGTGTTGCCAAATACTGTTTCAATGGTCACTTAAACATTAGTGTAACATGGTTAGTTTCAAAGAAAAGGTCATAATTCTCGGACAAAATTTTGACTCAATAAAACGACTCAAAGAAAAATGAAAAATAAAGAGTCAAAAGGAACAAACTTGTTAGTAATCCCCCCAGACATAACTTGCACCGTCCCTGTGGAAGCAAATCCAATTAAGAGGGGTTGAAAAGAAAAATGAATTTGATGGGAATGTGTTTTGGATTTTGTTACCAAAGTGTGACCATAGGTCATGAAGAGCGGTTTTGCGTTGTTGAGGGACTCCGAGTGTGATATGACAGCATCAAATCATTCCTTAGATGGAGTTGGTCGGTGAGTTTTCAATCTCCAGTATGATTCTGGCCGGTTTGCAGTTTGGTCGTGTAAGGCCCATTTGTCGGTAAAAAATGATGGCTGTGAAGCACATAACAAACCGTTAAGAATTTTATGAACGGGATTGAAATTTTACCGTCCAATATGATGTTTTAGAGCTGCTGGTTGAGTTTCAGGTGATATGGTCGAGCGGTTTTGAAAATTCTGCACCGGGTGGATCCTTCGGTCGGTCGGAAGGTGATGTGAGGGACCACAGCGTGAACCGTGAACATTTCGCTGACCTATGTTGAAATTCCATCGACCAATCATATATTTTAGGAGCTGTGGCAAACTTTGGGGCCAAACGAACGAGCGGTTTGAGAGAGCCGTCACTTGGTGCTTCATCCGAACGATCTAGAGAGAGTGCAATAGACCACAGCTCAAATGAGGACGAATTCTCCGACCAAGCTTGAAATTCGGTTGACCAACCTCATATTTTATGGCTTTTGGAGAAGTTTGAGGTCAAACGGTCTAGCGGTTTGAGAGTTCCTTCACAAAGTGGTCAATTCGGCTCCGGGAAGAGTTTTCTTGACTTTGTTGTGATTTGCTCGTTCGTCCCTTGATTTTCTTCTGGAATAATGATGTTGAAGCTTCAAGGATCCATCTCCAACTGGTGGTATCTCCATGCCGTGATTTTGGTTTTGCCGGCCTTTGGGTGCACCGCTAGCGACCGGATGAGACATCTTTGCATATCTCCTGATCTGTCAACATTTCTCCGTCCTATCGTTTGGATTTGCCGACCAACATGGTGTTGTTTGGTCGCCTGTGAAGTTTGGTGGACTTTGGTCGAGCCGTTTGTGAGATGGTTGGTTGGGGGCTCCTCCTCACTCGTGTGGGCGGGAAAATGGTACCGGACTTGATATCTCCCATTTGACTCGACCGTTGAGGGATTTTCTTCTACCGATTTTTCTCCTTAATCCTCCTTTAGCATCCCAAGGTCTTGACCGCATTTTTCTTGTTCCTTGGTTGCCCCTTTTTGTGAAACTTTCTTGAAGCCGCCGGGTGGGATGAATGGGTGGGATGGACCGGCTCATGAAGTGTGCAAAACTCCTTTGATAGTCTTCTTTGGCACTTAATCCTAAAACATGCTTTTTTTTTTTTGTGGATTTTATAAAATTCCCAAAAAATTCAAGTTAATAATAAAATCAAAACAAAAGTTAAAAAGAAAAGAAAAATATGGGTTGCCTCCCATAAGCGCTAGTTTTAAGTCTTTATAGCTCGACTCCTTGTGTTCCTTAGGTGTTAGGCAAGTGTGGAGGCTGTAGGAAGCTCCTAGTACTGGATGGCTCCAAGTGCATCTTGTCTTGTAACACTTCTTTGATCAAGTAACTTTGTTGTGAGCCTTCTCCTCCACTTGTGTACCGAAATCTTTTGGATGAGAAACCGGGAGGTGCAGCAACATAATAGGTGTCCTTGTCAACATTGGCTAGTGAGATCCTCCTGTTTGGCCAATCCATGATTGCTCCAGCTGTTGCTAAGAAGGATCTCCCAAGTAGAAGGGCTTGGTCTTCCGGATCCTCCATAGTAACCACATAGAAATCGGCTGGAATGATGCAATCTTCAAAGGAAAGTTGAACATCTTTTACCTTGCCAAGTGGTTTGAATGAAGCGCTGTTGGCAAGCTTTATGCCCATGTTGGTCCGTTCCATGGACTCAATCAATCCCAAACTTCTTGCTATCACAGCCGGCATGAGGTTCACATTTGAACAGGAATCGCATAGTGCATCATCAAAGAATTTGCCATGGATGGAGCAATGTAAGAAAGTAACCTGGGTCATGAAGCTTGTGTAGTGTCCTTGGCGCAGGCATTTCCTCTCGTGCTTCATTATACATTTTCTCCACCTCGGCTAAACTCCAATCATGAGTCTATACAAAGTCTTGAAGGTAAGGGCTCTTGTTGCAAGCGACATCAAAGGGCATATTGCTAGGGAACCTTCTTGCCATGAAGTTGAAGTCATCAATGGTGTAGTCCATTGATGAGCTCGCCTTCCTTTTCTCCTTATGGACGGGTGGCTGTGAAGATCTTGGAGAAAGTGGTGTTCCTTCCGGCAACTTTCTTCCTCTTATCCTTGCTGTACGCTTGCCTTGTCTCCTCTCATCCTCATCCCAAACCACTCTTGGATTGGTCTCTCTAACACCAAAAGCAACCAAAGCATTGTTAGGCTTTGAGTCGGCCGCTTTTGTGTTCTTTGAAGCTCGGTCTCTTTCTTCCATATCCTCCAAGCGTTTGGTGAGGTCTTTGACTCCTTTGGTCCTTTGGAAACTCCTCCGGTTGTATCTTGCCATAGTGTGGTCTTCTCAAGTAGCTCTTTGTATCTCTCTTCCACAAGACGCTTCAAGTAATTGATTGATAGCTTGAATTGTTCTTGTCCTTCCACTAACATCACCATAGTTGAGTAAAGCTCCTTCTCTCTTTGGTTAACCTCCGATGCTCTCTTCTTGGCTTGGTGAGCCACAAGTGAGATTGAGTTGAGGCTCTGGGTTGTGCCATTGAGGTTGTCTTCTAGGCCGGTGATCTTCTCATCCAGGTGGCTATCCATCTCCTTTGAATTGAGGTTCAAGTCTCGGATCGCCTTGGTGTTGTCTCCGACGGTTGCGGCTTGTTTCCTTAGCTCCCCTTCCACTTCAATATACCTTGATTCGACTCTCTCTACCTGGTCAGAGAGGTTTCTGAACTTCCTATCAAGGTCATGCTTTAGAAACTCTAACCTTGTCTCAAGACTTTGGCTAGACTTTCTTTGGATTTCCATGAAGTCTTCTATCATGGCTTTGAGATTGTCTTCTCTCCGCCTATTAAGCGCATGCTCTTGGTATGTGGGAAGGTTGGGGCGTGGACGGTGATGATGATGAGGTGGTTGGTGAGATAGATAAACCGGTGATCGGTTTTGATGGTAGTGATGATGTTCTTCTCGGCTAGTCTCGGCAAAGAGCGGATGGCGAAAATTTGGAGGGATCGGCATTGGGATGAAATCTCCGGCCGGATTTGATCATGTGGCCGCCTTTGGACTTCATGGGGAAGCGGTTTTCTCCCTTCAACGTGGTTACTCATGCTCGAGTAGTGGCTCATCCTTAAAGTACCTAAGAAACATAAGAAAACAAAATTTAAAAAGTTAGTAAACGTGAAACAAAAGATCTAGTCTTAACTTTTAATCTCATAAACGTGTAAGTGCAATGCACTCCTCGGCAACGGCGCCAAAAACTTGATGCATGCGTGGGTGTGGGATGTATGCAAGTAATAAAAACCCTAAGCAAAATATGGTTGCAAGTGCACAACATGTTGTTGTAGTACTTAGGGGTCGATCCACAAGAGAATGCGAATTGCACACTACATATTTGTAAAGATTTGGTTAAGCTAAATCAATAATATGCAAGGGGTTTTGTGTTTTTGTTTTATACGAAAGAATAAATAACAATGCAAGCTATACAAACAACATCAAATGAACATGGATAAACCGTGAGAACATATGCCAAATCAATTGAAAAAATTGTCAAATCCGATTCCTAAACTCCAAACACTATGATGTGATCATCCCACTTTCGTGGCTTCGACCACCTATACCTCTTAAACCAATGGACTCAGCTGTCGCATGGTCATTGAAGAGTGAGGTATGCCTTAGGTTTAAGTAATGATTGTTTACAATAATCCTTAAGTGTACTTTCATAGCTTAAGACTTATTGCTCATCAAATATTAGATCCGGAGATATAACAAGCTTTTGGAGAGTATATCAACCTTAAATCATGTCGCTAGTTAGCTACTCTAGCAACAAGCATGAGGCGCAATTAAAGATGAAGAACCATGGGGTTTTCCCTTTATTCAACAACCGATTATTTAAGGCAATTATATCATATCCTCTTGGAAGGATCCATAATTCAACGATGAGTCTAAAGGAGTAGAGAGAGTCTCATGGTTCTAATGGTAAGAGGCGGAGTGATAGAGATCAAGCCGTGACTCCTCCATAGAGAGAAACCTCTAAAATCCTAGACTTAAGCTAAAACATGTGAGTATGTACAAGATGCAAAAGGGAAAAGAAAGAACAAGGAGACCACCTAAGTGGCTCCGGTTTATTGACTGAAAAGAAGAAGAGAGTTTCGAGTTGTGTTCTATGATATTGTGATGTCGATACAAGAGGCTAAAAGAAAGTATATATAGGTGAGGGGAGGCTAGGTCGGCTGAGTTAAGGCGCAAAAGAGAAGAGGAAACTTTCCATTTCTTCTCCTCGCTTGAACTTGCTCACCAAGTCTTGAGTGAGGCGCGGCCGCATCCTTCTGATCGCGTGAAATGGTGTGGGCTTGAATTTTGATGAATTCCAGGCTTGGCCCGCAGTGATCCCGGTCCATTTTGCTCACCCAAGCTCCATGGGCTTCACTTACTCGCCAGACGGCAATGTCTTGGGAGAAAAAGATCCTAGGCCGCATCTCTGCTCCAACTGGCCCAATTCAACTTCGCAGCGACGCATGACTCATTTATCTATCTTTCCATATAAAGATCTCATGGTTTGGACGTCTGAAAGACCCTTTGCCGCGGTCATCTTTCGGATGCTTTGATTCTGTCCGAATGTGGAAATCGGCTAACTTGAGTTTTGTTGAAGCTCTTGACTTGGGAACTCGCATGGATCATTGTTTGAAGTTCTTTTGCTCCATTTTGCCTTCGTTTTGCCATTTTGACCTGTTTGCTTCCCAAAACCACAATATACAAGAAAACTACCTCTTGGATACAAAATCATTATTATTAAGTAAGAAAACATAAGAAAAACCAAGGTAAAAAAACATGTAAAATATGGATATATCACAGCGCAACGATCATAAGCTGGTGGAGGAGTTTTATATCGAAGCGACGAGTCTCGACCACGAGGTGGCGGGGTTCTATACCGCAATGGCGAGTTTGCTCCACGAGGTGGCAGACTCTTATTGAGATCGACGGATTCCTTCTCGTGCGTGAGAGGTTTCTTCTCGTGGTGAGGGTTTCTCTCTGGAGTGCTGTCTGTTGAGTGCGAGATCAGCTGTCTTCTCGGAATTCGGGCTTCTTCGAGGTTTTAATTTGTAAGGAGTATTCCCAGTCCCCACAGACGGCGCCAATTGTTGAATCTGAAGTAGTACGTATAAAGTGACGAGATACTAGAGATGCAGGAATTGGGAAAGTACGACCGTATTACTCGAAGAAACTGAAAGATTACAAGAGGGACTAGTCAAATAAGCCTTAATGAGACGAAATGCGGAAGACAAGTAAGAAGATAGCAAATTGATCTAAGTGATTGCAGGGATTTTCAGATGGATCTTCAAGAAATGAGGATCCTTTCTTTTATAGTTGTAGAAGGACGGCTCTTTCTGAATATCTTCCTCTTTATCAAATTGGAAAACTTCCTCTTGTCTTTTATTTCCTACCTTTCTTCAAGTCGGTGTATCTCATTCTTTACATTTTCCCAAAAATTTGCCTTTCTCCTCAAGAGTTTCCATTTCTTTGAGGAGGTTAAGGCTGAAAACGAGCTGGGCTTTTGTGCAGTTACTAATCGTGATGGGCTCAGGGAAATGTGTTCATTTTTGCCTCGTATTCGCCGCTATATCGATGATCGACGAGCTGAGAGTCGCATAAAGCTGGAATACCCTTAGCCCCCACCCCTTGTACGAGTCGTAGGCCGGCGATAAGGGCTTCGTATTCAGCCTCGTTATTGGATGCTTGGAAGGCCAACTTAATGGCTCGTTATTGGATGCTTGGAAGGCCAACTTAATGGATTGCTCCACGACTTTGCCAGTTGGCGATATGAGTCGAATGCCGAGTCCAGCCCCCTTCTTTGAAGATCCTCCGTCGATGTGGAGGCTTGACTTATCCTCGGGAGTTTCCTTGGGTTCTTCCAGCTCGGGAAGGATTTCTACCAGGAAATCGGCAAGGAATTGAGACTTAGCGCATGTTCGACTTCTATATTCGATGTCGTATTCTGATAACTCCAACGCCCACTTAGTCATTCGGCCAGAGACGCTTGGACTATGCAGAATGGTTCGAATCGGCTGTCCAGTCAAGACGACTATCGAATGAGATTGGAAGTAAGGTTGAAGCTTCCGAGCCGAGATGACAATGACGAGAGCCAACTTTTTGAGTGCTGGGTACCGTGTTTTGGCTCGCTCGAGTGTCTTGCTGACCTAAAAGATAGTCTTTGTTTGCCGCGATATTCCCGTATGAGAATGCCACTTACTGCCGAGGCCCAGATGGCGACGTAGAGAAACAGTGTTTTGTCGTCTTCTGGTCTAGCTAGAATCGGTGGTGTCGTCAGCTACGTCTTTAGCTGTTTGAATGCTTCTTCGCATTTTTTGTCCCATTCGAACGACTTGTTTCCTTTCATTAGTTGATAGAAGGGGAGACATTTATCCGTGGATCTCAAGATAGAACGTTTAAGTGCCGCGATTTGGCCTGTGAGTCTTTGAACGTCTTTGGGTATCTCAGGCGAAGGGAGATACATGATTGCCCGGATTTTCCATGGGTTAGCTTCGATCCCGCTTTGAGTGACGAAATATCCCAAGAATTCGCCAGATGTCACAACAAAGGTGCACTTAGCTGGGTTCAACTTCTTGTCGTACTGGTCGAGGATGTGAAAACATTCGGGGAGATACTTCACATGGTCGGCAGTGATTGTTTATTTGACCAGCATATCGTCGATATAAACCTCCATACTGTTGCCGAGTTGTTTGGCAAACATTTTGTTGACGAGGCGCTGGTAAGTGGCTCCCGCATTTTTTAGGCCGAAAGGCATGACTTTATAGCAATAGGTCCCTCGATCTGTTATGAAAGCGGTCTTCTCTCTATCGTCAGGATGCATGAAGATCTGATTGTATCCCGAAAAGGCATCCATAAAGGAAAGAAGCTGATTCTCGGCGGTTGCTTCGACGAGTCGGTCTATGTGCGGGAGTGGGAAGCTATCCTTTGGACATGCCTTATTGAGGTCCGTGAAATCTACGCAGACTCTCCATTTGCCATTTTTGTTTTTCACCACCACCGGGTTAGCTAACCAATCTGTATACTTTACCTCGGCAATAGATCCTGCTGCTAGAAGTTTCTCTACATCAGCATTAACCGCTTCGGCTTTTTTGTTGTTGAGCTTTCGTCGCTTCTGTTTGATGGGTTAGAAGCTCGGGTTAGGTAGGGTTCTGCCAAGATTAGAGCTTCGATTCTGGAAATTGACTCTGATGGTTCTGACAATAGGGACGACATCTTCCCTAACGATCTGGACGCCGAAAATGAAGCTGTAGTGGTCCTGGGAAGGCTTGACTTGCCGGACAAGAGCGATTTCAGAAAGAATCCGGATGTGAAGAACCCAGACGGTCGTTCCTGGATGGACAAGAAGATCCTTGCCGACTTCAGAGACTGGTGTTCGGTTCCCGATGAAGTCTTCATCCGTCTTCCTCAGCCCGATGAGAGACCTTAGGATGCTTCCACGGGTTATTTTTGTGTTTACAAATGCTATTTCTCGTGGCTCGGCCTTAGGTTTCCGATCCTGCAATTTCTCTTCGACTAATGCGAAAATCATCGGATCGCATAAGTCAACTCTCACATTCTGTGATTCGGCACATGGTCTGTTGTGACGAGCAAGCCAGGGCGATGCGGATTCCATTCGACGCTGACTTCGAAAGTATCTTAGTTTTGCGAATCGGGGCAAAGAGATCTGACCCTTTCGGCGTGGGATTAACTTATTTACACACAACCATGAAGGATAGGATCTCGGCCGGGTTTCAAGTCAGCAAAATTCACGAATGGAGCATTACTACTTTTTTTTTGGAAGACGTGGCTTCGGCGCCGAACAATCAAGCTATCATCCTTCATCAATGGAGGGAGAATCCCAATAGACTGGGCTTTAATTGTTGTCTCGTTCGTATTTTCATAATGTCGATCTTCTTATGGGATTTTTATCTCTGTTTCGCAGCCTCTTACAAGGTCAGTAGGAAGACAGCCGAAATCGAGAGAGTCATTCGACATTTCTCAAACTTCAGCCGGAGAGCTTGGCCCCTTGTGTCGAAGAAGAAGAAGATCTAAGAAGAGTCACCGTTCAAGAGAACTCCTCAATCGTGCTCCACAATCTCGTTCTAAGATGGTGAAAAGAAAGATAGCCGGTGCTGACATGATCGAGGTTAAGATTTCCGAGTCCAGCTCGTCAACGAAGCAGTATACTGCACCTTTGACGAACCGGCCTCCGATGCGGCTTTGTCGGCCGAACCCAATAGGTTAGTCAAAATCGGTGCCTTTGTTTTATGTTATTCCACAATTATGATTTTCTCAAACTCTGTCTCTTCGTTTTTCAGGAAGGCTGTCGTGGAGAATGTTCGGCGTAAGGCCGAATTAAGAACTAAGGTGACTCATGACGTCTCAGCTGAAGTCGTCATCCCTGAAGTCATCGTGATTTCAGGGGACGAGGCCACTGGAGCAGGCGCCCATCGAGAGGCATCTCCAATTTGGGATACGCCCATTTTGACTGTGGATGGGCCATCTACTCTCCCCACCTATGTTGCCATTCCGACCGAGGAGGTCCCGGAAATGACCATTCCCGCATCCGAGATGGCTCAGGTGGGTGCTAATCTCGGCGAGGATGCCGATCAAAAGCCATCGGCTTGGTATGAGGCAGCAGAGGACTTCACCAGCAACCCCCATTACACAAGGTTCAAATGGACCGGCGACGTTCCATTCGCCACAAAGCGTGAAGCTGCGGTTCGGTGGGTTTGGAAGAGTAAGTCGAATCCGAGATGGGATACTCCCGTCAGTCAGCTTGAGGAAGCTGACCTCGTCGGTGATAGTCTTCATGAGTTTACTAAGGTAACTACTTCGTCACGCATCTTTTACTATTATTTATTTTTGGAATGTTGTTCCTGTTGTTAAATTGATTTTAACAGTCTGTGCACCAGGGGCTAAGTTGCTTCATGCACGTGATTGCTACTTATGATGCCAAGCTCCTGACAGCTTAGGCATAATCGCAAAAGTGGATGCTGAAGTCGAGCGGCTTCGGAGTACCAGTGAGTCCACGGCCGAGGCTATGACCGGGTTAGAACAAGCATGGTTGGCTCTACAGGAAGAAAATCCCATCCTTAAGGGTGAGTGCTCGGTTGTGCCGTGTCTCCAGGCGGAATTTGATGGTCTCAAGGTTGAATTGGAGACATTAAGGAATCAGGCGGCTGATGACGCGGAGAAGAACAAGCTTAAGGCCGAGATCGCGGCCTTAAAGAAGCAAGCCGCTATCGATGCCGAGAAGGCCAAAGATGAGATTCTTTGGCTTCGTACCTCCAGAGACGATAAGGTCTGTTCGGCTGCCGAGCAAGTCTTCGTACAAAGGAAGGCCTACTACGCATCTTTTACTATTATTTATTTTTGGAATGTTGTTCCTGTTGTTAAATTGATATTAACAGTCTGTGCACCAGGGGCTAAGTTGCTTCATGCACGTGATTGCTACTTATGATGCCAAGCTCCTGACAGCTTAGGCATAATCGCAAAAGTGGATGCTGAAGTCAAGCGGCTCCAGAGTACCAATGAGTCCACGGCCGAGGCTATGACCGGGTTAGAACACGCGTGGTTGGCTCTACAGGAAGAAAATCCCATCCTTAAGGGCGAGTGCTCGGTTGTGCCGTGTCTCCAGGCGGAATTTGATGGTCTCAAGGTTGAATTGGAGACCTTAAGGAATCAGGCGGCTGATGATGCGGAAAAGAACAAGCTTAAGGGCGAGATCGCGGGCTTAAAGAAGCAAGCCGCTGTCGATGCCGAGAAGGCTAAAGATGAGATTCTTTGGCTTCGTACCTCCAGAGGCGATAAGGTCTGTTCGGCTGCCGAGCAAGTCTTCGTACAAAGGAAGGCCTACTGATGTGTGTGGGATATGCAAGTAATAAATAACCCTAAAACAAACCGTGAGTTGCAAGTGCACAACAGACAATTGTAGTATTTAGGGGTCGAACCACTGAGGATTGCGGAATGTACACTTCAAGATCATGAGATGCAAACTAAGCTTGATCGACAATATGAAAAAGGGGTTTTGTGTTTTTTGGTTTTTGTAAAACAAAAAGATATTAACAATGCAAAACATAAAGCAAAAGATAAATATTGTTGAATGGAAACATTCGCAAAGGCATGTGCCAAATTGACTGAAAAGATTGTTAAATCCGATTCATGAACTTAAAACACTAATGAAGGATTTTCCCACTTTCGTGGCTCCAATCCCCTATGTCTCTTAAACCAATGGGCTCAGCTTTCGCATGGTCATTGTAGAGTGAGACATGCATTACGGTTAGGTAATGATTGTTCACAAAACTTCTTAGGTCTACTTTCATAGCCTAAAACGATTTGCCCATCGAATATTAGATCCAGAGATATAACAAGCTTTTGGAGAGTATATCAACCTTAGATCAAGTCGCTAGTTGATCATCTCTAGCAACAAGCATTAGGTTTAAATAAAGATGGAGAACCACAAGGTTTCCCCTTTATTTAACAACCGAATAGCGAAGGCAATCATGTCATGTCCTCATTGAAGGATCCATAATTCAACAATAGATCTAAGAGATAGAAGGAGTCTCATGATTCCACTGAAAAGAGGCGGAGTGATAGAGATCAAACCGTGGCTCCTTCATGGAGAGAAACCTCTACTCATAGATGTATGCAAAACTTAAAGAAACATGTAAATATTTACAATGGGAAGAAAAGAAAAGGGAAGAGAGGAGACCACCTAAGTGGCTCCGAAATTTATTAAGAGATTCAAGGAGTTGTAGGATGATTGATACAAGAGGCTAAAAGCAAGTATATATAGGTGAGGAGGAGTCTAGGTCGGCTGAGTTAAGGCGCGGACAAGAAGAGGAAAGTTTCCTTTTCTTCTTCTCCTTTGAGCTTGCTCACCAAGTCTTGAGAGAGGCGCGGCCGCCGCCTCCAAATCGCATGTAAGGATGTGGGCTTGAGTCCTGATGAAGTTTAGGCTTGGCCCGAAGTGGTCCCGGTCCATTTCGCTTATCCAAGCTCCATGGGCTTCACTTACTCGCCAGACGGACATGTCTTGGGAGAAAAAGCTCCTAGGCCGCATTCCTACTCCAAATGGCCCAATTCCACTTCATCTCGACGCATGACTCATTTATCTATCTTTCCATATCAATATCGTATGATTTGGACGTCGGAAAGACCCTTTTCCGCGGTCATCTTTCGGATGCTTCGATTTTGTCCGAATGCGGAATTTGGACTTTTGGAGTTTTATTGAAGCTCTTGACTTGGAAACTTGTATGGATCATTGTTTGAAGTTCTTTTGCTCCATTTTGCCTCCTTTTTGCCATTTTGACCTGTTGGTACCTCAAAACCACAATATACAAGAAAACTACCTCTTGGACACAAAAACCTTATTATTTATGTTATAAAAGATATTAAAAACCATAGTAAAAACATGTAAAATATGGATATATCACCTACTACGCCCCGCTGGTGACGAAGATCCGTGCTCATCTTGCTGGGAGAGATGAGGTTGAGGCCGCTCTGTTCGGGATGGCCAAATCCGAAAGTGTTTTGGCTCATCTCAACTGTATCGATGAGGCAGGCTACGAGCTTCCCGAGGGTCTCAAAGAGCAGGTTCTGAAGCTTCTTGGAGAGCCTAAAGTCAAAGCTGATGCTACCGAGGAGGTTGAGATTACCGAAGAGGATCTAGCCGAGCCGAGCAGGTTAGCCGTCTCATTTTTCTTTCATGAGTTCAATCTTGAAGGAGTTTGGATTATTCCCAAAGTTTTTGAACAATTTGGGACTATGCGTCGTGCAATTAGGCCCATTTTGGACGAGATGATGGAAGGAGTCAAGCAAATGCTTCAGGAGGATGTCACTCAAAACGAGTAGAGTGGTGATTCGCTTCGTCGGATTCCCTTCTCTATATTTTTGATTATGTAATGACATTGCCTGGGAGGGTTTTCATCCAAAATATTGTATGCTTGCTTTCTGTACAATATATTCTCGCAAACCCGAAATCATCTAAGTGATTCTAAGTTTACGAAAACGTATTCGTCGAAGTTTAGTACTTTAAAATATTCATATCGTTTATCGGATAAGAAAACTGTAAAGCAAATTTGATAAACACTGTAAGTCAGACTCTTCGGCCAGTCGGGCCAAAGCAAACTCGAAATTTTGTCGCTCTGTCTTACTTTGAATTTTCAAAAATAAGCCGAGGTTGACGTTTGAGTTAAGTCGAACAAACGAGTCTACGGCGTATAGATGAGTGAGTGTCATTCTTGGCTTTATCCTTTAGACTCTAGGCTTTTTGCTTTCCCATAGTTTCAAGGTGGATGATCAGTCCAAAATTTTCTATTCGGTTCTTTACTGATGATAGCATCAGGACAGATGTCAAAAACTAAGAATTGTAATAGATTCAAGTTTTTGAGAACTCTCCCAGATGTTGTACTAGGCCGAAATTACAGACTTGACTAAATTGTTTGGCCATAAAGTTTTAGTTGATGACTTCGGCAATCGTAGGATGCCGAAAAGGCAAATGTTAAAGGATTTTATTAAGTCAAACTCGTCGGCCCAAGCACCTTTATGCTCCTTGAGTTTCTTCTTCAAACCGTCGATGATTGTCTTGTTTGTCGACTCGGCTTGTCCGTTACTCTGTGGATACGCCGGGGTCGAGTAACTTATTCTGATATTCCATTTAGTGCAGAATTCTTTGAAGCTTTTGGCGATGAAGGGTTTGCCGTTGTCAGTGATTATTTCATGGGGGATTCCGTGTCCACATATCACTTGTTCCCATATGAAGTTTTTTGTTCGAAGTGCAATAACTTCGCTCATAGGTCTTGCCACCACCCACTTTGTAAAATAGTCGGTGACGAGTAGGATGTGTTTAAATTGCCGAGACGATGTCATCAGCCCGATTGCGTCCATGGCCCAACGCATTTCAATGTGTGTTCTTCACAGTCGTTAATAATAATCGTCCAAAAGACGTCGTGTGTCTTGAGTTTGAGTTCTAATGATCGTCCGCAGGAGTGATTGCCGAGTTCTCCTTCATGCGTTTTGCTCATCGCTTTTTCGGCTTCGGTTTTGTTGCAGCATCGAAGTATTACTTTGTTCACCGTCCAACGAAAGAGCTCGCCATCGTGCAAAAAGTAATGAGCTGCTTTGCGTCGTAGACACCGTGCTGCCCATCTATTCGGCTGGACGGTTCCGTTGATGAGATACACGCGGACCTGGTCTTGCCATGGTTTGATTTACGGGGACTCAATGTCTTCGGGAACGGCGGTGGGTTCTGGTTTGGCGGTGTCATCGATCGCCATGCTGCAGCTTCCATATGGGAGGACGATACTTGGTGAATCAATCGTCTCGACCGGGATTATTCGTCGCAGAGTCGAGTTGGTTGTCGTAGCAAAAGTAGCAAGGGCGTCGGCCGATGCATTCTCGGCGCGCTGATATACCTCTATTTTGTACGCTTTTCATACGGTTTTACTATGATTTTTATAAGGTTTTCAAAGGCTTTATGATCTAAAAAGGTATTTTGTGGATTTATAGTACTAAGAGTCTAAACAGGTCGAAAGATGCATTTTGGAGAAAAACCACATGATTTGGACTTTATTCCACTCCGCAACACAGCATCAACTTTAAAGGAGCCTTAAAAATATTCTACTCAATGTATATCACCAAAGCCAGTTCGTCGCGATGCCTATGTGAGTTAGCTTTGCAATGCAACTGGAATAACTCAGTTTGGCCGAGTAGAATTGGAGATATGACGATTATAGTGAAGATATATACGAAAGAGCTTTATCGAACTGTATCAGTGCATCAAACGGGAAGCAACGGCATGGACTCTTAAATTCAACGGATTTCATTGAAACTCGGCAACAAGATATCCAGATGAGTTAGTGTTCCAATGCAGTTGAAAATATGCAATTTGGACGAGCAGTTTAGAAGATATAACGTTTTAACTGAAGACTGGTCCAGACGAGCCAGAACCGGACGACATCAGCCATCTGCGTCCCGGTCGACCACGCCCGGTCAGACAGGAACTTTAAGGCCCTCATCAGACCCGACCTTCCTTCAGGCCATCCACTTCCCGCTCGACCGCGCTCGGTCGGACAGGAGCTTTAAGGCCCTCGTCCGACTCGAGTTCTCTTCACCACTCGATACGCGCTCGACCGTCTCGCTCGACTGACCCGACTATCTCGCTCGACCATTCGACCGCCCCGCTCGACCGACGACCATCCCGACCAACCGCTCAACCGTCCCGCTCTACCGACCATCACCCCGATCGACCCGAGTCGGCTGACAAAGGCCCATCTTTCCCGATTCTGTGATTTTCTCGGCCCGTTTACCTAATCTCGAACCCATGAAGACCTAGGACTATAAATACACCTTTTTAGCCTCTCTAGAGAAGAGAGCCGCATATTGTATCACGTTTTACACATCTACTTTTGTTCTTAGAGATTTCAAGGAGAGGATTTCTGCTCCTCACTACAATTTGGAGAAGAATTCTAAACCTTTTATCTTATACTATGTTTTCTCCATCCCTTTGTGTTGTTACTTTTATCATGTCTGAGTAATTCACTTGTTTGGTTGCTAGGGTTACTAATTTAATGAGTTGTTTGCTTGATCTATGATTTCGATGAACTGTTAGGGATAACTTTAAAGTCTTTGTCTCGTTTTGTTCACTTACTAATGCTGATTGCTTTACCGAGCATCTAGCAATCCGATCCTAGGTTGATTTGAGCCACGAAAGTGATGTATCATTCGCCGGACCTATTCTTTGACAAGCTAGGTTTCTTAGACTGCGAAAGTTGATTTACTAAGCCTAGTGAACTGTATCCGAACTTGCTCGATTTAATGCTTGATTAACTATCTAAGGACATTCCAAAAGTTTAGCGAATAGATAAGTTATCATAGGAGTCGGAGCCACGACAGTGGAAAGGCTTAATTCCGTGTTTTGTGTTATGGACGGATCTATCATCCCATCATCCCTAAAACGATTTATATCTATCATCGAACTTGATCATTGCTTGCTTCTCTGCGAATTAGCCCCTAAAGACCTAACGTTTTCCCTTATTGCTTTACAACCTCACGAATCTCTAGTTTTCATATTTAGTTATTAGTTCACCAATCAAACATCCATACTTTGTTCTAGCTTAATCCGAAATCCATAGTTTGAAAGTGTATTCATTCTAGCCAGTCCTTGTGTTCGATAACCTGTACTTCTACGATCTGTGCGCTTGCAGGATTTTAAAAGTGGGTAAAACCTGACCACCCATCAAGTTTTTGGCGCCGTTGCCGGGGACTGCAGCAGTACCTTTGAACCTCGATTAGGATCTAGGATTTTCTTGTTTTCTTACTTTTTCGTTTTTGTTTTTTTTGGTTTCCTTAGTTAATCTTATTTTTCCTTGGTTTTCCTTTTTCTAATTTTCAGGTGCATGACTAGACACTCTAATAGAGACAATCTAGTTGAACCAGTTGCTGAAATCTACAGACTTGAGAAATGACTTAGCCCGAGCCGCCCATGATGCTGAAGTAGCCCGAGCTTCCGCTGAAGGTCGAGATCCACCTCCACCTTTAGCGCAACAACCTCCCGTTGGGGAAGTTGATGTGCGACCTCAAGCTAACAACCCTACCATTGAAGACTATGACTCCGCAGATGCTTTCTTCACGGACAGAAATCCAATCCACCCACCTCACCACAAAGGAATGACTATGAGATCAAGCCTCAAATCATAGCATTGGTTAAGCAAAACCAGTTTCATGGCCTACCAGCCGAGCATCCACTTGACCACATAGATAACTTTGAAGAAATTTACAGCACCACCCGAGCCAATGGAGTCTCAGCCGACTACCTTAAGTGCAAGCTCTTTTCATTTTCTCTAGGCGACAAAGCCCTTAGATGGTTGAAGTCTCTTCCTGCCCACTCGATCACCACTTGTGACGAATACAAAGCAGCATTCATCAGCCATTTCTACACTAAGCAAAGATCAATCTCTGTGAGAAACAAGATCTCTGGCTTTCGCCAGGGACCAACCGAATCTTTCTATGAGGCATTGGACCGATTCAAGGAGTACATTAGGGGCTGCCCTAACCACGGTTTCAAGGAAGGGAACCTTTGGAACATCTTCTATCATGGCATAGACCACAAGTATAAACTCTCCTTGGATACTGCAAGAGATGAGGATGGAGGATGAGGCACTTGTCTTTGGAGTGACCTGGCTTCTTGCAGTGATCGCACATGATATAAGGTCTATCTCCATAAGGTCTATAGTTGCTCTTATTTGCGAATCCATTTCTGTCTTGAGCTCAGCTTTGTTTACCATTACTAGCTCTCCACCTTTCGTATTGACTCTGAATCTGAGCACACACTTCATCAAGGCTTGGGAGCTTGTCGGATCTTAGTATGTGCTTGATGAGGTCGTTGTAGGCCGGGTGCAGGACCATGAGCAAGGCAAAGACTTTATCTTGTTCTCTTCTTTCATTTAGGATGGAAGCTTCAAGAGTGGCTGGTCTAAGCATTTCCAGCTCAGCCCATAGAGATCTAAACTTCCCAAAGAACTTGTTGAATTCCATGTCTTCGTGAGATAGATTGTTGATAGCTCTTTTAAATTCAAAGAGTCTTGTGAGGTTTGTAACATTACCAAAAACGTTTTTGAGAGTGTCCCATAGTCCCTTTGCTTCTTCAGAGTAGGAGTAAGCTTCTAGGACTGATACATCAAGGGAGCTTTGTAAAATAGCCAGCACAGCTTGATCTTCTTGATATCCCTTTGTCTCGGCAGCTTCAGAGAGAGGTTTGTCTCCCTGAGGTTGAGGCTCAATGTGTTTCCACGCGCCTCTCCCACATAGCACAGCCTTAGTGGTTCGAGCCCAGAGCAGATAGTTCTCACTGCCCTTGAGAGTAACAGGAAGAGTCACTAGCTTGGAGTTCTCCATAGATCTTGAAGGAACACTCTAAAATCCAACGGTCCAAGAGATGTTCCCAGCTGCCAAATTCCAGTGAGGAGATTGTAAGAGACAAGAATCACCAGATGAGAGGCAGAGGGATCAGTTTCAGTCCGTAAAGAGTGAACAACCCTGAGAATTGAAGGATGAAGAAATTAGGGTTTTGTAACTGTTCAAACCCAGAAAATCAAGAACAAGATGAACAAGATTGAAAGAATAAGGACTGAGATTTGTAGAATCAGGAAAGGAACCAGCTCTGATACCATGAAAGATTTGATGAGATTGAGAAAAATCTAGAACACAAGATATTTAAGAGATTAAGAGAGTTGGTAAATATGTGAGAGAGATTATCGAGAGTTGTATTGAGAGAATAGAAAGATGAGAATATTTCTCTCTTCTTACATTTCAAGAATAATAATACAAGACTATTTAAGGATACAAGATAATAGTAAACTAATCAAGATATTTTAGCCTTAATCTTAATGAGGAAGACAGCTCATAACGGCTCTATTCCACAATGCATCACGTCACCTTAGCTTCCTTAGTCTCCAACAGTTATGTGCTTTGTGATGCTTGACAAACGGCTTGACATCCTGTTTGACATCCTGTTTGACACTCTTGATTAACACTCCCCCTCAAGCTAAACCGTAAATGATGAAGGTTTAGCTTGGAAGCATAGAGGTTCACCTCATTAAAAACCTAAGCAAAGAAAACCACATGGGAGAAAACTTTGCTTAGGGAAAAAGAGTATGAGCCTCATTGCTAGGGAATCATGGTCTGGAGAGGCTGAGCAATCCCAGCTTCTTATGCATGAACTCGCAAGTCTTCAAGCTTGCAGCCTTAGTGAAGATCTCTGCCAACTGGTCTGAGCTTTTGGTGTAGCAAGGTAGAATGACTCCTAGCTGCATTTGCTCTCTAACTTTGTCGCAATCCACTTCTATGTGTTTGGTCCTCTCATGAAATACTGAGTTGGAGGCAATGTGTATTGCTGCTTGGTTGTCGCAATGCATAGTGATCGGTCTTGGAGTCTCAATTCCCAAATCTTTGAGTAGCATCTTGAGCCACATGAGCTCGGTTGTAAGTCTCCTCATGGCTCTGTATTCGGCTTCACAGCTTGAGCAAGACACCACCTTCTGCTTCTTGCTCTTCCAAGTGACTAAATTGCCTCCTATGAATGTGCAATAGCCAGTGGTGGATCTTCTGCCGCTTCTATCACCAGCATAATCAGCATCACAATAGCCTACAAGCTCTGTGCTTCCATCGCATCCCATCCAAATCCCTTGATCCGATGTTCCCCGGATGTATCTCAAGGTCCGGTTCACCATTTTTCAATGAGACTCCATTGGTGCTTACATGTACTGACTAGCCTGATTCACAGCAAAGCATAAGTCAGGTCTAGCCAGAGTAAGGTATATAAGCTTACCAACAATTTTTCTATAGAGTGGAGCATCATGAAATGAGCGATCAGTCTTTGTGTCATTCTCCCCCTGTTGGTTAGCTTTATATGAATCCTCCAAAGGTGTGAGAGCCGGTTTAGCCTCTTAAGTTTCATGTTTCACGCAAAAGATCAAGAGTGTACTTTCGTTGGGACAAGAAGAGGCCATCAGTAGAACGACACACTTCAATCCCTAGAAAGCACTTTAGTTCACCGAGGTCTTTGATATCAAAAACAGAATGTAAGAAAGCCTTAGTGTCTTGTATTCCAACCTTGTTGTTCCCAGAGATGATTATGTCATCTACATAGATAAGAAAAACTATGATACCTTCATGGCTTTGGAGAGTAAAGAGGGTAAAGAGTAGTACTCAATTTTTGATACCAAGCCCTCGGAGACTGCTTTAGACCATAGATAGCTTTCCTCAACCTCATAACTTTTCCAGGAGTAACAGTAATGCCCTGAGGTGGAACCATATAGACCTCTTCATCAAGATCTCCTTGTAGAAAGGCATTCTTCACATCCATTTGCCACAGATCCCAATCCAGATTGGCGGCTAAGGCGAGGACAACTCGGACTGTGTGGAGCTTAGCAACCGGTGCAAATGTGTCAAAATAATCTTGGCCATAGGTTTGCGTGAAACCCCGAGCTACTAATCGGGTTTTGTGACATTCTATCTCGCCGGTGCTGAGATACTTGATGGTAAAGATCCACTTTGAGGTCACAGCTTTCTTCCCTTTAGGCAAATCAGTTTCATCCCAAGTGTGATTTCTTTCCATGGCTTGAGTTTCATCCTCAACAGCATTGATCCACCCCGTGAGTTCCATGGCTTCTTCGTATGACTGTGGTATGGCTCTAGAGCATTTATGTATGCTTGATGAGCTTGTGGAATAAAGGCAAGGGAGCACGTAGCTTGAATGGGATGAGCTACTGCATTGCTGTTGTAGTAGACTCGAGTATTACAACAATTGGCTGGGTCTTTTCTAATTCTTTGACTCCTTCTCAGAACCGGTGGCGCCTCTGGAGGAGCTGGTTGCACTTCAACTGAATCCTGAGGTTCGTCTTGTTCTCCATTTGAGAGTTTTTCATCATCATTCAGTTCAGGGATAACTATCGCATCATGAGAAGTTACTTAATCTTGAGACTCATCATCCGAGACAGTTTGATTTATAGGATGAGTTGGTATTTACTCTTTGGAAACTCCATCTCTAAGATTTACCAGTAAAACACGTAGAGTAGCTGCACGATCGGATGATGACTGAGATAGATCCTTGAGTTCTTCCCAGTTCTTCTCCTCATAGTATCCCTTAGATTCTATGAACTTGACATCACGCGAAACTAACACTCTCCTTGTCTCAGGAATGTAGCATTTGTAACCCTTTTGGCTTATGGAATAACCAATAAACATTCCCTTTGTACTCTTAGCATCAAGCTTGTTCCTTTGTTCCCCTGGAATCAATACAAAGCACACACACCCAAACACTCGTAAGTGATCAATGGAAGGTTCAGTTTGGTTAAGTACCTTAAACAGGGAGAGATCATTTAAGATCTTGGTTGGAATTGTGTTGATGAGATAGCATGCAGTTACTTCTGCATCTCCCCAGAAACGTTTGGGAACACTTGTGTGGAACATCATTGATCTAGCTACTTCCATGAGATGTATATTCTTCCTCTCAGCTACCCCATTTTGTTGTGGAGTATATGGGCAACTCGTTTGATGGACTATGCCATTCTTGTCTAGAAATTGCTTGAATGCTTTGCTAGTATACTCTCCACCGTTATCTGATCTTAAGGTCTTAATCTTGGCATTATAATGGTTAGTAATATAGCTTTGAAATTTTATGAAAGCTTCTAAAACTCTATCCTTTGACGGCAAGAGAGTAAGCCAAGTATATTTCGAATTTTCATCTATAAAAGTAACAAAATATTTGTGATTTTCTCTAGATAAGCATGGTGAAGTCCAAACATCAGAGTGGATTAGGTCAAAACATTTCTCATAGACAGTAGATGAGTTTGGAAAGACAATTCTACAATGTTTGCCAAGGATACACGCTTCACATACATCATTGTCAAAAGAAATGTTAGGCAACATCATTTTCAAAGCTCTCGAATGAGGATGGCCTAATCTAGCATGCCACATTGTATCCATAGCATTAGTAATAACAGGAATGGCAGAAGTAAAAGAACAAGATAATGGTAAAGATCTCTTAGTGTCTTCTAGAACATAGATATCATTCTTGGCTTTCCCTTTTCCAAGCATTTCACTTGTCTCAATATCCTGAAAATAAACATCATTAGGCCCAAAGATAGCATAACAATTTAGATCAGAAGTAGTTCTTTTGACAGATAACAAATTGGAAGTAAAGCTTGGCATGTAAAGAGCTTTGGATTCTTTATCAAATAAGCGCAAGTCCCCTATTCCTTTAATGGGAATTCTATCACCATTTGCAATCACCACATCTCCTAGAGCTGGTGTAAGATTACTAATCAACTTAGCATCACTAATCATATGATGGCTTGCACTAGAATCAACAATGAGAGGTTTTGAAGCCTTTACTAGTTGATTAGAGTTCAATGAGCTAGATGCATGATAGCTATAGGATAATAGAGTTACCAGACTCCTTCAGGGTTTTAATGAGAGCATCCAAGTCGGCTTTCCTCACAAACTCATAGGAAGCGGCCAGGGCAACTCCTTCACCATTGTTCTGCCTTTGAGTTGTGTCTCCTCTTTCTTGACTCTCTCCAGCTGCAATCTGGGCTCTAGGTAGTCCTCTCCAGTCTTTCCAGTCTCGCCTCTTATTAGAGCCGTAGGTTGAGTTTGATCGGAAGAGATGAGGATGGAGGATGAAGCACTTGTCTTTGGAGTGACCTGGCTTCTTGCAGTGATCGTACATGATATAAGGTCTATCTCCATAAGGTCTATAGTTGCTCTTATTTGCGAATCCATGTTCTGTCTTGAGCTCAGCTTTGTTTGCCATTACTAGCTCTCCACCTTTCGTATTGAGAAGACCAAGAGATCCTTGTTCCTTCTGAATCTGAGCACACACTTCATCAAGGCTTGGGAGCTTGTCGGATCTTAGTATGTGCTTGATGAGGTCGTTGTAGGCCGGGTGCAGGACCATGAGCAAGGCAAAGACTTTATCTTGTTCTCTTCGTTCATTTAGGATGGAAGCTTCAAGAGTGGCTGGTCTAAGCATTTCCAGCTCAGCCCATAGAGATCTAAACTTCCCAAAGCACTTGTTGAATTCCATGTCTTCTTGAGATAGATTGTTGATAGCTCTTTTAACTTCAAAGACTCTTGTGAGGTTTGTAACATTACCAAAAACGTTTTTGAGAGTGTCCCATAGTCCCTTTGCTTCTTCAGAGTAGGAGTAAGCTTCTAGGACTGATACATCAAGGAAGCTTTGTAAAATAACCAGCACAGCTTGATCTTCTTGATATCTCTTTGTCTCGGCGGCTTGAGAGAGAGGTTTGTCTCCCTGAGGTTGAGGCTCAATGTGTTTCCACGCGCCTCTCCCACATAGCACAGCCTTAGTGGTTCGAGCCCAGAGCAGATAGTTCTCACTGCCCTTGAGAGTAACAGGAAGAGTCACTAGCTTGGAGTTCTCCATAGATCTTGAAGGAACACTCTAAAATCCAACGGTCCAAGAGATGTTCCCAGCTGCCAAATTCCAGTGAGGAGATTGTAAGAGACAAGAATCACCAGATGAGAGGCAGAGGGATCAGTTTCAGTCCGTAAAGAGTGAACAACCCAGAGAATTGAAGGATGAAGAAATTAGGGTTTTGTAACTGTTCAAACCCAGAAAATCAAGAACAAGATGAACAAGATTGAAAGAATAAGGACTGAGATTTGTAGAATCAGGAAAGGAACCAGCTCTGATACCATGAAAGATTTGATGAGATTGAGAAAAATCAAGAACACAAGAGATTTAAGAGATTAAGAGAGTTGGTAAATCTGTGAGAGAGATTATCCAGAGTTGTATTGAGAGAATAGAGAGATGAGAATATTTCTCTCTTCTTACATTTCTAGAATAATAATACAAGACTATTTAAGGATACAAGGTAATAGTAAACTAATCAAGATATTTTAGCCTTAATCTTAATGAGGAAGACAGCTCATAACGGCTCTATTCCACAATGCATCACGTGACCTTAGCTTCCTTAGTCTCCAACATTTATGTGCTTTGTGATGCTTGACAAATGGCTTGACATCCTGTTTGACATCCTGTTTGACACTCTTGATTAACACCTTCAAGGGAATGTATGGGAGATTTCTCCAATGATCATCTTGAGGAAGAAGTAAACTACGTAGGTAACTACGGAAACAGAGGATACAATCCCAACTACCGTTCCAACCCAAACCTTTCTTACCGCAGCACCAATGTGGAAAACCCGCAAGATCAAATCTATCCTCCAAGATTCCAGCAGCAGAGACCACCTTCCGAACCTTATGGAGATCGTTTCCAGCAGCAGAGACCACCTTCCCAACCTTATGGAGATCGTTTCCAGCAGCAGGGAAATCAGTTTCAACCTAGGTAGAACTATGACCAGCGAGCACCATACCTACCTAAGGAACCATATAGTCTACATTCCAACCAACCACTGTTTAGCCCAGCAGAACAACAAGTTTGAAGGAATGTTTCAACAGATCATGGAAGGCCAAAAGAGGAACAACAAGGAGATGAATGAGAAAATGGACACTTTGTTCAGTGATCTCCATGCCAAATACGATGTTGTTTCCGCCCATGTCAAAAAGTTGGAAGTCCAAGTTGCTCAAACCGCAGAGGCTGTTAAAAGACAAAAGATGGAGTCCAATAAATCTTTTTGCAACTCCGCTGCATTAGAGAAGAAATTTGAGGATCCTACCCCTAAATGGAAGCTCCCCCCTACTAAATATGATTGCATGATTTGGCCCGAACCAACCTACACTGAGAGAGAATCCAACCGAGCAAGGTGGAGATGCCTCTTTCCCAAGATCATCCCAAAAGCGGACAACTCCGGGAAGTTCGTAGTTCCATGTTCTATTAATGAAATTGATCTCACCAATTCTCTTTGTGACACAGGAGCTAATGTCAACATCATGTCAAAGAAGATTGCAGACAAGATAGGCCTCACCAACATCCAACCTTCATCCATCTCCATCAATTATGCCGATTCATTCTCTCAAACCCCTTATTGTTTCATTCCTGACGTGATGGTACGACTTGGGAACTGTTCTATACCTACTGACTTTCAAATAGTGGAAATGAGAGAAAGTAGCCATAGACCACTCATCCTTGGCACCCCTTTTCTATCAACCGCTGGAGCCATCTTCGATTTCCCAAATCAAAGGATCTCATTCAACAAGGTGAATAAGGACATGTTTTTCCCTATGTGTTCAACAAAGAAACCATCCGTTGACATGGTACAAGAGAATAAGATCATCCCCAAACCTCCAGAAAAAGAAGGAAGAATCACCCCCAGCTCACCTAGCAAGGACCTTGCTCACCAGCCCAAGCAACTCGCCCTAAAAGCGAAAAGTAAGACTACGGCATCACCTAAACCTCAATCCGAAGGATCGATCAAGGATAAGCTCGGGACGGAGACCACAAAGAAGGTAAAGCAGTCTAAGGCCTTTGCAAAAGTTAGGATTATTCTCCAAGAAGAACTGAATGATGAAAGCATGGAAGGTTTCAAAGAAAAGTTTGCCAACACCTTGAAACTTTTTCCAATGGCTGAAGTGCCCCGGGACAAGCACAGCGAGATTGTCTACCCCGCCGTGAATCATCCTCCCGATACAAGCTCCGGGAAGGGAGATTTTGAAGGATCAAAAGTTCCTTTGGTCACTACCTTCTTTTAAGTCCTAAAAAGCATTACGGTCAAGCTAAAGACCTTAAACAAGCGCTGTATGGGAGGCAACCCATAAGGTAACACATTTAAATTTCAGTTTTAAGTTTTAGTTTTACTTTGTTTTCTTTGTTTTTCTATAGCAGGATAGGATAGGATGGATACAACAATAGTGCAAGAAAAGAGTAGAAGCAACACCATGACAAACCATCCGGGTCGACCATGACCGGTCGAGCAGGGGCTTTAAGGGCTTAGGTCGACCGCTCAGCCAAACCATCCGGGTCTACCGAGACGATCGACCGGACCAACCCGCGATCGACCCACCCCAAAAACCAAGATAAGCTTCTCCTTCCCACTTAAATTAAATCGGTTTTTAACCAAACCAAACCAATTTTCTAAACCCAAATCGATTTTGAGAAGGATTTTAAGGAGATTTTTGAGATTGAAAACACAACTCTCCATGCTCTTCTCCAAAGAAAAAGCTTTTTGAACTAAAAAAACCCTAAAACTCCATTGAAGGACCTTCACAAAATTTTCTCAAAATCTTTGTTATCTCTTAAATTTGATTTCGATTTTTAGCTCTCCCATTCCCGATCTCTCTTTCCAACACAAGGTATGACCTCTAAACCTCAATATCCTTAATTATGCAACATTGAAATTTATGTGAGTTTCATAGCCAAATATTTGCTTAAACTTGAAATTTCTGCTCCTAATAGATTTGTTTTAGTTAAGATGTGTGAATATAGATGGTTTAGAGATTACAAGAGCCCAATTTCGAAAATTGAATGGTTTTTCACAAAACTTAGTTTGGGTATTCAACACCCTTGATTTAAGTATGAACTGGGGATAATCATTGCTTAAACACCTAGAATATCTTTTGGAATTGTGTATTAGAACTTTAATATAACATGATTAACTTACAAATTTCGAATTTTGAGTTATGTCATAGCATGAACAGTAATTCCGAAAATCACTAGGAAATTTGAACCTTGGAAAGATGATTGTTCACTTGTTGGTCTTGTGCAGCGTTGATTCGAATTGATATTACCTCTTATCATCTCTTCCTTTATACAATTTTCATAGCACAAACTCATGTCTCTTGGTAAGAATTTGTTCTTGTAGGTACCATGGCGAGAACGAAACTAACCGAGGCGACAAGGAAGAAAGAGTCAGCTTTAGAGCAACCAAGAAAACAACTCAAGCTTAAGGCCGATCAGAGCCTAGCAACAAGGGCAACCACATCGAAATCACCCCTCACAACCAAGGAAAAAGGCAAAGAGATTGAAGAGTATTCAAGTGAAACCGATCATGAGCCTCTTGTCAAGTTTGTTAAGGAATCTATTCAATACAATAGAGAGTATGGGACGGCAATGGAAAGAGTTACAATCGAACCTTGTGTGAAAATTAATTACCACACTCTTGATCTCCTCAACATCAAGAGTGATGTCACATGGTACTTAAAGAAGCTAGGATTGAGCAGACTTTTCAAGATGGAATGCAAGGAGTACACTGAATTTACAAGAGATTTCCTCTCCACCGTCACTCTTGCCTTTCCTAACATCAATGAATACCAGCCAGCCGGCAATGGGATACGTTTCTTCAAGATTGGTCACCAAAACGGGCGGATCTCCGTCGCCACCCTTTGCACACTATTTGGTTTCGCCAATGAGACTTCCCATGACTTCAAAGAGAACCACCTCACTCGTGATGATGACTTCTCCAACTGGACCCACTTCGCCGATGGACCCTTTCTCGCATCCCGGTCCAAATTTTCACAAATCACTCATCCGGCAATCCGCTATGTGCACCGCCTAATCACCACCACTCTACAGTGCAAACCGGAAACCAGCAAAGTCACAACTGAGGAGTTCTACATTCTCACATCACCTTTCTTCAGCCACAAGCATAATGCAAACATTGGTCTTTTGTTTGCAAAAAGCCTTGTCAACGTAAAGCATTTGGCACAACACACACAGACAACAAGAGAGTTGTTGTGCGTTTTGGGAGACTCATCACAGCAATTGTCAACCATTGCAAGATAGACACCTCTAGGTACAAGCCCAGTGAAGACACCGCCCCTCTAGACCTCCGAGCCCTTCAACAGATACGCTTCCTTAGCGGCTGGACCAAACACCTGATATATCCATATTTTGCATGATTTTACTTAGTATTTATCTATGTTTTTAAGTGTTTTCAATAAGGTTTTATGCCTTTGGAGGTAGTTTTCTTGTATTTGTTGGTTTTGGAGTCTTAACAGGTTAAAACATCAAAAAGGATTCAAAAAGGAGCAAAAGAGCCTCAAACCATGATCCATGCAAGTTTCCAAGTCAAGAGCATCAATATAACTCCATTTGCCCGATTCTCGTATTCGGACTGAACCGGAGCACCCGAAAGATGACCGCGGCAAGGGGTCTTACAGACGTCCAAAAATCATGATCTTGGTCTTGCTGGATATATAATTGAGTCATGCATCACGTCGAAGTGGATTCAAGCCATTTGGATCAACCATCAGGGAGAAACTCATTTTCTACCGAGACATGTCCGGTTAGCGACAAGATGAAGCCCATGGAGGATCTCGCGTGTCTAATGGCCCAGAACACTGAGGTATAGGCCTTTCTCGCTTGAGAAGAGGCTTAGCTATTATTTTGAGGCTTCCTTGGCGCAATCCCGGCCCATTCACGTCGCAAAACTTCATGTCCAACTCATCGGAAAGTTTCCTTTTCCGGCACCTCATTACCCTAGGCGACTCCAGCCTATAAATACAAGTTTTTAGCCTCACGAAAAAGGTGTGTCTCGTGCAAGAGGAGAGTGGCCGTCAGAGAGAGAGAGAAGCCCTAGGAGCTCGCCATCAAGGGAGAGGAGAAGGAGGCGCCGCTCAAGTCTTGCACTTGCACAAAATCTTGTTCTTGACATTTTTGTTTCTTTTCCTTTTCTCTTCTAAGTTTTGTATTGGATTCAAGAGTTATCAAGGGAGATTTCGACTTGTTCTTCAACAGAGAAGCTTCTTCTATCCCTTATCTCTTACTTATACTTGTGATTATGCTTTCAATCATTGTTTGCTTGTTTGATTGCACCATGTCCGAGTAGATTCATTTGTTAGGCGAGGTAAATCAATGAAACTTGTGTGATGTGATTGGCGGTTGCAATTGGGACTTTTATTCATGAACTAATCTTCACCTTTATTTGAACTTAATGCATGATTGCTTTACCGTACATCTAGCAATCTGATCTAGGGTTGATACACTCTCCAAAAGCTTGTTGTATTGCTTGATCTAATATTTGGTGAGCTAGGCGTCTTAGGCAACGAAAGTTGACCTAAGGAGTCTAGTAAACTCTATCATTACTTGAACCGTTAATGCATGATTGCAGCTTGTAATAACCATCGAAAGTTGAGTCTATTAGGCTGATTAATCATAGTGGTTGGAGCCACGAAAGTGGAAAGACCATACCTTAGTGTTTTGTGTTCAAGATAGTTCATAATGAAATACCAATGCAATCATCACTTCATTACATGTTTTCAAAGATTATCCTTTGCCTAACTCTTTCTCTTAATTGTTAACAACCTCTTTTACTTACTTGTCTTTGTTTTCTTTTGATTTTAGGTTCACCACAACAACATATTTTCTGTTCTAGCTACTCATCAATCACCACAAGTTTGAAGCGAGATCACACCCTCCTTGTGTTCGACCCCGACTACAACACAGCTGTGCACTTGCAGCTCATTTTGGTTGGGTTATAAATATTAAAACTTGAAGCTAAACCCACAGCCACCATCAAGTTTTTGGCGCCGTTGCCGGGGAGGCTGTCGCTTTTCCTTCAAACTTTTTGATTGATTTTTAGTCTAGTTCTTACTTTCTTGCACTTTACTTTCTGTTTTTCATAAAACCTTAAAAACTCATAAAACTTTTACTTGAATCTCTTCCTTTGTGTGTTTTAGGTGGAAGACAAGAAGACCTAACTCCAACAACACACTAGAAGAGAAAGAATGGGCTTGATGAGCTTTTATGCACATCCCCCACCGGTTAGGCCGCATAAAGTGGAAGTGGACTACATTGATGGAAACTTTGTGTATTCTGGCCAGCACGTCTATCAAGGAGATCAACACCAGCCTAAGCAACATGTCTACCCTCAAGGGATTTTTCAAGTGAAGCTGCCTTTCACTTTCGCTCAAGCTGTTGCACCGGCTCAACAAGAAGAGAAGATAGATGTAGTCTTGGAAAGATACATGGAGGAGCAAAGGCAAATCAACAAGAACCTCAATGAGAAGCTAAGTCATGGGTTCACTGATCTTTACAGCAAGCTTGAGTCTCTCTCCACTCGTGTCCAGAAGTTGGAGGTTTACACCGTCCTAACCGCGGAAGCCGTAAGGAAGCAAAATGAGGTAAACCCTCAAACATTTTGTAGTGCTGTCCTATCTAAGGAGAACCAGCTCGCCCTTGTCCCTACACCATCTCAAGAAGGAGAAAAAGAAGCTGATCCTAAGGAGAGCCAGAAACCGGAGCTGTTTCCAGGGGAGTCAAGAAGAGCTTACACCGGTGCGATCATAGACTTTACGAGAAGCCGCATGTCACTAGGAAATATCCGACAAGATGTTTTCTATCAAAGCACCGACTTCAAGACAGCACCAAGAGAGATCAAACTACCACCGGATAAGACTTCTAACATGCCAAAGAAAGGAGCCATAATGCCTAAAGACGCCAAGGAGAGTGACCCCTATCCAAAACCGAAGGTGGCCATGAAACCGTCAACGCTGAAACATAAAGATGTCTTCAAGGATATCTACTCGGTTTTGCTCCATACCTTGGACGAAAATGAAGCTGAGGAGGAGCCTGATGGCGTACTTAAGTCCTTTACCAAGATGATAATCCTTACCCCTAAGGATCCGGACCCAAAAGAAGCTCATACCGCAAAGGAGAAGCTCATGAACACCTTAAAGCTCTTCCCGAGGGCATTTGTCTTCAAAGATGGCATAGGAGATGATCTTGGCGTGCCCAGACCACCAAGAAAGCCCCCTGAACCGGAGAATGGAGAAGCTAAAGGGATCCCAAACCCTTTAGTTGAGCTCATCCGCACCTAAAAAGAAAAAGGAGTCAAGCTAAATGACTTAAAACAAAGCGCTTTGTGGGAGGCAACCCACATCGTTTTTATTTTCATTTTAAATTTTCATATCATTATTGCATGCATAACTACTTAGTTTTATTTTTCAGGAATTTTTAAAATTGCATAATAATACAAAAAAAATGTTTTTAGGATGAAGAACCAAAAGGAGACCAAAACAAGAAAGTGTCCCACCCATTGTTCCCACCCTTGGAGAAGGCGAAATCTCCAATCAAGGTAAGTAACTTCTCCTCATGCATTCATTAAAAACCATCTTTGATCCTCACTTGATAAGCATTTGAACCTTGAACTTCATTAGTTACATTTAATGGTTTAAATTGCTTAATATTGATGGTTAATGAATGAGAATGAATCGTGACTTGTCAAACTGAATTATACATTGATTTCACTGATGATAAAACTATTTCAGAACTTTGGGATCCCTAACCAAGACCCAACATGTTTTTATAGTTTATACCATATTCTCTTAGATTGTGAACTTCAAGTTGGTTACTTGGAGATCTCGATCTAAGACCGGACTTAACAGTGATTTCAAGTGTTTTGCAAGGACTTAACTATTTGACAGGAGGGATATCAAGGAGAGTTGCTGAAACAAACCAAAACCACAAACCACATGGCGGTTTAAAGGCGGTTTCAATGGAGGATCACAACAAGGCACAAGAAACAAAGTGGGTACGACCTGTAAATGATAATGGAGGATACACGAATCACTTCAGTCGAAGAAAATCACAAAACGGTCGAGTAGATTTCAAGATATCCCATCCGGCGAGATTCTCTCGGCCAAACGGGTGCAAAGGAGGACAAACATCAACCATCTCCCAAACCACGTGACCGATGTCCACCAAACTTCACAGGCGGCTACAAAACACCATGTTGGTTGGCAAATCCAAAAGATAGGACGGAGAAATGTTGACGGATCAGGAGATATGCAAAGATGCCTCATCCGGTCGATAGCGGTGCACCCAAAGGCCGGCAAAACCCAAATCCTGGCATAGGTACGGCCACCAGCTGGAAATGGATTCTTGGAGCTTCAAAATCATTATTCCAGAAGAAAATCAAGGAACGAACGATTCAATCAAAAAGAAGTCAAGAAAACTCTTCTGGAGCCTAATTGACCACTTTGTGAAGGAACTCTCAATCCACTCGTTCGTTTGACCTCCAACTTCACCAGTGGTCATAAAATATGGGGTTGGTCGATGGAATTTCAAGATAGGTCGAAGAATTCTTCATCATTTGCGCTGTGGTCTATTACACTATCATCCGGTCAACCGAATGGACCACCAAATGAAGAATCTCCCAAACCGCACGTTCGTTTGACCCTAAACTTCACCAGTGTTCCTAAAACATGAGGTTGGTCGATGAAATTTCAATATGGGTCAGTAAAATCTTCACGGTTTGAGCTGTGGTGCATGACACTCTTCTCGGGTCGACCAAATGAGCCCAACTCGACCAAAATGCCAACCGGCGAGAATCAGGCCTGGAAATTCAAAACTCACCGACCAATCATGCCTAAAGAGGACCCCTGTTCAGTTATCCGACCCTGATCTTCATTACAATTGGTCATCACTTGGTAACATCATCCTAAACTTTCCCTTTTCAAATTTATTACATATTTTACCTCTCTTAATCTGATTTTTTCTTACACCGGGACGGTGCAAGTTAAGTCTGGGGGGATTATACTAATAAGTTTGTTCATTTTGACATTTTTTGTTTGCATTGTTTTCATCTCATCGAGTCGTTTTTATTGAGTCAAAACTTTTGTCGAGAATTATGACTTTATCTTGGACCTAACCATTGTTGTGCCTGTGTTTAGGTGACCATTGATCAGTATTTGGCAGTTTACTTCATCACATGTGCACCATGAGTGGATCTATCTACCAAAAATGTCCACATCTCCAAGGGCTTAAGAAGGATACATCTTTGACTCCGCACCTTAATGAACTTAACCTTCTCGGCTAGGGGCTTGGTTTTACAAAGGGCACAACTCCTCATCCTCACCAAATAGTGAAAGTCTATGTGAGTTCGGTTTCCCTCTCTCCCCTTCAAATTTGAGAAAAAGCACCAAGGTCCAAGTAACCGGGGATTAGGTGGCAACCACCATCAATACTCGCGTCTATGGAAGACCTTTTGATCCGTGTAACCGGGGATTAGGTGGCTACAACCATCAATACTCGCGTCTATGGAAGATCCATCAAAAACCTCCACAAAGAGGAGAAGAAGTCGAATAAAAAAATACCTTGCTACCCTAAAAAAGGGATGAATCGACTTAAGAAGTGAGAAGAGAGAGAGGTGAAACAAGAGCCAAGACATGTGTTTTATAAAAAGAGGATGGGTAAGAGTCTATAACCCCTTTGATCGATATTCCCTAGTTGAGACCACACCTTTAGAAACTAGAGGAGTCAAAGGTGGCGAATTTGGATGGCCTAAAGAGAAGTGGATTGCTTTGGGACGATTGCAAAACTCATGGTATGTACTTACTTATTCTTAATTCTTAATGCCATTGCTGTTTTATGTGGATCACTAAGATAAAGGTCAATATGGATTTCCAAAAAGATTTAAGAGTTCTCATGTTTTCAAACCTCTTTTCCTTTCTTAGTTTGCTTGGGGACAAGCAAAGGCTAAGTCTGGGGGAGTTGATATATCCATATTTTGCATGATTTTACTTAGTATTTATCTATGTTTTTAAGTGTTTTCAATAAGGTTTTATGCCTTTGGAGGTAGTTTTCTTGTATTTGTTGGTTTTGGAGTCTTAACAGGTTAAAACATCAAAAAGGATTCAAAAAGGAGCAAAAGAGCCTCAAACCATGATCCATGCAAGTTTCCAAGTCAAGAGCATCAATATAACTCCATTTGCCCGATTCTCGTATTCGGACTGAACCGGAGCACCCGAAAGATGACCGCGGAAAGGGGTCTTACAGACGTCCAAAAATCATGATCTTGGCCTTGCTGGATAGATAATTGAGTCATGCATCACGTCGAAGTGGATTCAAGCCATTTGGATCAACCATCAGGGAGAAACTCATTTTCTACCGAGACATGTCCGGTTAGCGACAAGATGAAGCCCATGGAGGATCTCGCGTGTCTAATGGCCCAGAACACTGCGGTATAGGACTTGCTCGCTTGAGAAGAGGCTTAGCTATTATTTTGAGGCTTCCTTGGCGCAATCCCGGCCCATTCACGTCGCAAAACTTCATGTCCAACTCATCGGAAAGTTTCCTTTTCCGGCACCTCATTACCCTAGGCGACTCCAGCCTATAAATACAAGTTTTTAGCCTCACGAAAAAGGTGTGTCTCGTGCAAGAGGAGAGTGGCCGTCAGAGAGAGAGAGAAGCCCTAGGAGCTCGCCATCAAGGGAGAGGAGAAGGAGGCGCCGCTCAAGTCTTGCACTTGCACAAAATCTTGTTCTTGACATTTTTGTTTCTTTTCCTTTTCTCTTCTAAGTTTTGTATTGGATTCAAGAGTTATCAAGGGAGATTTCGACTTGTTCTTCAACAGAGAAGCTTCTTCTATCCCTTATCTCTTACTTATACTTGTGATTATGCTTTCAATCATTGTTTGCTTGTTTGATTGCACCATGTCCGAGTAGATTCATTTGTTAGGCGAGGTAAATCAATGAAACTTGTGTGATGTGATTGGCGGTTGCAATTGGGACTTTTATTCATGAACTAATCTTCACCTTTATTTGAACTTAATGCATGATTGCTTTACCGTACATCTAGCAATCTGATCTAGGGTTGATACACTCTCCAAAAGCTTGTTGTATTGCTTGATCTAATATTTGGTGAGCTAGGCGTCTTAGGCAACGAAAGCTGACCTAAGGAGTCTAGTGAACTCTATCATTACTTGAACCGTTAATGCATGATTGCAGCTTGTAATAACCATCGAAAGTTGAGTCTATTAGGCTGATTAATCATAGTGGTTGGAGCCACGAAAGTGGAAAGACCATACCTTAGTGTTTTGTGTTCAAGATAGTTCATAATGAAATACCAATGCAATCATCACTTCATTACATGTTTTCAAAGATTATCCTTTGCCTAACTCTTTCTCTTAATTGTTAACAACCTCTTTTACTTACTTGTCTTTGTTTTCTTTTGATTTTAGGTTCACCACAACAACATATTTTCTGTTCTAGCTACTCATCAATCACCACAAGTTTGAAGCGAGATCACACCCTCCTTGTGTTCGACCCCGACTACAACACAGCTGTGCACTTGCAGCTCATTTTGGTTGGGTTATAAATATTAAAACTTGAAGCTAAACCCAGCCACCATCAACACCCAACCCCATCGGATTCTCTAAAACCGCACTTGTGCAGCTACCTTTTGACGACCTTCCTCCTCTCAGCTCTGGCGTTGTTACATTCTCACCACCACCGGAGGAATACTTCATTGAAAACCCTGAGACACCCACCTTCCAAATACATCAATACTATGCTCAACAGAAGACCATAAAGGCAAGGCGTCACACCCGCAACCGCCACTCCCTAACCGCCGGACAAGCTGCCAACAAGGCATTAGACCGCCTTGGCTACCTGGAGCAGACCGTCCAGTGTCAATCCCGCTTCATCTCGCGCCTCATCCGTGTTGTTCGCCACATCGCTCCCTATCATCTATTCCGCCCTTCCACGTTAGCATATGAGCCGGACCTTGGGGACTTCTCACTCACCTCTGCACTCGCCTCTGATGAAGATTCTTTGGACGATGAGGAAAACGCAATCAGCCACAACACTTCCACATAGGCACACACTCTTCATTTGGTATCTGGTGCAATGGACACCCAACTCCATTTTCTATCCTTATCTTATTTTAATGAATTTCTTTTCTTATTGAGTCTGTTCCTCTCACCCTTAATCTGATTTGCTTTCACCGGGACGGTGCAAGTTAAGTCTGGGGGGTAGTTTTATCCTTTACTATTGTATTTTTCTTTCTTTTCTTATATTTTCATGTTTCTTTTCTTATGCTTTCATGTTTTATTGAGTCAAAACCTTAGTCGGAAACTATGACCTATCTCTATGATTTTCCGGTGTTGTGCTAACAATCTAGTTTTTCTTGTCAAGGGACTTGGCATACATATGAGTAGTTCCTCACTTGATCTCAAAGGGGTATGTCCAATACAAAGTACAGGACTCCTCTCTCTCCTCTTCGAACAATATATAAAAAAAAATAAAATAAAAAATAAAAAAAGAAGAAGAAGCTTTTAAGCAAAAGGAAAACGTGTAAGCAAGAGGAATGCATACGTCTGCACCTTCTTGCCTTATGGAGACCTACCAAAAACAAGGAACAAGCAAAAGACTTATCCTGTGTTAACCTTATGCAAAAGAAAGAAGAGAGAAAAGTAGGGAAAGATCGATCCTTCAAAAGAAGAGAAGAAGAGAGAGGAAAAGAACTCAAATGCTTCAAAAGGACTATCCTGGAGAGACTCAAATGGGTAAGAACAAGTACTTAATGATCGATATTCCCTTGATAGAGATCGCACGTTTTAAATTTATGCAAGGAGTTAACAATAGAAATTTTGGAGTGCTGGATGAGGCTAGCCGAGTTTGGTATGGTTCGCTAAGCATGCCGAGCATTATGTGAAGCTAGTCTAACAAACGTTATATTTTTAGTGGAATACAGGAAAGGAGGCCACCACAAGTTTCTCAAAAGGATAAGGGAGTTTTCATGTTTTCAAACCTTTTTCTCTGATTTGGATTCTATTTGCTTGGGGACAAGCAAAGGTCTAAGTCTGGGGGAGTTGATATACCTCTATTTTGTACGCTTTTCATACGGTTTTACTATGCTTTTTATAAGGTTTTCAAAGGCTTTTTGATCTAAAAGGTAGTTTTGTGGATTTATAGTACTAAGAGTCTAAACAGGTCGAAAGATGCATTTTGGAGCAAAACCACAGGATTTGGACTTCATACCGCTCCGCAATACAGCATCAACTTTAAAGGAGCCTTAAAAATATTCTACTCAATTGATTTCAACAAATCCAGTTTACCGCGATGCCTACGTGAGTTAGCTTTGCAATGCAACTGGAAACACTCAGTTTGGCCGAGTAGAATTGGAGATATGACGATTATATTGAAGATATATACGAAAGAACTTTATCGGACTGCATCAGTGCATCAAACGGGAAGCAACGGCATGGACTCTTAAACTCAACGGATTTAAATGAAACTCGGCACCAAGATAGCCAGATGAGTTAGTGTTCCAATTCAGTTGAAATTATGCAATTTGGACGAGCAGTTTAGAAGATATCACGTTTTAACTGAAGACTGGTCCAGACGAGCCAGAAGCTGGTCGACCATCCATCCGCGTCCCGGTCGACCACGCCCGGTCGGACAGGAGCTGGACAGGAGCTTTAAGGCCCTCGTCCGAACCAACCTTCCTTCACGCCATCCATGTCCCGCTTGACCGCACCCTGTCGGACAGGAGCTTTAAGGCCCTCGTCCGACCTGACTTCTCTTCACCACTCGATACGCGCTCAACCGTCCCGCTCGACCGCTCGACCATCTTGCTTGACTGAAGAGTGTCCCGACCGACCGCTCGACCATCCCGCTCGATGGACCATCACCCCGATTGACCCGACTCGGCCGACAAAGGCCCATCTTTCCCGATTCCGCGTTTTTCTCGGCCCGTTTACCTAATCTCGACCCCATGAAGACCTAGGACTATAAATACACCTTTTTAGCCTCTCTAGAGAAGAGAGACGCATATTGTATCACGTTTTACACATCTACTTTTGTTCTTAGAGATTTCAAGGAGAGGATTTCTCCTTACTACAATTTGGAGAAGAATTACAAATCTTTTATCTTATGCTATGTTTTCTCCATCCCTTTGTGTTGTTACTTTGATCATGTCTGAGTAATTCACTTGTTAGGTTGCTAGGGTTACTAATTCAATGAGTTATTTGCTTGATCTATGATTTCGATGAACTGTTAGGGATAACTTTAGAGTCTTTGTCTCGTTTTGTTCACTTACTAATGCTGATTGCTTTACCGCGCATCTAGCAATCCGATCCTAGGTTGATTTGAGCCACGAAAGTGCTGTATCATTCGTCGGACCTATTCTTTGACAAGCTAGGTTTCTTAGACTGCGAAAGTTGATTAAGCCTAGTGAACTGTATCCGAACTTTCTCGATTTTAATGCTTGATTAACTATCTAAGGACATTCCAAAAGTTTAGCGATTAGATAAGTTATCATAGGAGCCGGAGCCACGATAGTTGAAAGACTTAATTCTGTGTTTTGTGTTCTAGACGGATCTATCATCCCATCATCCCTAAAACGATTTATATCTATCATCGAACTTTATCATTGCTTGCTTCTCTGCGAATTAGCCCCTAAAGACCTAACGTTTTCCCTTATTGCTTTACAACCTCACGAATCTCTAGTTTTCATATTTAGTTATTAGTTCACCAATCAAACATCCATACTTTGTTCTAGCTTGATCCGAAATCCATAGTTTCAAAGTGTATTCATTCTAGCCAGTCCTTGTGTTCGATAACCCGTACTTCTACGATCTGTGCGCTTGCAGGATTTTAAAAGTGGGTAAAACCTGACCACCCATCACGCGCAGAATTTTGGTTAACTCGAACGATGAGAAGGTTTCGGTGAGCTCCTGGATTTTTGCCTTGTATTCGCCGTTATATTGATTAGCGACGACCTGAGAGTCGCATAAAGCTTGATTACTCTTAGCCCCCACCCCTTGTGCGAGTCGTAGGCCGTCGATAAGGGCTTCGTATTCAGCCACGTTATTGAATGCTTGGAAGGCCAACTTAATGGATTGCTCCACGACTTTGCCAGTTGGCGATACTAGTCGAATGCTGAGTCCAGCCCCCGTCTTCGAAGAACCTCTGTCGACGTGGAGGCTCGACTTATCCTCGGGAGTTTCCTTGGGTTCTTCCAGCTCGAGAGGGATTTCTACCAGGAAATCGGCGAGGACTTGAACTTAGCGCATGTTCGACTTTCGATGTTTTATTCTGATAACTCCACGGCCCACTTAGTCATTCGGCCAAAGACGCTTGGGCTATGTAGAATGGTTCGAATCGGCTGTCCAGTCAAGATGATTATCGAATAAGATTGGAAGTAAGGTCGAAGCTTCTAAGCCGAGATGACAATGACGAGAGCCAATTTTTCAAGGGCTGAGTATCATGTTTTGGCTCCGTCGAGTGTCTTGCTTACGTTAAAGATCGGTCTTTGTTCGCCGCGATCTTCTCGTATGAAAACGTCACTTACTGCCGAGGCCAGATGGCGACGTAGAGAAACAGTGTTTTGCCGTCTTTGGGTTTAGCTAGAATCGGTGGTGTCGTCAGCTACGTCTTTAGCTGTTTGAATGCTTCTTCGCATTTTTTGTCCCATTTGAACGACTTGTTTCCTTTCATTAGTTGATCAAAGGGGAGACATTTATCCGTGGATCTCAAGATATAACGTTTAAGTGATGATGTGTAGTCAGGTTTTACCGACTTTTTAAATCCTGCAAGTGCACAGATCGCAGAAGTACGGGTTATCGAACACAAGGGCTGGCTAAAATGAATACACTTTAAATCTATGGAGTTCGGATCAAGCTAGAATAAGATAAAGGATGATTGGTTGGTGATCTAATAACTAAATACTAAGGCTAAGAAATCGAGGTTGTAAAGCAATGAAAGAAAGGCGTTAGGTCTCTAGGGGCTAATTCGCAGAGAAGCAAGCAATGATCAGTTCGATGATAGATATGAACCAATTTAGGGATGATGGGATGATAGATCCGTCTAGAACACAAAACACGAAAATAAGTCTTTCCACTTCCGTGGCTCTGACTCCTATGATAACTTATCTAATCGCTAAACTTTCGGTATGTCCTTAGATAGTTAATCAAGCATTAAATCGATCAAGTTTGGATACAGTTCACTAGGCTTAGTAAATCAACTTCCGCAGTCTAAGAAACCTAGCTTGTCAAAGAATTGGTCCGGCGAATGATACAGCACTTCTGTGACTCAAATCAACCTAGGATCGGATTGCTAGATGCGCGGTAAAGCAATCAGCTTTAATAAGTGAACAAAACGAGACAAAGACTCTAATGATATCCCTAACAGTTCATCGAAATCATAGATCAAGCAAACAACTCATTGAATTAGTAACCCTAGCAACCTAACAAGTGAATTACTCAGACATGATCAAAGTAACAACACAAAGAGATGGAGAAAGCATGATAATAGATAAAGGTTCAGAAATCTTCTCCAAATTGTAGTGAGGAGGAGAGATCCTCTCCTTGAAATCTCTAGAACAAAAGTAGATCTATAAAAACTGTAATACAATGCGGCTCTGCGGCTCTCTTTTCTAAAGAGGCTAAAAAGGTGTATTTATAGTGCTAGGTCTTCCAGGGGTCGAGATTAGGTAAACGGCCGAGTAAATCGTGAAAACGCGCAAAACAGGCCTTAGTCGGCTAAGGCGGGTCGAGCGGGAAATGTTGATTCCAGAAGTAGCACACATTTATGTGACGGGATATTTCGGATGGGAGACTTGGGAAGCTGTGGATTTATTACTCGAAAGGAAGTTTGGATACAAGAGATCGTCTCGTCAAACAAGCCTTGACGAGACGTAATGCGAATAACGAATAAAACAGAGATTCGATGAGCGAATGCTTTAGATGTTTGCCGGGTTGCGTGACTTGGTCTTTAGGGAATGAAGACCTCTCCTTATATAGTTGAGTTAAGGCGATTCTCTGCTGAATATTCTCCTCTTGATTATAAAGGAAATCTTCTTCTTTTCTTGATTTCTTTCCTTTCTTCGAGTGGCGGCTGCTGCTATTTCCTTTTTACTCAAAGTATTACCTTCCTCCTCAAGGCTTTCCATTTCTGTGAGGAGGCTAGGGCTGAAGACGGGCTGGGCTTTTTACACTGTTACTCATTGCGATGGGCTCGGGGAAATGTGCTCATTTCACCTCTAACAATTAATAAGTCCCCCCCCCCCCCAGTTTGGCGAGTCAAATGCAGTTTGATTTCAGCAAACTTCATGAATGGGAGTTGAGCTCAAGAGTTATTAGTAACAAGTGCGAGATGCCAGTGCTAGCTCGTCTTTGATGCGATTGACTTTAGACTCGTACCGCCTCGTTAAAACCTTGATATCGAAAAACCCGGTTTGGGATAAAAACCATAAGAAGGGAAAAGAGTACGTTGACGTCATCCTGTCCGCAAAAGATCATGCATTTTAATGCTTTCTCTCAGACTTGACATAGGCTCGTCAAGGAGATTTAACTGTTTAGTTCCACTTGTCGGACCAGCTCGTCGGGGTGGATGCTATGTTATTCAATGGGCATCTCGTCAAGAGTGGGGTTGCCACGTCATCGATGCGCGTCCTTTTAAAACTGCAAAAGTGGGTCGGCGATTGAGATTTTGCAAAAAAGGCCCAAGTCCCGTTAGGTTTATCCAAGCGGGAAAAAGGAAGGGAAGTTTTTTCCTTGAAAGCCGCGAAACCTCTCTTAAAGAGACTGTTCGGATTTCTTTTCCACATTAATTCCTTTTTTTGCTCGCTCATCGCCTTCAACCGCCCTGAAAGAGAAAAGGTAATTTCCTTCTTTCATTTCCCTCGAATTCGAGTCGCGTTGCTTGGTTAGACCGATAGGTTCTGCGTGATTGTCTTAGATTCGCTTGCTTCTTGACTCGGAATTTCTTCTCTTCTCGTCTCAATCCTTCCTTTCGTCAGAATTTCTAGGGTTTTTGTCTTGCAGAGAGAGTTGTGCCGAGACCAGCATCTACTGCGTTCCGGAGGAAGTCCCGGAGCTCGAGGAGAGGAACAAGAGGAAGCGAGAGAGGACCAAATCCGCGTCAACTCCATCCACTGGTAAGGGCGTGATTGCTTCTTGCTTCTTTAGATTTGGCATCGCTAGTTTGCTCGTTAGTGATTTTTTGATGTAATCTGTTTTCGCAGCTGAACCGTCTCGTCGCCCTAAGAAGATGGTGCTTAAGAAGAGAACTCCGGTCGCCGTTGACGACACCATTCTTATACCCGACTCTCCCCCGGATGAGAGGAAGACCAGATCGGCTGCTGAGCCGAGTAATCCATCTAAGCGTTCGGCTTCTTCGATTGCCTCGAGGACGAAGTAAGCTTTCTTAGGACGTGTTCAATTCTCTACTAAATCTGCTGCGAATGTAATGTTGCTCTTGCAGGGCTGCAAAGAGGGCCAAGCTCGAGAGAGAGACCAGGGCCAAGGAGACGTCGTCTGCTGCCGAGACGACGCCTGAGGTCGTACTTGATGAGGAAGACATTCCTCCTGGTGGTGACGACCCATCTCGTCAAGGGGGCGGTGACGAGCTCGGCGAGGATCCGTCTCGTCGACCAGGAGGCCGCTCTGATCTTGGTACTGGGGCGAGCTCGTCGGGCCCCAAGGCTGAACCTGCTGATCCCGCGGCTGCAGATCCAGACGCAGTGTCCATAGTGTGGTCGGGTGGTGCGCCTCTCATGCTTAACCCGAAGTTATGTGCCGAGTTGGTATGGAGCTGTAAGCTGAAGCCTCATTGGGGGTCCCACTCAGGAAGATCGAGCTGAAGGATGACTTCTCTGATGTTTCTGCGAATCTTGTCAGCGCTGCTGGGAAGTTCTCTTCGACTATTCAGCAGTACGACACTATGCTGAAGGCGGCTCGGGAGGAGATTAGCAGGCTGCAATCCGAGCAGTCTAAGGGGAAGGATGCGAGGGTGGAGTGTCTTGAGCTGGAGAAGGCTGGTCTTGAGCGGAAGGTTGGCGTCCTGAATGGTGAGATCCTGAAGGCGGCTGGCCTTCAGGACGAGGTGACCAGGTTGCGCGCCCAAGTTGCGGAGCTCGAAGAGAAATCCCGCCGAGATGCAGAGAATGCTGCGGCTGAGGCTTCCCGTCTCCGACAGTCCCGCCAGAAGCAGGCTGAATATATCGCCACTCGTGTCTATGACGACATCCAGGACTGGTATGCTCCTCGTTTAGATCGTCTCGGCAAATTCGTCGGCCAGCGCGAAGCGGTGGAGAAGGCTGTCGTCAAGATCGCGATCGACGAGGCGTTGCTCGACTACGTTCGGAGGACGAAGGGGGTCTCCCAGAATTTCGACGCCGTGTTGCAAAGCTGGAGGCTAATGTCGAGGAGAGCCGAGCTGCCGGGGATGAGATCGACGAGGTCGATATCGGTGCGGATGATTATGCAGCGCCACACAGGTTAGCCCGCCTCTTTCATCTTGCTGATTTCTATTTTGATAACACTTGGGTTACTCCGAGAGGTTTTGATCAATTTGGGACAATGTATCATACTTTCAGGCCCAATCTTGCTGAGATGATGATTGGTGGGTCGCCGACGAGAGAGAGTTCGGGAGCGGCTAGTGCTGAGGCCGGGACGAGATCGGGTCGGGATGCTTCCGAGGCCGAGGCTGTTTAGGACTCCGTCTCTATTCTCTCTTTTTCTGCTCTTAAGAACTCTTCTTTTTATTATTCGCGGCGACTCATGCCGATGTAACAACATTGCCCGGGAGGGTTTTAATCCGTATGCTTTTCAGGATTTAAAACTTAAGTATTTGCTTTACTTCCTCGTTCATCTTTTTGCTTTATGCGAGATGAATATCGCGAATATAGTTGATGATTTCGTGCTTTTTGAAACATCCTGCTTTTAATCTATATCCTTTAATGAGTTGCACTATGTTGTCAATCTAGCAGAATGATTCAAGTGTCTAATCGTCATTAGACAAGTGGTTCAACTTGCCAAGACAACTTGGCATGCTCAAGTTCTGTCGTGACGAGATACTACTCGCTATGACAATGCTATGCATCTGACGAGATGCGATGTCACGCAGCTCGTCAGAATTCTCATTTTTAAGAGACACCGATCCGTGCTCGTTGGATCTGTTTGCGGTGACGCTTTTTAGGCCAGTAACAGGAACCGAAGTCTAGAAATTCGAATTACTCCTACGCCGCTAAGTCGAATATGATTAACAAGATAGCGATTTTTTCTTGCCCATATGGCTTAGGGTCGTGCGAGATATGCGTGCTCTCGACTTGTAATGCTTCATTCTTAAAGAATGGGGGATGATCAGTCCACTGGGTGCGATGTGCGGTCAATCGTTTGGCCATAACGTTGACACTACTCTTTTATGCGTGCGCTTCAGAGTAGCTTCGAGACTCTCTTTTTGCCGAGCTCGTAGACAAGGACTCTTTATACTGCCGAGTTCCAGAGGCTTTGAGACTCATTAATTTACTGAGTACTAAAGGAATTTTATGACTCTGATTTTGCCGAGCTCACTAGGCACACCAAAACATCTGTTTTGACCTAAGTCAATCAGGAAATTCTTGCTTGAGTTTTTCTGCCGAGATGGAATGTTTCTCAAGGATTCAGAAAAAGGTGCATGCATACAAGCGAATTAATAAAATAAAACAGCTTTTTATTTTTATTAAGTTACAGCTGCGCCTCGGTGAAAAGGCTGCCTACATACCCGTGCCGGGATCAAGCCATTCGTAGTTCGTTACAAGTGTTCGTGTAGCGAACATGTCTTTTTTTTTTTTTTTTTTTTTTTTGCGAGACGCGAAGAGGCGCGTCTAGTGGTGGAACTTGCGCAAGGTCATGGAGTTCCACGAGCGAGGGAGTATGCTTCCGTCATCATCTTCGAGCAGGTACACCCCCGGTTTGACGATTCTCGTGATGCGGTACGGTCCTTCCCAATTGAAGCCAAATTTGCCGGCGTGCTCGGGTTTGGTGAAGTCGTGGTTTGGTGAAGTCGTGGACTTTCTTTAGGAAGAGATCGTGTAGTGCAAAGCGGCGGTTGCGAACCTTCTTGGCGTAGTATCTTGCTGCTTTTTGCTGGTAGTTTTGCATACGCAAGAGGGCGCGATCTCTTAGCTCCTCAATGACGAGTTGAGGGGCATTAGCGATCGGCGTAGGCTCGCAACGTGTAGCTCGGCAGGGGCTAATGCTTCGCAACCGTGAGATAGAGAGAAGGGGGTTTCACCAGATGCTGATCTGGGTGTTGTGCGGTGAGACCAAAGTACTCTGTCAAGTTCGTCTACCCATGCTCCTTTGTAGCTCACGAGTCTTTTCTTCAGGCCGTCGACGATAGTTTTGTTTGTTGCCTCGGCTTGCCCGTTGGCTTGGGGGTATCTTGGCGTGGAATAGGCGAGCTTGATCTTCCAATTGGCACAGAACTCGCGGAAGCTTACCGCGATGAATTGGCCGCCATTGTCAGTGACGATTTCATATGGTAGACCATGTCGGCAGATGATGTATTGCCAGACGAAGTTCTGCACGTCTTTGGCAGTGGGGTTCGCGAAGGCTTTAGCTTCTACCCACTTGGTGAAGTAGTCCGTGACGATCAGGAGGTATCAGGCCGACGATATCCATCGCCCAGCGCATAAAGGGATATGCCGGGACGGAAGCTTGAAGCTCTTGCGTTGGGGCATTGATGATTGGCGCGTATCTCTGGCAGGGGATGCACTTCGCGGTATAATTTTCGCAGTCTTCGATCATCTTTGGCCAGAAGAGGCCGTGCTTCTTGATCTTGGAGGCCAGAGATTTCCCGCCGGCATGGTTTCCTCCGGCTCCTTCGTGAGTCTCGACCATCACGTTCTTGGCTTGCGTCTCGTCGGAACAACGTAGGACGACTTTGTTTGCGGTCCACCGGAGCATGCAGTTCGTCAAGAGTGGGATTGCCACGTCATTAATGCATACTTTATTAAAACTGAAAAGTAGGTTTTTCCAAGCGGGAAAAAGGAAGGGAAGTTTTTTCCCTTGAAAGTCGCGAACTTCTCTTAAAGAGACCGTTCGGATTTCTTTTCCACATTAACTCCTTTTTTGCCTGTTCATTGCTTCCAACCGTCCTGAAAGAGAAAAGGTAATTTCCTTCTTTCATCTCGAATCCGAGTCGCATTGCTTGGTTAAACCGATAAGTTTTGTGTAATCGTCTTAGATTTGCTTGCTTCTTGACTTGAAATTCCTTCTCTTCTCGCCTCGATCTTTCCTATCGTCAGAATTTTTAGGGTTTCTCGTCGAATTTTGACTCTTCGTCTTCCGATTCTCGTCTGATGGATCCTTTGGACCGAAAGGGGAAAGGGAAGGCCGTAGTGTGGGACGACGATGACGTCCCGCTTTCAAATCTAATCCCGGGTTTTCTCGGTGATGCGGTCCGAGCGGGCCGAACCCTGGAGCGTCGTCGTAGGGGGGTGGCAGCGGAAAGGCCGGATTCTACGGCCAAGGACTCCTCTTCGGGGGTCCGTGCCAATTCTGATGCTCCGTCCTTGCGGGACGAGGACAGTGAGAGTTCCGGGTACCGCGATGGGATTCCGGAGGATGATTAGGACGCTGATTCCGAGGTGGGACCGGATGAAGTGCCGATACCAGGTAATGTCGAACTCGTGGGTCTTCCTTCTGTCGTCGAGATGCCTTGGCGCACTCCGGCGACTTCCTTAACCGCCGATGGTCGGTCTTGGATTGACGAAGGGATCGTCGCGGCACTCAGGTCGAGGTGCTCAATCCCTGAAGCCGTGGAGATTCAGATTCCGTCTGCCCAGCAGAGGCCATTTGACGCTCCGCCGGGATGGTTCTACGCCTATGAGTGCTGGTTTACGGAATTTGGGGTGCGGTTTCCCATCTTCCACCATCTGTTGGATTACGCTTATCAGCGTGGCGTCCCTATGAGTCAGCTGACTCACGGCGTGGTCCGTCATATGGTTTTTACCGAGGCCTTGGCCAAGCATCTCGGGATTACTTTCGACCGAGAGCTCTTCGAGCGTATTACTGACTTCCGTGCTAGCGCGAAGGAGGAGCGGTTCAGACGATTCTGTACCACGATGAAGCACGGCATTGTTTACGGTGCCCACAGAGACAAGATCCACAACTGGAAGCACTATTATTTCAATGTCAAGAAAAATGCTTCGTCGATTGGGGATTTTAACCCCGACCATGTCTTGACGGGATGGGTCAATGAAGCTGGTAGATTGCTTGTAGATTTCGTCGCGTCATAGATTGAGTTAAGTTTTGGTATGCTAACGTTTTGCTTTTGCTTGTTTTGCAGAGAGGGTCGTGCCGAGACCAACGTCTACTGCGTTCCGGAGGAAGTGCGAGGTTTTGCGAGATCAGAGTCGAATCATCTGGGCCGACTTTGCTGCCAAGTCCGAGGAGAGGAAGAAGAGGAAGAGAGAGGGAAGGTCTAAGCCCGCTCCGACTCCAGCAACTGGTGAGAATCCGATTGCTTTTTGATTTAGATTTTGCGTTATGACGATGCTCGTCATTGATCATTGCTCGATCTTTTGTAGCTAAATCGTCTCGCCATACTAAGAAGATGGGGCTTAAGAAGAGGACTCCCGTGTCTGCTGACGATGCCATTCTGATCCCGGATTCTCCTCCGAGGGGGAGGAGGACTGACTCGGCTGCCGAGTCGGGCGGTCCGCCTAAACGTCCGGCTTCCTCGATTGCGTCGAGGATGAAGTAAGTTTTCTTGCGGAGAACTGGTCCTTTATCGTGGTTTGTGATATCATCATATTTTACATGTTTTCACTAAGTATTTATTGGTGTTTTCAAGTGTTTTCAATAAGGTTTTATACCTTTGGAGGTAGTTTTCTTGTATTTGTTGGTTTTGGAGTCTTAACAGGTTAAAACATCAAAAAGGATTCAAAAAGGAGCAAAAGAGCCTCAAACCATGATCCATGCAAGTTTCCAAGCCAAGAGCCTCAACAAAACTCCATTTGTCCGATTCTCGCATTCGGACAGAACCGGAGCATCCGAAAGATGACCGCGGCAAGGGATCTTCCCGACGTCCAAAAATCATGATCTTGGTCTTGCTGGATAGATATTTGAGTCATGCATCACGGCGAAGTGGAATCAAGCCATTTGGATCAACCATCAGGGAGAAACTTATTTTATACCGAGACATGTCCGGTTAGCGACAAGATGAAGCCCATGGAGGATCTCACGTGTCTAATGGCCCAGAACACCGCGGTATAGGCCTTGGCTCGCTTGAGAAGAGGCTTAGATATTATTTGGAGGCTTCCTTGGCGCAATCTCGGCCCATTCAAGTCGCAAAACTTCATGTCCAGCTCATCGGAAAGTTTCCTTTTCCGGCACCTCATTACCCTAGGCGACTCCAGCCTATAAATACAGGCTTTTAACCTCACGAAAAAGACAGCAGCGCAGTGTCTCGTGCAAGAGGAGAGTGGCCGTGAGAGAGAGAGAGAAGCCCTGGAAGCTCGCCATCTAGGAGGAGGAGAAGGAGGCGCCACTCAAGTCTTGCTCTTGCACAAAAACCTTGTTCTTGTTCTTTTCATCTTTTCCTTTTCTATTGTACTTTGGATCTAAGAAGTTATCAAGGGATTTCGACTTGTTCTTCAACAGAGAAGCTTATTCTATCCCTTATCTCTTTTTAATACTTGCATAATGCTTTCAATCATTGCTTGCTTGTTTGATTGCACCATGTCCGAGTAGATTCATTTGTTAGGCGAGGTAAATCAATGAAACTTGTGTGATGTGATTGGCGGTTGCAATTGGGACTTTTATTCATGAACTAATCTTCACCTTTATTTGAACTTAATGCATGATTGCTTTACCGTACATCTAGCAATCTGATCTAGGGTTGATACACTCTCCAAAAGCTTGTTGTATTGCTTGACCTAATATTTGGTGAGCTAGGCGTCTTAGGCAACGAAAGCTGACCTAAGGAGTCTAGTGAACTCTATCATTACTTGAACCGTTAATTCATGATTACAGCTTGTAATAACCATCGAAAGTTGAGTCTATTAGGCTGATTAATCATAGTGGTTGGAGCCACGAAAGTGGAAAGACCATACCTTAGTGTTTTGTGTTCAAGATAGTTCATAATGAAATACCAATGCAATCATCACTTCATTACATGTTTTCAAAGATTATCCTTTGCCTAACTCTTTCTCTTAATTGTTAATTTTACTTACTTGTCTTTGTTTTCTTTTGATTTTAGGTTCACCACAACAACATATTTTCTGTTCTAGCTACTCATCAATCACCACAAGTTTGAAGCGAGATCACACCCTCCTTGTGTTCGACCCCGACTACAACACAGCTGTGCACTTGCAGCTCATTTTGGTTGGGTTATAAATATTAAAACTTGAAGCTAAACCCAGCCACACATCAAGTTTTTGGCGCCGTTGCCGGGGAGGCTGTCGCTTTTCCTTCAAACTTTTTGATTGATTTTTAGTCTAGTTCTTACTTTCTTGCACTTTACTTTCTGTTTTTCATAAAACCTCAAAAACTCATAAAAATTTTACTTGAATCTCTTCCTTTGTGTGTTTTAGGTGGAAGACAAGAAGACCTAACTCCAACAACACACTAGAAGAGAAAGAATGGGCTTGATGAGCTTTTATGCATTTCCCCCACCGGTTAGGCCGCATAAAGTGGAAGTGGACTACATTGATGGAAACTTTGTGTATTCTGGCCAGCACGTCTATCAAGGAGCTCAACACCAGCCTAAGCAACATGTCTACCCTCAAGGGATCTGTCAAGTGAAGCTGCCTTTCACTTTCCCTCAAGCTGTTGCACCGGCTCAACAAGAAGAGAAGATAGATGTAGTCTTGGAAAGATACATGGAGGAGCAAAGGCAAATCAACAAGAACCTCAATGAGAAGCTAAGTCATGGGTTCACTGATCTTTGCAGCAAGTTTGAGTCTCTCTCCACTCGTGTCCAGAAGTTGGAGGTTTACACCGTCCTAACCGCGGAAGCCGTAAGGAAGCAAAATGAGGTAAACCCTCAAACATTTTGTAGTGCTGTCCTATCTAAGGAGAACCAGCTCGCCCTTGTCCCTACACCATCTCAAGAAGGAGAAAAAGAAGCTGATCCAAAGGAGAGACAGAAACCGGAGCTGTTTCCAGGGGAGTCAAGAAGAGCTTACACCGGTGTGATCATAGACTTTACAAGAAGCCGCATGTCACTAGGAAATATCCGACAAGATGTTTTCTATCAAAGCACCGACTTCAAGACAGCACCAAGAGAGATCAAACTACCACCAGATAAGACTTCTAACATGCCAAAGAAAGGAGCCATAATGCCTAAAGACGCCAAGGAGAGTGACCCCTATCCCAAACCGAAGGTGGCCATGAAACCGTCAACGCTGAAACATAAAGATGTCTTCAAGGATATCTACTCGGTTTTGCTCCATACCTTGGACGAAAATGAAGCTGATGAGGAGCCTGATGGAGTACATAAGTCCTTTGCCAAGATGATAATCCTAACCCCTAAGGATCCGGACCCAAAAGAAGCTCATACAGCAAAGGAGAAGCTCATGAACACCTTAAAGCTCTTCCCGAGGGCATTTGTCTTCAAAGATGGCATAGGAGATGATCTTGGCGTACCCAGACCACCAAGAAAGCCCCCTGAACCAGAGAATGGAGAATCTAAAGGGACCCCAAACCCTTTAGTTGAGCTCATCCACACCTAAAAGAAAAAGGAGTCAAGCTAAATGACTTAAAACAAAGCGCTTTGTGGGAGGCAACCCACATGGTTTTTATTTTCATTTTAAATTTTCATATCATTATTGCATGCATAACTACTTAGTTTTATTTTTCAGGGATTTTTAAAATTGCATAAAAATACAAAAAAAAATGTTTTTAGGATGAAGAACCAAAAGGAGACCAAAACAAGAAAGTGACCCACCCTTTGTTCCCACCCTTGTAGAAGACAAAATCTCCAAGCAAGGTAAGTAAATTCACCTCATACATTCATTAAAAACCATCTTTGATCCTCACTTGATAAGCATTTGAACCTTGAACTTCATTAGTTACATTTAAAGGTTTAAATTGCTTAATATTGATGGTTAATGAATGAGAATGAATCACAACTTGTCAAACTCCAATTATGCATTGATTTCACTAATGATAAACTATGTCAGAACTTTGGGATCTCTAGCCAAGACCCAACCTGTTTTTATGGTTTACATATTTATCATCTTAGATTGAGAACTACAAGTCAGCTACTTGGGGATCTCAATCTAAGACCGGACTTAACAGTGATTTCAAGTGTTTTGCAAGGACTTAACTATTTGACAGGAGGGATATCAAGGAGAGTTGCTGAAACCAACCAAAACCACAAACCACATGGCGGTTTAAAGGCGGTTTCAAAGGAGAACCAAACAAAGGAACAAAGAACAAGGCGGGCACACTCTGGAATGATAAAGGAGGCTCGAAGAATCACTTCAGTCGAAACAAATCACAATTCGACCGTGTAGATTCAGAGATATCTCATCCGGTCACATCTCTCGGCCAAACGGGTCCGAAGGAGGACAAACATCAACCATCTCCCAAACCACGTGACCGATGTCCACCAAACTTCACAGGCGGCTACACAGCACCATGTTGGTCGGCAAATCCAAAAGATAGGACGGAGAAATGTTGACGGATCAAGAGATATGCAAAGTTGCCTCATCCGGTCGATAGCGGTGCACCGAAGGCCGACAAAAACCAAATCACGGCATAGGTACGCCGACCAGCTGGAGATGAATACTTGGAGCTTAAATATCACTATTCCAGAAGAGATTCAACAAACGAACGAGCCAAGTTCAAGGATGGTCAAGAAACTCTTCCCGGAGCCGAATGGACCACTTTGTGAAGGAACTCTCAATCCGCTCGTTCGTTTGGCCTCAAACTTCACCGGTGTCCATGAAATATGAGGTTGGTCGATGGAATTTCAAGATAGGTCAGAGAATTCTTCATCATTCGAGCTGTGGTCTATTGCACTATCATCCGGTCGACCGAATGGACCACCAAATGAAGAATCTCCCAAACCGCTCGTTCGTTTGACCCCAAACTTCACCAGTGTTCCTAAAATATGAGGTTGGTCGATGAAATTTTAATATGGGTCAGTAAAATCTTCACGGTTTGAGCTGTGGTTCATGGCACTCTTCTCGGGTCGACCAAATGAGCCCAACTCGACCAAAATGCCAACCGGCGAGAATCAGGCCTGGAAATTCAAAACTCACCGACCAACCATGTCCAAAGAGGAGCCCTATTCAGTTATCCGTCCCTGCTCTTCATCACAATTGGTCATCACTTGGTAACATCATCCTACACTTTCCCTTTTCAAATTTATTACATATTTTTCTCCTCTTAATCTGATTTTTCTTACACCGGGACGGTGCAAGTTAAGTCTGGGGGGATTATACTAATGAGTTTGTTCATTTTGACATTTCATCTTGCATCATTTTTCTTTTCATTGAGTCGTTTTTATTGAGTCAAAATTTTTGTCGAGAATTATAACCTTATCTTGGACCTAACCATTGTTGTGTCTATGTTTAAGTGACCATTGATCAGTATTTGGCAGTCCACTTCATCACATGTGCACCATGAGTGGATCGATCTACCAGAAACATCCACATCTCTAAGGGCATAAGAAGGATCCATTTTTGACTCCACGCCTTAATGAACTTAACCTTCTCAGCTAGGGGCTTGGTTTTACAAAGGGCACGACTACTCATCCTCACCAATTAGTGAAAGTCTATGTGAGTTCGGTTTCCCCTCTCTCTCCCCTTCAAATTTAAGAAAAATCACCAAAGTCCAAGTAACCGGGGATTAGGTGGCAACCACCATCAATACTCGCGTCTATGGAAGACTTTTTGATCCAAGTAACCGGGGATTAGGTGGCTACAACCATCAATACTCGCGTCTATGGAAGATCCATCAAAAACCTCCACAAAGAGGAGAAGAAGTCGAATAAAAAAAATACCATGCTACCCTAAAAAAGGGATGAATCGACTTAAGGAGTGAGAAGAGAGAGAGGTGAAACATGAGCCAAGACAAGTGTCTAAACAAAAGAGGATGGGTAAGAGTCTATAACCCCTTTGATCGATATTCCCTAGTTGAGACCACACCTTTAGAAACTAAAGGAGTCAAAGGTGGAGAATTTGGATGGCCTAAAGAGAAGTGGATTGCTTTGGGACGATTGCAAAACTCATGGTATGTACTTCCTTGTTCTTAATTCTCAATGCCGCTGCTGATTTGTGTGGATTACTAAAACAAAGGTCAACATGGATTTCCAAAAGATTTGAGAGTTCTCACGTTTTCAAACCTCTTTTCCTTTCTTAGTTTGCTTGGGGACAAGCAAAGGCTAAGTCTGGGGGAGTTGATATCATCATATTTTACATGTTTTCACTAAGTATTTATTGGTGTTTTCAAGTGTTTTCAATAAGGTTTTATACCTTTGGAGGTAGTTTTCTTGTATTTGTTGGTTTTGGAGTCTTAACAGGTTAAAACATCAAAAAGGATTCAAAAAGGAGCAAAAGAGCCTCAAACCATGATCCATGCAAGTTTCCAAGCCAAGAGCCTCAACAAAACTCCATTTGTCCGATTCTCGCATTCGGACAGAACCGGAGCATCCGAAAGATGACCGCGGCAAGGGATCTTCCCGACGTCCAAAAATCATGATCTTGGTCTTGCTGGATAGATATTTGAGTCATGCATCACGGCGAAGTGGAATCAAGCCATTTGGATCAACCATCAGGGAGAAACTCATTTTATACCGAGACATGTCCGGTTAGCGACAAGATGAAGCCCATGGAGGATCTCACGTGTCTAATGGCCCAGAACACCGCGGTATAGGCCTTGGCTCGCTTGAGAAGAGGCTTAGATATTATTTGGAGGCTTCCTTGGCGCAATCTCGGCCCATTCAAGTCGCAAAACTTCATGTCCAGCTCATCGGAAAGTTTCCTTTTCCGGCACCTCATTACCCTAGGCGACTCCAGCCTATAAATACAGGCTTTTAACCTCACGAAAAAGACAGCAGCGCAGTGTCTCGTGCAAGAGGAGAGTGGCCGTGAGAGAGAGAGAGAAGCCCTGGAAGCTCGCCATCTAGGAGGAGGAGAAGGAGGCGCCACTCAAGTCTTGCTCTTGCACAAAAACCTTGTTCTTGTTCTTTTCATCTTTTCCTTTTCTATTGTACTTTGGATCTAAGAAGTTATCAAGGGATTTCGACTTGTTCTTCAACAGAGAAGCTTATTCTATCCCTTATCTCTTTTTAATACTTGCATAATGCTTTCAATCATTGCTTGCTTGTTTGATTGCACCATGTCCGAGTAGATTCATTTGTTAGGCGAGGTAAATCAATGAAACTTGTGTGATGTGATTGGCGGTTGCAATTGGGACTTTTATTCATGAACTAATCTTCACCTTTATTTGAACTTAATGCATGATTGCTTTACCGTACATCTAGCAATCTGATCTAGGGTTGATACACTCTCCAAAAGCTTGTTGTATTGCTTGACCTAATATTTGGTGAGCTAGGCGTCTTAGGCAACGAAAGCTGACCTAAGGAGTCTAGTGAACTCTATCATTACTTGAACCGTTAATTCATGATTACAGCTTGTAATAACCATCGAAAGTTGAGTCTATTAGGCTGATTAATCATAGTGGTTGGAGCCACGAAAGTGGAAAGACCATACCTTAGTGTTTTGTGTTCAAGATAGTTCATAATGAAATACCAATGCAATCATCACTTCATTACATGTTTTCAAAGATTATCCTTTGCCTAACTCTTTCTCTTAATTGTTAATTTTACTTACTTGTCTTTGTTTTCTTTTGATTTTAGGTTCACCACAACAACATATTTTCTGTTCTAGCTACTCATCAATCACCACAAGTTTGAAGCGAGATCACACCCTCCTTGTGTTCGACCCCGACTACAACACAGCTGTGCACTTGCAGCTCATTTTGGTTGGGTTATAAATATTAAAACTTGAAGCTAAACCCAGCCACCATCAGTTTGGTGCGTGTTGCTGACGTGCTGTTGCTTTTGCAGGACTTCGAAGAGGGTTAAGCTCGAAAAGATGAGGAGGATACCCTTCCTTCGGGTGGTGGTGTCGATGTATCTCGTCACTCAGGTTGCGACGAGCCCGGCGAAGATCCATCTCATCAGTCGGATGATGATGATCTTAGCGAGAACTCATCCGAGCAGCCGGGAGGCCTTTCTGGTCTCGGCGCTAGGGCGAGCTCGTCGGGCCCTAAGATTGAGCCTGCTGACTCTGAGGTCCCGGACCCGGATGCGGTCGCCGTTGTCTAGTCGGGGGGTTATCCTCTTATGCTCAACAAGAAGTTTTGCGCCGAGCTGGTTTGGAGCTGTAAGCCTAAACCTCATTGGGGGGTTCCGCTCAAGAAGATCGAGCTGAAGGGCGATGTTGTCGATGTTTCTTCAGACCTCGTCAATGTTGCCGGGAAGTTCTCTTCGGTTGTCCAGCAATACGATACTATGCTGAAGGCGGCTCGGGAGGAAATCGTCAAACTGCAAATTGAGCGATCTAAGGGTCCGAGGTTGGAGTTCCTTGAGAGGGAAAAGGCTGATCTCGAGAGGAAGGTCGGCGTCCTGAATGGTGAGATCTTGAAGGCGGCTGGCCTTCAGGACGAGGTGGTCAAGTTGGGCGCCCAAGTTTCGGAGCTCGAAGAGAAATCCCGCCGAGACGCAGAGAATGCTGGGGCTGAGGCTTCCCGTCTCTGACTATCCCGTCAGAAGCAGGCTGAGTACGTCGCCACTCGTGTTTATGATGACATGCGGGACTGGTATGCTCCTCGTTTAGATCGTCTTGGCAAATTCGTCGCGCAGCGCGACGAGGTGGAAAAGGCAGTAGTCAAGATTGCGGTTGACGAAGCGCTGCTTGATTATGTGCAACGGACGAAAGGCGTCTCTCGAGACCTTGACCTCGTTATTGCGAAGCTGGAGGCTAAGGTCAAGGAGAGCAGAGCTGCTGGGGATGAGATCGACGAGGTTGATATCGGCGTGGACGACTATGCAGCGCCACACAGGTTAAATTGCCTCTTTGATCTTGCCGATTTCTATTTTGATAACACTTGGGTTCCACCGAAGGGTTTTAATCAATTTGGTACAATGTATAATACTCTCAGGCCCAATCTTGCTGAGCTTATAATTGGTGGATCGCCGACGAGAGAGAGTTCGGGAGCGGCTAGTGCTGAAGCCGGGACGAAACCGGGTCTGGATGCTTCCGGGGCCGTTTAGGACTTCGCCTCTATTCTCTCCCTTTTCTGCTTTTTAAGAACTCTTCTTTTTATTAGTCGCGGCGATTCATGCCGATGTAACAACATTGCCCGGGAGGGTTTTAATCCGTATGCTTTTCAGGATTTAAAACTTAAGTATTCGCTTTACTTCCTCGTTCAACGTTTTGCTTTGTGCGAGATGAATATCGCGAATATAGTTAATGATTTCGTGCTTTTTGAAACATCCTGCTTTTAATCTATACCCTTTAATGAGGTGCGCTGCGTTGTCAATCTAGCGGAATGATTCAAGTGTCTAATCGTCATTAGATAAGTGGTTCAACGTGCCGAGACAACTTGGCATGCTCAAGTTCTGTCGTGACGAGATGCTACTCGCTATGACAATGCTATGCATCCGACGAGATGCGAAGTCACGCAGCTCGTCAGAATTCTCGTTTTTAAGAGACACCGATCCGCGCTTGTTGGATCTGTTTGCGGTGGCGCTTTTTAGGCCGGTAATAGGAACCGAAGTCTAGAAATTCGAATTACTCCTACGCCGCTAAGTCGAATATGATTAACAAGGTAGCGATTTTTTCTTGCCCATATGGCTTAGGGTCGTGCGAGATATGCGTGCTCTCGACTTGTAGTGCGTCATTCTTGAAGAATGGGGGATGATCAGTCCACTTGGTGCGATGTGCGGTCAACTGTTTGGCCAGAACGTCGACACTACTCTTTTATGCGTGCGCTTCAGAGTAGCTTTGAGACTCTCCTTTCTTGCCGAGCTCATAAACAAGGACTCATTATACTGCCGAGTTCCAGAGGCTTTGAGACTCATTAATTTACCGAGTACTAAAGGAATTTTGTGACTCTGATTTTGCCGAGTTCACTAGGCACACCAAAACATCTGTTTTAGACCTAAGTCAATCAAGAAATTCTTGCTTGGGTTTTTCTGCCGAGATGGAATGTTTCATAAGGATTCAGAAAAAGATGCATGCGTACAAGCGAATTAATAAAATAAAAAAGCTTTTTTATTTTTATTAAGTTATAGCTGTGCCTCGGTGAAAAGGCTGCCTACGTACCCGTGTCGGGATCAAGCCATTCGTAGTTCGTTACAAGTGTTCATGTAGTGAACATGTCTTTTTTTTTTTTTTTTTTTTTTTTTTTTGCGAAACGCGAAGCTACGCGTCTAGTGGCGGAACTTGCGCAAGTTCATGGAGTTCCACGAGCGGGGGAGTATGCTTCCGTCGTCATCTTCGAGCTGGTACACTCCTGGTTTGATGACTCGCGTCATGCGGTAAGGTCCTTCCCAGTTGAAGCCAAATTTGCCGGCGTGCTCGGGCTTGGTGAAGTCGTGGACTTTCTTCAGGACGAGATCATGTAGTGCGAAGCGGCGGTTGCGAATCTTCTTAGCATAGTATCTTGCTGCTTTTTGCTGATAGTTTGGCATACGCAAGAGGGAGCGATCTCTTAGCTCCTCAGTGTTGACGAGACTATCGTGCAAAGATTCGTCATTCAATGAGGAGTTGAGAGGCATTAGCGATCGGCGTAAGCTCGCGACGTGTAGCTCGGCAGGGGCTAACGCTTCGCAACCGTGAGATAGGGAGAAAGGGGTTTCGCCAGTCGCTGACCTGGGTGTTTTGCGGTGAGACCAAAGTACTCCGTCAAGTTCGTCTGCCCACGTTCCTTTGTAGCTGTCGAGTCTTTTCTTCAGGCCGTCGACGATAGTTTTGTTTGTTGCCTCGGCTTGCCCATTGGCTTGTGGGTATCTTGGCGTGGAATAAACGAGCTTGATCTTCCAATTGGCGCAGAACTCACGGAAGCTTGCCGCGATGAATTGGCCACCATTGTCGGTGACGATTTCATATGGTAGACCATGTCGGCAAATGACGTACTGCCAGACGAAGTTCTGCACGTCTTTGGCAGTGGGGTTCGGGAAGGCTTTAGCTTCTACCCACTTGGTGAAGTAGTCGGTGACGATCAGGAGGTACGCGCATTGCCGGGACCGTGGCATCGGGCCGACGATATCCATCGCCCAGCGTATAATGGGATATGCCGGGACGGACGCTTGAAGTCCTTGCGTCGGGGCGTTGATGATCGGGGCGTATCTTTGGCAGGGAATGCACTTCGCGATGTGATTTTCGCAATCTTCGATCATCTTTGGCCAGAACAGGCCGTGCTTCTTGATCTTAGAGGCCAGAGATTTTCCGCCGGCATGGTTTCCTCCGGCTCCTTCGTGAGTCTCGATCATCACTTTCTTGGCCTGCGTCTCGTCGCAACAACGTAGGATGACTTTGTTCGCGGTCCACCGGAATAATTCGTCGTTCTGGAGGAAGTAGTAGGCTGCTTTGCAGCGTAGTCGACGAGCTGCCCAACGATTGACCGGAATCGTCCCGTTGATCAGATAATCTTTGATCTCGTCCTGCCATGAGTGAGGTTGATCCTCTTCTGACTCGGGGGTCATTGGCTCGTCGTCTTCATCTTCCTCCTCTTCTTGATATATCGCCATGATAAACGCTCCTTTAGGAAGTTTGATGCTAGGCTGCTCGATTGTTTCGACGGGAATCGTTCGCCGCAAAGCCGTGTAGGTTCTCGAGGCTAAGGCGGCGAGCGCGTCGGCTTCTGTGTTCTCGGCACGGGGGATTTTTGTCAACTCGAACAACTTGAATTGCTTGGACAGTTCCGTCGTTACCTTGAGATATGCGTCCATGCGGTCGTCTTTAGCGTCATAGTCTCCGCTGAATTGCTTTGCCACGAGCTGAGAATCGCAGAATGCGTGCACGTGCTCGGCCCCAACTTCCTTTGCGAGACGTAGTCCTGCGATGACTGCCTCATATTCGGCCTCGTTATTGGATGCTCGAAAGTCGAGTCTGAAGGACTGTTCGGAAAATCCTGTAGGGGATACGAGGCGGATGCCGACACCAGATCCTTGCTTGGATGAAGCTCCGTCAACGTGCAGGAGCCATTTGGAGATATGCTCGACTTCGTTCACGACGAGCTCTGGTGGGATCTCGACAATGAAGTCGGCGAGAACCTGGGATTTTGCGCTGGTTCGGCCTTTGAATTCGATGTCGTGCTCTGACAGCTCTACCGCCCATCTTGCCATGCGACCCGATTGATTTGGGCCATGAAGGATTTGGCGCAATGGTTGGCTTGAGAGGACGATGATTGTGTGGGATTGAAAGTATGGTCTCAATTTTCTTGCCGAGATCACTACCGCTAATGCCATCTTTTCGAGGGTAGGATATCTCGTCTCGGCATCGTTGAGGGTTTTGCTCACGTAAAAGATGGGCTTCTGCTCGCCGCGATCTTCTCGGACCAGTGCGCCGCTAACGGCTGTGCTTGATATGGCGATGTAGAGGAGTAACGTCTCGCCATCTTCGGGTTTTGCGAGGATCGGCGGGGTAGTGAGATACTCTTTCAGTTGCTTGAATGCGTCTTCACACTTCTCGTCCCATTTAAAGAGCTTGTTGGAGCGGAGCAGCTGGTAAAAAGGCAGGCACTTGTCGGTCGAGCGCGAGATGAATCTATTCAGTGCGGCGATTCGGCCAGTGAGCCTCTGGACCTCTTTTGCGTTTTTCGGTGAGGGGAGGTCGAGAATTGCCGAGATCTGCTTTGGGTTTGCCTCGATGCCGCGCTCAGTTACGATGTAGCCGAGGAATTCTCTGGACGTGACGGCAAAATTGCACTTTGCCGGGTTAAGCTTCATCCCGTACTTTGTCAGAACCTGAAAGCATTCTTGAAGGTTCTTGACGTGATCCTCGGCTTTAGCAGATTTTACCAACATGTCGTCGATGTAGACTTCCATGCTGTTGCCGAGCTGTTTTGCAAACATCTTGTCGACCAATCTTTGGTAAGTGGCGCCAGCGTTCTTCATGCCGAAGGGCATGACTTTGTAGCAATATGTGCCTCGATCCGTGATGAAGGCTGTCTTCTCGCGGTCGTCTGGGTGCATGAATATCTGGTTGTAGCCGGAGAATGCATCCATGAAGGAGAGTAGTTCGTTCCCCGCTGTAGCTTCGACGAGGCGATCGATATGCGGCAGCGGAAAACTATCCTTCGGACAAGCCTTGTTCAGGTCGGTGAAGTCCACACATACTCTCCACTTCCCGTTCTTCTTCTTGACGACGACCGGATTGGCGAGCCAGTCGGGGTACTTCACTTCGGTGATTGATCCGGCTCGCAGTAGCTTTTCGACTTCGTCATTGACTGCTTGAGCTTTATCGGTGCCGAGCTTACGCCTCTTCTGCTTGATCGGTTTGTAGGTGGGGTCAACGTTGAGCTCATGCGAGGTGATCCTGGGATCTATTCCTTTCATATCCTCCATTGACCATGCGAAGAGATGCACGTTCTCCTTCAGTAGATCCACCAGCTGGGTTCTGATTTCGGCGTTGAGATTGCTACCGATACCAACGCTCCTTTCCGGTTTCGTTTCGCCGATGCTGACCTGGTCGACGAGATCGGGTTTAGGTCTCTGACGATAGGGGAGTCGCGGGTGGAGCTCTTCATTGATCATGCATGAGGATGAAGAGCGGAGTCGGCGTTCTTGGAGGAAGCAGGATCTTGACACTCTTTGGCTGCCGCGTAAGGTGAAGATTCCCAACGGTGTTGGAAATTTGACGCATTGATGAAACGTCGAGACGACGGCTTTCATCTCGTGGATCCACGGCGTTCCTAGAATCGCGTTATATATTGTTGGTCTGTCTATGACGATGAATTTCACGAGCTTGGAAATTCCTCCGACGTAGACGGGCAAGCGGATAGTGCCGATACTGAACACGGTGTCGGCGGTGAATCCAGTCAGCGGACGAGATGCTGGCTTGATGGCTTCTTCTTCAATCCCCATCCGGTCTAAGGTCTCCTTGAAGATTAGATTCACAGTGCTCCCGGTGTCAACTAGTATCTTTGCCACGTCGCAATCGTGGACTTGTATTTTGACCACTAGCGGGTCGAGATGCGGGGTATCCAGCCCCTCCGCATCCTTATCCGTGAAGGATATCATGCATGTGTCCTGATGGATAAATTGGCCGAGCAGGGCTTCTCCATCCTGATGGGAACTGGGGCGGCGCTGAGCCGAGACGGCCTTTCGCTCATACTCCTTGATTGCCGAGATGGAATCGTTATTGTCTAAGAGACTTCCCATGATCATGCTGACCTGTCGCTTTGGTGGGGGTGGCAAATCCTCTGGATGGTCATAGTCTTCCTTCTCGGGTGCGGGTTTCGGATTTGTCTTCCCATGCTTTTGGGGGCGAAACTGGCAGGGTCGCTTTCCCTTTTGGCCCCCTTTGGCTGGCTTCGGCGCGAAGTCTTTGGCTTGAGATCGGTCGCCTTCTACCGCAACGGCTCCTTCTTGGTACTTCCTGCGGAGGCTACCGATGAGATGCCTACAGTTCTCCGTTGCGTGACCGGTTCGACCGTGGAAGCTGCAGAACAGGTCATGATTATTGTCGTCGTCTGGGTCGGCGATGGTTGGACGAGACGACGTCAGTGCGAGTGCTTGCGGCTGCTCCGCTGGGTCCTAGTGGTTGAGGTCGTCGTCGACGGCAAAGGAGAGTGATCTCCTGACCTCTGGCCTTCGTCACTGTTCATGACTTTCTTCCTTAGGTCTGGCGATGACGGGCTTTTTCTCACCACTCTTCTCGGCGTAGAAGTCGGTGTCTTCTTCTAGGAAGATGTACCTCTGGGACCAATGGAGCGCGTCTTCGAGGGTCGGCGATGGTTGGAGAGAGAGGTCCGCTTTAAACTTAAAGTCGTATCGGAGACCGTTGCGGAGTGCCTCCAGCGGGACGCTATCGGGCATGTCGCCGAGATCCATCGCGGCTTTCTTAAACCTTTCCATGAAACTTCGCAGTGGTTCTCCTCTTGATTGCGTCATGGTAAACATGTTTCAGGTCACCCTGGTCATGTTCATGGAGTAGTGTTTTAAGAATGCGCTCGTCAAGTCGTCGAATTTATCGATCGACTCGGCAGGGAGGCTGGAGAACCATCCGAGTGCTTCTTTCGTCATATGCTCGACGAAGACTTGGCAATAGTTCGCCTCTCTCTCCTCGGGAGTGGCGTACTGTTCTCTTGTCATAGCGAGGTTGAAAGCTGTCAACCACTTCTTCGGGTTTTCTTCGCCGGCAAAGGGCACGATCTTTAGTCGGACTCTTTCGCGGAGCCGGATTCTGCGAATCCTTGCCGTCAGCGGACTCCTCCGGGTGTCGGCAAGGATTTTTGCCAATTCTGGTGCAGCGCTCGTGACGAGGTGCACTCTGGAGTTAAACTCGTCCAGCCGACGATTAATCCTATCGAGCTCGGCGTAAGTCTGCTTGCTGGCCCGCGAGATTCGGCTCGTCGCTTCTGTCCGATTAGCAGTTGCGTCTGCTGTCGGCGTGTCGAACGAGAGCCGACGAGCCGGCGAAAACTTGTCGTCTTCCGCTGTTACTGAGTCGATGAATTCCTGCGTCTTCTGCTGATATGTTCGCATCGTCTGGACTTCTTCGGAGAATGGCTTCATAGCTCTTCGAATTGTTTTCACTAGGTCGTCGTGCGTGACGGCCTTTGCTCTGGGTCTGCGGCGAGTGGGAGCTGGCGGCTGAATTGTATCCTCGGGTTCGTCGCGCGGTGCGTTTTTGTCGTGCTCGACGTGGTCCTCCTCATGCTCGAGAAGGTCTTCGGGAGGATTCTCCGGGAGGGTCTTGTGGGCATGCCGCGGTTCTCTTTCGGGGGAGCTTCCAGCTGAGTTAGACATCGTCCGAGCTTCTTTTGAGATGCTTGATCCAATAAAGGTATTCCCAGTCCCCACAGTCGGCGCCAATTGTTGATTCCAGAAATAGCACACGTTAATGTGACGGGATATTTCGGATGGGAGACTTGGGAAGCTTTGGATTAATTACTCGAAAAGAAGATTGGATACAAGAGATTGTCCCGTCAAACAAGCCTTGACGAGACGTAATGCGAATAGTGAATAAAATAGAGAAGAGATGAGCAAGTGCTTTTAGGGTTTGCAGGGTAGCGTGACTTGGTCTTCAGGGAATGAAGACCTCTCCTTATATAGTCGAGTTTAGGCGATTATCTTCTGAATATTCTCCTCTTGATCATAAAGGAAATCTTCTTCTTCTCTTGATTTCTTTCCTTTCTTTGAGTGGCGGCTGCATCTTTTTCCTTTTGGCTTAAGGTATTACCTTCCTCCTCAAGGCTTTCCATTTCTGTGAGGAGGCTAGGGTTGAAGACGGGCTGGGCTTTTTGTGCTGTTACTCATTGCGATGGGCTCGGGGAAATGTGCTCATTTCACCTCTAACATAGGCCGCATATCTGCTCCAAATGGCCCAATTCCACTTCGCCGCGACGTATGACTCATTTATCTAGATTTCCATATAAAGATATCATGATTTGGACGTCGGAAAGCCCCTTTTCCGCGGTCATCTTTCGGATGCTTCGATTCTGTCCGTATGCGGAAATCGGCTAACTTGAGTTTTGTTGAAGCTCTTGACTTGGGAACTTGCATGGATCATTGTTTGGAGCCCTTTTGCTCCAGTTTGCCTTCTTTTTGCCATTTTGACCTGTTTGCTTCCCAAAACCACAATATACAAGAAAACTACCTCTTGGATACAAAATCATTATTATTAAGTAAGAAAACATAGGAAAAACCAAAGTAAAAACATGTAAAATATGGATATAAAAACAAGTGTGTGTCGATCGACACCTTCCGGTTTAATCCGGTTATCTGGCGAATTAAGGAATTAGTTGGATTAAGTGGTTTAATCCGGTTTAATGCGGTTTAATTGTAATTAATTGGTTTAATGCGAGAATTAATTAATAATTGGTGAAATTAATTAATTAAATAATTTAAAAATAATTGTGGAATTTATTTAAGTGCCTAAAAATTATTATTTAATTGTGGTAATTAATTAATAATTAAAGTGAAGAATTTAATAATTGTGGTAATTATTAATATTAATTAAAATTGTTAAAATTGCGTAATTGGCCTGTAGGCGGGGTGATTGCCTCACTAAGTATTTATTAAATACTTATACATCTCTTTTTCACTAATGTGATGCAGGTAGAAAGAAAGTGTGATCGCGGAATCGGGCCGAGGAGTGGATGATAGGATTGTGTGGTTTATCGTTTTTGGTTATATTGTTATTTGCAAACCTGGTGTTTAGGTTGCTAGTTATTTTTAATAATAATTCTAGAATTGAATTTGGTTGTTTGAATTGATTATTTATTTATTGAAGATTATTTTAATTGAGTCTTTCCGCACTTAATTATATATAAAAAAAAATAAGCTTGGTTGTTTCACAAAGTCTTGAAGGTAAGGGCTCTTGTTGCAAGTGACATCAAAGGGCAAATTGCTAGGGAACATTCTTGCCATGAAGTTGAAATCATCAATGGTGTAGTCCATTGATGAGCTCGCCTTCCTTTTCTCCTTAGGGACGGGTGGCTGTGAGGAGCTTTGAGAAAGTGGTGTTCCTTCCGGCAATTTTCTTCCTCTTATCCTTGCTGTACGCTTGCCTTGTCTCCTCTCATCCTCATCCCAAACCACTCTTGGATTGGTCTCTCTAACACCAAAAGCAACCAAAGCATTGTTAGGCTTTGAGTCGGCCGCTTTTGTGTCCTTTGAAGCTCGGTCTCTTTCTTCCATATCCTCCAAGCGTTTGGTGAGGTCTTTAACTCCTTTGGAAACTCCTTCGGTTGTATCTTGCCATAGTGTGCTCTTCTCAAGTAGCTCTTTGTATCTTTCTTCCACAAGATGCTTCAAGTCATTGATTGATACCTTGAATTGTTCTTGTCCTTCCACCAACATCAACATAGTTGAGTAAAGCTCTTTCTCTCTTTGGTTAACCTCCGATGCTCTCTTCTTTTCTTGGTGAGCCACAAGTGAGATTGAGTTGAGGCTCTGGGTTGTGCCATTGAGGTTGTCTTCTAGGCCGGTGATCTTCTCATCCAGGTGGCTATCCATCTCCTTTGAATTGAGGTTCAAGTCTTCGGATCGCCTTGGTGTTGTCTCCGACGGTTGCGGCTTGTTTCCTTAGCTCCCCTTCCACTTCAATACACCTTGATTCGACTCTCTCTACTTGGTCTGAGAGGTTTCCGAACTTCCTATCAAAGTCATGCCTTAGAAATTCTAACCTTGTCTCAAGACTTTGGTTAGACTTTCTTTGGATTTCCATGAAGTCTTCTATCATGGCCTTGAGATTGTCATCTCTCCGCCTATTAAGCGCATGGTCTTGGTATGTGGGAAGGTTGGGGCGTGGACGGTGATGATGATGAGGTGGTTGGTGAGGTCGGCCTTGATAAACCGGTGACCGGTTTTGATGATAATGATGATGTTCTTCTCGGCTAGTCTCGGCAAAGAGCGGATGGCGAGAATTTGGTGGGATTGGCATTGGGATGAAGTCTCCGGCCGGATTTGGATCACGTGGCCGCCTTTGGACTTCATGGGGAAGCGGTTTTCTTCCTTCAAAGTGGTTACTCATGCTCGAGTAGTGGCTCATCCTTAAAGTACCTAAGAAACACAAGAAAACAAAAGTTAGAAAGTTAGTAAACACGAAACAAAAGATCTAGTCTTAACTTTTAATCTCATAAACGTGTAAGTGCAATGCATTCCCCGGCAACGGCGCCAAAAACTTGATGCATGCGTGGGTGTGGGATGAATGCAAGTAATAAAAACCCTAAGCAAAACATGGTTGCAAGTGCACAACATGTCGTTGTAGTACTTAGGGGTCGATCCACAAGAGAATGTGAATTGCACACTACACATTTGTAAAGATTTGGTTAAGCTAAATCATCAATATGCAAGGGTTTTGTATTTTTGTTTTATAAGAAAGAAGTAAATAACAATGCAAACTATACAAGCAACATTATTGAACAAAAGACAATCCGCAAAAGACATAAGCCAAGTCGATTGAAAAGTTTTTAAAATCCGATTTTTATGAACTCAAAACACTAAGATGTGGTCATCCCACTTTCGTGGCTCCGACCACCTATGTTTCTTAAACCAATGGGCTCAGCTTTCGCATGGTCATTGTAGAGTGAAACATGCATTACTATTAGGTAATGATTGTTCACAAAACTCCTTAGGTCTACTTTCATAGCCTAAGACGAATTGCCCATCAAATATTAGGACCGGAGATATAACAAGCTTTTGGAGAGTATATCAACCTTAGATCAGGCCGCTAGTTAGCTACTCTAGAAACAAGCTTTAGGTATGAATAAAGATGGTGAACCATAAAGTTTCCCTTTCTTTAACAAATGATTCTCGAAGGCTTATCATGTCATGTCTTCTTTGAAAGATCCATGATTCAATAACGAGTCTAAAGGAGTAGAGAGGATCTCATGGTTCTAGTGGAAGGAGGCGGAGTGATAGAGATCAAACCGCGGCTCCCCCATAGAGAGAAACCCCTAAACCTAGACTTAAACTAAAAACATGGGAGTATGTACAAGATGCAAAAAGGAAAAGAACAAGAAGACCACCTAAGTGGCTCCGGTTTATTGACTGAAAAGAGAGTTTCGAGTTGTGTTCTATGATATTCTGATATCGATACAAGAGGCTAAAAGCAAGTATATATAGGTGAGGGGAGGCTAGGTCGGCTGAGTTAACGAGATGAGGAAACTTTCCATTTCATCTCATAAAGAGATGAGGAAACTTTCCATTTCTTCTCCTCGCTTTAATTTGCTCACCAAGTCTTGAGTGAGGCGCGTCCGCCACCTTCTGATCGCGTGAAATGGTGTGGGCTTGAGTCTTGATGAAGTACAGGCTTGGCCCGCAGTGATCCCGGTCCATTTCGCTTATCCAAGCTCCATGGGCTTCACTTACTCGCCAGCCGGACATGTCTTGGGAGAAAACGATCCTAGGCCGCATATCTGCTCCAAATGGCCCAATTCCACTTCACCGCGACGCATGACTCATTTATCTACCTTTCCATATAAAGATCTCATGATTTGGACGTCAAAAAGCCCTTTTGCCGCGGTCATCGTTCGGATGCTTCGATTCTGTCCGTATGCGGAAATCGGCTAACTTGAGTTTTGTTGAAGCTCTTGACTTGGGAACTTGCATGAATCATTTTTTGAAGCCCTTTTGCTCCATTTTGCCTTATTTTTGCAATTTTGACCTGTTTGCTTCCCAAAACCACAATATACAAGAAAACTACCTCTTGGATACAAAATCATTATTATTAAGTAAGAAAACATAGGAAAAACCAAAGTAAAAACATGTAAAATATGGATATATCATGGCCGGAACGAAATGATCCTGAAACATCTGTTGCATGGAGCGAAGTTCACCGACTTGCATGGTGAAACCCTCAGAGAGTTGGGCGATTCCTGCGTTCAGGTCGACCGCAGTGATTGGAACTGCGGTCTCGGTTGCAGCTGGGAGCGGGGTTTTTTCGCCGGTACAGAGGTCTTTGGGTTCTCAATCTTCGCGAGCGGCGTCGAACGGTGGCAGTGTTCCTGCCATTCTTCTTTGAGCTTTGATTGAATTTTTCGAAGATTTATTCTCTATTCCCTACAGTCGGCGCCAATTGTATGATCCGATATATCACACAACCTAATTATGAAATTAGGTTTAGGGTTTAGAGAATAATCTTTTTATTGATCAAGTCAAAGCTCAAGAGGATACTGAAAAGAGAGTGCCGAGATGGCTTTTAGGTTAAGAACAACAAAGAGAAAGTTAAAAGGTATTTAAGATGCATATTGCTCTCTAGCTCTCCACGGAAATTCTGGATGCTTGTGAAGTTGTGAGGATCTCTCCTTATATAATGAGTGAGAAGTCGGTTCTTTTGATTCTCATTCCTTATTGATTTAGGAAATCTCCCTCTTCGTTGTTGAAACAACCAAGCTTTTTTTTTATATAAATGATTATAATAATTATCAATGCAGAAATTCTCGGAAGAAATCAATAATATTAAATCATAAAAAGCCGTTCAACAAATAACCAATAAAGAATAAAACCAATAAAACCAATAAGCAACCTAAACACCAGGTTTGCTACATTATTAAAAATAAACTAACACCCTAAGAATTCCTGGTCAACCACAACAAAAGTGCCAAGATCAAATTCCTAATCTCATCATCCTCTTCTCTCGGTCTTTTTCCGCGGAAGAACATTGCTGTTACCTGCATCACATTGGAATAGAGATGCGTAAGTATTATCATAAATACTTAGTGAGTGGATCATCCTGCCTACAGGCCAATTACGTCAAACACTAGACAATACAGCACAATAATCAACAATAATAACAATGCTCAACAATAAACAACAACATAAACCTTCCCTGTCAGGAAACACCCACGTTTCCTGACACCCAGGTCGGTGTCGACCGACACCTCTATGGTGTCGATTGATGCCAGCCTTCTGAGTGTCGATCGACACTCATCGAGTGTCAGTCGACACCAGCTCGACGCCCAGACACCAACAGCAACGAAAATCGCACAGCAAATCGCAAAACACATAATCTAAGGGTTTTCAACGCCCCAATACTATCAAACACGAATTCCAGCATAAACAATCTCAAGAACACATCACAAATCCGAAATCAATCAAACTCTAATGATTTAATGGACCTACAGTCACGCACTCACCTTGAAAAGGGATTAGAACGGAGGAAAGGAGATGAAACAACCAAGAACAGCCACAGATTCAACCCAGAAACTCAGAAATCGGATTCCACACTTAGAAAATCGCCTCCTTTCTTCTCTGCCTCGAAACTTGTGCCTTTCTCGCGGCCACAAGGCTTTTAAATCGAGAAATAGGGTTTCCACGCCCTAAACCGGACAAAACCAGCCGACTTGAATCAAACCGGTCGATTTCTCAATAACCGGTGTCGATCGACACCCTCCCTTGGTGTCGGTCGACACCCATCGACCAAACCAAACCAAACTCGAATCAAACGCGCAATCGACTTAAACCGGAATTGATTTCTCAAACCGGTGTCGATCGACACACCCTTTGGTGTCGATCGACACTAAGCATTCATAAGCTTTTCACACACTTTCTTCGAGATAAATGAACCTTAGACCAACTGTACAACAATCAAACAAGAACATGTACAATTAATCATCGATTCGCACCTCAAAGAGCATATGTAATCGACTCCCGAACCCCTAATGTCGTCCGATACCAACTAAAACACAACTTTCTGGTTCGCGGATGTTACAATTCTCCCCCACTAAACTGGATTCGTCCTCGAATCCCAACACAACGTCTCTCAAAGACCTCAAAACTCACAAAATTAAGTCCTATGTTATACGCATGTCTCCAAGATATTATTACTCTCAATACCGTAACCCACCGTCACGATATCCATATTGCGGCCCACTGCCACAATTTCCATACTGCGGCCCACCGCCACAGTATCCAAACCGTGACCCACCGTCACGAAACAACCCATATCGAGGTAGCGACCCCCAATATAAGTCTGTCGGGCACCCACCGTCCCAACAAAAGTAGACCCACCGTCTACTCTAAAGGCCCACCGCCTCTAGACAAAACGAGTAATAAGATCTGAAACGCGTACCAACATATGACCAAAACTTTCAATGACCCCACCGGCCAAAGAAACTTGTAACATTCAAAAACGCGAAACCAAAATATGAGGCAAAAACTCCATCTCATATAACTCCAGAAATGTATATTGTACAACGAAAACGAAAATACATATATCCAAAACCAACAACAACAACAGAACCAAAAACAAGACTAGAACCACAAAGATGAATCACTCCACAGCCTGCTTGTCGAACCACTTTCCGAACTTCAGCTTCATCTTTGCCTCTGGCTCCCAAGTCTGCTCCTCTGCGCCACTACAGTCCCACAGGACTCTCAACAATGGCACCCTCTTGTTCCGCAGAACCTTGACTCTCCTCTCAAGAATACTCACAGGAACCGCCGGAACTGTCATATCTGGCTGAAGATCCTCTGGAATCTCAAACACTAACTCCTCTGAAGGATGCAAACACCTCCTCAACATAGAAACATGAAACACCTTGTAAAAGGCGCTCATAATCAGTGGCAACTCCAACCGATAAGCCACTGGCCCAACTCGCTCCACCACTGGAAACGGACCCATAAAATGCGGACTGAGCTTGTTCTCTGCTATGGACCTGTTAGGGCCCCTAAACATAGCCATCTTGAGATAAACTCTATCTCCCACCTCAAACTCAAGCTCACGACGCTGTCTATCTGCATAACTCCTCTGTCTATCCTGAGCCTCCTTCATGTTCAGCCTCAAGACACGAATCTTCTCCGTCGTCTCCTGAACAAAGCTAGCTCCAAACATGCTGCGCTCCCCCACTTGGGTCCAGCATAAGGGTGTCCTACATGGCCTCCCATACAAAGCCTCATAAGGAGCCATGCCAATACTAGACTGAAAACTGTTGTTATAGGCAAACTCTGCCAAACACAGATGATCAGCCCAATGACCACCCCAATCCAGTACACACATCCTAAGCAGATCCTCCAAAGTCTGAATAGTCCTCTCCGACTGCCCATCTGTCTGCGGATGATACGCTGTACTCATATGCACCTTAGTGCCCATCTCAGTCTGAAATGCCCTCCAAAACTCTGAAGCAAACCTCGGATCTCTATCCGACACAATACTGGCTGACACTCCATGCAACCTCACAATCTCTCGCACAAACTTCCTAGCCAAGACAGCCGCTCCATCTGTCTTCTTGATGGCCAAGAAATGTGCTGACTTGGTCAAGCGATCCACAATGACCCAAATAGCATCGAATGTCCGTGAGATAGGCAATCCCACAACAAAATCCATAGTGATCATATCCCACTTCCACTCTGGAATGGGTAAACTCTGCAAAAGACCACTAGGCATCTGATGCTCTGCTTTGACCAAAGAACAAGTGTTGCACCTCGCAACCCAATCTGCCACATCTCTCTTCATCCCAACCCAATGATAGTACCGTTTGAGGTCACGGTACATCTTGGTCGCACCCGGATGAATCGAAAACTTGCTCGAATGAGCCTCTCTCAAAACCTCCTGTCTCAACTCCACATCCTTGGGCACACAAACTCGCCCACGAACCAAGATAGTCCCATTCGATGAGACCTGATACTCAGAACCAACCGCCTGCGAAGCATCAATCAAACCCTGATCACTCTGCTGCGCCACTCTGATCCTACTGAATAAGTCTGCCTGATCAGCTGCCTCCAGACCCAAAGGCTCCTCTGAAATAGCACACAGCCGCAATGTACTAATCTCGCTGACCAACGCCTCAACACCACGCTCTCTATCTGAATCAACCCTCCGTCGACTCAAAGCATCTTCCACCAAATTGGCCTTGCCCGGATGATAGACAATATCCAGGTCATAGTCTGCCAGAAACTCCACCCAACGAGTAAAGATATGCTGTAAACTCTTGTGATCTGTAAAGATCTGCACTCTACCAACATAAAGATAAGACCTCCAAATCTTGAGCGCAAAAACCACTGCTCCCAACTCAAGATCATGTGTAGGACGGTTGCGCTCACTGCCCTACAACTGCCTCGAAGCATAGGCAATCACTCTGCCCTCCTGCATCAAAACACAACCAAGTCCAACACCTGAAGCATCTGTGTACACAACATATGGCTTCCCCGGGTCGGGTAATGCCAACACTGGTGTACTGGTCAACATCTCCTTGAGCTTCATAAAGCTCTCCTCGCACTCAGGCGACCACACAAACGGCACATCCTTGCCAGTCAACCTCGACATCGGCTGAGACATACTCGCAAACCCCATGACGAATCTCCTGTAGTAGCCTGCTAAACCCAGAAAAATCCTGATCTCGGTAGCACTACTCGGTCTAGGCCAATCTCTGATAGCCTCAATCTTAGCCGGATCCACAGAAACTCCCTCTGCAGAAACAATGTGGCCAAGAAAACCCATCTCTCTCTGCCAAAAGCTGCACTTGCTCAACTTAGCAAAAAGCTTCTGCTCTCGAAGCTTCTCCAAAACAAGCCTCAAATGCGTCGCATGCTCCTCTGGACTCCTCGAATACACCAAAATATCATCGATAAAAATGATGACAAACACATCCAGAAACTCCCTGAACACGTCGTTCATCAATCTCATAAACGCTGCCGGCGCATTAGTCGACACCAGCTCGACGCCCAGACACAACCAGCAACGAAAATCGCACAGCAAATCGCAAAACACATAATCTAAGGGTTTTCAACGCCCCAATACTATCAAACACGAATTCCAGCATAAACAATCTCAAGAACACATCACAAATCCGAAATCAATCAAACTCTAATGATTTAACGGACCTACAGTCACGCACTCACCTTGAAAAGGGATTAGAAGGGAGGAAAGGAGATGAAACAACAAAGAACAGCCACAGATTCAACCCAAAAACTCAGAAATCGGATTCCACACTTAGAAAATCGCCTCCTTTCTTCTCTGCCTCGAAACTTGTGCCTTTCTCGCGGCCACAAGGCTTTTAAATCGAGAAATAGGGTTTCCACGCCCTAAACCGGACAAAACCAGCCGACTTGAATCAAATCGGTCGATTTCTCAATAACCGGTGTCGATCGACACCCTCCCTTGGTGTCGGTCGACACCCATCGACCAAACCAAACCAAACTCGAATCAAACGCGCAATCGACTTAAACCGGAATTGATTTCTCAAACCGGTGTCGATCGACACACCCTTTGGTGTCGATCGACACTAAGCATTCAGAAGCTTTTCACACACTTTCTTCGAGATAAATGAACCTTAGACCAACTGTACAACAATCAAACAAGAACATGTACAATTAATCCTCGATTCGCACCTCAAAGAGCATATGTAATCGACTCCCGAACCCCTAATGTCGTCCGATACCAACTAAAACACAACTTTCTGGTTCGCGGATGTTACAGTTGTCATCCTTATCTCTTGAACCTTTTCTTTTTTCTCCATGTCGGCGACGTAGTGGGCCTTGGTCTAGATGGGCTGATCTTTAACGAGGGGAGAGCCATAATATGAATGTGCTCATTCCACCCAATACAATATCCCATCTGATTCACATTGCAGGTTGACAAGAGGATCCCGGAGAAATACGAAAGGTTTCTCCATGGATTCTTTGGGTTTTGTGGAAAAACATAAATGTTAATTTGTTTGAAGGGAAAGTGTTTCCACCAGATTCAGTTGTGAGTAAAGCCTACGATGACTCCAGACAATGGTTCATTGCTCAAAATCGCACCAATACAGAGCTTTAATAGAAGGACGAGGTGGTCCATCAATGGCGATCTTCGGAAGCAGGATGGCTAGAATGTAACATAGGCTTCTTGTGGTCGAAGCGGAATTCTTTATCTGGAGCTTCATGGATGCTCTGCGATGCCTTTGGTACAGTGCTCTATCACAGCAGACGTGGCTTCTCACGAGTGACATCTTGTTTCGAGGCAAAATTTAATATCTGGGAATGGGATCTCCAAAGTATGCAGGATATGCGATATCAAAATGTTACCTTTGCTGTTGCTACTTTGGAAATCATAAAAGCGCTTTACAATCCTCAACAGTCGCCGGCTCTCACGGGACATATGGTGAGTCTACAAGTTTCTAAGTTACATATAATAACTATTCATGTAAATACTAAGAAATAATTGAAACAGTTGTCAAATCATTGGAAACATTAGAACTACATGTAAAATATTTAAAATAAAAACAACGGCAGCATATTACAATAAGTCAATATTATACAGAAACAAAAGAAAAACAATAGAAACATATTTTAAAAAATATATAAATAAGGATCAACCAAAAAACCAAACATGCGCTTGTGCAAAGGTATAATCTCTAGTATACAATAATTACGAACAATACTCTCTCTAGGTTTCTCACCTTCATTGAGCTCTTCTTTCCTTTTTTTCCAGAAATATTTATCCTTATCAGTTTTTATCTTTCACTCTTCAACTTTTTCATATCCCTTCTCTTTCTTGTTGATATTCTCGATAGAATCCGTTTCATTAATATTTAATTGGGTAAATTTAGTTAATATCTTTAAATAATAGCAAAATTAGGTAAAATGAGTGTAATGATTTTATTTTAGAAATTTTGAGAAATGCACCTTTTAAAATGCCACTTTTCAAAACTACACTCATTAAAATCCTATGCAAAACTACACCTGTTTTTTAAGCAAAATGACTATATTAACCTTATGATATATCTTAGACATGAAGCTCTTTGTCGCTGGGATTTCACAATGTCTCGCCATGTCCGTCGGAGATCCGAGATTCCGATCGATTGTCTGGCTCCGAGATACCAATCGACGGTGCGGTGAATTTTGACGGATCCTCTATGATGGCTACCGGAAGGATGTGAGCAGGCTTCTTGTGAATATGATCCTTCTAATGACAAATCTAATCGACGAACCAGTTGAGAGCAGGCAAGGTATACGGTAAATCCTAATGATCAATATTCATTATGATCATATTCACCAGGTTACCGTATACCTGGTGAATATGATCCTTCTTGTGAATATGATCCTTCTAATGATGGCTACCGGAAGGATGTGAGCAGGATGTGAGCAGGCACCATCATCATTCTGGCTCCGAGTTTCCGATCGTCAGGTGGTGGATTTTGACGGTGGATCCTCTCTGATGGCTATTGGAAGGATGCAAACAGGCTTCTTGTAAATATAACCTTAGATTCTCAGATCTAATCGCCGAACTTGGCACCATCATCGTTCGTGAACGTGGCACCAATGAACCTGTGAAAATACAAAATTTCTGAATTATTGTCTGAATATTACAAAATGATACCTGGTTTTGGCATTACCTTCATGATATACGAGACTTTCAAAACTCTCGTCATGTATCTCCTCATGCTCCTAATACGTAAAGAGAAATTTAATGCTTTAGCTGCCTTGTAGAGTTAGTTGAAGAAAATGAAGAATATGTTTGTTTCCCGTTGCCAATTTTTCATAATAATATCATAAAACCTTATAAATTTTTTCTTAAGAGTAAAAAATAATATCATACAATATATATGTTTTAGAATAGTTTATAAATAGATTGTAAGCTTAATGGCCCAATTCGTTCCATTTATGCGACCATTGTCTCTTAGGTTTTATATGTTGGTTTTGATATTTTTATTATGTTTTATAAACTTTGTTATAAAAGTTTATAAATGATTTTCTATAAGCCCTGGGCATTCGGGTTGTAACATCCGTACACCAAAAAAGTGTGTTTTTCCTGGTGTGTCGAGCGACACCAAGGTGGGTGTCGATCGACACCGGTCCGAAATCCAATTTCCGGTTTGATTTTAGTCGCTCGTTTTGGGTCGGTTAAGGGTGGAAACCCTTGTTTCACGAAATAAAAAGAGTCAGCCGCTTTCTTCTTCGAGTTTTTGTCGTTTTGTTGAGAGGAGAAGTTCCTGAGAGGGTTCTGGGCGATTTTGTGAGTTGGAGGCTTGATCTGAGGCTGTGTGTTGCTGTTCTTCATCTCCTTTCCTCTTCTCATTCCTTTTTCAAGGTGAGTGCGTGATTGTGGGCTCGGAATTTCTAGATCTAGGTTGTTAGATTGAGGAGTTGATAAGTTTTTGTTGTTTTTCGTGAGTATGAGATGATAATTGTGGTGTTTAATCGTGTCTTGTGTGATTTTGGTGATGATTCAGTGTTTTGGTGTTGTATCATCGCGTTCGGATTCACCCAGAGAATCGGGTATCGAGCGACACCAATCTGGTGTCGGTCGACACCAAAGTTGCTAGTGTCGATCGACACCAAGCCGGTGTCGGTCGACGCCGATGACTGGTTCGAGTTGGTTAATCGATTTAATTGAAGTTAATAGTTTAATCCAGTTTAGTGGATTTAATTGATTTAAGTGGTTAATTGGTTTGATTTAATTAATTATTTTCGATTTAATAATTAATTAAGATTATTATTTAATTATGAGAATTATTTAATAATTATTTGGAAATATTTTTAAACGTGGAAAATATTTAATAATGGTGAAAATTATTTAAAAGACTTTAATTGTCTAGAAATTGCGTAATTGACCCGTGGGCAGAGTGATCGTCTCACTAAGTATTTATGACAATACTTACGCATCTCTTTTCCTGTGATGCAGGTAAAAAGTAAAGTGTGATCGCGGAATCAAGGCCGAAGAAAGGGATGATAGGACTTTTTATGTTTTATTGAACTGTTTAAGTTGTTAGACTTATCTAATCAATTTGTTTGCTTCCGCTGAATATTGTTGAATTGGTTTATTATTTATTTAATGTTTTAAGACTTCCGCTAGAATTGTTTAATTATATAAAAAAAAAAAAAAAGCTTGGTTGTTTCACGGGTGGACTAGGTAGCTCATATTTTGAATTTTTTTTATATAAAGTGTATTGAATCTTCCTGGTCGGAGTAAAGCAGAGTCTAGAATCTCCGGCCGGTTCGTTGCAGCGATCACAATCACTCCAGTGTTCCCTGTAAACCCATCCATTTCGGTTAAAATCTGGTTAAGCGTCTGCTCACGTTCGTCGTTTCCTCCCCCTATACACTTCGGACTAAAGTTCCTCAACACTTAATTCATCAAACCATAATTTTATAATGATTTATAAATACATGCTCTGTATAAAAAGATATTTCATACACATCCCAAATTATGCATTGTATAATTGAGGTGCACAATTTGATTCTATTTGTTTGCCTTATATATTTTATAAGGCTTTGTAAACTTTTTTATATAATTTTATAAATGTCAGTCTATATAAATAAGTAATGTTGTTTATTTTTTGTAAAGATTTATAAACCCTTTTATAAATGATTATTTAACACTTACAACTGGTATCATACAATATGTTTTATAAGACTTTATAAGTAATATTATAAGTGTATATAAATAAAGTAGATCATGTGTTTAAGGTCAAGTTTGATTCAATTTGCTGGCATATAATATTCTTATAAGTGTTTATAAATATTTACACTATAAATATATATTTTGGAGTTTAAATGGGATGAAAGATTTCTAATAAGATTTTATAAGCTTTTTTATAAAATATTATAAAGGAATTATATTTTATAAAACATATAATTCCGTATATTTTACAAATAATAAGGTAGCCTAATGGCTACAAGCTCTGAAATTTTGCAGGTCTATGAGATCGAAACCCCAAATTCGATTTCATCACAATACCTTTATAAAGCTTTATAAATATATACTATCTACAAAACTTAATAATTTTGTAGTTTGTATTGAATGACATTGTAGCTACACATAACCCAATGTATCATATGTGTAAACAGAAATCCTTTGTTTGATTCCTTTTACACGCATATATAACTTCTTTATGAGATTTTATAAACCTTTTTCTATAAAAGATTATAAGGGAATTATATTTTTATAAAACTTTATAAATTGTATTATTAAGATTATATCATACAATCTATTTGTAACATCCGCGAACCAGAAAGTTGTGTTTTAGTCGGTATCGGACGACATTAGGGGTTCGGGAGTCGATTACATACGCTCTTTGAGGTGCGAATCGAGGATTGATTGTACATGTTCTTGTTTGATTGTTGTACAGTTGGTCTAAGGTTCTTTTATCTCGAAGAAAATGTGTGAAAAGCTTCTGGATGCTTAGTGTCGATCGACACCGGTTTGAGAAATCAATTCCGGTTTAAGTCGATTGCGCGTTCGATTGTGGTTTGAATTGGTATGGTCGAGGGGTGTCGACCGACATCAAGGAAGGGTGTCGATCGACACCGGTTATTGAGAAATCGACCGGTTCTATTCAAGTCGGCTGGTTTTGTTCGGTTTGGGGCAAGGAAAGCCCTAGGTCGCGATTTAAAAGTCTGTAGCCGCGAGAGAGGCTCAGTTTTCGAGGCAGAAGTGTTTTTGAGAGAAAAAGGTGATTTCCAAAGAGATTTTGGAGTTTGGATGCACGTTTTGTTGCTGTTCTTCGTTGTTCTATCTCTTCTCCTTTTCCTTCCTTCTAATCCCTTTTCAAGGTGAGTGCGTGACTGTAGGTCCGTTAGCATTGGAGATTGTTTGATTTCGGTTTTGTTATTGAGTTTTTCGAGTTGTTCTTGAGTATGATTGAGTTTCATTGTTGTTTGATCAATGTGGGGGTTGAATCCCACGATTTTGTATGTTTCGTGCTATTTTCGTTGATGTTGGTGTCTGGGCGTCGAGCTGGTGTCGACCGACACTCGATGAGTGTCGATCGACACTCAGGAGGCTGGCGTCGATCGACACCATAGAGGTGTCGGTCGACACCGACCTGGGTGTCAGGAAACGTGGGTGTTTCCTGATAGGGATGGTTTATATTGTTGTTTATTGTTGAGCATTGTTATGGTTGTTGATTATTGTGATGTATTGTCTAGTGTTTGACGTAATTGGCCTGTAGGCAGGATGATCCACTCACTAAGTATTTATGATAATACTTACGCATCTCTATTCCAATGTGATGCAGGTAACAGCAATGTTCTTCCGCGGAAAGAGACCGAGAGAAGAGGATGATGAGATTAGGAATCTGATTTTGGCTCTTTTGTTGTGGTTGACCAGGAATTCTTAGGATGTTAGTTTATTTTTAATAATGTAGCAAACCTGGTGTTTATGTTGCTTATTCGTTATTGATTTTATTGGTTTTATTCTTTATTAGTTATTTGATGAACGGCTTTTTATGATTTAATATTATTGATTTCTTTCTGAGAATTTCCGCATTGATAATTATTATAATCATTTAAAAAAAAAAAAAAAAAAAAAAAAAAAGCTTGGTTGTTTCACTATTTTAAGTAGTGACGAATAAAAAGCTTAGCATCCATAATTAGCTCCAGTTGTACTCTTCTTCCAACCATTATGAAATGCTTACTTCACATTAGCTATGTATGAAAACGCATCATCCAACATTAGCCACGGTGATTCTCTTCTTTCAACTATGGTGTGAAATCGGCCTAACCTATTGTAGCAGAATGCACCACGAGGACATCCTGTAAACAATGATATGTCCGTTTCCAAGCTTAATAACATAACAACCCATTCATGAAATATCCACTCCAATCGGTTCAAACCCAAGTCATTATGATGTGATCTTATTGTAGCAAATAAAATTCTCATGGTTAGACTATTTCAGAATATAAAGACATCAACTTTTCAGGAAGTTTCATAAGATTTGACAAAAAATCAGGAATTCACAATAGAATAGATACTATCTGATACGAACATTGAAGCCATCCTAGTGAAGCACTACTATAATCCTTCCAATAACGGTGATCATCATATCATTTTGTTTTGATCTTCAAAGTTTTATCAATAAATTCATGAGCTCTTCAATACCCCAAAGAATGTGATAATCACACAATGTTGTAAACAAACACTCGGGTTTCAATATTGATGACACAAAATGGAAAAGAGCAGACACACTACGATATTGATAGCGAAGAAGAAAATTATGTACCAAAATAGCAACCTGCGATAATAGCAGACTTAGTAGTAAGTAGTACAATTATTGGGATGAGCTTTCCGGTGATTATACACCAAGCCAGCTTCTCATCCAAATACTTCTTGTAACATGAACATCTTCTCAGAAAACACGATTTTACATTTCTAACAGAATTAGTATTATAAATAGTAGTACTTATAAAAATAACATCATTGGTGAGTCCATTAAGGATCATGACATGTAAAAGTGAGATAATAAAACCACATTCTGAGTATCAGAACTAAAGACATAATGTTCATGAGAAAATTAGAACAAATATCCACTATTTACAAACCCTTATATAATCATAGAGTGAGATTTATAAAAAGGGTTATAAGTCCATATAAAACAATGATGATTTCTAGCTTTCTACAACAGCCAGATGTATTTGTTATCGATAAGTTAACAATGCCATTGCAGCTACTGTAGATGTGTACTTATAAAATGTTTTTCCACAATCTCAAAGCCATATGTAGTTAGCTTGGAATTTTAGAAGGTATTTTATAAAACTATATCAAAGACAAATAATCTATGAGGTACTCTCATAAATAAATGACATAAACAAGAAATAGATTATTACACGTATTTCAAAACCTAGAACCATATTACGTTCAAATAACATAAGGGAGCAAGAGAAAATCAATGCTTACCATGATGAAATTGACATCGATTAAGTGGGAATTTGATGAGATTAAAGATGGAGACGACAAGATTCATATATTGTGAAACTCAACGGAAACATCAGAATTGGGTAATGCTGTAAGAAATAATTTATTCCCTTTAAGTGTGGTCTTATAGTTAGTAGTTTTAAGGGAATGTTATAGTTAAATTATTTGGTAACCAATGAATTAAAAGCTTAAGAAGTTTAATGCTACTTAAGCTAATGAGAGATATTGTGTCAAGCATGTATGAATCAAGAACCATCAAGTGATACCATAAGAGTTTTAGGTGTCACTCAATAACACATTAAGAGGCTATGTGTCACTCAATGATATCATTAAGAGGTTATGCATCACTTAAGTGACACTATAAGAGTTTATGTGTCATTCATGTAATATGTTAAGGATTAATCATCAACACTTGTCACTTATCCCTTTAAGCTCAATTTTGATGGACAATTGACATTAAAGAAAAACTAAAAGAAATCTTAATGAGCATGTTGGTCCTCTCCTCCCCTATAAATATATCTCTTGCTCCATCACAATGACAAAACAAGAAAAAAAAAAAAACACAACACTTACGTTAAAGTTGATAGGGAAGAGGAGAGAAACCAAATCTCATACTTAAAGTTAAGTCTTTCATCTTCAAGGCTAGAAACCTTTCAAAACACTTCTCTACCATAATGAGTGGAGGTATTCTCTTAATCTTCTTTATTCTATCATGTGATTATCTAGATGTTTGAAGATTTTGGAGTTCATATTTATTATGTTTTACATGCATGATGATGAGTTCATGCATGATGATTTTCTAACATGTGGTATCAGAGCTAATGGTTTTAAAAACATCTTTTTAATTCATGGAGTTTGTATGATAATGAATAGATCCATACATAATTGATATAGAACATTGATAAAGGATTAAAGAAATCGCCACAGTGATTTTGCTTTACAATGATTTATATATGAAGAAGTGATTGTAAATGTGTAAAGTAAGTATATCCACAGATAACTTAGCTTTTAATTACATCACTTATAAATGGTTTTTTGAATACTATGACCTTAAGAAGAATTATGATGACTACCCACAGGAGCACCATAATTTATTGTCATATGCATTCAATAATTGTATTTGAAGTGTTGTGTTTTGAAGTCTAATTAGAACTTGCATATATCTAAAATTGCAGCATCATTTCCTACTCATCACTTGTCATCAATGGCATCTGCTGTTCCGGTCCTCAATGGAAACAACTTCTCAGAATGGAAAGAGAAAGTTGAATTCACATTAGGAGTACTAGATTTAGTTTTGGCACTTCGTGAAGAAGAACCATATCCACTAACGGATATCAGTACTGAGGAAGAAAAGGCTCTCCATAAAGATTGGGAGAAAGCGAACAGACTAAGCATTATGTTTTTAAGGATGACAATAGCAAGTAATATTAAAACTTCCCTTCCGGATGCAGATAAAGCTAAGGCTTATCTGACAGCAATAGAAGAACGGTTTAAGACTGCAGACAAATCCCTTGCAGGGAAACTTATGGCAGATCTTACAACCATGAAGTATGATGGGACAAGGTCTATGCATGAACATTGCATTGAAATGACCAACCTTGCGGCTAAACTAAAGAATTTAGGAATGAGTGTGGACGATTCATTTCTCGTCCAGTTTATCCTAAATTCGCTGCCTCCGATGTATGGACCATTTCAAATAAATTACAACGCCATTGAAGAAAGGTGGACGTCTAATGAATTGGCCAATAAATTGGTTCAAGAGGAGTCTAGACTTGGCCGTGAAGGTATTAAAGTTGCCCATTATGTTCAAGGAGCTGGATCTAAAGTTGGGAAAAGGCATCAAAAGAGCCATAAAAGAGCACCAACCAATATGAACGATTCCGATCAAGGTAATCAGAAGAAAAAGGCAAAGAAAGATGATAGATGCAACTTTTGCAAAAAGATTGGACACTTTCAGAAATATTGCACTAAAAGAAGAGAATGGTTCGAAAAGAAAGGTAATCCTATGGGTTCCGTAAGCTTTTTCGAATCTAATCTTGCTCATGTTTCTTCTAAAACCTGGTGGATAGATAGCGGTGCTAATGTACATGTAACAAATTCCATGCAGGGATTCCTTACGATCCAGACCATAAATTCAAGTGAAAACTACTTAATGATGGGAAATCGAGACAAAGCGCCAGTTGAAGCTATTGGCACTTATCGTCTCATTTTGGATAGTGGATTTTGTTTGGATTTATTTCAAACTTTGTATGTTCCATCTATTTCCCGTAATTTAGTTCCTGTAAGCAAACTTGATATGGCTGGTTTTAAATCTACTTAAGGAGATGGTTGTTTTAATTTATTTCTGAACTCTAAACGAATTGGTTCAGGAATATTAGTTGATGGTCTTTATATGTTAAAATTGGCTGATCAACAATTTGAAACACATATGACTCTCCATAATAAAAGTGGACTTAATCGTAAAACATGTATTAATGACTCATACTTTTTGTGGCATAAAAGATTGGGACATATTTCGAGTGAAAGAATTAAAAGATTGGTATAAGATGGAATCATTCCAAATCTTGATTTTACCAATATTAAAGAGTGTATAGATTGCGTTAAGGGTAAGCAAACTAAACACACTAAGAAAGAAGCCACAAGAAGTACACAGCTTCTTGAAGTCATACATACAGATATTTGTGGACCATTTGATGTTCCAACTTTTGGAGTTATTGATGATTATTCACGGTATTGTTATCTCTATCTATTGCATGAAAAATCTCAATCTGTAGATGCTGTACAAGCATTCATTACTGAAGTTGAGAGACAATTAGATAGAAAAGTGAAAATCATTAGGTTAGATAGAGGTGGTGAGTTTTATGGCAGATATGATGAAACAGGACAACATCCTGGACCTTTTGCCAAACTTCTCCAGAAATTAGGAATTGTTGCCCAATACACAACGCCTGGTGCTCCATGGCAGAACGGTGTGGCAGAAAGGCGTAATCGTACATATATGGAAATGGTTAGATCCATGATGAGTCGGACTAACTTACCTATATCCTTGTGGATGGATGCATTACGTACTGCAGTATATATCTTGAATAGGGTTCCAAGCAAATCAGTTCCAAAGACTCCCTTTGAACTGTGGAAAGGCTGGAAACCTAGTATGTCTCATCTCCAAGTTTGGGGATGTCCAGCTGAAGCAAGAATATATAATCCACATGAAAAGAAATTAGATTTCAGAACAGTAAGTTGTTTCTTTATAGGTTACCCTGAGAAATCTAAAGGATATAGAATTTATTGTCCAACCCATAGTACGAAAATTATAGAAACCAATAATGCCAGATTTTATGAGAATGGCGAGATTAGTGGGAGTGATAAAAATAAAGATGTGATCATTGAAGAAATTGGGGTAAATATCCCTTTACCCTCTTTTTAGAATACCGAAAATCCTTCTGTTGTTGAACCGTTAAAAAACGAGGAAAATCCGGTAAATGATCAAGCAGTCCATGATGAAAACATCGTCAATGATGATCATGAAGCACAACAAGAATTAGCATTAAGAAGATCAACTCGTACGAGAAGATCTGCTATGTCTGATGATTATGTGCTTTATCAAGTAGAATCTGGAGAATGGGATATTAAAGATCCGGTTTCTTATTCACAAGCCATGAAAGATGTTAACTCTGATAAATGGATAGATGCCAATAAAGAAGAAATAGACTCAATGGCTAAGAATGAAGTTTGGGACATTGTTCCATTGCCTGAAGGACACAAAGCGGTCGGGTGTAAGTGGGTCTTTAAGACCAAACTCGACTGTAATGGCAATGTTGAACGCTATAAAGCCAGACTTGTAGCTAAAGGGTTTAATCAAAAAGAAGGCATTGATTATATTGAGACTTTTTCTCCTGTGTCAAGAAAAGACTCTCTCAGAATTATCTTGGCGTTAGTAGCTCAATATGATCTTGAGTTACATCAAATGGATGTGAAAACTGCCTTTCTTAATGGAGACTTGCACGAAGAAGTCTACATGTGTCAACCTGAAGGCTTCATAATTAAAGGTCAGGAAGACATGGTCTGCAAATTAAAGAAATCAATATATGGACTGAAACAAGCTTCGAGGCAATGGTATCTAAAGTTTGATGAAATCATTACGAAATTCGGTTTCAAAGAAAATGCTGCAGATCCATGTATATACCTCAAGATCAGTGGGAGTAAGTTCATATTTTTGGTACTGTATGTAGATGATATTTAATTGGCCAGCAGTAACCTTGGTTTATTACATGAGACTAAGATGTATCTCTCTAAGAATTTTGAGATGAAAGATATGGGTGAGGCATCTTATGTGATAGGAATTGAAATATTCCGTGATAGATCACTTGGAGTTTTGGGACTGTCTCAGAAAGCATATATTGACAAAATTCTTGAGAGATTTGGTATGATGTCATGTTCTTCTAACAATGTTCCTATGCAGAAAGGTGACAAGCTTGATCTTAAGCAATGTCCGCAAAATGAAATGGAACGTAATGAAATGCAAAATTACCCTTATGCATCTCTTGTGGGAAGTTTGATGTATGCACAGGTTTGTACAAGACCTGATATTAGCCATGCAGTCGGTATGTTGGGTAGGTTTCAGAGTAACCCAGGACTCACTCATTGGAAAGCTGCAAATAAAGTGTTGAGATATCTAAAAGGAACAAGAAATAACATGTTGACATATCGAAAATCAACACATCCACAGATGGTTGGATTTTCGGACTCAGATTTTGGTGGATGTCATGATTCTAGGCACTGCACTCTTGGCTATGTGTATCTCCTCTGCGGAGGTGCCATTTCATGGAAAAGCCAAAAGTCGCAGTTAATTTACACATCCACTATGGAGGCTGAGTATGTTGCATGTAATGAGGCTTCTATTCAGGGATCATGGTTGCGGAACTTCGTCTCCGAGTTTAAGGCCTTAAGTTTTGTTGACAAACCTTTAACTCTTTATTGTGACAATCAAGCTGCAATCTTCTTTTCTAAGCATGATAGGATATCTAAAGGAGCCAAGCATATGGACCTTAAATATCTATCACTGAAGCAAGATGTTAAAAGAGAAAAGTTTGTCATTGAACACATAGGCACTGAACTCATGGTAGCAGACATATTTACAAAAGCATTACCTCCTAAGACATTTAAGAAGCATGCTGAAAGTAAGGGTCTTGAGGATAGCTCTTAATTATGTTGTTTGTTTATGTACAGTCTATAAATGATAATGATTTGAGCTCTAATATATATATATTAATGTTAGTGGCTTTTACATCTTTTATATATTCTGTATTCAATGTGCACACACATTATTGTTGATTGAATTATAGTAACAGAATATGTCTTTTAAAGACATAAAAGAGACCATTAAAGTAACTCCTTCTTAAGTTTATGGTCTACCTATGAAGATAATTAATGTAGTAGTACATGGAAGGAATCATGTTGCAAAATAATGTGTAACCGCCATGACTCTCATTGATTATTGGATTAGCTAAGACATTAATAATGACCAAATAAAAATAAAATTATAACATATTATGCCGGCCTTATGTTTCCCATAAGTAAAACTATAATGCACTATACTATAGACCAAGTGGGAGAATGTAAGAAATAATTTATTCCCTTTAAGTGTGGTCTTATAGTTAGTAGTTTTAAGGGAATGTTATAGTTAAATTATTTGGTAACCAATGAATTAAAAGCTTAAGGAGTTTAATGCTACTTAAGCTAATGAGAGATATTGTGTCAAGCATGTATGAATCAAGAACCATCAAGTGACACCATAAGAGTTTTAGGTGTCACTCAATAACACATTAAGAGGCTATGTGTCACTCAATAATATCATTAAGAGGTTATGCATCACTTAAGTGACATTATAAGAGTTTATGTGTCATTCATGTAATGTGTTAAGGATTAATCATCAACACTTGTCACTTATCCCTTTAAGCTCAATTTTGATGGACAATTGACATTAAAGAAAAACTAAAAGAAATCTTAATGAGCATGTTGGTCCTCTCCTCCCCTATAAATATATGTCTTGCTCCATCACAATGACATAATAAGAAAAAAAAAAAAAAAACACAACACTTACGTTAAAGTTGATAGGGAAGAGGAGAGAAACCAAATCTCATACTTAAAGTTAAGTCTTTCATCTTCAAGGCTAGAAACCTTTCAAAACACTTCTCTACCATAATGAGTGGAGGTATTCTCTTAATCTTCTTTATTCTATCATGTGATTATCTAGATGTTTGAAGATCTTGGAGTTCATATTTATTATGTTTTACATGCATGATGATGAGTTCATGCATGATGATTTTCTAACAAATGCATGACACATCTTGGAGATGGAGACAAAATTAGATGGATGACGCGACGAGAGAAGATAAATCAATCGAAATTCTTTGATTTTGAAGTTTTCGCCAATGAAAATTGAGCTCTCATTTCGGAGATTTTGTATGTGAAGATTATGACTCTTCTTCTTCTCCTTCTCTGTCATGACGAAAAGAATTTGTTTCACTGATTTTTAGTTTAAGGGTATAGTAGTCTTTTACTCTTTAAAAAAAGAGTAATAATGAAAATGTGCAGCATGTGATGGTATTATTGAGAAATAGCAGTACTGAATGTATATTAATGAAATTGGTATATCACTTTGGACCATTTTGCCTTTATTGAAAAGAGATATAAGTATGAGAATTAACGGTTTAACTTAGTTAATATATTGTGAAATTATTAAGTTAAACGAGTTATCATATAACAAAAATAAAATTATCATGTTAATAATGTTATCATATCGTAAAATTACCATGTTAACTTTGTTATCGTGATAATCATCGTGCTAACATTGTTATCATTTATGATAAACATGAATTATTGATTAACTTTACAACTTTGTTGTTGTTATCGTTATCAATGTTGCTGTTATCACCGTCTACCAATGTTACCGTCGCTAATATCACCACCGACATTATCATTACTGTAACATCCGTAAACCAAAAAATTGACTTTTGAGAGGTGGTGTCGTGCGACACCAAGGAAGGGTGTCGGTCGACACCGATTATTGAAAAAAAATTGCGGTTTGATTTGATTTTTGTTCGGTTTTGGTGGTTTAATGAGTGGTGTCGAGCGACACCAGGGAGGGTGTCGGTCGACACTGGTTATTAGAAAATCGAGTCGGTTCGATTCAAGTTGTCCGGTTTGGGCTGGTTAAGGGTAGGAAACCCTATGTCACGTGTTTTTAAGCGAAGTGAGCCGCTTTTCATCACGTTTTTCGAGACAAAAGAGAAGGGAAGAAGAAAATTGAGTTTCTGGGAGATTTGGGCGATTTCCTGAGGTTTTTGGAGTTGTTTGTGGTTGTTCTTCGTGGTTTCATCTCTCTCTCCTCCTTTCAACCCTTTGTCAAGGCAAGTGCGTGACCGTAGGCTCGTAATTATCTAGATTGTGGAATCTGGGTTGTTCTGGTTGAAGCTCGTGATGTTTATGTGTTATTTCGTGTGTTTGATTGTGGTTTGTGATGATTTGTGGTTTTTGCTGTGTTTCTCATACTGTTCATTCGCTTTCGGTAGCACCCTGAGAATCGGGTGTCGGTCGACACCAAGGTAGTGGGTGTCGAGCGACACCAATCCGGTGTCAGTCGTCACGGTTTGGTGTTCGGTTTAAATCCGCGAATTTTAATTTAATTGTTTGGTTTAATTGAATTAAATGGTTTAACCGGTTTAAGTGGTTTAATTGGTATAATTAACTTATCAAGTGGTATAATTATTAAGTAGTTAAAAATTATTGTGAAAATTATTTTTTAAGTGTTGAAAAATTATTATTTTAATTATGGAAATTATTTAATAATTAAGAAAATTATTTTAATAATTATGGGAATTATTATTAATGTTTAAATGTCTGGAATTGCGTAACTGGCCTGTAGGCGGGGTGATCGCCTCACTAAGTGTTTGTGATAATACTTACGCATTTATTTTCCTGTGATGCACGTAAAAGAAAAGTGTGATCGCGGAATCAGAGCCGAGGAGAGGATGATAGGATTTTCATGTTTTGTTTATTTGCTTCCGCTATAGACTAGTGAATCTTGTGTTTAGGTTACTATAATTATTTTTATTATTCTGGAATTGAATTGAATGTTGTTGGTTGAATGATTTATTGTTTATTGAATTATTTTTAATGGTTTAATTGTTTTGAGAATTTCCGAACCTGTTTATTATTAAAAAAAAAAAAGCTTGATTGTTTCATTTTGGTATGAGACCTTATACGGTTTTATGACTGTTAGAATAGGGTGAACTGAGACTATGCGTTTAATTGATTAATAGTGTTTAGTCGGTTAGTAGTCTTAGTGTCATCCCCTTCGGCCTTCAAAGTGATTCCGCGGTGAGTTGTGTGTTAGTGTTTTTGTTCTGGTTGTGTTTTTCTACCTTGCTCATTTCCTGTTCTTTGGAAGTGCAGCGAAATGGATGCAGGTGTTAGAGGTCGTGGCGCGAGAGAGCGTGGTAGAGCCCGTGGGGGCAGAGCAGTTGGCTGTGGTGGCCGAGCCACGGTCCGTGGAGGTCGGGGTCGTCGTCGTGGACTACCGGCGCAGGCGGGAGAGAGTACAACGCCCAGTGTGGCGACTGCGTCACTGACCCAGTCGATGGCGGATGAGGCCAGTTTGGGCGCCGGTGGAGGCGCGGGGGTTGGGACTTTCCTGGGTGCGGGTGCTGCTCCAGCTCAGGGTCATGGTGACCTAGTTGTGTGGTTGCTGACGCAGCTGTTGGCACGTTTTTCGCCACCGGTTCTAGAGCAGGCTCCGGATGCACCTCAACTGCTCGGAACATAGCATGGTGCTGCAGTGGTTGGGCATAAGCAAGCTGCGGTTGTTGGGCATCCGCCTTATCTCGAGATAATGGGCAGATGCAGAGGATTGTGACGCCTTTCTTTGAGGGCAGAGTTGGGCCTAAGGAGGCCGATGAGTGGCGTCAGAGACTGGAGCGGAACTTCCGGTCGATCAGATGTCCTGAGGAATACCAGGTGGAGCTGGCTGTGCATTATCTGGGTGGAGATGCACATTTTTGGTGGAGATCCATTGAGACTCGGAGGGCGGTGTTGACTTGGGGCGACTTCCTAGCGGAGTTCAACGCCAAGTACTTCCCTCATGAGGCTCGAGATCGTCTTCAGATGAGGTTTATGGCGCTGTCTTAGGGAGAGAGGTCAGTGCGGGAGTACGACGCCGAGTTTAGCAGGCTAGTTGTCCATACGGGTCGTGCTATGGAGGACGAGCGGGCTCCTTTTCAGAGGTTCTTGCAGGGGCTTTGGTTGAGTATCTGAACTCAGTGCAGAGGCGGTGTGTACACTTCGAGGGCGGATCTGGTGGAGCTAGCGACTTCGATTGAGGAGGAATTTCGTAAGCAGGTTGGTCCGGTGGCTGTTCCAGCTGTGGTTGCTCCTGCTATCCAGCGGAGGAGTCAGCAGCAGCAGCAGCGTAGAGGTTTTGGTTCTGGTTCTGGAAATGGTGGCAAGCCTGCGCAGGGCCAGAAGAGGAAGTCAGACGATATTTCTGGAGGCAGCCAGAATGTTCGTGGCGGTTGCTTCAGTTACGGGTGTAACATCTGTAAACCAAGAAGTGTGGTTTTTGTGTGGTGTCGAGCGACACCAGAGGTGGTGTCAGTCGACACCGGTCCGACGAAATAATTTCGGTCTGATTTAATTCGTTCGGTTTTGTCTGGTTTCGGTTTGGAAACCCTAAGTCGCGCGATAAATAGAGAGGAGCCGACTTCTTTTGTCGTTTTGCGAACCAGAGAGGTTGAAAAGGCGATTTTGTGAAGTTTGGAGAGTTGTGGTTCGATCTGAGGGTGTTTCTGTGCTGTTCTTCATCCCTTTCATCTTCTCAATCCGTTATCAAGGTGAGTGCATGACCGTAGGCTCGCAATAAGGAGATTTGTGGAATTGGATTGTGTTCTTGGTGAAGTTTATGAGGTTTTCGTGTTGATTAGGTGTTATATTGTATCTTTGATCGAGATTGTGGTGTTGATTTCGTGTGTTGGTGTTTCTGTGTTGAAAATAGAATTGGGCGTCGATCTCCTGGATCGGTGTCGGTCGACACCAATCGGCCGAGTGTCGAGCGACACAAAGCGTGTGTCGATCGACACTGGTCCGGTTTAATCCGGTTTTCTAGTGATTTGATTAAATTGATTAATTTAATGGTTTAATCCGGTTTAATTGAAATTAAGTGATTTAATTCGATAATTAATTATTAAATGGTGAAATTAATTAATTGATTGACTTAAAAATAATTGTGGAAATATTAAGTGTTTAAAAATTATTATTTAATTGTGGTAATTATTTAATAATTAAAGTGAAGCATTTTAATAATTGTGGTAATTATTAATATTATTTAAAAGTGTTGAAAATGTGTAATTGGCCTGTAGGCGGGGTGATTGCCTCACTAAGTATTTCTTAAATACTTATGTATCTCTTTTTCCCAAATGTGATGCAGGTAAAAAGAAAGTGTGATCGCGGAATCGGGCCGAAGAGAGGATGATTGGAATTGTTTTATTTGTTGTGTTATTTAAATATTTGCAAACCTGGTGTTTAGGTTGCTAGTGTTTTATATTATTTTTGGAATCGAATTTGGTTGTTAATTTAAATGGTTTAATGATTATTTATTGTAGTTTGTTTTAATTGAGTTTTCTGCACTTAATTAATTATTATAAAAATAAAATAAAAAGACTGGTTGTTTCATTTTGGTATCAGAGTGTATACGGTTTTAGGACTGTTAGATTGGGTGAGCTGGACTATGTGCTATTTGATTAATTGTGTTTAGTCATTTAGTAGTCTAGTATCATCCTCTCGGCCTTCAGTGATTCCGCGGTAAGTTTTGTGTTTTGTGGTTTGTTGTGTGTTTGTTTAGCTTGCTCATCTGATGTACTTTGGTAGTGCAGTGAGATGGAGGTAGGTGGTGCTAGAGGTCGTGGCAGAGGCCGTGGCAGAGACCATGGTCGTTGAGCGCAGACGGATTCGGAAGAGAGTGCAGTGCCTAGTGTGGCGACTGCGTCGGAGACCCAGTGGATGGCGGGTGAGGCCAGTTTGGGCGCTAGTGGAGGCGCGGGAGTTGGGGTCGCCCCGGGTGCGGGTGCTGCTCCGGCTCATGGTCTTGGTGACCAGTTGATGGGACTTCTGACGCAGCTGTTGGCACGTCTACCGCAGGCGATTCCAGAGCAGGCTCGAGGTGTTCCTCCGGTGGTGGGGGCACAGCAGGGCGCGTTTGTTGGGCACCATGGTGCTGCGGTTGTTGGGCATCCGCCTTATCTGGAGATGATGAGGGAGATGCAGAGGATCGGGACACCTTTCTTTGAGGGTAGAGGTGGGCCCGAGGAGGCCGATGAGTGGGGGCAGAGACTGGAACGGAACTTCCGTTCGGTTAGGTGTCTAGAGGGGTACCGGGTGGAGTTGGGTGTGTATTACCTTGGTGGGGATGCACATTTGTGGTGGCGGTCTGTCGTGTTGAGGAGGGCAGTGTGGACTTGGTGTGACTTCCTAGCGGAGTTCAACGCCAAGTATTTTCCTCAGGAGGCTCGAGACAGATTCCATATGAGGTTTATGGCATTGACTCAGGGAGAGAGGTCAGTGCGGTAGTATGACGCTGAGTTCGGCAGACTCGTGGCGTATACTGGTTTCGGTTTTGAGGGCGAACGGAGTCTGATGGCGAGGTTTCTACAGGGTCTTCGGTCGAGCATCAGGACTCAGTGCAGAGTACGTACACTACGAGAGCAGAGTTGGTGGAGCTAGCGGCTTTCATCGAGGAGGACCTTCGTGAGCAGGTTGGTCCAGTAGTGGTGCCAGCTGCGGTTGTTCCTGCTACCCATCCGAGGGGCCAACAGCAGCAGCAGCGCAAGAGTTTCGGTTCTGGTTCTGGCATGGGCGGCAAACCTGCGCAGGGCCAGAAGAGGAGGTTCGAGGAGGTTGCTGGAGGCAGCCAGAGTGCTCGTGGTTGCTTCGGTTGCAGGAGCTTGGAGCATCGGGTGGCTAGTTGTCCCAAGAGTGGTGCGTCTCGGGATACTAGAGTGCGTTTCCACTGCATGGAGCCGGGGCATCTCAGGCCGATGTGTCCCAAGTTGCAGCAGTTGTCAGTGGCGTCGATTCAGGCGGTGTCGGTGTCGCAGATCGCAGCGGTGCAGCCGTTGGATCAGGTGGGTGTAGCGCCGCGGGTGTACTCTTTGGCAGAGGTGGGCCAGACGAGTCAGTTAGGCCAGATCACAGGTAAAATTCTGATTCAGACTTCGTAAATTTTTACTGTAGAATTGTGATTGTGGTTGTCTGTTCATTCATTTTACTGTGGTAGAATTTAGGGTTCTTAACACTTGTGGAAATGTGTAGGGACCTTGTTAGTGGGCGGTGTTGAGTCTCACGTGTTGTTTGACTCGGGAGCATCGAATTGCTTCATTACTCCGGAGTGTGCCGCGAGTAGGGGCATCCAGAGTAGCGCTGGTGAGTGCAAGGGTTTAGTCAAGGTGGCTGGTGGAGGAGTCCTAGCTACTTTGGGCCGTGCTAGAGCAGTCGATGTGCAGATTGCGGGGCAGTCTATGCCAGCAGATTTGGTCATCAGTCTGGTGGAGCTGTATGACGTGATTTTAGGGATGGACTGGTTATCTTGCTACAGAGTTCATCTGGACTGCTATAGAGGCAGAGTTGTGTTAGAGCGGGAGGCAGGGAGGTTGGTTTATCAGGGAGTGAGACCGACTTCCGGGAGTCTTGTGATCTCGGCTATTCAGGCTGAGCAGATGATAGAGCGAGGTTGCGAGGCGTATTTGGCGACGATAGTGATGTCGGAATCCAGTGGTGAGGTGGCCTTGGAGGATATTGAGGTTGTCCGGGAGTTCGAGGATGTCTTTCGGTCGTTGAAGGGATTGCCACCATCTCGGTCAGATCCTTTCAGAATTGAGTTGGAGCCCGGGACAGCTCCGATATCGAAGACACCTTACAGGATGGCGCCAGCAGAGTTGGCAGAGCTGAAGAAGCAGTTAGAGGACCTTTTGAGCAAGGGGTTCATTCGGCCGAATGTTTCACAGTGGGGAGCACCAGTGTTGTTTGTGAAGAAGAAGGATGGCAGTTTCCGGTTGTGCATCGATTACCAGGGACTCAACCGAGTCAGAGTGAAGAACAGGTATCCACTCCCGAGGATTGATGAGTTGTTGGATCAGTTGAGGGGTGCTACTTTGTTCTCCAAGATTGACTTGGCATCGGGTTATCATCATATCCCGATAGATGAGGCAGATGTTTGCAAGACGGCGTTCAGGACGAGGTATGGGCACTTTGAGTTTGTAGTCATGCCGTTCCGGTTGACTAATGAGCCGGCAGCGTTTATGAGGTTGATTAACGACGTGTTCAGGGAGTTTCTGGATGTGTTCGTTATCATCTTCATCAATGACATCTTGGTATATTCGAGGAGTCCAGAGGAGCATGCGACTCATTTGAGGCTTGTTTTGGAGAAGCTTCGGGAGCAGAAGCTGTATGCTAAGTTGAGCAAGTGCAGCTTTTGGCAGAGAGAGATGGGATTTCTTGGCCACATCGTTTCTGCAGAGGGAGTGTCTGTAGATCCGGCTAAGATCGAGGCTATCAGAGATTGGCCTAGACCGAGTAGTGCTACCGAGATCAGGAGTTTTCTGAGTTTAGCAGGATACTACAGGAGGTTTGTCAGGGGCTTTGCGAGTATGTCTCAGCAGATGACGAGGTTGCCTGGCAAGGATGTGCCATTTGTGTGGTCGCCGGAGTGCGAGGAAAGCTTTGGGAAGCTCAAGGAGATGTTGACTAGTACACCAGTGTTGGCATTACCCAATCCGGGGAAGCCTTATGTGGTGTATACAGATGCTTCAGGTGTTGGTTTGGGTTGTGTCTTGATGCAGGAGGGCAGAGTGATTGCTTATGCTTTGAGGCAATTGCAGGGCAGTGAGCGCAACCGCCCTACACACGATCTTGAGTTGGGAGCGGTGTTCTTCGCACTCAAGATTTAGAGGTCTTATCTCTATGGTGGAGCTGTTCAGATCTTTACAGATCACAAGAGTTTGCAGCATATTTTTAATCAGCCTTTGCTGAATGCAAGGCAGACGCGTTGGGTGGAGATTCTAGCAGACTTTGATCAGGATATTATCTATCATCCAGGCAAGGCCAACTTGGTGGCAGATGCGTTGAGTCGACGGCGAGTTGATTCAGCTAGAGAGAAGGATGTTGAGGCTTTGGTCAGCGAGATTAGTACATTGCGGCTTTGTGCTATTTCAGAGGAGCCTTTAGGTTTGGAGGCAGCTGATCAGGCAGACTTACTCAGTAGGATCAGAGTGGCTCAGCAGGATGATCAGGGTTTGATTGATGCATCGCGGGCAGCTGGTTCTGAGTATCAGGTCTCGGCGAATGGGACGATTTTGGTTCGTGGGCGGGTCTGTGTGCCCAAAGTTGAGGAGTTGAGACGGGAGGTCTTGAGAGAGGCTCATGCGAGCAAGTTTACGATTCATCCGGGTGCGACCAAGATATACCGTGACCTCAAACGGTATTATCACTGGGTCGGGATGAAGAGAGATGTGGCAGATTGGGTTGCGAGGTGCAACACATGTTCGTTGGTCAAGGCAGAGCATCAGGTTCCAGGTAGACTTTTTGCAGAGCTTACCCATTATAGAGTGGAAGTGGGATATGATCACGATGGACTTTGTGGTGGGATTACCTATCTCACGGACGTTTGATGCGATCTAGGTCATTGTGGATCGTTTGACCAAGTCTGCGCATTTCTTGGTCATCAAGAAGACAGATGGAGCTGCTATTTTGGCTATGAAGTTTGTGCGAGAGATTGTGAGGCTGCATGGTGTGCCAGTTAGTATTGTGTTGGGTAGAGATCCGAGATTTGCCTCAGAGTTTTGGAGGGCATTTCAGACAGAGATGGGCACTAAGGTGCATATGAGTACAGCTTATCATCCACAGACAGATGGGCATTCAGAGAGGACTATTCTAACTTTGGAGGATTTGCTGAGGATGTGTGTGTTGGATTGGGGTGGCCATTGGGCTGATCTCTGTGTTTGGCAGAGTTTGTCTATAACAACAGTTTCAGTCTAGTATTGGCATGGCTCCTTATGAGGCGTTGTATGGGAGGCCATGTAGAACACCCTTATGCTGGACCCAAGTGGGGGAGCGCAGCATTTTAGGAGCTACCTTTGTTCAGGAAACGACGGAGAAGATCCGTGTTTTGAGGCTGAACATGAAAAAGGCTCAGGATAGGCAGAGGAGTTATGCTGATAGGCGGGGACGTGAGCTTGAGTTTCAGGTGGGAGATAGAGTGTATCTCAAGATGGCTATGTTGAGGGGCCCTAACAGGTCCATAGCAAAGAACAAGCTCAGTTCGCGGTTTATGGGTCCGTTCCCGGTGGTGGAGCGAGTTGGACCAGTGGCTTATCGGTTGGAGTTGCCACCGATTATGAGCGCCTTTCACAAGGTGTTTCATGTTTCTATGTTGCGGAGGTGTCTGCATCCTTCTGAGGAGTTAGTGGCTGAGATTCCAGAGGATCTTCAGCCAGATATGACAGTTCCGGCGGTCCCTGTGAGGATTCTCGAGTGGGGAGTCAAGGTTCTGCGGAACAAGAGAGTGCCATTGTTGAGAGTCTTGTGGTTCGTCGAGTGAGCTTCTTCGTCTTTGTGGTTCTAGTTGTGATAGCGTGGTGTTATGTTGTTGTTTATGGACTTATGTATTTTCGTTTTGTGTTGTAACGAGATACATTTTCGAGTTATATGAGATGGTGTTTGCCTCATTTTTATTTTCTGGTTGGGATGTTACAAGTGTGTTGACCAGTGGGTCGTGAGACAATCTTTTCAATTATGTTTTAGACGTTTCAGAATTTTTTTCTCTAGGTGCTGTGGTGTCCCCGAATAACTCGTTGCCAAGAGATAGTGTTCTCTATAGAGATAGTGTTCTCTGTACGAGAGGGTCGCTACCTTAAATATAAGTGATTTGGTATGTTTACTTACTAGTGACTAGTGTGTCGCGTAGTAAGTAACGAGAGGATAGTGTTCCTCTTGGGGAGATAGTGTTCTCCTGCATGTCCTTTGGAGATAGTGTTCTCCAGCAGAGTTGAGTTAAGAGTAAAGATGTCTGGGAAACGTGTTTATGACATAGAATTAGATGTGAGTCTCGGGGATCATGTGAGGATCTCTTGTGTTTGGCCATGTGGGCCAGATTGTTGCCGTCTGTGGTAGACGTGTTGTGTTGGGATTCGAGGTCGAATCCAGTATAGTGGGGGAGAATTGTAACATCCGTAAACCAAGAAGTGTGGTTTTTGTGTGGTGTCGAGCGACACCAGGGGTGGTGTCGGTCGACACCGGTCCGACGAATTGATTTCGGTCTGATTTAATTCGTTCGGTTTTGTCTGGTTTGGGTTTGGAAACCCTAAGTCGCGCGATAAATAGAGAGGAGCCGACTTTCTTTGTCGTTTTGCGAACCAGAGAGGTTGAAAAGGCGATTTTGTGAAGTTTGGAGAGTTGTGGTTCGATTTGAGGGTGTTTATGTGCTGTTCTTCATCCCTTTCATCTTCTCAATCCGTTATCAAGGTGAGTGCATGACCGTAGGCTCGCAATAAGGAGATTTGTGGAATTGGATTGTGTTCTTGGTGAAGTTTATGAGGTTTTCGTGTTGATTAGGTGTTATATTGTATTTTTGATCGAGATTGTGGTTTTGATTTCATGTTTTGGTGTTTCTGTGTTGAAAATCGAATTGGGCGTCTGATATGATCCCACTTAGAATCGACACTTTCGAGAGGTAGAACGAAAGAAAACGGATAAAGATGGATTGAACGGATCGCACCAAGGTTGCGGAAGACCTCGGATATTTCCTCGATGACTTTTCCAAGATATGACACACTTGAAATCGCCACATATTGAATCGCGAATATGACACACCTTGATTCGAATTTGACTGAAGGATATTACTCACCAACAATCGAGATTTGTTCTTCAAGATCACAAGAGAAATCACTCTCCAAAAGTTTTTTAAAAAAGGAAGTATCCCCACAATCCCACTCCATCGAAGGTTTTAAAGCTTAGAATGAATTAAAGAAAGGCAATAACTAGCACAGAAATTTAAGATAGATTGAACTGAATTTCAGATGAACTCTTGGTCTTCTTCACGTCAACCTCTCCTCTTCTTTGAACTTGGACTTGTTTTATGGGCTCTAGTGGACTAGATGAATTGAAGTGACCCATTTGCCTCATTAAAACCTTCCTTTGGAAAACCACTTGGGAAAAAAACCAAAGGTTAGGAAAAAGAGTACAAACGAATCACCCGTTTATTAGTCCACCCAAGCAACTAAGACGGTTTTGTTCTCCGTATTTCCGAAATGCATTGTAGATGGTTGAGTTCGAGCGAGTAACATGGTGATTGCATTACCGAGCTCCTTAGCTCTTGATCTTGTCATTGGTCCACTTGGTATTGCCAAAGCATCCTCGGCTTCAAGCTGCTTCCGTGAGATATCCATAATCACATCATCTCCTCCCTCTTGAAAAGGATTTGTCCTCAAATCTGGAACATCTGCAACAAAAGGAATTAAGTCAGCAACGTTAAAGCTTGAACTCACATTGTACTTACCTTTGAGATCGAGTTGGTAAGCATTATCGTTGATCCTCTTTGTGACGCGGAATGGTCCGTCAACTCTAGGCATTAACTTAGACTTCCTCTCAGCCGGGAATCTCTCCTTTCTGAGATGAATCCAGACTAAGTCTCCCTCTACAAAGATCATCTTGTGCCTGCCCTTATTACCCTGTTTGGCGTACATCTTTGTCTTCTCCTCAATATTGCGTTTTGCTTTCTCGTGAATCTGTTGAATGAGTTCAGCTTTCTTTTTCCCATCCAAACTTGCTCTTTCACTCAAAGGTAAGGGAGTTAGATCCAAAGGAGATAAAGGATTGAAACCGTAAACGATTTCGAAAGGAGAAAACTTGGTGGCGGAATGCACTGATCGATTATAAGCAAATTCAACATGCGGTAAACACTCTTCCCAAGTTTTAGAGTTCTTTTTAATCAAAGCACGCAGCAAGGTAGACAAAGTTCTATTAACTACTTCCGTTTGTCCGTCATATTGGGGATGACAAGTAGTTGAAAACAGCAACTTAGTACCTAGCTTAGACCAAAGCGTTTTCCAAAAATAACTCAAGAACTTTGTGTCCCTATCACTGACTATAGTCCTAGGCATTCCATGCAAACGAACTATCTCTTTAAAGAACACGTCAGCTATATTAGAAGCATCATCAGTTTTATGACAAGCAAGAAAATGTGCTATTTTGGAAAATCTATCAACAACAACAAAGATCGAATCTTTTCCGGTCCTAGTTCTAGGCAATCCTAGCACAAAATCCATAGAGATTTCAGTCCAAGGTTGATCAGGAATAGGCAACGGTGTGTACATACCTTGAGACTGTACCTTTGATTTGGCTTGTTTGCATGTGACACATCTCCCACAAATTCTTTCGACATCTCTTTTCATTAGCGGCCAGTAGAAATGCTCTTGTATCACTTTTAAGGTCTTGGCGATCCCAAAATGCCCCATTAAGCCTCCTCCATGTGCTTCTCTAACTAGCAATTCTCTCACAGAACAATTAGGCAAACATAACCGATTTTCATAAAAAAGAAACCCATCATGCCTAAAATATTTCCCAAAAGCAAAATTTTCACACGATTTAAAAATTTCTTGAAAATCAGAATCATGTTGATAGAGATCTTTAAGGTGTTCAAATCCCAATAGTTTAGCATCCAAAGTAGAAATCAAGGCATACCTTCGAGATAAGGCATCAGCAACTATGTTTTCTTTACCTTGTTTATACCTGATCACATAGGGAAACGTTTCGATGAATTCTACCCACCTAGCATGCCTCTTGTTGAGCTTTTGCTGACCCTTTAAATGCTTCAAGGATTCGTGGTCAGTATGAATGACAAACTCCTTTGGCCAGAGGTAGTGCTGCCATGTTTGCAATGCTCGGACAAGCGCGTACAACTCCTTGTCGTAGGTTGGATAGTTTAAGGTAGCTCCTCCAAGCTTCTCACTGAAAAAGGCAATTGGCTTCTTCTCTTGCATCAAGACAGCTCCAATACCTACACCAGATGCATCACACTCTATTTCAAAAGTTTTAAGAAAATTCGGTAAAGATAAAAGTGGGGCATTGGTGAGTTTATCCTTTAATGCTTGGAATGCTTCTTCTTGTGCCTTTTCCCATTTAAATCCGACATTTTTCTTGATCACTTCAGTGAGAGGAGCAGCTATGGTACTGAAGTCCTTCACAAATCTCCGATAGAATCCCGCTAGCCCATGGAAACTTCTCACTTCTCCTACGGTTTTCGGACTGGGCCATTCTCGGACAGCTCGAACCTTTTCTTCGTCTACTTTGATGCCATCTGCACTTATGACAAAACCTAGAAACACAAGGTTACTCGTACAAAAAGTGCATTTCTTTAGATTAGCATAAAGTTTCTCTTTCCTAAGCACCATTAAAACTGCTTCCAAATGACTAACATGCTCTTCTAAATTTTTGGTGTAAACTAAGATATCATCAAAATAAACAACAACAAAAACTCCAATGAAGCTCCTTAAAACATGATTCATCAACCTCATGAAAGTACTATGCGCGTTAGTTAATCCAAAGGGCATAACTAGCCATTCATACAAGCCATGCTTCGTTTTAAACGCCGTTTTCCATTCGTCACCCTCTTTCATCCTAATTTGATGGTATCCACTCTTAAGATCAATTTTCGAAAATATGTTAGAACCATGCAATTCATCTAACATATCATCTAAACGAGGAATAGGGTGACGATACTTTACAGTGATATTGTTGATAGCTCGACAATCAACACACATCCTCCAAGTCCCATCCTTCTTTGGTACAAGCAGCACTGGCACAGCACAAGGGCTCATGCTCTCCCGTATATACCCTTTTTCCATCAGCTCACTCACTTGCCTTTGAAGCTCCTTAGTCTCTACCGGGTTGGTTCTGTATGCTGGCCGGTTAGGAAGTGAAGCTCCTGGTACAAAGTCAATCTGGTGCTCGATTCCACGCATAGGCGGCAACCCCTAAGTGTTTTCCTCCGGGAAGACGTCTTCAAAATCCTGCAAGACAGACGAAACCTTACTCGGCAAATCCGGTACGGGGTTAGTAAGATTCAACAAAGACTCCTTGTAAACGAATAAAAGAACGGGTTGTTGCGAGAATAAAGCTCTCTTAACCACATTAGACCTCACAAAGAAATTTGAATGCCTCACGGGTTTACTCTCACAAGCCTTTTTCTGGGTTTTTCTCAAACTCTCGCTTTTGTTTTGAGGTGGTGTGTTTAGGGATTCTCTCACATTGGTTTCTTCCAAGGGCTTCAGCTTAAGTTGGTCTTGATGGACCTCATATGGCGCCAAAGGAACCAATACCGTCTTTCGGCCTTTAAACTCAAAAGAGTATCGGTTAGTAAACCCGTCATGTAAAACCCGCCGATCGAACTGCCATGGTCTCCCTAATAGTATATGGCCGGCTTCCATAGGTAAAACATCACACAGAATTTCGTCTTCATACTTGCCTATGGTTAAAGGAACCAATACTTGACTGCTCACCGTCATTTCTCCCGCGTCATTAAGCCATTGAAGCTTAAAAGGTTTCGGATGCTTCCTAACTTCTAGGCCTAAATTTTTCACCATCGTTTCACTGGCCACATTAGTACAGCTCCCACCATCAATAATAAGGCTGCAGACCTTACCTTGTACCAAACATCTTGTGTGAAACAAATTCTCCCGCTGCTCTTGGACAGTTTCTTTAACTTTAATACTCAAAGATCGTCTTGTTACCAATAACTCTCCAACGGCTGGTAGCTCTATGTCCTCATCTTCGGTTTCACCTTCGCTTCCCAGTTTTTCCTCCTCAGTTTCAATCTCGCCATTCTCCAATAAAACCATAGTTCTCTTGTTGGTGCACTCATTGGCGTAATGTCCTCTCCCTTGACACTTGAAACACTTAACGTCCCGACTTCTAGACGAAACAGCTACAGCTTTACCCTTGGCGTCTCCCATATTGGCGTTGGGCTGTAAATCCGGTTTCGGCTTGGTAACGATCCTATCTTCTCGGCTGTAACTCGTTCTAGTGTTAGCCGCTCCAGCTCCATATGACAGTCTAGGAGGATTTCTTCTCTTAGTCTGCTGTTCAACCAACACAGCTTTATGAAGCATTTCTTCCAAATCGTTGTAAGTTTGAAGCTCCATCCTATCTTGAATATCACGAGCTAATCCGCTCAAAAACCTGGCCATTGTTGCCTCAACATCTTGCTCAATGTCGGCCTTAAGCATTAGAGACTCCATCTCTTGATAATAATCCTCCACACTCTTACTTTCTTGAGTTAGACGTTTGAGCTTTTGATGCAACTCCCGATGATAGTGGCTTGGAACAAATCTTTTCCTCATCAGATTTTTCAACTCTTCCCAAGTGATTACGGGCGGCTCTCGGTTACGTCTTCGACTGGTCACAATCTGATCCCACCAATTAATTGCGTAATCATTAAACTCTGTAGCCGCTACTTGAACTTTCTTTTGCTCCGAATAATTTTGACAGTCAAACACGAGCTCAATTTTCTTCTCCCACTCCAAGTAGACATCCGGATCATTTTTCCCGTGAAATGGTGGTATCTTCAATTTAAGTCCACTGAGATTGTCTTCATTTCGACCCCTAGCTTCTCTTACTCGTCTCGGTCTTCTTTCGCTTCGATTAGAAGCTTGGCTACCCCTGTTGTAATAATTCAGGTCATCCTCATCATCTTCTTCTTGAGGTAGTGCTCTTCTTCTTCTTCTTGCCGTATCCGGCAATAGCCCTTGATTAACGGACTCTTGATAGTATGAATCCTTTCATTGACTGCACCCATTTCTTCCCTCACCATCCGCATCATTTCTACCATGAGCGTTTGCATATTCAGATTGTTACTTCCTCCTCCTTGAATTTGGTTGGTGTTCACGTCTCCTTCGCTGGAATGAATAGACATACTAAATTCGTTTCCCTGCACACTTAACAAACGTTAAGAAAACGAAAAAAATTGGTCCTCACAAGTGTTTCTCTCCTTTTAATTCTCTCAAACACTCAGCGCTCAAAATGTTCTCTCACAGTGATTTTCTCAATGGTTCGTTTGGAACAAAAACGATCAAATCGGATGAACAAATCCAACAACGCAAATTCGAATCACTTGGAAGATTTTTTTTTTTTTTTTTTTTTTTTGGAATTTCAGATAGAAAGGAAAGGAACAAGCAAATCGAATAGGAGGAATAACCCCAGAAACAAAGATTAGGCACGCTTGAATTCGTGAATTCAGATAGAAAGGAAATCTTTTTTTTTTTTTTTTTTTGAATTCGAATCGACCAATTACCCAAGCGATTGATCTGATCACTAAAATGAATGACAAGAGAGAAAAGAAAAGTCTGAGATCAAAGATGATAGATACAAATACCGATCTCGAAAGTGAGCTCTGATACCACTTGATATGATCCCACTTAGAATCGACACTTTCGAGAGGTAGAACGAAAGAAAACGGATAAATGGATTGAACGGATCGCACCAAGGTTGCGGAAGACCTCGGATATTTCCTCGATGACTTTTCCAAGATATGACACACTTGAAATCACCACAGATTGAATCGCGGATATGACACACCTTGATTCGAATTTGACTGAAGGATATTACTCACCAACAATCGAGATTTGTTCTTCAAGAACACAAGAGAAATCACTCTCCAAAAGTTTAAAAAAAAAGGAAGTATCCCCACAATCCCACTCCATCAAAGGTTTTAAAGCTTAGAATGAATTAAAGAAAGGTAATAACTAGCACAGAAATTTAAGATAGATTGAACTGAATTTCAGATGAACTCTTGGTCTTCTTCACGTCAACCTCTCCTCTTCTTTGAACTTGGACTTGTCTTGTGGGCTCTAGTGGACTAGATGAATTGAAGTGACCCATTTGCCTCATTAAAACCTTCCTTTGGAAAACCACTTGGGAAAAAAACCAAAGGTTAGGAAAAAGAGTACAAACGAATCACCCGTTTATTAGTCCACCCGAGCAACTAAGACGGTTTTGTTCTCCGTATTTCCGAAATGCATTGTAGATGATTGAGTTCGAGCGAGTAACATGGTGATTGCATTACCGAGCTCCTTAGATCTTGATCTTGTCATTGGTCCACTTGGTATTGCCAAAGCATCCTCGGCTTCAAGCTGCTTCCGTGAGATATCCATGATCACATCAGCGTCGATCGACACCAAGCTGGTGTCGGTCGACACCAATCGGGCGATTGTCGATCAACACTGGTCCAGTTTAATCCGGTTTTCTAACGATTTGATTAAATTGATTAATTTAATGGTTTAATCCGGTTTAATTGGAATTAAGTGATTTAATTCGAGAATTAATTATTAAATAGTGAATTTAATTAATTAATTAACTTAAAAATAATTGTGGAAATTATTTAAGTGTTTAAAAATTATTATTTAATTGTGGTAATTATTTAATAATTAAAGTGAAGCATTTTAATAATTGTGGTAATTATTAATATTATTTAAAAGTGTTGAAAATGCCTCACTAAGTATTTCTTAAATACTTATGCATCTCGTTTTCCCTAATGTGATGCAGGTAAAAAGAAAGTGTGATCGCGGAATCGGGCCGAAGAGAGGATGATAGGAATTGTTTTATTTGTTGTGTTATTTAAATATTTGCAAACCTGGTGTTTAGGTTGCTAGTGTTTTATATTATTTTTGGAATCGAATTTGGTTGTTGATTTAAATGGTTTAATGATTAATTATTGGAGTTTGTTTTAATTGAGTTTTCTGCACTTAATTAATTATTATAAAAAAAAAAGACTGGTTGTTTCAGCGGGAACACCGAGCATCGGGTGGCGAGTTGTCCTATGAAGGACACATCTCGAGAGGTTAGGGTGTGCTTCTATTGCAGAGAGCCAGGGCATATCAGATCGATGTGTCTCATGTTGCAGCAGATGTCGGTGGCGTCAGTTCAGCCGGTAGCGGCTCAGCCATTGACTCAGGTGGCGGCGGTTCAGCCGTTGGGCTAGATTGGAGCTGCGCCGTGGGTGTACTCTTCGGCAGAGGTCGGGCAGTCTAATCAGTCCGGGAAGATCACAGGTAAAATCTTTAACTCAGACTTCGTAAAATTCTTAGTGTAGAATGGTTGTGGTTTGTTTCATTGATTTTTTTGTGATAGAGTTTGGGGTTCTCAACACTTATGAATTGTGTAGGGACCTTGTTAGTGGGCGGTTTTGAGTCCCACGTGTTGTTTGACTCGGGAGCATCTAATTGCTTCATTACTCCGGAGTGTGCCGAGAGAAGAGGCATCCAGAGTAGCACTATGAGCATGCGGGTTTGGTCAAGGTGGCTGGTGGAGGATTCTTGGCTACTTCGGGCCATGCTAGAGTAGTGGATGTTCATATTGCGGGGCAGTCGATGCCAGCAGACTTAGTCATCAGTCCGATGGAGCTATATGATGTCATTCTGGGGATGGATTGGTTGGCGTATTACCGAGTTCATCTGGATTGCTATCGAGGCAGAGTGGTCTTCGAGCGGGATGCAGGGAGGTTGGTTTATCAGGGTGTTACACCGACTTTCGGGAGTCTTGTGATCTTGGCTATTCAGGCTGTGCAGATGATAGAGCGTGGTTGGGTGGAGTATTTTGCGACGATTGTGATGTCGGAGTCCAGTGATGAGGTGGCTTTGGAGGACATTCGATTTGTTCAGGAGTTCCAGGATGTGTTTCGGTCACTGAAGGGATTACCACTATCTCGGTCTAATCCTTTCACTATTGAGCTAAAGCCGGGGACAGCTTTGATATCGAAGACACCTTACAGGATAGCGCCAGCAGAGTTGGCAAAGCTGAAGAAGCAGCTAAATGACCTTTTGAGCAAAGGTTTTATTTGGCCGAGTGTTTCACCATGGGGAGCGCCAGTGTTGTTTGTGAAGAAGAAGGATGGCAGTTTCTGGTTGTGCATCGATTACCGGGGGATTAACCGAGTCACAATGAAGAACATGTACCCTCTCCCGAGGATTGATGAGTTGCTGGATCAGCTGAGGGGTGCTACTTGGTTCTCCAAGATTGACTTGGCATCTGGATATCATCAGATTCCGATAGACGAGATATGGGCATTTTGAGTTTGTTGTCATGCCTTTTGGTTTGACTAATGAGCCGGCAGCTTTCATGAGGTTGATGAACGACGTGTTCAGGGAGTTTGTGGACGTGTTCGTTATTATCTTCATAGATGACATTTTGGTGTATTCGAGGAGTCCAGAGGAGCATTTGAGGCTGGTTCTAGAGAAGCTTCGAGAGCATAAGTTGTATGCTAAGTTGAGCAAGTGCAGTTTCTGGCAGAGAGAGATGGGTTTTCTTGGCCACATTGTTTCTGCAAAGGGAGTTTATGTGGATCCAGCGAAGATTGAGGCTATCAGGGATTGGCCTAGACCGAGTAGTGCTACCGAGATCAGGAGATTCCTGGGTTTAGCAGGCTACTACATGAGGTTCGTCAAGAGCTTTGCGAGTATGTCGTAGCCGATGACGAAGTTGACTGGCAAGGATGTTCCATTTGTGTGGTCGCGGGAGTGCGAGGAGAGCTTTGCGAAGCTCAAGGATAAGTTGACTAGTACACCAGTGTTGGCATTACCCGAGCCGGGTAAGCCTTATACGGTGTATACAGATGCTTCAGGAGTTGATCTTGGTTTTGTCCTGATGCAGGAGGGCAGAGTGATTGCTTATGCTTCGAGGCAGTTGCAGGGCAACGAGCGTAACCGCCCTACGCATGATCTTGAGTTGGGAGCGGTGGTCTTCGCGCTTAAGATATGGAGGTCTTATTTATATGGCAGGGCAGTGCAGATCTTTACTGATCAAGAGTCTGCAGCATATTTTCACTCAGCCTTTGCTGAATGGGAGATAGACGCGTTGGGTTGAGTTTCTGGCAGACTATGACCTGGAGATTATCTATCATCCGGGCAAGGCCAATTGGTGGCAGACGCGTTGAGTCGACGGAGAGTTGATTCAGCTCGAGAGCAGGATGTGGAGGCCTTGGTGAGCGAGATTAGTACTTTGCGTCTTTCTGCTATTTCTGAGGAACCTTTGGGCTTGGAGTCAGTTGATCAGGCGGATCTACTCAGTAGGATCAGAGTGGCTCAGCAGAGTGATCAGAGTTTGATTGATGCATCGCGAGCAGCTGGATCCGAGTATCAGGTCTCTGCGAATGGGACGATTTTGGTTCGTGGTCGGGCTTGTGTACCCATGTTAGAGGAGTTGAGACAACAGATTTTGGGAGAGACTCATGCGAGCAAGTTCTCGATTCATCCAGGTACGACCAAGATGTACTGTGACCTCAAACAGTATTATCACTGGGTCGGGATGAAGAGAGATGTGGCTGATTGGGTTGTGAAGTGCAAACGTGTTCGTTGGTCAAGGCAGAGCATCAGGTCCCAGGTGGTCTTCTGCAGAGTTTACCCATTCCATAGTGGAAGTGGGATATGATCACGATAGATTTTGTAGTGGGATTACCTATCTCACGGACTTTTGATGCTATTTGGGTGATTGTGGATCGGTTGACCAAGTCATCAGCTTTCTTGGCCATTAAGAAGACAGATGGAGCTGCTGTTTTGGCTAGGAAATTTGTGCGAGAGATTGTGAGGCTGCATAGTGTGCCAGCCAGTATTGTGTCAGACAGGGATCCGAGATTCGCCTCCGAGTTTTGGAGGGCGTTTCAGACAGAGACGGGCACCAAGGTGCATATGAGTACGGCATATCATCCACAGACATATGGGCAGTCAAAGAGGACTATTCAGAGTTTGGAGGATTTTCTGAGGATGTGTGTATTGGATTGGGGTGGCCATTGGGCTGATCATCTGTGTTTGGCAGACTTTGCCTACAACAATAGTTATCAGGCGAGTATTGACATGGCTCCTTTTGAGGCTTTATATGGGAGGCCATGTAGGACACCTTTATGTTGGATCCAAGTGGGGGAGAGCAGCATTTATGGAGCTACTTTTGTTCAGGAAACGACGGAGAAGGTCTGTGTTTTAGGGTTGAACATGAAGGAAGCTCAGGATAGACAGAAGAGTTACGCTGATAGGCGGAGACGAGAACTTGAGTTTCAGGTTGGAGATAGATTATATCTCAATATGGCTATGTTGAGGGGTCCTAACAGATCCATAGCTGGGAACAAGCTCAGTCCGCGGTTTATGGGTCCGTTCCCGGTGGTAGAGAGAGTTGGACCAGTGGTGTATCAGTTGGAGTTACCACTGATTATGAGGGTATTTCACAAGCTGTTTCATGTCTCGATGTTAAGGAAGTGCCTTCATCCTTCAGAGGAGTTAGTGGCTAAGATTCCAGAGGATCTTAGGCCATATTTGACGGTTCAGGCGGTTCCTGTGAAGATTCTCAAGAGGAGAGTCAAGGTTCTGCGGAACAAGAGGGTGCCGTTGCTGAGAGGCTTGTGGGACTGTAGCGGTACAGAGGAGGAGACTTGGTAGCCAGAGGCAAAGATGAAGCTGAAGTTCAGGAAGTGGTTCGACAAGCAAGTCGTGAAGTGAGCTTCTTTCGTCTTTGTGGTTCTGTTTTAGCTTGGTGCTATGTTGTTGTTGTTGTTGGTTTCTGTATTTTCGTTTTCGTTGTAACGATATACGTTTTTGAGATTTATAAGATGGATTTTGCCTTATATTTCTCTGTGTTTTGGATGTTACGAGTTGTTGACCAGTTTTGGGTCGTGAGACAGTTCTAGTCAGATATGTTATAGGCGTTTCAGATTATTACTCTTTACGTTTTGGGAGATAGTGTTCTCCAGCAGACTCAGCTGAGTGTAGGAGCCTCAGTATGAGTGACTTATCTTAGTGTAGTAGCCTCAGTATAAGTGGTTAGGGGTTTTTACTTACTAGTGGCTGACGAGTCGCGTAGTGAGTATCGAGAGGATAGTGTTTCTCTTGGGGAGGCGGTGGTTCTCCTGCATTACCTTTGGAGATAGTGTTCTCCGGCATACTTATATGGGTATAGGAGCCCCAGTATAAGTGGTTTGAGCTTTGAGTTAAGAGTAATGATGTCAGGACACATGCATATAACATAGGATTATATGTGAGTCTCGGGGATCAGGTGAGGATCTCTTGTAGTATGGCCAGGTGGGCCGGGGTTGTCGTCTTTGGTGGACGTGCACTACTAGAAAACAGGCTTCTTGCGACGGAACCTTGCGACGGAATTATTTCCGATGACTTTGCTACGGATTTGCGATGACTTTGCTACGGATTTGCGACGGAATTTGAAACCAACGCAAATCCATCGCACATTTGCGATGGAATTATTTCCGTCGCAAATTTGCGACATACTTGCGACGGTTTTGCGACGGGTTTGCGACTTAGATGAAAAGTTATAGCAAATCCGTCGCAAATTTGCGAGGGAAAATATTCCGTCGCAAATTTGCGATAGCTTTGCGACAGACTTGCTAGTAAACAAAAATCATCGCAATTCCGTCGCAAGTTTTCGATGAATTTGCGACGGAATTGCGAGGAAAAGTTGGTGGCCGACATCCGGAGCGGTTCGGTACGCACGTGGTAAATGAGTTTCACCTAATCAATTGCGATGGACTGTTTCCGTCGCAAAGCTGTGGCAAAGCTGTCGCAAGGTAGTCGCAATTCCGTCGCAAATGAAGGATATGTCGCAAATCCGTAGCAAACGGCTAAAAAAATCCCTCGCAAATCCCTAGCAAATCCCTCGCAAATCCGTAGCAAAAAATTTTCAGCTCTATAAATAACCATCGTGAATTCATAACATTCACACAAACTAACAAGAAATTTTAGAGAGAAGAGGAAAAAAAGAGAAGAAGAGAAAAAAAAAAAAAGAAAAAAAGAGAGCGAGGGAAAAAAAAAACACAAAAAAATGAGTTACAGAATATATGAGTTACGAAGCTGGATGTACAATCAAAGAGATCCAGGGACCGGCGAAGTGAGGGGAGAGTTTATTGAAGGATTACATGGATTCTTTAACCAAGCATCAAACCAACCCCAGGCAATGCAAACTGGTAAAATATTTTGTCCCTGTAAGAAATGTGGGAACAAAAAATATGTTGCTATTGATACTGCGAAAACACATGTATTTAATAGAGGATTTCTAGCAAACTATTATGTGTGGTATTTTCATGGGGAAAATCATTATAATACTACTCATTATGATGCGGGAAATAGTGGTTCAAGTCAAGGGGTTGAAGAACATAATTATAACGCTAGTTATGATTATGGTCATCCTGATATATTAGTGGGAAATGATATTGGGTATCAGCAAGGAAATAGGTTTCATGATATGGTTACGGATGCATTTCATGAAACTACACCTGTTCTTGCTGATAATCCTATGGAAGAAATTTTGGAAGAACCCAACATTGAAGCACAAAAGTTTTATGATATGTTAGATGCTGCAAATCAACCACTTTATGATGGGTGTAGAGATGGACTTTCTAGATTGTCACTAGCAGCTAGGATGATGACAATTAAAAGTGAAGATAACAGCAGCGAAAGTAACATGGATAAGTGGGCTGGACTATTTCAAGAGTATTTACCGGAAGATAATCTTTCTGCTGGTAATTACTATGAAATACAAAAGTTGGTTGCGGGTCTTGGGTTACCATATGAAATGATTGATGTATGCATTGACAATTGCATGATTTTCTGGAAAGATGATGATAAGCTGCAGGAATGTCGATTTTGTGGGAAGCCGAGATACAAACCCACTACTGGAAGGAGGCGGGTCCCTTACCAACGTATGTGGTACTTGCCAATCACTGAAAGATTGAAACGGTTATACCAATCGGAAATGACGTCAGCGTCAATGAGATGGCATGCAGAACATTCCACACAACATGGAGAGATAACACATCCCTCAGATGCAAAGGCGTGGAAACACTTTCAGACGGTACATTCAAACTTTGCTAATGAGTCCAGAAATGTTTATCTTGGATTATGCACAGACGGATTTAGTCCATTTGGTATGTCCGGGAGGCAATATTCGCTATGGCCCGTCATACTGACGCCATATAATCTTCCGCCGACAATGTGCATGCAGCGAGAATTTTTGTTCTTAACCATTTTAGTGCCAGGTCCAAAGCATCTGAAGCGATCCCTAGATGTATTCCTCCAACCTTTGATTGATGAGTTGAAACAGTTGTGGTATTCGGGTGTCTGCACCTTTGATTATTCACAGCAACAAAACTTCAACATGCGCGCAGTATTATTGTGGACGATTAGTGATTTTCCAGCATATGGAATGTTGTCGGGGTGGACTACGCACGGAAGACTATCGTGTCCACACTGTTTGGGTAGGACAGAAGCATTTCAGCTGAGGAATGGAAGAAAACCATGTTGGTTTGATTGTCACCGTCGTTTTCTTCCTATCAATCATAAGTACCGAAAAAGCAAGGACTTATTTACGAAGAACAAGGTTGTCCGTGGTCCTCCTCCGGATTATCTTTCGGGACAGGATTTGCTTGATCAGATTGATTATTATGGTGGTGAGGAAACATGCAAACGTGGGGGCAATTGGCATTGTACTGCAAACATGCCCGACAGATATTCTCAAGAACACAATTGGCACAAAATGAGTATATTTTGGGAACTCCCGTATTGGAAAGACCACCTTTTGCGACATAATCTTGACGTTATGCATATCGAGAAGAATTTTTTCGATAACATCATGCATACCATTTTGAATGTCCAAGGAAAAAGTAAAGACAATATGAAATCGAGGCTGGATTTAGAAGAAATATGCAAAAGAAGCGAGTTGCATATTACTAGAGATGGAAAACAGCCAATTCCAAACTTTCGATTGTCTCCCGACGCGAAGAGAGCTTTGTTTGACTGGGTTGCCTCAGATGTCAAATTTCCTGATGGCTATGTTTCCAAATTCTCACGATGTATAGAGCAAGGACAAAAATTTTCTGGTATGAAGAGCCACGATTGCCATGTTTTCATGCAGCGATTACTACCATTTGCATTACAAGAACTATTGCCGTCTCATGTCCACGGAGCAATTGCAGGTAAACAAGTATTTACAATATTTCAATTCGTTTACTTGAGTTTATGTACATATATAATTAATTAATTAAATATGTTTTTATTAATATTTTTAATTATTGTGTTTAATTATATATTGAAGGTATTGGGGCATTTTTCCGAGATCTTTGCACGCGAACATTGACAGAAGACGGAGTAGAGAAGTTACAAAAAAACATTTCTATCTTGCTATGTAACTTGGAGAAAATCTTCCCTCCTTCGTTCTTTGACGTAATGGAGCACCTACCGGTGCATTTACCTTATGAGGCGGCTCTTGGGGGCCCTGTGCAATTCAGGTGGATGTACCCATTCGAGCGTTTTATGGGACACTTGAAGGGAAAGGCCAAAAACCTTGCAAAAGTTGAGGGATCTATTGTACAAGGAAGTTTGACTGAGGAAACATCTAACTTCGCGTCTTACTATTTTAGCCCAAATGTGAGAACAAGAAGAACCGCTACAAAACGATACGATGATGGAGGCGTTGCACCTGCATATAGGCATGTTGTCCCCAACATCTTCAAAGAAATAGGCAGACTTGGTGGAAAGTTGAAGGAAGATACGTGGGATCATAAACATTGGAGTGCGGCTCACAATTACATATTACGTAATCTGGAGGAAGTGCACCAATTTGAGAGGTAACTTGTTATAATACTCTTTCCTAATTATGTATTCAAACGTTTTTAATTATATATATTATAAATATATATATGACTTGCGGATTTTTGTGCAGAATATTTGATAATCAGATCCGACAGACATTTCCTGATTTACAAGAACATGAGTATGAGTTGTACAGAGAACGTGATTTTGCTGGATGGTTAAAATACTATGTAAGCGCTCTTCAAATTAAATATATACAAACTAAGTAATATATATTTAAACTTAACACTAAATTTGATTATATAGTGTAATGATCGATTGCACCATTAATTTCTTTATATATAGGTGACAAATGGATATCATCCGGAACAAATACCGTTATGGTTGCATGAAATTGTTCACGAACCAACAGGAAAGATCACAACGGCACCAATGTACTGCACTCGCGGATACGTATTCCATACGTACAAGCATGGCATGCGGAAGTCGACAGCAAATTACGGTATTCATGTCTCGGGCGAAACAGAATTCTATGGAGTTTTGCAAGAGATCATCGAGGTCACCTACCCAGGAATTATCAATTTGAAATGTATTATGTTCAAATGTGATTGGTATGATCCGACACTTGGTCGAGGGGTTCGCAGAAACGAGACGTTAGGTGTCACCGACGTTAATGCCAACCGGAAATTTTCCAAATTCGAACCATTCATCCTTGCATCGCAAGCAGAGCAAGTGTGTTTTATTCCTTATCCTCGAATTAGGCAAAAACGGGAGACTTGGTTATCGGTTATCAAGGTCAATCCACGAGGTTGTGTAATCGGTTTAGACGATGATGTGGCTATGCAACATGAAAGAGTTGCAGAAGTATCAAACCCAATTGAATCCACAGAACATATCATCCACGTGGATCCCGATAACAGAGAAGTAGAAGACGTCGTTGACGATACAAGCGATGATGGAGAGTCCGATGAATTTGAGGAGCCTCCTACTGATGACGACGAACAGGAGCATAGTGAAAACTCATATGTATCTGAAAAGGATGTTGAAAATGAGTTTGATTGTTTGTTCAATTTGGTTTTGACGATGTGTTTGAAAATAATTATTTGTTTTTTTTTTTAATTACATTAAAGCTTTTTGCGACGGAATTGCGACGGATTTGCGATAGAAACAGTCCCGTCCAACGCAAATCCGTCGCAAACTTGCGATGGAATTGCGACGGAACCAATCCTATCCATCGCAATTCCGTCGCAAGTTTGCGATGGAATTGCGAGGAAAAAATACATTTCCATCGCAATTCCATCGCAAGTTTGCGATGGAATTGCGATGGATTTCATAGATTTAGGGTTTAGGGTATCTATTTTTCTTATATGAATGGTTTAGGGTAATATGATCTTAGTTTACACTCTATCCCTATACCGTAAAAGCTTTTTACTAACTAACAAATGTTTCTATTCCACTTTTTTACATATAAAACTCATTCAAGCGTAAGACGTATTAAACATTACAACATATTTCATCGACCGAGAACGATCATATATATTCATATGTACCAATTGATTACTAGCTATATTCATATTCCTATTCACATACTAATAACAATATATATTCAATATTGTTACCATAACTAGTCCGGAGTCATAACCGTAAACCCTAAACTCTAACCATAATTGTTTCCTCGCAAATCCATCGCAAGTTTGCGATGGAATTGCGATGGAATTGCGAGGAAAAACTACATTTCCATCGCAAGTCCATCGCAAGTTTGCGATGGATTGGCGAGGAAAACGAAGAAATCCCGCACTTTTTTCACGCAAAAAAATTGAATTGCGCGGATTAGGTTTTTCTTCACATTTCCTCGCAATTCCATCGCAAACTTGCGATGGAATTGCGATGGAAATGTAGTTCTTCTTCGCAATTCCATCGCAATTCCATCGCAAACTTGCGATGGAATTGCGATGGCCGTTAATCCTATTTATACGCGGTTTCGGGTTTGAGCGGCGCTCAAACCGACCGCCCCAAACCCTAAACTCGCCATCCTCTCCGGCCGCCCTACTCGCAATCCAGAATTTCCTCTCCGGCCGCCTGCCGCCGGCTTCTTCTCGCGACGCCGGACTCTTCCTCTCCCCTCCGGCCGCCTGCTCCTCTTCTTCCTCCCGCGCGGCCGCCTCTTCTTCTCCACCTCCGGCCGCCTGCTTTTCTTCTTCCTCCCGCGCGGCCGCCTCTTCCTCTCCCCTCCGGCCGCCTCTTCCTCTCCCCTCCGGCCGCCTCTTCCTCTCCCCTCCGGCCGCCTGCTCCTCTTCTTCCTCCCGCGCGGCCGCCTCTTCTTCTCCACCTCCGGCCGCCTGCTTTTCTTCTTCCTCCCGTGCGGCCGCCTCTTCCTCTCCCCTCCGGCCGCCTCTTCCTCTCCCCTCCGGCCGCCTCTTCCTCTCCCCTCCGGCCGCGTGCTCTTCTCCGGCCGTTCTTCTTCTCTCCGTCGCAGATCGAGATTCCTTCCCGGTCGAGCTTCCCTTCTCGGGCCGCCACTCTTCTATCCCGGTCTCATCTCACCGAGGCGGATTCCCGCGCCTCCGTTCTCTCGCTCAGCCGCCGCCGTCGTCTCACGCCGTCGTCTCACGCCGCCGCCGCCGTCGCCGCCGCCGTTATCGCGCGTCACCACCGGTAATGTGTCGGAATTGAGATTAGTTGTAATGGAATGGTTTAGATTAGTTGTAGATTCGGAATGGTTTAGAATGGTTTAGATTAGTTGTAGATTCGGAATGGTTTAGATTAGTTGTAGATTCGGAATTGAGATTAGTTGTAGATTCGGAATTGTTTATCTTATCAAAATTTTTGATTGGAATTGAGATTACAACAAAATTCGGAATTGTAGATTTTTTAGGTATAAAACACAATTTTTTAGTGGAATTGATATTAGTTGTAGATTCGGAATTGTTTAGCTTATCAAAATTTTTGTTTGGAATTGAGATTACCGCAAAATTCGGAATTGTAGATTTTTTTAGGTTTAAAACCAAAAGTTTCTATTGGGTATCAATTTCATATACCGTTCGGACTGAACCCGAACGGTTCCTAACCGAACCCGACCCCGTCACATGCCTAGTATTGTTACCCTATTAAACATTTCCGACCACTAAATTCCATGTTAGTTGTAGACACTTTTTTTTTTTTTTTTACTTTCTATATGCATATTTTGAATATTATTTTTTTTTTTTGGCAGATGGGTGATAGTTACATGGACTATTTGAGTCAGGGAGGAGGCGGTTCACGTGGTTCTTCTGGACGTGGCGGTTCTTCTCGCCGTGGCGGTTCTTCTGGCCGTGGCCATGGTGGTTCGGCATAGCGTTCCGTTCCCCAGACTTCTGGCCATGGTGGTTCGGCATCGCGTTCCGTTCCTCCGACTTCTGGCCATGGGCTCACTTATAGCTCCCACGCTTCTACGGAGCAGCGTACACGGTCTCCATCTCCGCCCGCTCAAACGTCGCCCCCACATATTCCGGACGCAGATCCGACCATGATTCAGTCCACTAGAGAGGCATTTTATGCATCTATTAGGGACATTTTATATGAGCCTGGTCATCATCTTCTCCCTCATCTTCATACACACCGTCCGCCGAACACCTTATGGTATATGTATATTTTTTTAAAAAATTTTAGTTTTAGTTTTTGTTTTATTTTATATTTCACATTTTATCAATCTTAATTCTAATGTTTTTTCTCTTCAGGTTTAACGACGATCCATCCGTCGCTTCCGCAGTTACGGAAATCTTTGAAAAAGATTTCAAAGAACCTCATGCCCGGTGGAAAGATGTACCAGAGTATGTCATCGACCGTTGGTTCGGTACCTTCGCTGTAAGTCTTAACATGAGTTTAATTTACTTTTTCAAAATTCGATTCATTTTTTTTAATCTAATATTATATGATTAATTTTTATATTTTGTTTAAGCGTAAGTATCACTGGGATGCTGGCTTTACCGGGATGGTTCACGAGGAGTTCAGAGCCAAAGTCAGGCAGCGATTGCCTGATATGGTATCACGTTGGAAGCAGAGTTGGATCAAAAAGGGAGATAAGGCCATGCCTTACTGGTTCGACGTGAATGTTTGGAAGGGCTTAGTTGCATTTTGGCAGGATCCTGATCACCAGACCAGAAGCGGGAACAGCAAGTCGGCTCGAATGAAGAGTAAAAACTCTACACATCGTTCGGGCCGAACTTCATTCAGAGCCCGAGGCCGAATGCTCGTAAGTTTTCTTTATTTCCTAATTGTTTTTTATATTACTTATTTTTATCATTCTTATCATATATAAAATTATTTTGAAAGCCGAGGAAAAGGGAGAGTCAGAGACTGATTTGCTAGCGGTTCTCGCGTACACAAAGCGAAACCCGGATGGCACTTTCTTGGACGAAGACTCGGAGGAGCTTTACAACGACGTTAACTCCAAGCTAAAAGAAATGACTCAGAATGATGATCCCGAGAGTATAGCTTATGGTCCTGTTGAGCTATCTACGTCTGTGAGGAACAAAGTTTTTGTTGAGGTAATTGTTTTTATTTTTTTTTCATATTATTTCAATTCATATTTATATTATATTATCAATTTGTTTATTTAACTTTTTTTTTTTTTTCAAATCGCTCCCCGTAGAAAGGGACAAATTAGAGGGATTGGTTCTCTCCAATCCCAAATCGATACTGGGAGTGGTTCTCTTCGTTGTTCCGCTTCAAGTCCGTTCCAGGATCCCCGGGAGGTTGCTGAGATAAAGGAGGAGCTAACTGCAACAAAGACGAAGTTAGCATGCTATGAAGAGCTATTCGGCTATTTGGGCGCTAACGATCCGAAGCTCCTCGAGATTATGAGGCGCCACTATCCAGACAACCAGCAATTCCAGAGCGGAAGCAGCGGAGGGGATGCAGCAGAAGGTGGAGGTGGATCAGCGGGCCGTGGACAGTCTCCTGAATTTTAGTTTATATTTGAACCGTTTTTAAATGTTACGTTTGAACTATTTTCCCGTATTTTGTACTATATTTGAATTTAAGTTTTAATTAAATTTTAATTTTTTCATATTATTTTTTTTATTTACATTTTAATAAATTTAAAATTAAATTTATTTATTAAAATAAAATTTTTAATAAAAAAATCATAAATTTTGCGATGGAATGAAATCCCTCGCAACCTTGCGAGGGAATTGCGACGGACTTCTTTCCATCGCAAAATTGCGACGGACTAAACTCCATCGCAAATTTGCGACGGAATTGCGACGGATTTTATGCCATCGCAAAGTTGCGACGAAAATATTTCCCTCGCAAAACCGTCGCAAAATTGCGATGGATCAATTTCTCTCGCAAACTTGCGACAGAAATATTTCCGTCGCAAGTTTGCGATGGAATTTTTTCCGTCGCAAACTTGCGACGGAATTGCGACGGAAATGTCATTGCGACGATATTTTCCGTCGCAATTAGGGTATATTTCTTGTAGTGGTGTCGTGTCGAGATTCGAGGTCGAATCCTATTTAGAGGGTGAGAGTTGTAACATCCGTAAACCAAAAAATGACTTTTTGTATGTGGTGTCAAGTGACACCAAGAACGGGTGTCGCTCGACACCGGTTATTGAAAATCAATTGCGGTTTGATTTGATTTTCGTTCGGTTTTGGTGGTTTGGTGAGTGGTGTCGAGCAACACCGGGTGTCGGTCGACACCGGTTATTAGACAGTCGAGTCGGTTCGATTCAAATTATCCGGTTTGGGCTGGTCACTACAAGAAATATACCCTAATTGCGACGGAAAATATCGTCGCAATTCCGTCGTAATTTGACGTTTGCGACGGAATTGCGAGAAAGTAAATTCCATCGCAATTCTTTCGTCGCAATGACATTTCCGTCGCAATTCCGTCGGAAGTTTGCGACGGAAAAAATTTCATCGCAAACTTGCGACGGAAATATTTCTGTCGCAAGTTTGCGAGAGAAATTGATCCATCGCAATTTTGCGACGGTTTTGCGACGGAAATTTCCGTCGCTAGTTTGCGATGGAATGTTTCCGTCGCAAAATTGCGAGGGAAATATTTTCGTTGCAACTTTGCGATGGCATAAAATCCGTCGCAATTCCGTCGCAAATTTGCGATGGAGTTTAGTCCGTCGCAATTCCCTCGCAAGGTTGCGAGGGATTTCATTCCATCGCAAAATTTATGATTTTTTTATTAAAAATTTTATTTTAATAAATAAATTTAATTTTAAATTTATTAAAACGTAAATAAAAAAATTAATATGAAAAAATTAAAATTTAATTAAAACTTAAATTCGAATATAGTACAAAATACGGGAAAATAGTTCAAACGTAACATTTAAAAACGGTTCAAATATAAACTAAAATTCAGGAGACTGTCCACGGCCCGCTGATCCACCTCCACCTTCTGCTGCATCCCCTCCGCTGCTTCCGCTCTGGAATTGCTGGTTGTCTGGATAGTGGCGCCTCATAATCTCGAGGAGCTTCGGATCGTTAGCGCCCAAATAGCCGAATAGCTCTTCATAGCATGTTAACTTCGTCTTTGTTGCAGTTAGCTCCTCCTTTATCTCAGCAACCTCCCGGGGATCCTGGAACGGACTTGAAGCGGAACAACGAAGAGAACCACTCCCAGTATCGATTTGGGATTGGAGAGAACCAATCCCTCTAATTTGTCCCTTTCTACGGGGAGCGGTCTGAAAAAAAAAAAAAGTTAAATAAACAAATTGATAATATAATATAAATATGAATTGAAATAATATGAAAAAAAAACAAAAACAATTACCTCAACAAAAACTTTTTTCCTCACAGACGTAGATAGCTCAACAGGACCAGAAGCTATACTCTCGGGATCATCATTCTGAGTCATTTCTTTTAGCTTGGAGTTAACGTCGTTGTAAAGCTCCTCCGAGTCTTCGTCCAAGAAAGTGCCATCCGGGTTTCGCTTTGTGTACGCGAGAACCGCTAGCAAATCAGTCTCTGACTCTCCCTTTTCCTCGGCCTTCAAAATAATTTTAGATATGATAAGAATGATAAAAATAAGTAATATAAAAAACAATTAGGAAATAAAGAAAACTTACGAGCATTCGGCCTCGGGCTCTGAATGAAGTTCGGCCCGAACGATGTGTAGAGTTTTTACTCTTCATTCGAGCCGACTTGCTGTTCCCGCTTCTGGTCTGGTGATCAGGATCCTGCCAAAATGCAACTAAGCCCTTCCAAACATTCACGTCGAACCAGTAAGGCATGGCCTTATCTCCCTTTTTTATCCAACTCTGCTTCCAACGTGATACCATATCAGGCAATCGCTGCCTGACTTTGGCTCTGAACTCCTCGTGAACCATCCCGGTAAAGCCAGCATCCCAGTGATACTTACGCTTAAACAAAATATAAAAATTAATCATATAATATTAGATTAAAAAAAATGAATCGAATTTTGAAAAAGTAAATTAAACTCATGTTAAGACTTACAGCGAAGGTACCGAACCAACGGTCGATGACATACTCTGGTACATCTTTCCACCGGGCATGAGGTTCTTTAAATCTTTTTCAAAGATTTCCGTAACTGCGGAAGCGACGGATGGATCGTCGTTAAACCTGAAGAGAAAAAACATTAGAATTAAGATTGATAAAATGTGAAATATAAAATAAAACAAAAACTAAAACTAAAATTTTTTAAAAAAATATACATATACCATAAGGTGTTCGGCGGACGGTGTGGATGAAGATGAGGGAGAAGATGATGACCAGGCTCATATAAAATGTCCCTAATAGATGCATAAAATGCCTCTCTAGTGGACTGAATCATGGTCGGATCTGCGTCCGGAATATGTGGAGGCGACGTTTGAGCGGGCGGAGATGGAGACCGTGCACGCTGCTCCGTAGAAGCGTGGGAGCTATAAGTGAGCCCATGGCCAGAAGTCGGAGGAACGGAACGCGATGCCGAACCACCCTGGCCAGAAGTCTGGGGAACGGAACGCTATGCCGAACACCCATGGCCACGGCCAGAAGAACCGCCACGGCGAGAAGAACCGCCACGTCCAGAAGAACCACGTGAACCGCCTCCTCCCTGACTCAAATAGTCCATGTAACTATCACCCATCTGCCAAAGAAAAAAAATAATATTCAAAATATGCATATAGAAAGTAAAAAAAAAAAAAAAAAGTGTCTACAACTAACATGGAATTTAGTGGTCGGAAATGTTTAATAGGGTAACAATACTAGGCATGTGACGGGGTCGGGTACGGTTAGGAACCGTTCGGGTTCAGTCCGAACGGTATATGAAATTGATACCCAATAGAAACTTTTGGTTTTAAACCTAAAAAAATCTACAATTCCGAATTTTGCGGTAATCTCAATTCCAAACAAAAATTTTGATAAGCTAAACAATTCCGAATCTACAACTAATATCAATTCCACTAAAAAATTGTGTTTTATACCTAAAAAATCTACAATTCCGAATTTTGTTGTAATCTCAATTCCAATCAAAAATTTTGATAAGATAAACAATTCCGAATCTACAACTAATCTCAATTCCGAATCTACAACTAATCTAAACCATTCCGAATCTACAACTAATCTAAACCATTCCATTACAACTAATCTCAATTCCGACACATTACCGGTGGTGACGCGCGATAACGGCGGCGGCGGCGGCGACGGCGGCGGCGGCGGCGGCGGCGTGAGACGACGGCGTGAGACGACGGCGGCGGCTGAGCGAGAGAACGGAGGCGCGGGAATCCGCCTCGGTGAGATGAGACCGGGAGAGAAGAGTGGCGGCCCGAGAAGGGAAGCTCGACCGGGAAGGAATCCCGATCTGCGACGGAGAGAAGAAGAACGGCCGGAGAAGAGCACGCGGCCGGAGGGGAGAGGAAGAGGCGGCCGGAGGGGAGAGGAAGAGGCGGCCGCACGGGAGGAAGAAGAAAAGCAGGCGGCCGGAGGTGGAGAAGAAGAGGCGGCCGCGCGGGAGGAAGAAGAGGAGCAGGCGGCCGGAGGGGAGAGGAAGAGGCGGTCGGAGGGGAGAGGAAGAGGCGGCCGCGCGGGAGGAAGAAGAAAAGCAGGCGGCCGGAGGTGGAGAAGAAGAGGCGGCCGCGCGGGAGGAAGAAGAGGAGCAGGCGGCCGGAGGGGAGAGGAAGAGTCCGGCGTCGCGAGAAGAAGCCGGCGGCAGGCGGCCGGAGAGGAAATTCTGGATTGCGAGTAGGGCGGCCGGAGAGGATGGCGAGTTTAGGGTTTGGGGCGGTCGGTTTGAGCGCCGCTCAAACCCGAAACCGCGTATAAATAGGATTAAAGGCCATCGCAATTCCATCGCAAGTTTGCGATGGAATTGCGATGGAATTGCGAAGAAGAACTACATTTCCATCGCAATTCCATCGCAAGTTTGCGATGGAATTGCGAGGAAATGTGAAGAAAACCCTAATCCGCGCAATTCAATTTTTTGCGTGAAAAAAGTGCGGGATTTCTTCGTTTTCCTCGCAAATCCATCGCAAACTTGCGATGGACTTGCGATGGAAATGTAGTTTTTCCTCGCAATTCCATCGCAATTCCATCGCAAACTTGCGATGGATTTGCGAGGAAACAATTACGGTTAGAGTTTAGGGTTTACGGTTATGACTCCGGACTAGTTATGGTAACAATATTGAATATATATTGTTATTAGTATGTGAATAGGAATATGAATATAGCTAGTAATCAATTGGTACATATGAATATATATGATCGTTCTCGGTCGATGAAATATGTTGTAATGTTTAATACGTCTTACGCTTGAATGAGTTTTATATGTAAAAAGTGGAATAGAAACATTTGTTAGTTAGTAAAAAGCTTTTACGGTATAGGGATAGAGTGTAAACTAAGATCATATTACCCTAAACCATTCATATAAGAAAAATAGATACCCTAAACCCTAAATCTATGAAATCCATCGCAATTCCATCGCAAACTTGCGATGGAATTGCGATGGAAATGTATTTTTTCCTCGCAATTCCATCGCAAACTTGCGACGGAATTGCGATGGATAGGATTGGTTCCGTCGCAATTCCATCGCAAGTTTGCGACGGATTTGCGTTGGACGGGACTCTTTCTATCGCAAATCCGTCGCAATTCCGTCGCAAAAAGCTTTAATGTAATTAAAAAAAAAACAAATAATTATTTTCAAACACATAGTCAAAACCAAATTGAACAATCAATCAAACTCATTTTCAACATCATTTTCAGATACATATGAGTTTTCACTATGCTCCTGTTCGTCGTCATCAGTAGGAGGCTCCTCAAATTCATCGGACTCTCCATCATCGCTTGTATCGTCAACGACGTCTTCTACTTCTCTGTTATCGGGATCCACGTGGATGATATGTTCTGTGGATTCAATTGGGTTTGATACTTCTGCAACTCTTTCATGTTGCATAGCCACATCATCGTCTAAACCGATTACACAACCTCGTGGATTGACCTTGATAACCGATAACCAAGTCTCCCGTTTTTGCCTAATTCGAGGATAAGGAATAAAACACACTTGCTCTGCTTGCGATGCAAGGATGAATGGTTCGAATTTGGAAAATTTCCGGTTTGCATTAACGTCGGTGACACCTAACGTCTCGTTTCTGCGAACCCCTCGACCAAGTGTCGGATCATACCAATCACATTTGAACATAATACATTTCAAATTGATAATTCCTGGGTAGGTGACCTCGATGATCTCTTGCAAAACTCCATAGAATTCTGTTTCGCCCGAGACATGAATACCGTAATTTGCTGTCGACTTCCGCATGCCATGCTTGTACGTATGGAATACGTATCCGCGAGTGCAGTACATTGGTGCCGTTGTGATCTTTCCTGTTGGTTCGTGAACAATCTCATGCAACCATAACGGTATTTGTTCCGGATGATATCCATTTGTCACCTATATATAAAGAAATTAATGGTGCAATCGATCATTACACTATATAATCAAATTTAGTGTTAAGTTTAAATATATATTACTTAGTTTGTATATATTTAATTTGAAGAGCGCTTACATAGTATTTTAACCATCCAGCAAAATCACGTTCTCTGTACAACTCATACTCATGTTCTTGTAAATCAGGAAATGTCTGTCGGATCTGATTATCAAATATTCTGCACAAAAATCCGCAAGTCATATATATATTTATAATATATATAATTAAAAACGTTTGAATACATAATTAGGAAAGAGTATTATAACAAGTTACCTCTCAAATTGGTGCACTTCCTCCAGATTACGTAATATGTAATTGTGAGCCGCACTCCAATGTTTATGATCCCACGTATCTTCCTTCAACTTTCCACCAAGTCTGCCTATTTCTTTGAAGATGTTGGGGACAACATGCCTATATGCAGGTGCAACGCCTCCATCATCGTATCGTTTTGTAGCGGTTCTTCTTGTTCTCACATTTGGGCTAAAATAGTAAGCGCGAAGTTAGATGTTTCCTCAGTCAAACTTCCTTGTACAATAGATCCCTCAACTTTTGCAAGGTTTTTGGCCTTTCCCTTCAAGTGTCCCATAAAACGCTCGAATGGGTACATCCACCTGAATTGCACAGGGCCCCCAAGAGCCGCCTCATAAGGTAAATGCACCGGTAGGTGCTCCATTACGTCAAAGAATGAAGGAGGGAAGATTTTCTCCAAGTTACATAGCAAGATAGAAATGTTTTTTTGTAACTTCTCTACTCCGTCTTCTGTCAATGTTCGCGTGCAAAGATCTCGGAAAAATGCCCCAATACCTTCAATATATAATTAAACACAATAATTAAACATATTAATAAAAACATATTTAATTAATTAATTATATATGTACATAAACTCAAGTAAACGAATTGAAATATTGTAAATACTTGTTTACCTGCAATTGCTCCGTGGACATGAGACGGCAATAGTTCTTGTAATGCAAATGGTAGTAATCGCTGCATGAAAACATGGCAATCGTGGCTCTTCATACCAGAAAATTTTTGTCCTTGCTCTATACATCGTGAGAATTTGGAAACATAGCCATCAGGAAATTTGACATCTGAGGCAACCCAGTCAAACAAAGCTCTCTTCGCGTCGGGAGACAATCGAAAGTTTGGAATTGGCTGTTTTCCATCTCTAGTAATATGCAACTCGCTTCTTTTGCATATTTCTTCTAAATCCAGCCTCGATTTCATATTGTCTTTACTTTTTCCTTGGACATTCAAAATGGTATGCATGATGTTATCGAAAAAATTCTTCTCGATATGCATAACGTCAAGATTATGTCGCAAAAGGTGGTCTTTCCAATACGGGAGTTCCCAAAATATACTCATTTTGTGCCAATTGTGTTCTTGAGAATATCCGTCGGGCATGTTTGCAGTACAATGCCAATTGCCCCCACGTTTGCATGTTTCCTCACCACCATAATAATCGATCTGATCAAGCAAATCCTGTCCCGAAAGATAATCCGGAGGAGGACCACGGACAACCTTGTTCTTCGTAAATAAGTCCTTGCTTTTTCGGTACTTATGATTGATAGGAAGAAAACGACGGTGACAATCAAACCAACATGGTTTTCTTCCATTCCTCAGCTGAAATGCTTCTGTCCTACCCAAACAGTGTGGACACGATAGTCTTCCGTGCGTAGTCCACCCCGACAACATTCCATATGCTGGAAAATCACTAATCGTCCACAATAATACTGCGCGCATGTTGAAGTTTTGTTGCTGTGAATAATCAAAGGTGCAGACACCCGAATACCACAACTGTTTCAACTCATCAATCAAAGGTTGGAGGAATACATCTAGGGATCGCTTCGGATGCTTTGGACCTGGCACTAAAATGGTTAAGAACAAAAATTCTCGCTGCATGCACATTGTCGGCGGAAGATTATATGGCGTCAGTATGACGGGCCATAGCGAATATTGCCTCCCGGACATACCAAATGGACTAAATCCGTCTGTGCATAATCCAAGATAAACATTTCTGGACTCATTAGCAAAGTTTGAATGTACCGTCTGAAAGTGTTTCCACGCCTTTGCATCTGAGGGATGTGTTATCTCTCCATGTTGTGTGGAATGTTCTGCATGCCATCTCATTGACGCTGACGTCATTTCCGATTGGTATAACCGTTTCAATCTTTCAGTGATTGGCAAGTACCACATACGTTGGTAAGGGACCCGCCTCCTTCCAGTAGTGGGTTTGTATCTCGGCTTCCCACAAAATCGACATTCCTGCAGCTTATCATCATCTTTCCAGAAAATCATGCAATTGTCAATGCATACATCAATCATTTCATATGGTAACCCAAGACCCGCAACCAACTTTTGTATTTCATAGTAATTACCAGCAGAAAGATTATCTTCCGGTAAATACTCTTGAAATAGTCCAGCCCACTTATCCATGTTACTTTCGCTGCTGTTATCTTCACTTTTAATTGTCATCATCCTAGCTGCTAGTGACAATCTAGAAAGTCCATCTCTACACCCATCATAAAGTGGTTGATTTGCAGCATCTAACATATCATAAAACTTTTGTGCTTCAATGTTGGGTTCTTCCAAAATTTCTTCCATAGGATTATCAGCAAGAACAGGTGTAGTTTCATGAAATGCATCCGTAACCATATCATGAAACCTATTTCCTTGCTGATACCCAATATCATTTCCCACTAATATATCAGGATGACCATAATCATAACTAGCGTTATAATTATGTTCTTCAACCCCTTGACTTGAACCACTATTTCCCGCATCATAATGAGTAGTATTATAATGATTTTCCCCATGAAAATACCACACATAATAGTTTGCTAGAAATCCTCTATTAAATACATGTGTTTTCGCAGTATCAATAGCAACATATTTTTTGTTCCCACATTTCTTACAGGGACAAAATATTTTACCAGTTTGCATTGCCTGGGGTTGGTTTGATGCTTGGTTAAAGAATCCATGTACTCCTTCAATAAACTCTCCCCTCACTTCGCCGGTCCCTGGATCTCTTTGATTGTACATCCAGCTTCGTAACTCATATATTCTGTAACTCATTTTTTTGTGTTTTTTTTTTCCCTCACTCTCTTTTTTTCTTTTTTTTTTTTCTCTTCTTCTCTTTTTTTCCTCTTCTCTCTAAAATTTCTTTTTAGTTTGTGTGAATGTTATGAATTCACGATGGTTATTTATAGAGCTGAAATTTTTTTGCTACGGATTTGCGAGGGATTTGCTAGGGATTTGCGAGGGATTTTTTTAGCCGTTTGCTACGGATTTGCGACATATCCTTCATTTGCGACGGAACTGCGACTACCTTGCGACAGCTTTGCGACAGCTTTGCGACGGAAACAGTCCATCGCAATTGATTAGGTGAAACTCATTTACCACGTGCGTACCGAACCGCTCCGGATGTCGGCCACCAACTTTTCCTCGCAATTCCGTCGCAAATTCATCGCAAACTTGCGACGGAATTGCGATGATTTTTGTTTACTCGCAAGTCCGTCGCAAAGCTATCGCAAATTTGCGACGGAATATTTTCCCTCGCAAATTTGCGACGGATTTGCTATAACTTTTCATCTAAGTCGCAAACCCGTCGCAAAACCGTCGCAAGTATGTCGCAAATTTGCGACGGAAATAATTCCATCGCAAACGTGCGATGGATTTGTGATGGTTTCAAATTCCGTCGCAAATCCGTAGCAAAGTCATCGCAAATTTGCGACGGAATTATTTCCATCGCAAATTTGCGACGGAATTATTTCCGTCACAAGGTTCCGTCGCAAGAAGCCTGTTTTCTAGTAGTGGGTTAAGGGCAGGAAACCCTATGTCGCGTGTTTTTAAGCGAAGTGAGCTGCTTTTCATCACATTTTTCGAGACAAAAGAGAAGGGAAGAAGAAAATTGAGTTTCTGGGAGATTTGGGCGATTTCCTGAGGTTTTTGGAGTTGTTTGTGGTTGTTCTTTGTGGTTTCCTCTCTCTCTCTCCTCCTTTCAACCCTTTGTCAAGGCGAGTGCGTGACCGTAGGCTCGTAATTATCTAGATCTGTGGAATATGGGTTGTTCTAGTTGAAGTTCGTGATGTTTCTGTGTTATTTGGTGTGTTTGATTGTGATTTGTGGTGTTTGTTGTGTTTCTCGTACTGTTCATTCGCTTTCGGTATCACCCTGAAAATTGGGTGTCGAGCAACACCAAGGTAGTGGGTGAGCGCTGGTTCAGATTGGTGTTCGGTTTAAATCCGCGAATTTTAATTGAATTATTTGGTTTAATTGAATTAAATGGTTTAACTGGTTTAATTGGTATAATTAACTAATTAAGTTGTTTAATTATTTAATTAAGTGGTTAAAAATAATTGTGGAAATTATTTTTGAAGTGTTGGAAAATTATTATTTTAATTATGGAAATTATTTAATAATTAAGAAAATTATTTTAATAATTATGGGAATTATTATTAATTTTTAAATGTCTGGAATTGCGTAATTGGCTTATATATGGGGTGATCGCCTCACTAAGTATTTGTGATAATACTTACGCATCTATTTTCCTGTGATGCAGGTAAAAGAAAAATGTGATCGTGGAATCAGGGACGAGGAGAGGATGATAGGATTTTTATGTTTTTTATTTGCTTCCGATGTAGACTAGTGAACCTGGTGTTTAAGTTGCTAGAATTATTTTTATTATTCTGAAATTGAATTGAATTTTGTTGGTTGAATGATTTATTGTTTATTTAATTATTTTTAATGGTTTAATTTTTTTGAGAATTTCCGCACCTGTTAATTATTATAAAAAAAAAAAAAAACTTGGTTGTTTCAATTACCGCTACCATTACGTTAATGTCATCACCATTATTCTTCTCTTTTCTTTTTCTCCTTCTTCTTCTTCTTCTTGGTTCTTCTCCATCATCATCTTATTCTTTGTTTCTCTTCTTCGTTAATCTTCTATTTTCTTTTTCTTTCATTTTAACTTTTGCCATCTATGTTCATTTAACTGAAGAGAAGAGAAGACAAAAAAAACAAAAAAAAATAAAATGGTCTTCTACTGATGAACAGTAACCCCAAAAAGTTGTCAGAATTGGTCACTTAATTATCAGATTATTGAGGGTCATATTTTGCAATTTCTCTATTTAATTTTCAAAAGCATGTGAACTATCATAAAAACATGAATCTTAAAATTGATGAGTAAAACCTACTAAAAATCAAATAGGCAATAAGAACACCACTATAATATAAAAAAACTAAAGAGATAGATTGAATATATATAATTATAAAACTTACATAACCACATGACCTTAAGCGTCCATAATTTTAAGACATGACCTTACACTTCTCGCTGACCTTCTAAAACACATCTCATCATATCGATACCTATCATTGTATCAGAATATACCTTAAGACTAAATATTCTAAGTCTCTAACCATATAAATCATTAACCAAAGTGTAACATCTGTAAACCAAAGAAGTGTGTTTTTCGTTGGGTGTCGAGCGACACCAAAGTGGGTGTCGATCGACACCGGTCCGAAATCCAATTTCCAGTTTGATTTAAGTCGCTGGTTTTGGGTCGGTTAAGGGTGGAAACCCTTGTCTCGCGAGTTAAAAGACCAGCAGCCGCTGGGAAAGACTCGTTTTTCGAGGCAGAAGAAGTCTAGGCGATTTTGGAGAGGTTTTGAGGAGATTTGTGAAGTTTCTGAGGTGGATTGCTGCCGTTCTTCCTTCTTCATCTTCCTTTCCTCTTTTTCAATCTGAAATCAAGGTGAGTGCGTGACTGTGGGCTCGAAATTTCTGGATCTAGGTTGTTAGATTGATGAAGTGATGAATTCCTGTGTCTTTCGTGAGTTTTATGTGATAATTGTGGATTTTAATCGTGTTTGGTGAGGATTGTGTTGTGATTCTGTGTTTCTGTGCGATATTTGTTGCTGTGAGTGTCGAACCGTCGAACGTGTCGAGCGACACCAATCCGGTGTCGGTCGGCACCAAGTGGTCAAGCGTCGACCGACACCAAGCGGGTGTCGCTCGACACTGCCGGTTCAATGTCGGTTTAATCAGTTTAAATGGTTAAAGAAATTAATTAAATGGTTTAATCGGTTTATTGGATTTAATTGGTTAAGATGGTTAACCGGATTGGTTTAATTAATTATTTTTGGATTAATAATTAATTAATATTATTATTTAATTATGAGAATTATTTAATAATTATTTGGAAATATTTTAAATGTAGAAAATATTTAATAATTGTGGAAATTATTTAAAAGATTTAAATTGTCTAGAAATTGCGTAATTGGCTCGTAGGCAGAGTGATCGCCTCACTAAGTATTTATGATAATACTTACCCATCTTTATTTCAATGTGATGCATGTAATAGAAATGTCTAAGCGCGGAATCAAGGCCGAAGAAGAGGATGATAGGATTTATGTGTTATTCGTTTGCTTAATTAAGTTGCTAGACTTGTTTAAGATTTGAATTTATTTGTTACTGAAGTGATATTTATGATTTATTATATTATTTATTCTAAGACTTCCGCTGAATATTGATTTAATTAATAAAAAAAAAAAAAGTTTGGTTGTTTCACAAAGGAAGTTTTCTAATTCCATGTTTGGTCATAATATCTTTGTTTAAATTATTTGATACTATTTTAAGTTTCATACAATATACCTTGCATTCACCAACTTAAAATATATACAAAACATGTCCTTACATGTCGATAATCCGATTTTTATTAGTCTAACATAACAACACGTTTAAAATAAAATAATTGTAGATTGTTATAATACATCATATTGGACTTATAACCGGGCCCAAAAAGCCCATCAGAGTTATTCATTATGTATTGTCTTGTATATATATACCTAAGAGGATCAATAAAACATTGAGTTCCACAACACGTTATCAGCACGATTGCTCTGAAAAACCCTAACCTAAAACCTAAAACCCTAAAACCTAAAACCCGTGCGCCGACTTCCGAGGCGATTTCCCGGCGCACCGCGTGGATCCCCGTGACGATCAGCATATCAAATCGAAGCCCCGACGGTCTTCTTTCCAGAGAGCTTGACGGCGCATCAACCGCTTCTACAGATCGGAAGTTATCATCAGATCTGTGAATCCGCTGCCCATCAGAAGCTTTTAGCTCCCAGTTCATTACCGTACAACCCCAAAGGTGAAAGGTAGAATCGCATATCCCTTTAAGCTTAAGGATCCGACCATCGAACATAACCTAATGACAATCGGACCATTAAAATCGAACCATGAATGAAAGCGATTGTTATTTGCTTGTGCGGATTGTTTTGCTTGGCTCGTTTAGGTTGATAGAAAGTTGTTTATTGCTTAACCTAAATCGTAAAAATCGAAAACACCTTCATCTAGAAACTGAAACCCTAATCTAATCAAGGAAAAATAAAGGAAAACAGAATAAAATCAGCAAAACTCGACTTTCTGTCGAGATCTCGGCCCAGTGTCGATCGACACCATCTTTGGTGTATCGATCGACACCAACAACAGAAGATTAAAACCTTCAATTTCTTCAATTAAACCAACGTGAAACCCTAATAACTATTGCGGTTTAAAACCATTAAACCGAAACCGTATCCCTAAAATTTATGTTTCCCGATAAAATTTCCCAAAAAGCCCATCAGGGTTATTCATTATGTATTGTCTTGTATATATATATACCTAAGAGGATCAATAAAACATTGAGTTCCACAATATACCTTGCATTCACCAACTTAAAATATATACAAAACATGTCCTTACATGTCGATAATCCAATTTTTATTAATCTAACATAACAACACGTTTAAAATAAAATAATTGTAGATCATATTTTTATTTTAGCAATTTTTCAAACATGGAAAACAGTAAAAAACAGAAAACAAAAAAAAATGTATCTAATAAGTCAATATGTTTTTGTGAAAAAAAATATATAGACAAAAACCAAAAACTAAATAAACTACCATTCAGATTTTTAAAAAATTAACATCAACGGTATCATTAAAAAAATAAAATTTGAAAAACTAAAAATATAAAAACCAAAAACCAAAAGCCAAAAACTAAAAACTAAAATCTAAAAACTAAAAACTACTCAAACATTCATGGCCTCAAAATTAGGTATATATCGACTCAGAAAAGAAGCCGATCACATGCATCATATGTAGCGAAGACATATCAGACTTATCATATTAAATCCTTTGATAAATTACCAACCCTACCTCACACTCACCAAAGCAAGCCCATCACTATTCCCAAAATTTATTAACACAACAACAAAAACACAAAAATGACATTTTGCTTTTTAAAGTACAACATAATCATGTGACTTGATAAAATTAAAAACGACGTCGACGTAGTTCATTCGGAGTTCATTCTCGTAACTCCGTATCAAATCTTTTGCATTAAAAATTAAAATATCACATTTATTGTGGGATCCAGATTACTCTCCATGGATAATTTATTTCATACTATAATTTACACGAAAATAACTCTCTCATCACCTAGTGTTAGTCTATATAATGTAGATTAAGCTTCAAACAAAATCACAAACTTCACTCAAAACCTAATTAAATTAGAGAGAGATTGCGAAAAATGGGTGTTTCCTACCAAGAATCTCTATCATTGCTTCTGCAAGATCTCAAAGTGACGATCAAAGAATCAACACTCATTTTCCCATCCGAAGAAACCATAACCAATAAGAGAAAATCCATGTTCTTGTCCAATGTCGACCAAGTTCTCAACTTTGATGTCCAAACGGTTCATTTCTTCCGATCAAACAAGAATTTTCCACCGGAGATTGTGTCAGAGAAGCTGCGAAAGGCGCTGGTGAGAGCCATGGACGTTTATGAGTTCTTAGCCGGGAGACTCCGCCTAAACCCTAGCTCTGGACGGCTTGGTGTTGATTGTAACGGTGCCGGAGCTGGGTTTGTGACGGCGGCGAGTGAGTACACGTTGGAGGAACTTGGAGATTTAGTTTATCCAAATCCAGCTTTTGCTCAATTGGTTACAAGTCAGCTTGAAAGCTTGCCCAAGGATGATCAACCCTTGTTCGCTTTTCAGGTAACCAACGATTGCTTATCATTCGTTCTTATTTTAGTTTATCCTAAACCAAGACTTTTCCAGGTTACTTTGTTTTTGTGGAGTACTATACATCACAAACAATAAAAATCAAAAGTTTTTGAGTGTAGGTCGTATATTAGAATACAAACACAAGTAAACTTTTTGGAATCTCAAAATATAGCATCGCGATATATAAACTAGCTATTTTAAGTTATTTTGCAAACTTAATGGATATAGGTCTTTAGGATCAGGTACTTTCGTGGTTATAGGGGCAATTAGGAACTTAGGATCAGGTACTTTTATGATGTTGTATACGAATTGATAATAGATTAATATTATCACATTTGCACCCCAAAAAAAAAAAAATGATAATAGTATCACCTTCATTGGTTGAGAACTATGTTGGTAAAGGTAAGGATTCGAGTCCGATTTTGGTTTGCCGCCGTAGTTACCTAAAATGGTAAAAAAAAAAAAATGAGAGACTATTCTAGAGGTTAAAGATCGAGATCATTGTAGGTTGGGTTTCTGATCGTCTTTCCGGTCATCAAAATTATATGAAAGTATTTTTTAATAAACATGTGTTTCTTAACAAACAAATAGGGTAGGTATATGTTAAATTAGTTACAAAAAAAAATTAAAAATAATTGTATCAAAGTTTCGGATTCTGTAGAATAAGGTATGTTTAACTGACTTGATTTTATTCACAACACAAACTCAACTATTTATACAAGAGTATGTCGGCATAAACCTTATTTAACCTAGCCCAAACTATACACAAGCCTTATTCTTCTAAACTTAGCCCAATACTCCCCCTCAAGTTGGAGAGTGGAGATCAACAACTCCCAACTTGGAAGCTAGCTGCTGAAAGGGAACACGGCCAAGTGCCTTCGTCAGAATATCCGCAAGCTGCTCGTGCGTACGAACATGCCTAGTCACGATAAGTCCATCTCGAACCGCATCACGCACCGCATGACAGTCATTCTCTATATGTTTTGTGCGTTCGTGGAATACAGGATTTGCCGCTATATAGATAGCTGCCTTATTATCACAAAACAACGTGGTAGGTGTCTTTTGTGGTGCACCAAGATTCTTCAATAACTTCCGAACCCATTTGATCTCTCGCAAAGCATAAGCCATAGACCTGTACTCTGCTTCAGCCGACGAGTGAGAAACCGTATCTTGTTTCTTCGTTTTCCAAGAAATCGGAGAGCCACCAAGTAAGACAACATAAGAGCTCAAAGAACGACGCGTTAAAGGATCGGCATTCCAGTCAGCATCACAAAATACCGTCAAACTAAGATCAGGATCCGACTTGAGTAGTATACCTTGTCCTGGAGTACCCTTCAGATAACGTACCACCCGAAGAGCGGCTTCCCAATGTGCTTCAGTCGGAGCCTTCATAAACTGGGACAAGAGATGAACCGAGAAACATAACTCCGGCCGCGTATTAAGCAAATAGATCAAACGACCCACCAACCTCCTATATTTCTTCGGTACCGGAAGCAACGGACTTTGAACAAGAGCAAGATTATGATTCTGCTCAAGTGGTGTAGCAGCAGGACGACAACCCAGATTACCAGTATCCTCAACAATATCCAAAGCATACTTACGTTGGTTCAAGAAAAAACCTTCAGCACCACGACTCACCTCAATACCAAGGAAATATTTCAATTTCCCCAAATCTTTCATTGAAAAACATCGACTCAAATAATCCTTAAATTTTTGGATCATGTAAGAATCACTACCAGTGATCAATAAATCATCAACATACACCAAGACACGAATCTCCATCTTACCTTTAGAGTAAGTAAACAACGATGGATCATCATACGATTGAGCGAAACCAAACTTTAGTAACGCATCGGACAATGTCTTAAACCAACAACGAGGCGCTTGCTTTAGACCGTAAAGAGACTTTCTCAGCCGACATACTTTTCCAGGATGTGTGTGTCGAAAACCAGGCGGAAGCTTCATGTAAACTTCTTCTTCAAGATCACCATGAAGAAACGCGTTGTGAACGTCCATTTGGTAAACCTCCCAATTATTTGCAGCAACTAGACGCAAAACAGTACGAATTGTAGTCATCTTCACCACAGGTGCAAATGTCTCATTATAATCCTCTCCTTCGATCTGATTATTGCCTTGCACAACAAGGCGAGCCTTATGACGCTCTAATGTACCATCAGCGTGATACTTAATCGTGTAGACCCAAAGGCTACCAATGGCTTCCTTCGCCGGTGGAAGATCAACGATGTCCCATGTATGTTGCTTTTCAAGAGCCACCACCTCCGTAGACATCGCATTATCCCAAACTTTCTGCTGAACCGCTTCTTGGAAATGACGAGGTATAACCTCCTTTGTAATAGCTGCGAGATAAGCTCTATGGCGTGGAGAAAACTGTTCATCCGAGATATAATCAGACAAAGGATAAAGTGAATTACCTTGGACCGTGGACGAGGACAAGATGGAGGGAAGAGCGTGATCAGAGACGGTGTTGTACAGGACATAGTCTTTAAGCAACACAGAGCGAGATTTGTTGCGCTGGCCGCGACCCAAAAATTCAGGAGAAGCCACAGCTGTTGGTGAACTTATATCAAGAGTATCACTATCATCAAGTGGGAGCCCCGGTTCAACTGTCTGTGGAGAAGACGGAGCTGCGTCATCAACAAGTAACTCCTCGGAAGATGACTGAATTTCTGCATTATCACCTAACTCCTCTATTGGAGCAGGGGAAACCAATTCCACTGGAGCATGGCTCCCCCTTTCTAACCAATCCTCATCGCACACAATGTCTGACGGAGACGCAACATGAGAAACAAGTTCTGGTTCGGCAAATGGAAACACATCTTCACGAAACACCACATCCCTAGAGACTAAAAACTCATTCCGTTTTATATCAAATACTTTCCATCCCTTCTTACCGAAAGGGTAACCCACAAATACACATAGACGGCTCCGTTCCCCAAATTTATCTTTATCACGAGAAGCACGGTGTACATAACACGCAGAACCAAAGACCTTAAGCTGATTGTAATCCGGCATAACTCCATGTAAGATCTCAAATGGAGAGCGACCCTTATGTAGCTTTGTAGGAGTGCGGTTGATCAAGTGAGCTGCCGTTAAAACAGCTTCTCCCCAAAACTTCACCGGAAGGCTCGCTTGAAACAACAGAGCACGGGCTACATTAAGGATATGACGATGCTTACGCTCTACTCTCCCATTCTGCTGTGGTGTCGCAACACACGACGTGTGGTGAATGATTCCTTTTTCACGAAAAAACGAAGAGAGAACCATGAATTCTGTTCCGTTATCGCTTCTCACTGTTTTCACTGTCTTGCCGAATTGTTTTTCAGCATATGCTAGGAACTCCAGCAAAACTCTCTTCACCTCTGATTTCTCAAGTAACAAAAACGTCCATACAGCACGAGAAAAGTCATCCACAATAGTCAAAAAATAAACAGCACCGCAGGAAGACGGAACACGATATGGTCCCCAAACATCGACATGAATAAGAGAAAAACATTCGGTGGTTTTATTCATACTGTCAGGAAACACCTCACGAGTTTGCTTAGCTCGAAAACACACATCACAAGAACTAGAGCTAGCTGAAACAGATTTAATAGAAAACAAATCCAAAGCAAGACGTTGCTCCTCGCGGATAATCTTGTTGTAGATTTCACCAAGAGCAGGAAGAGGATCTGTACCAATGATGTTCGTAGAGATGTTCCCAAATCTCGAATCATCAAGGCCCATAACAAACTGGTGAATCTTTTCTTCCTCCTTCTCGGTTGCCATCTTAGCTTCAGCTCCACACGTACAGCCATAAATTGGCTGATACCGCTGTAGTTCTTCCCACAGCTTGGACAAACGGCCATAGTATTCCAACACGGATTGACCATCTTGTCTACACGACGCCAACTGGACTTTAATCTGATGTACTCGCACTTTGTTTCCCACCGAGAAACGCTGCTTCAAATTCTCCCAAAGCTGGTAGGCATCGGAGATATATGTCACCGTAGATCGTACCTTCGGCTCAATAGAGGCACGGATCCAACCAACAATCATTGAATTCACCGCTAACCAGTTCTCTAGGTCAGGACTATTCATACTCGGTTTTGGCAACGACCCATTGACAAAACCTACTTTACGCTTAGCTTGAAGCGCATTGATTAACTCTGAGGACCACTCGTTGTAATTATCTCCGTTCAACAAGACCGGAGTGATTGTAGCTCCTGGATTATCTGAGGAGTACAACGTGTACGGCGACACCGTCGCGACAACTTTAGGTTGAGCTCCACTGGAACTCGTCGTATCAACACCACCTCCCGACACGCCACTTGACGTCGGGGTACCTTCACCTTCAACAGACATGTTGAGACACGAAAACAGACAACCAAGAACAAAAGATCAAGAGAAAACGTGAAGAAGAAGAATGAAATTAGGGTTTTAGAATCTTATGCTCTGATACCATGTAGAATAAGGTATGTTTAACTGACTTGATTTTATTCACAACACAAACTCAACTATTTATACAAGAGTATGTCGGCATAAACCTTATTTAACCTAGCCCAAACTATACACAAGCCTTATTCTTCTAAACTTAGCCCAATAGATTCTAAATTTAATCAGCTAAACTATTAGTTATGAATTGGTTTTTAGCTGTCGGTATTAATAAACTTTTTATTACTATATGATTGTAACATAAATCGACTTGTGCCGCGTGAAGTTAAAATGCTGATTTTCTTGGTTGCTCATTTATTGAAATCCTACCAAACTTAAAGCAATCTAAATTAATGTGACATAACTCTGTTTGATATACTTCCAAATAATGTAATCATTTGATTGATCGATTCAAGTCTGAAGAAAAGTGTTACATACCATCGTTACTCGAAAGTTAATGAACGTATAACCTAGAAACTAGTCATTGTCTACATCTTTTACATGTGTCATAGATATTATGTGCATTGATGTTGTCTGCTATAATCATATTCCGATGATCTATCCAGATTTGCATCCATGCTTCAAAACTTAGCTACTAATTAACTACAAGTCCATAACTTACCTAGCTCTACCAGAGTTTAGTCCCTAATTTGTAAAGAATTAAAAGCTAATTTGTAAGAACATTTGTCATGTTCTCTGGTGCCCTACTTCAAAATATGTACTACATGTTTGTAAAATTTGTAATGTCTCTGGTCGGACCTAATTATTTATCGATATAGACTAAAACTGAAAGGAAACCCGTTGTTATTATGATTCTTGGTATAGATCTTATTAAAAGAAAATATACTTTTGAAGAACCGACGATATTTTTAAAATCAATTGATAAAGTAAAAAAAAAAAAAAAATCAAATCTCTTCACATGATTGTTCTTTTCATGACTGGCTTTTTGTCATGCAGATGGATGTAATTCTTATAATTTAAATTTTTTGGCAGATGACGTCATTCAAGTGCGGTGGATTTGCAATGGGACTCTCAACAAACCACACAACGTTCGATGGACTTAGTTTCAAAATATTTCTCGAAAACTTCGCCTCTCTACTAAGTGAGAAGCCCTTATCAACACCTCCTTGCAACGACCGTACTCTTCTCAAAGCTCGTTCTCCACCACGTGTAACATTCCCACACCACGAGCTTGTCCAGCTCACAGACTCCCAGACGTCAACAGTCTTCGAAGCCACTTCAGAACACTTAGACTTCAACATCTTCAAGCTATCCTCTCAACAAATCCAGAACCTCAAAGAGAAGGCCTTGGAGAGCAGTAGTGGTTGTTCTGTTCGTGTGACGGGTTTCAACGTTGTAACCGCTTTGGTTTGGAGGTGCAAGGCACTCTCTTTCACAAAAGAAGAAGAAGAAGATCAAGAAGATCTTGAAAAAGAATCAATGATTCTTTACGCAGTGGACATCAGAAGGAGGCTGAATCCTCAGCTTCCCTCTGAGTACACGGGAAACGCGATTTTAACCGCTTACGCAAAAGCAAAACGAAAGGCACTGCTTGAAGAGCCGTTTGGGAGAATTGTGGAAATGGTAGGAGAAGGGTCGAAGCGGATAACGGATGAGTATGCGAGATCTGTTATAGATTGGGGAGAGATATACAAGGGGTTTCCGCATGGTGAAGTTTTGGTTTCTTCGTGGTGGAAACTTGGATTTGCAGATGTTGAGTATCCATGGGGAAAGCCTAAGTATTGCTGTCCCGTTGTGTATCATCGGAAAGACATAGTTTTGCTTTTTCCTGACATTGATGGAGATAGCAAAGGTGTTAATGTCTTGGCTGCTTTGCCTTCTAAGGAGATGACTAAGTTTCAAGATTGGTTTGAAGACATCCTTTGCTGATTTCCTTGGCTTCACTTTGCAGTGGTATTGCTTAACTACTTTTACTTCATTACTTTAAAATTAGAGAAACAAGAAAAAAATGGGTAGACAACCTGGTTCAAAGTTGTAATATGTCTTTTTGTAAGAACTTAAAACTAAATAAGAAAACATTTACAATTCAGTATGGTTCGGTTCGGTTTGGTTTGATGAAACACTACAACTTTCGATTACAATCGGTTTAATTGGTAAAGATATTCAAAGAAATATAAGAACATCTCTATCAATCCAGTTTTTTGGGTGTTTAGGAAACTGAAAACCAATTTTTTTTCTATAATTTAATATTTAGTGATAAATTAATCACACAAAAAAAAAATATATAGTATTCAAATGACAACATAGTTTTTAAAAAAGCTTTAGGCCTCTATAACTCTTTTGTGGCAATGCCTCCATCAAAAGAATCATAGACTTTGCTTGCGGACCAAAAACAACTTTTTGGCATAATCCCATAAATTCGCAGTGTATAATGCCGATACCTACATTAGCTTCTGCCATATTGTTACACAAAGGAACCCTCTAGATCTTCATAGGAGCAACAGTTAAATATATCTAACATTATCAAATTTTATTGAATTTCAGTTTAGTCAATTTGGTTACACTAAAGCCAGATAATCAATCTTTCATTTTGGATATTACGGCCACTAGGAAAGGTATTTGTTAATACGGTATTTTTAAAAATAAGTACGAAAATGTTGTAAAGAAAGGAAAAGAGATTGGAAATGGATATAAATACAAAAGATTTATAGTTTTTTTCGAGACTATGCATAGACTTTTTAAAACCTGAACAAAACATCTCAGGTTGCTTCTTAACCGATTTTATATCATTCCCTCATCTAAACCACTTTTCCGATATTACGCATCATACATTTCGTATCCACAAGCGAAAAAAGTCAGAGGGATGTAACAAAAAAAAGAAAGATGGAAACTGTGAAGAGACTTAAGCATCATCATTCTCATTTTCCAATCTCTCTGCTTCTTCAACTGCGGGTTGCGGTTTTGCGGATGGTGGCAAACAGCGTTTTGAGAAGAAGGTCGATATCGTTTTCGGCCTCTTAACGCCTTTATCTGGTGACGGCGATAATCCAAGTTTCGTCAATACTTCTTTCTTTATCTGCATTCATTATAACAAAGGATGATAAGCCAATTCAGTCTCAAGCCAAATAATTCAACAATGTAGAAAACTAACCTGCCAACGGCTATCCTCAAAATCTGATACATCGCGCACTTTTTGTCGTAGTTTGGTCTTTGGAACATCAGGGAACTTTTCCTGCAATGTTTCAACCACTCTATTGATACCTTGAGAGCATGATTGAATAGTTGATACCTGACAACGAATCCAAATTCTTGTTAAGAGTCAACATATAAAGCACATGTTTACTTGTTTGGAGAAGAAAAATCCACTCACAACTGTAAGCAAATCGGAGTCTGGTATGGATCTTGTTCTTGAAGAAGATGGAGGAGTGCTCTGACCAGCTTCTTCTTCGTCCTCATCTTCCGTGTCACCGATCGATATCTCGATGAGAGAAGAACAAGGGAAGGGCCGTAACACGAGAGCTCGGAGACATACCTGTTCAACTTTCTCTGTTCCTTCTACATCTTTAGAAGCTAAGAGAGAGAGCTTCTCATGCATTAGGTTACATATCATCAGCGGCTGCGTTTTCGCGAGAGCGTGATCAGTCAAACTTTGCAATTGCTTTTGTTGATAGAGCAATGCGCGAAACTCTTGACTCTCTTGATCTTGTTTAGATGGAGTCGAACTTGCGTCGTTTTCAGACGGATCAATCTCCATTCTGTCCACTAGAACCCCCTGAAAGAAAACAATCGCAAAGTTCACTTAAATACAGATTCAGAAGAATCTGTGATAGAGTGAGTTAGTTAAAGATTGTGTTTGCTTACCTCATCTTCAGAGAGATAACCATCAGGCACCATAAAGTCATCTTCACTATCATCATCTTCATCATCAGCCTTTGAGAATTCTTCTTCCAGATGTTCCTCTTCATCGTCCTCACAATCTGAAAGGCTTTCACCAGCTTGTTCCTGTAAACAATAACCCACCTTATTATCCAAGTTGATCTCTTGTCGAGTTTCTAAAAGCAAGTATTGTAGAAATAAATAAAACTACCTCTTCCCATTCTTCATCACTATCAACTTCGTAATCCAATTCCGGATCCTTTTTCAGAGGACGACGTGGCCCTACAACTTCACTGTAAATGTTGAACAAGAAGAACACTCAGTACAATTGAAAGCAAACTTAGAGAGTGAAGACTGGTTAATCTTCTCTTTTAAATATGAAATTGCAACTCTACCAGAATTACTGAAAATTCTCTACATTACAACTTAGCTAGCTACAACGATTGTTCAATCCACACTGAAATGCATAAGAACCATGTATCCAACATAGACAATGGTTAGTTGATTAAAGAATCAGCCTCTACATAGGAACATAAAGGGTAAAGTAGCACAGTAGTAACAAAGCTAATACGAGAAAGCAATGACAAACAAACTCATAATCTTAGCTTACTTCTGAAAATGAAGGTTTTCAAATATAAGTACTAACCTTTGGCTAGGCCATATACCATAAAAGCCGGGTCTGCAGCTTTTATCAAACTGTAATAACTTCTTGGCCCTCCTGAACTTCTTACGATTAGATGACGACGAAGACTCGCACTGGATAATGCAAGATACACCACCACCCATGTTTTCCTCTTCATATCCATCCTCTTGCTTCTCCGTGTTAAGTTCACCGTCAGATGTTGCTCCCCTATTTGTAGATAGTTTTAGTTTTGGAAACAGCTCAACCTTAGGCTGCCTACGCATCCCCCAATGCTTTTTCGAACTCGAGAGCAAATGACCCAACTGACGCCAAGAAGCAAAGTGTGCCCTGCAAAGAGATACAACTCAGATCAAGATACCAAAAGTCCCAAAGTGACACTTTTTACAGATCAATCACCAAGGGATCCCACAGTCATACCTGCGTAGATCATCAACTGTAGCCTCTGAAGTTTTCGAAAAGGCATTGTCGATGGCTTCAACAACTGTTCCACTTTCACTCTCGTGTTTTGTACATGAAGGAGCCTGATCAGCTACTTCAACTGAAGGAACTTTGGGTTGGGGTTGGGTCGTTAAACTGTCTTTGTTTCTTTTAAGAAACCGCTCCATGATTGAAGCCTGTTTCTGTACCTCAAGCTTCTTCTTCAGCTCGACTTGTTCCTTCTCTCTACGCTTCTGCTCCTTCTCTGACTCATCTTGCTGTTTCTTTGCCCGTTTTCTCGACTCAGACTCTTCCTTTTCTTTATTGTTTTCATCAATCATTGCTTTCTGCTGCAGCTTCTGCTCTTTTTCCTGACAACAACACACAAAATGCTCAGTCAGAAGTCAGGATTCAAGATCAAATACCACATCCAAAACTGATAAAAAGAAATGATCAACTTACATGTTGCAATTTCTCTTTCAATATTTGACGGTCCATTCTCTTCTTTTCCTTCTCAGCTTCACATCTAGTTTTCTCCAATTGCTTAAGAAGCAGTTTCTCTTCTCGCTTCGCATCTTTCTCATCCCTTAATAATTAATAACATAACTAAGCAAGAAGAGAAATAAAAAACAAGAAGATAAACATAAACCAAGTACTAACTAAAGATGCTTACATCTCTACACTATTCTTCTGCAACATGTTATCCATGAACGATCGAATCTCAACCTCACTCAGTACTTTACCAAGCTTTTCATTAGCTTTGCTCACATCAGATCTCCACGACTTTTCACTTTCTCCTCTTTGTAATGTGTCCAACATTGCTGAATATACAACACAAAGCATATAATATAAGCCTCCACCATCACATAAACAATCAATCAAATGAGAATCATCCAAAAACAGTTTACCAGAAACTGCTGTAATCCTTTCATGAATCTTCTTCCTACAAGTCCTTCGAACTTTTAGCAGTCCACGAACAGATTTAGGCATCATCTTCAATTCTCTCGTCTATTCCATCATCATCACCAATGCAATTAATCAATAGAATTAGTAATCTAACACCAGTAGCAGCAGCATAATCGAAATAAGCAACACGAAAACTACAAATTGAAGAAGAAATAAGCAGCGAAACGATTCAGTTACCTCCCAACACCAGAGACAAGATTCAGTATCATCTTCCAAAACATCAGCGTCTGCGTTAGGCACACCGTAACTCACTCTCTGCCCCACAGAAACAACGGCGCTCTTCACGGAAGCCATAGTGGCACTCTCCATCTTCTCTTTCAGTTTCGCGAAAATCTCATCCACAAGCTTCGATAACGGCAAACTTATCTCCTCCATCAACAATGCCACCGCAGAGTTCACGGAGGAGAAATCGCTCAACCCTATAAACAGATCTGTTGTCCGACTCTGGCCCATCATTTCTCTGAAATACTCGAAAAGCGACTCAATCTCCTTCTTCAACGACGAGATCTGAGCCTCTTTCTCCTCGGGAGTTAGATCCTCAATCGCCGCTGATTCTCTCTTCCGCTTAATCGATTGTTTCCGATTTTCAACTCCCATTACTGTCTCCATCGCCAAAACCCTAAAAACTCACCCAAATCTAAATCGAACGAGATCTATAAATCTCAAGGGACAAAATACAGTGAAATCGAGAGCGCTTAAGACGAATTGAATGTAGGAATTAGGGTTTTTGGTGATTTGATTCTCGATTTTCCTCTTCGACTATCGATTTCTGTGTTCTCTGAGTGAGGTATGAGAGAAAATGCCCTGAAGAATGTGACTAATGGAGGGGAAAATGGGATTTGAAAAAAAAAAAATGAATAAAAAAAAATTGATGAGGTTCACCGAAATGAAGGGCGTCATTTGTTTCCCGCCAAAGATTTGACGGGTGGATTTGCCTCCAAATGACACGAATGCAATTTTGTTGTTTGGCGCTAGTTGGTTTTAGAGGGGAAAGCCTATTTTACATATGGGCCTGATTTTGTTTCTTTTACAGCTCACGATGACGAGGAAAATGGCCGTAAATGGCCGTACATAGGGCTTCGGATTAGAAGGTTATATGGAGTCTATACCTATATTTCGGTTATGGGTCGGTATTTTTGGTTCCGGGTATTTATTACGGTAGGTTTTTTAAAAACATGATTTCTAGGTTGTATAATTATTGTAATGGTCTAATGGATGTCTTAATGAAGCAGAACCTAGAAAATACTTTCAAAAGCTTATCGATGGAGTTCATTACTGCCATATTAAAAGAGTCTACCACAGAGATTTGAAGGTAATTTCATGCTCTCAATCATCGAACTTATTGAACTCCAAATGATCTGATTGATTTTCTTGTCTTCATTATAGCCGGAAAATCTTCTGCTATATTCTCAAGAAAATCTGAACATATCTGAGAATTTAGAATTGGGGTTTTACCAAAAAAATGATTTTAGAAGTCGGGCTACGGTTTCATTTGACGATTGTGGATCAGTATGCGATGGAACAAAATATAAATAAGGTGGAGATTATAGAAACGGCTGGCCATTAATCTATAGGATGGAAGACGAAGTGGAAAAGAAGCTTAAGAACTGAATCGGCAAGGAACAAATAATAAAGAGACGTCCATCATCATTAAAAAATGAAAACCCAGCCCTACGATTTTCTACCAAATTGTCTTGTAAACTCGCCATAAGAGAATTAACAATCTTGCTTTAGCCTCCTTGCGAAGAGCTACGACGTTACATGTAACATCCGTAAACCAAAGAATTGAGTTTTTCGTGGGGTGTCGAGCGACACCAAGGTGGTGTCGATCGACACCGGTCCGAAATCGAATTTCCGGTTTGATTTAAGTCGCTGGATTCGGGTCGGAAACCCTAGGTCGCGTTTTAAAGGTCGAGCAGCCGCTGGGAAAGCTCGTTTTTCGAGATAGAAAAGGAGGCAGAGAGTTCTAGGCGATTTTGGAGAGTTTTGAGGAGATTGGTGAAGTTTCTGAGGTGATTTGTCGTTGTTCTTTCTTGTTCATCCTTTGTTTCTCCCATTCAATCCAAATCCAAGGTGAGTACGTGACTGTGGGCTCGGGATTTCTGGATTTAGGTTGTTAGATGAATACGTAGATGAGTTTCTGTCGTTTTCGCGATGTGTATGTGTTGATTGTGGTGTTGAATCGTGTTGGATTGATTATTGTGTTATTTCTGTGTTTCTGCGTGATTCATTGCTCTTGGTATCGCTCTGTCGAGCGGGTGTCGATCGACACCAAGCTGGTGTCGGTCGACACCAATGCTGGTTCAGGGTGGTTAACCGGTTTGATCGGATTGGAATTGGTAATTGATTTGGAATTGGTTTAATCCGGTTTAATGGTTTAAATTAATTTAAATGGTTAATTGAATTGGTTTAATTAATTATTTTCGGATTAATAATTAATTAAGATTATTATTTAATTATGAGAATTATTTAATAATTATTTGGAATTATTTTAATAGTGGAAATTATTTAAAAGACTTTAATTATCTAGAAATTGCGTAATTGGCACGTGGGCAGAGTGATCGTCTCACTAAGTATTTATGATAATACTTACGCATCTCTTTTCCTGTGATGCAGGTGGTAGAAATGTTTAAGCGCGGAATCAAGGCCGAAGAAGAGGATGATAGGATTTATGTTTTATTCATTTTGCTTAAGTTGTTAGAGTTATTTGATATTTGATTTATTTGATATATTGGCTTCTGTTGTTGAATTGATATTATGATTTATTGAATTATTTATTTAAAGACTTCCGCTAGAATTGCTTAAGTATTTAAAAAAAAAAAAAAAAAAACTCGGTTGTTTCATTTTGGTATCAGAGTCTAGACGGTTTTAGGACTGTTAGGTTGATAGTTTTTAGTATCATCCTCTTCGGGCTTCAGGAGATTCCGCGGTGAGTTTTGTTTGTGTTGTTGGTTTTGTGTTTTGTATCTCACCTCTTTGTTCCATACAGTGAGATGGACGGTGTTGCTCGAGGTAGAGGTAGAGGCCGAGGTAGAGGCCGCGGTCGTGGCCATGGCAGAGGCCATGGAGGTCGTGGAGGTCGGGGTCGTGGCGAGCCAGAGGATTCGGGCGAGAGTGTTGCGCCGAGTGTGGCGACTGCGTCGGTGACCCAGTCTGTTTCAGCGGCGAGTGAGGCCGGTTTGGGCGTCGGTGGTGGCGCGGGGGTTGGAGCGGCCCCAGGTGGGGGTGCGGCTCCGGCTCAGGGTCGAGATGACATAGTTGTGGGGTTACTTACACAGTTGCTGGCACGTTTTCCGCCAGTGGTTCCTCAGCAGGCTCCGGGTGTTCCTCCGATGGCCGGTGTACCGCAGGGTGCGCCAGTGTTTGGGCAGCAGGGTGCTGCAGTGCTTGGTCAGCCGGGTGCGGCTTTTGTTGGGCAGCAGGGGGATGCGGTGGTTGGTCATCCGTCTTACGTAGAGATGATGGGACAGATGCAGCGTATCGGGACGCCTTTCTTTGAGGGCGGAGTTGGCCCAGAGGTGGCCGATGAGTGGAAATCGAGAGTGGAGCGGAACTTCCAGTCGATCAGGTGTCCAGTTGAGTACCAGGTTGAGTTAGCGGTTCACTATCTGAGTGGTGACGCGCATTTATGGTGGCGGGCTGTTCAGGGCAGGAGAGCTGTCTGGACTTGGGGCGAGTTTGTGGCGGAGTTTGACGCCAAGTACTTTCCTCAGGAGGCTCGAGATCGACTTCAGTTGCGGTTTATTGCCTTGACGCAGGGAGATCGTTCAATGCGTGAGTACGACGCAGAGTTTAGCAGGCTAGTGGTGCATGCTGGTCTTGGTGTAGGCGGTGAGCGTGGGGTTGTGCAGAGGTTCCTTCAGGGGCTTCGTCCGAGTATCAGGACTCAGTGCCGAGGTCGTGAGTTTGCCATGAGGGCAGAGTTAGTGGAGCTAGCAGCTTCCATTGAGGAGGACCTTCGTGAGCAGGTTGGTCCGGTGGTGGTGCCGTCTGCGGATGCTCCTGCTATCCATCCTCGGAGTCAGCAGCAGTAGTCGCAGCAGCGCCGTAATTCGAGTGTTGGTTCTGGTTCTGGCAGGGGCGGCAGGCCTGCACAGGGTCAGAAGAGGAGTCGGGAGGAGGTTTCTTCCGGCAGCCGTTTTCCTCGTGGTTCGTGTTACGGGTGCGGCAGCATGGAGCACCGAGTGTCTAGTTATCCCAAGAAGGAGGTGCGTTGTCCCAAGAAGGAGGTGCCTCGGGATACTAGAGTGTGCTTCCATTGCGGAGATCCGGGGCATATCAGGCCGAGGTGCCCCAAGATGCAGAGTTTGACAGTGGGCTCGACCAGTGACTCAGGTGGCAGCGGTTCAGCCAGTGGGCCAGTTGGGGCCGGGACCGAGGGTCTACTCTTCGACAGAGGTTGGCCAGACGAGTCAAAGCGGGCAGATCACAGGTACATTTATTTACTCAGACTTCGTAAATTCCCTAAGTTTTGTGGTTGCTGTTTGTTTGCGATATTTTGCCTGTGATGGTTAGCAGGGTCTCATAGTTTTAAATGTGGAGGGACCTTGTTAGTCGGTGGCGTTCAGTCACATGTTTTGTTCGATTCTGGAGCATCTAATTGCTTCATCACTCCGGAGTGGGCCGAGAGTAGTGGCATCCGGAGCAGCGCGGGTGAGCGTGCAGGCATGGTCAAGGTGGCTGGAGGTGGTTTCCTGGCTACTTTGGGCCGTGCTAGAGGCGTTGATATTCAGATTGCGGGGCAGTCGATGCCAGCGGATTTGGTGATTAGTCCGGTGGAGTTATATGACGTCACTCTGGGGATGGACTGGTTATCTTTTTACCGGGTTCATCTGGATTGCTACAGAGGCAGAGTGGTCTTTGAGCGTGATGGCGGGAGGTTAGTGTTTCAGGGTGTGAGACCGACTTCCGGGAGCATAGTGATCTCGGCGATTCAGGCAGAGCAGTTGATTGAGCGAGGCTGTGAGGCCTATTTGGCGACGATCTCTATGGCGGAGTCCAGTGGTGAGGTGGTTTTCGAGGATATTCGGGTGGTTAGAGAGTTTCCAGAGGTTTTTCAGTCGTTGACGGGGTTACCACCTTCGCGGTCAGATCATTTCACGATTGAGTTAGAGCCGGGGACAGCGCCGATATCTAAGACGCCTTACAGGATGGCTCCAGCAGAGTTGGCAGAGCTGAAGAAGCAGCTAGAGGACCTTTTGAGTAAAGGGTTCATTCGACCGAGTGTTTCACCGTGGGGAGCACCAGTTCTGTTTGTGAAGAAGAAGGATGGGAGTTTCCGGCTGTGTATTGATTACCGGGGATTGAACCGAGTTACTGTGAATAACAGGTACTCTCTCCCGAGGATTGACGAGTTGTTGGATCAGTTGAGGGGTGCTACTTGGTTCTCCAAGATAGACTTGGCATCGGGTTATCATCAGATCCCGATAGATGAGGCGGATATCCGCAAGACTGCTTTCAGGACGCGTTATGGGCATTTTGAGTTTGTGGTTATGCCTTTCGGTTTGACGAATGCGCCTACGGCATTCATGAGGTTGATGAACGATGTATTCAGGGAGTATTTAATTTGGATGTGTTTATCATCATCTTCATCGACGACATTTTGGTTTATTAGAGGAGTCCGGAGGAGCATGAGACTCATTTGAGGTTCATTCTGGAGAAGCTTCGAGAGCATAAGCTGTATGCTAAGCTGAGCAAGTGCAGTTTCTGGCAGCGAGAGATGGGTTTTCTCGGACATATTGTTTCTGCAGAGGGAGTGTCTATAGATCCGGCGAAGATAGAGGCCATCAGAGATTGGCCTAGACCTAGTAGTGCTACTGAGATCAAAAGCTTTCTTGGGTTAGCAGGATATTACAGGAGATTCGTCAGGGGTTTTGCGAGTATGGCACAGCCGATGACGAAGTTGACTGGGAAAGATGTCCCTTTTGTGTGGTCGCCTGAGTGCGAGGAGAGCTTTGAGAAGCTCAAGGAGTATTTGACTAGTACACCTGTTTTGGCGTTACCCGAGCCAGGGAAGCCTTATGCAGTGTACACTGATGCTTCAGGTATTGGTCTGGGTTGTGTGCTGATGCAGGAGGGCAGAGTTATTGCTTACGCTTCGAGGCAGTGGCAGGGGAGTGAGCGTAACCGTCCTACCCATGATCTAGAGTTGGGAGCGGTGGTCTTTGCGCTTAAGATCTGGAGATCGTATTTGTATGGTGGTTCAGTTCAGATCTTCACTGACCACAAGAGTCTTAAGCACATTTTTACTCAGCCGATGCTGAATGCGAGACAGACGCGCTGGGTTGAGTTTTTGGCAGATTATGACTTGGAGATTATCTATCATCCGGGCAAGGCTAACCTAGTGGCAGATGCTTTGAGTCGACGTAGGTGTGATTCGGCTTTAGAGCAGGATGTTGAGGCGTTGGTGGGCGAGATAAGCACTTTGCGCCTTTGTGCTATTTCGCGGGAGCCTTTGGGTTTAGAGGCAGTTGATCAGGCAGATTTGTTGAGCAGAATCAGAGTGGCTCAGGAGAGCGATCAAAGTCTGATTGATGCATCACGAATACCGAGTTCTGAGTATCAGGTATCTGAGAACGGGACTATTCTGGTTCGTGGTCGGGTTTGTGTACCCAAGGTCGAGGAGTTGAGACAGCAGATTCTGAGGGAGGCTCATTCGAGCAAGTTTTCGATCCATCCAGGAGCGACCAAGATGTATCGTGATCTCAAGAGGTACTATCATTGGGTTGGGATGAAGAGAGATGTGGCGGATTGGGTTGCGAGGTGCAACACTTGTTCCTTGGTGAAGGCTGAGCATCAGGTTCCAGGTGGTCTATTACAGAGTTTACCCATTGCAGAGTGGAAGTGTGACATGATTACGATGGATTTCGTGGTTGGGCTACCTATTTCGAGGACGCATGATGCTTTTTGGGTTATTGTGGATCGGTTGACCAAGTCAGTACATTTCTTGGCCATCAAGAAAACAGATGGGGCAGCTGTTTTGGCTAGGAAGTTTGTGCGTGAGATTGTGAGGCTGCATGGAGTGCCAGCCAGTATAGTGTCAGACTGGGATCCGAGATTTGCCTCAGAGTTTTGGAGTGCATTTCAGACTGAGATGGGCACTAAGGTGCATATGAGTACGACATATCATCCGCAGACAGATGGGCAGTCAGAGAGGATGATTCAGACTTTAGAGGATCTGTTGAGGATATGTGTGCTAGATTGGGGTGGTCATTGGGCGGATCACTTGAGCTTGGTTGAGTTTGCTTACAACAACAGCTTCCAGGCGAGTATTGGCATGGCTCCTTTCGAGGCTTTGTATGGGAGACCATGTAGGACACCCATATGCTGGACCCAAGTGGGGGAGCGCAGCATTTATGGAGCTACTTATGTTTAGGAGACGACTGAGAAGGTTCGTGTTGTGAGGCTGAACATGAAGGAAGCTCAGGATAGACAGAAGAGTTACGCAGATAGACGCAGACGAGAGCTTGAGTTTCAGGTTGGAGATAGAGTGTATCTCAAGATGGCGATATCATCCGCAGACAGATGGGCAGTCAGAGAGGACGATTCAGACTTTAGAGGATCTGTTGAGGATGTTTGTGCTAGATTGGGGTGGTCATTGGGCGGATCACTTGAGCTTGGTTGAGTTTGCTTACAACAACAGCTTCCAGGCGAGTATTGGCATGGCTCCTTTCGAGGCTTTGTATGGGAGACCATGTAGGACACCCTTATGCTGGACCCAAGTGGGGGAGCGCAGCATTTATGGAGCTACTTATGTTCAGGAGACGACTGAGAAGGTTCGTGTTGTGAGGCTGAACATGAAGGAAGCTCAGGATAGACAGAAGAGTTACGCAGATAGACGCAGACGAGAGCTTGAGTTTCAGGTTGGAGATAGAGTGTATCTCAAGATGGCGATGTTGAGGGGTCCTAACAGATCCATCGCAGAGAATAAGCTGAGTCCGCGTTTTATGGGTCCGTTTCCAGTTGTGGAGTGAGTGGGACCGTTGGCGTACAGGTTGGAGCTACCTCCGATTATGAGAGCCTTTCACAAGGTGTTTCATGTATCGATGCTGAGGAAGTGTCTTCATCCTTCTGAGGAGTTAGTGGCTCAGATTCCAGAGGATCTTCAGCCAGATTTGACGGTTCCGGCAGTGCCTGTGAGGATTCTTGAGAGGAGAGTCAAGGTTCTACGGAACAAGAGGATACCGTTATTGAGAGTTTTGTGGACTTGTGGCGGTATTGAGGAGGAGACTTGGGAGCCAGAGGTAAAGATGAAGTTGAAGTTCAGGAAGTGGTTCGACAAGCAGAGTGTGGAGTGAGCTTTTTTCGTCTTTGTGGCTTTGTTTTGGTTTAGCTTGCGAGCTTTTGTTGTTGTTGTTTGGTTTACGTTGTAAGCCATACATTTTTGAGATTTATGAGATGGAGTTTTGCCTCATTATCTGTGTTATTTAATGTTGTCTTGGATGTTACACTTGTTGACCAGTTGGGTCGTGAGACGTTTCAATCTTTTTGTTATAGGCGTTTAAGAATTTTTCTCTAAGGGCTGCGGTCCTGAATAACTCATTACATTTTGGGAGACTTTTGTTCTCTAACAGACTTACCTGAGTGCTGTGGCTTCAGTGTGAGTAGCTTATCCGAGTGCCGTGGCTTCGGTATAAGCGATGGCAGGCCCATCTGGGAGGCCGTGGCCCCAGTTTGGGTAGTTGCAGACTTGTTTGGGAGCCGTGGCCCCAATACAAGTGGTTTTGGTTTAGACTTATTTGGGAGCCGTGGCCCCAATAAGTGTCGAGGATAATGAGTTAAGAGGAAAATGTCTTGGAACGTGCGAATACATAAGATTGAGTGTGAGTCTCGGGGATCAGGTGAGGATCTCCAGTGTTGTGACCTTGCGAGGTCGGATTTTTGGTCTTGCGAGACGTGTTTTGAGTTAGGATTCGAGGTCGAATCCAGTTTAGTGGGGGAGAGTTGTAACATCCGTAAACCAAAGAATTGAGTTTTTCTGGGGTGTCGAGCGACACCAAGGTGGTGTCGATCGACACTGGTCCGAAATCGAATTTCCGGTTTGATTTAAGTCACTGGATTCGGGTCGGTTCGGGTCGGAAACCCTAGGTCGCGTTTTAAAGGTCGAGCAGCCGCTGGGAAAGCTCGTTTTTCGAGATAGAAAAGGAGGCAGAGAGTTCTAGGCGATTTTGGAGAGTTTTGAGGAGATTGATGAAGTTTCCGAGGTGGTTTGTCGTTGTTCTTTCTTGTTCATCCTTTGTTTCTCCCATTCAATCCAAATCCAAGGTGAGTACGTGACTGTGGGCTCGGGATTTCTGGATTTAGGTTGTTAGATGAATGAATAGATGAGTTTCTGTCGTTTTCGCGATGTGTATGTGTTGATTGTGGTGTTGAATCGTGTTGGATTGATTATTGTGTTATTTCTGTGTTTCTGCGTGATTCATTGCTCTTGGTATCGCTCTGTCGAGCGGGTGTCGATCGACACCAAGCTGGTGTCGGTCGACACCAATGCTGGTTCAGGGTGGTTAACCGGTTTGATCGGATTGGAATTGGTAATTGATTTGGAATTTGTTTAATCCGGTTTAATGGTTTTAATTAATTTAAATGGTTAATTGAATTGGTTTAATTAATTATTTTCGGATTAATAATTAATTAAGATTATTATTTAATTATGAGAATTATTTAATAATTATTTGAAATTATTTTAATTGTGGAAATTATTTAAAAGACTTTAATATCTGGAAATTGCGTAATTGGCCTGTGGGCAGAGTGATCGTCTCACTAAGTATTTATGATAATACTTACGCATCTCTTTTCCTGTGATGCAGGTGGTAGAAATGTTTAAGCGCATAATCAAGACCGAAGAAGAGGATGATAGGATTTATGTTTTATTCATTTTGCTTAAGTTGTTAGAGTTATTTGATATTTGATTTATTTGATATATTGGCTTCTGTTGTTGAATTGATATTATGATTTATTGAATTATTTATTTTAAAAATTCCGCTAGAATTGCTTAAGTATTTAAAAAAAAAAAAAAACTCGGTTGTTTCATTACAAAGACATTTTCTTTTAATCTTGAGAACAAAAATGAGGTGCGATATAATTGTACCCGTTCTAAGAAAAATGTGAAAAGTTTCCCGGCAATGGCATAGTCACGAACAACTCACTAGTTTTCTGGTGCTCGTCTTGAGATCATTTCCTCAAGCTCATTCAGTTCCCAAATTCATGTACCCGACGAAACTCTGCTCAAGGAGAACCTTAAACAACAAAACAATGAAACATTGAAAGTCAACTAAACAACCTGTGTTTAAGCCAAATGGAACCAAGACGTGACTCGTGACATTGAGAAATCTAAAGATTTGCGGAAAGGATTTATCTGCTATCACCTCAAGAATAAAATAAGATGGTTGTAGTCATAATCTGGTAACAAAATACATCAACCTAGACAAATCTAACTAATTGCTATTGATAATCCCTTGCTTATATAAAAAAATGCCTACAATTCATATAGATAATAACTCCATTGAAGGCATAACTAAATTCGGTTAGCAAATTAAGTTTGAACAAGAAATGCTATCAGAATTAAGACGAATTGCAACTGTCAGGTCCTCTCTCTTAAAGTAAATGAAATCCGCGTTGCCATACAAATTCATAGGGATATGAGACTTACATATATTCGTCTATGGCCCTGTTCGTTTGTCCATTCGGCTGATCCAGCCAGATGAGGATGACAACTGTTGTTCGTTTAATGCTAAAAACGCTTATCAGCCAGCTGAATCATCTAGATGACTTTTTAAATTTTAGGCAAAAATTTTAAAATCATCTGGCTGCTCCAAATCGAAACATCTGGCTGAGCCATCTTCAGCTCAAACTCACAAATTACAAAAATAACCTTCGCATATCACAAACCTAAATCTTTTTTCACTTTCTTCTCCACTATCGCGACTTCTCTCTCTCCGGCGGCGACTTCTCTCTCTCCGGCGGCAACTTCTCGCTCTCCGACGGGCGTGACTTCTCTCTCTCCGGCGGTGACTTCTCTCTCTCTGACGGGCGCAACTTCTCTCTCTCTCCGACGGGCGTGACTTCGATTTGTTATGTGAAGCTCTTGTGTTTGTGCGTGACTTCTCTGTTCGGTACGGTTTCGCTCTAGCTGAAATTGATTTAGGGTCTCTCTCATCTGAACAATTTCAAATTCAGTTGAGATTCTACATCTCTTTTTCGGGGTTTAGGTTGTCATCAATTCTGATATCTGCTGATTGTTTTTCCATAAACAGTTTTTCCTAAAACTTTGTAGATTTTGTATGTGATAGTATCAGCAGTTTTGTTTAGCATAATGTGTTTTTTGTGGGGACGCGTTTTTTGTGTATAAGCTCGGCTTGGTTGTCAAACCCATGAAGGATCAAAATCCATTTTCACGTGATTACTCTTGTGGGATTAGATTCTTTGCTTTAAGAAAAATGGCTGACTTTGCTTATATGTTCCCGCCACAGTTGCATATACACAGTTGGTCTTGATTTGTTCTTGCTCTTGTTGTTCTTCCTCTGAAATTTCTTGTATATGCTGCAGAGATAGCTTGAGTCACATCTTCAGATAAACAATGACCTCTATACCGGGTACTGATGTAAGTATCTTTCTCTCTAATCTTATATATGATTGAATGTTTTTCCTGAAAGTTAGAATGATTTCATACAAGAATCTTGCATGGAGTGATGAGCAAACCCGATACTATCTTCAACTGAGAATTGAAGAGAAAGAGAAAGGAAATATAAGAGTGCAGAATGCTAATGAAACTGCGAGAAAGACAATCATAGAAAAGTTCTATGAGAGATTTGGAGAAAGACATGAATGGAAAAAGTTTGGGTCCAAGCTCACTACTTGCAAGAAGCAATTCGATTCATACAAGAAACTTATTCACAATAGAACCGGTTTAGGTTACTTTCCAGATGGCTCCATAGATATGTCGGAGGATTGGTGGGGTGAGCGAATTAAGGTATATATAGTGTTAAGTGGATTTGGTACTTGGTGTTTTTGTTCATGGTTTTTGGTACTTAGTGTTTCAGTTTGATTTCAGGAATGGAATGGAGCTCAAAAGTTAAAAGATAAAACATTAGCAAACTTGGATTTGATGGAAAAAGTTTTTAGTACAGTTCACGTAAGTGGAGCTGAAGGTTGGACTGCTCAGCAAGGTGAAGAACATTTAAACACAATGCATCTGGATCAAGATCTCGGTGTGATAACACAGGTTTTAACCCAAATATTATACTGCAAGTGCACAGACAATCACAGTAGTATAGAAGGGGATCGAATCCACATAGACCAAGGTTACACTACAAATCTTTGAGAGTAAAGTAGAGCTAAGACAATATATGGTTTTGTTTGTGACTAAATGGCATTCAAAAGCAATAGTAAAACGATGTATATAAATTCAAGTGGAGAAAAGCGCTAGACTTCAGGGAGATTCGCAGGGAAATCAAGAAATGCATAGATTGATAAACGAGCAAGGGAAATCATTAAGCAACGTTCTAGAACTCAAGTCACGATTATATAATCAACCTACTGTCGTAGCGCCAATTACTATGTCTAACAACCTAAGATTCTAAACTGTCGTTTGAATTCAGGAGGTTAAACACGCATTAAGATCAAGCTTAATATGCTCACAAAACGCCATAACATCAACTTTCGCAGGCTATGGACGTTTTGCTCATCTAAGTTCTTTCAGGCGTTTAATCAAACACTTTTGGTGCGCTAAACAACCTATGATCAGAAACTAGGTAGCTAATCAAGTTTCAGCAATAAGAACAACAACAGATGAAGAACCAGGGGATAAATCCCTGTCAAACAATCTCTATTTAGCAATTCATGAAATCCCTTTGAAAAAACCCTAAAATCTAACTAAGAGACTACTCAGACATGGTGAAAGAGAAATCACAAAGAGATGAAGAGAATTGCATAATGATATTAAGAAAATAAGGGTTTAGAATTCTTCTCCAAAATTGTCAAAAGAGGTTCAGAGATCTTCTCCCCAAAGTTTGCAAACAAACTCTCTCCAAAAACTCCAAGTGTAAATCTCAAAATCTCCAAAACTATAAAACTATAAAAGTGAAAAGTGTTTCTCTCCAAACTGGGCGTGGGGGCAGTCTCCTCTTTGTTCAGAGGGCGGCTCTCCTTTTATTCCTTCGCGTCCCAACTAGGTAAAATAGATTTCCTTATTTTGCTTCGGGTAGTTAGAGCAGGTGCTCCCGTCGCGGAGCGGGTGCTCCCGGATGAGAAGTGGTACTTCTGCGTAAGTTGGGCTCTTTTGTTCAGTTTCATCTCCTTTTTGCTCCGAACGCCCTAGCTGCTCCAATCCTCGCCTATTGCCTCCGAGTTACCTGAAATATCCTGACAAAGACTCAAAAGACTCTAGAAAACATTAGTAAACAAGGGTTAGAATGAGCCAAAATCTCCACTTATCAACTCCCCCAGACTTAAACCTTTGTTTGTCCTCAAACAAAACTCAGTTTCAGTCCTAAGAAAGAAGGTGGAAACTCGCAAGATCTCAGAAACCGTGATATAATCTGCAGACCACATACTTTAGGACTAGAGCAACACATTCCCACCAAAACCTCTCCAACATTCATCACCCACTCCAATCCATACTTGAAGTTCAGACCCTGTGAGGTTTATCTATCAAACAATAGACTCTCTACATTTATTAAAGGTGGCGTGAACTTCTTATGAAGGGCACTATCTAGAAAACGAGATTTGGTGTATTTTATGGTGAGGTTTAAAGTGTTTGGAAGGTTAGAGTGTTTAAAGGGTAAAAGTGTTTGAAGTATTTAGAGAGTAGTGTTTAGAGGGTTACCATTTTTTTTTTTCGATGGTAGATGCAAGATGTTGCACAAAATGGCAAGAGAGAATGGACTTGTTGATGTCCACAACCTCTAATCACTCTCCTTCTTTCTTGATTAACAAACTCCAAACTCCACTTCTTCTTCCACGGGGCTTGTCACGTGCTAAGGGACATATGTCTTCGAGTTTTTGAGACCCTTTCCTTCATCCTTCAAATTACATATATATATATTTTTTCTTTCTTTCTTTCTTTTTTTTTTTTTTTTTTTTTTTTTGAAGATGAAAGATGGAAGGATGAAGGGGGTCTATACATATGCACGTCCCTTAAGACACAAAGAATGAGACAGTAGATATCGTACCCCAAACAACTGGACGACTTGAATTTTTTTGATGGTATGATCGGAGCCGGTGCTCCAAAGTTAAGAGCAGGTGCTCGGTCCATTTTTCTCCTACACTCACGATTCTTTAGCAAGAGTGAGTTAGAGGTTGCGTCAGTCCTGTTCTCTCCGACCCTTTTGCACACATCTGCATATAAGAGAGAGATAAAAACACAAGAGTACATATGGGTTGAAAAGTGGTTAGGCTTTTTGGTGGGTACTAGCTAAAGATGAGCTAGCTATTCAGGATCAGCAAGAGCGGTATAAAGGGAAAAGAAGTCCTGAATATGTATGGTGCAACTCTCTTCACACTACAAGAAGTATAGGCCATTTGCGACGGAAAATATCGTCGCAATTCCGTCGCAAATGACCATTTGCGACGGAATTGCGAATGAAGAATATCCGTCGCAAATCGTTCGTCGCAATGCCTGTTCCGTCGCAAATCCCTCGCAAGTTTGCGACGGATTTGCGAAGGCATCGACTCCGTCGCCAAGTTGCGATTTATTTGCGACGGAATCAGCTCTATCGCAAATTTACGACGGAAATTATTCCGTCGCAAACTTGCGAGGAAAAGATTCCGTCGCAAATTTGCGAGGGAATAATTTCCGTCGCAAGTTGGCGAGGTTTGCGACGGAATCTTTTCCTCGCAAGTTTGCGAAGGAAATTTTTCCGTCGCAAGTTTGCGACGGAATCTTTTCCTCGCAACGTTGCGTCGGAACAATTTCCCTCGCAACGTTGCGAGGAAAAGATTCAGTCGCAAACCTCGCAAACTTGCGACGGAATTTTTTCCGTCGCAAACTTGCGACGGAATCTTTTCCTCGCAAGTTTGCGACGGAAACAACTTCCGTCGCAAATTTTAATTAATATTTTTTTTTTAATTTTAATTTCGTAATTGTTAAATTGATTTTTTATTTTAATTTGTAATTAAAAAAAATAAAAATTAAAAGAAGAAAATTAAATAAATATTAAAATTAAAATAAAATTTTAATTCAAATATCATAAAAATTATTCATAAATAACATTAAAAATAGACAAAAAAAAACGAAAACTAAAATTCGGCGGATGGTCCCGATCCGCCCTGATCCTGTCCCGATCCGCCCTGATCCGATCTGCTAGGTCCGTCCTGTTGTTGACGCAAACGGTCCATAAGCTCCTTGAGCTTCGGATCCGAGTTGCCCAAATAGTCGAACATCTGTTCGAACAGGGCAACCTTCGTCTCCTGTGCAGTCAACTTCTCCTTCAACGTAGCGACCTCGTTGGAATCCTGAAGCTGACTTGAAGCGGAACCGCAAACATAACCGCTCCCAGTATCGATTTGGGATTGAAGAGAACCAACCCCAATCATCTTCCCCTTTCTACGGGGAGCGGACTGAAAAACAAAAAAAAACATTGAAATTAATAAACCAACAATATACATAGGTAAAAAATAAGTTGAACTAAAAAAATATGATAAAAATTTACCTGAACAAAAATCTTGTTCTTTACGGCCACATAAGAACCAGAACCGATGCTGTCGGGATCATCATTCTGAGTCAACTCTTGTAGTTTTGAGTTAACGTCGTTGTAGAGCTCCTCAGAATCGTCATCCAAGAAAGTGCCATCCGGCCTCCGTTTCGTATACGCGAGGACTTCCAGCAAATCTGTCTCAGATTCCCCTCTTTCCTCGGCCTATGAAATAAATTTTGATTCGATTAGATAAATACGGAAAAAATGAAAAAAAAAATAAAAGAAATAGAAATATTTTTTAAAAATAATTTGACAAAAACTTACAAACATTCGGCCGCGGGCTAAGAATGAAGTTCGGCCGGAGCGATGAGTAGAATGTTTGCTCTTCGCTCGAGCGGCCTTACTGTTCCCACTCCTCTTCTGGTGGTCAGGATCCAACCAATATGCAACCAAGCCAGCCCACACGTTCGGGTCAAAGTGAGTTGGCTTGGCGTCATCTCCCTTAGCGAGCCACAACTTCTTCCACCGAGAAACCATATCAGGCAACCGATCACGGACTTTGGCACAGAACTCATGGTAGACTATGGCGGTAAAACCAGATTCCCAGTGATACTTGCGCTTGAAAAAAAAAATCAAATAACAATAATACAATGTTAGTTATTAGCAATTAAAAAATATTTTTAAAAAGTAAATACGAATCAAACTCGTACTTACCGCAAAAGTAGTGAACCAGCGTTGAAGAACGGGTTCCTTTACATCCGTCCACCGGGCAATAGGATCTTTGTAATCCTTTTCAAAAACTTCCGTAACCGCAGAAGCGACGGATGAATCATTAGTTAACCTGAAAAAGAAAACAATAGACTTTAACTTTACAAAATGTATAATATAAAATAAAACAAAAAACTATAAAAATTAAAAATATATACCAGAAAGTCTTCGGTGGGCGGTTAGGATGAAGGTTAGGGAGGTGATGATGACCAGGCTCATCTAAAATCTCCCTAACCGCCGCATAAAATGGGGCTCTAGAGGCCTCAAATCTGGCATCAATTGCGGCTGCGGGACGAGGTGGGGATGGAGACCGAGACCGGGTCTGCTGCTCCTCCCGGCCCGTAGAACCATGGGAACTACTAGTAGGGTTCCCATGACCAAGAGACACGGAAGGAGAACGAGCACCACGGGAACCCCCGGAACCTCCGGATCCCTGACTCAGGAACTGCCGATAAGAGTTTTGTTGCTCCATCTGCAACAAATAAAAAAGTGAAATTAGCAATTTTAAAAAAATTATTCCCAAAAAATATTCCAATTATCACACAATTTTTATAAAATTACTATATAAACTAATAATTAAAATTACTAACCTAAAATCTAAAATTCTAAAATCTATAATTAATCTAATCACATGAACAAATAAAATTCTGGAAACTAAAACAGTTAGAAATATTGTAACTTCCAAAACTATTATAATCACATTTCCAATCTAATAGTTTAAATTTTAAATCTAAAATCTATAATTCTAAATTAATCTAATAATTAAAATTTCAAATCTAAAATCTAAAATTCTAAATTCCGAAATTAATCTAATCAAATGAACAAATTAAATTCTAGAAACTCAAAAAATTCTTACTAAAACTATTATAATCACAATCTAAAATTCTAAATTCTAAAATTGTAAATTCTAAAACTCTAAATTCTAAAACTCTAAATTCTAAATCTAAAATTCTAAATTCTAAAACTAATCTAATAATTACAATTTTCAATCTAAAATCTAAAATTCTAAATTCTAAAACTAATCTAATAATTACAATTCTAAAACTAAACTAAACTAATCTAAAATTCTAAAACTAATCTAAAATTCTCAAACTAAACTAATCTAAAATTCTAAAACTGAAATAAACTAATCTAAATTCTAAAACTAAACTAAACTAATCTAAAACTAAAATAAACTAAATTAAATTATAAAAACGAAAATGGTTTTTATTTACCAGATCTGGACGGCGGCGGCGGTGTGGAGGAGAAGAGGAGCGGCGGCGATCGGGCGTGGAGGAGACGGCGGTCGGGCGTGGAGGAGACGGCGGTCGGGCGTTCGGCGGGGCGGCGTGCGGCGTGCGTGCGGCGTTCGGCGGCGTGCGGCGTTCGGCGGGGCGGCGTGCGGCGTTCGGCGGGGCGGCGTGCGGCGTGCGGCGTGCGTGCGGCGTTCGGCGTTCATGCGGCGTGCGGCGTGCGTGCGGCGTGCGTGCGGCGTTCGGCGGCGTGCGGCGTTCGGCGGGGCGGCGTGCGGCGTTCGGCGGGGCGGCGTGCGGCGTTCGGCGTAGGCGAAGCGGAGCGGGGCGGCGTAAGTTTTCGGAGAGGAGGGGTCGGTTTGAGTTACCTCTCAAATTGGTGCACTTCATCCAGATTTCGCAATATGTAATTGTGAGCCGCACTCAAATGTTTATGGTCTCACGATTTTTCCTTCAACTTTCCAGCAAGTCTGCCTATTTCTTTGAAGATGCTGGGGACAACATGCCTATAAACAGGTGCAACGCCTCCATCATCGTATCGTTTCGTAGCGGTTCTTTTCGTTCTCACATTTGGACTAAAATAGTAAGACGAGAAGTTAGATGTTTCCTCTGTCAAACTTCCTTGTACGATGGATCCCTCTACTTTTGCAAGGTTTTTAGCCTTTCCCTTCAAGTGTCCCATAAAACGTTCGAACGGATACATCCACCTGAATTGCACAGGCCCCCCCAGTTCCGCTTCATATGGCAAGTGTACCGTTAGGTGTTCCATCACGTCGAAGAATGAAGGAGGAAAGATCATTTCCATGTTACATAACAAGACAGCAATGTTTTTATTTAATTTCTCTACCCCGACTTCTGTCAGTGTTCGCGTGTAAAGATCTCGGAAAAACGCCCCAATACCTATAATATAATATATATCCACCGTTAACAAATTAATAAAAACATATTTAATTATATATGTACATATATAAACTCAATTAAAAGAAATGTAACTACTTGTTTACCAGCAATTGCTTCGTGGACATGAGACGGCAATAGTTCTTGTAATGCAAACGGTAGTAGTCGCTGCATGAAAACATGGCAATCGTGGCTCTTCATACCAGAAAATTTTTGTCCTTGCTCTATACATCGCGAGAATTTGGAAACATATCCATCCGGAAATTTGACATCTGAGGCCACCCAATAAAATAGAGCTCTCTTCGCATCTGCAGACAATCGAAAACTTGGAATTGGCTGTTTGCCGTCTGTAGTAATCTCCAACTCGCTTCTTTTGCATATTTCTGCTAAGTCCAGCCTCGATTTCATATTGTCTTTACTTCTCCCTTGGACATTCAAAATGGTATGCATGATGTTATCAAAAAAATTCTTCTCGATATGCATAACGTCCAAATTATGTCGCAAAAGATGATCCTTCCAATATGGGAGTTCCCAGAATATACTTTTTTTTGTGCCAATTGTGTGCTTGTCCATATCCATCAGGCATGTTTGCAGTACAATGCCAATTGCCCCCACGTTTGCATGTCTCCTCACCACCATAATGATCTATCTGATCAAGCAACTCCTGTCCCGAAAGACAATCCGGAGGGGGACCGCGGACAACTTTATTCTTCGTAAATAAAACCCTGTTCCTTCGGTACCTGTGATTGGTAGGAAGAAAACGACGGTGACAATCAAACCAACAAGGTTTTCTTCCACGCCTCAGCTGAAATGCTTCTGTCCTACCCAAACAGTGTGGACACGATAGTCTTCCGTGCGTAGTCCACCCTGACAACATTCCATAAGCTGGAAAGTCGCTAATCGTCCACAATAATACTGCGCGCATGATGAAATTTTGTTGCTGTGAGCAATCAAAGGTGCAGACTCCTGAATACCAAAGTTGTTTCAACTCGTCAATCAAAGGTTGCAGAAATACATCTAGGGATCGCCTCGGATGCTTAGGACCTGGCACTAAAATAGTTAAGAACAAAAATTCTCGCTGCATGCACATTGTCGGCGGAAGATTGTATGGCGTCAGTATGACGGGCCATATCGAATATCGTCTCCCTGACATACCAAATGGACTAAATCCATCTGTGCATAATCCTAGATAAACATTCCTGGACTCATTAGCGAAGTTTGAATGTAACGTCTGAAAGTGTTTCCACGCCTTTGCATCTGAGGGATGTGTTATCTCTCCATGATGTGTGGAATGTTCTGCATGCCATCTCATTGACGCCGACGTCATTTCCGATTGGTATAACCGTTTCAATCTTTCAGTGATTGGCAAGTACCACATACGTTGGTAAGGGACCCGCCTCCTTCCAGTAGTGGGTTTGTATCTCGGCTTCCCACAAAATCGACATTCCTGCAGCTTATCATCATCTTTCCAGAAAATCATGCAATTGTCAATGCATACGTCAATCATTTCGTAAGGTAACCCAAGACCCGCAACCAACTTCTGTATTTCATAGTAATTACCAGCAGACAGATTATCTTCCGGTAAATACTCTTGAAATAGTCCAGCCCACTTATCCATGTTACTTTCGCTGCTGTTATCTTCACTTTTAATTGTCATCATCCTAGCTGCTAGTGACAATCTAGAAAGTCCCTCTCTACACCCCTCGTAAAGTGGTTGATTTGCAGCATCTAACATATCGTAAAACTTTTGTGCATCGATGTTGGGTTCTTCCAAAATTGCTTCCGGTGGATTATCAGCAAGAACAGGGGTAGTTTCATGAAATGCATCTGTAACCATATCATGAAACCTATTCCCTTGCTGATACCCACCATCATTCCCCAATATATCAGGATGACCATAATCATAGCTAGCGTTATAATTATGTTCCTCAACCGGTACCCATTGACTCGAACCACTATTTCCCGCTTCATAGTGCGTAGTATTATAATGATTTTCCCCATGAAAATACCATACATAATAGTTTGGAACAAATCCTCTATTAAATACATGTGTTTTAGCAGTATCAACAGCGATATATTTTTTGTTCCTACATTTCGCACAGGGACAAAATATTTTACCAGTTTGCATTGCCTGTGGTTCGTTTCGTGCTTGGTTAAAGAATCCATGTAATCCTTCAACAAACTCTCTCGTCACTTCGCCGGTCACCGGATCTCTTTGATTGTACATCCAGCTTCGTAACTCATATAATCCGTAACTCATTTTTTTAGTGTTTTGGTTTTCTCTTCTTCTCTTTCTTTTTTTCCTCTTTTTCTCTTCTTCTCTTTTTTTTTTTCTCTTCTTTGTTTTTCGTTTTTATTGGTGTGAATTGTGACGTGAGTACGTCGGCTATTTATAGAATCAGAAATTTGTTTGCGATGGATTTGCGATGGATTTGCGATGGGATATTGCGACGGCTTTGCGACGGAAATAAATTTGCGAGGGAATAGCGACTGTTTTGCGACGGACTTGCGACGGAAACTTCCATCGCAATGAGTTAGGTGAACTTCATTTAACACGTGCGCACCTAACTCTTCACCTAACTCATCGCATGTCGGCCAACCACTTTCCCTCGCAAATCCGTCGCAATGTTGCGACGGATTTGCGAGGAAACAAAGAATTTTTTTATCCCTCGCAATTCCCTCGCAATTTTGCGAGGGAATTGCGATGGATACAAAAAAATTTAGGGTTTAGGGTTTCGTCTTTTGGAAAGAAAAGTGTTTACGATAACAAAATCCTACATTTGTAACTGATAATTGAATTTTAAACGATCTACACTAATAAAATATATTTCTCTGAAACTCCTTACGGTATCGAACTCATTTAAGCTTATGATATATTAAACATTACGGAAGATGTTCGTTAAACACGAATTATATGTATACCTATACGTACAAATGTATTATCAATATATAACATTTATCATATTCACATTCACCCTTTAATAAACATACACAGTAATCTATAAAACGCTAATTAGTCCGCATTTAGAACTTTATATACCCTAAACCCTAAACCAAAAATTCCGTCGCAAATCCATCGCAATTTGCGACGGATTTGCGACGGAAATGTCCCATTCCATCGCAAATCCATCGCTTTATTGCGACGGAATTGCGATGGAATAGGGGATTTCCATCGCAATTCCGTCGCAATGTTGCGATGGATTTGCGAGGGAAAGTGGTTGGCCGACATGCGATGAGTTAGGTACGCACGTGTTAAACGAAGTTCACCTAACTCATTGCGATGGAAGTTTCCGTCGCCAGTCCGTCGCAAAGTCGTCGCAAAACAGTCGCTATTCCCTCGCAAATTTATTTCCCTCGCAAATCCGTCGCAAAATCCCATCGCAAATCCATCGCAAACAAATTTCTGATTCTATAAATAGCCGACGAACTCACGTCACAATTCACACCAATACAAAGAGAAGAGAAAAAGAAGAAAAAAAGAGAGAGGAAAAAAAAAAACACCAAAAAAATGAGTTACGAAGCTAGCCGGGTGTACAATCATCTTCTTACACCACGGTGGATTTTCTTTTTTACCCTAAGAAAATCCACCTCCATCTTGTTTACCCCATGTTGAATCTCTGTGGACATGAGATAATTAAGAAGGATGACGGTACGTTGATCTCTTCCTAATTATCTAATTTCCACAGAGGATCAACAGGGGATAAATGGGATGGAGGTGAATCGTCTTGGGGTAAATCTATTGGAGGATTGTGATAGATAATGCTGAGCAAACTGATATTCGCTCCAATATGCTACTAAAGGTAATAATGATTGGGATTCCAAAATGGATCGTCGCTATATGATGTTGTTGGATAGTTGTAGAGAATATGGGGATTTATATTCGAGCTGAGAGTGAGAGATAACCCACTGAGGTGTATTAGGTATGAAGTTGATAACGGAGGATACGATATATAAGCGCTTATATATCGTATCCTCCGTTATCAACGTCATACCTAATACACCTCAGTGGATTATCTCTCACTCTCGGATATAAATCCCCATCTTCTCTACTACTATCCAACAACATCATATTTTGCGACGGAATTGCGATGGAATGTTTAATTTTTAGGTTTCCATCGCAATTCCGTCGCAAAATTGCGAGGGAATTGCGATGGACTGTTTAATTTTTATGTTTCCATCGCAAAATCGTCGCAAACTTGCGATGGAATTGCGATGACTTCGCAAAGCCCTCGCAATTCCATCGCAAGACCGTCGCAAGATTGCGACGGAAACATTTCCATCGCAAACGTGCGACGGATTTGCGATGACTTCGCAATTCCCTCGCAATTCCATCGCAAGACCGTCGCAAAGTTGCGACGGAAACAATTTCATCGCAAACTTGCGACGGATTTGCGATGGCTTCGTATTCCGTCGCAAAACAGTCGCAAATCCGTCGCAAAGTCATCGCAAATTTGCGACGGAAATTTTCCATCGCAAAGTTCCTTCGCAATGAGCTTGTTTTCTTGTAGTGTCACTATCTAGTGCCCAAAACAAGAAGTATTTAAAGTTCAGTTTAATCCAGATAAAATAGAGTCTATGTCATTCTGATGAAACCTCGATGGGAGGGAAAATATTCTGGACGGAGTAGGATCCGATTGTGCAGAAGCTTCAGCTCGTCCTTGTACTCTAATTCTGCAGCAATGGTCACTAGAGAGATGGTAAAATCGAGGTATCAGCTCGCTAATGGTTTAAGACTCATCATAGATCTTGGTCCTAGTTCCCACATAAGTTTTGACTTGACTCATACGACGAACTGACTCAATGAAACAAAAACAAAAGAAGAAAATAAAGAAGTGCAGAAAGCGACCCTCCCTCTGACTTACTCCACATAGTCCTCGATGTGAGAATAAATCTGAGAAGTGTCTAAAATAAAGAGAAATAAAAAAAATATGATAAAGTGATGGAGGAAAAATGTTACTGGGAATCACCGAGTGGTGTGTTCCTCCGGACTCTGACTTTCGTTGCTGTCGGTGCGGCGCCTACGACGTGAGAGTCGCTCATAAGGGGCCGCCGCTTCTGTGGTGGTGGAGGAGCATCCTCGGGCTAACATCTGCAAGATCCTCTGGCTGGCGGAGTTGGACCGGTAAGGTCCGTTGGCGATGGTCTGCCAGAAACGAGACGCGATGCCGAATTTCTTCGGGAAGGTAAGGTCTGCGTCTTCTGAATGGAACCCGTAGAGATCGCAGAAGTGCTCCATGGGTATGCTGTACTTCTTTCCTCCAGCAAAGAAAGAGAGTGTGGCTTCCTTGACCAGTGGTGTCTCCGGATTCGCATAGGTGATGCGTACGGTGGCGAGGCACTGTCTAGCCAGGTCGGGGTAAAGAGGTGAGGTCTCTAAGGCAAACCCCATGAGCTTGGCGTGAAGGAGGATACTCTTCACTTGGTCGTGGATGCCAAGTCTCTTGAGTGTCTCAGCGCACATCAGACGTGTGGGCTCCATCTCGACATTGAGCAGCTTGTTGTAGTAGAAACAATCTACTTGGTCCCAGCGGCTGTCGGAATTCACAGGAATGGTATCGTCGGGAAGGTTAAAGGGCACGCCATCAGGTCGCGGCCAAGGGTAAGTCGACGAAGTGACGTCGCTTGGGCCGGCTACGTGCTTGTCCTTCCGCGTAGAGAATCTCTGCTTAGGAGCCATATCCTGTAAAATAGGCAAACACGCAAGAGAATGAGATACAAGTGCTTGGCGAAACCAAGTACAATGATGAAGAACAAAATCTACTCGGTTCCAAAATTGAGAGCTTTAGTGATTAAATAGTTCATAGATGCAGCAATCAGCTCAACACAAGAGTAAACCGACGCAAATCACACAATCAGAATTTCGCTAGCACAATATACCCACTTTTTCCATATTTCTACAGATTTTTCATGTGTTAAATTTGCAACAAAAGCTCTCACAATCAAGTCGAAATCAATCATTATACCATCTAGAACATATGTGAGCAAGCAAATCAAGTAGTATATCACCCAAAAGTTCACATTACCCATCAAAATCGTGACTGTAAAAGGGGGTTTCAGAGAGATACCTTGCTTGGTTTGCGAAATCGATGAGAGATACAGAGAGAGGAGAGAAATCCGACCGGTTTAGACTCAAAAATCGCTCGAAACGGTTGAGAATTCAGAGAGTTAGAGTTTGAGAAAAATCGAGAGGGAGAGGAAGAAAAAGAAGGAAACCGTCGTTTGAAGAGAGAAAATTAAGCGACGAGGGGGGTTTTAAAAACGAAATCGGTCCGGTTTTCGGAGAACCCGGGGGTTTAAAGCAATCTATTGTGAAATTTAACCGGATTTGAATCGATTTCGGGTTTAAGAAAACTTACCTGGTTCGCGCATGGCGAGCACCCTAGCGGAGCAGGTGCTCCGGATCAGAATAGGGTGCTCCGACGATTTGTCCGCTATCTTCTTTCCTTGGTGAGCCTGCTGGAGATTTCCATAGGGCACTCCCATCGACCTTCCACTTTTAAAAGTGACCGATGGGGAAGAACAAATTCATGTCTTCCCTTTTTTTTTATTATTTTTTTTTTGAAACAGAAAAACAAAACTAAAAATTAGTGGTTAGAAATTAAAAAGATTCAAAGTTAGAGACTCTTACCGGTGGGTTGCCTCCCACCAAGCGCTTGTTTTAAGTCATTAGCTTGACTTCGTTGCACATATGTTAATCATAAGAATCAAAAGGTTGGGCCAATGCATATTTTGTCCTTCTCCTGTTATTGCAAAAAACAACATGTGCCAAACAATATCCAACTATCCATGCCAAAGAGGCCAACTTTACATCAAACAACTCTACTACGAATAGAGCATATAACTTGAAATTTTCTTTGATGCTTAGATGTTCATGAGGATCAAATGCATTTGATGGAAAAATAAAGTCAACTTCAGGTTTAAAAGAGTTCATTACAAAATAGTCAACTTCATCTCCATCAATCATGTAAAACACTATATCCTCTTCTCTAAAATCTATCTCAACCTTAGAACCTTCTGCTTCATTCAAGATTTTATCTAGATCAAGCACATCTCCTAGGTAAGATTCTTCAAGAATAGATTTAGATTCCTCAAGCACTGGAAACACTACAAGAATAATAGGCCATTTGCGACAGAAAATAACGTCGCAATTCCGTCGCATTTGCGAATGAAGAATTTCCGTCGCAAATCGTTCGTTGCAATGCCTATTCCGTCGCAACTCCGTCGCAAGTTTGCGACGGATTTACGAAGGAATCTACTCCGTCGCCATGTTGCGATTTATTTGCGACGGAATGAGCGCTATCGCAAATTTGCGACGGAATTTGGTCGTCGCAAATTTGCGACGGAATCTGGTCGTCGCAAATTTGTGACGGAATATGCTCGTCGCAACTTTGCGACGGAACAGATTACGTCGCAAGGTTGCGATGGAAATTGTTCCGTCGCAAATTTGCGATGGAAATTTTTCCGTCGCAAATTTCATTTAATATTTTTTTTATTTTAATTTGTAATTTAAAAAAATTAAAAATTAAAAAAAGAAAATTAAATAAATATTAAAATTAAATAAAATTTTAATTCAAATATCATAAAAATTATTCATAAATAACATTAAAAATAGACAAAAAAACGAAAACTAAAATTCGGCGAATGGTCCCGATCCGCCCTGATCCGATCTGCTGGGTCCGTCCTGTTGTTGACGCAAACGGTCCATAAGCTCCTTGAGCTTCGGATCCGAGTTGCCCAAGTAGTCGAACATCTGTTCGAACAGCGCAACCTTCGTCTCCTGTGCAGTCAACTTCTCCTTCAACGTAGCGACCTCGTTGGAATCCTGAAACTGACTTGAAGCGGAACCGCAAACATAACCGCTCCCAGTATCGATTTGGGATTGAAGAGAACCAACCCCAATCATCTTTCCCTTTCTACGGGGAGCGGACTGAAAAACCAAAAAAAACATTGAAATTAATAAACCAACAATATACATAGGTAAAAAATAATTTGAACTAAAAAAATATGATACAAATTTACCTGAACAAAAAGCTTGTTCTTTACGGCCACAGAAGAACCAGAACCGATGCTGCCGGGATCATCATTCTGAGTCAACTCTTGTAGTTTTGAGTTAACGTCGTTGTAGAGCTCCTCAGAATCGTCATCCAAGAAAGTGCCATCCGGCCTCCGTTTTGTATACGCGAGAACTTCCAGCAAATCCGTCTCTGATTCCCCTCTTTCCTCGGCCTATGAAATAAAATTTGATTAGATAAATACGGAAAAAATGAAAAAAAAAATAAAAGAAATAGAAATATTTTTTAAAAATAATTTGACAAAAACTTACAAGCATTCGGCCGCGGGCTAAGAATGAAGTTCGGCCGGAGCGATGAGTAGAATGTTTGCTCTTCGCTCGAGTGGCCTTACTGTTCCCACTCCTCTTCTGGTGGTCAGGATCCAACCAATATGCAACCAAGCCAGCCCACACGTTCGGGTCAAAGTGAGTTGGCTTGGCGTCATCTCCCTTAGCGAGCCACAACTTCTTCCACCGAGAAACCATATCAGGCAACCGATCATGGACTTTGGCACAGAACTCATGGTAGACTATGTCGGTAATACCAGATTCCCAGTGATACTTGCGCTTGAAAAAAAAAAATCAAATAACAATAATACAATGTTAGTTATTAGCAATTAAAAAATATTTTTAAAAAGTAAATACGAATCAAACTCGTACTTACCGCAAAAGTAGTGAACCAGCGTTGAAGAACGGGTTCCTTTACATCCCTCCACCGGGCAATAGGATCTTTGTAATCCTTTTCAAAAACTTCCGTAACCGCAGAAGCGACGGATGAATCATTAGTGAACCTGAAAAAGAAAACAATAGACTTTAACTTTACAAAAAGTATAATATAAAATAAAACAAAAAACTATAAAAATTAAAAATATATACAAGAAAGTCTTCGGTGGGCGGTGTGGATGAAGGTTAGGGAGGTGATGATGACCAGACTCATCTAAAATCTCCCTAACCGCCGCATAAAATGGGGCTCTAGAGACCTCAAATATGGCATCAATTGCGGCTGCGGGACGAGGTGGGGATGGAGACCGAGACCGGGTCTGCTGCTCCTCCCGGCCCGTAGAACCATGGGAACTACTAGTAGAGTTCCCATGACCAAGAGACACGGAAGGGGAACGAGCACCACGGGAACCCCCGGAACCTCCGGATCCCTGACTCATGAACTGCCGATAAGAGTTTTGTTGCTCCATCTGCAACAAATAAAAAAGTGAAATTAGCAAGAAAAAAATAATTATTGTACGAAGAAAAAACAAATGCACTAATAATTAATAATAACTACTAATATACATTTTATATAATAGTTTAAATTTTAAATCTAAAATCTAGAATTCTAAATTCTAAATTAATCTAATAATTAAAATTTCAAATCTAAAATCTAAAATTCTAAATTCCGAAATTAATCTAATCAAATGAACAAATTAAATTCTAGAAACTCCAAAAATTCTTACTAAAACTATTATAATCACATTTCCAATCTAATAATTACAATTTTCAATCTAAAATCTAAAATTCTAAATTCTAAAACTAATCTAATAATTACAATTTTCAATCTAAAATCTAAAATTCTAAATTCTAAAACTAATCTAATAATAACAATTTTCAATCTAAAATCTAAAATCTAAAATTCTAAATTCTAAAACTAATCTAATAATTACAATTTTCAATCTAAAATCTAAAATCTAAAATTCTAAATTCTAAAACTAATCTAATAATAACAATTTTCAATCTAAAATCTAAAATCTAAAATCTAAAATCTAAAATTCTAAATTCTAAACTAATCTAATAATTAACATTTTCAATTTTCAATTTGACTTACCAGATCTGGAGGAGCGGCGGCGGCGTGGAGGTGCGGCGGCGGCGTGGAGGTGCGGCGGCGGTCGGGCGTGGAGGAGAAGAAGAGCAGCGGCGGAGGAGGAAAGAAGAAGACGGCGGTCGGTCGGGCGTGGAGGAGACGGCGGTCGGGCGTCGGGAGACCGAGGAGAAGCGGCGTCGGGAGACCGTGGCGGTCCGGCGGTCGGTCGGATGTGGAGACCGAGGAGAAGCGGCGGCGGTTCGGCGTGGAGAAGATGGGGTCGGTCGGCGGGCGATTCGGGAGAAGAGGGGTCGGTTTGAGCGAAGCTCAAACTCGCGCCCGCGTATATATAAAGATTTTGTTTAGTTGCAAATCCATCGCAAATTTGCGATGGATTTGCGATGGAATGGGGCATTTCCGTCGCAAATCCATCGCAATTTTGCGATGGATTTGCGACGGAATAAAATATGGAAACCCTAATCCAGCAAATTTGCGAGGGATTTGCGATGGAATGGGGCATTTCCGTCGCAAATCCATCGCAAAGTTGCGACGGATTTGCGAGGGAAGCAAATATGGAAACCCTAATCCAGCAAATTTGCGATGGATTTGCGATGGCATGGGGCATTTCCGTCGCAAATCCATCGCAATTTTGCGATGGAATTGCGAGGGAAGCAAATATGGAAACCCTAATCCGAACAATTTGCGATGGATTTGCGATGGAATGGGGCGTTTGCGACGGAATGGGGCATTTCCGTCGCAAATCCGTCGCAAATCCGTCGCAATTTAGCGATGGATTTACGAGGAAAACGTTGGAAACCCTATATTTAGAACCCTATTCCGAACCTGAAATGACTTTTGTGAAGTGTTGTAAGTAAAAATGCTCCATCTTCACTTGAATCGGCGACGATGTCTTCAACTTCTCTATTCTCGGGGTCAACGTGTATGATGTTTCATCAAAACCGTTTAATTGTACGTAGGAAGTACAAATTCATCACAATTCAAAATACAGACAACTTAAAATTCAAAGAAAAACCTCAAAATTAATCAAAGTCATTTTCATCATCGTTTTCATCATCATTTTCAGATACGTAAGAGTTTTCACTGTGCTCCCGTTCTTCTTCATCACTCGCAGACTCTTCGAATTCATCGGCTTCTCCATCTTCACTTGTATCGTCGACGACGTCTTCAACTTCTCTATTCTCGGGGTCAACGTGTATGATAATTTCTGTGGATTCGATCGGGTTTGAAACTTCTGCAACTCTGTCATGCTGCATGGCCACTTCATCGTCTAAACCAAATACATAACCTCTTGGATTGACCTTTATGACCGATAACCAAGTCTCTCGTCTTTGCCTAACTCGAGGATAAGGAATAAAACACACTTGCTCTGCCTGCGATGCAAGGATGAAGGGTTCGAACTTGGAAAATTTCCGGCCTGCATTTACATCGGTGACACCTACCGTCTCGTTTCTGCGAACCCCTCGACCTGGTGTCGGATCATACCAATCACATTTGAACATAATACATTTCTAGTTGATAATTCCTGGGTATGTTACCTCGATGATCTCTTGCAAAACTCCGTAGAATTCTGTTTCGCCCGGGACATGAATACCATAATTTGCGGTCGACTTCTTCATGCCATGCTTGTACGTATGGAAAATGTACCCGCGAGTACAGTACATTGGTGCTGTAGTGATCTTTCCTATTAGAGAGTTCACAATCTCATGCAACCACAGCGGTATTTGTTCCGGATGATAGCCCTCTCTCACCTGAATAAAAACAAGTGGTACAATCACACACATTAATTATATATAGTGTTAGGTTTTAGTTTATATATCAGTAATTTGAAGAGCACTTACACAGTATTTTAACCATCCAGCAAAGTCACGTTCTTTGTAAACCTCATACTCATGCTCTTCTCGACCAGGGTATGTTTGGCGGGCAAGATTATCAAATATGCTGCACAAAAATCTCGTGTTTATATATATATATATATATATAAATATATTAATGTATGATCAAATTTACCTCTCAAATTGGTGCACTTCATCCAGATTTCGCAATATGTAATTGTGAGCCGCACTCAAATGTTTATGGTCCCACGATTTTTCCTTCAACTTTCCAGCAAGTCTGCCTATTTCTTTGAAGATGCTGGGGACAACATGCCTATAAACAGGTGCAACGCCTCCATCATCGTATCGTTTCGTAGCGGTTCTTTTCGTTCTCACATTTGGACTAAAATAGTAAGACGAGAAGTTAGATGTTTCCTCTGTCAAACTTCCTTGTACGATGGATCCCTCTACTTTTGCAAGGTTTTTAGCCTTTCCCTTCAAGTGTCCCATAAAACGCTCGAACGGATACATCCACCTGAATTGTACAGGCTCCCCCAGTTCCGCTTCATATGGCAAGTGTACCGTTAGGTGTTCCATCACGTCGAAGAATGAAGGAGGAAAGATCATTTCCATGTTATATAACAAGACAACAATGTTTTTTTTTAATTTCTCTACCCCGTCTTCTGTCAGTGTTCGCGTGCAAAGATCTCGGAAAAACGCCCCAATACCTATAATATAATATATATTCACCGTTAACAAATTAATAAAAACATATTTAATTATATATGTACATATATAAACTCAATTAAAAGAAATGTAACTACTTGTTTACCAGCAATTGCTTCGTGGACATGCGACGGCAATAGTTCTTGTAATGCAAACGGTAGTAGTCGCTGCATGAAAACATGGCAATCGTGGCTCTTCATACCAGAAAATTTTTGTCCTTGCTCTATACATCGCGAGAATTTGGAAACATATCCATCCGGAAATTTGACATCTGAGGCCACCCAATCAAATAGAGCTCTCTTCGCATCTGCAGACAATCGAAAACTTGGAATTGGCTGTTTGCCGTCTGTAGTAATCTCCAACTCGCTTCTTTTGCATATTTCTGCTAAGTCCAGCCTCGATTTCATATTGTCTTTACTTCTCCCTTGGACATTCAAAATGGTATGCATGATGTTATCAAAAATATTCTTCTCGATATGCATAACGTCCAAATTATGTCGCAAAAGATGATCCTTCCAATATGGGAGTTCCCAGAATATACTTTTTTGTACCAATTGTGTGCTTGTCCATATCCGTCAGGAATGTTTGCAGTACAATGCCAATTGCCCCCACGTTTGCATGTCTCCTCACCACCATAATGATCTATCTGATCAAGGTACTCCTGTCCCGAAAGATAATACGGAGGGGGACCGCGGACAACTTTATTCTTCGTAAATAAAACCTTGTTCTTTCGGTACCTGTGATTGGTAGGAAGAAAACGACGGTGACAATCAAACCAACAAGGTTTTCTTCCACGCCTCAGCTGAAATGCTTCTGTCCTACCCAAACAGTGTGGACACGATAGTCTTCCGTGCGTAGTCCACCCTGACAACATTCCATAAGCTGGAAAGTCGCTAATCGTCCACAATAATACTGCGCGCATGATGAAATTTTGTTGCTGTGAGCAATCAAAGGTGCAGACTCCTGAATACCACAGTTGTTTCAACTCGTCAATCAAAGGTTGCAGAAATACATCTAGGGATCGCTTCAGATGCTTAGGACCTGGCACTAAAATAGTTAAGAACAAAAATTCTCGCTGCATGCACATTGTCAGCGGAAGATTGTATGGCGTCAGTATGACGGGCCATATCGAATATTGTCTCCCTGACATACCAAATGGACTAAATCCATCTGTGCATAATCCTAGATAAACATTCTTGGACTCATTAGCAAAGTTTGAATGTAACGTCTGAAAGTGTTTCCACGCCTTTGCATCTGAGGGATGTGTTATCTCTCCATGATGTGTGGAATGTTCTGCATGCCATCTCATTGACGCCGACGTCATTTCCGATTGGTATAACCGTTTCAATCTTTCAGTGATTGGCAAGTACCACATACGTTGGTAAGGGACCCGCCTCCTTCCAGTAGTGGGTTTGTATCTCGGCTTCCCACAAAATCGACATTCCTGCAGCTTATCATCATCTTTCCAGAAAATCATGCAATTGTCAATGCATACGTCAATCATTTCGTAAGGTAACCCAAGACCCGCAACCAACTTCTGTATTTCATAGTAATTACCAGCAGACAGATTATCTTCCGGTAAATACTCTTGAAATAGTCCAGCCCACTTATCCATGTTACTTTCGCTGCTGTTATCTTCACTTTTAATTGTCATCATCCTAGCTGCTAGTGACAATCTAGAAAGTCCCTCTCTACACCCCTCGTAAAGTGGTTGATTTGCAGCATCTAACATATCGTAAAACTTTTGTGCGTCAATGTTGGGTTCTTCCAAAATTGCTTCCGGTGGATTATCAGCAAGAACAGGGGTAGTTTCATGAAATGCATCTGTAACCATATCATGAAACCTATTCCCTTGCTGGTACCCACTATCATTCCCCAATATATCAGGATGACCATAATCATAGCTAACGTTATAATTATGTTCTTCAACCGGTACCCATTGACTCGAACCACTATTTCCCGCTTCATAGTGCGTAGTATTATAATGATTTTCCCCATGAAAATACCATACATAATAGTTTGGAACAAATCCTCTATTAAATACATGTGTTTTAGCAGTATCAACAGCGATATATTTTTTGTTCCTACATTTCGCACAGGGACAAAATATTTTACCAGTTTGCATTGCCTGTGGTTCGTTTCGTGCTTGGTTAAAGAATCCATGTAATCCTTCAACAAACTCTCTCGTCACTTCGCCGGTCACCGGATCTCTTTGATTGTACATCCAGCTTCGTAACTTATTTTTTTAGTGTTTTGGTTTTCTCTTCTTCTCTTTCTTTTTTCCCTCTTTTTCTCTTTTTCTCTTCTTCTCTTTTTTTTTTTTTTTTCTCTTCGTTGTTTTTCGTTTATATTGTTGTGAATTCATGTGCCACTTCGTCGGCTATTTATAGAATCAGAAATTTTTTTGCGATGACTTTGCGATGGATTTACGATGGAATTGTGCGATGGATTTGCGACGGAAATAAATTTGCGACGGAATAGCGACTGACTTGCGACTATTTTGCGACGGACTTGCGACGGAACAAGTCCATCGCAATGAGTTAGTTGAACTTCGTTTAACACGTGTGTACCTAACTCATCGTATGTCGGCCAACCACTTTACCTCGCAATTCCATCGCAAAATTGCGACGGAATTGCGACGGAAATGCCCCATTCCATCGCAAATCCGTCGCAATGTTGCGATGGAATTGCGAGGAAACACAGAAATTTTTTGTATCCCTCGCAGTTCCATCGCAAATTTGCGACGGAATTGCGATGGAAACCCAATAATAGAACATTTCATCGCAATTCCGTCGCAACATTGCGATGGAATTGCGAGGGATACAAAAATTTCTGTGATTGCATCGCAATTCCCTCGCAATTTTGCGATGGAATTGCGATGGATACAATGAAATTTAGGGTTTAGGGTTTCCTCTTTTGGAATGAAAAGTGTTTACGATAACAAAATCCTATATTTGTAACTGATAATTGAATTTTAAACGATCTACACTAATAAAATATATTTCTCTGAAACTCCTTACGGTATCGAACTCATTTAAACTTATGATATATTAAACATTACGGAAGATGTTCGTTAAACACGAATTATATGTATACCTATACGTACAAATGTATTATCAATATATAACATTTATCATATTCACATTCACCCTTTAATAAACATACAGTAATCTATAAAACACTAATTAGTCCGCACTTTATATACCCTAAACCCTAAACCAAAAATTGCGACGGATTTGCGACGGAAATGCCCCATTCCATCGCAATTCCGACGCAAAATTGCGATGGAATCGTGCATTTCCGTCGCAAAACCGTCGCAATTTGGCCGAAATGCGATAAGTTAGGTACGCACGTGTTAAACCCGTTCACCTACCTCATTGCGATGGAACATTTCCATCGCAAGTACGTCGCAAAAGCGTCTCAAAACAGTCGCTATTCCCTCGCAAATTTATTTCCGTCGCAAATCCGTCGCAAAATTCCATCGCAAATCCATCGCAAAAAAATTTCTGATTCTATAAATAGCCGACGAACTCACGTCACAATTCACACCAATACAAAGAGAAGAGAAAAAGAAGAAAAGAAGAGAGAGGAAAAAAAAGACACCAAAAAAATGAGTTACGGAATTTAGGAGTTACGAAGCTGGATGTACAATCATATTTTTTACCCCACGGTGGATTTTCTTTTTTACCCTAAGAAAATACACCATCATCTTTTTTACCCCATGTTGATCCTCTGTGGACATGAGATAATTAAAAAGGATGACGGTACGTTGATCTCTTCCTAATTATCCAATTTCCATGGAGGATCAACAGGGGATAAAAAGGATGATGGTGAATCGTCTTGGGGTATATATATAAATCGATCTATTGGAGGATATATTGCGATGGATAATGCTGAGCAAACTGATATTCTCTCCAACATGTAACCGATTTCTTGTGCTACTAATGGTAATGATGGTTGGAATTCCAAAATGGATCGTCGCTATATGATGTTGTTGGATAGTTGTAGAGAATATGGGGATTTATATCCGAGAGTGAGAGATAACCCACTGAGGTGTATTAGGTATGAAGTTGATAACGGAGGATACGATATATAAGCGCTTATCGCATCCTCCGTTATCAACATCATACCTAATACACCTCAGTGGATTATCTCTCACTCTCGGATATAAATCCCCATCTTCTCTACTACTATCCAACAACATCATATTTTGCGACGGAATTGCGATGGAATGTTTTATTTTTAGGTTTCCATCGCAATTCCGTAGCAATTTTGCGACGGAATTGCGATGGATTGTTTAAGTTTTAGGTTTCCATCGCAAAATCGTCGCAAACTTGCGATGGAATTGCGATGATCTCAGTTTGCATCGCAATTCCATCGCAAGACCGTCGCAAATTTGCGACGGAACAATTTCCATCGCAAACTTGCGACGGATTTACGATGGCTTCTTATTCCGTCGCAAAACCGTCGCAAAGCCATCGCAAAGTCGTCGCAAATTTGCGACGGATATTTTCCATCGCAAATTTCCGTCGCAATGAGCCTGTTTTCTTGTAGTGAAACTTAAACTCGAGATCATGAGCATTCAAAGCACTGAGATGATTAATATCAAAACATATTTCATGGTAATCTCTAGCAAGCTTTTCTACTCTTAGAGTGTCTAGTCTCTGCGTCTCACATATCAAATCATGACATTCATCAATGAGAATGGGAGTGTATACACTAGAAGCTACAACATCAATGCATGGTATGTGACTGTCCTCATAATCATGGGTTTCCACGGTTGAATCGCATGTACCTTCTAGTGGGCATGGTGGAACCCAATAAATTACCTCTTCAAGTGCTTGAGCTATCCTTATCTCATAAAATGTGAGCTCTCTTCCTTCAAGTGCTGCTCGACGCGACATGATGTTCAGTTGGATCATGATCGCAAGATCACTCCTTGCCAACATTGTATTTTCTTTGCAAAGCTTATCCAACTCCACTTTTTGTTCCGGCGTGAGCACATTTTCATCAAGTGGTGGCTCCTCATATGTTTCATCTTGAATGTTCTCATCAGACATGGTATCCTCTTCTCGTGGCCAATCATTGTAGTCCATAGCCATCACTTGTAAGAAACAAAAATGACTAAAAGAAAAAGTTAGTAAAAGTCAGGGTCTTAGACTAAACTCTAGTCCTAGACTCGTAGGTAACGCAATTGGTCCCCGGCAACAGCACCAAAAACTCGATAGGACAGGTTTTAACCCAAATATTATACTGCAAGTGCACAGACAATCACAGTAGTATAGAAGGGATCGAATCCACAGAGACCAAGGTTACACTACAAATCTTTGAGAGTAAAGTAGAGCTAAGACAATATATGGTTTTGTTTGTGACTAAATGGCATTCAAAGCAATAGTAAAACGATGTATATAAATTCAAGTGGAGAAAAGCGCTATCAGGGAGATTCGCAGGGAAATCAAGAAATGCATAGATTGATAAACGAGCAAGGGAAATCATTAAGCAACGTTCTAGAACTCAAGTCACGATTATATAATCAACCTACTGTCGTAGCGCCAATTACTATGTCTAACAACCTAAGATTCTAAATTGTCGTTTGAATTCAGGAGGTTAAACACGCATTAAGATCAAGCTTAATATGCTCACAAAACGCCATAACATCAACTTTCGCAGGCTATGGACGTTTTGCTCATGTAAGTTCTTTCAGGCGTTTAATCAAACACTTTTGGTGCGCTAAACAACCTATGATCAGAAACTAGGTAGCTAATCAAGTTTCAACAATAAGAACAACAACAGATGAAGAACCAGGGGATAAATCCCTGTCAAACAATCTCTATTTAGCAATTCATGAAATCCCTTTGAACAACCCTAAAATCTAACTAAGAGACTACTCAGACATGGTGAAAGAGAAATCACAAAGAGATGAAGAGAATTGCATAATGATATTAAGAAAATAAGGGTTTAGAATTCTTCTCCAAAATTGTCAAAAGAGGTTCAGAGATCTTCTCCCCAAAGTTTGCAAACAAACTCTCTCCAAAAACTCCAAGTGTAAATCTCAAAATCTCCAAAACTATAAAACTATAAAAGTGAAAAGTGTTTCTCTCCAAACTGGACGTGGGGGCGGTCTCCTCTTTGTTCAGAGGGCGGCTCTCCTTTTATTCCTTCGCGTCCCAACTAGGTAAAATAGATTTCCTTATTTTGCTTCGGGTAGTTAGAGCAGGTGCTCCCGTCGCGGAGCGGGTGCTCCCGGATGAGAAGTGGTACTTCTGCGTAAGTTGGGCTCTTTTGTTCAGTTTCATCTCCTTTTTGCTCCGAACGCCCTAGCTGCTCCAATCCTCGCCTATTGCCTCCGAGTTACCTGAAATATCCTGACAAAGACTCAAAAGACTCTAGAAAACATTAGTAAACAAGGGTTAGAATGAGCCAAAATCTCCACTTATCACGGTGCTGATTATATTGATGTTGAATCTAATCGGATCCCTCCTACTCAAGCAACCTATGCTGAGGCTGATGCAGAGTCAACGCAAAACCTTCGTCCAACTCAAAGACCCTCATCTTCCAATATTGTCAATGGTAGCAGTGGACCCTCATCTTCGAATAATGGCAATGGTCTCTCGTCTTCCACTAGGCCTAGATCTAATAAAAAAAGATCAAGGGCTGTGCAAGGAGGACAAGATGTAGCAGAAGTGATTAGGAATAGTGTTAAGTCACGTGACAAGATTCTTGCCCACAAGAACCAACTGATAGAGAGCCATCCAGAGTTTAATTGCTCTCAGCTTAGAGCAATGGAAGTTCTACACTCGCTGCCCGCTATAAAGATGTGGTCTCCTTTGTACAAGGCAGCAATTAAACATCTTAAGCAGGATATTGCCAATCGTCAGACCTTCTTGTTTTATGAAGATGATGAGAACAAAGTTCTTTATTTGGAGTTTGAAACTGGTGAAAACAGGGATGCGTGAAGACCATTTAAAAAATCTAGTGTCTTTCAGAGTTTCTTTTCTTATGAACAAGTTTATTTTCCTAAGACCATCTTATTTTGTGTATGAGAAACAAGTTTATTTTCTGTAATGAGATTGAAATTTGGGGATATATGTGTTTTATGTTATCTTATTTTGTGTTATATGTGTTTTAATGTTATCTTATTTAGTGTGTATGAAAAACAAGTTTATTTTCTTGGTTTCAGGTAGGAGTTATCTACAAGACAAAGCAGAGCTCTTGATTTACGAACCAACTTACAGCCTTTAAATAAGTAAGTTGTTCTCTGTTCTCTTACTTTCTGCGTATAGAGAATTTTAAGGAACTTTCTGCAAATATATAATCTGTATGACATTATGCATCTGAAATTTTCTCTCTGCAGTCAATTAGCTACTTGTCTTCTGCTCTTTAGCATTTCAATAAAGATCTAACAAAGATGAACAGTAAGGTACATGAATCAGACGTAGATGATTTTTAATGCTTTCTAGTGATTTATGTTCTGGTTTTGTAATGATTTACATTATGGTTTTGTAGGAAACATTTAGATTTCTAGTTGAGGATGATGACTTTGATTTGGTAATAGAGGAGGAGAAAAACATGTATGCTCTTTTAGAAGAAATATATGGAGTGATGGAAGTTAATGTTGACAGACAGTTAGTGAGAACAAACCGAGGAGAAGGTTGGCGCCGTGTGCAACAGTTGCTGTTCGAATCTGAGGTACAATGCTTTGAAATTCTGCGCATGAACCAGTCAACATTTAGGAGTTTATGTATGAAGCTTAAGGAACAGTATAAGCTAGAGGAAACGTGCAGCGTTTATCTTGTAGAGAGCATTGCAATGTTTATAGAGATGGTTGCACAAGATCTCACCATACGAGTACTAGCTGAGCGATACCAACATTCAACTGACACAGTGAAAAGGAAGTTGGATGAAGTTCTTAGTGCTGTCTTGAAACTTGCAGCAGACATAGTGAAACCTAGAAGGGATGAGTTCGCCAATGCTAGTCCTTTTCTAGTAGAGAATCAGCAGTATTAGCCTTACTTTTGAGATTGCATTGGTGCTCTTGATGGTACTCATGTGTCAGTTCGTCTTCCATCAGAGGATCCAGAGCGATTTAGAGGTCGAAAAGGAGAACCAACAATCAACATACTAGCTATATGCAATTTCAATATGAGATTCATATATGCTTATGTTGGGGTTCCCGGAAGAGCACATGACACAAAGGTGCTAACACATTGTGCTACAAACGAAGCTTCATTTCCTCATCCTCCACCGGGAAAATACTTTTTAGTCGATTCAGGTTATCCAACAAGAAGTGGTTACTTAGGTCCTCATCGCAAGATTAGATACCACCTTGATTTGTTCAACAGAGGAGGACCGCCAACAAACAGTAGGGAGTTGTTTAACCGCAAGCATTCTGGTTTGCGCTCAATAATTGAGCGAACTTTTGGTGTGTGGAAGGCTAAATGGAGGATTCTGGACCGAAAACACCATAAGTATGAGCTCAAGAAATGGATCAAGATTGTGACAGCAACAATGGCCATTCATAACTTTATCCGGGATTCAAATCAGGAAGATAGTGATTTTACTCATTGGGAAATGGTGGAAGAGTATGAACAACATGGTGATCAAAATCATGTGCATGCCCATGTTCCATACATACCAGCTGGTGATAGAATGATGGAGGTTGTGCGTGATTCTATCACTATAGAGATGGCGCAGGGAACTAGACTTCCATACTAACAGGTATGTGATTTGGTGTTCTTTCTGTTTATTTATGCTGAGAATAAGTTCAACTTGGTCCTGGATTTGATTTTAGACTTGATTTAGACGTAGCTGGAGATATGGGTTGTGATTGAATTGTTATCTTTCTGCTTTTGAGTCTTAGGTTTTGGTCATATATAAATTTTGAGAACCTTGCTGCTTCGTAGATATGATTTCATAGATTCAAGACAAGTCTAGTGAGATTGTTTCTTATGTTTCAGAGTGGAGTACAAGGAGAAGGGAAAACGCAATCTCAACTTTGGATGATTTTGTAGCAGGTTTGGTTCATATTTGTACCACTAGAATCTGGATTTATTGACTCTTTATGTCAATGTTTGAACATTTGCTTATGTCAATCACTTTATGTTGCTTAGGAAAATGGAAGATAGCTCATGAAGATCAATCTTTTGCAGGGGAATATACAACAAACTTTTTATGTTTCTTATACTTTGATTAGTTTATTTATATGAAACCATAAGTTTATTAGTATATGATAAAAAATCTGATATGTGAAAACATTTGTTGAGATTTCAGTTTAAAAAAAGTTTTTTTTTTCTCAAATCAAAATAAGGGTATTTTTGTCTTTTTCAAAACATCTGAAGGATCCATTTGACTGAAAAAACGAACAAAACATTGCATCTGGCTAATCCATTTGGCTGGACCATCTGAATGATTGTAAAAAAACAAACATCATCTGCCTGCTTCATTCAGATGAACCATTCAGATGACTCATCTACCTGAATCATCCACCTGCTCAAACGAACAGGGCCTATATATACACTGAAAAATCATCCAGTTTAGAATGTCACACACGGATCATAGCTTTCTGCATCATAAACAGAGCCAAGTTTTGGGTTGATGCTTCGGTAGTTACACAGCTGAGATAGTAAGATTAGAGAGTTTAGATCACAGAAAATCACCAAAGAGAGGTAAAATGATTAGGTTTGCAGAATCGAAAATTAAAATCCAATTAGAAGAACCTAGAAAGGGAATCAAAGGCTTACACGTATCAGATCCTATAATATCTAGCGGCTGTCAGAATGGCACTTGAGGATCATGGTATGAAGGGACCTTGTACAGTGAAACATGATTCATGGAACTTCCAAAAACCTTCAATAAGATTTATCTTTATCAGAATTTTAAATACGAGAGACGAAACCGAAAAGGAGTTCGAAAGGTTGCAACTTAATTGTAGGTCGTTTATGTTAAAACGTGAACGCCTCGGAAGCGGAAGTGGAAGAAGCGTTTACCGTTTAGTTAAGATTCTTTTTCTTACGCTTTTTTCTGACACAATTGATGAAAATGATGACGTGTCACTCTCATGTAACGAGTTGGCTTTTTTTTTTCTTTTTTTTTTTGGGAAAATTGGCAATTTACCCCAAATAAAACCTTCTCTTGTCCACTTACACTTACTCAAAGTGTCTTTGTCCCCTTACACATTTTTTTAGACATTAATCCTATTTTACCCCCAAAATTGGATTAATAATTTTTTCATTTATATATTTTTGTTTTAATAACAAAGAAAAAAAAAAAAAAAGTTAAACTTCTGAATTTTTCGGCGACATTTTTTTCTCTTCTTCTTCGGCATTTTTTTCTCTTCTTCGGCGTTCTCGTCGTGTCGTCTCTCCTCATTCGCTGTGTCTTCCTACATCCTCTGTTCTCTTCCTTAATTTCGTGAGGAAGTCCGCCATTCTCCTCCTCCGTGTGCTGGTTTTCTCCTCCGCTCCTTCACCATTAACGTCCTCGAGTTTTCCGCCAGGTAGAGGTCAATATTTGTCTGTTTAAGTGTGTTGATGGATTGTTAAATTCGGGATTTGGTTACATGAAAATTGATTTGGGGTTACATGCAATTAGGGATTAGGGATTGAAGATTGAAAATTAAACCTCAATTGAAGATTTGGTTACATGCAATTAGGGATTTCGTTACATTAAAATTGATTTGGGGTTTCCTAGGGTTCATTATGTTTTGCTTTAGCTTTTTCCTAGGGTTACAGTAGCTTTTTCTTGAATCTAAGCTACTTTTGCTTTGGATTTGTGTGTTTCTATGGAAACTGAACATGTGTTCATTGATCTATGGGGTAGTAAATCCTTCTGTTGATTTTCTTGGTCTATTAGCGTTGTTATTATTCATCATCAGCTCTTTGTAATGGCGTTCACATTAGGAAGTTTCGATTTTTTGATACTTTGGAGTCAAATTGCATATTACTATCATATAATAATATGCAACCCACATTGTTACTAACCGGTTCAAGCGTATTATTCAGAAAATTGATGCCATGCTCTACTTATTTCGGGAGAATACTTCTCTGCAACGATGGAATGTGGACAGAGTTGGTTTCATGAATTTCACTTTCGGTTGCGAAATCAAGGGTGCATATGATCGTTGGAGGACTGACAAAAAGAAGTTCGAACTAAGTGAGTTTATCTTGGCTTTTGGAAAAGGTGTGCTGCCTTCTCACGGGAGAACCGACAAGGTTTGGGGTGTTGATGTTGATCGTATCTACACTCCAGTCTATTGCGGAGGCAATCATTGGATCTCCTTGTGCATCAACTTCTTACAGCAGACCATAGACGTCTTCGACTGTAATGGTATGAAAAGGTACAGAGAGGTTGATGCTTTCGTAAACATGGTACCTCGTATTCTGAAGGAAGTTCAGACAGATGCTACGAAGAAACACCTATCGGTTGCACCATATTCTGCCAACTACGTGCCTATGCGAAAGGGACTGAACAAAAAACAAGATGATTGTGGGGTTTATGCTTTGAAGTTCATCGAATGTCATGTCTTGGGACTTGACTTCTCTTTGCTGCATGATAAAAACATGAAAGAGGCTAGGTACAAGATAGTATGTGATCTACTTCAAGCGGGAAGGGATGAGGTTCTGCTTCAGCGCATGTCAAAGTATGTAGCTCCAGAGTTTTCTTCATGTGAGACTATAGACCTTAGCTGAATGCGTTCACCAAATATTAGACCAAATTTTCGTTATTTTCCATTGTGTTCAACTTTTTCGTTATTTTTCTTCATGTGAGACTATAGACCGAGCGGTTTATGTTCGTTATTTTTCTATTATATGCTTTTTTTTCTCTAACTCTTACAACTTTCGTATGTTCCTATTTACTCTAACAGAGCAAAAGTATTGCATGCTTGATCATTGATCTTTGGTCTTTTATAAACCTTTATAAACTTTTATAAACCTTTATAAAGAATTGATCTTTTGGTGACTCGGACGAAAGCCTTCCCGAAATCATATAGAGCCAAAACTCGGTGTCAATACAGGAAATGGAGTTAGCTTTAATTTGGCGCCGGTTTGAGGTCATTCCGATAAGCGGTTGAAGAGTGATGACGGTTTTTGTGAAGACATGTCAGACTGACGGACAAACAGAGCAAAAACGGAGATGAATTGGCCGAGAGTTCACAGAACGATCATAACCCTACTGGATCGATCGTTCCACATCACAGATTCAGACGATTTTCACCCGACACTTCACAGAACGATTTTCACCCGACACTTCACAGAACGATCGTTCTTCCTTGGATCGATCGTTCCCAAACCAGACCGATCATTCCCCTTCTGGATCGATCGTTCCCGGCCTATTTGCAGAACAATGCAGAGATGACAGAAGTTTGGCAGTCGTTGAAGTACCCCACCGATGGATCGAGCTGAATTTTGGATATAATATGCATCATTGAGCTAAATTTCATTTGGAAGTGGTTTGAAGAAGATCCAACGGTGCAATCAAAAGTTATTCCAAACTCACGACAGAAACAAAGACAATTGAAACAAAGACAGCTAAAACAAAAAAAAATGAAACATGTCTAGATTGTCATCATCTCTAGTTCCAAACTATATTGGCATATCACAGGTTGCTCTGTTGTGGCCCTGCTTATCACATCGACTACACTTGTGTTTCTTCTTACTTTGGGATCTTATCTTGTCCTCAACGGTTTCGTATCGTCGTTTTCTTCTCCTACCAGCAGCTCTGCGTGATTCCGGGCAAGAAACGATTTCTTGTTCAACTAGTAGAGGGACACGCCATGCATCCTCAGGAACACCTATAGGAATAATTGGTTCTTCATACGCTACTCTCCAGAAATCACTTTTGGACAGGTCATCAGAGTACTCGTGTGGTTGCTTTCCTAAAAAAAAAATAGCTTTGATTGCATGCTTACATGGAATTTTCAGCATATCGTACTTGGCACATGTACATGTTCTTTTCGCCAAATCAACCACACATTCGAAGCTGCCGCCTCCAACTATAAATCTGTTTGCATCAATAGGCTGAACCGTAAATTGTTTACCCTTTTCAATTCTTCTGTTAATCTTCTTCTCAACAGCAGCAGTTAAAGGGTGGTTATGCTTGGAGCTCAAATTTCTTCGCTCATAGAACCACCGTGTCATCATTTCTCTGATGCTGTCCAGAAGAGGGATTACTGGGTACTCTCTAGGTGATCTCAATGCCGAATTTAACGACTCTGCAGGGTTAGTTGTCCTAATATCATACCTGTATCCAACAAATAGACAACGAGCCCATTTTCTCACATCAGCTTGCAAGAGATATTTTCCAACATCAGGTCTATTTTTACAGACATCAGTCATCATCTTCTGAAAATCAGCAACTCTGTATGCTTTGGAAGCCTTCGCAATCAAACCAGCCAAACCTTTACCATGGAGATGTGAGATGATATTGTTCAGCAAGTGGTGAATGCAAATTCCATGACTAGCTCGTTGGTAAACTATAGGAAGTACTCTACCAATGGATAGATTTATGTCTGAGATAAAAGCCAAACTATAATCATCCTCAATAACAACATGTAACTGCCTCAAAAACCATTCCCATGAGAGATCATTCTCCGAATCAACCACACCGAAAGCTAGTGGATACAAATTAGAGTTACCATCTAAAGCTGTAGCAACTAGTAGTGTTCCTTTGTATTTATTCTTCAAGAACGTACCATCAATAACGATGACCCGACGCATCGCTTTGTTGAACCCTCTTATCGATTGACCAAAAGAGATGAACATGTATCTGAAACTACCATCACGATCAGTTTTGTAAGCAGTATGCGTACCATGATTAGCTTCTTTTATCATGTGCAAGTACTTTGGTATTTTACCATAACTCTTCTCAAGTATACCTCTCACATAATTGACAGCATACTCACGTGCCTCCCATGCTAGATCGTAAGAAATCTGGCATCCATGCTCTATACGCATCAGCTGTATGATATCATTTGGTTTAGGTCCTTCTTTGACACCTTCATACTTCTTCATAATCAGATTGCCAATTGTTTTTGATGAGGCTGTCCTAGCGTTTTTGGTTTTACTTGAAGGAGCACAAGTATGTTCACCCACATACTTGTTGATGGTGAATAAAGTTGTACCCTTCAGATTCTCTGCACGAACACGCCAGTTGCATTCTTTTTCCACACAACGAACAACCCACAACCTAGTATCGGATTTTAGCACCTTGTACTCGAAATTGTGCTTCATTGCAAGAATTTCGAAATTGGACTTCAACTCATTTTTGCATCTGAATTGTTGCTTGATCTTCACAGCTTCCACCAAAGCGAAACGAAATTGATTAGCATACTCGATTTCCTTTTCAGACAATACTTCCTCATCATCAATGGATTCCCTTTTCTCGTTCTTAATTTCACGAAAATAACCCTCGGTTGGAGGTACTCCCTCACGATCAATATTATCATCAACGTCGATTCCATCGTTTTCATTGGGATCATTAAGTGTCACACACAAATGTCTTGACTCTTGTTTCCGTATGTAGGACACGAAATTGTGCACCTGACGATCATTCGCAATCACAATTCGGGGAGACATAGCGTTATTGATCAAACCGCGTGGCAAATAGCTAAACTCAACGTCAACGCCCCTCTCGATTGAGAAGTCCTGCAAAACAATCGTTTTCAACTCCTCGAAACTAGTACTAGATTCCAAAGCAACCAGTCTTCCTCCTTTTTCCTCATCAGCAACAAATATCCACCCATTGGTTGCACACCTTTTCCATGAACCACAAGTTACATAGATATGCAACATATTAATTTAGATGAAGAAAAAGAGAGTTAGGGTATAGAGAGAGGAAGATGAAGAGGAAGAAGATCGATGACAGAGGTTTATTTTCAGAGGCAGAGAAAAAAAAGTAAATAAAGATTTGAAAAATATTCAGTTGCAATATTTTTTCGATTCTCGTAGAAGATGAATTCTACAAATTGGTAGATGACAGTTATTTTGGTAGAACTTGTAGTAAAAACATGAATTCTACGAAATTGTAGCAAAACTTGTTTTTTGTAGAACACAAACTCTACGAAAGGTATAATGTCATGTAATACGTAGAACATAAAAACTACGAACGGTAGATGTCAGTGTTTACCGTAGAACTCGAAATCCACAATTAGCAGAAGACTGTGTATTCCGTAGAATATATTTGGAGCAAATTCTACAAAACGGTAGCGGTACAAACAATTTGTAGATATCATCTTCTACACTCGCTAGACGTCCGCGTACATAGTAGAAAACGTCTTCTACTTTGATAATCGAAGTTGGTAGAACCAAACTTCAATTAATTTTTTGAACATGAAAAAAAAAACTAAAAAATCGCAAAAATTCTATACAGTGTTTACATCATTTTTATGAATTTTATAAATTTTGTTCACTTGTAAAATAATTTTGATTCAGTTTTTAATTATATTGAAAGACAATTTTGGCAAAAAATGACCAAAGTCAAAAAAAGAGTAAAAAGACAAGAGAAACTTTTTTTGGGGTATATTCACAATTCCCCCTTTTTTTTTCATATGCATCCTAAAGTTAATCAAAACACATTCTCTTAATCAAATTTTGATTCATATGTGTGGATACTGTATAGTATTTCAAGTATTTATCCAGTAAAAAGTAAGGTTCCTTTAAATCTCGTGGAATCTATCCAAAATACGATTGAGTAGAGTTGTTAAAAACACACATGACACTCTTAACTGAAATGTGATACACCAAGATATTGTACCATTGGGCTAAAAACTCCACAAGGCCCAACTAATTGTACACATTCAAAGCCCAAATTATAAATTTCTTAACGATTATGAATCCTCTCTCTCTCGTCCTCTCTATAAAACCCCTTTCTTTGCGTCTCTCAAAACCCTAGCCGTCTCTAACCTAGATCTGAGAAAATGGCGACGGCGTTGAAGAAGAACAGGAAGAAGAGAGGTCACGTGAGCGCCGGTCACGGACGTATCGGAAAGCACCGCAAGCATCCCGGAGGTCGTGGTAACGCCGGAGGTATGCATCACCACCGTATCCTCTTCGACAAGTACCATCCAGGTTACTTCGGTAAAGTCGGTATGAGGTACTTCCACAAGCTCCGCAACAAGTTTTACTGCCCAATCGTCAACCTCGACAGGCTCTGGTCTCTCGTCCCGGAGGACGTCAAGGCGAAAACCACCAAGGACAATGTTCCGATGATCGATGTGACGCAGCACGGTTTCTTCAAGGTCCTTGGTAAAGGTCATTTGCCTGAGAACAAGCCTTTCGTTGTCAAGGCCAAGCTCATTTCCAAGACTGCTGAGAAGAAGATCAAGGAGGCTGGTGGTGCCGTCGTGCTCACTGCTTAGGGTTTAGGTCCAATCGATTTTTCGCTTTCGTTTTTTTTTTTTTAATATTTCCATCGTTGTTGAACTCGGATCTTTTAATCAATATTACTGGATTATATAATCTTTAATCTTGAGTTTGATTCTGGTATTGATATTGGGGTTTTGTTGTGAATGTTGCTATTGATTTGCCTGATCAAACTGAGTAGGACAAGATTGCTCTGTAGTCGATTTTTTCTTTCTTGCTTCTCAATTCCTATTAGGAACCTACATTGACACTAACTTAATGACCATATTGGTATTTGAATAGTTTCACTACCTTTACATATTCAAGGACGAAACGTTTAAGTGATGAAATTAATTTTATTTTACCCAGTTCCTTACATTTTGAAACCAGGGGATTGATTGGTATCTATCATTCAGCGCTGAACATTATTGTATGAAATAACTTGCTATAGCAAGCCGACAATTGTAATGGACTTCGTTTCTGTTTCCACTATGTTTTCTTCTATATCCTTCTTGTCTCACACAACCAAGACTCCACTAATAATGCTTTTCCCGGAATACATAGCAGAGTGTAGAAACATAAAAGCAAACAACTTTTTTTCTTTTTCAGTTCTTCTGTTTTATAATTGAATTTTTGCTGCTGGAAAGAAACTAGAAACAATAAGAATTTGAAGAAGGAATAGTAATAAACACGGGACAAGTAAAATTTTGGAGTATATAGTTGAATATGTATTTAATATAGTTAACTATGTTGAATATGTATTTAATATGGTTAACTATGTTGAATATGTTTCCACTTAGCGTTTTAATTTTTGAGTGATTTTGATGAGAAGCAAGATTTGAGACCTTAATTAGTTATAGACTATAGTTAAGTTATATGTTGATGTATCCATGGCTCCTTTGGTATATTTGTAAAGGCTGAAACACATGGTTAAGGGCCCAAACAAGGAAAAAAGGTAATACCTTTATTTACGGATTCATAATTAGAACCTTATAGAGACGGAGAACGATGTTAGATCGATGGATCGTGGAAAGAGATAGAATGTCGAGCGGGTCTAGGTTAGTATAATTTTGATTTGCAAACATGAATGAAACTATGTGGTGTAAGTAATTTGCATCGGGGTCTATCACCGTTACAAACGAAGGTGGAAGCACTAGTGTGGATCATGCCGTGTATGCTAAGACAAAACAAACGAAAAATGGCATTTGAAATAGACTGTTCTACCTTGGTGAAAATGTTTAATACATCTTCCTTGATTGTAGGACATACAAAAATCTGAGTTTGTTTGGCTTAGTAGAACGCATATTCAAAGAAACTTGATAGATTTGGAGCTTCATTACCTTTTTCTCTTCTATTTTGTTCTCTCAATTTCTCTGTGTATTATTGAAACAACCAGTTCTTTTTTTTTATCAATAAATAAATACTTAAACAATTCTAGCGGAAGTTTTAAACAATTAAATTAATAACCAATAAACCAATAACCAATATAATCAAAAACCGGAAACATAAATAGTCCAGCAACCTAACACCAAGTGCAATAACATAAACAATAAACCAACACATCCTACATCCCCCTCTTCAGCCTCGATCCCGCCGTCACACTTAGCCTTTACCTGCATCACATGATTATAAGGAGGTGTTATTGGATTGGTTATTTTAATGTATTTGATTGTATTTTAAAAATAGAGTTAAATCTAGTGTTATTCAATTGTGTATTTGTTTGATGTATTTCAAAATACAATAAAAACATGTGTTATTCAATTTTGATTTGATAATTTTAGAAAACAGTTTTAGTGGATTTCAATGGATTCTCTCTCTTAAAACATGAGCAAAACAAATACATGGGTTTTGTCTTAGATTTTAAAATCCTTCCCGTGAGTTATAATAAATTCATCAAAACCCAACACAATACATCATAATTAAACTACTTTAAAACACATAACAATCTCAATCCAATAACACTTAGTGAGTGGATCACTCCGCCTACAAGCCAATTACGCCAACCACTAGACAATACAACAATCAACAGCAACAACAATAACCATCAACACAAACATCAACAGTAAACAACAGAGACAACAATAACTAGCAACATACGAAACATAACAGCAACTCTCGGAGAACAGTACTTGTGTCGACCGACACCCACCGTGTCGCTCGACACAGCCATGAAACCTCGAAACCAATTAACCATTGCTAATAATTACCACAATTATTAAAATACTTTACTTCCAATATTAAATAATTTCCACAATTACATAATATTTTTCAACCCATAAAATCATTTCCATAATTATTAAATACTCCAAATAATTATTAAATAGTTTCCACCATTAAATAATAATTATTCACACTTAAAATCATTTTCCATAAATTATTAGAACCATTTAATTAATTAATTACGAACTGAACCAAATAAAACCACTTAAACTGGATTAAAATTAATTAATTCCAATAACCAGATTAAACCAAACAAAACCGAGATTAGACCGTCGGTGTCGCTCGACACCTGGTCGATTGGTGTCGACCGACACCTGGTCGATTGGTGTCGACCGACACCGGCTCGGTGTCGATCGATGCCCAACTCGATTTTTCCAACACAAAAACACCAAAATACTCAATTCACGACATCAAAAAAGATCAAACTCATCAATCATCACATAAACATCACGAAGAACACACAAAACTCAACCATAAATCACAGCAAACACACAACCAATGGGATTCAACCCCCATATACGATCAAATACACAAATAACTCAAGAACAACTCAAGAACACAACAAAAACCTCATCTACCAACGAATCTCTAGTGATGCACGAGCCTACGGTCACGCACTCACCTCGACAACGGATTGAACAAAGAGGAAAGAGAGAAAACGATGAACAGTAATCCCGATGAACAGTACACAATGAACAGTAATCCCGATGAACAGTGTTTCCGAAATTCTCCCAAAATCACCTCTTTTCTCTCTGGAAACTCCAACCTCGAAAAATTGAGCCTCAACTCGCGGCTGCACCTCTTTTCAATCGAGAAATAAGGTTTCCTTCCCTAAACCGACCAAAACCAGCGACTTAAATCAAACCGACTCGATTCCTCGATAACCGGTGTCGAGCGACACCTTCACTTGTGTCGGTCAACACTACTCGACCAAACCAACAAAACCGAACAACAATCGATTTAAACCGGAAATCGATTCCCAAACCGGTGTCGATCGACACCTTCCTAGTGTCGCTCGACACCAACTAACCAGAAGTCGTTTTACACATTTTTCTACACAATGCTTGAACCTTTAGACCGACTACACAACAGTCAAACAAGAACATGCGCAGCCAACCCGAGATTCACACCGTATAGAGCATATGCAAGTACTCCCGATCACTTGGTGTCGTCCGACACCACTCCCAAAATAGCACTTCAGGTTTACAGATGTTACAATTATTTTACAACTTCTCCTTTGATTTCTCTCTACATATTCCCAAAATTGTAAGTTTTTATTTATATTGTTTATATAAAATGTTATTTCTATGTTTTTTTAATTGTATGTTAAATAGTGTTTGTTTGTATGTTCACTTCATGTTCACAGAAAATATGAAACCAGAATCGATCGAATTGGAAAATGTTCAAAAGGCAAAGAAAGTACAAGTTGTTCAAGAAACGAGTCAAAAGAAAAAAGTTCAACATGAATTTGATCTAAACAAAAAGTTTTGTTTAGAAGATGGAGAAGAGTTTAACCCCGAAGATGGATATAGTCAACAAATAGAGAAAGATACAAAACTGCAACATGATTTCGATCTAAACAAAAAAGGAGTTTTCCATGAGTATGGAGAGATTCATCCTGATAAAGGAATTCGAGAAGGAATACTAGAAATATGGAGAATTCAATTTCCACACTGCTTTTAATCTAAGTTCTTGATTTAGTGTTTTTTTTTTTTTTTTTTTTTCTCATATTCAAAGCTTCACTTCTTATGTTCACACACATTTTGTGGTTTGTGATACGTTTACATGTTTATTGGAACAGTGGTATGAAGTTTCGTATGTCATGGGTTACGGTATAAATCTTGTTATGAATGTGTTATGATTCTTGTTATTGGTACCATACATGTTTTTCGTATGAAACTTGTTATAAATGTATAATTTTTCTTGTCTTATGATCATGGTTTGTGGTGAGCTAAGACGATGAAGCTTCAATGCAGATTAAATGCACATCAAAGATCTTGATAATATTATAGAAGATCAAGGGTCTTCAAGTTGAGCTAGAGACTCTAAAAAAACACGTATCTGCTGAAACAATGGCCTTGATCAAAACTAAGTAGGATTTCTATTCCAAGTAGGATAACTAGGATTTCTATTCCCAATATAATTTCTATACCAAGTAAAACATCTATTCCAAATAGGACTTCTGTTCCAAATAGGATTGATATTCCAAGTAAAATCTCTATTCCAAATATGACTTATATTTCAAGTAGGATTTATATTTTAAATAAAATCTATACAATTCCAGAATATCTTAACACGCATGTGAGGTATGTTAGCGAATAAGTTGTCAATGCTGAATAAATAATATAATGGAATGTTGTTTATAAAGTATATAGAATAAAAAACTCAGATTTATTTAAGTTATATGAATCTTATAAAACTCTAATATATATTATTTGCTGCAATATAGTTGAAGATCTAAGATATATTATTTATATAAAGGATATATTAGCTAAAACTTTGTGAATCTCAACCCTACTTTTTGGGGATATCGTGCTCCATCATTATACCGCGACTTTGGCAATGGAGCCAAAAAAATTTGTGAAAATTTCCCCAACTATGTCGAGACACAAAAACCGAAAAACGTGTCAAATTTTTTAACCATCTCACTCCACCTCTCATAACGGTTCTATCCACTTCCTTCTATTAACTCTATAGCCTCGCAAATCATAATCGTAAACAGCTTTCACTTAAATTTCAGAGATTCTCATTAGACGGTATTCTTCACAATTCTGGGCTTTTAGAATCTAATCTACAAGTCAATTTGAAGTGTTCTCTAGTTTGCTTTGTGATCATCTTCCTATTAGAGCTTTTCTTATTTGTCTTCTGAATTTTTTTTTTTTTGAACTTTGGATTTTCGTGTGTTGTGTAGATATGGATATGGCAGTTGTTGATCGTGCAAACTTACCCATGCTTCATCCTTCTCGGGCAAACGGCGCTCAATGGTATGTGTACTTTCCTTAAAAGCAATTGACTATCTTTACAGATTTATAACTCCTTACGTAATCTATTTAATGAAACAGGTTCAAACACCCCACACACGTATCAACTGCTGTCAGAAGGGTCATTCAAAGTTATTTCCGAGGCCCATGGTACTCCTGGAAAAGAGTGCCACCCTTCTTCAGACAAGCATTGTTTAATCTGTTTAAGGTATTCTCCGTGATTTCAATCCACAAAAGCAAAATTTCTCTTTGTGTTATATTACTTCGTGATTTCATTTCCAGTGTTACTCATCATTTCTGATATACTTTGTTTTTTAGGGAAGATTCAACTGGGATCCTACTATCAATGGTCAAGTTGAAAGTGAGTTTAATAAGCTTGCTGCTTATCGTCTCAGAGGTATGATAAGTCATGCAAAGAGGACTGGAGTCAAACCAGACTGGATTTTGTCCGAGTATTGGACCATCATGCTAGCTTATTGGGCAACACCGAAAGCAAAAGCAAATAGCGAGAAGGCTCGTAATTCTCGCTTGCTGATCGCAGTGGTTTGGGCCCACATTCCCACATATCTGGTTCACGTTCCTATGCTAAAGTTCAAGATGTTCTGGTAATTTCTATCCCTTTCATTACTGAATTCTAGTCGTTAATATTTTGATAATGTTTCTTATTGTTCTGTTTTCAGGAAGCAAACAATGAAGATTACTCTTTCATTGCTGTGATGAAGAAAGCAAATCAGAAGCCTGATGGAACATACGTTAATCAACGAGCTCAACTGGTTGCAGAGACTTATGAGAAGCTTGTGCAAGAACACTTGGCACAACTTGAAGCTTCTGGTCAAGAGAATGTGACAGCTGAAAATCTTGACCAGCGTGTGAAAAAAAAAGATTTATATCAAGGTAATCTTTCAAAACTTTATACTGCTTTAGTATTTATTTATGATCAAATGTTTCCTCCACTTATATTATTGATAGGAAGCTATTCTGAGTTGATGTGGTCTTCAATTTTTTCTGCGTGCTGGTTCCTTTGTCGGTGGTCTTACTTATGTTGTGAATAACAAGAGTTTTAACAGATATTATAAAGCATATGTATGTTTATATGTTTAAGTTTTTGCAATAAAATCTGAAATCTGTGTAGAAGTATGAGTAAATCTGACGGACTCTGAAATTTGTGTAAAAGTATGAGTAAATCTGATATAAAGCATACGTATGTTTAAGTTGTTTTCTCATCATGTTGATCTAAAATCAGAATTGCTTAAACTTGTTGGATTGACTGCGTGGTTTACATGCTGTGAGCTATTTGTTGTAACGTAAGTGTCAACTATCTTGTTGTGTATTCTGTTTTTACTCTCTTTTTTTTTGTGTTTTTCATTGTAGGCTGCTGCTGCTCCTGGGTCTTCTAAACAAGGCCCTGACTTTGGACTTGGAGCACTAGGTGAGGGTTTACCATCAGTTGATGCTTCTCCAAGTGAACCACAACCTTCTGAAGTAGAGATGATAACAAATCGGATGCAAGAAATGGAAACTGAATTGCAACAGAGCCGTGAATAAAATCAGGAGATTCAAAAAATACTTGAAGCTATGGAGAAAATGGTTGAGTCTTTTGCAAGACAGAATGCATAGATCCAACTCCACCACAAATATCATCCACATAATCTAGTTTTTCTAGATTCTACTTATCCTTTGTATTGTTTAGTTTGTTTAGTTTGCATTTTGTTAAAGACTATTTGCTTTTAGGTTTCTATTTTAACTTTGTTTACGTTTGTAAAATATTTTGTTAAGTAATATTATCATCTGCTTGTTTTATTTTATTTTTAGTGATTTAATTTATAATTATTTTTTATAATGGTTTTCTTCATTTCTTTGTGACGAATATGTGACTATTACTTTGTCACTAACTGTAACGGAATTATGACATTATTTTCCATCAGAAATTGTGACCTTTTTGTGACAATAAATTTGTCACGTAACGTGACGTGGTTTCTAACATTATTTTGTCACAATTTGTAACACATTAATAACTTAAATATGGTAACAAATTGTGACAAATATGTAACAATTTTAGGGTCACAATTTGTGACATAATTGTAACAATATCGTCTGTCACAAATTGTGTCGCCTTTGTAACCATTTTAATGGTGTAACAATTGGTGACGATTTGTAACTAAAAAAAACGTCACAACACTTTGTGACGTTTTTTGTGACATAAGTTGATTTGTGATGTTTCTACTTTAACCTTTAAAATTAGTAACAATTTTGTCACAATAGGAGATTTGTGACAGAACATTTAAGCATTGTGACCAAAAAAATCGTGAGAATAATCAGTTTTTTTTTGTAGAGTAAATCGTATGAGTGGCCGGCATTTGCATTCCTACTTGACAAAATCGAAAAATGGAGGAAGTTGTTTATCTCATTCTCCATAATCTACCTACCAAAATCAAAGAATACGAAGGCGGATAAGCTAACACGGAATACTCAAGATCTACCTTATGATTTATATTATGTAAACTCAGTTCTCCAGTTTTTATTCTTCAATATGGTTTAGGAATTTAAGCTGTTAAAAAACAATATATATATTAGTGATATTGCAAGACGAAGTTATGTTGTTAGAAACCAAAAAGGATACCAGCCAAAATATACCATAGACTATTGAGGCAATATCAATGCATAGTGTGAGGTTGAGTAAAGAGTTAATGTTTGTAAAATATTAAATACAGCTTTATTTCCATTATATTTTTTTCTCTTCTCTTTCTCTTTGCTTTTCTCGTTTATTTTTTCTTCATGCTTTTGAAATCAACACAACCTTCAAGGCTTCAATCAAAGTTCCTACTGAATCGATACAACTCTGATCAAATTCGACTCACTAAGCCAAGCTCGATTCGTGAAGATATTGGTCATCCTTGACAGCCAGAACGTTCATCACATGGAAAATATTTGATTGAAAACAAAAATCATTTGTGTTTTAATTAAGTTCAAAATTGTGAACCTCATAATTACTATTAAGATTATAACAAATTTTGAAGCATTATATAAATACACAATGAAATTGAAAAAAAAAATTCTAGATATATAGATATTCATTCACAATCAAAATAATAAACAAATCGTTGAAAAAAAATCGCGTTGCCACTGTAACATCCCGGTTTGTGGAGAGGCTTAAGAGAATTTATTTGGCTACCTATGTCAACAAAGTGCACTTACCTTTTCGGTCAAAGGCCCATAAGTAACTCCAGAGTTAAGCGTGCTTGGACTGGAGTAGTGAAAGGATGGGTGACCTTCCGGGAAGTGGTCTACGGAACCGTGTAAGTGAGGCCAAAACACGGGGAATTGTCGGGTGTTGATTGCAAGGATAGTAAATAAGTCTGTAGAGCATCTCAAAAATAACAAACCAACCGTCGAACAGGGGTGGGCCCACAGGCCGAGAGAGGGCGTGGGTGACTCACCAGGATGGGCGGTCGGAGCGTTATAATTTTGGTATCAGAGCGAATACGGTTTTAGGACTGTTACTATTGGGTGAATTGGACTATGTGTTTAATTGATTAAGTGAGTTAGTCAGTTAGTAGTCTAGTCTCATCCTCTCGGTCTTCCAGTTTTCCGCGATAAGTTGTGTGTTTTATCTTGTGGTTTGTTTTTGTGTGTTCTAGTTTGCTCATCTACTGTGCTGTGGTAGTGCAGTGAGATGGATGCATGAGCTAGAGGTCGTGGCAGGGGTCGTGGTAGAGGCCGTGGCAGAGGCCGCGGCGGAGGCCGTGGCAGAGGCCGTGGTCGTGGAGCGCAGGCGGATTCGGGTGACAGTGCAGTGCGGGTGCCGCTCCAGCTCATGGTCTTGGTGACCAGTTGATGGGGGTTCTGACGCAGATCTTGGCACTTCTTCCGCAGGCGGTTCCAGAGCAGACTCCGGGTGTTCCTCCGGTGGTGGGGGCACAGCAGGGCGCGTTTGTTGGGCAGCATGGTGCTGCGGTGGTTGGGCATCCTTCCTATCTGGAGATGATGAGGGAGATGCAGAGGATCGGGACGCCTTTCTTTGAGGGTAGAGGTGGGCCCGAGGAGGCCGATGAGTGGCGGCAGAGACTGGAACAGAACTTCCGTTCGGTTAGGTGTCCAGAGGGGTACCAGGTGGAGTTGGCAGTGCATTACCTTGGTGGTGACGCACATTTGTGGTGGCGATCTGTCATGTTGAGGAGGCCAGTGTGGACTTGGGGTGACTTCCTAGCGGAGTTCAACGCCAATTATTTTCCTCAGGAGGCCAGAGACAGATTTCAGTTGAGGTTTGTGGCATTGACTCAGGGAGATAGGTCAGTGCGAGAGTATGACGCAGAGTTTGGCAGACTTGTGGCGTATACTGGTTACGGTCTTGAGGGTGAGCGGAGTCTGATGGCGAGATTCCTTCAGGGTCTTCGATCGAGCATCAGGACTCAGTGCAGGGGTAGTTCGTATTCCACCAATGCAGAGTTGGTGGAGCTAGCAGCTTCCATCGAGGAGGACCTTCGTGAGCAGGTTGGTCCAGTTGTGGTGCCAGCTGCGGTTGCTCCTGCTACCCAGCCGAGGGGCCAACAGCAGCAGCAGCAACAGCGCAGGAGTTTCAGTTTTGGTTCTAGCAAGGGCGGCAAGCCTGCGCAGGGCCAGAAGAGGAGGTTAGAGGAGGTTGCTGGAGGCAGCCAGAGTGCTCGTAGTTGCTTCGGTTGTGGGAGCTTGGAGCATCGGGTGGCTAGTTGTCCCAAGAGTAGTGCGTCTCGGGATACTAGAGTGTGCTTTCACTGCAGAGAGCCGGGACATCTCAGGCCGATGTGTCCCAAGTTGCAGCAGTTGTCAGTGGCGTCGGTTCAGCCGGTAGCGCAGGTTGCAGCGGTGCAGACGTTGGAGCAGTTGGGAGCAGCGCCGCGGGTGTACTCTTCGGTGGAGGTGGGCCAGACCAGTCAGTCAGGCCATATCACAGGCAAAATTCTGATTCAGACTTCGTAAATTCTTAGTGTATAATTGTTGTGAGGTTGTATGTTCCTTATTTTACTGTGATAGTGTTTAGGGTTCTCAACACTTGTGGAATTATGTAGGGACCTTGTTAGTGGGTGGTGTTGAGTCTCACGTGCTGTTTGACTCGGGAGCATCGAATTGCTTCATTACTCCGGAGTGTGCCGAGAGTAGAGGTATCCAGAGTAGCGCTGGTGAGCGCGAGGGTTTTGTCAAGGTTGCCGGTGGAGGTTACTTGACTACTTTGGGCCGTGCTAGAGCAGTCGACGTTCAGATTGCGGGGCAATCTATGCCAGCAGATTTGGTCATCAGTCCGGTGGAGCTGTATGACGTAATTTTGGGGATGGACTGGCTGTCGAGTTACAGAGTTCATCTGGATTGCTTCAGAGGCAGAGTGGTGTTTGAGCGAGATCCTGGGAGGTTGGTTTATCAGGGGGTGAGACCGACTTCAGGGAGTCTTGTGATCTTGGCTATTCAGGCTGAGCAGATGATAGGGTGAGGTTGCAAGGCGTATTTGGCGATGATAGTGATGTCGGAGTCTAGTGGTGAGGTGGCTCTTGAGGGTATTGAGGTTGTCCGGGAGTTCGAGGATGTGTTTCGGTCACTGAAGGGGTTGCCACCATCTCGGTCAGATCCCTTCACGATTGAGTTAGAGCCCGGGACAGCTCCAATATTGAAGACAACTTACAGGATGGCGCCAGAAGAGTTGGCAGAGCTGAAGAAGCAGCTGGAGGACCTTTTGAGCAAGGGGTTCATTCGGCCGAGTGTTTCACCGTGGGGAGCACCAGTGTTGTTTGTGAAGAAGAAGGATGGCAGTTTTCGGTTGTGCATCGATTACCGGGGACTCAACCGAGTCACAGTGAAGAACATGTATCCACTCCCTAGGATTGATGAGTTGTTGGATCAGTTGAGGGGTGCTACCTGGTTCTCCAAGATTGACTTGGCATCGGGTTATCATCAGATCCCCATAGATGAGGCAGATGTTCGCAAGACGGCGTTCAGGACGAGGTATGGGCACTTCGAGTTTGTAGTCATGCCATTAGGGCTGACTAATGCGCCGGCAGCTTTTATGAGATTTATGAACGACGTGTTCAGGGAGTTTTTGGATGTGTTCGTTATCATTTTCATTGATGACATCTTAGTGTATTCGAGGAGTCCAGAGGAGCATGCGGCTCACTTGAGGCTTGTTTTGGAGAAGCTACGAGAGCAGAAACTGTTTGCTAAGTTGAGCAAGTGCAGCTTTTGGCAGAGAGAGATGGGTTTTCTTGGCCATATTGTTTCTGCATAGGGAGTTTCTGTGGATCCGGCTAAGATCGAGGCTATCAGAGATTGGCCTACACCGAGTAGTGCTACCGAGATCAGGAGTTTTCTGGGTTTAGCAGGTTACTACAGGAGGTTTGACAGGGGCTTTGCGAGTATGTCTCAGCCGATGACGAGGTTGACAGGCTAGGATGTGCCGTTTGTGTGGTCGCCCGAGTGCGAGGAGAGCTTTGGGAAGCTCAAGGAGATGTTGACTATCAAGTGGAGCCTTTGGGTATGGAGGCAGTTGATCAGGTAGACTTACTCAGTAGGATCAGAGTGGCTCAGCAGGATGATCAAGGTTTGGTTGATGCATCGCGGGCAGCTGGTTCTGAGTATGAGGTCTCGGCGAATGGGACGATATTGGTTCGTGGGCGAGTTTGTGTGCCCAAGGATGAGGAGTTGAGACGAGAGGTCTTGAGAGAGGATCATGCGAGCAAGTTCTCGATTCATCCGGGTGCGACCAAGATGTACCGTGACCTCAAACGGTATTATCACTGGGTCGGGATGAAGAGAGATGTGGCAGATTGGGTTGCGAGGTGCAACATGTGTTCGTTGGTCAAGGCAGAGCATCAGGTTCCAGGTGGACTTTTGCAGAGCTTACCTATTCCAGAGTGGAAGTGGGATATGATCACGATGGACTTTGTGGTGGGATTACCTATCTCACGGACATTTGATGCGATTTGGGTCATTGTGGATCGTTTGACCAAGTGGGATTACCTATCTCCATCAAGAAGACAGATGGAGCTCCTGTCTTGGCTAGGAAGTTTGTGCGAGAGGTTGTGAGGTTGCATGGTGTGCCAGCTAGTATTGTGTCGGATAGAGATTCGAGATTTGCCTCAGAGTTTTTGAGGGCATTTCAGGCAGAGATGGGCACCAAGGTGCATATGAGTACATCTTATCATCCGCAGACAGATGGGCAGTCAGAGAGGACTATCCAGACTTTTGAGGATCTGTTGAGGATGTGTGTGTTGGATTGGGGTGGCCATTGGGCTGATCATCTGTGTTTGGCAGAGTTTGCCTATAACAACAGTTTTCAGTCTAGTATTGGCATGGCTCCTTATGAGGCTTTGTATGGGAGGCCATGTAGGACACCCTTATGTTGGACCCAAGTGGGGGAGCGCAGCATGTTTGGAGCTACCTTTGTTCAGGAAACGACGGAGAAGATCCGTGTTTTGAGGCTGAACATGAAGGAGGCTCAGGATAGACAGAGGAGTTATGCAGATAGGCGGAGGCGTGAGCTTGACTTTCAGGTGGGAGATAGAGTGTATCTCAAGATGGCTATGTTGAGGGGCCCTAACATGTCCATAGCAGAGAACAAGCTCAGTCCGTGGTTTATGGGTCCATTTTCGGTGGTGGAGCGAGTGGGACCAGTGGCTTATCGGTTGGAGCTGCCACCGATTATAAGCGCCTTTCACAAGGTGTTTCATGTGTCTATGTTGCGGAGGTGCCTGCATCCTTCAGAGGAGTTGGTGGCTGAGATTCCAGAGGATCTTCAGCCAGATATGACAGTTCCGGCGGTTCCTGTGAGGATTCTCGAGAGGGGAGTCAAGGTTCTGCGGAATAAGAGGGTGCCATTGTTGAGAGTCTTGTGGGACTGTAGTGGTACTGAGGAGGAGACTTGGGAGCCAGAGGCAAAGATGAAGCTGAAGTTCAGGAAGTGGTTCGACAAGCAGGTCATCGAGTGAACTTCTTCGTCTTTGTGGTTCTAGTGTGATAGCGTGGTGCTATGTTTTTGTTGTTGTCTTTGGACTTATGTATTTTCGTTTTGGTGTTGTAACGATATACATTTTTGGAGTTATATGAGATGGTGTTTTCCTCATTTTTGGTTTTGTGGTTTGGATGTTACAAGTGTGTTGACCAGTGGGTCATGAGACAATCTTTGCAGTTATGTCGTAAACATTTTCGAATTTTACTCTAAGGGCGTGGTGTCCCCGAATAACTCATTGCCAAGAGATAGTGTTCTCTATAGAGATAGTGTTCTCTGATAGACTTGTACGAGAGGGTCGCTACCTCAAGTATAAGTGATATGTTTACTTAATAGTGACTAGTGTGTCGCGTAGTAATTATCGAGAGGATAGTGTTCCTCTTAGGGAGATAGTGTTCTCCGGCAGAGTTGAGTTAAGAGTAAAGATGTATGGGAAATGTGCGTATGACATAAAATTAGATGTGAGTCTCAGGGATCAAGTGAGGATCTCGTGTATTTGGCCATGTGGGCCAGAGCTTGTCGTATGTGGTAGACGAGTTGGTCGTCTGTGGTAGACGAGTTTGTCGTCTGTGGCAGACGAGTTGCGTCTGTGGTAGACGCGTTGTGTCAGGATTCGAGGTCGAATCCAGTTTAGTGGGGGAGAATTGTAACATCCGTAAACCAATCTGTCGTTTCTGAGGAGGAGTGTCGATCGACACCAGGGGTGTGTCGCTCGACACCAGCGGTTTAAATCGATTTCGGTTCGATTTGTGTTCCGGTTTGGGCTGGTTTTTGTGGGTGAAACCCTAAGTCGCAATATAAAGTAGTGGCCGCGTTGGTTTTGTCGTTTTTGGAGAAAACAAAGAGAAAAGGAGGCTGAGAGCTTTTGGGGAGATTCTGGAGCTTTGTGGTTGATCTGTGGTGGGTTTGTGTTGTTCCTCATCTCCTTCTTCCTCTTAATCCATTGTCAAGGTGAGTGCATGACCGTAGGCTCGCAAGAGAATTAGATTGTGAAAGTGAATTGTGGATTGAGTGAGTTTAAGTGATTTTCGTGTTTATTCTTGTGAAAACGTGGCTTAAATCGAGAATATTGTGATAATTGTGTGTTTGGGTGTTTTTGTGTCAAAAATCGAGTTGGGCGTCGATCTCCTGGATCGGTGTCGATCGACACCAAACGGGCAAGGTGTCGACCGACACAAGTGTGTGTCGATCGACACAGTCCGGTTTAATCCGGTTATCTGGCGATTTAAGGAATCAATTGGATTAAGTGGTTTAATCCGGTTTATTGGTAATTAAATGATTTAAAAATAATTGTAGAATTTATTTAAGTGTTAAGAAAATTATTATTTAATTTTGGTAATTATTTAATAATTAAAGTGAAGGATTTAATAATTGTGGTAATTATTAATATTAATGAAAATTGTTAAAATTGCGTATTTGGCATGTAGGCGGGGTGATTGCCTCACTAAGTATTTATTAAATACTTATGCATCTCTTTTTCCCTAATGTGATGCAGGTAGCCGAAATGTTTTTCCGCGGAAAGAGACCGAGAGAAGAGGATGATGAGACTAGGAACTTGATTTTGTTCATCATGTAGTGGCTAGCAAGGAATTCGTTTTTAGGGTGCTAGTTTTATTTCTAATAATGTAGCAAACCTGGTGTTTAGGTTGCTAGAGCTACTTCTTTATTGGTTATTGGTTTATGGCTTTTGGTTGAACGGATTATTTATTATTTAATATTATTGATTTCTTTCATTGAGAATTTCTGCACTTGAAAAAAAAAAAAAAAAAAAAAAGCTTGGTTGTTTCATTTTGGTATCAGAGCCGAACCCAGACGTGAGTGTGGAGTCAAGTGGAGTGACCTTGACTCACACCGTCAGGGGGTGACGATATAGGTGCGCAACGAGGACTTTGCGCTCAGTGAGTAGGGGTGAATTGTAACATCCCGGTTTGTGGAGAGGCTTAAGAGAATTGATTTGGCTACCTATGTCAACAAAGTGCACTTACCTTTTCGGTCAAAGGCCCATAAGTAACTCCAGAGTTAAGCGTGCTTGGGCTGGAGTAGTGAAAGGATGGGTGACCTTCCGGGAAGTGGTCTACGGAACCGTGTAAGTGAGGCCAAAACACGGGGAATTGTCGGGTGTTGATTGCAAGGATAGTAAATAAGTCTGTAGAGCATCTCAAAAATAACAAACCGACCGTCGAACAGGGGTGGGCCCACAGGCCGAGAGAGGGCGTGGGTGACTCACTGAGATGGGCGGTCGGAGCGTTATAGCCATGTCAGCAAATCACTATCACTTCACGAAATAATCAAACTCGGCCCATCAGATCGTTGTGACCTAAAGTAACAACGAAACTCTTGGCCCATCTAATCACTATACTGATCTCTCTGGCCCATTACTCTAACATCATAGAGTCGCCGCGGAACGCTTCATCTTCAAACCTTCTGTTATTAGTGAAGCAGACCTGGATAACGAATTGATTAGTTTTACAACATAACCACTTCTTCTTCATTGCCATGTAACTCCTTTGAAATCAATTTCATCTTAATGGCGCCTTCAATCTTATCCCCGCAACTTCTTTGACGTCCCTATAAAATCCACCTCCGTCCAGAAAACAGAGCACACCAATCATCAGTTTCAAACCCACACAAAAAAGAACGCTACCATGGCATCCCAAGCCCTCTCCATTGCTGCCGACCCACCGACCTTCAAGATACTCGAAATAATTGACGGCAAATTCTGCAACGCCCCTGTGTTGGTGAGGCTGATTCATTTCTGGGAAGCCCGAAATTTCAAGAAAGGCAACATTCTCATGGGTGTTGAACTTCTTCTCCTTGACGCAGAGGTAATATGATCGGATCGAATCTTTAAGAATATCTCCCTCAAACGTTGTCCAAGGTTTCATCTCTGCAAACCGGCTCTTTAGCTATGAAGACAGCTTGAAGCGGGGTCCGTTTACATACTCAACAAGTTTGTGGTCAGACCTGCGAAAACACTTTACAGGGTGTCAGACCCATGATACGAGCTAACTCCTTTGGCCTAGCTCGTGTCGTAGCTCCTTGATACTCAATGGTGAATAAGAAAGATTGAATGCAAAACTTCCCTTAACCCAAGTCTCTTTCTGAGAATTAGGTTAGTGTTTGGAAGATACTTTATTCAAGGTAATAAGAGATCATTATATAGCTCTCGATACAAAGCTCCTAAGCTACTATTGAAAAGGAAAAGCTTTATAAAAGGAAAGACCAAAACCGACTTCTAACGATAAATGGAAAAGAAACTCTTAAATCCTAATCCTCAATGTTTCCTTCTTTTGTACGTGAGACCAAAGCGTGTATCATTACTCCCCTCCTCCACTAGGAGCTTGTCCTCAAGCTCCAATTCTGGATATGCTTCAAGTAATTTTTCTGCATCCTCCCAAGTTGAGTCGTCCTCCTCACTGTCTGTCCATTTCGCAAGAACTTGGCGAGTTCCTCCATGTACTCGAGCCCTTAGAAGCTTCACTGGTTTTGTTGGCATGACTCGGCCTTGTAAAACAGGTGGTAGAGAGGGATCATTTGTAGGACGTGCGCCTTTGTGTGCTTTCAACAAGGATACATGGAACACATCATGAATTTGAGTCCCTGCAGGTAACTTCAGGCGATATGAAACGGAACCTATGCGAGCCAAAATTTCAAATGGCCCATAGAACTTTGGAGACAGCTTTGTGAAAGCTTTTCGAGCCACAGTGAGCTGTTGATACGGTTGTATCTTTAACCACACCCTGTCACCAATAGAGAACTCAACTGCTCTGTGACGGTCATCATATGATGTCTTCATTCGTTGTTGCGCTTGTAGGAGACGTTCTCTTGCCATTGAGAGAAAATCATCTCTTTCTGCTAACGCTATATCAACAGCCTCGACGTGTGTACTTCCTGAAGTGTAATCCAAAAGACGTGGAGGCTCCCGTCCGTAAACGATTTTGAACGGAGTGGCTTTCAAACCAGTGTGAAATGATGTATTGTAGCAATACTCCACCCATGGAAGCCAACTGAGCCATTTCTTCGGAGAATCTCCTGTTAAGCACCTCAAATACATTTCTAAAGTGCGATTCACTACCTCTGTTTGGCCATCTGACTGAGGACGATATGCCGTTGTAAAACATAAGTCGGTACCCATCAATTTAAATAATTCCCTCCAAAAGAGACTGCGGAAAACCTTGTCGCGATCAGATACGATCGTTTCAGGAATACCATGGAGACGCACAATCTCCTGGAAAAAAGCATGGGCCACTGATGCTGCTGTATAAGGGTGGCTTAGAGCTATGAAGTGAGCATACTTGGAGAATCTGTCCACCACTACCAAAATCACTGTTTTGCCGGAAACCTTTGGTAGTGCTTCAACAAAATCCATTGAAATATCGGACCAGATTTTTGTTGGAACCTGTAATGGTTGCATTAACCCTGCAGGCTGAAGTGTTTCCCACTTGTTCTGCTGACAAACTTGACACTCTCTGATGTAACTCTGAACCGTTTTCTTCCAACCAGACCAATAGAAATCTCTGCGGATGCGATCCATTGTTTTTTGAACACCTTCATGTCCAAAATTATGAAATCTGGCCACAATTTCTTGGATCAAGTATGAATCTGCATCAATGTAAACTACCCCTTTACGAAAAATCAACCCATCTCTGGCTTCCCAAACTACAGACTCTTCTCCTCTAATAATTTTATCCCGCCGTTCGGCAAGTCTTGCATTGCTACTCACCTCTGCCCGAACTCGAGCGAGGATCCCCTTGTCTGTGTTCGGAATTGCGAGTACTGCACAATGCTCGTCTTGTGTGTCCGCATTACGACGAGATAATGCGTCAGCCACCTTATTGGTCACACCCGAACGGTACTCGACACCAAAATCAAATCCTAATAACTTGCTGATCCAATGGATTTGAGGCGAAGTTGACAAGCGTTGCTCTAACAAGAATTTCAGGCTATAGTGATCTGTACGGATCATAAACCGACGCCCCCAGAGATACGGTCGCCAGTGTAAAATTGCTTTGGTGAGACCAATCAATTCTCGTTCATAAGCAGCGAGCTTAAAGTGTCTCTCGGCTAATTTCCTGCTATAGAAGGCAACTGGGTGATTTTGCTGCTGAAGAACTGCTCCAATACCACTCCCAGAGGCATCACACTCAACAACAAATTTTTGAGAAAAATCTGGAAGCGCCAAAACAGGGGACTCCGAGAGTGACTTTTTGAGGGTTTCGAACGCACTGTTAGCTGTCTCGGACCAACTAAACCCTGTTTTCTTCAGTAAATTAGTCAAGGGAGCTGCGATGACGCCATAGTCTTTAATAAACTTGCGATAATAGCCTGAGAGTCCCAAAAATCCTCGCACTGCGCGTACCGTTTTTGGTGTAGGCCATTCTGTGATAGTGGAGATTTTTCGTGGGTCGACTTTAACACCTCCATAAGTAATAACATGACCGAGATAACCCACCTCTGTTTTGCCAAACGAACATTTTGACTCTTTTAATAACAGCCCGTGTTTTCGCAACAACTCGAAAACGTACAAGACATGTCGTGAGTGATCCTCCCATGTAGCACTGTAGACCAATATGTCGTCGAAAAAAACAAGCACAAACTTTCGCAGGACGTGATTAAACACGGAGTTCATGAGGCTCTGAAACGTCGATGGTGCATTGGAGAGACCGAAAGGCATAACCATGAATTCGTAATGACCGTGGTGAGTGCGAAAAGCTGTCTTTTCGATGTCTTGGTTAGCCATACGAACTTGGTGATATCCAGACGCTAAGTCCAGCTTTGTGAAGAAACGAGCGCCGTATAATTTGTCTAAAAGCTCGTCAACCACTGGAATAGGAAACTTATCTTTGATAGTAATTTTGTTGAGATTCCTGTAATCAATGCAAAATCGCCATGTGTTGTCGAGTTTTTTGACTAGCAGGACTGGGGATGAGAACGGGGAAGTGCTTGGTCTGATAACGCCATTGCGGAGCATTTCTGTGCATTTTTTCTCAATTTCATCTTTAAGTAGATGTGGGTAGCGATAAGGGCGAACAGCTACTGGATCTGATCCTTTCAAAAGCCGAATGCGATGGTCACAATCTCGTATAGGAGGTAATCTTGTAGGATTCGCAAACAGATCCTAAAATTGCTGTAAAATGGAGCTTAACGAATTATGTGGTTGGTCAGTCCAAAGAGACCAAAGTGTTGTTTTTGTCTCGTTCACCCGAACCAGTTTGGCAATGTCACCAAGTCCAGGGGTTGTAAAAACTTCCTCTTCATCGGCGAACCAATTTTCCAAAGTTCCATCATTGTAGCCGAGAGTATTGAGTGATGTTTGATTACCTTCTCTTATTGCAGCTTCCCCCAGCCATGTTACACATTCATCGCCATTCTGGAATTCGATTGTCTTAGTAGTACCATCCCAAATAACTCTCCCTAAGGCGTTTAGCCAACGGATACCGAGGACCACATCAAACCCATTCAAAGGAATAGCATAACAGTCAGCTTGAAAGTTATACCCTTGAGCTGAAAGCGGTAATCCCTTACAAAAACCATCGATTGGACATTGGCCTCCATCTGCTAGTGCCACAGTTCGACCAGGACGACGTTTCAAGGGTATCCCGAGACTGTCGGCCAAGCTGCTTTTGATGAAATTGTGAGTACTACCAGTATCAAGTAATATCCAACCCTTGCCTGAAGCAATGCCAGCTTGTATCTGGAAAGTGCGTTCTGTTTGTTCCCCGTTCATGGCACTCAGAGAAATTTCTAGATCTTCTTCTTCCATGAGCTCATCCTCTTGGTCGTCTCCCTCGTAAACCATCCTAATGTGGAAGAGTACGGGACTGCATTTGTGAGTTGGTGTGAATAACTCATCGCAGTTAAAACAAAGTCCTTCTTCTCTGCGTTTCGCCATCTCTGCATCTGTTAGCTTTTTCCAAAACGGTTTTTGTCTTGGAGGTTTTGTTTTAGACATGCCCATGTCCCCTTCTTTGCTGTTATGAACTCCTCGAATCTGTCGAAGCGCTTGATCAGTAGGTCGGGATGAAGGTGCGAGAAGTCCTCCAAACGTCTGTGGTCGTTTATCACCCTCAATTTTATACTCATTATCGCGAGCAAATTCCATAGCTTCAAAGATTGTTTCAGGACGAAGATATTCGACTTCCTTTCTCAAACTATCCGTCAGCCCTGCACAAAATTGCCAGAGTTGTTGATCTCCTGTAAGTCGTGTCTGTCGTCCTAGGCAATCTTCAAACTGGCTACAATACTCATCAACTGTGCCTGTGTGCCTTAGATTTGTTATCTCTCCAACTGGATTGACTGAATCTGCTTTTCCAAAACGGCTTTTGCAGATTCGTTTGAACTCCGCCCAAGTCAGCTTATGAGTGACTAATCGTCGAAGATTGTGGTTCCATTGATATGCTTGTCCTGTCAAAACGAAAGTGGCGTGGCGAATTCGTGCATCGTCACTAAAAAATCCTTGATCTAAGAAGTAGTCGTCACATTTTTGCAGCCATTCAATGGCGTTTGTTGTGCCATCATAAGGTGGAAATTCCATCTTTACTGCTGGAAAGACACGTTGTTCAGGGTGACTGTGGTGTGCTGCAAGAGCATTGAAAGTGTTTCTCTGGTCGTTTTCTTGAGCTTGTAAATCACCCGGAGAATAGCTCTGCTGATTATCCTCATTCCAACCTATTGGTCTTACCCGCCAATCACCACCTCCATCCTTATGTCGACGGTCCCGGCCTACTGCCCGTGTCTGCCACGGACCTCCAGAGAAGACAGGGGTGTGTTCGACTCGTGATACTCCTCCAATTACCCCCGTTGAGTTGTTACCAATTTTAATTGGTGTTGAACTCGTGGTAGTTGTTGGTGCATGAGGAGGAGGAAGTCCCTTGTCTTTGATTAATCCGTTATGAATCTCGACCTCCGAGAGATCATCTGCAGCAAATTTGACTGACTGTCCCTGAACTTGCCTGTTCTTTGCGTTTTTGCTTTTAGAAGAGCTCTGTTCCTGTTCAGGTGATAGAGTTAAAGCCTTAATAGTAGCGTTATTAGATTCAACCTTTTCGTTGATCTTATCAAACTTTTCGTCCATCGTGTTCATCTTTCCCTCGATCAGATCAAACCGCTTTTCCAGCTTCTCCATAAAGGCAGCGAGTTGTGCGCTTACGTCCGTCATCGGATCGTGTTGCTCTGCTACCAAATTGATACGAGCTAACTCCTTTGCCCTAGCTCGTGTCGTAGCTCCTTGATACTCAATGGTGAATAAGAAAGATTGAATGCAAAACTTCCCTTAACCCAAGTCTCTTTATGAGAATTAGGTTAGTGTTTGGAAGATACTTTATTCAAGGTAATAAGAGAGCATTATATAGCTCTCGATACAAAGCTCCTAAGCTACTATTGAAAAGGAAAAGCTTTATAAAAGGAAAGACCAAAACCGACTTCTAACGATAAATGGAAAAGAAACTCTTAAATCCTAATCCTCAATGTTTCCTTCTTTTGTACGTGAGACCAAAGCGTGTATCAACCCACCAACGTGCAAACCATGACGAACACCAGTCAGTTTCAAACACACAGCAAAAAAAAGAATCATCTATTTACTCCTCAAATCATATCCACTCCCAACCGTCATCAAAATCGATTCTCAGTAGCCACATCTCCATCAAAATTAAGTTTAATCATTTTGAGATAGGCATGTGCGAATGGCGAGGGGTCAATTCTAAAGATAATATAGTCACGCCGACAATATTGCCATCCTCATCAGTCAATGTATATGATGGAAAGGATGAAGCCTTCAATAGGTCTTTCCACCTCTCTTCATATTATTTTGTATATGATAGTTAATGATCCGTATAATTCTCCATATTGAGCTGATGCTAAGGAGAATGTTTCCAGTTGCAGAATGCGAAGAAGATAATGAAATCAATGATGCAGAAGGTGTATACAATCATCTCAAGCAATCCTGTCGCTGTTCAGGTCCTTCTCTGGTTTTTATTAGGCCCATAATATTCTGTTGTAAGTGATTCATTGAATTTCTTGGTACAGCTTTGAAGCATATTTGAGATAAGCTAATAGACCATCCAACGTTTTATTGTCTCTGATACATGATTATCTATTTGTCTATCGTACTAGGTTGCAACGGTTCACATTTTTCACTTATGATAGGATAAAGAAACTGGTCAGACCAATACACAAAATAAAAATAGGAATACCCATATTTGTTTCATAAGTTGTCTCTTTTATGCTTCGAAACCAATGAGAGTGTATATAATAGTATATGTATCTTATTGCTTTGCTTTGATGCTTGCAGTGAGATCTATACACGTAAAAAGGAGATTTTGTATGGGTAAAGAACCAAAGCAAGGTAACCAAAGCATGGGAAGACTGATGTGGGCATACTGAATCATTAGGATAAAGATGGTCAAGAAGATTTAGTTAAATCAGGTCATTATAGAGTATACATTAAGTCTCCATTTTAATTCCTAAATTTTTGCAGGATGGGTGCTTGTGTCGTCAATAGAGTTTTTGCACAACCAAATATATATATATATATAGTTTGTGATATCACTCTTCCTCATCCATCATGAAAACATTGTTCGCATATTTGTTTTGCAGGATATGAATCAAATCCAAGCAAATGACTCCAAATTTGTTGATGAGTTGGAAACTGGTCACGTATTAAACCTAAAGCCAAATTTCTTGTGTTAAACAAAGCATTCAATTTAGTTGTTTTTTAAAGGTTTGTTTAATTATATTAGATCATAAGATGTTGGAATAGATTTACGTGCCTATGTATAGATTTTAGATAATGTTTTCATGCTCACCGAGAGAAACTTTAAAATATATTGATGACCATTTGGTAAATTTGCTTGATTTGGTAATTTATCATCTTTTCGGAGATTACAAACACATAAGACCTTAAAAGTTATAAACATCGCAACCTGAGGTCAAATAACCATCAAAATATATTTAAAATTGTATCATCAAATTGTCAAGAACAAAACCATTAAACACATCATTGAGCTAATCATCAAAAAGTTTAGAGTTTGGGTGTCTTTAGATTCAGAGTAGGAAAAGAATAAGATGTTTCATTTTTAATTCTCATGCTCTTTTCTTAACTAGATTTTTTAATTTGTAAAATCACATAAAAATGTATTATAAGTAGAATATTGAATTTGAAATATCAAATTCAAATTAACAGATTTATCAGTCAAATAATATTAACCGATACTTATAACAATTACCCAATGTTATAAGTATAATTGAGTTGAGTTATAGTTGAGTTACAGTTGAGTTAGAAAAAATATGATTTTTTTGTTATAAGTATAATTTTTGTTATAAGTATAATTTTTTTCTTTTATTTTTGTTAATTCTATTCTAATTCTTTTATTCTTCCCGTCTTCTCCTCTCATCTGCAGTTCTCGCTTGGAATTATTAGAAACCCGGAATCAAACCTATATTCGCTGCTACACGATGGCACCGACTGCAACTTGCCATCACACATTCAAGTAAATAGAATAACTTTACGATTGCATCATTTGTATCTATCCTTCTCCATGGACCCGAGTTTGAAAATCTAATCTTTTTGTAGTTCTCGTCGTTCATCCTGTGTGACGGCCAAGTACGGCAGCGTCGACCATTGACTCCGGCTTCTAAGTTCTACCATGCGATATTGGCCCAATTAAGGCAACCGACACACCGTTTCTCATGGTCTCGGAAATCCAATTCTCAATCGTTGGCTACAAACCGTCCGAGGAAGGAGTAGCGGATAGATCGGATTGCAAATTGAAGGAAGGAACGGTGATTTCCAAGCGGAATCTAACATCACTCGCTCTTTCGATTGCCAGTTTCTCTCCTCTCCATCGTCAATGCACTAAAACTGTTTGTCTCTATGCATAGATACACGTGTATTTCTGTATTACTATTCTTCTTTTATTCTTCTCCACTTATACCTATCAATTGCAGATTCTTAAAAAGCACCAAGACAAGAAGATGATGAGCCTAACGGAAGACTCAAAGAAGGAACCGCATATTGGTCAACCCCTAAGGCCCTGTATTGGGTCCATCATGCTTTCTTAGTTTTGTAAGTTGGAAAAATATCATGTCGATATATATCTCAATCCATCAGGCTATTTTCTATATATTGTATACATGTTTCACTATGAATTGCTTGATTTGCTGATCAAATGCTCACATATTTCGCTAAACGGTCAAATATATCTCTAATTTCCAATCTTTCTTCAGTTTTCTAGGGAAAAAAAAAAAGGAGAGTGTTTTCTTTCTTCTCTCAGACTATAACTTAATCGTGGAATCTCTAAGGAGGTGCTTGCATGATCTGATGAGAGAGTAGAACCAAAATATTATTGACCGACTGTTTTTTTTTCATTTTCAATATGATTTAGGCATAACTCAGGAAACTACGCACACAAGTGCTAAAATGTTTTGATGTTAGAGCATGTGAAAATGTTAGTCAAATATGTGCATGAGCAGAGGCTATTTGGGCAGTTAAACAAGGACACCACGAGTTCCACCAAGGTTCGTATCTCTTAAAAAACTTGCTTGATTCCAGAAACGTGATTGCGTGAATATGTATGGATCTGCTTTCGGTCTGATGATCCTTCAATGTGATATACCAAGTGTCTCAGATTATCTTTATATTTAGAAACCTGAAAGCAGAGTATGAATTTAGGTCTAGAGTTCCTACTGCATACAACAACATGTTCTCTGTATCTTTTTAAAAATGCTATCGGCAATGAATTAAGTTTCTAATTACTTGAATAGACAGTTATTTTTTTGTGGAGAACTTTGTGTTTGAATTGTTAGTCTAACATAGACAAAATCAAGGGCCCAAAAGCAGCTTCAAGTTGGATTTTTTATGACAAGAACCATGCATCCTAGGAGATCATATGATACGCAAATTTAGTTGCATTACTCTTACCGTTTGCTTTTAGAAGAGTGTATGTAAGCAATCAACATTTTCCCTTTCAGTTTTTCTAACTATGATGAGTATGAGGGGTATGTTCGACGACAAGACAATGTCTGGCCGAAAAAGAATGAAGGATATCTAGACATTCTTAAACCTGAATGAAGGATTGGTTTAAGGATTAATGAAACCTTTAAGATACAATTCTTGTTCGACGACAAGACAATGTCTAGTACATCATATAAACCTTTCGAATATTGGTTTATGGATTAATGAAACACACTCGAAAACTTTTTTGCTATAGTTAAATTCAATGATTTTGTCAAGCTATGTTTAACTCTATCTTTATGATTGCATATATTGAACTATTTTGATTATTATTAGACAATGTTCATTAGATATACAAATCTTTAATCTTATCATCTCTAACTTAAATTTGTTCTACATGAAATTAAAGAGGCTTGCACTAAAAATAATTATAAAAGGGATTGAGTCATGGAGAATATCCAGCGGAGAATAATCAATACGGAGAAGAAGAAGAAGTTGGAAAAAAATTCTCGCAATACCCTAGAAAACTTTAACCGCAATAAATTATTATAGAAGAAACATAAGAATAATAACCAAAAAAGAACACAAAGAAAAATAAGAAAACGAAGAAGAGCGAAGACAAAGATACCGAAGACTAAAACTAAAAAAGAAATCTAAGAAGAACAAGGATGAAGAAGAAAAATGAGCAAGAAACCATAAAGATGAAACCGAAAAATAAGAAACTGAAATATATTATGCTTAACTCTGTCTCTATAATTGCATAAATTAAATTATTTAGATTACTGGTAGACATTGCTCATTAGATATTTAGATGTGTGACTTTGGTCATATAATTCCTAACTTAAATTTCTTTTTACGAACCATTTCATTGTTAGGTTGGGTTGGGTGTATTTGATAGTGAAAATTTTATTCTACATAAGATATAAGATAAAAGAGGTTTGTCCTAAAAATATTTACAAAAAAGGTGAAGTCATGGATATTTTCCAGAGGAGAATAACGAAGACAAAGAAAAAAAAGAAGCTGGAGAAAAAAAAAGAAATGGAAGAACAATAACCAAGATAAGCTCAAAAAATAAAAATAAATCTAAGAAAAGCATAGATGAAGATATCTAGGAACGAAGACAAAACATAATCCAAAAATGAACAAAGATAAAGAAGGAAACCGAATAAGAAACCGCAACAACAAAAGTAAAGAACAAGAAGTTGAAGAGGAAGGAAGGAAGACAAAAAAAGAAGTCAGGTAAAAAAAGCAAAGAATAACAGAAAACCGAATAAGAACGAAGACAAAGAAGAATAGACCGAAGAATAATTATTCCGAAAAATCTATAATAACTTAAACAGCTTCACAAATAAACAGCTTCGAATAATCTGCTTCACATTTGCAGAACTCTCCTCTTGCTTCACAAATTGAAATTTAAGATGCTAACGGCATTAAAACGATAAGTAAAGATGAATGGAAAATACAGAGTATACTTGAGACATATATGTGTCAGTTCCTCAATGGTTCAAGTTAGTTTTTCTTACTTCTGTTATCTTACAATTTCTGTATTGTGGCTAAAAGCAACATTTAGAGGAATGTAGCTTACAAACCTCCTCTCACACAATGATCTATTATGGTTCAACGCAAAAGATCAAAACCTCTTGTGCACTAATATCTCTCAGACCACACTTGACATTCAAAATGAAAATACCTAAGGTTATTTTGTTCGTTTAGCTTTGTTGCTTTGCTATTGTTGGAAGCAATTGACAAGAGAGACCATGAGTTTCTAACATGTTTTTTGATTTTGGCTTTTAACTGTTACAGTTGTATGTATTGGTCATAATAGTAGTAGACAAATTTGTGGTTCTGGCGGTTCGGCAGGTGGTGTCGAACGACACCGGGGAGGGTGTCGATCGACACCGGTTATACGAAAATCGATCGGTTCGATTTAAGTCACCTGGTTTAGTCTGGTTTAGGCGAGGAATCCCTAAATCGTGAGTATTTAAGCAAAAGAGTCGCTTTCTTCGAGGGGTTTCGAGTTTCAGAGGCAGAGGCTGAGAGAAAAATGAGTTTTGGAGATTTCTGAGGTTTTTGGAGTTGTTGGTGGTTGTTCTTCATTGTTTCTCTCTTTCCCCTTTGTTTTAATCCGTTGTCAAGGTGAGTGCGTGACCGTAGGCCAGTGATTCACTAGAGATTGTTGTTGATTGAGGATTGTGATGATTATTGTTGTGTTCATGATGTGTTCATGTTGGATTCTTGCTATTGTGCGTATTTGATCGATATCGGGCGTTGAAAACCCGTTGATTCTGTGTTTCAGCGTCGTTTCGTCGCTGTTGGTTTTGTGGTTTCGGGGCCGTGTCGAGCGACACCTTTTGGTGTCGGTCGACACAGAGGATCTAGTGTCGGTCGACACCAAGCAGGGCGTGTCGAGCGACACCTTGGGGGTGTCGGTCGACACCAGTGTTTCAGCGTGAGAGTTGTTCTTGTTTAAATGTGGTTATTTGTGTTAACTATTAATGGTTGTTTGAGTTATTACTATGTAATGTTGTTGAGATATATTGCTGAGTAATATGGTTATTACTGTTTTGAGATATTGCTGAGTTTGTGGTTATGCTGTTTATTGTGAGTATTGTCTAGTAATTGCGTAATTGGCCTGTAGGCGGAGTGATCCACTCACTAAGTATTTATGATAATACTTACGCATCTCTTTCGTAATGTGATGCAGGTGAAGGCTAATCGTGATCGCGGAATCGGGCCGAGGAGAGGATGATAGGATGTTTTATTTAATTGAGTTTGTTGTTCGAATTGTTAGCACCTGGTGTTTAGGTTGCCAGACTTATTTAATTATTTTGGTTATGAATATTGTTGAATTGATTAATTATTTATTTGATGATTTATTTGAGAACTTCCGCATTGATAGCCGTTGAGAATTAATACTTTATGAATATTGATTCGAGCTATGTTAATTAAAAAACAAAAAAAAAGGGACAGGTTGTTTCATTTTGGTATCAGAGCCAATACGGTTTTAGGACTGTTAGTATTGGGTGAACTGGACTACGTGGTTAATTGATTATTTGTGTTTAGTCAGTTAGTAGTCTAGTATCATCCTCTCGGCCTTCAGTGATTCTGCGGTGAGTAGTGTTTCGTGTTTTGCATTGTTTTGTGTTCTCTAGTTTTGCTTAATTACTGTTCTTTGGGGGAACAGTGAAATGGATGCAGGTGCTAGAGGTCGTGACACAGGTGGGCGTGGTAGAGTCAGTGCCCGTGTGGGCGGAGCAGTTGGCCTTGGTGGCCGAGCTGCGGGCCGTGGAGGCCGGAGTCAGGGTCGTGGATTACCGGCGGAGTCGGGAGAGAGTGCATCGCCTAGTTTGGCGACTGTGTCAGTGACCCAGTCAGTTTTTTTGGCGGGTGAGGCCGGTTTGGGCGTCAGTAGTGGCGCGGGAGTTGGGGCGGTCTTAGGTGGGGGCGCGACTCTAACTCAGGGTCATGGTGTTCAGGTAGTGGGGTTTCTCACGGCTGTTGGCACGTTTTCTGCCAGCGGTTCCAGAGCAGGCTCCGGGTGCACCTCCAGTGGCCGGGGCGCAGTAGGATGCTGCAGTTTTTAAGCAGTAGGGTGTTGCAATTGTTTGGCAGCAGGAGGCTGTAGTTGGTGAGAGTCCGCCTTATCTAGAGATGAGGGGACAGATGCAGAGGTTTGCTTCGCGTTTCTCATGGGCAGAGCTAGTGAGGCTTGCAGTTTCGATTGGGGAGGATCAACATGAGCAGGTTGATCCGGTGGTGGTTCCGTCTGTGGTTGCTCTGTTTGTTCAGAGGAACCATCCGCAGTAGCAGCAGCGACATCCGTCGCAGCAGAGTAGAGGTTCTGGTTCTGGTTCTAGCAAGGGCGGTAAGTCTGCGCAAGGCCAGAAGAGGAGATTTGACGAGGTATCTGGAGGCAGCCAGAAAGCTTGTGGCAGTTGTTTTGGTTGTGGGAGCATGGAGCATCGTGTGGCGAGCTGTCCCGGGAGGGAGACAGATTCAGGTGCTAGGGTGTGTTTTCGTTGCGGCGAGCAGGGGCTTATCAGGCAGATGTGTCCCAAGTTACAGCCATTGGCGGTAGAGGAGTTTCAGCCAATAGTGGCTCTGCTAGAGTCTCAGATCGCAGCGGTGCAACCGTTGGGTCATAGTGGGGCGGCACCGAGTGAGGTGTCTTCGGCAGAAGTTGGTCAGACTAGTCAATCCGGGCATATCACAGGTAAAATTCTTGATTCAGACTTCGTAAATTCTTAGTGTAGAATTGTGGTGGTCGTCTGTTTCTTTTATTTTATATGTGATATAGTGTTAGGGTTCTAAACACTTGTAATGGTTAGTGGGCGGTGTTGAGTCTCAGTGTTGTTTGACTCGGGAGCATTTAAATGCTTCATCATTCCGGAGCGTGCCAAGTGTAGTGGCGTCCAGAGCAGCGCTGGTGATCGTTTGTGTTTGGTCAAGGTGCCGGGTGGAGGATTTTGGGCTACATACGGCCGTGTTAGAACAGTTGATGTTTGGAGTGCGGGGCAGTCGATGCCAGCAGTGTTGGTCATCAGTTCGGTGGGACTGTATGACGTTATTTTGAGGATGAACTGGATGGAGTATTACCGAGTTCATCTGGATTACTTTAGAGCCAGAGTGTTGTCTGAGATACAAGGAGGTTGGTGTTTCAGAGAGTGAGACCGACTTCCGGGAGTTTTTGTGTCCCGGCTTTTCAAACTGAGCAGGTGTTAGAGTGAAGTTGCGAGGTTTTTGGTGATGATCGTTTTCGGAGATCAGTGGTGTGGTGGCTATCGTAGGTTTCCGAGGATATCGAGGATATCCGAATTGTTCAGGAGCTCGAGAAGTTCCGAGAAGCACGAGGCTCATTAGAGTTTGTTCCTGGAGAGGCTACAGGAGTAGAAGCTGTATGCTAAGTTGAGCAAGTACAGTTTCTGGCAGCGACATATGGTTTTCTGGATCATGAGTTATGCAGGGGAAGTTTCCTGTAGATCTGGCAAGTTTGCGGCTATCAAGGTTTAGGTTTAGATCGAGTAGTGCTACCTGGATCAGAAGGTCTCAAGGTGCAGCAGAATACTACAAGAGTTCGTTAAGGGCTTTGCGAGTGTGTCGCAGCCAAGGATGTGCTGTTATATGGTCGTCATAGTGCGAGAGAGCTTTGGGGAAGCGGGATGATGAGGCCTTGGTGGGCGTGTTAAGCACTTAGCGTCTTGGTGCTATCTTGAAGGAAGATTTGGGCTTGGAAACAGTGGATCTACTCGGTAGAATCAGAATGGCTCAGCGGAGTGAGTATAATTCGTTTAAGGCAATCTCGAGCAGTTGGCTCTAAGTTTTCGGTCTCATCGAATGAGCGTTTTTGGTGCATGGTCGGGCTTGTGTACCCGAGGTTGAGGAGTTGAGACAGGAGGTTTTTGAGAGAGGCTCGTGCAAGCAAGTTCTCGATTCATGGAAGAGCGACCAAGATGTATCGCGATCTCAAGCGGTGATATCACTTGGTCGGGTTAAAGAGAGTTGTAGCTGTTTTGGGTTGCGTGGTGCAACTCGTGTTCGTTGGTCAAGTCAGAACATCGGTCTTCGAGTGGTCTTCTGCAGAGTTTATCCATTTCAGAGTGAAAGTGGGATAGGATCATGATGGATTCGTGGTGGAATTACCTATCTCACGGACATGTGATGTTTTGGGTGGTTGCGGGTCGGTTGACCAAGTCAACATTTTTTGGTCATTAAAAAGACAGATGGAGTTGCTGTTTTGGCTAGGAAATTGTGTGAGAGATTGTGAGGTTGCATGGTATGCCAGCCAGTATCGTGTCGGGTCATGATCCAGGATTCGTCTCAGAGTGTGGAGGGCGTTTCAGACAAAGATGGGCACTAAGGTGCATATGAGTACAGTTTAATCATTTGCATGCAGAGGGGTAGTCAGAGAGGACTATCCAGACCTTGGGGGTTTTGTTGAGGATGTGTGTGTGGGATTTGGGTGGCCATTGGACTGGTCATCTGAGCCTGCCAGAGTTGCCACAATGTTAGTTAAAAGACGAGTGAGGCTCTGTTTAGGAGGCCATGTAGGATGGCTACGTGTGAGGATTTGTTTGGGAGGCTCTGTTTGGCATGGCTACGTGTGAGGCTCTGTTTGGGAGGCCATGTAGGATGCTTGTATGCTGGACCCCAGTGGGGGAGCGCAGCATCTGTGGAGTTACTTTTGTTCATGAAAACGATGGAGAAGGTCCGTGTTTGAGGCTGAACAAGAAGGAAGCTCAGGTAGGCAGAAGAGTTACGCTGTTAGGCGTAGGCGGAACTCGAGTTTCAGGTTGGAGTTGGAGTATATCTTGTGATGGCTATGTTGGGGGGTCTTAACAGATCCATAGCAGAGAACAAGCTCAGTGCGCGGTTTATGGGTCCGTTCCAGTGGTGGAGCGAGTTGGACCAGTGGCGTATCGGCTTGAGTTACTTGTGTTTTTATGAGGGCATTTCACAAGGTGTTTCGTGTTTTGATGTTGAGAAAATGTCTTCTTTCTTCAGAGGGGTTTGTGGCTAATATTCCAGGGGATCTTAGGCCAGTCTTGCCAGTCTTGGCGGTTTTTGTGAGGATTCTCGAGAAGAGAGTCAAGGTTCTGCGGATCAAGAGAGTGCCGTTGAGAGAGTCTTGCGGTATAGAGGATGAAAATTTGAGGAGCTGAAGTTCAGGAAGTGGTTCGACAAGCAGGTCGTAGAGTGAGCTTCTCATATTTGCGGTTCCAGTTGTTTAGCATTGGGCTATGTTGTTGTTGTGGTTTATGTATTTTCGTCTGTGGTACGATGTACATTGTTGGAGATTTATAAGAGGGAGTTTTCCTTATAAATCTGTGTTTCGGATGTTACGGGTTGTGTTGACCAGTTTGGGTCGTGAGACAGTTCTAGTCGGTTATGTTATAGGCGTTTCAGATTTATTACTCTTTACGTTTAGGAGATAGTTTTCTCCTGCAGACCTATCTGAGCGCGGTGTCTCAGTATGGGGGGTTGTGGACTTATCTGAGCTTGGTGTCTCAGTATAAGTGCTGCGGATTGTTTTTGCAGACTTATCTGGGGTTAGCGACCTCAGTATAAGTGGGGAGATTTGGGATCTCCGGCGGCCTTACCTGGGGGTAGCTACCTCAGGGGAAGTGCTTGCAGACTTATACGAGTGTGGTACTTGGTATAAGGGTGCTGCTTACTAGTGGCTGACGAGTCACGAAGTGAGTATCAAGAGACGGGTGGATCTCTTGAGAGAGACGGGTGGGTCTCTTGCATCTTTCTTTTGTGGAGACGGTAGTTCTCTAGCAGGCTTATATGGGTGCCGTGGCCTCAGTATAAGCGGTGGCAAGCCCATCTGGGTGCTGTGGCCTCGGTATGGGTAGATGCAGACTTATTTGGGTGCCGTGGCCCCAATATAAGTGGTTTGAGTTTTGAGTAAAGAGTAATGAATGTCCGGAAACGCGCATATAACATAGGATTAGATGTGAGTCTCTGGGATCAGTTGATGATCTCTTGTGTTTGGCCAGTTGAGGGCCGGTTTTTCGTCTTTGGTAGACGTGTCCTGTTGGGATTCGAGGTCGAATCCAGTTTAGTGGGGGAGAATTGTAACATCCGTGAACCGAAAGTGTTGTTTTGGAAGTGGTGTCGGGCGACACCGACCGGTTATCAAGAATCGATTACGGTTAATTGGATTTTGTACGGTTCTGGCGGTTCGGCAGGTGGTGTTGAGCGACACCAGGGAGGGTGTCGATCGACACCGGTTATGTGAAAATCGATCGGTTCGATTTAAGTCGCCTGGTTTAGTCTGGTTTAGGCGAGGAAGCCCTAAATAATGAGTATTTAAGTAAAAGAGTCGCTTTCTTCGAGGGGTTTCAAGTTTCAGAGGCATAGGCTGAGAGAAATAGGAGTTTTGGAGATTTCTAAGGTTTTTGGAGTTGTTGGTGGTTGTTCTTCATTGTTTCTCTCTTTCCCCTTTGTTTCAATCCGTTGCTAAGGTGAGTGCGTGACCGTAGGCCCGTGATTCACTAGAGATTGTTGTTGATTGAGGATTGTGATGATTATTGGTGTGTTCATGATGTGTTCATGTTGGATTCTTGCTATTGTGCGTATTTGATCGATATCGGGCGTTGAAAACCCGTTGATTCTGTGTTTCAGCATCGTTTCGTCGCTGTTGGTTTTGTGGTTTCGGGGCCGTGTCGAGCGACACCTTTTGGTGTCGGTCGACACAGAGGAGCTAGTGTCGAGCGACACCTTTGTGGTGTCGGTCGACACCAAGCATGGCGTGTCGAGCGACACTTTGGGGGTGTCGGTCGACACCAGTGTTTCAGCGTGAGAGTTGTTCTTGTTTAATTGTAGTTGTTCTTGTTTAATTGTGGTTATTTGTGTTAACTATTAATGGTTGTTTGAGTTATTATTATGTAATGCTGTTGAGATATATTGTTGAGTAATATGGTTATTACTGTTTTGAGATATTGCTGAGTTTGTGGTTACGCTATTTATTGTGAGTATTGTCTAGTAATTGCGTAATTGGCCTGTAGGCGGAGTGATCCACTCACTAAGTATTTATGATAATACTTACCCATCTCTTTCGTAATGTGATGCAGGTAAAGGCTAATCGTGATCCTGGAATCGGGCCGAGGAGATGATGATAGGATGTTTTATTTAATTGAGTTTGTTGTTCGAATTGTTAGCACCTGGTGTTTAGGTTGCTAGACTTATTTAATTATTTTGGTTATGAATATTGTTGAATTGATTAATTATTTATTTGATTATTTATTTGAGAACTTCTGCATTGATAGCCGTTGAGAATTAATACTTTATGAATATTAATTCGAGCTATGTTAATTAAAAAAAAAAGGGACTGGTTGTTTCAAAAAGAATATGTAGAAAACATTAATATGTAGCCTTCGAAAAGTAATATAAAAAAAACATTATCAATAAAATAGAAATGACTAAAATAAATTCTTAACATAAAAGTTTAAAACTTAAGTTCAAATATACGCTTAATATGCCTCAACACTTTCAAAAACAAAAACGATATCATGCCTTACAATATGTAGAACACGCACTACGATATAAATTTGACAATATGCATTCTACGTTTTAGGGTTACCTATTTTAACGTATTATTTCTTAGCTTTAAAAAATGAAAATTTCAGCAAAATATCCAATGGAATTTTTTTTTTCAAAAATAAATCATTAACAAGTTCCATTTAACCTATTTAACCTGTAATTTGTACTTTGTAAAGAAAAATTTGGTACGCGCGGGATATCACCTAGTCATATATATGAAAAGGGACCAACCATCTCCATAATTTGGACATGTGGACACATTAGCAATTGACATGTGATATGGCTTTTCATTTTCTTTTCAATTAACAACTTTAAATCTAGATTAACAACTTTTCATTTTCCTTTCAATTAACAACTTTAAACATTTCAATTTATCGTAATTAAAACCACTCTATTACTTTGAAACTATTATCCTTTAATTTCCATCTTGAATCACTATTAAACATCTGAGTTCTTTTAATATACGGAGAAACGGATCTAGCAAAGAGCAATGGCGGGAAACAGAGTCCGTTCTATGTGGCGGTGAGTAAACAAAGAAAATTGATGGCATATAGGCATGTGGTATAATGCAAAAATATATATTTGAAAGCACTCGCTAATTATACAAGTTGGAATTAAAATATCGGTGTTATTAAGGTAAGATTTTATAATATTAATCACAAATTTATAGTTATTTTCGAATATATTTTTAAAACGATAATAACGGAAAAACGTGCGTGTATGCGCGGGTATTAGTCTAGTATAGAAGAATCGGTTTGGATCCTTCACAATTCTCAATGATCTTAACTCAATTACGATAACCGAAAACAGGAACAAATGCAAACCTTGGGGTTATATTCAGCATTTCCGAGCTTGCAAAGCTATAACTTTAAGATCAAGCTTACAGTCCAAGTTTACTTTTGAGACAATGTTTCTGAAACAAACAACAAAATAAGTTAAGATTTTGTCATTTACAAAGCGCAAAGCCACAAACTACTGACAATCTACGTAATGCACGAAGAGTAGACATCATAGAGGGAAAATATATATACCTCGAGATACATGCGGAGCAAAGCCACCATCTTCACCAACGTTACCCCCTAAATTACCAATCTACTTTTATGTAATGACAGCTTGCTATGTACTTTTAGAATCGAACGTCAAAGACATTCTCGGGTCATAATGACAGCGTTGCTCATACGAAAGAAGAATATATCAAAAATGACAAAACCAAATATATTATACCAAAATTCTTTTCATATATCCAAAAGTTTGAAGATAACAGAGTCATTAAAGTGAAATATATTCGGTCATTTGAAGATGTTGGAAATCTCTTCGCAAAGTCATTACCCACCTCAACATTCATAAACATGTTCACAACACTGGAATGTGTCAATAACATGACTTATAAAATGTCATTTCAGAGAGGAGCTTTTGTAGTAGTTGTGCTCTTTATATTTTATTTTTTTCCATTGATTTTTTCTTGAATTTTCTTTAACGCGGCATCAAACGATTTATCATGAAAATAAATAGATAAGAATATTATAATAAATGTAGCGTAGAAAATGAGAGAATTGCCGTAGAAATTGTCGCTGTAAACCATCCCTCAATTTCTCATTCACTTAAAAGAATATCATCAGATCGCTTTCTTTTTCATATGATTAGTCTTCTCCTTCTTGTATTATTACTCTTTCTCTTCCTCTTAAAATGTTAATAAGTTACCAAGTGGTTTTAGCACATACAAAACCCTAGGCAAAGTTTAGAGGTCACATGATCGAATGCCGTTTGGGATGAAACCAATATTATATATTGTGGTTCCGGACCTGGGGAATGTACGGCTCCTAATAAAAAAAAAAAAGGTTAATAATTTTATTAAAGTTCTTCTTTTACGATACACATGTCTCATATAATATAATTATTACAATTTTTCTTTTTTAAAACTAGGAAAAATCTTGCAATTGACTCTTTTAAGTATTTGAGTAACAAGAATCAGAAAAGAAATATTTAAAAAAAAAAACTAAAGTCGAAAAAATAATTAAAAGTAAATAAAGCCAAAAAGGGTGATACAATTTGGTGGGCATTAAATGCCGACAACAAGAAACAAAATGCTTATGTGTGAGCTTTTGTATGCTTACCCACGTGGGTAACCTCACGTCCTCCCTCGTCATGTGTTCAACTGAGATGCCACGTCATTCACTCTCTCACTTCCCATTGGATATGCCATTTGTATGATACCCAAAGCAACATCCAAAATGGGTGATCTATTTTAGACCACTTTCTAATTTAAAATTTAACTTTTACAACGATAAAAATACTATAATGGAAATAATTATAAAATATGAAATGTTTCTGAAAACAAAACTTGGAAATCGTGATTTATTGATTACTGTAACAAGTTATATAACATACAACCACACAGAAACGAATTTAATATATTTGTAAGAGGTATTGTTTGGCTTGTAACATTATTTTTCAACTTTTAGATTTTATATATGTAAATTCTGTTATTCTGATTTGATTAACAAACTCTTTTGTTCGATATAAATTTGTAAGTTAACAAAGAAAGAAGACAACATATATTTTTGCTCCAAGAATATTGTGAGTTAAGTAAAATTTTGTAATCTCTCAAAAAAATATGTAATTTCTTATATATATATATATATATAGCATTTGTAAGTGTGTTATTGAATTAACATTTAGAGAATCGAGAAATAATAAAACTACGTTGACAATGGTTAAGGATATAAAGAAATATTCGACTTGAACTAATTTGTTTTGTTTTCTCATTATAAAATTCTTTTTTGTTTATACATTATCACAAAAGTTACGTTTTGTAACAGCCAACAATTTATTTATTCCATTTCTATAATCATTGCTACAAGATAATGAGAAAAATCTTTATATAAAAAAAAAGATAATTAATGAGAACAACCCACAACAACAACAACAACAAATATAATCGGAATCAGTTCGATTTGAATTTATGTTTATTTTTCTATTAATTAAAAAAGGTCCAGAACGAGATGATGAATTTGAAGTTATCAAGAATAATGAGATCTTTCACATTATTGAAAAAAGAGGGAGAGAGTATGAAAAAATAGATACGCTGATGATAGTGAAGTGAGACATATTGGCCAACATTAGAAGAAGATTCCATAAAGGATTGGATGAGTGCAAAGCACATAGACGTCTCTACTTGGTTGCGTCTCTTTCTAATTTTAGATTCGATTTTTGTACACTAGCTCATATTTTCTATTTTTAATGTTATGTATTGTATTTCTCTATATTTTAAACTTTTGTTATAAAGAAATCACAATATCTCCTGGTAGAAAAAGAAAATTGGATGTTGACTTGTCGTCCCACATAGGAAAACAAAAAAAAAAAGGAAAAGTTGAGGTCCGTAGTTTAGGAACTATTGATATTTTTTAGCCACCAACTTCACGAGAGATACACACACACGTCAAAGCCAAAAAGCGAACAAGACGAGTGAACATATAGAAAAAAAAAAAAAAAACATATAGAAAGTAAGAGCTATGTACGACTTGAACTGAGACCCAAGAAAAACTTGTCATATTCTAAGATTTCACATGTACCGAATTTATTCAGTTTCTCTGATGATTTTGAGGGTCATTTTTAGTAAAAAGATTGTGGGGTTCAGTTCCTATAATCTCATTCTTCTACACTTGGAAATTTGGAGAAAAATATTCATATATTTATTGGTTGTAACAAATATTGTTAGTAACTAAACTATTCAGCTTAATTAGCTAGTGAAAACTATATTTATGAATAATGTAGACTTGTTTGCTAATGAGAAAATCTACTCTGAAGTATTATGAAGCTTATCTCTGTTTATTACTTTCTCCTTCCATTCACCAATATTTTTGTGTGTGGACTGGATCTTGTTGATCAAGGATGACTTAAACTCTACGTGTACTGCGAAGGAATCATACTCGAGTGAGCAGAAAAATACCAAGTAAATGATCTCACAATTTGATATATACAATTTTTACATGTTTTTAATACGGTTTTAGTATATTTATCAAAGTATTTTAAGAAAAACTTATCATAACGTTTACGTCTCAGACTCTCAGTTCGTTCTATTATATATGATTCAAGTTTTAGGAAGAGACTGATCAAAAGTTTTATTGAAAGAAAACATAAGATCAAAGAAGGAAAGGAAAAAAATATCACGAGAAAAAGGGAAAATAATTGATGTACAATTTCAAATAAAATCTTACTAGGCGGTAACCCGCGCAGGGCGCGGAGTAAGAAATATTCATAAGTTTTTTTCGATTATTTGAATAATTGATATTATGTTATAAATTTTCAGTCAATTTTTTATAATATAAATATCTTCATATTGTAATATTTTAACCTTTTGATAAATTTTAAATTTTACGATATTTAACTTTTTGATCAAATTAAATATTTATAATATTTTCCCAAGTTAAACTATTTTTAATTTTTGAAAATTTTAATATTAATATTTATATTATTTGGCTAAATTATATGGTTTTATTCAAAACAATAATAAACCAAAAATACTTATAAATTTGTATGCTTATTAAATTAAGATTTCTATTTTTATGATTTCTTATTATTTTGGTTTATAATATATTTTTTTGAACCATCACACATCCTTTTTTTCAATGTGGGACTTTAAAAATATATTTATATTTTTCATCATTCGAGTAATTGATATTAGTTTAAAAAAATTCAAATTGTAACTTGTGTAAAAAATGTATTATTTTTTTATTAGATAGATAATGTGATAATTTATATTTTTCACAAAATTTAGTTCATCCAAAAAATAGAGAAGAAATGTAGTGTTTAAAGCAATAATTAATAAGGTATATTTTGCTATGAATGGAAAAAATAAAAATAATTTCATAAATTAAATGCTAAATAATATATAAATAATTGATATAAATTATTCTCTAACCAAATTAATATTAATGGCGTATTGTGTAATATTTCTAGTAAACAAAACCTTATTTTATCACTATCATGAGATAGTCTCTGGTCATGACACATTATGGTAATCTTCTTTTCTTTTTTTTTTTCTTTTTTTTTTTTGATAAAAGGTTTACATTAATTTAAAAGAAAAAAAACAATTTTTTTTTAAATAAAAATAAATGGGCTTTCCAAACTAAACGAAAACCCAACAAAAAAGCCCACTAGAACCCCAAATATGAGGTCTGGTTTGGCGAAACCCTAAACCGGTCGACCCGCTAACTGGGATTAAACCGAGAACACAAAACCCTAGATCTAAGAATGCAGCCGCCGCCGTCGACCTAGAGAATGTCGCCGCCGTGAACAGATCTACCACTCCACAGAAAGAGAACCAAGCTCTCTTACACACCACCACCATGAAAACTGCTTGGAGAAAGAAGTGAGGAAACAGATCTAAAAGGCGAGAGCCGAGCCGGCACAGATCCATAAACCGCCGGAAAAGCAGTTTTCAGGGAGCACCGTTGCCGTCAGGTCAGTCGCCGCCAGGAGTCCCCGTTCAAGAATTATTTACGATCTCTAACAAACAGCCTTACTAATCGGACTCCCTTTAGTTCAAGCTCTCTAGAACTCCACCACCGCCACCGAGCAGACTAACATGCCATGAATCCACCACCGTCAAACTACCATGAAGAGAGGAGAGAAGGAAAACGGCACACACAAGCTTGAGGAAACTTCACCGGACCCTGACCTCAACGGATTCAGATCTGCAGTGTAACATCCCAGAACGAAGAATTGTCTTTTTTCTCTGGTGTCGAGCGACACCAGTCCGAATTGCGATTTCTGGTTTGTTTTAATTCGCTCGGTTTGGTCCGGTTAAGGGTGGGAAACCCTATCAACACGAAATATCCAACTCACTTACCGCGGAAAACTGGAAAACCGAGAGGATGAGACTAAACTACTAACTGACTAACTCACTTAATCAATTAAACACATAGTCCAATTCATTCAATGCTAACAGTCCTAAAACCGTATTCGCTTTGATACCAAAATTAAACAACCAAGCTTTTTTTTTTTATTAATTATCAATGCGGAAATTCTCGAAAGAAATCAATAATATTAAATAATAAATAATTCGTTCAACAAAAAGCCATAACCAATAACCAATAAAGAATAAGCAACCTAAATACCAGGTTTGCTATATTATTGAAATAAAACTAACATCCTAAAAATGAATCCCTTGCCAGCCACAACAAGATGGCCAAAATCAAATTCCTAGTCTCATCATCCTCTTCTCTCGGTCTCTTTCCGTGGAAGAACATTGCCGTTACCTGCATCACATTGGAATAGAGATGCGTAAGTATTATCATAAATACTTAGTGAGTGGATCATCCTGCCTACAGGCCAAGTACGTCAAACACTAGACAATACATCAACAATAATCAACAACGAAATCATAAGCAACAACAGAAACCTCCAAGTCAGGAACAACCCACGTTCCTGACTTCCCAGTCTAGTGTCGACCGACACTTCAAAGAGTGTGGATCGACGCTAGCCTTCTGAGTGTCGATCGGCACCCATAGAGTGTCGATCGACACCAGCTCGACGTCCAGACACCAGAAGCTACAAAACAGCGCATAAGAATCCACAAACTCACAATCATAGGGCTTTCAACGCCCCAATACATCCAAAACACGATTTCTAACATAAACAACTCAAGAACACAACAACAAACTCAAACTCAAGGAATCTCTAGTGCTAAAACGGACCTACAGTCACGCACTCACCTTGAAACGGATTGAAAGGAAGGAATAGAAGATGAACAACAACCCAAAGCCTCAGATCAAGCCTCCAAACTTCACCAAACTCCAAAAATCGACTATGACAAGTCTCTGTCTCGAAAAGTGAGCCTTCTCACGCGGCCACATGTTTTTAATCGCGACCTAGGGCTTCCAAACCCTTAACCGGACCAAAACCAGCCGACTTAAATCGAACCGGTCGATTTCTCAATAACCGGTGTCGATCGACACCCTTCCTTGGTGTCGGTCGACACCCATCGACCAAACCAACTCAAACCACAATCAAACGTGCAATCGACTTAAACCGGAATTGATTTCTCAAACCGGTGTCGATCGACACTACCTTAGGTGTCGATCGACACTAGTCATTCAAGAGCTTTTTACACATTTTCATTGAGATGATTGAACCTTAAACCAACTGTACAACAATCAAACAAGAACATGTACAATCAATCCTCAATTCACACCTCAAAGAGTATATGTAATCTACTCCCGAACCCCTAATGTCGTCCGATACCACTTCTAAAACAACTTTCTGGTTCACGGATGTTACAGCTCCACTAACTCTGCTCTCGAGGGATACTTACGACCTCGGCACTGAGTCCTGATACTCGGACGAAGCCCCTGAAGGAACCTCTGCACAACTCCGAGCTCACCGCCTATACCGAGACCGGTATGCACCACTAGCCTGCTAAACTATGCGTCGTACTCACGCACTGAACGGTCTCCCTGCGTCAAAGCAATAAACCGCAGATGAAGTGGATCTCGAGCCTCCTGAGGAAAGTACTTGGCGTCAAACTCCGCCACAAACTCGCCCCAAGTCCAGACAGCTCTCCTGCCCTGAACAGCCCGCCACCACAAATGTGCATCACCACTCAGATAGTGGACAGCTAACTCCACCTGATACTCAACTAGACACCTGATCGACTGGAAGTTCCGCTCCACTCTCGATCTCCACTCATCGGCCACCTCTGGACCAACTCCGCCCTCAAAGAAAGGCGTCCCGATACGCTGCATCTGTCCCATCATCTCTAAATACGACGGGTGACCAACCACCGCAGCCCCATGCTGCCCAACAAAAGCCGCACCCGGCTGACCAAACACTGTCGCACCCTGCGGTACTCCGGCCATCGAAGGAACACCCGGAGCCTGCTGCGGAACCACTGGCGGGAAACGTGCCAGCAACTGTGTCAGTAACCCCACAACTAGGTCATCTCGACCCTGAGCCGGAGCCGCACCCCCACCTGGGGCCGCTCCAACCCCCGCGCCACCAACGACGCCCAAACCGGCCTTACTCGCCACTGAAACAGACTGGGTCACCGACGCAGTCGCCACAATCGGCGCAACACTCTCGCCCGAATCCGCTGGCTCGCCACGACCCCGACCTCCACGGCCTCTGCCACGGCCTCGACCGCGGCCTCTACCTCAACCTCTACCTCGACCTCGAGAAACACCGTCCATCTCACTGTATGGAACAAAGAGGTAAGATACAAAACACAAAACCAACAACAAAAACAAAAACTCACCGTGGAATCTCCTGAAGCCCGAAGAGGATGATAATAAAAACTAACAACCTAACAGTCCTAAAACCGTCTAGGCTCTGATACCAAAATGAAACAACCAACACTTTTTTTTTTTTTTTAAATACTTAAACAATTCTAGCGGAAGTCTTAAAATAATAATTCAATAAATCATAAAATCAATTCAGCAACAAAAGCCAATAATCAAGTAAATTCAAATATCAAATAACTCTAACAACTTAAGTAAAATAAATAAAACATAAATCCTATCATCCTCTTCTTCGGCCTTGATTCCACGCTTAAACATTTCTACCACCTGCATCACAGGAAAGGAGATGCGCAAGTATTCTCATAAATACTTAGTGAGACGATCACTCTGCCCACGGGCCAATTACGCAATTTCCAGATAATTAAAGTCTTTTAAATAATTTCCACAATTATTAAATATTTTTCCACCATTAAAATAATTCCAATTAATTATTAAATAATTCTCATAATTAAATAATAATCTTAATTAATTATTAATCCTAAAATAATTAATTAAACCAATTCAATTAACCATTAAAACCAATTAAATCCATTAAACCGGATTAAACCATTTTAATTCAATTTCCAAATCAATTACCAATTCCAATTCGCTCAAACCGGTTAACCACCCTGAACCAGCATTGGTGTCGACCGACACCAAACTTGGTGTCGATCGACACCCGCTCGACAGAGCGATACCAAGAGCAATGAATCACGCAGAAACACAGAAATAACACATTTATCAATCCAAACACGATTAAACACCACAATCATCATATAACCATCACGAAAAATAACAAAACTCATCAATTCATTCATTTAACAACCTAGATCCAGAAATCCCGAGCCCATAGTCACGCACTCACCTTGGATTTGGATTGAAAGGGAGAAACAATGGATGAACAAGGAAGAACAATCAGCAAACACCTCAGAAACTTCACAATCTCCTCAAAACCTCTCCAAAATCGCCTAGAACACTTTCTGTCTCGAAAAAAACGAGTCTTCCCCAGCGGCTGTTCGACTTTTAAACGCAACCTAGCGTTTTCCGACCTGAACCGACCCGAATCCAGCGACTTAAATCAAACCGGAAATTTCGATTTCGGACCGGTGTCGATCGACACCACCTTGGTGTCGCTCGACACCCCAATAAAAACTCACTTCTTTGGTTTACGGATGTTACATTTCCACCGGAGAACCACCACCGCCTCAAGGAGGAAACGCGACCGAACAGCTAGGAGAATTGCCGTCACCAAGGATGAAGCACCGACAAAATAGAAAAGAGAAAAAGAGAGAAAGGGAAAGAAAGAGAGGGAGCCCTCTCACGGAGCCGACGAGAAACGCCAGTCACCAGAGAGGCATGCAAAGTTCAGATCTGATTAAACTAGAGAGAAGGGAGAGAGGAGAGAGAGAGAGAGCCGCTTAAAGACCCAATTTTTTTCTCATATTTCTTGCAATTGTTTTGATGGTCATGGTAATCTTGTTATTAATACATTAATTTTATTATTAACACATTAACTAAAAATAATACATTTTAAAAATAATTTTAGTTAATGGTAATTTTGTTATTAACACATTAACTAAAGATTATTTTTCAAATGTACTCTGGTCAAATGGCTCATAGTTAGTTATTTTATCCAATTTTTCAAAACTAATTATCTTGATAAAATTCGATAGGTAGAAAAACCATTGAAAAAAAAAAAAAAAAAAAAGAGAACTCATTCTTAACGTAATTCTTTTAAAAAGTATATAAGATGGAGAGATAAAATGTATTCAAATTTAAAAGACAAGTGGGGGACAGTCGATCTTTCTCATATTAGCGAACAATTAATCTTGTCAGCGACTAATCTTTCTTTACATCACACCTTCTTTCTTTTTTTTAAATCATAGATCTATGGAAGGACCTGACTAATTCTTGAAGAAGTGCAGTCCACATATATTTCTAGATATTCAAATGGATCGAAAGCAGAGACCTATATCCATGTGGCCAAATGAAATAAATATAGCAATTCCACGTTTGAGGGGAATTGATTTTTGACATAGACCAACATGATAACTCATCCATCATGTAAAAATCACTAGACCACCACATGGTTAAACTAATTTTCATGAGGTGAATAGAAAATTTACATGCATGGTATTTGTATCATTTAGTGTAATACTTATTAGCTCTAGGTATCTTAGCAAAAAGTTACATGAACCAAAGACAAAACTAAATAGAGTATTAAGCTATGGAGCTTAAGCAGTGTTGAAACTGTATGTTCTAACTAATGTATGTTCTAACTAATATATATTTCTAAGCATTTGGCAGGGGTGTAAGTGATCTTATTATCAATTTTTATGCAAATATTTAATACGTATGTTGAAATTTATTTTAATGCATATTATATATTATATTAATAACATTCTCTTATAATATTTTTTTAACAATTACTTCATATTTGAATTATATTTATTAAGTTATTATTTCATTAAAATATTATTTTATAAATAATACATTAATAATAAAAATTAGTCACATAATGAGAAAATTTTAAAAATTTATATATATATATAATTTCGATTTTATTTACCAAAATAAATAAATTAAATATTATTATTTTTAATATTTTAGAGTTTAATACTTTGGAAATACTTTGGAAATACTCTATCTCATAGTAGAGAAGAAGTGAACATTTTAGAGTATTTTCAGTTTTTAAATGCTCTCCTACATGCTTTATTGATAAAATTATTTATTTTTTATTTTTATATAATTCATAGTAAATCATAAATCTATAGAGGGGTCAGACCAATCCCTAGAATAAGTACATATTTTATTAATAAAAGTTGATTGAATGACATGTAACATAATATTTTTCTAAATATTCTACCGATCAAATCATTGATCTAACCATCAATATCAAAACATAATGTTTCTTATACATTATATACACCTATTTTTTCTGTCAGTTACATGCATATATATATATTGTCGGGTGGTAAAACAATAATACTAACACAAATCACCAAATTGATAGTTTTATATATAAGCACATATGTATATATTTACCAGTGTAGTATCCTGGTTCGAGCAAAGGAAGGTTGATAATTTGACAACTTTATTTGTGTTTTAACTTTTCAAAAGTAGTGCATATGTGTGTGTGTGTTTATGTTTGAAAACCAAAAAAAAAAAAACTTTATTTGTATTTTAACTTTTCAAAAAGAGGAAAATTGGCACATGATATCACTTTAAACCTCAGAGGTCTAGCACTAGCACTTTAAACCTTCAAACTATTTTCTATAGCACTTTTAACCACGAAAGTGGCAGATTTGGTCGCGCCGCCAAAAAAATAACCGGCACTGTTCACAAAACGATGACGTGTCAGTTTTTTTTTTTTTTTTTTTTTTTTTTTTTTTTCAATTGTTATTTATATATTTAATAACTAAAAATACAAAAAAAAATAAAAAAATAAACAGAAAAGGAAAATCTCATCTCTTCCCACCTATCTCATCTCTTCCGCCCAAAATCGCGGATTTGACAAATTCTCCCGCCCAACATATGTTTTCGCAAATTTTTTCGTCCAAATCGCGTTTTCACATTTTTTCCCGCCCAAAACGCGTTTTCACCAATTTTTCCGTTCAAAATCGCGTTTTCACAAATTTTTCGTTTTAAATCACGTTTTTACAAATTTTCCCGCCCAAAACGCGTTTTCACAAATTTTTCGTTAAAAATCGCGTTTTCTCCAATTTTCCCGCCCAAAATGGGTTTTCACAAATTTTTTGTTCAAAATCGCGTTTTCACAAGTTTCTCGCCCAAAACGCGTTTTCACAAATTTTCCGCCCAAAATCGCGGATTTGACAAATTTTCCCCGCCTAAAATGCGTTTTCGTAAATTTTCCCGTTTAAAACGCGTTTTCACAAATATTTCGTTTAAAATCGCGTTTTGGGCGGGAAAATTTACGAAAACGCATTTTAGGCGGGAAAATTTGTCAAATCCGCGATTTTGGGCGGAAAATTTGTGAAAACGCGTTTTGGGCGGGAAACTTGTGAAAACGCGATTTTGAACAAAAAATTTGTGAAAACCCATTTTGGTCGGGAAAATATGTGAAAACACGTTTTGGGCGGGGAAATTTACGAAAACGCATTTTAGGCGGGAAAATTTGTCAAATCCGCGATTTTGGGCGGAAATTTGTGAAAACACGTTTTGGATGGGAAAATTGGTGAAAACGCGATTTTTAACGGAAAATTTGTGAAAACGCATTTTGGGCGGGAAAAAATGTGAAAACATGTTTTGGACGGGAAAATTTGTTAAAACGCGATTTTGAACGGGAAAATTTGTGAAAATGCGATTTTGAACGGAAAATTTGTGCGGGAAAATTTGTGAAAACGCATTTTGGACGCGAAAAGTTGTGAAAACGCGATTTGGACGAAAAAATTTGCAAAAACATATGTTGGGCGGGAGAATTTGTCAAATCCGCGATTTTGGGCGGAAGAGATGAGATAGGTCGGAAGAGATGAGATTTTCCTTTTCTGTTTATTTTTTTTTTTTTTTTTTTTTGTATTTTTAGTTATTAAATATATAAACAACAATTGATTGAAAAAAAAAAAAAAAAAAAAAAAAAACTGACACGTCATCGTTTTGTGAACAGTGCCGGTCATTTTTTTCGGCGGCGCGACCAAATCTGCCACTTTCGTGGTTAAAAGTGTTATAGAAAATAGTTTGAAGGTTTAAAGTGCTAGTGATAGACCTCTGAGGTTTAAAGTGCTATCATGTGCCAACTTCATGGTTTAAAATGCAATTTTCCCTTTCAAAAGTACTCATTAACTTTTAATTTTTAGTAGTTAAATATTTAATAAAATTGAACTTGATTTTATTAAACAATATTCCATGTCTATTGGTTTGAAGGACATATTGACATCTGATATATTTATTCCAAGACACGAGTTTCTATCGAAATGTCCTCTTGTCCACACCTGAGATTATGGCCCTGTTCGTTTGATAATCGCCAGCGATTGCGATTACGACTACGACTGCGACTGCGATTTAACAATCGCGGGATGTTGTTCGTTTCTCAGTCGTGCAATTGGTCGTGCGATTGGTCGCAGGGTTATTCGTTTTTCGGTCGTGCGATTGGTCGTGCGATTGGTCGCAGGGTTGTTCGTTGTATGTGTGAGAGCTGCGATTGATAGCACGATTTTATTTTTTTTAAATGCCAAAATTACTTTTTTCCATCAAAATGTTATAGTTTCTATGATAATATTATGTAAACCGAAATGTAATAAATGTGTTATGAAATTTATAAACCAAAAATCACACAAATCATATGTAATAAAAACCGTAAACGAATAAAAAAGTTACTAATAAGGTAAGCGACTTCCTCTACTAATCTCACTTGTGATGACATTTCGTAAACTTTCCATAGCTCTATCACCCACCGGCTCATACAAAGTATGTCCTCCACCACCACCACCACCACCACCACCATCATCATCATCATCATCATCATCATCATCATCATCATCATCACCATCACCATCATTATCGTCACCGTCGTCACCGTGGATATGATATGCTTCTCTTTCCTGCCAACGTACAAAATCTGAATCCTCTCGGTGTGAATCACGTATGAAGTTGTGTAGTGCCATTGTTGCCGTTACAAGTTTTATCCACTTAGTTAGACCATATTTTGGATGTTTACGGTCTAGAATTCTCCACTTTGCTTTCCATACACCAAATGTGCGCTCTATCACTGTCCGTAAACCTGAATGCCTTCGGTTGAAAAGTTCTCTGGTGTTTGATGGCAGTCCTCCTCTAGCAAATTGATCAAGATGATACCAAACCCTACGATGCGGACCAAGAAACTCACATCCATAAAGAAGATGGAAGCTACAGATATATCTTCAGTTGAAAGCCCAAATCAGCAACGGTGGAGTCGCAATTACAGATGTAACCGACGAGGGAAACGCTGCAAACACGTCGGGAAATCGGAAACAGCGCAGAGATGCTCCGGCGAGCTGCAGAGGAGAAGATCAAAAGACGCGATGTGCGAATAAGATGAGGAAAGAGAGAGAGCCAGATTCTCAATTGGGTTTTCGCAATTTCCTTTGATTTGTCCTTGGAGGCGAAGAAGATCAATGAGAGACGTGGAAGAAGAAGGATCAATGGAGATAGAAGTGCGTGGGAGAGGCTGCGGAGAAAAGAGAATCACGATTTAGGTTTTAATAATTTTGTTATTATCACCAAAATAAGGTTATTTATGTCATTTACCACTCTCAGTCGCGCGTTTTAAAATCGTGCCGTTATTTAAACGCTGCGACTAGAATTTAAAATCGCTGGATCGCGCGACTGATCGCTGCGATAGTCGCAAGAGCTTGCGATTGCCAAACGAACAACAAATAATCGTAATCGCAATCGCAAGACCCCTGCGACTGCCAAACGAACACGGCCTATATATATATATATATATTTTTTTTTTTGTGTGCAAAAGATGTTAGAGTTAATTTGCTCAGTAACAATATTGAGAAATAAATTGAAGCATATAAATAGAGAAACTAACAAAGAGAAATAATTTTATCCCTTTTTCTCTCTAACATATGCGGGAACTTTCCCCCTCAAAATTTCTCCTCCCACGTGAGCTTCCTCACAGCCAAAATTCGACCTGGACCCTTACCACGTGGAATCACTTACATCCACAGTTTACTACAATCAAATTTATACCATAACAAGTTCTGAAGAATAGTACATAATTCTTCAAATCCCTACCATATAAATTTCATACATGTTTCCCAAACTTGAATCTCCATATTCTCTTCAAGATTACAATTTTCGTCGGCAGTACAAGGCCCTCCACTTTTCAGATTGAAAACCAAAATTAACTTAACCTATCTAAACATGCTGTATTTATTATATTGAGTGTCGGAAAATTAACATACTATACTATTAGATAGTACAAACATAAGAATATTCGTTGACTTTAATAACAACTCATAGAACTGAAAACTGTATTGAAACCAATTATGTGTATATTTTGGCAACTACATACATATACATGATTTAAGTAAAAGACTCTAGTACAAAAATTACATAGTACATACTACAAACGCAACATGGACGTCTAGTATAACATCCGTAAACCGAAAAATGCAGTTTTGACAGTGGTGTCGAGTGACACCAGTTGATCACGGTGTAATTTGCATATGTCATGCAAGGTGTTGATTTCTGAATCGATGTTAAGGCATCGTGTTGAAACATGTGTAAACCAACGTCATGGTTAGTTGGTGTCGAGCGACACCGGGTTGTGAAATCGATTTCGGGTTAAATCGATTTGTGTTCGGTTTTGTTGGTTCGACAGGGGTGTCGAGCGACACCAAGGGTTGGTGTCGGTCGACGCCGGTTATGCAGAATTCAGCCGGTTCGATTTGAGTTGTTCCCGGTTTTGTTCAGTTTAGGCGAAGGAAGCCCTAACTTGAAGAATAAAAGAAACCCAGCCGTGTTTTTGACATAGTTTTCGAGACAAAGTGTTCCAGAGAGAGATTTCTGAGTTTTTGAGCTAGATCTGTTGCCGTTGTTCACCGTTCATCTTCCCTCCTTGTTTTCAATCCGTTCTAAGGTGAGTGCGCGACCGTAGGTCCGTGAATCACTAGAGTCTATGAGTTTGAGTTTATTGTTGAGATTTTCGGGCTGTTCTTGAGCTATTCTTGGTTGATTTGAGTTTATAATCGTTTTAGGGTGTTGAATCCCCTTGATTTTGTGTTTTTGTGCTGTTTCGTCGAGTCTGGTTTCGTATATGCGGGGCAGTTTCGAACGACACCTCTTTGGTGTCGGTCGACACTGAGCAGCTAGTGTCGAGCGACACCTCTTGCGGTGTCGATCGACACCTAGCTGGGCGTCGAGCGACACGGGTGGGTGTGTCGGTCGACACTAGTTGTTGTGTTGCGATCTTTGTCCTTTTTGTTATCGCTGTTGGTTATTGTTGCTATTATGGTTGCTATTGATTGCTGTACTGTCTAGCGATTGGCGTAATTGGCCTGTAGACGGAATGACCGTCTCACTGAGTATTTCTTAAATACTCATGCATCTCTATTCCAATGTGATGCAGGTAACAGGAATGTTCGATCGCGGAATGAGGCCGAGAGATGAAGAGGGTGATAGGATGTTGATTTTGTTTATTCATGTGATAGCGAACCTCGTGTTTAGGTTGCTAGAGTTTATTCATGTTCGTGAATTTAATTGAATATTGTTGGTTGTTTTAATTGATTATTATTTGAGTTATTTATTTGAGAACTTTCGCATTGATAGCTGTTAATAATTAATACTTCATGTATATTAATTCGAGCTATGTTAATTATATTAAAAAAAGCTTCGTTGTTTCATCTAGAAACACATTAGAGATAACAATACTCAAATCTGACAATTATTAAAAGTGTTCCAAAGTTGAAGTGTAACATCCGCGAACCAGAAAGTTGTTTTAGAAGTGGTATCGGACGACATTAGGGATTCAGGAGTCGATTACATACGCTCTTTGAGGTGCGAATTGAGGATTGGTTGTACATGTTCTTGTTTGATTGTTGTACAATTGGTTTAAGGTTCAATCATCTCGAAGAAAATGTGTGAAAAGCTTCTAAATACCTAGTGTCGATCGAAACCAAAGGGGTGTGTCGATCGACACCGGTTATCGTGAGCGATTCCGGGGTTAGTCGATCGAATTATGGTTTGTTTTGGTATGGTCGATGGGTGTCGACCGACACCAAGGAAGGGTGTCGATCAACACCGGTTATTGAGAAATCGACCGGTTTGATTTAAATCGGCTGGTTTTGGGCCGGTTTAGGCGAGGGAAGCCCTAGACTCGCGATTAAAAGCTTGTGGCCGCGTGAAAAGTCACTTTTTCGAGACATAAAAGTTCCAGAGGTGTTTTTGAGTGAAGGAGGTGATTTCCAGAGAGTTTTGTGAAGTTTCTGAGCTAGATCGGTTGCTGTTCATCCCTATTCTTCTCCTTTCCTTCCTTCTAATCATTTTCAAGGTGAGTGCGTGACTGTAGGTCCGTTAATCGTTAGAGATTGTTTGATTTCGGTTTTGTTGATGAGTTTTCGAGTTGTTCTTGAGTTGTGGTTGAGTTATATTGTTGTTTGATCGATGTGGGGGTTGAATCCCATGATTTTGTGTGTTTATGCGATTTTTCGTAGCTTCTGGTGTCTGGGCGTCGAGCTGGTGTCGACCGACACTTGATGGGTGTCGATCGACACTCAGGAGGCTGGCGTCGATCGACACCATAGAGGTGTCGGTCGACACCGACCTGGGTGGTCAGGAAACGTGGGTGTTTCCTGACATGGAGTGACATGGAGGTTTATGTTGTTGATTATGATTCTTGTTGTTGATTATTGTGATGTATTGTCTAGTGTTTGACGTACTTGGCCTGTAGGCAGGATGATCCACTCACTAAGTATTTATGATAATACTTACGCATCTCTATTCCAATGTGATGTAGGTAACAGCAATGTTCTTCAGCGGAAAGAGACCGAGAGAAGAGGATGATGAGATTAGGAATTTGATATTGGCTATTTTGTTGTGGTTGACGAGGAATTCATCATCTTAGGGTGTTAGTTCTATTTTTAATAATGTAGCAAACCTGGTGTTTAGGTTGCTTATTCTTTATTGGTTTTATTGGTTATTGGTTATTTGTTGAACGGTTTAATATGATTTAATATTATTGATTTCTTTCGAGAATTTCCGCAATGATAATTATTATAATCATTTATAAAAAAAAAAAAAAACTTGGTTTTTCATTTTGGTATCAGAGCGAATACGGTTTTAGGACTGTTAGCGTTGAGTGGATTGGACTATGTGTTTAATTGATTATGTGAGTTAGTCAGTTAGTGGTCTAGTCTCATCCTCTCGGTCTTCCAGTTTTCCGCGGTAAGTGAGTTGGATATTTGGTGTGTTGTGTTTTGTGTTTGTGTGCTGACTTTGCTCATTTTCTGTACTTGGTGGAAGTGCAAAGAGATGGATGCAGGTCGTGGTCGTGGTCGCGGTGGAGCCCGTGGGGGCAGAGGAGCTGGTCGCGGTGGGCGAGCGGCGGGTCGTGGAGGCGGGGTGCTGGTCGTGGTGTGCCAGAGGCTGAGGTCTCAGTAAAGAGTGCAGCGCCGAGTGTGGCGACAGCGTCAGTGACTCAGTCAATTTTGTTGGCCGGTGGAGCTAACTCAGGTGCCGGTGGTGGCGCAGGAGCAGGAGCAGTTCCCGGTGGGGGAGCGGCTTTGGCTCATGGAGATTTGATTGTGGGGCTACTGACGCAGTTGTTGGCACGTCTTCCTCAGGCAGTTCCACAGCAGGCTCCGGTTGCACCTCCAGCGGCCGGGGCACAGGTTGGTGCCGGGGCACAGGTTGGTGCCGGTTTTGTTGAGCAGCAGGAGGCTGCGGGGCAGCAGGGTGCTGCGATTGGGTATTCGCCTTATCGTGAGATGATGAGGGAGATGCAGAGGATTGGCACGCCTACGTTTGAAGGCGGTGTTACTCCAGAGCAGGCTGACGAGTGGCGTCAGAGGTTAGAGAGGAACTTTGATTCAGTTCGTTGTCCAGAGCAGTTTCAGGTTGAGTTGGCAGTGCACTACCTTGGAGGTGATGCACATTTGTGGTGGAGGTCTGTTAGGACTAGGAGAGAGGTTTGGACTTGGGTTGATTTCGTTGAGGAGTTCAACCACAAGTTTTTCCCTCAGGAGGCTCGTGACAGACTGCAGTTGAGGTTCTTAGACTTGACTCAGGGTGAGAGGTCTGTTCGAGAGTACGATGCAGAGTTATGCAGATTGGTGGTTCACACTGGTGGTGAGCTGGTGAGTGAGCGGGAATTGATGTCGAGGTTTCTTCAGGGGCTTCGGAGGAACATCAGGACTCAGTGCAGAGGTGGTAGGTACCACACTAGAGCCGGTTTAGTGGAGTTGGCAGCTTCCATTGAGGAGGATTTGCGTGAGTCGGTGAGTTCGGCAGTTGTTCCAGCTGTAGTTGCTTCTGCTACCCATCCTCGGGGCCAGCAGCAGCATCAGCAGCGTAGAGGTTACAGTTCTGGTCATGGCAGAGGCGGCAGGCCTGCGCAGGGCCAGAAGAGGAGAGCAGAGGAGATATCTGCTAGTAGCCCGAGTACGGGTGGTTGCTTTGGTTGTGGGAGTTTGGATCACAGAGTTTCTACTTGTCTCAAGAGGGCGGGATCTAGAGAGACTTTAGTGTGCTTCTATTGCAGGGAGCCGGGGCATATCAAGCCCATGTATCCCAAGTTGCAGCAGAGGGCAGTGGCAGCAGCGATTCAGCCGTTGGCTATTCAGTCAGCAGCTCAGGTTGCAGCGTTGCTGTCAGGTGGAGCGCCGCGTGTTTATACTCCGGCAGAGGTGGGCCAGACCAGTCAGTCAGGCCAGATCACAGGTAAAATCTTTGACTCAGATTTGTGAATTCTCAAAGGTAGAATTTTGGTGTTGTCTGTTTCTTTTATTTTACTGTGATAGAGTTAGAGGTTCTCAACACTTGTGGTGTGTGTAGGGACCTTGTTAGTTGGCGGTTTTGAGTCTCACGTGTTGTTTGACTCGGGAGCATCTAACTGCTTCATTACTCCGGAGAGAGCTGAGGGTAGTGGTATTCAGAGTAACGATGGCGAGGCTTCAGGCTTTGTCAAGGTGGCCGGTGGTGGTTTTCTGGCTACTTCGGGCTGAGCTAGAGCAGTGGATGTCCAGATTGCGGGGCAGTCTATGCCAGCAGATTTAGTCATCAGTCCAGTGGAGCTGTATGACGTGATTTTGGGGATGGACTGGTTATCTTTATACCGAGTTCATCTGGATTACTACAGAGGTAGAGTGGTGTTTGAGCAGGATGCAGAGAAGTTGGTTTATCAGGGAGTGAGACCGACTTCGGGGAGTATAGTGATCTCAGCTATTCAGGCAGAGCAGTTGTTAGAGCGGGGCTGTGAAGCCTATTTGGCGGCAATTACTATGACAGAGTCCAGTGGTGAGGTAGTTTTGCAGGATATTCAGGTTGTCCAGGATTTTGAGGATGTATTTCGGTCGCTGAAGGGATTGCCACCATCTCGGTCAGATCCTTTCACGATTGAGTTAGAGCCCGGGACAGCTCCGATATCGAAGACACCTTACCGGATGGCTCCAGCAGAGATGGCAAAGCTGAAGAAGCAGCTAGAGGACCTTTTGAGTAAAGGGTTCATCAGACCTAGTGTTTCGCCGTGGGAGCGCCAGTGTTGTTTGTGAAAAAGAAGGATGGCAGTTTTCGGTTGTGCATTGATTACCGTGGACTTAGTCGAGTCACAGTGAAGAACAGGTACCCACTTCAGAGGATCGATGAGTTGTAAGATTGACTTGGCATCGGGATATCACCAGATTCCGATAGATGAGACAGATGTTCGGAAGACGGCTTTTCGGACGAGGTATGGGCATTTCGAGTTTGTGGTCATGCCTTTTGGTTTGACTAATGCGCCGGCAGCTTTCATGAGATTGATGAACGACGTGTTCAGGGAGTTTCTGGATGTGTTCGTCATTATTTTCATAGATGATATTTTGGTGTATTCGAGGAGTCCAGAGGAGCATGCGACGCATTTGAGGCTTGTTTTGGAGAAGCTTTGAGAGCAGAAGCTTTTTGCTAAGTTGAGCAAGTGCAGCTTTTGGCAGAGAGAGATGGGTTTTCTTGGCCATATTGTTTCTGCAGAGGGAGTTTCTGTGGATCCGGCTAAGATTGAGGCCATCAGACATTGGCCTAGACCGAGTAGTGCTACCGAGATCAGGAGTTTTATGGGTTTAGCAGGCTACTACAGGAGGTTCGTCAAGGGGTTTGCGAGTATGTCTCAGCCGATGACGAGGTTGACTGGCAAAGATGTGCCGTTTGTGTGGTCGCATGAGTGCGAGGAGAGCTTTGTGAAGCTCAAGGAGATGTTGACTAGTACACCAGTGTTGGCATTACCCGATCCGGGGAAGCCTTATGTAGTGTACACAGATGCTTCAGGTGTTGGACTTGGTTGTGTTTTGATGCAGGAGGGCAGAGTGATTGCCTATACTTCGAGGCAGTTGCAGGGCAGTGAGCGTAACCGTCCTACGCATGATCTTGAGTTGGGAGCAGTGGTTTTTGCACTCAAGATTTGGAGGTCTTATCTTTATGGTGGTAGAGTGCAGATCTTTACAGATCACAAGAGTTTACAACATATCTTTACTCAGCCTTTGCTGATCGAATGCGAGGCAGACGCGTTGGGTGGAGTTTCTGGCAGACTATGACCTGGATATTGTTTATCATCCGGGCAAGGCCAATTTGGTGGCAGATACTTTGAGTCGCCGGAGGGTTGATTCAGATAGAGAGCATGGTGTTGAGGCTTTAGTCAGCGAGATTAGTACATTGCGTCTTTGTGCTATTTCAGAGGAGCCTTTGGGTTTAGAGGCAGCTGATCAGGCGGATTTACTCAGTAGGATCAGAGTGGCTCAGCAGAGTGATCAGGGTTTGATCGATGCTTCGCAGCCGTCTGGTTCTGAGTATCAGGTCTCTTCGAATGGGACTATCTTGGTTCGTGGGCGAGTTTGTGTGCCCAAGGATGTGGAGTTGAGGCAGGAGGTGTTGAGAGAGGCTCATTCGAGTAAGTTTTCGATTCATCCGGGTGCGACCAAGATGTACCGTGACCTCAAACGGTATTATCATTGGGTTGGGATGAAGAGAGATGTGGCAGATTGGGTTGCGAGGTGCAACACTTGTTCTTTGGTCAAGGCAGAGCATCAGGTGCCTAGTGGTCTTTTGTAGAGTTTGCCCATTCCAGAGTGGAAGTGGGATATGATCACTATGGATTTTGTTGTGGGATTGCCTATCTCACGGACGTTCGATGCTATTTGGGTCATTGTGGATCGCTTGACCAAGTCAGCACATTTCTTGGCCATCAAGAAGACAGATGGAGCAGCTGTCTTAGCTAGGAATTTTGTGCGAGAGATTGTGAGGCTGCATGGAGTGCCAGCCAGTATTGTGTCGGATAGAGATCCGAGGTTTGCTTCAGAGTTTTGGAGGGCATTTCATACTGAGATGGGCACTAAGGTGCATATGAGTACAACGTATCATCCGCAGACAGATGGGCAGTCAGAGAGGACTATTCAGACTTTGGAGGATCTGCTTAGGATGTGTGTGCTGGATTGGGGTGGCCATTGGGCTGATCATCTGTGTTTGGCAGAGTTTGCTTATAACAACAGCTTTCAGTCTAGTATTGGCATGGCTCCATTTGAGGCTTTGTATGGGAGGCCATGCAGGACACCGTTATGCTGGACCCAAGTGGGGGAGCGCAGCATGTTTGGAGCTACTTTTGTTCAGGAGACGACAGAGAAGATCCGTGTCTTGAGGCTGAACATGAAGGAGGCTCAGGATAGACAGAGGAGTTATGCAGAAAGGCGGCGACGTGAGCTTGAGTTTCAGGTGGGAGATAGAGTTTATCTCAAGATGGCTATGTTGAGGGGCCCTAACAGGTCCATAGCAGAGAACAAGCTCAATCCGCGTTTTATGGGTCCGTTTCCAGTGGTGGAGCGAGTTGGGCCAGTGGCTTATCGGTTGGAGTTGCCACCGATTATGAGCGCCTTTCATAAGGTGTTTCATGTTTCTATGTTGAGGAGGTGTTTGCATCCTTCAGAGGAGTTAGTGGCAGAGATTCCAGAGGATCTTCAGCCAGATATGACAGTTCCGGCAGTTCCTGTGAGGATTCTTGAGAGGAGAGTCAAGGTTCTGCGGAACAAGAGGATGCCATTGTTGAGAGTCTTGTGGGACTGTAGTGGCACATAGGAGAAGACTTGGGAGCCAGAGGCAAAGATGAAGCTGAAGTTCGGAAAGTGGTTCGACAAGCAGGCTGTGGAGTGAGCTTCTTCATCTTTGTGGTTCTAGTCTTGTTTTTGGTTTTGGTTGTTGTTGGTTTTGGATTTATGTATTTTCGTTTCGTTGTACGATATACATTTTTGGTGTTATATGAGATGGAGTTTTTGCCTCATATGTTAGTTCGTGTTTGGGTGTTACGAGTTTCTTTGGCCGGTGGGGTCATTGAAAGTTTTTAGTCATATCTTGATACGCGTTTCAGAATTATTACTCGATATATCTAGAGGCGGTGGGCCTTTAGAGTAGACGGTGGGTCTACTTTTTTTGGGACGGTGGGGTCCCTACACCAATTCACCACTATCCTTATATGGCCTGTAAGAAACAAACGCACAAATTAGTGGAAACACATCGCTAATTTGACAAATATTCCCTTCCAATGAAAAATAGTATGATATATCCAAAATATCAAAATATTATAGTAAATAAATTCAAGTAACAAAGAACATGTTGTTATCTATTCAGACAAAAATGGGAATTTTTGAGGAATAGATACTTTTGAGATTTTAATAGGGAGTTTGGATGGAAAAATGTTTATATTAGTAAAGTAGGAGAGAGAATGTAACTTTGGTTCATTGTGGACGGAATTGACCCTGTATGCTAGAGAGAGAAACTTATGTGTCACATGTGTTAGAGAAGAGAGATAGTGAGATAAGAGAAAAAGAATGTGAGTGGAAAATATACAAAAAAATTTGTGTCAGGAAAAAAAAAGAAAATGAGAAATAAAATTTATTTGATCTTTCTTACTTTTTTCAAATTTGTTTCTCCTTTAAATTTGGAATTCAAATATATCATTTAAATCTGAATTATAATAATATATATATTAAAAAAATATATAGATTTTTTTCTATACATACTGAACTTTAAATTGGACAATATTAACACGATTTATATAATTTTTACGTCTATCAATGTACGAACCATCGAAATACAGTGTACGTGCCAACATATGGTATACACAAATAGTATACGCACTAATATATGATCTAATAATATTAATAGTGTACACGCCAACATATAGTGTACACAAAATAGTGTACACGCCAATAACGGTGTACGTACCAATATATAGTGTACAAACCACCAGAAAATAGTATACGTACACAAAAATCTAATAATATTAATATTATACGCGCCAACATATGATATACACAAAATAGTGTTACACACTAGTATATGAAATGCGTGCCAATATATGTTGTACCAATATATGATCCTAGCTCTTAGTTATCTTTAACAGTAGCATGTATATATATATCATTCCGACAAATAATGGTGTATTTATACATTATTATACGGTGTATGCATCATTCCTAAATGCTAAACCCTCATCAAGTATTGGTGAACCCATGTGAAAAATCATAAAATACATTAGTAAACAAATGTTATTGAATAAAACATTTGTTTGATGTAATTTAAAATACAGTAGAAATGAGTATTGGATTGAATTACAATAGAAATAATTACTAACATAGCTAAAATTAATTAAATTATTAAATGAATAAGAGATAATTAAAGAGGTGAGAATTTCAACCAAAAAAAAATCTCATAAAACAATTTAAGATAGAGTAATGGAAAAAGAGGAGATAAAGTTTTATTTAAAGAAAAAAATATAATGGCATAATCGTGATTTATACTCTGTAATTTGTGATGATTTTGGGAAAATAATAAAATACATTAAAAAAAAAATGTTATTGAATGAAACATTTGTTTGATAAAATTTAATATATAGTAGAAATGAGTATTGAATTAAATTACAGTAGAAACAATTACTAACTTAGCTAAATTGCTACTTTTTCTAATCAATTAAATTATTAAATGAATAAGAGATAATTAAAGAATGGAGAATTTCAACAAAAAATATATCTCACAAAACAATTTAGGAAAGAGAAAAGGAAAAAGAGAAGATAAATTTTTGTTTAAAGAAAAAAAAGTATAATAGCAAAATCGTGATTTATATTTGCAATTTAGAATTATTTTATTTAAATAATTCGAGTGGCATTTGTCGTAAATAAGTCGAAATCCGGAGGGTTGTTATCAAGATCCCAACAGTGATCCACCTCTTTTTCTAATAAAAACATGTTTCCACTCCCTCTTATGATTTCAAACATAAAAACTACCCTAATAGCAACTTTCCCTTCAAAAATAGTATAGTAAAATCTAAACCTTATGCAAAATTAGTGAACCCAAACTGATCAATGTACAATACATCCACTTTATACCCTAAACCCTAAACTCTAAATTAGATGTATCTAATTTAGAGTTTAGGGTGTACAATCATAAACCCCAAACTTCAAACCCTAAACCCTAAACTCAGATCTCAATTGTTAGTTTACGATTCAATTTATTCTGAATATATAGTCACTACACATTATGTATAATTTCACGCAACAGAATAGTATAGTATAGAACATAACATAGAACATAACAAAATAATATCATAAGCTTCTTTCCCATAACTTTTCTGTAAAGACGTATTTTATTTATCTTGATTCCAACGCCAATTACGTCATTTCTAGACAATTCAATAATATTTGATAATTACCATGATTATTAAATATTTTTCCCACATCTAAAACATTTCCAAATAATTATTAAATAATTCTTATAATTAAATAATAATCTTAATTAATTATTAATCCAAAAATAATTAATTAAACCAAACCAATTAACCATTTAAATCCATTAAATTCATTAAACCGGATTAAACCATTAAATTCATTAAACCGGATTAAACCATTAAATTTCAATTAAATCAATTTGAACCGGTTAACCAACCCGAACCAGTCCTCGGTGTCGACCGACACCCGCTTGGTGTCGAGCGACACTAAAAACTTTGGTGTCGACCGACACCAGCTTGGATAGGGTTACTCCGAGTGCGATTCAACAGCACCAAAAACGCAAAATCAAATCAATAACAATACCAAATACAATTAAACTTCACAATCACCACATAAACAACACGAAAATCATCAAGAACACACCTATCCATCAACCCAAAACATAGATCTAGAAATTTCGGACCTACAGTCACGCACTTGATTTCGGATTGAGGAGAAGGAAAACAAGATGAACAAGGAAAAACAGCAAGAATCAGCATCATAAACTCTCCAAAACTCCCAAAAACTCACAGCTCTTTCTCTGCCTCTTTTTTGTCTCAAAAGCGTGAAAAGAGACTGTTCTTTCACTTTTAATCGCGACCTATGTCATCCATTACAATTTCCCAATATATTATATATCTAAACGTGTTATTTCGACTAACAACAACACAATCTTTAAATAACTACTTGTCTTTACTCTTTACTTGTCTACAACGACTAATCATCATAGATTTTTAACATTTCCATGTAATGCAATAAAGATTTCCTCCCATGAATTCTCTTTTTTCTAATAAAGCCCTCTCATGAATTCTCAAACCATATATTTTTTGTTAAAGGTCAAACCATATATTGGAATTGATAATATTGGTTAAGAAAGTTTTTGATGTTTGTTCTCATCGAAAATCTTTTATTTCTTTGTACACAAACCATTCGCTGTTATTAGTTAACACTATAGTTGTATAAAAATATATAGCAAGTAAATGATCGAGAGATGTATCTTTTTCGGCTGTTTCTTTCAAAAGTCGAGAGAGGTATCAAGTTAAAGGAAATAAATCAAATATTGTTGGCTACCAAGTGGGTAAGATATAATTTTAGAATATTATCAGTCAAGCTAATAGAGTGGTGGGTTTGGAATACCACAAATATCAAAATAGAAAAGAAAAAAAAATATGAAATAAGAAGACAATATATGTGATGTACGTAGAATCAGTTTTAGATGCTAGTACATCACTAGACAAGAAAAAGATTGTGGTGATAAGTTCACCGACCCGAGTTAATGCAACTCCCGAAACTCTATATATATAAGTTACAAGTAGAGGGTTCGAATCATAAGATACGAAGAAACAAAAAGAACAACTAAACATTAGCCACCTGTTTCTTTTAGATCAAAGATGTCTTTGAGTGCTAGAGATCCTCTTGTGGTAGGGAGAGTTGTTCCTGACGTTCTTGACCAATTCACGAGATCGATCACTCTAAGGGTTACTTATGGCCAAAGAGAGGTGACTAATGGGTTGGATCTAAGGCCTTCTCAAGTTCTCAACAAGCCAAGGGTTGAAATTGGTGGAGAAGACCTCAGGAATTTCTACACTTTGGTTATTTCACTTAAACTCTCTCTTTCTTCTTTCTTCATTGCTTCATTACTCATATTTTTGAAAATAGATATTGGCCATGCACACGGCACACCACTCTTTCTTTTAGATACCCAAAATCAAAAACATTTTACCTTTTTACCTCCAACCATGAAAATGAATACAATAGATATTGGATATTTCATCCATTTCCAAACTAAATGTATATAATTTTGATCTTCTTTTTTTTTTTTTGGTTAAAGAAATAATTTTGATATTCGACCCATAATTTTCTTCTTTCTTGGCCTCTTATCTAAATCCCAGATGTTTTAGTTTTGGAATATTTTGCATACTTGTGTTTTAGTTTCTGGTAAGAATCTTGAGTTTTTTTTCTTTGTTCCTCCAATAGTTTAAATTGTATTTGTTTGCTTTTTCTTTTTAATACTAGGATATTTTTAAAAAGGCAAAAAATATTTGGGTTCGAATATACAACAATTTTTTATTTATAAAAAATGGAATTTCAGTTAAACAAATATATATTGAAGAATAATATACGATCCCTGTTGTGGAATATTTTGATGACTGTTTGAATATGTATATTCAAGCCAGTCTTTTAGATACTCTGCTATATATAGACATGTAGCTACTACCTTTTTTCTATTCATTGTTTTTCTTCTTCTTTTTTTCTTGTTTTATCTCATTTCTCTATCTTAAAAACAAAAAACATTTTGCTTTCTTGATCGCTTTGAGGATCATAATCCCATTTTTTTTTTTATATAAATTTTTTTCTTATTTTTCTACGACTTATTTGTAACGATTTTTAGTGGTAATGGGTTTAATGAAGGTTATGGTGGATCCAGATGTTCCGAGTCCTAGCAACCCACACCTCCGAGAATATCTCCATTGGTTTGTGCACTAATTCACCTCTTTCATACCTTTATGGCCTCAAACATGTTGCTCGAATTAGATGGAAATAACTAAACAACACATGGAAATTGGATACGTATATTTGAGACTTGAAATTTAGTAGATCCGTAATAACACTTTAAAAAAAAAACATTTATAACACTGCAGTTTATCACTCTATATATATATATATATATTTTTAAAAACATTCTATATATATTATTACTATTTTTTACTGAACCAGCATAGATTCTATAGATATATACAGGGCCGGCCCCTCAGCACAGCCTAATGAAACAATGGCCTTAGCCCCTATTTTTTTTTTGTTTAATAGTATTACAAATAGGCCCCCGATTTTATTTTATTTTCATTAAGTGGCCCCCAAATCTTTAAAGATCTAAAATCCCCCTTTTTAGCTCTAGCCCTCTAAATTTCAGGGCGGGCCCTGGATGTATTGGACATGATTTGTACTAAGATATGGTTTTCCACTTTAAAGTTCTGTTTGTACCGAGCAACCTTTGCCTTAAAATAGCGTGATGACATGTCTTTGTGACGAGCAAAACTAGGTTTTATGTATCATCACAGCTACCACACAAACATTTTTCTTAGTCTCGCTTTCATATATTTTGTTTTCTTATAACTAGCTAGTCTCACTTTGATATATGTATGTACCATAAGAAATTCTTAGATACTCGATTTGAATGTTGATGCATGTTTTGCAGTTACTTGTACCGAAAAGATATAATTTGTTTACAATTACAATAGAACTATGGATCTCATTTGCACCCATATCATCTACTATTTACGTAGTTGTTTGGTATGAATCTTAAGTTAAGTAGCATTTTAATTATGTGATGGTGCAATATCTTAAAATTGACTTTGAGGGAACTCTCATAACAGGTTGGTTACTGATATCCCTGCGACAACTGGAACAAACTTTGGTGAGTTTTAAAATATTGCTAGGCGGTACATAAGATAGAAAAAGTTATATACATGTAAATGTAATTAATATGAAAATTCATTGGTAGTAAGAAAGATGTCTCATGTGTTTTGATGATTTGTTTTCAGGCAATGAGATTGTGTGTTACGAGAATCCAAGGCCAACAGCGGGAATTCATCGTATCGTGCTGGTATTGTTCCGACAGCTTGGTAGACAAACAGTCTATGCACCAGGGTGGCGTCAAAACTTCAACACTCGTGAGTTTGCTGAAATTTACAATCTCGGCCTTCCCGTGGCTGCGGTTTTCTACAATTGTCAGAGGGAGAGTGGCTGCGGAGGACGAAGGAGCTAGATGGCTTCTTCTTTTAATCAAATTGATACTAATGCATACATAATGAGGCTTAATGCATCTATAGTATTGAAATAACCATTTTATGATAAGACTCATCTATATATAGTAGCTTAATATGTGTGTAATAAACGAGAGGGGGAGGATTATGAGTGTTTTACTGATTTGGTGTGCGATGCAATATTTTAAATTATTCTACATGAATTAAAGTGTTATATAGCTACGTTACGTGTATTTCATTTATTGCTACGGGATCTTAAGTCTTAACATTCGAAGAAAGAGGGACTAGAAAACAGGCGGTGGCTTTGGAATCTACTTTTCGTTTTGTTTTTAAATTCATCATGATGATGCCATTATACACTTTTTTGTAGCTAATTAGATTATGTTTTGATATCTAAGCCAATCATCCTATTTTCATCTATATATATATATATTTTTTGTCATCTGAGTAGAATTTGATTGATCGAAGTAAAATACAAGGGTGGAATACATTAGCCCAAAAGAGGGAAGCCAAGTGAAACGCAACCTAAAAACTGGAAGCCTGGCCGAGGAAAGAGTTGAAATCCCCGGAAACACAAGGAGAAACCCGATATCTTACACTAAAATCAGAGGCAAAACGACTAAAACCCAAAACCAGCGATAACCCAAACCCGCAAAAGAACCAAACTTAACCTCAAAAGAACCAATGGAGGTCAAAAACGCAGATGCCCTCGGCCAACCAACGCAATAAACTTCCTCCTGAAACGAAGAGAGAGGAACTCTCAGTAACCCGAACCCAGGCTTCATAATCTGGCAAGATAGGGCCACAGTCCTCAAACAATTCCAGATGCGGCGACGGCAGATGAGACCATGTAACGTCTAGATAGAAACCTTCAAAGAAATCGAAAGGAGCCAAGCCTAACCAATCTGAAGAACACCTCTCTCAAAAAATCGAGGAAGGTGGAAATCCAACTAGCTAGCGACCACCACGACCTCCAAAAGAGAGAAGAAAAGCTGAATCTGCAGATTTAGAGCCACACCCCAACACCGGGTACACCGACTCCCCTGCCTAGGAAAGAAACGAGCCATATGGAAAGGGAAGACGGGCTATGCATAACGAGAAGGCTCACTGTGGCAAGAAGAACTAGAGCGGAATCCACCACGGCAGAGATGGTTGTAGCCAAACTGAACCGTCAATCAACTAGATCCGGCACCTCCCACCTCAAAAAACCACTTAGATCAACACAGATCTGAACTAAAAATCGCTTCAGCAACGACCTTCCTTCACCACACGAACCAGCCACCGAAACACCAAACGAAATACAAAGAAAACAAGCCAAGCAAAAGCGCACAAATCAAAAACTAAACCCAACTCCGGTGCTGAGAAAGCCACCACTACAAGAAAACAGCCGATATTCTGACGGAATTACCGACGGGTATAATCCGTCGGTAATTTTCCGACTGCATTTCGACGGTTTTTTAACGGGATAAAAATGGTCGGTAATCCGTCGGGAAATTTCCGACGGCTTGAAATCCGTCGGAATAAAGGAACAATTTCGACGGTCTAGCGACAGACGACATATCCGTCGGTAAAAGTGATTTATTTCCGACGGGATATCGAGAAGTCTGATACCCGTCGGTACGAGTGGAAAATTTCCGACGGGGTATCGAGGCGTTTGAAGTCCGTCGGAAATATTATATTTGTTGCTTCAGAGCCGTTGTTTGGTATTTGAACGCCCTCGGTAATCCGTCGGAAAAATGTAGCCGTTATATTGAAAATCCGTCGGAATCCGTCGGGAAGTCATCGGAAAAAGATAGCCGTTGATAAATAGCCGTTGTTGTGAACGTTGTAATTTGAACGGTTACATTCTGTCAAATTCCCGTCGGAAATTTCAGTATATATACAAACACCGAATTGCTTGTTTCTTCACACCACTTTTCATTATTAACTTATGTTTTAGAAAAAAAAAAACTTACAAAATGTCTTCTTCCAATTCTTTTAACTATTTTCGTTCTTGGATGGATAAACCATATCAAGATCCAGCTACGGGACTAGCAACGGAGGAATTCTCTACCGGTCTCAAAGAATTCATGAACTTTGCATCAAACAAGAGATAACCATTGATTCGGGTAAGATGTTCTGCCCATGTTCTAGTTGCGGGAATCATAGATTTATTGTGACGGATAAAGTTTGGAGGCACTTGTATAGTAGAGGATTTATGCCGGGTTATAAGATATGGTATTCACATGGAGAAAATGAGGATATGGTGAATTATGCTAGTACTAGTGAACATTATGTTGTGGATAGCTTAGAGGAACCAATACCGGAAGCTGCTAATTTAGGTCTTGTGGAAATGGTGAACGACGCATATCGGGAAAATATAGCGTCGTTCTTTGTTGATGGTGATAGAGTTGAAGAACCTAATTTAGAGGCGCGGAGGTTTTTTGATATGTTAGACGCATCTAAGAATCCGGTATACAGAGGTTGTAAAGAAGAAGATACGCCATTATCAGCTGCAACTACGTTGATGGCCATGAAGACCGATTTCAGTATGAGTGAAGACAATGTGGATCGGGTGTGCAGCTATGTGAAACGCCTTCTGCCAGACGATAATAGTTTTCCAGCTTCATACTATGAGATCCAGAAACTCGTAGCTGGTCTTGGTTTGCCGTATCAGATGATAGATGTTTGTATCGATAATTGCATGATCTATTGGAGAGAGGATTCAGACCGTACGACATGTCGCTTTTGTGGCAAACCTCGGTTTAAGGAAACAAGTGGACGGGTACCAATCCCACATAAACGGATGTGGTATTTGCCTTTAACAGAGAGGTTAAAGAGGTTATATCAATCACATCGTACGGCGGAGGCTATGAGATGGCATGCAGAGCATACAATGGAAGGAGGACAAATTGCTCATCCGTCAGATGCAGAAGCATGGAAACATTTTCAGTCAGTGTATCCTGAGTTTGCGTATGAGCGACAGAATGTATATCTTGGCTTGAGTACAGATGGTTTCAACCCTTTTGGGAAGCATGGAAGGCAGTATTCGTTGTGGCCCGTGATCGTGACACCATATAACTTGCATCCGTCTTTGTGCATGAAGCGAGAGTTTTTGTTTCTCACCATTCTTGTTCCAGGTCCAAATCATCCCAAGAAATCACTTGATGTGTTCTTGCAGCCACTGATTTATGAGTTACAGATGTTATGGGAGAATGGTGCTGAGACGTTTGATGTTTCCTCCCAACAGAATTTTATGATGCATGCGGTACTTATGTGGACCATAAGTGATTTTCCAGCATATGGGATGCTATCTGGATGGACCACACATGGAAGATTATCGTGTCCTTATTGTCAGCATACAACAAGTGCTTTCCAGTTGAAACATGGACGGAAGACATGTTGGTTTGATTGTCATAGACGTTTTTTGCCGAGCGACCATCCATATCGTGAAAGCAGCACATTGTTTAGGAAAAACATACAAGTATTTGATGATCCGCCTCCCGTTTTTGATGGTCAGTATTTGCTGGATCAACTCAGAGATTATGGAGCTCAAAAGACAGTGGAATGCGGTGGTAATGGGCATGTTCCGGTCCACGGTGTTGGCTCCCAACACAATTGGCACAAGAAAAGTATATTTTGGGAGTTGCCATATTGGAAAGATCATCTCTTGAGGCATAATCTCGATGTTATGCACATCGAGAAGAATTTTTTCGACAACATCATGAACACTGTTCTTAATGTCCAAGGAAAGACAAAAGACAACTTAAATTCCAGATTGGATTTGCCAGCTCATTGCTCTCGAAGAAAACTGCATGTCGCAAGGAACGGAAGTGGCCCGATGTCTATTTTCCGGATGAATGCGCCTGCAAAGAAAGAGTTCTTTGATTGGATTAAGGATAGTGTCAAATTCACAGACGGGTATGCATCTAATCTACGCAATTGTCTCGATACTGGAGAAGGTAAGTTCTCGGGGATGAAGAGTCATGACTGTCATGTAGTAATGCAGCGCCTTCTGCCATTTGCTTTTGACAATCTTCTACCGCGAAATGTTCATCGAGCAATTGCAGGTACAATAACTTGTTTTTGACTATATTATATTATAATAATTATATTTCATTAAAATTATTACTTTTTTATTTGAAATGCAGGGATTGCAGCTTTTTCCGGGATTTGTGCTCGAGAACTCATACCGTAGAAAGTATCCACAACCTAGAGACGAAAATTCCTTTACTCTTATGCGGTCTCGAGAAGATATTTCCACCGTCATTCTTCGATGTTATGGAACACCTCCCAATTCATCTCCCCCGTGAAGTAGCACTTGGTGGGCCTGTTCAGTACCGATGGATGTATCCATATGAGCGATTTATGTTCCATTTGAAGAAAAAGGTGAAAAATTTAAGCAGAGTCGAGGGTTCTATTGTCGCACAGAGCATCAACGAAGAAACCTCAAACTTTGCTGAGTACTACTTTCCACCACACGTCATGACAAAGAGGCGAAAACCTGCTCGACACGATGATGGAGGCGAACGAGCAGTTTATTCAGTTCATGTCCCGGATACATTTTCACAAATCGGTCGACAAAGTGGTAAAGCCAAACAGCGAAGACTAACGAGGGAGGAGTATGAGCACTTGCATACTTATATTCTCAACAACTGCGATGAGATTAGTGAATATGAAAGGTAATTTTATCTTATATATTATATGTTCATTTAATTACCTTATATTTTGATTTTATATAAATTTTATATCTCTAATCACAGGATTTACAAGGCTCAAGTCCGTCACCATTATCCAGATTACACAGAGGATAAAATTGAGGAGCTCAAACAGAATGAGTTCGCGCGTTGGTTGACATTTTATGTAAGTTCTTTTTATTAGTACAAATTAAGTTTTAAAATAATAAATATTAAATGTTTTAATATTATTTTAACTCATTGAAATAGGTGACGACATTGGCTTCTAGAGGGCAAGCATTTCCAACGTGGTTAACGGAGTTAGTGGAGAGACCGGTGCAAGTCGCTAAATCATACCCGATGTATTGTACCCGTGGATATGCTTTTAAGATTCTGAAGGAAGGAAGGAAAAGACCAACATGTGATTACGGTGTATCTTCGTGCTCTGGTGATATTGTGTACTATGGAGTCTTGCGTGAGATTTTGGAAGTTCATTATGCCGGATTGCTCGACCTCCGGTGTGTCGCATTTCTTTGCGATTGGTATGACCCAACTCCTGGTAGAGGAGTACGAGAAGATGAATTTGGTGTTACGTCAGTTCATTCGAGACGAAGGCTTGACAACTACGATCCTTTCATACTTGCTTCCCAAGCAGACCAAGTTTGCTACATTCCTTATCCTCGTGTTGAGAGCAGGCAGGATCCTTGGGTCATAGTGACATCGATTAGTCCAAGAGGAAGGGTGTATGGCGTTTCGGAGCACGCTCCTTTACAACAAAACACAAGTGGATTTTTAGGTACGATCGATCAGTCCCTTAATGTCGAGCTTGTAGTTGACTTAACCATCGATGGAGATGATGAGATATTTGAAGATTCAGAGGAAGAGATTGGAGAATTTGAAGAAAAATCCGATTCAGCAAATTCAGAAGATTATAGTTCGGATTCAGAGTAGTTTTTGTACATCTTGTAACATTTGTAATATTAAATATTTGTGAGGTTTGTACTAAAAAAAATATATATTCGTTGTTTGCAATATTATATAAATATTTTGTGATGTTTGTACTAAAAAAATATTTGTTGAATCTTGTTATATTAAATATTTCTCCCCTTTCGAAAATACTAAGTTGATTTATATTAAAAAAATTATGATGTTAGAGCTATAGTTTTGCAATTTTAAACATAGTTAAGTTTGAAAATTTGAAAGTATTAGAAGAAGTTTAAGAGTTTATAAAATAACAAAAGCCGTCGGAATTCAGACGTTAAAATCATAAATAACGGATATAACGAACTTCTAACTGCCAAAATAATATTAAACTTCATTTTCCGACGGATTGTTGACGGGAATCAAACTATTCCGACGGTATTCTGATGGATTTCCGATGGATCAGGGTTTAGGGTATTCAAAATGTGCTCCGAATGGCACAAACACTACTCCCAATTAGAAATGCTACATATGAATATGTTATTACGTTTTATATGCTGTTAAAACCAAGAATTTTGCAATTTCTAAAATAGATAAGTTTGAATGTTTGAAGTGTTAGTATAGGTTTATGAATTTAGAAGTGGTAGTATAGGTTATAGTTTTTATAATTATTTTTTTTTGTGATTAGGTCTTATTAAACTTATAAAAACATGCATTTCAATCAAAATGTGACAAAATTGTATCTCTTTTTTAAAAATAAATTATTCTTAGTGTTTTCCATCCCCTAAACCACAAACCGTCGGAAGGGCGACTGGAAACCGTCGGAAAATGATGTTATTATCGACGGATTTCCGACGGTATTTTTTTTTTGACCCGCGAAAAAAAAACACTAAACCGCGAGGGAAATTGGGGCGCCAAATATTGGGGAAAATAGGGGAAAAACTCAATTAAGTTTTCCCGAACCTTCCCTCTCCCCCATTTCTCTCGATTCCTTCTCTCAAACCCTAACCCCGTTCCTAATCGCTCCGCCTTCTTCTCTCCTCTGTCTTCTTCACTCTCGACGGGATTCTCGTCGCCGTTATGTCTCAAACCCTAACCCCATTCTCCTCGATTACTTGTTCTTAATCGCTACGCCTTCTTTAAGCCGTCGGTCTTCTTCACTCTCGACGGTTCTCGTCGCTGTTCTCTCAAACCCTAACCTCAATCTTCCCGATTCCTCCGTTCTCTCCTCCATCTTCTCTAAACCGCCGATTCTTGCTTCTCGTTCATCGCTTCGCCGTCTTCCCTATAGGTCCGATTATTCATTTTCGCGCCTCATTCCTCCGCCGCCTCTCTGTCCTTTAGTCAAAACTCCATCTCTCAAATCCCAACATGTAAGTTTCTCACTTTAATCCGTCGATTTTGTAGCTTAATTTCATACCAAAGGTTGGTTTGTGTTCTTGCTTTTCTCAGTTGGATTGGTTTTTTTCCCTGGGTTTTGAGGAATTTTACTACTTAATATTACTCCGGTATACAAAACAACGCACAAAATCAGAAGTTACTCCTCGTTTGTTTGCTGATCATCACGTTTCTAATGTCTCTGTGCTTAATTATTGTGAATTGTATGTGGAATGTGGAAAATTCATGTGATAAATAACTCAGCAGATTAGATCTTCTGATTCCAATTTAGTTTTTTTCTCTACACCACATTGCCTTGTGCTTGTATTAACCTTTTAGTGCATGTTTTGTTCCACTTACGAGTATTAGATGATTATTATAGATGTCAATTAAAGCCAAACACACTCGTGCAGACGGTTTGTTAATGCATCATGATAAATATACGTTACAAACCTTACAAATATATGTCAATTTAACTACTTGGTTTGATTTGTTCTTGCTTTTTAGTTTGGCGTTAAGAATCTTTAACTTTTCTGAAACAGTGACTTGATTGCCTGCTTTGATGTTTCTCGTTTGCAGGTCTTACATGGAATTTCAAGAGAATGAATCTCCTGGTCAGTCAAGCCACATACGACGGAGGCCTAGTGTTTCTGCGACAGCAACTCAGCCGCCTCCTCAGATTGCCACCTCTCACAACTCTCCGAACTGTCAGAATTCTGCCTCTCAAGCCTCTGCCTCTAATTCTGCCCCGAGAGCACAAATGACTCTTGACGAGCTTTTGATGCAGCCAGGTCGAGGCAATATCCGGAAGCTCCACCCGGCCAAACTTGACGGAGCGACATGGTAAGTATCAATTAAGCCCTGTTTTTTTCACCAAGCTTTTCACATATGCAAATGTTACATGACTTTTTATTCCAATGTAGGTTTCGTGCTAAAAGGAATAGGACTTCTAAGGCCATTATGAAGATGATCCAAACACAACTTAAAGACGCCTACGAGAAGTATTCAGACATTCCCACAACTGTCAAAGACTCATGGTTTCGATCTTTTACGGTATGAGAATTTTCATTTATACAAACTAAATTGTGTATATTTTTAAGAAAACATTGTTATTTACTGTATTTGCTTACTGTGTTTCATTGGCAGCAATTCTACAATTGGGAACCTGAGTTGACTCCTCTCGTTCAGTCAGAGTTCAACGAACAAGCCGCGAAGCTATACTCGGACCACATCTACGCGTGGAAGCAGAAGTATTTGCAGGGGAAAAAGCCAAAGAATTGTAACTTGGATGTCTTCGAAGCTCTCAAGACTTACTGGGATAAGCCTGAAACCAAAGCTACTTCAGAGACTAACTCCAAAAACCGTAGAAGTGAAAGAGATGGTAAGGGAATGTCTACTCATAATGCTGGTGCCAAGACAATCGAAGCCCGAGAAGAAGAGATGGTATGTTTTCTTTCTTCTCTCTATGAATTACTTCCAGTTTTCTTTTAGCTTTTAAGTAGTTTGATCCGGTTGTCTTTTAGATTTTAATAAGTTTGATTCTCTTGTTTCCAAGACGATCGAGGCTGGAGGAGTTCCACCTGATTACATCCAATTGATTGAGGATATCCACACCAACAAAAAAACCAAGCAAATTCAAGATCCTAAGGCGCGTGAGTTTGTGGAGACCGTAAAGAATATTGTCGATGAGAGGGGGACACAACGCACACAAGAAGGCTTGGGCCCGCTGACTCGAGAGGATATCAACCAAGTGGTTATCGAGGTAATTTTATATTTTTGCAAACTCATTTCTTGTTTTTGGTGATGAATTTGCCGATACCACTTTAGGAATTCGTTGGAAGCATTGATTAGGTTGTTAGGTGTTAGGTGATGTGTTTGTGAGTGTTTCAGCTTTTTACTTTCACATCTATAACTCTTTTAGCTTAGCGCTTAGTCTCATAGTTGGTTTTGATCTCTTGAGGTTTCCTTTTGCGTTATGTCTTCCTCATGTTTTTGTTTTCAAGTTTTCAATCTCTAATTCTTGTGTTAGTTCTAATTGTTAACATACTATGTGTCTTTTGACTGAAACTAGTGTGATTGTTAACTTATTGTCATGTCATAGTTGTGCATAGTTGTGATTGAAAGTAATGTGTCTTGACTACAAGTTTTTGTAATCTTTTTACAGAATGCTCCTATCAACAAAAACCGCACATACTGTTTGGGAAAACTAGTTGATCGTAACCCAACTTCTTCTACCTTGCCACACAATTCTAGCCTTGTTGAAGAAGTGAAGATTCTCAAGGAACAACATTTGGAAAAGGATACAAGGCTGAACTCATTGCAGGCAAAGGTTGAAACCCTTACCAACATATTGATGGAGAACTTTCCCTCTTCTTTTCCACCAACACAGCTGTAGGATTTCTACTTATCTCTTCTTTTGTCCAAACTCTTTTCCACCAAACACTAATCTTTTGTAAGAACAAGCCAATGTGTTTTGTCTACAAAACTAATCTTTTGTATGTAAAATATTAATTTCGTAATTGATATTTCAGCTTGAATTTGTTTAATGTTTTCATTATTAATCGATATTAATAACAAATTAAGCAGCAAAACCGATTCCACCAATTTTAGTCCCGTCGCTAATTCAGAAAGCTCGTCTAAAATCCGTCGGAATAACGGAAATAATTCCGTCACAATTCCGTCCAAATACCGTCGGTAATATTTTTCGCATTTCCGACCAATTTAAATCCCGTCGCTAATCCATCAGAAATTTCGTCTAAAATCCGTCGGAATTATGGAAATAATTCCGTCACAATTCCGTGAAAATACCGTCGGCAATATTTGCGATGCATTTCCGACCAAATACCGTTGACTTAGTAAGCGACGCATTTCCGACGGATGTTTTTTCTGACAGATTATCGACGAGACATTTTTTCGACGGATTCCGACGGGTGATTAGCGACGGATTATCAACGGAAATTCTGACTAAGACGGTTGTCGATAGATTCTCAATAATCCGTCGGAACATATTTCCGACGGATTCCGACGGCGTTTTACGATGGATTTCCGACGACTTTAATTTTTCCGACGACATGGAACTGACGGAATGATACGGTCGGAAATCCGTCGAGACATTAGATTTCCGATGGATTATCGACGGGTTTGTCCGTCGGTTTGACGCTGTATTCTTGTAGTGCACCGGAGCCGGAGAGCAAACCAAGAAGCGGCGGCCTTAAGAGAGAAGGAAGAGCTTTTTCTTTCTAGGGCAAATTTTTTTTTTTTTTTATCTATAAACTTGGAAAAATATATATGTTTTGTTTCTAAGTTAAGAGAGTATAGTATATATGGGATTGAGATCAATTCATAAATATATGTTATTTAAAAAAACCAAGTAGTATTTTTATTTAAATGGTAATGTAATAACTGAACAAATACAAACATATATAAGTTTGAAACAATTATAATTTTTTTCATTCAAACTACACAGGTTGCATCAAGTAGATTAACTAATAAGGAGAAAAACCAATACTCCCTCCATTTTTTAATAATAGATGTTTTAGAGAATAATTTCACATAGGAAGGTGTTTTGTATTTTCTATGCAAAAGAAATTGTATGACACTTATTCTTTTATCCCAACTAGTTGAGTTAACATAAATGAAACAATGAATATATATATATATATATAACTATAAAACAAAGTTGTAATAGATATTGTAAAGTTTTTTTATTTAATATGTGTACATCACTTTACACATCAAAATTTATGAGATGGATGGAGTATAACTGTATAATTTATAAATTTATGAGTTCACATATGAAAAAGACATACATGTGTCAGAGACTAATTAAAGTCTAGTACCAAACCAATACTAAAAGAATATAAACAAATGATAATGACGAGAAATAATTAACTGTAAATTAGATTTATGATATATCATGGTTTTTATGGGTTTTCACCATGATATAAGTTTTGTTTATAGAGTCTTTTTAGTGTTTCTGGAGTCTTTTCTAGTATTTACAGGTCTTAGACACATTTGGAGCTGAATTGGAGATAATGGAGCATTTTGGACAACTTATGCTGGTCTATTGAAGTTACTGCCGTTCTTGGACATTGGTGTCGATCGACACCACCCTCTGCCAAAAATGCTGCGCAAGTTTAATGAAGATTTGGAGAATTGCACTTTGGCCCATAAGTTTTCATTATTTACAAGAAGACTCAGATCGTGTTTTAAGAGATTTTTATATTTATAAACCATTGTTTAGGCTTTTTCTAATTTGTATCTTATTTTCTATTGAGATTTAGAGAGAGATTTGTAGCAGAGCTTTGGAGAGACAAACCAGACTCCTTCAGAGAAGATTTTGAACTCCTTTAATCTCTTATCTTATTTCTTTTATGCAATATATTTTATTCATGATGTTTGCTTCAATCACCATGTCTGAGTATTTTGCTTGTTAGGTTAAGGGTTTTCAAGGGTTGAAGAAGAATTGCAGTATTGTTAGGATAATCAATAGAGTTCTTCATCTGGATTGTGTTTATTGCTTGTTCTAGCTTAGCAACCTAGAATTTGATCCTAGGTTAATTGGTAGACACGAAAGTGTTATTGATTTCCTGAACTATCTTAGATGAGCAAAATATCTATATGCAAAGAAATTTGGTTTAGAGATTTTGTGAACTTATCAAACCTGATCATTAATGCTTGTTTGAATTATTGAATTTGCAAAGAAATTTGGAATTCTAAGTTTAGACATAGATAATATCTGCAACGAAAGTTGATTGGTTTTACAATCATGATGAGTTCTAGAACGGTACTTAATTAATATCCTGATAGATTTCACTTTGCAATTCAGATTCAACCTGAGAATTTCCCAAAGCCTAACATTTGTCTCTTGAATTTAACCTCATCAATAGATCATTCGCTGTTTTTATTTTGTTTTACATTCATATTAATCCTCTTAGCTTGATTTGAATCTAGGAATTTACTGTGCAACTGATAGACGTTTGGATTCGATACCCTATTTGCTACAACTCATTTGCTGTGCACTTGCAATTATTTTTAGGGAGAACTTTACACCTATCAAGTTTTTGGCGCCATTGCCAATCGTCTTTTCGTTGCCGTTAAATTTTTAGTTTTAGAATTTTGTCTAAGATTTTCTTTTTCTTTTGTTACTCACGTGCTCTATAACTTTCTTTTTGGTGTTTCAGGTGTATGCCTAGTCGCAAAACCAGAAGCAACAAGGATAAAGAGCTAGTCAATCTCAGTAATCAAGAGGTAGCACACTTAGAGCGTACAAACAGAAAAGCGAAGAAGCCAGTTGAGATGAACGGGCCAATGATTTTGGTTCAACATGCTGATGGCACTCTGTTTGACAACGAAGGAAACAGGCGCAATGCGCAAGGGCAGAAACTCGATGATGATGGGAATGTGATAGCTGAGGCACCCCCAGTTCAGCCTGCACTTAATGTTGCTGCGCAAAACCAGGCTGTACCGAATCGCACTCTTGGTGACCACAACAGGCCTGATTTGTTCTATGCTAATCGGTATGCGATTCGCCCTCCTTCGTTCCAGAGGAATGACTTTGAGCTGAAGCCTGCATTCTACACTCTTGTGGGTCAGCATCTCTTTCATGGTCTTCCTCATGAACACCCCATGGATCACATCGAGAGGTTCGAAGATCTGGCCAACAGCATCAAGGCCAATGGAGTCACAAGTGACTACCTTTTCTGCAAGCTATTTCCCTACTCTCTTTCTGGGGATGCAGCTTATTGGTTGAAGTAGTTGCAGCTAGGATCTTTGACCAATTGGGAGGACACCAAGAAGGCGTTTCTGAACAATTTCTATGATGATGCAAGGTCAGAGGAGCTGCGAAATAATATTTCACAATTTTCTCAAGGACCAACTGAGGCATTTAAAGCTTCTTGGGTGACATTCAGGTCCTACCAGAGAGACTGTCCACACCATGGTTTCACTGAAGTTTAGCTGCTGGGCATTTTCTTCAGAGGAATTGATTGGAGGTATCAGATGGCTCTCGATGCAGCGAGCAATGGTAACTTCAACACCAGATATCCAGATGAAGCTTATCAACTTATCGAGAACTTGGCATCTAGCAATAGTACCAAGAATGCAGATTTTGAGAGGAAGAAGCTTGGTGGAAATCTGGATGGAAGCCAAATTGCTAAGGTTAAGGCTAAGCTAGACTCTGTTCATAGCCTTCTTGTGGGGAAGAAATCAGTTCAGTTTGCTGCAGAGGTAGAGTCTTTTGAGCCAGCAGTAGAAACAGAGGAAGAAGATGTTAACTACATCAATGGAGCTGGTTTTCAAGGTCAGAAATTTGGTAATTAGCAAGGTAAAAGAGGCTACAATGGAAGCGGGCAGAAAAGTTATTTTCCAGGAAATCAGAGTTCTTCAGGGTTTACCAAGACACAGTTTCAGAAGCCTTTCACTTCCAGCAGCTTCACAAGGAACTATGGTTCCTCTTCTTACCAATCGCCTCCTGCGCAAACACCAGAAAGTGAGGTGCAGTCCATGCTTGAGCAGATCCTAGAAGGCCAACAGAAGATGACTGTGGACTTCAATGGCAAACTGGATGCTATGTATCAAGACTTGCATGGAAAAATTGAATCTTTGAGCACTCATGTAAAAAAATTGGATACTCAAGTGGCTCAAACTGCTGATTCTGTGAGAAGACAAGAAGGATTCCTTCCTGGAAGAACTGACACAAATTCTAAGCATCAGTGCAATGCTATTTCTTTGAGCATTGAAAAAGAGCAGCATCCAGTGCTGAAAAAGGACTTCAATTCGGAGCAAATTGTGGAGTTGCAGGAATTTGAAGAAGCAAATTTCGCCACTGCAGAGAAAGTGTCGATCGACACCACTGATGGGTGTCGGTCGACACCAGAAGACGTATCGACGTTCGACACGAGCAAAAAGGTGTCGATCGACACCACTGATGGGTGTCGGTCGACACCAGAAGACGTATCGACGTTCGACACGAGCAAAAAGGTGTCGACACAAACGACTAGTGTCGATCGACACCACCTGGGTGTCGGTCGACACCAGTCCCAGATGACTACAGGTCTTGCAAAAGTTGCAGATAAAGTCGAGGAGAGGGTTTACAAGCCTAAGATACCCTTTCCTAAGCCTCCTAAGAAGTCCAAACAAGAGCTGGAAGATGCTAAGTGCAAAGCTATCATGGATAAGCTGATGGTTGAGATACCTCTAGTTGATGCAGTCACTCTTTCACCTGCATTAAAACGATATGTTAAGAGAATGGTTATGAATGGTGTGAGTCCTGAGGAAGGAGCATTGCTTACCAGAGACATTAGTGTCGTTCTCTTGAACATAGTGCCAAAGAAGAAGAAGAAGGTGATGGTCTCCGACCAAGTTAGTGCAGTGATTCAGAATAAGATTCCAGAGAAGCTTCATGACCCAAGAAGCTTTGTGCTAGATTGCTCAATCTCAACAAGAAAGTTTCCTCATTCTCTTTGTGATCTAGGTACCGGTATCAACTTAATGCCTTCATCAGTTGCTGCTAGCCTTGGAATGACCAATTTCAAGCCCACTAGGATCTCTCTTATCCTAGCTGATCGTTCCAAGAGAATCCCAGAAGGTGTTTTAGAGGATGTTCCACTGACAATTGAAGGCCACATGATTCCTACATACTTTGTGGTTTTGGAATATGGTGACGAACCTACAGATCCTCTTATTCTAGGACGATCATACTTGGCTACAGCTTGTGCCATCATTGATGTGAAACAAGGGAGGATAGAGCTTCGTTTGGGTGATGTTGTCATGAATTTTGACATGAATAAGTTAAGGAGGAAATTCACCATCGATGGTCATACTTTTTCTGTAGAGACTTCTCCGGTTGAAGATCCATTCAGAGAGCATTCAGTTGATATTACTGCTGGGTATGTCAAAGAGCTGGATACTAGTAAGCAAGTGAACATGCTGGCAGATAGGAGTGAGGACTTAGTTGCTGATCATCTCACAGACCATAAGCCCCCATTACAGCAAAGGTATGCACTTTCTGTAATCAATTCAAAACCTCCTGCTCTCATCAATAAAAAGTTAAGAAGTGCAAAAGCTGTTTCACACTTATGCAAGCAACGAGATTCTTGTATAAGGCTTGTTTTTATTTTGATGATTCTGCAGGAAAAAGAAGTGTCCCACCCACACTAAAATCCCACCCTGCTGATGGTCTTCACTTCCTTGGTCGATCTCATGCACCTAATGCTTATACACCACCATGGATGAGGAGACATTTTTCTCCGAGGCATTTGCTGCCACTATCTGATCCACCAGACTCCTAAGCCTCGACATAGTCCAGTGACTGAAACAAGCGCTGAGTGGGAGGCAACCCACTTGTAGGTGAAATTCCTTTGTGATTTTCGTTTTCTTTTCACTAACTTTTGGTTTTGTTTTATTTTTGAAAAAAAAAGAAAAAAAAAAGAAAACCAGGTTCGAGACAGGCCAGTGTTGATCGACACCAGTCCGCCAGACAGGTACCACGCCCTATTTTTCGGTTTCACTCAATCCCAATTCTTCTCTTTGCTTCCTCTGGCTGAATAACACTGGGGACAATGTTGTTTAAGTCTAGGGGAGGTGGTTGCTGACATTGTGTTTGTTTTTTAGGGTTCTAAAAAAAAAAAAAAAGTTTTTCAAAGTGTTTATTGAGTCAAAACCAGTTAGGAAATTAGGACCTTCTCTTGGAGCTTACCTTATCAACCAATGTTCTTGCAATCACAAGGGGCAAACATCAGCAACAGATTTAGCCAAACAGAATGGCTATAGCGGACCGATTGCCGGATCACAACCGTATCTTTAAGGTACTCAACTCTCTAAAGTTTAACTCCTCTCATAAACCTGACTTTTAAAATTCTTAGCAAGGGGTTTGATATACATGAGTATGATTTCTCTTTCAGTCCAGTCAAGAAAAGCTTATGCATTTACATCATGTTTATTTATTGCTTTACATTTAGTTATATACTCTCTCTTTTCCTAACCCAAAGGGAAGTCTAATGACACCCTCGGGAAAACGAAGTGGATGAAGGTCAGTCCAACTGGTCTTTTGACTCCATGGAAACCCGCCAGATGAAAGTAATAAAAAGGACCGGGAATTGGTGGCTCCAACCATCACTACTCGCGCTCTAAATAAAAGCTGATTTCAAATCATAAGGAAAGAGAAAGAGAGTTTGAAAAAAAAAAAAAAAAAAAAAAGAAAAAAAATGCATTCATGTTTTAGTTTTAGAAGTTTGTCTTGATTGGTGCCTGGAGGGGTCAAAATAAGAATGCTATTTGATCGATAACCCCTTGTTGAGAACTCACGCTTTTAATTTTTAAGGAGTTGGCTTTAGAGTTTTGAGTTATCTCATGAGATTTAGTGTTTGGTTTGGTTTGAATTGCAAGTTAGTGTCCACTATGTGAAACTGGTATAATGTTGGTTATGTTCTGAGTGAGAGCAGGTGCAAAGGTTGGTACAAGTTCTGAAGAGTAAGTGAGTTTCCACTTTTCAAACCTCTTTCTCAAATGTCTTAGATTCGATTTACATGAGGACATGCAAAGATCTAAGTCTGGGGGAGTTGATATATCATGGTTTTTATGGGTTTTCACCATGATATAAGTCTTGTTTATAGAGTCTTTTTAGTGTTTCTGAAGTCTTTTCTAGTATTTACAGGTCTTAGTCACATTTGGAGCTGAATTGGAGATAATGGAGCCTTTTGGACAACTTATGCTGGTCTATTGAAGTTACTGCCGTTCCTGGACATTGGTGTCGATCGACACCAATACTGGTGTCGATCGACACCGCCCTCTGCCAAAAGTGCTGCGCGAGTTTAATGAAGATTTGGAGAATTGTACTTTGGCCCAGAAGTTTTCATTATTTACAAGAAGGCCCTAATCGTGTTTTAGGAGATTTTTATGTTTATAAACCATTGTTTAGGCTTTTTCTAATTTGTATCTTATTTTCTATCGAGATTTAGAGAGAGATTTGTAGCAGAGCTTTGGAGAGACAAATCAGACTCCTTCAAAGAAGATTTTGAACTCCTTTAATCTCTTATCTTATTTATTTTATGCAATCTATTTTATTCATGATGTTTGCTTCAATAACCATGTCTGAGTAGTTTGCTTGTTAGGTTAAGGGTTTTCAAGGGTTGAAGAAGAATTGCAGTATTGTTAGGATAATCATTAGAGTTCTTCATATGGATTGTGTTTATTGCTTGTTCTAGCTTCGCGACCTAGAATTTGATCTTAGGTTAATTGGTAGACACGAAAGTGTTATTGATTTATTGAACTATCTTAGATGAGCAAAATATCTATCTGCAAAGAAATTTGGTTTAGAGTTTTGTGAACTTATCAAACCTCATCATTAATGCTTGTTTGAATTATTGAATTTGCAAAGAAATTTGGAATTCTAAGTTTAGACATAGATAATCTCTGCAACGAAAGTTGATTGGTTTTACAATCGTGATTTGAGTTCTAGAACAGTACTTAATTAATATCCTGATAGATTTCACTCTGCAATTCGGATTCAACCTGAGAATTTCCCAAAGTCTAACATTTGTTTCTTGAATTTAACCTCATCAATCGATCATTCGCTGTTTTTATTTTGTTTTACATTCATATTAATCCTCTTAGCTTGATTTGAATCTAGGAATTTACTGTATAACTGATAGACGTTTGGATTCGATATCATATTTGCTACAACTCATTTGCTGTGCACTTACAGTTATTTTTAAGGAGAAGTTTACACCTATCAATTTCATCGTCCTGTGCCAATAGTTGATTACTGTTAGACAATATTTTGTTTTCGTCACTGTATATGGAATTTACATAGCAGTTGTAGATTTTGAAGACTAGTAATAAATTTCGATCTAAGATCCCATTTATAAGAAGTGTTGAGGAGCAATTTAACATTTATATTTAGTTGCCATCACGCAACGACGCTCTTGTTTCATTAGGAAAGCACCGTGACCAGTTCTTGATATGGTCTTCGATTCATTACATCTAAGTATTTTCCCATCATTTGGTTCTATAGAAACTAATAACAACATTCACTTTTCTTACCGTTGTAATACTTAAATGGCTAAAGTCAGAGATGAGTTATAAATTTTGTGTAATAAAAAACTAAGATTAAAAAGCAGCCATACAAGAAGGTTTTCAAGAATCTTATGCTCCTAAACATCCGTGCTTATCTAAACCAGAAATAGTAACAGAAGAAGAATTTGCATCCTAAAAAAATAGAAAGTGTCTATTTTTATAAAGCAAAGTTATTTTAGAGATAAAAAGCAATAAGAGACTTTCAACAAAATGAAAAGGAGAGGTGGCATGAAATTTTCTTGGAAAAAGAAGGAGATAAGAGAATATTTGTCATAAAGAAAGATTGAATTGTTTGTTCGATTGGAGCACGTGCTCCACCTCTTGGGACTTGATCATTCGCATGTGGCAGTACTATGAATATAACTTGTCACTACGTCACTGTATCAGTAACCAACAAAAACAATTGGTTGATTGTTTTAAATATTTTCAACATACTACGGACTGTCTTTTCAAACCAACAGGTATACTCTTCGTGTCTTTTGTGTTCACAAATACTAGATGTTGACCCGTGCGCTTGAGAAGCACGGGATGTTGTAATTTTTGATAAGTAACTAAAATATTTATATTGTAATTATGTAAAAATAGTATGTTTATGATATATAACGAAGAAATGTATGTTGTTGAAAAGCATGAGATTTTGTAATTTTTGATACGTTAATATACGTTAGGTAAAGAATATATTATATGTGATAATTATTCAGTCATATATTTAATTTAGAATTAAAATAATTATTGAATCTATACTGATAAAAGGAAACATATATGATGAAGAAAAACAGTCGGGAAAAAAGAAAGAAAAATTATTGAATCCAAGATAGTACTAACATTTTTTATTAAAAAGAACAAAACCGTCTCCATTGGTATTATTTTTTTGGTGTTAGCTTGAAACTCACTTTTAAAAGATAAATTTGGCAATTTGGGTCAAGAAAACGATACTATTGTCTGCAGATCCAATCTTATTCTTTTTGCTTCATTTGTAACTTTCACCTTTAGTCAGATCCGTTATTTATTTCTGTCTCTCCGAAAAGATCTGGATCTATAAGAATGTTGGTTCTGATCCGTGATGTTGCTAACCTTTGAATAAATTAAATTTTTGAATATTAGATTTTCCAGATTGGATATTGTTTTAACGTTTTTTTGATTAAAGAGAACTAAACCATCTCCATCGGTATTATTTTTTGGTGTTAGTGTGAAGCTCATTTTTAAAAGAGAAATTTGGCAATTCGGGTCAAGAAAAATATACTCTTATCTGTAAATCTAATCTTCTTATTTTCTCTTCATTTGTAAATTTGTCCACAAACTTTCACCTTTGATCAAATCCGTTCTTTCTATCTTTCCAAAAAGACTATGATCTAAAAGAATGTTGGTTCCGATCCGTGATATTGCTAACCTTTGAGTTAATTAAATTTGTGAATATTAGGTTTCTAAGGTTCGATATTGTCTTCAAATAATGTTTGATTAAAATGTTATAGTATGTTCAATCGATTTTCCTTTATGTGTGTAAAATCTTCCTCATTGTCAGGACGGAGGTCGTAGGAGCTTTGTGCTATTTTCTTTGATTTTCTCAAGAAATATTTGCAACACTCCAAGGAGATGGAGCTGCAACAACCCTGTCGCCGTTTAATTCTATTGTAAAAAATTCTTCTGAAACTATCCTCAAATTTTTTTTTCTGAAAATGTTTTTGGTAAGTAAGCCAAAATTTTAAAAGTTGAGACCACATTTAGAATATCCTCTGAAAATAAGCGTTTCTTATCTTTTCTGAAACGGGCTTGTATTTTTAATATAAAAAAGAAATTATTAGAGTGATATTTAAATAAAATAAAAATAAAAATCAGATTTAAAATTGAAAAACTCAAAGTGCACAATGAGGTAAAAACGTTTAAAATTGTGATGTAAGCCCACATTTTATAATTGACGTAAGCCCATCTGATTTATGGACCCCAGACTATGTTAGGGTTTTTTTTCGTCTGTCTTACACAGAAAAAAATCAGACCAAAAGATTTGTGTTTCTCTGTGGGTGAATTTCCCAATTCAAAACCTAATAGAAGAAGAAAGGCAACTTTTTGTCACCCCGACAATCCTTATATTCGATTCTTTCCTTAGTTTCGTTTCTTCCCTATAGTACTCTTTCAATTCCTCTCTGAAATCAGTGAGCAGAAGCTTTCGATTGCCGATGAGCAGACAGTAAGCAGATTATAGCTTTCACAGAATTGGACCCGTGCTAAGTTGAATATGCCCAAATAATAAGATTGATTTCCACCATCTTCATATATTCCGCGAAAAATGAGGATTGAAGTTTATGAGGTTAGCGAGCACCTTCAATTTTTGATGTCATCGTTTTTTTCATATTGTTTGGGTAGATAGTCTTTGAACGGAAATACCCGAAGGTTTACTTCATGTTTCTTTCTTTCTTTCATTCTCTCGATATTCCTTGTTAGATCCAGAAATAGCACACGTTAGTATGACGGGATATTTCGGATGGGAGACTTGGGAAGCTTTGGATTAATCACTCAAGAAGAGGTTCGGATACAAGAGATAGTCTCGTCAAACAAGCCTTGACGAGACAAAATGCGAATAACGAGAGAAAGCAGAAAAGATGAGCAAAGTGCTTTAGGGTTTTTAGAGCTGCGTGACTTGGTCTTCCAGGAATAAAGACCTCTCCTTATATAGTTGAGTTAAGACGATTCTCTGCTGAATATTCTCCTCTTGATCGTAAAGGAAATCTTCCTCTTTTCTTGATTTCATTCCTTTCTTCGAGTGGCGGTTGCATCTTTTTCCTTTTTGCTTAAGGTATTACCTTCCTTCTCAAGGCTTTCCATTTCGGTGAGGAGGCTAGGGCTGAAGACGACGGGCTGGGCTTTTTGTGATGTTACTCATTGCGACGGGCTCGGGGAAATGTGCTCGTTTCACCCCTAACAATAAGTCCCCCCCCAGTTTGGCGAGTCAAATGCAATTTGGTCTCGGCGAACTTCATGAATGGGAGTTGAGCTCGAGAGTTATTAGTAACAACACAAGGCGCCAGTGCTAGCTCGTCCTTAGGTGCGATTGACTTTAGATTCGTACCGCCTCATTAAAACCTTGATATGGAAAAACCCGATTTGGGATAAAAACCATAGGAAGGGAAAAGAGTACGTTGACGTCATCTTGTCCGCAAAAGAATATGCATTTTGATGATTATTTTTGACATCAGCTCGTCAAAAAGAATCAACCATCTATGGCGATCTCATTCGAGTCAGCTCGTCGAAGAGAATGACCGTTCACCCTTATTTTAACGTCAGCTCGCCAAAAGGAGGAGTTATGCCGCTCGACAGGCGGTTCGTCAGGGGTGGGATTGCCACGTCATCAGTGCATATTTTGTCAAAACTGAAAAGTAGGTTTTTCCAAGCGGGAAAAAGGAAGGGAAGTTTTTCTCTTTTCTTGGAAATCGTGAAACTCCTCTTAAAGAGACCGTTCAGATTTCTTTTTCACATTAACTCCTCTTTGCCTGTTCATTGCCTCCAACCGTCCCGAAAAAGAAAAGGTAATTTCCTTCTTTCATCTCGAATCCGAGTCGCATTGCTTAGTTAAGCCGATAGGTTTTGTGTAATCGCCTTAGATTTGCTTGCTTCTTGACTTGAAATTCCTTCTCTTCTCGCTTCGAGCTTTTCTCTCGTCAGAATTTTTAGGGTTTCTCGTCGAATTTTGACTCTTCGTCTTCTGATTCTCGTCTGATGGATCCGTCGGACCGAAAGGGGAAAGGGAAAGCCATAGCGCGGGAGGACGATGATGTCCCGCTTTCAAATCTAATCCCGGGCTTTCTCGGTGATGCGGTCCGAGCGAGCCGGATTCTGGAGAGCCGTCGTAGGGCGGCGACGGCGGAAAGGCCGGATCCTACGGCCAAGGACCCTTCTTCGGGGGTCCGTGCTGACTTTGATGCTCCGTCCTTGCGGGACGAGGATAGTGAGAGTTCCGGGTATCGCGATGAGATCCCGGAGAATGACTCGGACGCGGATTCCGAGGTAGGACTGGAAGAAGTGCCGCCTCCGGATGACGTCGAACTCGAGGGTCTTCCGTCAGTCGTCGAGATGCCTTGGCGTACTCCGGCGACTTCCTTGACCGCCGATGGTCGATCTTGGATTGACGAAGGGATCGTCACGGCACTTAGGTCGAGATGCTCAATCCCTGATGCCGTAGAAATCCGGATTCCTTCTGCCGAGCAGAGGCCTTTCGATGCTCCGCCAGGATGGTTCTGCGCATATGAATGCTGGTTCACGGAATTTGGGGTACGGTTTCCCATCTTCCGTCATCTGCTGGATTACGCTTATCAGCGTGGCATCCCCATGAGTCAGCTTACTCATGGCGTGCTCCGGCATATGATTTTTACCGAGGCCTTGGCCAATCATCTCGGGATCGCCTTTGACCGAGAGCTCTTCGAGCGCCTTACCGACTTTCGTGCTAGTGCGAAGGAGGAGCGGTTCAGACGATTTTGTACCACGATGAAGCACGGCATCGGTTACGGCGCCCACAAGGACAAGATTCACCACTGGAAGCACTACTACTTCTATGTCAAGAAAAGTGCTGCGTCGATTGGAGATTTTAACCCCGACCATGTTCTGACGGAATGGGTCGATGAGGCTGGTAGATTGCTTGTAGATTTCGTCGCGTCATAGATTGAGTTTAGCCTTGGTATGCTAACCTTTCGCCTTTGCTTGTTTTGCAGAGAGGGTCGTGCCGAGACCAACGTCTGCCACATTCCGGAAAAAGTGCCAGCTCTTGCGAGATCGAAGCAGAATCATCTGGGCCGACTTTGCTGCTAAGTCCGAGGAGCGGAAGAAGAGGAAGAGAGAGGGAAGGATCAAATCCGCTTCTACTCCAGCAACTGGTGAGAACCCAATCGCTTTTTGATTCAGATTTTGTTTTTCGACTATGCTTGTCGTTGATCCTTGTTTGATCTTTTGCAGCTAAATCGTCCCGTCATACCAAGAAGATGGGGCTGAAGAAGAGGACGCCTGTATCTGCCGACGATGCCATTCTGATCCCGGACTCCCCTCCGAAGGAGAGGAAGACCGACGCGGCTACCGAGTCAAGCGGACCGGCCAAACGTCCGGCTTCCTCGATTGCGTCGAGGACGAAGTAAGTTTTCTTATGGAGAACTTGTTTTTCATCGTAGTTTCGGTATGTGCCGCTGATATGCTATCATTTCTGCAGGGCTTCGAAGAGGGCCAAGATCGAGAGAGAGAGAAAGGTCAAGGAGAGGTCGTCGGCTGCCGAGATGACACCTGAAGTCGTGCTTGACGGGGGAGACGTTCCTCCTGGTGGTGATGACCCATCTCGTCGAGACGATGGTGACGAGATCGGCGAGGATCCGTCTCGTCAGTCGGGTGAGGATGATCTCGGCGAGGATTCGTCTGAGCTGCCGAGAGGCCCTTTTAGTGTCGGCGCGGGCTCGTCAGGTCCTAAGGTCGAGCCTGCTGACTCTGAAGTCCCAGACCCGGATGCGGTCGCAGTTGTCTGGTCAGGGGGCTCTCCTCTTATGTTCAACAAGAAGTTCTGCGCCGAGCTGGTTTGGAGCTGCAAACCTAAACCTCACTGGGGGGTTCCGCTCAAGAAGATCGAGCTGAAGGGCGATGTTGTCGATGTTTCTTCGGACCTTGTCAATGCTGCCGGGAAGTTCTCTTCGGTTGTCCAGCAATACGACACCATGCTGAAGGCGGCTCGGGAGGAAATCGCCAAACTGCAGAGCGAGCGATCTAAGGGTCCGAGGTTTGAGTTCCTTGAGAGAGAGAAGGCCGATCTCGAGAGGAAGGTCGGCGTCTTAAACGGCGAGATCCTGAAGGCGGCTGGCCTTCAAGATGAGGTGGTCAGGTTGCGAGCCCGAGTTGCAGAGCTCGAAGAGAAGTCCCGCCGAGACGCGGAAGATGCTGCAGCTGAGGCTTACCGTCTTCGACAATCCCGCCAGAAGCAGGCTGAGTATGTCGCCACTCGTGTCTACGACGACATGCGGGACTGGTATGCTCCTCGTTTAGATTGTCTCGGCAAGTTCGTTGCGCAGCGTGATGAGGTGGAAAAGGCAGTGGTCAAGATTGCGGTTGACGAAGCGTTGCTCGATTATGTGCAGCGGACGAGAGGTGTCTCTCAGGATCTTGACCTCGTTATTGCGAAGCTGGAGGTTAAAATCAAGGAGAGCAGAGCTGCCGGGGACTTGATCGACGAGGTTGAAATCGGAGCGGACGACTATGCAGCGCCACACAGGTTAAGTTGCCTCTTTAATCTTGCCGATTTCTACTTTGATAACACTTGGGTTACACCGAAGGGTTTTAATCAATTTGGTACAATGTATAATACTCTCAGGCCCAATCTTGCCGAGCTCATAATTGGTGGATCGCCGACGAGAGAGGGTTCGGGAGCGGCCAGTGCTGAAGCCGGGACGAAACCGGGTCTGGATGCTTCCGAGGCCGTTTAGGACTTCGCCTCTATTCTCTCCCCTTTCTGCTTTTTAAGAACTCTGCTTTTGTTAGTCGCGGCGATTCGTGCCGATGTAACAACATTGCCCGGGAGGGTTTTAATCCGTATGCTTTTCAGGATTTAAAACTTAAGTATTTGCTTTACTTCCTCGTTCATCGTTTTGCTTTGTGCGAGATGAATATCGCGAATATAGTTGATGATTTCGTGCTTTTTGAAACATCCTGCTTTTAATCTATACCCTTTAATGAGGTGCACTATGTAGTTAATCTAGCGGAATGATCCAAGCGTCTAACCGTCGCTAGACAAGTGGTTCAACGTGCCGAGACAACTTGGCATGCTCAAGTTCTGTCGTGACGAGATGCTTCTCGCTATGACAATGCTATGCATCTGACGAGATGCGAAGTCATGCAGTTCGTCAGAATTCTCGTTTTTAAGAGACACCGATCCGTGCTTGTTGGATCTGTTTGCGGTGGCGCTTTTTAGGCCGGTAACAGGAACCGAAGTCTAGAAATTCGAATTACTCCTACGCCGCTAAGTCGAATATGATTAACAAGGTAGCGATTTTCTCTTGCCCATATGGCTTAGGGTCGTGCGAGATATGCGTGCTCTCGACTTGTAGTGCGTCATTCTTTTACGAATGGGGGATGATCAGTCCACTGGGTGCGATGTGCGGTCGACCGTTTGGCCAGAACATCGACACTACTCTTTTATGCGTGTGCTTCAGAGTAGCTTTGAGACTCTCTTTTTTTGCCGAGCTCATAAACAAGGACTCATTATACTGCCGAGTTCCAGAGGCTTTGAGACTCATTAATTTACCGAGTACTAAAGGGATTTTATGACTCTGATTTTGCCGAGTTCACTAGGCACACCAAAACGTCTGTTTTTGACCTAAGTCAATCAGGAAATTCTTGCTTGGGTTTTTCTGCCGAGATGGAATGTTTCTCAAGGATTCAGAAAAAGATGCATGCATACAAGCGAATTAATAAAATAAAAAAGCTTTTTTATTTTTATTAAGTTATAGCTGCGCCTCGGTGAAAAGGCTGCCTACGTACCCGTGCCGGGATCAAGCCATTCGTAGTTCGTTACAAGTGTTCATGTAGTGAACATGTCTCTTTTTTTTTTTTTTTTTTTTTTTTTTTTTTTTTTTTTTTTTTTTTTGACGAGACGCGAAGCTACGCGTCTAGTGGTGGAACTTGCGCAAGTTCATGGAGTTCCACGAGCGAGGGAGTATGCTTCCGTCGTCATCTTCGAGCTGGTACACTCCGGGTTTGATGATTCGCGTGATGCGGTAAGGTCCTTCCCAGTTGAAGCCAAATTTGCCGGCGTGCTCGGGCTTGGTGAAGTCGTGGACTTTCTTCAGGACGAGATCATGCAGTGCGAAGCGGCGGTTGCGAATCTTCTTGGCGTAATACCTTGCTGCTTTTTGCTGATAGTTTTGCATACGCAGGAGGGAGCGATCTCTTAGCTCCTCAGTATTGACGAGGGTATCGTGCAACGATTCGTCGTTCAATGAGGGGTTGAGGGGCATTAACGATCGGCGTATGCTCGCGACGTGTAGCTCGGCGGGGGCTAATGCTTCGCAACCATGAGATAGGGAGAAAGGGGTTTCGCCTGTCGCTGACCTGGGTGTTGTTCGGTGAGACCAAAGTACGCCGTCAAGTTCGTCTGCCCACGTTCCTTTGTAGCTCTCGAGTCTTTTCTTCAGGCCGTCGACGATAGTTTTGTTTGTTGCCTCGGCTTGCCCATTGGCTTGGGGGTATCTCGGAGTGGAATAGACGAGCTTGATCTTCCAGTTGGCACAGAACTCGCGGAAGCTTGCCGCGACGAATTGGCCACCATTGTCGGTGACGATTTCATATGGTAGACCATGTCGGCAGATGACGTACTGCCAGATGAAGTTCTGCACGTCTTTGGCAGTGGGGTTAGGGAAGGCTTTAGCTTCTACCCACTTGGTGAAGTAGTCGGTGACGATCAGGAGGTATGCGCATTGCCGGGACCGTGGCATCGGGCCGACGATATCCATCGCCCAGCGCATAAAGGGATATGCCGGGACGGACGCTTGAAGTTCTTGCGTTGGGGCGTTGATGATCGGGGCGTATCTTTGGCAGGGGATGCACTTCGCGGTGCGATTTTCGTAGTCTTCGATCATCTTTGGCCAGAACAGTCCGTGCTTCTTGATCTTAGAGGCCAGGGATTTTCCGCCGGCATGGTTTCCTCCGGCTCCTTCGTGAGTCTCAATCATCACCTTCTTGGCCTGCGTCTCATCGCAACAACGTAGAATGACTTTGTTTGCGGTCCACCGGAATAATTCGTCGTTTTGGAGGAAGTAGTAGGCGGCTTTGCGGCGTAATCGACGAGCTGCCCAACGATTGGTTGGAATCGTGCCGTTGATCAGATAATCTTTGATCTCGTCCTGCCATGAGCGAGATTGGTCTTCTTCTGACTCGGGGGTCATTGGCTCGTCGTCTTCATCTTCCTCCTCTTCTTGATATATCGTCATGATAAAAGGGGAGGCACTTGTCGGTCGAGCGCGAGATGAATCTATTTAGTGCGGCGATTCGGCCAGTGAGTCTCTGGACCTCCTTTGAGTTTCTTGGCGAGGGGAGGTCGAGGATTGCCGAGATCTGCTTCGGGTTTGCTTCTATGCCGCGTTGAGTTACGATGTAGCCGAGGAATTCTCCAGAGGTGACGGCGAAATTGCACTTCGCCGGGTTGAGCTTCATTCCGTATTTTGTCAGAACCTGAAAGCATTCTTGAAGGTTCTTGACGTGATCTTCGGCTTTGGCGGATTTTACCAACATGTCGTCGATGTAGACTTCCATGCTGTTGCCGAGCTGTTTTGCAAACATCTTGTTGACCAATCTTTGGTAAGTGGCGCCAGCGTTCTTCAAGCCGAAGGGCATGACTTTGTAGCAGTATGTGCCTCGATCAGTAATGAAGGCTGTCTTCTCACGGTCGTCTGGGTGCATGAATATCTGGTTGTAGCCGGAGAATGCATCCATGAAGGAGAGTAGTTCGTTCCCCGCCGTAGCTTCGACGAGGCGATCGATATGTGGCAGCGGAAAGCTATCCTTTGGGCAAGCCTTGTTCAGGTCGGTGAAGTCCACACATACTCTCCACTTCCCGTTCTTCTTCTTGACGACGACCGGGTTGGCGAGCCAGTCGGGGTACTTTACTTCGGTAATTGATCCGGCTCGTAATAGCTTTTCGACCTCGTCATTGACTGCTTGAGCTTTTTCGGTGCCGAGCTTGCGCCTCTTCTGCTTGATTGGTTTGTAGGTGGGATCAACGTTGAGCTCATGCGAGGTGATCCTGGGATCTATTCCTTTCATATCCTCCATTGACCATGCGAAGAGATGCACGTTCTCCTTCAGTAGATCTACCAGCTGGGTTCTGATTTCGGCATTGAGGTTGCTGCCGATGCCAACGCTCCTTTCCGGTTTCGTCTCGTCGATGCTGACCTGGTCGACGAGATCGGGTTTAGGTCTCTGATGGTAGGGGAGTCGCGGGTCGAGCTCTTCATTGATCATGCATGAGGATGAAGAGCGGAGTCGGCGTTCTTGGAGGAAGCAGGATCTTGACACTCTTTGGCTGCCGCGTAATGTGAAGACTCCCAACGGTGTTGGAAATTTGACGCATTGATGAAACGTCGAGACGACGGCTTTCATCTCGTAGATCCACGGCGTTCCTAGAATTGCATTGTATATTGCTGGTCTGTCTATGACGATGAATTTCACGAGCTTGGAAATTCCTCCGACGTAGACGGGCAGGCAGATGGTGCCGATACTGAACACGGTGTCGGCGGTGAATCCAGTCAGCGGACGAGATGCTGGCTTGATGGTTTCTTCTTCAATCCCCATCCGGTCTAGGGTCTCCTTAAAGATCAGATTCACCGTGCTCCCGGTGTCTACTAGTATCTTTGCCACATCACAATCGTGGACTTGTATTTTGACCACTAGCGGGTCGAGATGCGGGGTATCCAGCCCCTCCGCATCCTTGTCCGTGAAGGATATCATGCTCGTGTCTTGACGGACAAGTTGGTTGAGTAGGGCTTCTCCATCCTGATGGGAACTGGGGCGGCGTTGGGCCGAGACGGCCTTTCGTTCGTATTCCTTGATTGCCGAGATGGAATCGTTGCTGTCTAAGAGGCTTCCCATGATCATGCTGACCTGTCGCTTTGGTGGGGGCGACAAATCTTCGGGATGGTCGTGATCTTCCTTCTCAGTTGCTGGCTTCGGATTTACCTTCCCCTGCTTTTGCGGGCGAAACTGGCGGGATCGCTTTCCCTTTTGCCCTCCTTTGGCCGGCTTTGGCGCGAAATCTTTGCCTTGAGATCGGTCGCCTTCTACCGCGACGACTCCTTCTCGGTACTTCCTGAGGAGGCTGCCGATGAGATGTCTACAGTTCTCCGTTGCATGACCAGTTCGACCGTGGAAGCTACAGAACAGGTCGTGATTATTGTCATCATCCGGGTCGGCGATAGTTGGACGAGACGGCGTTAGTGCGAGTGCTTGCGGCTGCTCTGCTGGGTCCCAGTGGTGGAGGTCGTCGTCGACGGCAAAAGAGAGTGATCTCCTGACCTCTGGTCTTCGTCGCTGTTCATGACCTTCTTCCCTAGGTCTGGCGATGGCGGGCTTTTTCTCACCGCTCTTCTCGGCGTAGAAGTTGGTGTCTTCTTCGAGGAAGATATACTTCTGGGATCGATGGAGCGCGTCTTCGAGGGTCGGCGATGGTTGGAGAGAGAGATCCTCTTTAAACTTAGAGTCGTATCGGAGGCCGTTGCGGAGTGCTTCTAGCGGAACGCTGTCTGGCATGTCGCCGAGATCCATCGCGGCTTTCTTAAACCTTTCCATGAAACTTCGCAGCGGTTCTCCCCTTGATTGCGTCATGGTAAACATGTTTCGGGTTACCCTGGTCATGTTCATGGAGTAGTGCTTTAAGAATGCGCTCGTCAAGTCGTCGAAGTTATCGATCGACTCGGCAGGGAGGCTGGAGAACCATCCGAGTGCTTCTTTCGTCATATGCTCGATGAAGACTTGACAGTAGTTCGCCTCTCTCTCCTCGGGAGTGGCGTACTGTTCTCTTGTCAAAGCGAAGTTGAAAGCTGTCAACCACTTCTTCGGGTCTTCTTCGCCGGCAAAGGGCTCGATCTTCAGTCGGACTCTGTCGCGTAGCCGGATTCTGCGAATCCTTACCGTCAGTGGACTCCTCCGGGTGTCGGCAAGGATCTTTGCCAATTCTGGTGCAGCGCTCGTGACGAGATGCACTCTGGAATTAAACTCGTCTAGCCGACGGTTAATCCTATCGAACTCGGCGTAAGTCTGCTTGCTGGCCCGCGAGATTCGGCTCATCGCATCTGTCCGATTAGCAGTTGCGTCTGCTACCGCGGTCCCCGTGGCATGACCTGTCGGTGTATCGAACGAGAGTCGACGAACCGGCGAGAACTTGCCGTCATCCGCTGTTACCGAGTCGATGAAATCCTGCGTCTTCTTCTGGCGTGCTTGCATCGTTTGGATTTCTTCGGAGAATGGCTTCATAGCCCTTTGGAGCGTCCTTATCAGGTCGTCGTGCTTGACGACCTTCGCTCTAGGTCTGCGGCGAGCGGGAGCTGGCGGTGGAATTGTTTCTTCGGGCTCGTTGCGCTGTGTGTTTTCGTCATGCTCGACGTGGTTCTCCTTTTGCTCGAGAAGGTCTTCTCTGTCTTCGGGAAGATTCTCCGGGAGAGTCTTGTGGTTGTGTCGCGGTTCTCTTTCGGGGGAGCTTCCCGCCGAGTGAGACATCGTCCAAGCTTCTTTTGAGATGCTTAATCCTGCGAAGGTATTCCCAGTCCCCACAGTCGGCGCCAATTGTTAGATCCAGAAATAGCACACGTTAGTATGACGGGATATTTCGGATGGGAGACTTGGGAAGCTTTGGATTAATCACTCAAGAAGAGGTTCGGATACAAGAGATAGTCTCGTCAAACAAGCCTTGACGAGACAAAATGCGAATAACGAGAGAAAGCAGAAAAGATGAGCAAAGTGCTTTAGGGTTTTTAGAGCTGCGTGACTTGGTCTTCCAGGAATAAAGACCTCTCCTTATATAGTTGAGTTAAGACGATTCTCTGCTGAATATTCTCCTCTTGATCGTAAAGGAAATCTTCCTCTTTTCTTGATTTCCTTCCTTTCTTCGAGTGGCGGTTGCATCTTTTTCCTTTTTGCTTAAGGTATTACCTTCCTCCTCAAGGCTTTCCATTTCGGTGAGGAGGCTAGGGCTGAAGACGAGCTGGGCTTTTTGTGATGTTACTCATTGCGACGGGCTCGGGGAAATGTGCTCGTTTCACCCCTAACATTCCTCACTTCTCCTCGTTGCTAACCTGTATTTGACCCGTCGATTCAGCTCATAGGAAGTTTATGGAATTCGATTGGCTTAATGATCTGATAATTTCATTCTGGTGAAGATATAAATCTGAATTATAAGTGACAAATAGATGAGCATACCAATTGATTTTCTTGTACAAATTCGATGGTGACGAATTTAATTTTGATGATTGTTTTTCTCTCTATTTTTTTTTTCTTTCTAATGACGTTGTTTTTTTGTAGATCATTGTCATACTTCTGTTTTTACGGCACCACGTCGCTTTGCTTTGATTCCATCCAGAGTCCATGGTTCTCCCAGCAATATCTCCGTCATCGTCGCCATCTTAAGAAAAACCTAATGAGACATCAACACGAGCTGCTAACCAACATCTCCATCTTCCCAAAGCTTCTTCGTTAATAGTGAGAAATAGATGCAATTGCTCAATCAGGTATATGCATCTCCAGCAATTATTCTACTTCTTCTCTTCTGCTTTTCCCGAATCAAATCACACTCACTTCAATTCTGTCTTCTCCAGCAGATCGAGACCTGAAGTCAAAATATCAGCTATCTCGTCTCGAGACTTAAGTAAATAAGAAGAATGGTTCTTGTCTCGTCTTATCCCTCATTTCAGTTGTCTTTATTTTTGTGGCCTTATTCTTCTTATTTTACTCCTCCAACGCCTTTGTCTTCTTAGCCTCCTCCTCCATTGTCTTCTTCAACTTGATTATGACTGTGCAAGGCTTCTTTGATGTAGGTAGATTGAAGGTCAAGTGCATCTCCAGCTTCTTATTTGCGCTTACATGGTGTTGAAAAAGTGACATGATTTTCTTGGATGAAGGCAGGTAGTACCTTAGAAATCAAATCGTATCATTTAAAATATAGGTCTACTGGATTACCTGAAAACGTGTACAAAATCTCTAATAGTCTATTATATTACGTTGACTTACATTTTCTTTTGCTAGGATTAGCTCCACGTGTATTGCTTCCAAAAGAAGCTTAACTTGGATTCCCCAACCTATTTTGAAAGGCTTGCCATCATAAAGGTATGCGAAACAATAAGGAGCGACTATCTATTTTCTTGACCCGATCGATGGGGACTAACCTTTGATCGTATCATAGTTTCTTGGTGATTTAAGAAAGAGCTTTTGGTTGCTTTTCCATTCATGAATTCCCCTACATCCAAAACAAATCGTGATTAGTAAACATGAAATTAGAAAAGGAAAAAATCATTAGCAATTTCGAGGTATGTAACAATTACCCTGTGAGCGATGTATTTATAGTTTCTTAGGATGGGTCATTAGGTTTTTAATCAATATGGTTTAAAAATATTAATTATCACACGGTATATTTTTGATAGGGATATTTAGACAAGAATCTTTTATTTTTTCTTTTTGGTAACTTATTTTCAAATTCAATTTTATATTATGAATGTCGACACTTTTGTGTGCTTAGTACATGCTTTAGATTAGGTACTAAGTATATTCGTTTTAGTTAATTAGCGAAATATGTGGAAAACTTCTTAGATTTTGCGTGGAAAGAAATTTGAGTTGTTATTGCTGTTTATGACATTTATGTTTTTGTATTTGATTGGCACAGTTAATTAACGATATTTATGGAAAATGACGCAGATTTTTCATTCGTTGGAGCTGAAGGATTTATTATCCTAAATCAGGGTACGCAAAATCTTTCTTACGCTGTGATATCGCATTTAGGTTTCAAATATATGGCATTTATGTTTCAAATATCGAAAAGGGAACTGATTTTCTTGGTAATTTTTTTGCAGATTCTTAGAGCACGATTATTGGTGAAGACCCAAATTGTCCCTTAGCATTATTATAACAATAAACATAAGTTAAGAGACGTTGCTAAGAGACATTCGTTTTTGCATCAGTTATTGGTAAAGTTTTTAGGTGTTCTTATTTTTTATTTTTTTAATAAGTTTATTTATATATAAAACATTCAATATTTTACACTAACTGAAAATTAAATCATAATTTCACATGAAAACATTTTAAACATAGCTTCTAAAACCATAAACAAAAAAAATTTGAATCCTCCTCAGTTTCTGCTTCCTACTTGTAACACTCGAAATTGTTTGATAAAATAACTTTGGTGTAAAAGTTATCATTCATGAAGCGACTATGATAACGAGATAAAAGTTTCTGTTACCAAATTTTGTCTACAAATCTCCATACAAAGTTTACAAAAGATTCTGATTTGATTTCTATCAAGTATCAAGACAACAAATTCTGAGCAATCCTCTAAACAAGAAGGACAAAAATAAATCTTTGTGCCTGTATCCCACTTGGAGAACATAACTGGTTGCTGGCTCCAAGTTTCGTGCCTGTGATTCACTCTATCCATGGTTTCAACATCAGAGGAAGTACTGAGATTTGGATCAGAAACCATAGAAGAATCAACCAAGTTCGAAACTTTGACCACTTCTTGGGTTTTCTCCAACAGTTGAATCATGCAAGCATTATGTTCTTGAATAGGTTTGATCTTGTAAACTTGGATCATGCGTGTGAAGTACCTCAACGCCTTCTTCTTCTTCCATCTCTTCAAACAGAGACAAAGCTTCTTCCCCAAATCCATGTACTCCCAAGCTAGTGATCATCGAGTTCCAAGTCACCGAACTCTTACTCTGCATCACATAAAAGACTTTCCTAGCGTCCTGCAAGCTTCCACATTTGTGAGCGTAGTCATGAACCCATCTACCCATTGACAAGCTTCCTAGCTGAGTAGAGGCTTCCAACAAACTAATTAGGCTTGACATTGGAGTTGGGAATCTAATTGGGAATTGGAGACAAGACCATTGCGCATAGTAGTCCATGAAACAATGGATAGGCTAGGCATTTTATCAAACACCTTGCGGCCACAATCTGGTTTTCCACACTTGAAGTAGAGATCCATGAGAGTGTTTTGGAAGAAAACATCCGAGAAAAAACTGGATTTGATAACAAAAGGGAAAGTGAATTTGTCAAGCTCGGATTGATGAGAGAGCATGAGGATAAAGAGAAGGAGAGCTTCACGAGGCTTGTCATTGACAGAGAGAGATCTTATCATAAGGTTCCAAGTAAAAGTAGAAGGAGATTGTAGTTGACGGAAGACGAGAGAAGCGTATTGGGTTGTCAACAAATTCTTGGTATAATCACAAAGTAACATCAGAAAAGAGAAGATGGTGGTGTCACCTAAAAAAATCTCCGGAGAGAAGGAGAAAAAAAAATCGAACGAGTAAGAGAAAAAATTGGACACCTGGCACAGATAGAAACGTCGCTTAAGAAATGGTCATAGGAGACCCCGCTAATGATGCTCTTTGGAGTTGTCAAATTGGACTTATTTATGGGCTTTGGTAAGCGTCCGATTCTTTTGTTTTTGGAACAATATTCGGTTTATTTAGCCGGTTCAATTTAAGTCACTTCTCCTCTTGTTAGATCCACGTGTTTCTACGCCGGGTTCGGGTCGGATCGAGTATCTCCGTTGCCAAACAACTATATTTCTCGAAGATAAAAAACCCCTCTTAAAATTGTATCCGAAAAACATTTATTTGTTACTGCTTTGGGCTTTTTGTCTTTTCATTGTTGTCGGGTCGGATCTAGTCGGGTTTTTTTAGCTGTGACTGTGTTTTTTTTTATTTGGTTATAGTGATAAATTTATAAGTTTCAGGTTTTGTTTCTCTTTTATATTTTGTGGTTTTGAATAGTTGAGAATGTAACACCTCAACTACTTTTGTTAATAGGTCCCTAAATATTTGGAGGGGTTTCAAAAAATATATTTTTTTGGGTGTCTAATTTCAAAAGTATATCTACTGGATGTCCATTTTGAAAACTATAATTTTTTATTGAATATAGAAAATTTAAATTCTAAATCCTAAAATTTAAACCCTAAAACTAAACTATAAATTCTAAAATCTAAACCTTAATTAAAGATTAGTGAATCCAAATTGATTAGTTGATATTAGAAATGGTGTATTTTTGAAACTGGATACCTAAGAAGGTGTGTATATTGAAAAACTTCTCTAAAATAAAATAATTTTTTCTCTAGCCAATATTGGCTAAGACCATCTCTAATCTCCAATGTAAAAATAAAGCAATTATGTTTTTTTTTTTTTTTTGTGTGTTTGTTCTCGAAGTGATATTCAAAATATTTATTTATTTTATTTATAAAAAATAAATTTGTTTCATTCATTTTATTATAACTAAGTTAGTTTTGCCTGATCAAGCTGAGTAGGGCAAGAATGTTTCGTAGTCCATTTTGTCTGCTTTGCTTCTCATTTTCTGTTACGAACGTACATTGACACTAGCTTAATGACAATATTGCTATCTGAATAGTTTCACCACCTTACATATTCATTGACCAAACTTTTAAGTGATGAAATCAACTTTATTATCCAATTACTGAAACCAGTTGATTGATGGGAAATTGGTAAAAATGACAACCAAATTTTTTATAATTCACCATATGACCATTTCGCTATCTTGGCTACGATACACCTTGTATTTTCTGTATAAATGGCAAAAAAGCCCTCCACTACAACGAAACTCAGTATCGTTACTAACATGATATCTCGAAGTGACACTTGGTAGGTGGGGTCAGTGGAATTTGACTTCATATATGAAACACATTTATAGAGAGAGAAGCTTCAATTATAATAATGTAGATGAAAAATACAATTGTATCATAAAAACATTACACAAAATACAACATCCGAGAAAGAAAAGGGAATATGGTGAGCTGATGAGAGAGTAGTAGAAACTTAGGGTTTCACTTTAATTCTACAGTAACACACGCTTCTCTTCAATCTTCTGCATCCGAAGTACAATGGTCTTCCCGGATTGGGTTCAACTCCCTTTTGAATCCGTATTAGATCTCGCCTAATTGTTCGAAATTCGATCATATTTACATGTAAGATTTTACTGTCTTCCGGTTTCCTAAATAATGTTATTCGGTTTGTTAATTTGAAGGTGTTGTCGATGAATAGACCTGTAAATGAATAATTTGCCAAGAAGTTTTCTTTCTTATCTATTTTTTGTTTTACATCGCATAAAGGAAGAACAAGGTTACCAGAGCGAATGTTCGAGACCGGATATGAGCCTCGAGGTAGAAAACATATAAACAGTTATTTCAATCTCCAGTGGCTGGAAAGTATTAAAGTGGTGCTGGATAAAGATCAGTTGCAAATGTTGGCAAAGTCACAATTCAGTCATGTTATGCATATGGGAAGTCATACTTTCGCTGTGATGTTCGTTCATTACTTGTTGTCCAGGCAGTTAGTGACTGAGAAAGAATATGAACTTTGGTGGGTATTTGCCGGCAAGCCAATTCGATACCCATTGTCTGATTTTACCATGGTTACTGGTTTAAATTATGAGAAACCTCTGAAAAAAAGAATAAAGGAAGATTGCAGGCGAAAGGACCAAGGAAACCGAAGGAGTTGAAGGACCGCCTTCTGCTTGGGAAAAAATACAAGGACTACTAACGCGATTTAGACTTGCGCTCCTTCTGCTAGTGGAAGGTGTTATTTGTCCTACTTGTGGATCGATGAACATTCGGCCAGAGGTTGTTGAGTTGTTGGATGATTTATAAGCATTCATGAAGTACCCATGGGGGAGGGAGTAATTTCTTCAGACTGTGCGCAGCACGAACCCCTTCACACTTTGTGCAATAGTCAACGACAATTCAGGGTTTCACTCATGCAATGGTGTTGGTTACGGTGAATTGCTGTCCTTTGCTGATAGCTGAACCGGGGAAAGGAGATGTAATTCTGGAGGAGAGTGTTGGACCGGAGGAAATTGCCAGAAGTGTGGCAGAACGTACATTGTGGATCAATTTAGTCTCAGCCAGAGTCCTTGATCTGAAAGGCCAAGTAAATTTCATCGATCTTCGTATTTTGTTTTATGTATAATATAGGTTGAACAAAAGACGAATAGACGTTTTTGTTCTTTGTGTATATGTGGTTTAAATCTGTCTATCCTTATGTAGTAATTCTATTTTTATACAGTAATATGTTCTATGGAATACAACAAAACATGTCTTTTACAACGACAAGATTCGTTGTAAAATCGATGGTAATCGACCATTACATCGATTTTCCATCGATTTTCAAATCGTCGGTAATCGATCGACGTAAATTCAAAATCGTCGTAACATCGTCGTGAATTATGACGAGAAATAAATCGTCGTTAACTCGATGTATAACGTCGATGTAAAATCGTTGTAAAATTTACAACTGATTTACAACGAAAAACTATTTTAGTCGTTATATAGATGTAAACTTTACGATTAATTTACGAAGTATTTGTCATTTCCATTTGCGACGATTAGAAATCGTCGTAAAAGCCCGGTTATCTATACCGGGTCAATTACAAATTCGGAAAACCAAATTGAAGGAAATACGTTGGAAAGTCGATGTAACGATTCGATGATTAATCGTAGTTAACCAGATGTAACTACAGTCGTCGTTAAATCGATGCAAAAAAACGTTGTAAAACCGATGCAAATTTACGACGACTTAACCACGAATAGTCGTCGTTAACCAGATGTTACGAAAATCGTCGTTTAATCGAGGCAAAAAAACGTTGTAAAACCGATGCAAACGTTGAAACTTACAACGACTTAACGACGAAATATTGAATTTTATATTTAATAATATACGAACTTATGCGTCGTATTTACGACGATTCAATTTAAATTTATTAAAAAATATATAAAATGAAATAAAATATAAATATATATTTAAAAAAATTATAAATTTTTTTTTTATAAAACGAAATAAAATAAAATATATTTTACAAAACTAAAAAAAAAATATTTAAATAAATTCCGTTTCCGGGGATTGGGCCGTCATGCTCGCCGATGCCCGTTGCTCGTCCGCCTCCGCTTCCGCTCTTGCTGCAGCTTCTCGCCTAAGTCGTTTTTCTTCCAAGAGTGCGGCAATCTGCGGGTTTTCCCGAGCCATGAGCTCGAAAATGGCGTCGTTATCTGAACGTTCTTCTTGCACAACCTGCACAACCTTCTCAAGACGTGCAATCTTGGCCAGCAGTTGGGTCCGCTCATCATCGTCGGATCGTCGGCGTGGCGGAGCAAGTGACGAAGCAACATGAACCTTGTGAATTGATCCCATCCCAATAGTTTTACCCCTATTCTTAGGGGCGACCTGGCATTTTAAACATTGAATTGATATTAATTAATAAAGTTTAAACATAATAAAATTTAATTAATTACCAATAAATTAATATTTACCTGTACGAAGATGCGGTCAATTTCGGGGGTGCTCAACTCCACCGTCATGGAACCGCCGGGAGATAACTGCTGGGAGCGTTGTGTTTGTTCTTCAATGACCCTTGCGTTCACGTCGTTCCATATCTCCTCTGCTCTTGGAGTTACAAAACTTCCGTCTTTCTTCTTGTGGGTCCTCTGAAAAACTTCCGTCAATGGAGGGAGCACACCTCCATTCTCCGCAGCCTAAAAATGAATTTAATAAGTTTAATTATTATTTATTATATATAAATAATTAAAAACAAAATTAAAGTGCGATATTACCATTTGTAAACGTCTTCCGGCAAAAGGCGTCTGACCGGAGGTGTGAGGGACGACCTTCGTTTGGTCGTCAGGACCAACCGTTAAACGAGAATCAGAGCACTTCATAGCCGTCTCTACGGATTCTGGCCTCATCCAGAATTGAACCAAGCCGTTCCACACCTCAAGCTCGATGTAAATCGGCTTTGCGTCGTTGCCCTTTGACCGCCATTTCTTTTTCCAGTCGCTGACGGTGTTGTTTAAACGCAACTTGGCCTTATCGAGGAATAACGCTTTCACCTCCTCGTTATGAGCTGTATCCCAATAGTAGCGTTGCTGAAAAAAATCAATTTATAATTAAATTAGTTATATTAAATGTAAGTAATTAAATATATAATTATAAATTAAGAAAAGTCGAAAAATTATCACCGCAAACATCTTCCACCAAGTGTCTTTGATATCTGGAACGACTTGGGACCAATTTGCATGAGGCTCAGAAAAATACGACTTGATGATGTCGCTGATAGTGCGGGCGACCGCACTTTCCGTACAAAACCTGTTATATCGTATAAAAAATATTGTGAATTAATATATTTAAAAGATTATATAAATATTTAATTAATTAATTAAATTTTAAAAATTTCAAACGTTTTAACGTACCACTGTGCTCCATTTTCTTTTTCTGGATGGAGTCTAGTTAGGTGTACCCGTTCGGGTAGAGCTAGGAACTCATCAACGGTCATATGTGCATACGGCCGTTGCTGGTGTTGCTGCGGAGGCGGTGGAGGCGGTTGTTGTTGTTGCGGTGGTGGTGGTTGTTCGTGTTGCGGTGCTGGCGGCGGGGGAAAATATCCCTGCGACTGCGACTGCGTCTGAGTCATCGGAACCCTCGTATCCCCCGAGGTAGAAGTAAAAGCACCAGAAGCAGACGCATTATTACCCGGCATGAACTGATGGTAATAATGGTTTTGGCCGCTTGGAGGTCTCATCTGCAAAATAATATCAACAAAATATGTATTTAACTTAATATAATTTCTAACAAATATAATTTCCTTTCCTAAACGGTTTAATATCAAATTCTATAACAATTTCCATATTAATATCAAATTCTATAACTATTTATTTCTAACAAAATATTATAATTTCCTTTTCTAAACAGTTTCTAATGAAAATATATTAAACTAAACAAATACAAATGAAAAACAAAATTAAAAAACTAACCGTTGCGTTGGAATGATAACGGAAATCGGAATGAAATTGAAAACTGAAAAGGTTTTTTTTTTCGTGAGTCAGAATTTTTTTTTTTTGGGAGATGAGGTTGTGACGATGGAAGTCTGAGGCGTGCTGGTATATATAGATTTTCTTGTCGTCGTAAAGGCGTCGTTAATTACGACGACTTTACGACGACAAGAACAGTGTCGTCGCTAAATCGATGGGAAATATTTAAGATTAAATTAATATTCCCGCACGGGAAATGGAGAAGGTGGGGTTCGACGTAAAAACGTTGCAAACTTACATCGAATTTACGACGGGCCCACAAGAATCGTCGTAAAATCGATGGAAACCATTTTCAACTTTTTCATATTCCCGCACGCGGGAAGATGAAATGTAAAATTGGGAAAACATTTTACCTCGAATTTACGACGATTCGTCGTAACATCGATGGTACACATTTTCAATTTTTTTATATTCCAGCACGAACGATAAGATAAAATATAAAATTGGGAAAACAATTTTACCTCGGATTTACGACGAATCGTCGTAAAGTCGATGGTAACTTATATTACGGCGCCTAATATTATTCTCGACTTTGTACGATGAAATAATTTTTAGTTTGCCAACGACTTAACATCGATTCGTCTCAAAATCGTCGCTAAATGTAACCCTAAACCCTAAACTGGCCCCAAACTCTTATTTCCTTAAATGGAAGTATGAAAAGCTTAAAAACTGTGAATACTTTAAGTTATAAATTGAATTGAAAACCAAAAAAAATTACAAAACCTAATTTTGACAATATCTTGTTATAATACATGTAAACAAACCTTATACTATGTAAAATGTTTGTAAAAACATATTTTCAATGATTTTCCATCTACAAACTTAGTTTATATGTTTAGAAAGTCAAGTTTTGTTAGTTGGATAGCCTTACAATCGATATGAGGTGTCTATCAAGGAATTTTAGGGTTTAGGGTTTCATTTTAGGGTTTAGTTGTCGTAATTTCGATGTAATTTACGACAGATTTACGTCGAACATATTTACGACGACTTTGCAACGTATTCGTAGGAAAGTCGTTGTAATTTGCATCGAATTACCATCGATTCGTCCCTAAGTCGTTGTTATTGACGAGGACTTTACGTCGAATAAAACCTGTCGGCAATGGTGCAGATTTTCCTATAAAAGGACCACCACCCCCATTGTAACAACATATCTCCCAAATTTTTCTTAACTCTTTTTTAGTAGTTTATCCCGTGCAAAATGATTAAGTTTTCGAAATTGTTTTCGTACGGGGTAATCACTAAGAAAGTGATAAGATAAAATTTGATGTTAAAAAATAGTAAGGAGGGTAACGACGAATGTACGATTAAATTCCAATCATTCTATGTATCGTCGTAAGTTCGATGTAAGTTACGACGGATTTACATCGAACATATTTACGACGAATTTGCAATTAAATCGTCGGGAAATCGTTGCAAATTGCATCGAATGACCATCGAATAGTAACTATTTTTCTGGGTAATCATTGAGAAAGTGCTAAGATAAAATTTAATGTTAACAATTAGTAGATGACAACGGAGACGCAACGAATTTGTATAATATACGGGATTCATAACTTACGGTACAATAAACACATATAAAATAGGGTAAGAATAATTAAGGTAAAATACACGGAATATCTTCTCTCAATATTCGTCTGAGTCATTTGGATCACTAAACTCGTCATCCGGTTCATCGCTTTCGGAGAATTCATCCGGAACGCTCTCTTCTTCATCGTCAACACTGGAATCATCAACTACATTTACGCGTTGTGGGTTTTGAGGATCTATTAAGAAGATAGACCCTGATGTGTTCTCCGCCGGTTCTGCTATAACCGAACAATGATCTTGCTGCATTGGCGGAATATCATCCTTATCTCCAACGATTGTGCCCCTGGGAGATACTTTGACAACAGATAACCAAGTAATCCCAGATGTTCGAACACGCGGATATGGTACGAATGTTACTTGTTCAGCTTGCGACGCCAAGATAAACGGCTCGAATTTGTTGTAACGCCGAGATTGGTTTACGTCAACTCCATATGTGTTCTCTCGGACGCCTCTGCCGGGTGTTGGGTCAAACCAATCACATTTGAAGAGAACACATCTTAAACCAAGCATTCCAGGGTATTGAACTTCAATAATATCTTGCAACACGCCATATAAATCAACCTCACCCCTAACGCAAACACCGTAATTCGCAGTAGCCCTTTCATTTCCATAGTTGAACGTATGGAACACGTATCCGCGTGTACAATACATAGGGGCAGAAGTGATCCTCCATATTGGCCCTTTGATTAACTCGTGAAACCACTGCGGATATGCTTCATCACCAGGATTAACCTACATATAGTATTAAACAAATCGTTGACAATTACGTAATTAGTACATGTAACAGGCCGATGATTTAATACAAACGTAATTAAAGTAAGTAATAAGTCAAACTAACCGATGATTTAATCCACGATGCAAAGTGCTGATCTTTCCGTTTATTGAGTTCCGTATCTGTAACCCGGTTGATACACTCCCGGATCTGTCTACAAAATTCCCTGAAAATTCAAGGAATGTATACAATATATGTGTTAAAACAAATACAACATGAACCATATATATATATATAAATAAATGACTTATGTCTCAAACGGATTAACTTCCTCGCAATTGAGTAGGATATACGTATGTGCACTATGACGATCGTTCTCGTCTGCCCACCATACTTCTTTAATACATCCACCTAATCGGCCGACTGATGAGAATATATCTGGTACACCTTCCACTAGATATGACCGACCAACACCACCATCGTCATATCGTTTAGGAGCCCTTTTCCGTGTGCGCACTTTTGAGGGAAAATAGAAGTCAGTGAAATGAGAAGTTTCTTGAGACAAACTTCCAGAAACTATCGATCCTTCAACCCTTGCAAGATTTTTGGCTTTTCCTTTCAGGTACCCCATAAATCGCTCAAACGGGTACATCCACCGATAATGAACTGGCCCACCAAGCTCTGCTTCGTAAGGAAGATGTACAGCTAGATGTTCCATAACATCAAAAAAGGCTGGTGGAAATATCTGCTCCATATTACACAACACCATAGGAATATTTTGCTGGAGTTTACCAATAACATCTACGGTAAGAGTACGGGTACAAAGATCTCGGAAGAACGCTCCAATCGCTGTATATAAAATAAGAGACGATTTTGTTATTTGAGAACGACAATATATAGATTATTTAATAAATGCATGCATATATATATATATATATATATATATATAATATATTGTTTCTAAAATATACGTACCTCCAATTGCCGCATGTACTTCTGGGTGTAGCAGTTCCGCAAATACAAACGGAAATAACCGTTCCATAAACACATGACAGTCGTGACTTTTCATCCCAGAAAACTTTTGTCCTTGAACACATTTAGATAGATTAGAAACATACCCGTCGGGGAACTTCACGTCGGACGTTGCCCATTTGAACAAGGACAACTTTTCCGCAGCCCCTAACTGAAATATAGCAACTGGTACTTCCCCCTGGTGAGAAATATGCAATTCACTCCGTGAACAAATTTCAGGCAAGTCCAATCTTGACTTTACACTGTCTTTCGTTTTGCCTTTTACGTTCAACACCGTATGCATGATATTATCGAAGAAGTTTTTTTCAATGTGCATAACATCGAGGTTGTGTCTGAGAAGATGAGAGCTCCAGTATGGAAGGTCCCAAAAAATACTCTTCTTATGCCAATTGTGCTGTTCCCCGTATCCGTCAGGCATATTCCCTGGGGTGTGCCAGTTCCCACCACGTCTAACTGTACTTTCTGCACAATAATGATCAATTTGCGCTTCTATAGCCTGTCCAGATAAAATCACCGGTGGAGGAGCACAAACAACTTTGTTCTTCCTAAACAATTTCTTGGTTCTCCGGTATCTATGGTTCAACGGTAAGAATCGGCGGTGACAGTCAAACCAGCTTGTCTTTCTCCCGTGTTTAAGTTGAAATGCATCTGTTCGATCGAGGCAATACGGGCAAGATAACCGCCCATGCGTAGTCCACCCCGAAAGCATTCCGTATGCAGGAAAGTCGCTTATTGTCCACATAAGCACAGCCCGCATCGTAAAGTTCCTCTTGCGCGAAATATCATACGTTCGAGCTCCGGTATACCACAACTCTTTTAATTCCTCTATCAAAGGCTGCAAAAAAACGTCAAGGGAACGCCGGGGATGCTTCGGGCCAGGGATCAAGATACTCATAAATAGAAATTCTCTCTGCATACAAATATCAGGAGGAAGATTGTACGGCGTTAGTATTATCGGCCATAGAGAGTATTGCCTACCAGACATGCCGAAAGGACTAAAGCCATCCGTGCAAAGACCCAAGTAGACATTTCTTTTCTCGCTAGCGAAATCTGGATGAACCGCTTGAAAATGTTTCCACGCTTTAGCATCAGAAGGATGCCTAATCTCTCCTTCTGTCTGCGAATGATCGCCATGCCATCTCATCAATCCTGCCGTCCTCTCAGACTGATACAGTCTTCGCAATCTATCTTTTATTGGTAGGTACCACATCCGTTGGTACGGTACCTTGTTTCGCCCACGACCTTGTGGCTTGTATCGTGGCTTATGACAAAATCGACACTCCTGCAACTTATCATCATCTTTCCAGTATAACATGCAATTATCAACACAAACATCTATCATCTGAGAAGGCAACCCAAGGCTAAACACCAACTTTTGTATCTCGTAATACGAATCAGCAGCTACATTGTCATCTGGTAAGATATCCTTAATTAGATCAGCCCAACCGTCCATGATAAACTGACTTAGATTACCATCAGTTTTAAGAGTCATCATCCTTGCTGCAACTGACAATTTTGTGTGCCCCTTAGTACATCCATCATACAATGGCTGGTCTGCTGCTGCTAAAATATCAAAAAACTTTCTTGCATCTGCATTGGGTTCTTCATACGCTACATTATGAGGATCTCCAAATGTACTTGCGGTTTCAGGAAATGCATCTGTTACCATTTCATGCATTCTATGAACTTCACTGCTACCGTAATTAACATGAGGATGTTCAAGTACGGGATCCACATTTTCCTCAAAATGCATTCCTTCATTAATATAATTACTACTGCTACTACTAGCTGCATTTCCCCCATGACCTTCCCCATGGCAATACCAAATATAATAATTCTGCATAAATCCTCTATTCAACAGATGCGACCACACTCTTGAGATAAGCGAAAATTTCCTATTCATGCATTTTGGACAAGGACAATACATGTACTTATTTACCGCTTTCGATCGTAATTTGCAATGTGCTGGCCTGGTACATGAATCCCTCAAGCCCATCTCTGAACTCTTTCCTCAGCAACCCGTCGGAATCTTGACGATTGTACATCCATTCTCGTAGCTGATAAATTGACATTTTTTTTTTTTAGATTTTTCAGTTTTTTAGGAGAAAGAAGTGTAAGTAGTTGAGAATGAAATTTTTCTTAAGGGACCTCACGGTTTATACAGAAATTTTTTTGACATTAACCACGAATTTGCAACGAGCATCCCAACCAATTTCCAACGGTTTTATTTTTTTTACAACGACTTAACATCGAATTTTACTGATGTTAAAAACCGGTGCGAATCTTTATTACGCGTTTTAAACCATGTGCTCACCTAATTCAGCTGTTGTAAAAACGTCGGAAGTTGACAACGATGTACCTTCCAAAATAAAGTTACACTTAAAATAGTTGTAAATTCGATGTTCATTAACTACTTATATTATTCGTTTTGAAATCGTCGTAACTTTACCACGAATTAACGTCGATTTAAGTTATAGTGGTCACTTCGTCGTAAACTCGATGCAATTTACGACGATTTGTTTTCGTCCCAAGTTACGACGACTATACGACGAAATTTATTTTCGTCGTAAATTAGTTGCAAAATGGAAGTTGTTTACCGACGAATTGGCATTCGACGCAAATGGTCGATGGAAAAGGCGTGTTTTGTTGTAGTATATTAGCTGATGACCAGCTTCAAATATTTTCGTATTCATATCTCTGTGGTCCATTTTATAATGTATATGATAGTCAACTACGAGTTCTACCTAATGTTCTTCTTACCTGTATTAGGGAAATCAAAGTTTAATAGTTTGGTTGGATTTCTTCTGCAAATGTAGGTCAAAGTAAAGTCTATTCTTCATGAGCCGAAAGGAAGTGGTGTCTCACATTTGCAGTTTTTGGATGAAGAGGAGGACACACAAGTTGACCACATGGTCACATTGATAAAGGAGGGCTTTCCGTTTGAAATAAACAGTTTGCGTGGTGGTGTGAAGGCGGAAGATGTCGTATTGAAGAAGTTAATTCCGCACTTAGATGAGGAAGACACCAACTTTGGGGCACCAACACAAGCCAACATACCAGAGAATGTGGAATATCCTATCACCCACAAACAATCTGACACTATTAACTTGTTTAAAAATGGTAATGGTAACAAGGCACGTGAAGTACCATTGGAAGAAGACATGCAGCCTTATGTGTGGCTCATGGCTGACGCATTCGAAGATCGAGCTTTGACTCTTTATGCAGGCTATACAGAAAGTGTAAAGCTTAGTTGCGGGGAAGTGCTAGCCGAACTTAAAGATGAGATGAAGCTTAATTTCGCGGAAATGATAACCCAGCTTAAGATTGAAATAGTTGAAGCTATTAGAAAGTGTGCCCTTTCTGGTGTAGTACGTGTGGGGGTTGGTGAATCAAGTAAACTTGGTGGGTATAATGGAGGAGTATGTGATGGCAAAAGAGTTTTACATGGTAAGAAACAAATGGGCTAGTTTACATATCGTCCTCATGGTTTCGCTTCACATTTACATTACATTCTTATGATGTTTTGTTAATCTAGATGGTGATTTTGGAGTCAGAGGCGGCACTGTTGACTCACGTGGTCGGATGATCACTACCGATCCAACCAATGCCGGTCTTGTAAGGAATATTCACAATAAAAACTATTCCATTTATGTAAATTGATAACATAATTGATTTTTTAAACCGATTTTTTGAGGGTTTGCATATGCGCAGGAAAATCTGATCCCTTATGTTGCAGATGAAGGAGTTGACAACATTCCACAGGGTATGACATCCATCAGCTCAGCTTCTACGGTGAACACATCAGATGAAGAGGCTTCTGATGGTCGTACTGACGGGCATGATGAGATTAAATGTGGAGATGGCCATAACTGTCAACTGCCTCATGAAAAGCGCAAGGTATGTGAAGTTTTTCGACTGTCAAAACAATATCATCTCCGTTCTCTGCTTCTCTCTGTAAACTATACATTTACAGGTCCCAAGTCCAGATGCAGAGGGAGATACACCTATTGCAAAGAGAGTTATTAAACGCCGTCGGGGTGTAAAGAGTCTAGGCCAAATTGGTGGCGTGGAAAAACAAACGACCGAGGACGTAATTGTGAATAAACTTCCAAGGGGTGAAAGATTACCTGACATTGTATTGGGAAGTGATGGTAACCCCCTTAGGCCATTCATTGGGGTTTTTAATCCTTTTGGAACGCCTTCTGCTGATTCAGTGGATTTTTTATTTGAACAGATGGACAATACTATGTGATCGATAATTATGAAAACAATATATGGGTTATACATTTTGCGATTGTTTTATATATTTTTCAGTTGTTCCGACCGCCGCTGTTGTAGGACATACACTTTACCTGATGGTGTTGAGGTATTCCCGACGGAATTGCTGACAATCTTTAGAGGGAAGTATAGCTTGTCATACTCGGTATGTAAAGTGATATGATACAATACATTTTACATGATAGCATCACTTCAACAATGGATAGACAGTTAAATCACTTCAATACATTTTAGACTCATATTCATGTAAAGATACTAACTTCCTCTATCTTGGTGCATGTTATATAGTATGATGTCTCCAAAAGGTTTCGACCTCGAAACTATATAATCTGCACCAAGATAGAGCAAGTTAGTATCTTTACATGAACATTTAGGTATCTTTACTGATCAAAGAAGAACCCCCAAACGCTCATTAAAACAACCAAACTTTTTTTATTTTTATTAATTAAGTGCAGAAAACTCAATTAAAATAAACCCAAACAGTTAAACATTAAATAATTAATTCCAAAACAACCAAATTCAATTCAAGAATAATATTCAAATAACCAGCAACCTAAACACCATGTTTGCAATAACAACATAACAAATACAATAATCAACAAAATCCTATCATCCTCTCTCTGGCCCGATTCCGCGATAACGCTTTCTTTTTACCTGCATCACATTAGGGAAAAAGAGATGCATAAGTATTTCATAAATACTTAGTGAGGCAATCACCCCGCCTACATGCCAATTACGCAATTTTAAGCCATTTAAATATTTATAATAATTACCACAATTATTAAAATAATTCTTTTTAGTTATTAGATAATTTCCACAATTAATTAATAATTTTTAAACATTTCAATAATTTCCAAAATAATTTTAAACTAATTAATTAATTAAATTCACCATTTAATAATTAGTTATCGAATTAAACCACTTAATTCAAATTAAACCGATTAACCATTAATTAATTCAAATCGCCAGAAAACCGGATTAAACTGGACCAGTGTCGATCGACACAGCTTGTGTCGCTCGACACCCGGCCCGATTGGTGTCGAGCGACACCAGCTTGGTATCGATCGACACCGATCCCGGAGATCGACGCCCAAATCGATTTTTCGACACAAAACACGAAAAACAACCTCAGACAACAATCAACACGATTCAAGGCACGATTATCACATAATCAACACGAAAACCACATAAACTTCACCAAAAAAAAACACAATCCGATTCCACAAATCTCCTTATTGCGAGCCTACGGTCATGCACTCACCTTGATAACGGATTGAGAAGAGAAAGAAGGAGATGAACAACAATAACAAAGCCTCAGATCAACCCAGAAATCTCCAGAATCACCACAAACACAACCTCAGTCAAAATACGGCCAAACACTTTTATATTCGCGACATAGGGTTTCTCCACTTAACCAGCGATAACCGAACCACTCAAATCGAACCGAAATCGAATTGAACCATTGGTGTCGAGCGACACTCCCCCTGGTGTCGGTCGACACCTCCTCTCAGAAACGGCAATTTGGTTTACGGATGTTACAATTCTCCCCCACTAAACTGGATTCGACCTCGAATCCCAACACAACACGTCTACCACAGACGGCAAAATCCGGCCCACATGGCCAAACACAAGAGATCCTCACCTGTTCCCCCGAGACTCACATATAATTCTATGTCATACGCACGTTTCCCATACATCTTTACTCTTAACTCGACTCTGCTGGAGAACACTATCTCCAAGGGACATGCAGGAGAACACTATCTCCCCAAGAGGAACACTATCCCCTCGTTACTTACTACGCGACACACTAGTCACTAGTAAGTAAACATACCATATCACTTATACTTGAGGTAGCGACCCTCTCGTACAAGTCTATCAGAGAACACTATCTTTATGGAGAACACTATCTCTTGGCAAAGAGTTATTCGGGGACACCACGGCCCCTAGAGTAAAAATTCTGAAACGTCTACAACATAACTGAAAAGATTGTCTCACGACCCACTGGTCAATGCACTTGTAACATCCAAACAACAAAACAAATATGAGGCAAACACCATCTCAAATAACTCAAAAATGTATATCGTTACAACGCAAAATGAGAATACATAAGTCCATAGACAACAATAAGAACATAGCACCACGCTATCACAACTAGAACCACAAAGACAAAGAAGTTCACTCGACGACCTGCTTGTCGAACCACTCCCTGAACTTCAGCTTCATCTTTGCCTCTGGCTCCCAAGTCTCTTCCTCTGTGCCACTACAGTCCCACAAGACTCTCAACAATGGCACCCTCTTGTTCCGCAGAGCCTTGACTCCACTCTCGAGAATCCTCACAGGAACTGCCAAAACTGTCATATCTGGCTGAAGATCCTCTGGAATCTCAGCAACTAACTCCTCTGAAGGATGCAGACACCTCCGCAACATCGAAACATGAAACACCTTGTGAAAGGTGCTCATAATCGGTGGCAACTCCAACCGATAAGCCACTGGTCCAACTCGCTCCACCACCGGGAACGGAGCCATAAACCGCTGACTGAGCTTTTTCTCTGCTATGGACCTGTTAGGGCCCCTCAACATAGCCATCTTGAGATACACTCTATCTCCCACCTGAAACTCAAGCTCACGTCTCCGCCTATCAGCGTAACTCCTCTGCCTATCCTGAGCCTCCTTCATGTTCAGCCTCAAAACACGGATCTTCTTCGTCGTTTCCTGAACAAAGGTAGCTCCATATATGCTGCGCTCCCCCACTTGGGTCCAGCATAAGGGTGTCCTACATGGCCTCCCATAAAACGCCTCATAAGGAGCCATGCCTATACTAGACTGAAAACTGTTATTGTAGGCAAACTCTGCCAAACACAGATGATCAGCCTAATGGCCACCCCAATCCAACACACACATCCTCAGCAAATCCTCCAAGGTCTGAATAGTCCTCTATGACTGCCCATATGTCTGTGGATGATAAGCTGTACTCATATGCACCTTAGTGCCCACTCTGTCTGAAATGCCCTCCAAAACTCTGAGGCAAATCTCGGATCCCTATCCGACACAATACTGGCTGGCACACCATGCAGCCTCACAATCTCTCGCACAAACTTCCTAGCCAAAACCGCAGCTCCATCTGTCTTCTTGATGGCCAAGAAATGCGCAGACTTGGTCAAACGATCCACGATGACCCAAATAGCATCAAACGTCCGTGAGATAGGTAATCTCACCACAAAATCCATCGTGATCATGTCCCATTTCCAATCTGGAATGGGTAAGCTCTGCAAAAGTCCACCTGGAACCTGATGCTCTGCCTTGACCAACGAACAAGTGTTGCACCTTGCAACCCAATCTGCCACATCTCTCTTCATCCCGACCCAGTGATAATACCGTTTGAGGTCACGGTACATCTTGGTCGCACCCGGATGAATCGAAAACTTGCTCGCATGAGCCTCTCTCAAGACCTCTCGTCTCAACTCCTCAACCTTGGGCACCCAGACCCACCCACGAACCAAAGTCGTCCCGTTCGCCGAGACCTGATACTCAGAACCAGCTGCCCGCGATGCATCAATCAAACCCTGATCATCCTGCTGAGCCAATCTGATCCTACTGAGTAAGTCTGCCTGATCAGCTGCCTCTAAACCCAAAGGCTCTTCAGAAATAGCACAAAGACGCAATGTACTAATCTCGCTGACCAAAGCCTCCACATCCTGCTCTCTAGCTGAATCAACTCTCCGTCGACTCAACGCATCTGCCACCAAGTTGGCCTTGCCTGGAAGGTAGACCATATCCAGATCATAATCTGCCAGAAAATCCACCCAACGCGTCTGCCTCGCATTCAGCAAAGGCTGAGTAAAGATGTGCTGCAAACTCTTGTGATATGTAAAGATCTGCACAGCTCCACCATAGAGATAAGACCTCCAAATCTTGAGTGCGAAGACCACCGCTCCCAACTCAAGATCGTGTGTAGGGCGGTTGCGCTCACTACCCTGCAACTGTCTCGAAGCGTAGGCAATCACTCTGCCCTCTTGCATCAAGACACAACCCAAACCAACACCTGAAGCATCTGTATACACCACATAAGGCTTCCCCGGATCGGGTAATGCCAACACTGGTGTACTAGTCAACATCTCCTTGAGCTTCCCAAAGCTTTCCTCCCACTCCGGCGACCACACAAACGGCACATCCTTGCCTGTCAACCTCGTCATCGGCTGAGACATACTCGCAAAGCCCCTGACAAACCTCCTGTAGTAGCCTTCTAGACCTAGAAAACTCCTGATCTCGGTAGCACTACTCGGTCTAGGCCAGTCTCTGATAGCCTCGATCTTAGCCGGATCCATAGAAACTCCCTCTGCAGAAACAATATGGCCAAGGAATCCCATCTCTCTCTGCCAAAAGCTGCACTTGCTCAACTTAGCATACAACTTCTGCTCCCGAAACTTCTCCAAAACAAGCCTCAAATGAGTCGCATACTCCTCTGGACTCCTCGAATACACCAAGATATCATCAATGAAGATGATGACGAACACATCCAGAAACTCCCTTAACACGTCGTTCATCAGCCTCATAAATGCTGCCGACGCATTAGTCAACCCGAACGGCATGACTACAAACTCGAAGTGCCCGTACCTCGTCCTGAACGCCGTCTTGCAAACATCTACCTCATCTACTGATACCCCGATGCCAAGTCAATCTTGGAGAACCAAGTAGCACCCCTCAACTGATCCAACAACTCATCAATCCTCGGGAGTGGGTACCTGTTCTTCACTGTGACTCGGTTAAGTCCCCGGTAATCGATTTACAACTGGAAACTTCCATCCTTCTTCTTCACAAACAACACCGGTGCTCCCCACGGCGAAACACTCGGTCGAATGAACCCTTTGCTCAAAAGGTCCTCTAGCTGCTTCTTCAGCTCTGCCAACTCCGCTGGCGCCATCCTGTAAGTTGTCTTCGATATCGGAGCTGTACCGGGCTCCAACTCAATCCTAAAAGGATCTGACCGAGATGGTGGCAATCCCTTCAACGACCGAAAAACATCTTCGAACTCCCGGACAACCTCAATATCCCCCAAGGCCACCTCACCACTGGACTCCGACATCACTATCGTCGCCAAGTACGCCTTGCAACCTCGCTCTATCATCTGCTCAGCCTGAATAGCCGAGATCACAAGACTCCCGGAAGTCGGTCTCACTCCCTGATAAACCAACCTCCCTGCATCCCGCTCAAAAACAACTCTGCCTCTATAGCAGTCCAGATGAACTCTGTAAAACGACAGCCAGTCCATCCCCAAAATCACATCATACAGCTCCACCTGACTGATGACCAAGTCTGCTGGCATAGACTGCCCCGCAATCTGCACATTGACTGCTCTAGCACGGCCCAAAGTAGCTAGGAATCCTCCACCAGCCACCTTGACCAAACCCTTGCGCTCACCAGCTCTACTCTGAATGCCTCTGCTCTCGGCACATTATGGAGTAATGAAGTAATTCGATGCTCGCGAGTCAAACAACACGTGAGACTCCACACTGCCCACTAACAAGGTCCCTACACAATTCCACAAGTGTTGAGAACCCTAACCTCTATCACAGTAAAAATAAAGGAACAGACAAACGCAACCACAATTCTACATTAAGAATTTACGAAGTCTGAATTAGAATTTTACCTGTGATCTGGACTGACTGACTCGTCTGGCCCACCTCTGCCGAAGAGTACACCCGCGGCGCCACTCCCATATGATCCAACGACTGCACCACTGCGATCTGCGATACTGGCTGAATCAACGCCACTAACAACTGCTGCAACTTGGGACACATCAGCCTGAGATGTCTGATATATCCATATTTTACATGTTTTTACTTTGGTTTTTAATATCTTTTATAACATAAATAATAAGGTTTTTGTGTCCAAGAGGTAGTTTTCTTGTATATTGTGGTTTTGAGGTACCAACAGGTCAAAATGGCAAAAAGGAGGCAAAATGGAGCAAAAGAACTTCAAACAATGATCCATACAAGTTTTCAAGTCAAGTGCTTCAATAAAACTCCAAAAGTCCAAATTCCGCATTCGGACAGAATCGAAGCATCCGAAAGATGACCGCGGCAAAGGGTCTTTCCGACGTCCAAATCATGAGATATTTATATGGAAAGATAGATAAATGAGTCATGCGTTGAGGCGAAGTGGAATTGGGCCATTTGGAGTAGGAATGCGGCCTAGGAGCTTTTTCTCCCAAGACATGTCCGTCTGGTGAGTAAGTGAAGCCCATGGAGCTTGGATAAGCGAAACCCACGCCCCATCAAGTTTTTGGCGCCGTTGCCGGGGATTGCTTTGTACCTTCGAGTTTTCTTGATAAAAGCTAAGACTAGATCTTTTATTTTCATGCTTTCTAAATTTTTATTTTAGTGTTTTTGTGTTTGATAGGTACCTAAAAATGAATCACTACTCACGCCTGGACCCTCATCAATACCATGACTACGTCCCTAATGAGCTTAGAGGTACCAATCTCGAAGCTATGCTAGAAGAGTTCGTGGAAAGCCAAAGACAATCTAACCGAGATCTTGGATCAAAGTTGGAGTTTCTAAGGTATGATCTTAATGAAGACTTTTGGGAGTCTCTCTACAAGATGAGATCATGGCTGTATTCATCAATAGCTAGAAGATTCATCACTAAAGCATCAAAGGTTTTATGGTCATGCCCCGGATCTTGAAGCCTAAGCTTAGGCATGACCAAAACATGAATACCTTGATTCCGCCATCCAAGGTAAGTACTTCCTTCTATATCATTCAATCAATACTATCTTTCCCTTTTATAAGCATTTGAACCATACACTTAATTGATTATATTTGGTGATTTAAATTGCTTAAAATTGGTGGTCTTTGAATGAATGAATATTGATTTCTATGTCTTACTCATTTTCTGCATTGATTTCACTTAAGATTAAACTATTTCTAGAACTTTGGGATCTCTAGTCAAGGTCCACAATGTTTTTATAGTTTATACTATTTTATCTTAGATAAAGAACTTCAAGTTGACTACTTGAGGATCTCGATTTAAGAATGCTTTGACAAGTGATTTCTAGTGTTTTTGCAAGAGCTTCAATGTTTGACATGAAAGATGTAAGGACCACTTGCTGTGGATGCAAAAATAAAGTTGTCAAAAGAAGGATTACAATGGTTTCAAAACCACAAGAAACAATGGAGTCCATAGCGGTTTCTAAGCGTATGCAAAGGAGAAACTCGGGTACACCTTAAAACTTTTCCCGAGTTCATTTGTCTTCAAGGACAGCATGGGAGATCATTATGGAGAGCCCAAACAACCACATGAGCTCCCTGAACCAGAGAATGGAGAAGCTAAAGGGATCCCAAACCCTTTAGTTGATCTTCCCCGCACCTAAAAAGAAAAAAAAAAGGAGTCAAGCTAAATGACTTAAAACAAAGCGCTTTGTGGGAGGCAACCCACATGGTTTTTATTTTCATTTTAAATTTTCATATCATTATTGCATGCATAACTGCTTAGTTTTATTTTTCAGGAGTTTTTAAAATTGCATAAAAATACAAAAAAATGTTTTTAGGATGAAGAACCAAAAGGAGACCAAAACAAGAAAGTGACCCACCCTTTGTTCCCACCCTTGTAGAAGGCGAAATCTCCAATCAAGGTAAGTAAATGCTCCTCATGCATTCATTAAAAACCATCGTTGATCCTCACTTGATAAGCATTTGAACCTTGAACTTCATTAGTTACATTTAATGGTTTAAATTTCTTAATATTGATGGTTAATGAATGAGAATGAATCTTGACTTGTCAAACTGAATTATACATTGATTTCACTGATGATAAAACTATTTCAGAACTTTGGGATCCCTAACCAAGACCCAACATGTTTTTATAGTTTATACCATATTCTCTTAGATTGTGAACTTCAAGTTGGTTACTTGGAGATCTCAATCTAAGACCGGACTTAACAGTGGTTTCAAGTATTTTTCAAGGACTTCAATCTTTGACAGGAAGGACACAAAGGAGAGATGCTGTAACCGACCAAAACTACAATCCATATGGCGGTTTAAAGGCGGTTTCAATGGAGGATCACAACAAGGCACAAGAAACAAGGTGGGTACGACCTGGAAATGATAATGGAGGATACAAGAATCACTTCGGTCGAAGAAAATCACAAAACGGTCGAGTAGATTTCAAGATATCCAATCCGACGAGATTCTCTCGGCCAAACGGGTGCAAAGGAGGACAAACATCAACCATCTCCCAAATCACGTGACCGATGTCCACCAAACTTCACAGGCGGCTACACAACACCATGTTGGTCGGAAAATCCAAAAGATAGGACGGAGGAATGTTGACGGATCAGGAGATATGCAAAGATGCCTCATCCGGTCGATAGCGGTGCACCCAAAGGCCGGCAAAACCGAAATCACGGTATGGAGACACCACCAGCTGGATATGGATCCTTGGAACTTCAAAATTATTATTCCAGAAGAAAATCAAGGAACGAACGAGCCAATCACAAAGAAGTCATGAAAACTCTTCCCGGAGCCGAATTGACCACTTTCTGAAGGAACTCTCAATCCGCTCGTTCGTTTGGCCCCAAATTTCACCAGTGTCCATCAAATATGAGGTTGGTCGATGGAATTTCAAGATAGGTCGAAGAATTCTTCATCATTTTCGCTGTTGTCTATTGCACTATCATCTGGTCGACCGAATGGACCACCAAATGAAGAATCTCCCAAACCGCTCGTTCGTTTGACCCCAAACTTCACCAGTGTTCCTAAAAGATGAGGTTGGTCGATGCAGTTTCAATATGGGTCAGTAAAATCTTCACGGTTTGAGCTGTGGTTCATGGCACTCTTCTCGGGTCGACCAAATGAGCCCAACTCGACCAAAACGCCAACCGGCGAGAATCAGACCAGGAAATTCAAAATTCACCGACCAATCATGCCTACAGAGGAGCCCCAATCCGTTATCTGACCCTGATCTTCATCACAACTGGTCAACACTTGGTAACATCATCCTAACCTTTGCCTTTTCCATTTTATCTCACATTTTGCCTCTCTTAATCTGATGTTTCTTACACCGGGACGGTGCAAGTTAAGTCTGGGGGGATTATACTAATAAGTTTGTTCATTTTGGCATTTTTGTTTTGCATTGTTTTCATTTTATTGAGTCGTTTTTATTGAGTCATCTTTGCCTCTGGCTCCCAAGTCTCTTCCTCTGTGCCACTACAGTCCCACAAGACTCTCAACAATGGCACCCTCTTGTTCCGCAGAGCCTTGACTCCACTCTCGAGAATCCTCACAGGAACTGCCAAAACTGTCATATCTGGCTGAAGATCCTCTGGAATCTCAGCAACTAACTCCTCTGAAGGATGCAGACACCTCCGCAACATCGAAACATGAAACACCTTGTGAAAGGTGCTCATAATCGGTGGCAACTCCAACCGATAAGCCACTGGTCCAACTCGCTCCACCACCGGGAACGGAGCCATAAACCGCTGACTGAGCTTTTTCTCTGCTATGGACCTGTTAGGGCCCCTCAACATAGCCATCTTGAGATACACTCTATCTCCCACCTGAAACTCAAGCTCACGTCTCCGCCTATCAGCGTAACTCCTCTGCCTATCCTGAGCCTCCTTCATGTTCAGCCTCAAAACACGGATCTTCTTCGTCGTTTCCTGAACAAAGGTAGCTCCATATATGCTGCGCTCCCCCACTTGGGTCCAGCATAAGGGTGTCCTACATGGCCTCCCATAAAACGCCTCATAAGGAGCCATGCCTATACTAGACTGAAAACTGTTATTGTAGGCAAACTCTGCCAAACACAGATGATCAGCCTAATGGCCACCCCAATCCAACACACACATCCTCAGCAAATCCTCCAAGGTCTGAATAGTCCTCTATGACTGCCCATATGTCTGTGGATGATAAGCTGTACTCATATGCACCTTAGTGCCCACTCTGTCTGAAATGCCCTCCAAAACTCTGAGGCAAATCTCGGATCCCTATCCGACACAATACTGGCTGGCACACCATGCAGCCTCACAATCTCTCGCACAAACTTCCTAGCCAAAACCGCAGCTCCATCTGTCTTCTTGATGGCCAAGAAATGCGCAGACTTGGTCAAACGATCCACGATGACCCAAATAGCATCAAACGTCCGTGAGATAGGTAATCTCACCACAAAATCCATCGTGATCATGTCCCATTTCCAATCTGGAATGGGTAAGCTCTGCAAAAGTCCACCTGGAACCTGATGCTCTGCCTTGACCAACGAACAAGTGTTGCACCTTGCAACCCAATCTGCCACATCTCTCTTCATCCCGACCCAGTGATAATACCGTTTGAGGTCACGGTACATCTTGGTCGCACCCGGATGAATCGAAAACTTGCTCGCATGAGCCTCTCTCAAGACCTCTCGTCTCAACTCCTCAACCTTGGGCACCCAGACCCACCCACGAACCAAAGTCGTCCCGTTCGCCGAGACCTGATACTCAGAACCAGCTGCCCGCGATGCATCAATCAAACCCTGATCATCCTGCTGAGCCAATCTGATCCTACTGAGTAAGTCTGCCTGATCAGCTGCCTCTAAACCCAAAGGCTCTTCAGAAATAGCACAAAGACGCAATGTACTAATCTCGCTGACCAAAGCCTCCACATCCTGCTCTCTAGCTGAATCAACTCTCCGTCGACTCAACGCATCTGCCACCAAGTTGGCCTTGCCTGGAAGGTAGACCATATCCAGATCATAATCTGCCAGAAAATCCACCCAACGCGTCTGCCTCGCATTCAGCAAAGGCTGAGTAAAGATGTGCTGCAAACTCTTGTGATATGTAAAGATCTGCACAGCTCCACCATAGAGATAAGACCTCCAAATCTTGAGTGCGAAGACCACCGCTCCCAACTCAAGATCGTGTGTAGGGCGGTTGCGCTCACTACCCTGCAACTGTCTCGAAGCGTAGGCAATCACTCTGCCCTCTTGCATCAAGACACAACCCAAACCAACACCTGAAGCATCTGTATACACCACATAAGGCTTCCCCGGATCGGGTAATGCCAACACTGGTGTACTAGTCAACATCTCCTTGAGCTTCCCAAAGCTTTCCTCCCACTCCGGCGACCACACAAACGGCACATCCTTGCCTGTCAACCTCGTCATCGGCTGAGACATACTCGCAAAGCCCCTGACAAACCTCCTGTAGTAGCCTTCTAGACCTAGAAAACTCCTGATCTCGGTAGCACTACTCGGTCTAGGCCAGTCTCTGATAGCCTCGATCTTAGCCGGATCCATAGAAACTCCCTCTGCAGAAACAATATGGCCAAGGAATCCCATCTCTCTCTGCCAAAAGCTGCACTTGCTCAACTTAGCATACAACTTCTGCTCCCGAAACTTCTCCAAAACAAGCCTCAAATGAGTCGCATACTCCTCTGGACTCCTCGAATACACCAAGATATCATCAATGAAGATGATGACGAACACATCCAGAAACTCCCTTAACACGTCGTTCATCAGCCTCATAAATGCTGCCGACGCATTAGTCAACCCGAACGGCATGACTACAAACTCGAAGTGCCCGTACCTCGTCCTGAACGCCGTCTTGCAAACATCTACCTCATCTACTGATACCCCGATGCCAAGTCAATCTTGGAGAACCAAGTAGCACCCCTCAACTGATCCAACAACTCATCAATCCTCGGGAGTGGGTACCTGTTCTTCACTGTGACTCGGTTAAGTCCCCGGTAATCGATTTACAACTGGAAACTTCCATCCTTCTTCTTCACAAACAACACCGGTGCTCCCCACGGCGAAACACTCGGTCGAATGAACCCTTTGCTCAAAAGGTCCTCTAGCTGCTTCTTCAGCTCTGCCAACTCCGCTGGCGCCATCCTGTAAGTTGTCTTCGATATCGGAGCTGTACCGGGCTCCAACTCAATCCTAAAAGGATCTGACCGAGATGGTGGCAATCCCTTCAACGACCGAAAAACATCTTCGAACTCCCGGACAACCTCAATATCCCCCAAGGCCACCTCACCACTGGACTCCGACATCACTATCGTCGCCAAGTACGCCTTGCAACCTCGCTCTATCATCTGCTCAGCCTGAATAGCCGAGATCACAAGACTCCCGGAAGTCGGTCTCACTCCCTGATAAACCAACCTCCCTGCATCCCGCTCAAAAACAACTCTGCCTCTATAGCAGTCCAGATGAACTCTGTAAAACGACAGCCAGTCCATCCCCAAAATCACATCATACAGCTCCACCTGACTGATGACCAAGTCTGCTGGCATAGACTGCCCCGCAATCTGCACATTGACTGCTCTAGCACGGCCCAAAGTAGCTAGGAATCCTCCACCAGCCACCTTGACCAAACCCTTGCGCTCACCAGCTCTACTCTGAATGCCTCTGCTCTCGGCACATTATGGAGTAATGAAGTAATTCGATGCTCGCGAGTCAAACAACACGTGAGACTCCACACTGCCCACTAACAAGGTCCCTACACAATTCCACAAGTGTTGAGAACCCTAACCTCTATCACAGTAAAAATAAAGGAACAGACAAACGCAACCACAATTCTACATTAAGAATTTACGAAGTCTGAATTAGAATTTTACCTGTGATCTGGACTGACTGACTCGTCTGGCCCACCTCTGCCGAAGAGTACACCCGCGGCGCCACTCCCATATGATCCAACGACTGCACCACTGCGATCTGCGATACTGGCTGAATCAACGCCACTAACAACTGCTGCAACTTGGGACACATCAGCCTGAGATGTCTGATATATCCATATTTTACATGTTTTTACTTTGGTTTTTAATATCTTTTATAACATAAATAATAAGGTTTTTGTGTCCAAGAGGTAGTTTTCTTGTATATTGTGGTTTTGAGGTACCAACAGGTCAAAATGGCAAAAAGGAGGCAAAATGGAGCAAAAGAACTTCAAACAATGATCCATACAAGTTTTCAAGTCAAGTGCTTCAATAAAACTCCAAAAGTCCAAATTCCGCATTCGGACAGAATCGAAGCATCCGAAAGATGACCGCGGCAAAGGGTCTTTCCGACGTCCAAATCATGAGATATTTATATGGAAAGATAGATAAATGAGTCATGCGTTGAGGCGAAGTGGAATTGGGCCATTTGGAGTAGGAATGCGGCCTAGGAGCTTTTTCTCCCAAGACATGTCCGTCTGGTGAGTAAGTGAAGCCCATGGAGCTTGGATAAGCGAAACCCACGCCCCATCAAGTTTTTGGCGCCGTTGCCGGGGATTGCTTTGTACCTTCGAGTTTTCTTGATAAAAGCTAAGACTAGATCTTTTATTTTCATGCTTTCTAAATTTTTATTTTAGTGTTTTTGTGTTTGATAGGTACCTAAAAATGAATCACTACTCACGCCTGGACCCTCATCAATACCATGACTACGTCCCTAATGAGCTTAGAGGTACCAATCTCGAAGCTATGCTAGAAGAGTTCGTGGAAAGCCAAAGACAATCTAACCGAGATCTTGGATCAAAGTTGGAGTTTCTAAGGTATGATCTTAATGAAGACTTTTGGGAGTCTCTCTACAAGATGAGATCATGGCTGTATTCATCAATAGCTAGAAGATTCATCACTAAAGCATCAAAGGTTTTATGGTCATGCCCCGGATCTTGAAGCCTAAGCTTAGGCATGACCAAAACATGAATACCTTGATTCCGCCATCCAAGGTAAGTACTTCCTTCTATATCATTCAATCAATACTATCTTTCCCTTTTATAAGCATTTGAACCATACACTTAATTGATTATATTTGGTGATTTAAATTGCTTAAAATTGGTGGTCTTTGAATGAATGAATATTGATTTCTATGTCTTACTCATTTTCTGCATTGATTTCACTTAAGATTAAACTATTTCTAGAACTTTGGGATCTCTAGTCAAGGTCCACAATGTTTTTATAGTTTATACTATTTTATCTTAGATAAAGAACTTCAAGTTGACTACTTGAGGATCTCGATTTAAGAATGCTTTGACAAGTGATTTCTAGTGTTTTTGCAAGAGCTTCAATGTTTGACATGAAAGATGTAAGGACCACTTGCTGTGGATGCAAAAATAAAGTTGTCAAAAGAAGGATTACAATGGTTTCAAAACCACAAGAAACAATGGAGTCCATAGCGGTTTCTAAGCGTATGCAAAGGAGAAACTCGGGTACACCTTAAAACTTTTCCCGAGTTCATTTGTCTTCAAGGACAGCATGGGAGATCATTATGGAGAGCCCAAACAACCACATGAGCTCCCTGAACCAGAGAATGGAGAAGCTAAAGGGATCCCAAACCCTTTAGTTGATCTTCCCCGCACCTAAAAAGAAAAAAAAAAGGAGTCAAGCTAAATGACTTAAAACAAAGCGCTTTGTGGGAGGCAACCCACATGGTTTTTATTTTCATTTTAAATTTTCATATCATTATTGCATGCATAACTGCTTAGTTTTATTTTTCAGGAGTTTTTAAAATTGCATAAAAATACAAAAAAATGTTTTTAGGATGAAGAACCAAAAGGAGACCAAAACAAGAAAGTGACCCACCCTTTGTTCCCACCCTTGTAGAAGGCGAAATCTCCAATCAAGGTAAGTAAATGCTCCTCATGCATTCATTAAAAACCATCGTTGATCCTCACTTGATAAGCATTTGAACCTTGAACTTCATTAGTTACATTTAATGGTTTAAATTTCTTAATATTGATGGTTAATGAATGAGAATGAATCTTGACTTGTCAAACTGAATTATACATTGATTTCACTGATGATAAAACTATTTCAGAACTTTGGGATCCCTAACCAAGACCCAACATGTTTTTATAGTTTATACCATATTCTCTTAGATTGTGAACTTCAAGTTGGTTACTTGGAGATCTCAATCTAAGACCGGACTTAACAGTGGTTTCAAGTATTTTTCAAGGACTTCAATCTTTGACAGGAAGGACACAAAGGAGAGATGCTGTAACCGACCAAAACTACAATCCATATGGCGGTTTAAAGGCGGTTTCAATGGAGGATCACAACAAGGCACAAGAAACAAGGTGGGTACGACCTGGAAATGATAATGGAGGATACAAGAATCACTTCGGTCGAAGAAAATCACAAAACGGTCGAGTAGATTTCAAGATATCCAATCCGACGAGATTCTCTCGGCCAAACGGGTGCAAAGGAGGACAAACATCAACCATCTCCCAAATCACGTGACCGATGTCCACCAAACTTCACAGGCGGCTACACAACACCATGTTGGTCGGAAAATCCAAAAGATAGGACGGAGGAATGTTGACGGATCAGGAGATATGCAAAGATGCCTCATCCGGTCGATAGCGGTGCACCCAAAGGCCGGCAAAACCGAAATCACGGTATGGAGACACCACCAGCTGGATATGGATCCTTGGAACTTCAAAATTATTATTCCAGAAGAAAATCAAGGAACGAACGAGCCAATCACAAAGAAGTCATGAAAACTCTTCCCGGAGCCGAATTGACCACTTTCTGAAGGAACTCTCAATCCGCTCGTTCGTTTGGCCCCAAATTTCACCAGTGTCCATCAAATATGAGGTTGGTCGATGGAATTTCAAGATAGGTCGAAGAATTCTTCATCATTTTCGCTGTTGTCTATTGCACTATCATCTGGTCGACCGAATGGACCACCAAATGAAGAATCTCCCAAACCGCTCGTTCGTTTGACCCCAAACTTCACCAGTGTTCCTAAAAGATGAGGTTGGTCGATGCAGTTTCAATATGGGTCAGTAAAATCTTCACGGTTTGAGCTGTGGTTCATGGCACTCTTCTCGGGTCGACCAAATGAGCCCAACTCGACCAAAACGCCAACCGGCGAGAATCAGACCAGGAAATTCAAAATTCACCGACCAATCATGCCTACAGAGGAGCCCCAATCCGTTATCTGACCCTGATCTTCATCACAACTGGTCAACACTTGGTAACATCATCCTAACCTTTGCCTTTTCCATTTTATCTCACATTTTGCCTCTCTTAATCTGATGTTTCTTACACCGGGACGGTGCAAGTTAAGTATGGGGGGATTATACTAATAAGTTTGTTCATTTTGGCATTTTTGTTTTGCATTGTTTTCATTTTATTGAGTCGTTTTTATTGAGTCAACATTTTTGTCGAGTATTTTGACCTTATCTTGGACCTAACCATTGCTGTGCCTATGTTTAAGTGACCATTGATCAGTTATTGGCAGTACACTTCATCATATGTGCACCATGAGTGGATTGATCTACCAGAAACATCCACATCTCTAAGGGCATAAGAAGGATCCATCTTTGACTCCGCACCTTAATGAACTTAACCTTCTCGGCTAGGGGCTTGGCATTACAAAGGGCATGACTCCTAATCCTCACTACCAAGTGAAAAGTCTGTGTGAGTTCGGTTTCCCTCTCTCTCCCCTTCAAATTTAAGAAAAAGCACCAAGGTCCAAGTAACCGGGGATTAGGTGGCAACCACCATCAATACTCGCGTCTATGGAAGACCTTTTGATCCAAGTAACCGGGGATTAGGTGGCTACAACCATCAATACTCGCGTCTATGGAAGATCCATCAAAAACCTCCACAAAGAGGAGAAGAAGTCGAATAAAAAAAAAATACCTTGCTACCCTAAAAAAGGGATGAATCGACTTAAGAAGTGAGAAGAGAGAGAGGTGAAACAAGAGCCAAGACATGTGTTTTATAAAAAGAGGATGGGTAAGAGTCTATAATCCCTTTGATCGATATTCCCTAGTTGAGACCACACCTTTAGAAATTAAAGGAGTCGAAGGTGGCGAATTTGGATGGCCTAAAGAGAAGTGGATTGCTTTGGGATGATTGAAAAGCTCATGGTATGTACTTCTTTGTTCTTAATTCTCAATGCCATTGCTGTTTTATGTGGATTACTAAGATAAAGGTCAACTTGGATTTCCAAAAGATTTGAGAGTTCTCATGTTTTCAAACCTCTCTTTCATGCTTAGTTTGCTTGAGGACAAGCAAAAGGCTAAGTATGGGGGAGTTGATATATCCATATTTTACATGTTTTTACTATGGTTTTTAATATCTTTTATAACATAAATAATAAGGTTTTTGTGTCCAAGAGGTAGTTTTCTTGTATATTGTGGTTTTGAGGTACCAACAGGTCAAAATGGCAAAAAGGAGGCAAAATGGAGCAAAATAACTTCAAACAATGATCCATACAAGTTTCCAAGTCAAGAGCTTCAATAAAACTCCAAAAGTCCAAATTCCGCATTCGGACAGAATCGAAGCATCCGAAAGATGACCGCGGCAAAGGGTCTTTCCGACGTCCAAATCATGAGATATTTATATGGAAAGATAGATAAATGAGTCATGCGTCGAGGCGAAGTGGAATTGGGCCATTTGGAGTAGGAATTCGGCCTAGGAGCTTTTGCTCCCAAGACATGTCCGTCTGGCGAGTAAGTGAAGTCCATGGAGCTTGGATAAGCGAAATGGACCGGGACCACTTCGGGCCAAGCCTAAACTTCATCAGGACTCAAGCCCACATCCTTACACGTGATTTGGAGGCGGCGGCCGCGCCTCTCTCAAGACTTGGTGAGCAAGCTCAAAGGAGATGAAGAAAAGGAAACTTTCCTCTTCTTGTCCGCGCCTTAACTCAGCCGACCTAGACTCCTCCTCACCTATATATACTTGCTTTTAGCCTCTTGTATCAATCATCCTACAATTCCTTGAATCTCTTAATAAATTTCGGAGCCACTTAGGTGGTCTCCTCTCTTCCCTTTTCTTTTCTTCCCATTGTAAATATTTACATGTTTCTTTAAGTTTTGCATACATCTATGAGTAGAGGTTTCTCTCCATGAAGGAGCCACGGTTTGATCTCTATCACTCCGCCTCTTTTCAGTGGAATCATGAGACTCCTTCTATCTCTTAGATCTATTGTTGAATTATGGATCCTTCAATGAGGACATGACATGATTGCCTTCGCTATTTGGTTGTTAAATAAAGGGGAAACCTTGTGGTTCTCCATCTTTATTTAAACCTAATGCTTGTTGCTAGAGATGATCAACTAGCGACTTGATCTAAGGTTGATATACTCTCCAAAAGTTTGTTATATCTCCGGATCTAATATTCGATGGGCAAATCGTTTTAGGCTATGAAAGTAGACCTAAGAAGTTTTGTGAACAATCATTACCTAACCGTAATGCATGTCTCACTCTACAATGACCATGCGAAAGCTGAGCCCATTGGTTTAAGAGACATAGGGGATTGGAGCCACGAAAGTGGGAAAATCATTCATTAGTGTTTTGAGTTCATGAATCGGACTTAACAATCTTTTCAATCGATTTGGCACATGCCTTTGCGAATGGTTCCTTTCAACAATATTTATCTTTTGCTTTATGTTTTGCATTGTTAATATCTTTATGTTTTACAAAAACCAAAAAACACAAAACCCCTTTTTCATATTGTCGATCTAGCTTAGTTTGCATCTCATGATCTTGAAGTGTACATTCCGCAATCCTCAGTGGTTTGACCCCTAAATACTACAATTGTCTGTTGTGCACTTGCAACTCACGGTTTGTTTTAGGGTTATTTATTACTTGCATATCCCACACACATCAATGTCCCGGCTCCCTACAGTAGAAGCACACTCAAGTATCCCGAGATGCACCACTCTTGGGACAACTAGCCACCCGGTGCTCCAAGCTCCCGCAACCGAAGCAACCACCACGAGCACTCTGGCTGCCTCCAGCAACCTCCTCAAACCTCCTCTTCTGGCCCTGCGCAGGCTTGCCGCCCTTGCCAGAACTAGAACTGAAACTCCTGCGCTGCTGCTGCTGGCCCCTCGACTGGGCAGCAGGAACAACCGCAGCTGGCACTGCTAATGGACCAACCTGCTCACGAAGGTCCTCCTCGATTTAAGCCGCTAGCTCCACCAACTCTGCTCTCGAGGTAAACGCACGGCCTCTGCACTGAGTCCTGATGCTCGACCGAAGTCCCTGCAAAAACCTCTACAACATGGCCCACTTGCCTCCCAACTCAAACCCGGTATGAACCACGAGCCTGCTAAACTCCGCGTCATACTCACGCACTGATCTCTCTAATTGAGATAGTGCCAAGAACCTCAAATGTAGTCTGTCTCGCGCCTCCTGAGGAAAATACTTGGCGTCAAACTTCGCTAGGAACCCCCCCCCCCCCCAAGTCCACACTGCCCTCCTAAAATGTGCATCCCCACCAAGGTAATGCACAGCCACCTCTACCTGGTACCCCTCTGGACACCTGACCGAACGGAAGTTCCGTTCCAGTCTCTGCCGCCACTCATCGGCCTCCTCGGGTCCACCTCTACCCTCAAAGAAAGGTGTCCCGATCCTCTGCATCTCCCTCATCATCTCCAGATAAGGCGGATGCCCAACAACCGCAGCACCCTGCTGCCCAGCAAAAATGCCCTGCTGTGCCCCCACCACCGGAGGAACACCCGGAGCCTGCTCTGGAATCGCCTGCAGAAGACGTGCCAACAGTTGCGTCAGAAATCCCATCAACTGGTCACCAAGACCATGACGCGGAGCAGCACCCGCACCCGGGGCAGCCCCGACTCCCGCACCTCCACTAGGGCCCAAACTGGCCTCACCCGCCATCGACTGGGTCGTTGACGCAGTCGCCACACTAGGCACTGCACTCTCTCCCGAATCCGCCTGCGCACCACGACCACGGCCTCTGCCGCGACCTCTACCACGCCCTCTAGCACCACCTGCCTCCATCTCATCGCACTACCAAAGTACAGCAGATGAGCAAGCTAGAAAAACACAAAAACACAAACACAAACACAAACGCAAAACTTAACGCAGAATCACTGAAGGCCGAGAGGATGATACTAGACTACTAACTGACTAAACACAATTAATCAATTGAACACATAGTCCAGTTCACCCAATACTAACAGTCATAAAACCGTATACGTTCTGATACCAAAATGAAACAACCAAGCTTTTTTTTTTTCTTCTTTTCGTTAATAATTAAGTGCGGAAAACTCAATTAAAATAAACTCAAAAAATTAAACATTAAATAATTAATTCCAAAACAACCAAATTCAATTCAAGAATAATATTCATATAACATGATAGCATCACTTCAACAATGGATAGACAGTTAAATCTGTCAATCCCATCCTACATGAATCGCCAAAAAGATTTTGGCCAAGGTAAGTTTTTAGACTCATATTCATGTAAAGATACTAAGTTGCCCTATCTTGGTGCATGTTATATAGTATGATGTCTCCAAAAGGTTTCGACCTCGAAACTATATAACCTGCACCAAGATAGAGCAAGTTAGTATCTTTACATGAACATTTAGGCATCTTTACTGATCAAAGAGGACTTCCCAGACGCTCATTGAAACAACCAAGTTTTTTTTTTTTTTTTTATATTAATTAAGTGCGGAAAACTCAATTAAAATAAACTCAAACAATTAAACATTAAATAATTAATTCCAAAACAACCAAATTCAATTCAAGAATAATATTCAAATAACCAGCAACCTAAACACGAAGTTTGTTGTAATAACAACATAACAAATACGATAATAAAAAAAAATCCTATCATCCTCTCTCTGGCCCGATTCCGCGATCACACTTTCTTTTTACCTGCATCACATTAGGAAAAAAGTGATGCATAAGTATTTCATAAATACTTAGTGAGGCAATTACCCCGCTTACACGCCAATTACGCAATTTTAACACATTTAAATATTTATAATAATTACCACAATTATTAAAATAATTCTTTTTAGTTATTAGATAATTTCCACAATTAATTAATAATTTTTAAACACTTAAATAATTTCCAGAATTATTTTAAACTAATTAATTAATTAAATTCACATTTAATAATTAATTATCGAATTAAACCACTTAATTCAAATTAAACCGATTAACCATTAATTAATTCATATCGCCAGAAAACCGGATTAAACTGGACCAGTGTCGATCGACATAGCTTGTGTCGCTCGACACCCGGCCCGATTGGTGTCGAGCGACACAAGCTTGGTGTCGATCGACACCGATCCAGGAGATCGACGCCCAAATCGAATTTTCGACACAAAACACGAAAAAAAACCTCAGACAACAATCAACACGATTCAAGGCACGATTATCACATAATCAACACGAAAACCACATAAACTTCACCAAAAAAAACAAAATCCAATTCCACAAATCTCCTTATTGCGAGCCTACGGTCATGCACTCACCTTGATAACGGATTGAGAAGAGAAAGAAGGAGATGAACAGCAATAACACAGCCTCAGATCAACCCATAAATCTCCAGAATCACCACAAACTCTTTCTGCCTCTTTTCCTTTTGATTTCTCGAACCACTCAAATCAAACCGAAATCGAATTGAACCACTGGTGTCGAGCGACACTCCCCCTGGTGTTGGTCGACACCTCCTCTCAGAAACGAAAATTTGGTTTACGGATGTTACACTTATATCCCATCCTACATGAATCGCCAAAAGGATTTTGGCCAAGGTAAGTTTCTAGATTCAAATTCATGTAAAGATACTAACTTGCTCTATCTTGGTGCAGGTTATATAGTTTCAAGGTCGAAACCTTTTCAAGAGGGTGAGTATGATGAGGACATCAAGTCATCATCAGCCAACGAGCACGGAATCCAGAGCCAAGAGGAGGCGAGCATGAAGCTGAGGAGAGCTGAGGAGACAAGCGAGCTGAGTTCAGCTCAAATGGAGGCCAAGATCAAACATCCCAGCTCAACCAACATTTGGAGATCATACTAAACTCATCCAGAGTTATCCACGAAGAAGAATCAACCCAAAAGGATCCCAAATGAAGAAGATATTGAAGATACAATCTGGAAGGTCTTCAATGGACCCGCTGGAGACATAGGTCCACTCATCGAATCTTCCCGGTCGAACCAGGATGAACCAGGAAACAAATCCAATTTTTTTGGATTCTAAACTGATCAGAGACAGACGGCGAATTGGATTCGGTCTAATCCAAGTGTGTAAGAAAGCACTTATTGGTGGATTCCGACCAACCCAGAAGGCGTTTAGCTATGAAACGACTTGGTATGGAATCGTGACTCAACCAGGGATCTCGTAGAATTGGATTCATTCCAATACCGGGTTTGGTTTAAAAGATATTCAACTTATAATCCAGGCGATGCTCAACTTGCCTTATTTGGAGGCTCACGGGTTTAATCACTTACAAACCCGACATTGGCGACCAGGAGAGACTTATAAGCTTCCAGAAGATCCATCCAACCGTCTAGGAGGTCTCGCTATCATATTACCATACACCCGCATCCACAGGATCAGGCGGATCCTCTTGCTGCCAGACTTTCCTTATATGGCCAAGTTCACACTTGGGTCAGTATCTTCCAACGGCTATATCTTCAAGTCTACAGCGACTTGAGCACGGATACATTGCATCTAGACGTCCCAAGACAACACTCCTTCATGCCCAAGCTTTGAAGACTCAAGCCTCACCACAAGTTTCCCTATTTGGCCGAGATTCACTCATTAAGAGTCCAACGGCTAGTTTTCTTGTTTCTACCTTTAGACCATTGTAATGAGCCCCTATATAAGCTCATCACATTGCTCATTGTAAATCACCTTTCAATCATCTAAGAAATGTAAGTTTGTTCTTGTTTTTATTCAAAGAGTGTCTTTGTCTAAATTGTTTGTTTTTAAGTTTCATTTGAGAGATTCATTTGATACTTGAGATTATAGGATTATGATTGTTTGTGAGATTCAAACAAGTCTAGTTCTCCAAGGATTGAGAGAGTCAATCATCTCACCGATTGAGACAGTCGATCATTCACCACCATTTCTACCTTCTATCCACTTCCGCAAGCAGCTGGCTTAGGAATCTCCTGATCACAGTCTGATCAAGCATTGGTGTGATTCCGTGCCTGCATCATCTGGTATCAGAGCTTCAAAAGCTCCTACCCATCAGGTTGTGTCAATCCAATCCTTATCTTTCATTTTATGTTTTGTTATTTGATTTCACTATAAATTGAAAACTACAAAAACAAAAAATTGCATTGTTTCAGTTTCATTGTTCTTCCTTATCCATATAAAACCAAAAAAAAAAAAGTTATTTTCCTTCTAATTACGATTTCTATTTTACTCATATCATAAAAAGAAAATAAAAATTTGATTTGTTTTATTTTAGTTATTTTGTTGAATTTTCGGATTTGTTAAACAAGATAAAAAATAAAAAAAAAATAAAAAATTTGGACATATTCCATAATTCTTGTCATTAGTATTCTTTCCTTTTTTTGAGTGATCTAATTCTGATCCACCTTTATTTGCAAGGTACGCTCAAGAACCAGAGGACCATGGATGACACAGAGGAGGAAAGTCCTTACCAAACTTATGAGGACCAATGGAGTCAAGGAGAAGAAAGCCAAACCATTTATGACGAAGAAGCTGACTATGAAGCACCACCATGGCCAGGAGACGACTATTGAGATTCTGAATTTGAAGATGAACCATACGGTGGAGACTTTGAACCGGAGCCACCAGACTATGGCCAAGACAATATGAGTCATGGTAGTTGGTCTAAAGATGAAGAGATATACAACTATGAAGGCCAAGAAGAAGAAAACCATGAAGACCGAATCGTGGTGTGATGAAACTGAAACTGAATTCAGTCCAGAAGAAGGAGATTATAAAGAGGAATCAGAACATGGCGAGTTCGACCTAGAAAAAGAACAAGATCATTTCACGGAGCCTTACCAAGAAGAGGAGTAGTTTGGTGAAGAAACCAATTCTCAAATCAGTTTAGATGAAACTGATCGGATTGAGGATGAGCTTCGGCACCAAGAGCATGAATCTGAGGTACACTATGACGTTGAGCAAGAGAGTGAGGAAGATGAGCCAGCATACAGTCAGGCTGAAGCATGGGAAAGCGATCACAATTCAGAGATCGATCAAGAAGGAGCATGGCGTGAGGAAGAAGAACTTGACTCTTGTCAAGAAAAGCCATACCACATTTATTTTTCAGGTCACAATCAAGGACCAGAGGCTTACCTAAGGTGGGAGAGAGACATGGAGGAATGGTTTCAAGCAAATCAAACTCCACCTAAAGGAAAGACAGCCATTCCCGAAGAAACTCTAGTTGACGAGGCTTAACTAAAATGGGAGATAGATGCTTACCTCAGACTCGACTATGATCTACCAGACCACACCTGGGAGGAGATGAAGCTATTCTTACATAAAGAGTTTGTGGAGGAGACAGAAGCTGAACCATATTATCCTGGGCCGTCAGTTCTCAATAAACCAAGAAGATGGATTACGGTTACCCCACCAAAGAAGACTCTAACCAAAGCCCAGTCAATGGTGTCCACCAAGATGAAAAAACAAGTTCCCTAGGGAGCTCTACAGCTAAAGAAAGTGGAAGCTAGGGTAGAGCAGAAACAGAGTAGCAAGAGACCTAAAGATGAGGAGGAAGTCAATACCTTACAAAAGCCATCAGCAGCACCACACCAAGGTAAGTGTTCTAACTCTAAGAAAGCTAAGGAGCAGACATGTTATAGATGTCATAAGAGAGGACACTTTGCTGTAAACTGTCCCTCAAAGAGATTGTTAACAGGAGCATCACTTAAAACAAGTGATAGTTTTGCTCAACTGATTTGCTATTTCCCAATTCTAGTATCATGTGCTTGTCTTTGTCAAGAGGATTTGAATCAGGACTAGGAAGGGAGAACAAAAGAAAGAGGCCTCAAACCACGACATCAACCTCTAAAGTTACACATCTCAAGTCAGAGATAATACTGAAGCCCTCGCTTGGTAGCTTAGTAAGTAACAACTATGGTCTCATGCAATATTGGAATAACATCCTAGTTAGACATAGTTTTACATACTCTGTTTTCAAGGATCCCACTTCTAGTATAACGCACTTGATCTTTTCTTTAAGTGTTGAGAAGAAAAAGGTACCCTAAGAGTATGCAATGATTGGAAAGCTCACAGAGACGAGCAAGTAGGCATCACCAACAATGCATTGCTTAAAGAAGAGCCACCATATCACATGGTGAACTCTTGTACCATGACATCTACAAGAGCAGAACATAACAAGAGTTCTGATCAGGTTATTCCGTTTCTTCACTTTGTTTCTAATGACTCTAATTATGTGATAATGAATTTACTGTGTCCAGAAGAGTTTAAAGAAAATTCAGTATTAGAAGAAACGACTACAACTCATTCTGCTTGTCTTAAACCACATGTCATTGAAAATATAGATAAAATAACTAAAACTGAATCTTGTTCTCCCGTTTATAAAAATCCCATGATTGTTATAACGCACTTGTCTCTTGTCAAAGGTGAAGAGGACATTGCAGGGACAGATAAGAAGCAACAAGAGAATGAGACACCAAGGATCAATGGCGACAACAAGTGTGAAAAAGGAGCTTTCACTAAGAAGACTAAGTTTCTGTCCAAAGAAGTCAACAGAAAACCTTGGAGATGAATGATTGCCACTTTACTGATCAAAGAGGAACCCCCAGACGCTCATATCTTATTCTACATGAATTGCCAAAAAGATTTTGGCCAAGGTAAGTTTCTAGACTCATATTCATGTAAAGATACTAACTTGCTCTATCTTGGTACAGGTTATATATTTTCAGGGTTGGCTGTACATGTTCTTGTTTCATTGTTGTGCGGTCGGTTTAGAGGTTAAGTCGTCCTTGTGTTAATATTTGTAAAACCAGCGCCTGGTTAGTTAGTGTCGAGCGACACTAGGAGGGTGTCGGTCGACATCATTTAGCGAAATTGATTGCGGTTTAATTCGATTTTTGCTCGGTTCAGTGGGTCGACACCGGTTATGGTGAAATCGAGCTGGTTCGATTTAAGTTGCCGGTTTGGGCCGGTTTAGGGGTGGAAACCCTATTTCTCGAGATAAAAGAGGTGCAGCCGTATTTTGAGCACAGTTTTCGAGGTCGAAAAGTTTCAGAGAAGAAAAGAGCCGAATTGGGAGATTTCTGGAGTTTTGGGATCGGATTACTGTTCATCGCGGTACTGTTCATCGGAGCACTGTTCATCATATCTCTTTTTCCACCTTTCAACCTTTGTCAAGGTGAGTGCATGACCGTAGGCTCTCAAATAATGAGATTTGTGAAAGTGAATTGTTGAATGGTTGAGTTTATGTAATTTTCGTGATTGTTTATGTGTTAATTGTGTCTCAGATCGAGTTTTGTGTTGCGATTATGTGATTTGGGTGTTTTTGTGCTTGAAATCGTGTGTCGGTCGACACTGGCCGGTTAAATCCGGTTATGTGGCGAATTTATTTAATCAATTGGAATAAATGGTTTAATCTGGTTAACTCGGATCAATTGGATTTAAGTGGTTTAATTCGTATTTAATTAATAAATGGTGGAGTTAATTAATTAAATGGTTTAAAAATAATTGTGGTAATTATTTTTAAACCATTTAATTAATTAACTCCACCATTTATTAATTAAATACGTAATTATTTTAATTGTGAAAAATTATTATTTAATTATGGGAATTATTTAATAATTAAAAGAATTATTTTGATAATTGTGGAAATTATTATTAATGTTTAAATGTTTGGAAAATTGCGTAATTGGCCTGTAGGCGGGGTGATTGCCTCACTAAGTATTTATAAAATACTTACGCATCTCTTATAACTATGTGATGCAGGTAAAAAGAAAGTGTGACCGCGGAATGAGGCCGAGGGATGAAGAGGATGATAGGATGTTGGTGTTGTTTATTCTTATGTGGCTAGCAAACCGTTTTTAGGTTGTTAGACTTTTTACGGCAAACCCGGTGTTTAGGTTGCTAGTATTTTATTGTTTTGGAATTCGAATTTGGTTGTTTGATTTAATACTTATTTACTGATTTATTTAATTAAGTTTTTCTGCACTTGACTAAAAAAAACAAAAAGCTTGGTTGTTTCACTTTGGTATTAGAGCCTAGGCGGTTTTAGGACTGCTAGAATTGGTTGATCTGGACTATGTGTTTATTGATTAATTGTGGTTTAGTCAGTAGTAGTCTAGTATCATCCTCTCTCGGTCTTCTAGTATTCCGCGGTGAGTTGTGTTTGTGGTTTGTTTTGGCGTTTGTCTAGTTTGCTCATCTACTGTGCTTTGGAAGTGCAGTGAGATGGACGCAGGTGCTAGAGGTCGTGGTAGAGGTCGCGATAGAGGCCGTGGCAGAGGTCGCGGAGGTCGGGGTCGTGGTTTACCAGAGGCTTTAGCGGAGAGTGCAGTGCCTAGTGGGGCGACTGCGTCGGTAACACAGTCAGTGGCGGGTGAGGCCAGCTTGGGTGCCGGTGGCGGCGCAGGAGTTGGGGCGGCTCAGGGTGGGGGCGCAGTGATATACCTCTATTTTGTACGCTTTTCATACGGTTTTACTATGCTTTTTTATAAGGTTTCCAAAGGCTTTTTGATCTAAAAAGGTAGTTTTTGTGGATTTATAGTACTAAGAGTCTAAACAGGTCGAAAGATGCATTTTGGAGCAAAACCACATGATTTGGACTTTATATCGCTCCGCAACATAACATCAAATTTGAAGGAGCCTTAAAAATATTCTACTCAATGGATTTCACCAAAGCCAGTTCGCCGCGATGCCTACGTTAGTTAGCTTTGCAATGCAACTGGAATCACTCAGTTTGGCCTAGTAGAATTGGAGATATGACGATTATAGTGAAGATCTATACGAAAGAGCTTTATCGGACTGCATCAGTGCATCAAACGGGAAGCAACGGCATGGACTCTTAAAATCAACGGATTTCAATGAAACTTGGCAAAAAGATAGCCAGATGAGTTCCAATGCAGTTGGAATTATGCAATTTGGACGAGCAATACGACACCATGCTGAAGGCGGCTCGGGAGGAAATCGCCAAACTGCAGAGCGAGCGATCTAAGGGTCCGAGGTTTGAGTTCCTTGAGAGAGAGAAGGCCGATCTCGAGAGGAAGGTCGGCGTCTTAAACGGCGAGATCCTGAAGGCGGCTGGCCTTCAAGATGAGGTGGTCAGGTTGCGAGCCCGAGTTGCAGAGCTCGAAGAGAAGTCCCGCCGAGACGCGGAAGATGCTGCAGCTGAGGCTTACCGTCTTCGACAATCCCGCCAGAAGCAGGCTGAGTATGTCGCCACTCGTGTCTACGACGACATGCGGGACTGGTATGCTCCTCGTTTAGATTGTCTCGGCAAGTTCGTTGCGCAGCGTGATGAGGTGGAAAAGGCAGTGGTCAAGATTGCGGTTGACGAAGCGTTGCTCGATTATGTGCAGCGGACGAGAGGTGTCTCTCAGGATCTTGACCTCGTTATTGCGAAGCTGGAGGTTAAAATCAAGGAGAGCAGAGCTGCCGGGGACTTGATCGACGAGGTTGAAATCGGAGCGGACGACTATGCAGCGCCACACAGGTTAAGTTGCCTCTTTAATCTTGCCGATTTCTACTTTGATAACACTTGGGTTACACCGAAGGGTTTTAATCAATTTGGTACAATGTATAATACTCTCAGGCCCAATCTTGCCGAGCTCATAATTGGTGGATCGCCGACGAGAGAGGGTTCGGGAGCGGCCAGTGCTGAAGCCGGGACGAAACCGGGTCTGGATGCTTCCGAGGCCGTTTAGGACTTCGCCTCTATTCTCTCCCCTTTCTGCTTTTTAAGAACTCTGCTTTTGTTAGTCGCGGCGATTCGTGCCGATGTAACAACATTGCCCGGGAGGGTTTTAATCCGTATGCTTTTCAGGATTTAAAACTTAAGTATTTGCTTTACTTCCTCGTTCATCGTTTTGCTTTGTGCGAGATGAATATCGCGAATATAGTTGATGATTTCGTGCTTTTTGAAACATCCTGCTTTTAATCTATACCCTTTAATGAGGTGCACTATGTAGTTAATCTAGCGGAATGATCCAAGCGTCTAACCGTCGCTAGACAAGTGGTTCAACGTGCCGAGACAACTTGGCATGCTCAAGTTCTGTCGTGACGAGATGCTTCTCGCTATGACAATGCTATGCATCTGACGAGATGCGAAGTCATGCAGTTCGTCAGAATTCTCGTTTTTAAGAGACACCGATCCGTGCTTGTTGGATCTGTTTGCGGTGGCGCTTTTTAGGCCGGTAACAGGAACCGAAGTCTAGAAATTCGAATTACTCCTACGCCGCTAAGTCGAATATGATTAACAAGGTAGCGATTTTCTCTTGCCCATATGGCTTAGGGTCGTGCGAGATATGCGTGCTCTCGACTTGTAGTGCGTCATTCTTTTACGAATGGGGGATGATCAGTCCACTGGGTGCGATGTGCGGTCGACCGTTTGGCCAGAACATCGACACTACTCTTTTATGCGTGTGCTTCAGAGTAGCTTTGAGACTCTCTTTTTTTGCCGAGCTCATAAACAAGGACTCATTATACTGCCGAGTTCCAGAGGCTTTGAGACTCATTAATTTACCGAGTACTAAAGGGATTTTATGACTCTGATTTTGCCGAGTTCACTAGGCACACCAAAACGTCTGTTTTTGACCTAAGTCAATCAGGAAATTCTTGCTTGGGTTTTTCTGCCGAGATGGAATGTTTCTCAAGGATTCAGAAAAAGATGCATGCATACAAGCGAATTAATAAAATAAAAAAGCTTTTTTATTTTTATTAAGTTATAGCTGCGCCTCGGTGAAAAGGCTGCCTACGTACCCGTGCCGGGATCAAGCCATTCGTAGTTCGTTACAAGTGTTCATGTAGTGAACATGTCTCTTTTTTTTTTTTTTTTTTTTTTTTTTTTTTTTTTTTTTTTTTTTTTGACGAGACGCGAAGCTACGCGTCTAGTGGTGGAACTTGCGCAAGTTCATGGAGTTCCACGAGCGAGGGAGTATGCTTCCGTCGTCATCTTCGAGCTGGTACACTCCGGGTTTGATGATTCGCGTGATGCGGTAAGGTCCTTCCCAGTTGAAGCCAAATTTGCCGGCGTGCTCGGGCTTGGTGAAGTCGTGGACTTTCTTCAGGACGAGATCATGCAGTGCGAAGCGGCGGTTGCGAATCTTCTTGGCGTAATACCTTGCTGCTTTTTGCTGATAGTTTTGCATACGCAGGAGGGAGCGATCTCTTAGCTCCTCAGTATTGACGAGGGTATCGTGCAACGATTCGTCGTTCAATGAGGGGTTGAGGGGCATTAACGATCGGCGTATGCTCGCGACGTGTAGCTCGGCGGGGGCTAATGCTTCGCAACCATGAGATAGGGAGAAAGGGGTTTCGCCTGTCGCTGACCTGGGTGTTGTTCGGTGAGACCAAAGTACGCCGTCAAGTTCGTCTGCCCACGTTCCTTTGTAGCTCTCGAGTCTTTTCTTCAGGCCGTCGACGATAGTTTTGTTTGTTGCCTCGGCTTGCCCATTGGCTTGGGGGTATCTCGGAGTGGAATAGACGAGCTTGATCTTCCAGTTGGCACAGAACTCGCGGAAGCTTGCCGCGACGAATTGGCCACCATTGTCGGTGACGATTTCATATGGTAGACCATGTCGGCAGATGACGTACTGCCAGATGAAGTTCTGCACGTCTTTGGCAGTGGGGTTAGGGAAGGCTTTAGCTTCTACCCACTTGGTGAAGTAGTCGGTGACGATCAGGAGGTATGCGCATTGCCGGGACCGTGGCATCGGGCCGACGATATCCATCGCCCAGCGCATAAAGGGATATGCCGGGACGGACGCTTGAAGTTCTTGCGTTGGGGCGTTGATGATCGGGGCGTATCTTTGGCAGGGGATGCACTTCGCGGTGCGATTTTCGTAGTCTTCGATCATCTTTGGCCAGAACAGTCCGTGCTTCTTGATCTTAGAGGCCAGGGATTTTCCGCCGGCATGGTTTCCTCCGGCTCCTTCGTGAGTCTCAATCATCACCTTCTTGGCCTGCGTCTCATCGCAACAACGTAGAATGACTTTGTTTGCGGTCCACCGGAATAATTCGTCGTTTTGGAGGAAGTAGTAGGCGGCTTTGCGGCGTAATCGACGAGCTGCCCAACGATTGGTTGGAATCGTGCCGTTGATCAGATAATCTTTGATCTCGTCCTGCCATGAGCGAGATTGGTCTTCTTCTGACTCGGGGGTCATTGGCTCGTCGTCTTCATCTTCCTCCTCTTCTTGATATATCGTCATGATAAAAGGGGAGGCACTTGTCGGTCGAGCGCGAGATGAATCTATTTAGTGCGGCGATTCGGCCAGTGAGTCTCTGGACCTCCTTTGAGTTTCTTGGCGAGGGGAGGTCGAGGATTGCCGAGATCTGCTTCGGGTTTGCTTCTATGCCGCGTTGAGTTACGATGTAGCCGAGGAATTCTCCAGAGGTGACGGCGAAATTGCACTTCGCCGGGTTGAGCTTCATTCCGTATTTTGTCAGAACCTGAAAGCATTCTTGAAGGTTCTTGACGTGATCTTCGGCTTTGGCGGATTTTACCAACATGTCGTCGATGTAGACTTCCATGCTGTTGCCGAGCTGTTTTGCAAACATCTTGTTGACCAATCTTTGGTAAGTGGCGCCAGCGTTCTTCAAGCCGAAGGGCATGACTTTGTAGCAGTATGTGCCTCGATCAGTAATGAAGGCTGTCTTCTCACGGTCGTCTGGGTGCATGAATATCTGGTTGTAGCCGGAGAATGCATCCATGAAGGAGAGTAGTTCGTTCCCCGCCGTAGCTTCGACGAGGCGATCGATATGTGGCAGCGGAAAGCTATCCTTTGGGCAAGCCTTGTTCAGGTCGGTGAAGTCCACACATACTCTCCACTTCCCGTTCTTCTTCTTGACGACGACCGGGTTGGCGAGCCAGTCGGGGTACTTTACTTCGGTAATTGATCCGGCTCGTAATAGCTTTTCGACCTCGTCATTGACTGCTTGAGCTTTTTCGGTGCCGAGCTTGCGCCTCTTCTGCTTGATTGGTTTGTAGGTGGGATCAACGTTGAGCTCATGCGAGGTGATCCTGGGATCTATTCCTTTCATATCCTCCATTGACCATGCGAAGAGATGCACGTTCTCCTTCAGTAGATCTACCAGCTGGGTTCTGATTTCGGCATTGAGGTTGCTGCCGATGCCAACGCTCCTTTCCGGTTTCGTCTCGTCGATGCTGACCTGGTCGACGAGATCGGGTTTAGGTCTCTGATGGTAGGGGAGTCGCGGGTCGAGCTCTTCATTGATCATGCATGAGGATGAAGAGCGGAGTCGGCGTTCTTGGAGGAAGCAGGATCTTGACACTCTTTGGCTGCCGCGTAATGTGAAGACTCCCAACGGTGTTGGAAATTTGACGCATTGATGAAACGTCGAGACGACGGCTTTCATCTCGTAGATCCACGGCGTTCCTAGAATTGCATTGTATATTGCTGGTCTGTCTATGACGATGAATTTCACGAGCTTGGAAATTCCTCCGACGTAGACGGGCAGGCAGATGGTGCCGATACTGAACACGGTGTCGGCGGTGAATCCAGTCAGCGGACGAGATGCTGGCTTGATGGTTTCTTCTTCAATCCCCATCCGGTCTAGGGTCTCCTTAAAGATCAGATTCACCGTGCTCCCGGTGTCTACTAGTATCTTTGCCACATCACAATCGTGGACTTGTATTTTGACCACTAGCGGGTCGAGATGCGGGGTATCCAGCCCCTCCGCATCCTTGTCCGTGAAGGATATCATGCTCGTGTCTTGACGGACAAGTTGGTTGAGTAGGGCTTCTCCATCCTGATGGGAACTGGGGCGGCGTTGGGCCGAGACGGCCTTTCGTTCGTATTCCTTGATTGCCGAGATGGAATCGTTGCTGTCTAAGAGGCTTCCCATGATCATGCTGACCTGTCGCTTTGGTGGGGGCGACAAATCTTCGGGATGGTCGTGATCTTCCTTCTCAGTTGCTGGCTTCGGATTTACCTTCCCCTGCTTTTGCGGGCGAAACTGGCGGGATCGCTTTCCCTTTTGCCCTCCTTTGGCCGGCTTTGGCGCGAAATCTTTGCCTTGAGATCGGTCGCCTTCTACCGCGACGACTCCTTCTCGGTACTTCCTGAGGAGGCTGCCGATGAGATGTCTACAGTTCTCCGTTGCATGACCAGTTCGACCGTGGAAGCTACAGAACAGGTCGTGATTATTGTCATCATCCGGGTCGGCGATAGTTGGACGAGACGGCGTTAGTGCGAGTGCTTGCGGCTGCTCTGCTGGGTCCCAGTGGTGGAGGTCGTCGTCGACGGCAAAAGAGAGTGATCTCCTGACCTCTGGTCTTCGTCGCTGTTCATGACCTTCTTCCCTAGGTCTGGCGATGGCGGGCTTTTTCTCACCGCTCTTCTCGGCGTAGAAGTTGGTGTCTTCTTCGAGGAAGATATACTTCTGGGATCGATGGAGCGCGTCTTCGAGGGTCGGCGATGGTTGGAGAGAGAGATCCTCTTTAAACTTAGAGTCGTATCGGAGGCCGTTGCGGAGTGCTTCTAGCGGAACGCTGTCTGGCATGTCGCCGAGATCCATCGCGGCTTTCTTAAACCTTTCCATGAAACTTCGCAGCGGTTCTCCCCTTGATTGCGTCATGGTAAACATGTTTCGGGTTACCCTGGTCATGTTCATGGAGTAGTGCTTTAAGAATGCGCTCGTCAAGTCGTCGAAGTTATCGATCGACTCGGCAGGGAGGCTGGAGAACCATCCGAGTGCTTCTTTCGTCATATGCTCGATGAAGACTTGACAGTAGTTCGCCTCTCTCTCCTCGGGAGTGGCGTACTGTTCTCTTGTCAAAGCGAAGTTGAAAGCTGTCAACCACTTCTTCGGGTCTTCTTCGCCGGCAAAGGGCTCGATCTTCAGTCGGACTCTGTCGCGTAGCCGGATTCTGCGAATCCTTACCGTCAGTGGACTCCTCCGGGTGTCGGCAAGGATCTTTGCCAATTCTGGTGCAGCGCTCGTGACGAGATGCACTCTGGAATTAAACTCGTCTAGCCGACGGTTAATCCTATCGAACTCGGCGTAAGTCTGCTTGCTGGCCCGCGAGATTCGGCTCATCGCATCTGTCCGATTAGCAGTTGCGTCTGCTACCGCGGTCCCCGTGGCATGACCTGTCGGTGTATCGAACGAGAGTCGACGAACCGGCGAGAACTTGCCGTCATCCGCTGTTACCGAGTCGATGAAATCCTGCGTCTTCTTCTGGCGTGCTTGCATCGTTTGGATTTCTTCGGAGAATGGCTTCATAGCCCTTTGGAGCGTCCTTATCAGGTCGTCGTGCTTGACGACCTTCGCTCTAGGTCTGCGGCGAGCGGGAGCTGGCGGTGGAATTGTTTCTTCGGGCTCGTTGCGCTGTGTGTTTTCGTCATGCTCGACGTGGTTCTCCTTTTGCTCGAGAAGGTCTTCTCTGTCTTCGGGAAGATTCTCCGGGAGAGTCTTGTGGTTGTGTCGCGGTTCTCTTTCGGGGGAGCTTCCCGCCGAGTGAGACATCGTCCAAGCTTCTTTTGAGATGCTTAATCCTGCGAAGGTATTCCCAGTCCCCACAGTCGGCGCCAATTGTTAGATCCAGAAATAGCACACGTTAGTATGACGGGATATTTCGGATGGGAGACTTGGGAAGCTTTGGATTAATCACTCAAGAAGAGGTTCGGATACAAGAGATAGTCTCGTCAAACAAGCCTTGACGAGACAAAATGCGAATAACGAGAGAAAGCAGAAAAGATGAGCAAAGTGCTTTAGGGTTTTTAGAGCTGCGTGACTTGGTCTTCCAGGAATAAAGACCTCTCCTTATATAGTTGAGTTAAGACGATTCTCTGCTGAATATTCTCCTCTTGATCGTAAAGGAAATCTTCCTCTTTTCTTGATTTCCTTCCTTTCTTCGAGTGGCGGTTGCATCTTTTTCCTTTTTGCTTAAGGTATTACCTTCCTCCTCAAGGCTTTCCATTTCGGTGAGGAGGCTAGGGCTGAAGACGAGCTGGGCTTTTTGTGATGTTACTCATTGCGACGGGCTCGGGGAAATGTGCTCGTTTCACCCCTAACATTCCTCACTTCTCCTCGTTGCTAACCTGTATTTGACCCGTCGATTCAGCTCATAGGAAGTTTATGGAATTCGATTGGCTTAATGATCTGATAATTTCATTCTGGTGAAGATATAAATCTGAATTATAAGTGACAAATAGATGAGCATACCAATTGATTTTCTTGTACAAATTCGATGGTGACGAATTTAATTTTGATGATTGTTTTTCTCTCTATTTTTTTTTTCTTTCTAATGACGTTGTTTTTTTGTAGATCATTGTCATACTTCTGTTTTTACGGCACCACGTCGCTTTGCTTTGATTCCATCCAGAGTCCATGGTTCTCCCAGCAATATCTCCGTCATCGTCGCCATCTTAAGAAAAACCTAATGAGACATCAACACGAGCTGCTAACCAACATCTCCATCTTCCCAAAGCTTCTTCGTTAATAGTGAGAAATAGATGCAATTGCTCAATCAGGTATATGCATCTCCAGCAATTATTCTACTTCTTCTCTTCTGCTTTTCCCGAATCAAATCACACTCACTTCAATTCTGTCTTCTCCAGCAGATCGAGACCTGAAGTCAAAATATCAGCTATCTCGTCTCGAGACTTAAGTAAATAAGAAGAATGGTTCTTGTCTCGTCTTATCCCTCATTTCAGTTGTCTTTATTTTTGTGGCCTTATTCTTCTTATTTTACTCCTCCAACGCCTTTGTCTTCTTAGCCTCCTCCTCCATTGTCTTCTTCAACTTGATTATGACTGTGCAAGGCTTCTTTGATGTAGGTAGATTGAAGGTCAAGTGCATCTCCAGCTTCTTATTTGCGCTTACATGGTGTTGAAAAAGTGACATGATTTTCTTGGATGAAGGCAGGTAGTACCTTAGAAATCAAATCGTATCATTTAAAATATAGGTCTACTGGATTACCTGAAAACGTGTACAAAATCTCTAATAGTCTATTATATTACGTTGACTTACATTTTCTTTTGCTAGGATTAGCTCCACGTGTATTGCTTCCAAAAGAAGCTTAACTTGGATTCCCCAACCTATTTTGAAAGGCTTGCCATCATAAAGGTATGCGAAACAATAAGGAGCGACTATCTATTTTCTTGACCCGATCGATGGGGACTAACCTTTGATCGTATCATAGTTTCTTGGTGATTTAAGAAAGAGCTTTTGGTTGCTTTTCCATTCATGAATTCCCCTACATCCAAAACAAATCGTGATTAGTAAACATGAAATTAGAAAAGGAAAAAATCATTAGCAATTTCGAGGTATGTAACAATTACCCTGTGAGCGATGTATTTATAGTTTCTTAGGATGGGTCATTAGGTTTTTAATCAATATGGTTTAAAAATATTAATTATCACACGGTATATTTTTGATAGGGATATTTAGACAAGAATCTTTTATTTTTTCTTTTTGGTAACTTATTTTCAAATTCAATTTTATATTATGAATGTCGACACTTTTGTGTGCTTAGTACATGCTTTAGATTAGGTACTAAGTATATTCGTTTTAGTTAATTAGCGAAATATGTGGAAAACTTCTTAGATTTTGCGTGGAAAGAAATTTGAGTTGTTATTGCTGTTTATGACATTTATGTTTTTGTATTTGATTGGCACAGTTAATTAACGATATTTATGGAAAATGACGCAGATTTTTCATTCGTTGGAGCTGAAGGATTTATTATCCTAAATCAGGGTACGCAAAATCTTTCTTACGCTGTGATATCGCATTTAGGTTTCAAATATATGGCATTTATGTTTCAAATATCGAAAAGGGAACTGATTTTCTTGGTAATTTTTTTGCAGATTCTTAGAGCACGATTATTGGTGAAGACCCAAATTGTCCCTTAGCATTATTATAACAATAAACATAAGTTAAGAGACGTTGCTAAGAGACATTCGTTTTTGCATCAGTTATTGGTAAAGTTTTTAGGTGTTCTTATTTTTTATTTTTTTAATAAGTTTATTTATATATAAAACATTCAATATTTTACACTAACTGAAAATTAAATCATAATTTCACATGAAAACATTTTAAACATAGCTTCTAAAACCATAAACAAAAAAAATTTGAATCCTCCTCAGTTTCTGCTTCCTACTTGTAACACTCGAAATTGTTTGATAAAATAACTTTGGTGTAAAAGTTATCATTCATGAAGCGACTATGATAACGAGATAAAAGTTTCTGTTACCAAATTTTGTCTACAAATCTCCATACAAAGTTTACAAAAGATTCTGATTTGATTTCTATCAAGTATCAAGACAACAAATTCTGAGCAATCCTCTAAACAAGAAGGACAAAAATAAATCTTTGTGCCTGTATCCCACTTGGAGAACATAACTGGTTGCTGGCTCCAAGTTTCGTGCCTGTGATTCACTCTATCCATGGTTTCAACATCAGAGGAAGTACTGAGATTTGGATCAGAAACCATAGAAGAATCAACCAAGTTCGAAACTTTGACCACTTCTTGGGTTTTCTCCAACAGTTGAATCATGCAAGCATTATGTTCTTGAATAGGTTTGATCTTGTAAACTTGGATCATGCGTGTGAAGTACCTCAACGCCTTCTTCTTCTTCCATCTCTTCAAACAGAGACAAAGCTTCTTCCCCAAATCCATGTACTCCCAAGCTAGTGATCATCGAGTTCCAAGTCACCGAACTCTTACTCTGCATCACATAAAAGACTTTCCTAGCGTCCTGCAAGCTTCCACATTTGTGAGCGTAGTCATGAACCCATCTACCCATTGACAAGCTTCCTAGCTGAGTAGAGGCTTCCAACAAACTAATTAGGCTTGACATTGGAGTTGGGAATCTAATTGGGAATTGGAGACAAGACCATTGCGCATAGTAGTCCATGAAACAATGGATAGGCTAGGCATTTTATCAAACACCTTGCGGCCACAATCTGGTTTTCCACACTTGAAGTAGAGATCCATGAGAGTGTTTTGGAAGAAAACATCCGAGAAAAAACTGGATTTGATAACAAAAGGGAAAGTGAATTTGTCAAGCTCGGATTGATGAGAGAGCATGAGGATAAAGAGAAGGAGAGCTTCACGAGGCTTGTCATTGACAGAGAGAGATCTTATCATAAGGTTCCAAGTAAAAGTAGAAGGAGATTGTAGTTGACGGAAGACGAGAGAAGCGTATTGGGTTGTCAACAAATTCTTGGTATAATCACAAAGTAACATCAGAAAAGAGAAGATGGTGGTGTCACCTAAAAAAATCTCCGGAGAGAAGGAGAAAAAAAAATCGAACGAGTAAGAGAAAAAATTGGACACCTGGCACAGATAGAAACGTCGCTTAAGAAATGGTCATAGGAGACCCCGCTAATGATGCTCTTTGGAGTTGTCAAATTGGACTTATTTATGGGCTTTGGTAAGCGTCCGATTCTTTTGTTTTTGGAACAATATTCGGTTTATTTAGCCGGTTCAATTTAAGTCACTTCTCCTCTTGTTAGATCCACGTGTTTCTACGCCGGGTTCGGGTCGGATCGAGTATCTCCGTTGCCAAACAACTATATTTCTCGAAGATAAAAAACCCCTCTTAAAATTGTATCCGAAAAACATTTATTTGTTACTGCTTTGGGCTTTTTGTCTTTTCATTGTTGTCGGGTCGGATCTAGTCGGGTTTTTTTAGCTGTGACTGTGTTTTTTTTTATTTGGTTATAGTGATAAATTTATAAGTTTCAGGTTTTGTTTCTCTTTTATATTTTGTGGTTTTGAATAGTTGAGAATGTAACACCTCAACTACTTTTGTTAATAGGTCCCTAAATATTTGGAGGGGTTTCAAAAAATATATTTTTTTGGGTGTCTAATTTCAAAAGTATATCTACTGGATGTCCATTTTGAAAACTATAATTTTTTATTGAATATAGAAAATTTAAATTCTAAATCCTAAAATTTAAACCCTAAAACTAAACTATAAATTCTAAAATCTAAACCTTAATTAAAGATTAGTGAATCCAAATTGATTAGTTGATATTAGAAATGGTGTATTTTTGAAACTGGATACCTAAGAAGGTGTGTATATTGAAAAACTTCTCTAAAATAAAATAATTTTTTCTCTAGCCAATATTGGCTAAGACCATCTCTAATCTCCAATGTAAAAATAAAGCAATTATGTTTTTTTTTTTTTTTTGTGTGTTTGTTCTCGAAGTGATATTCAAAATATTTATTTATTTTATTTATAAAAAATAAATTTGTTTCATTCATTTTATTATAACTAAGTTAGTTTTGCCTGATCAAGCTGAGTAGGGCAAGAATGTTTCGTAGTCCATTTTGTCTGCTTTGCTTCTCATTTTCTGTTACGAACGTACATTGACACTAGCTTAATGACAATATTGCTATCTGAATAGTTTCACCACCTTACATATTCATTGACCAAACTTTTAAGTGATGAAATCAACTTTATTATCCAATTACTGAAACCAGTTGATTGATGGGAAATTGGTAAAAATGACAACCAAATTTTTTATAATTCACCATATGACCATTTCGCTATCTTGGCTACGATACACCTTGTATTTTCTGTATAAATGGCAAAAAAGCCCTCCACTACAACGAAACTCAGTATCGTTACTAACATGATATCTCGAAGTGACACTTGGTAGGTGGGGTCAGTGGAATTTGACTTCATATATGAAACACATTTATAGAGAGAAAAGCTTCAATTATAATAATGTAGATGAAAAATACAATTGTATCATAAAAACATTACACAAAATACAACATCCGAGAAAGAAAAGGGAATATGGTGAGCTGATGAGAGAGTAGTAGAAACTTAGGGTTTCACTTTAATTCTACAGTAACACACGCTTCTCTTCAATCTTCTGCATCCGAAGTACAATGGTCTTCCCGGATTGGGTTCAACTCCCTTTTGAATCCGTATTAGATCTCGCCTAATTGTTCGAAATTCGATCATATTTACATGTAAGATTTTACTGTCTTCCGGTTTCCTAAATAATGTTATTCGGTTTGTTAATTTGAAGGTGTTGTCGATGAATAGACCTGTAAATGAATAATTTGCCAAGAAGTTTTCTTTCTTATCTATTTTTTGTTTTACATCGCATAAAGGAAGAACAAGGTTACCAGAGCGAATGTTCGAGACCGGATATGAGCCTCGAGGTAGAAAACATATAAACAGTTATTTCAATCTCCAGTGGCTGGAAAGTATTAAAGTGGTGCTGGATAAAGATCAGTTGCAAATGTTGGCAAAGTCACAATTCAGTCATGTTATGCATATGGGAAGTCATACTTTCGCTGTGATGTTCGTTCATTACTTGTTGTCCAGGCAGTTAGTGACTGAGAAAGAATATGAACTTTGGTGGGTATTTGCCGGCAAGCCAATTCGATACCCATTGTCTGATTTTACCATGGTTACTGGTTTAAATTATGAGAAACCTCTGAAAAAAAGAATAAAGGAAGATTGCAGGCGAAAGGACCAAGGAAACCGAAGGAGTTGAAGGACCGCCTTCTGCTTGGGAAAAAATACAAGGACTACTAACGCGATTTAGACTTGCGCTCCTTCTGCTAGTGGAAGGTGTTATTTGTCCTACTTGTGGATCGATGAACATTCGGCCAGAGGTTGTTGAGTTGTTGGATGATTTATAAGCATTCATGAAGTACCCATGGGGGAGGGAGTAATTTCTTCAGACTGTGCGCAGCACGAACCCCTTCACACTTTGTGCAATAGTCAACGACAATTCAGGGTTTCACTCATGCAATGGTGTTGGTTACGGTGAATTGCTGTCCTTTGCTGATAGCTGAACCGGGGAAAGGAGATGTAATTCTGGAGGAGAGTGTTGGACCGGAGGAAATTGCCAGAAGTGTGGCAGAACGTACATTGTGGATCAATTTAGTCTCAGCCAGAGTCCTTGATCTGAAAGGCCAAGTAAATTTCATCGATCTTCGTATTTTGTTTTATGTATAATATAGGTTGAACAAAAGACGAATAGACGTTTTTGTTCTTTGTGTATATGTGGTTTAAATCTGTCTATCCTTATGTAGTAATTCTATTTTTATACAGTAATATGTTCTATGGAATACAACAAAACATGTCTTTTACAACGACAAGATTCGTTGTAAAATCGATGGTAATCGACCATTACATCGATTTTCCATCGATTTTCAAATCGTCGGTAATCGATCGACGTAAATTCAAAATCGTCGTAACATCGTCGTGAATTATGACGAGAAATAAATCGTCGTTAACTCGATGTATAACGTCGATGTAAAATCGTTGTAAAATTTACAACTGATTTACAACGAAAAACTATTTTAGTCGTTATATAGATGTAAACTTTACGATTAATTTACGAAGTATTTGTCATTTCCATTTGCGACGATTAGAAATCGTCGTAAAAGCCCGGTTATCTATACCGGGTCAATTACAAATTCGGAAAACCAAATTGAAGGAAATACGTTGGAAAGTCGATGTAACGATTCGATGATTAATCGTAGTTAACCAGATGTAACTACAGTCGTCGTTAAATCGATGCAAAAAAACGTTGTAAAACCGATGCAAATTTACGACGACTTAACCACGAATAGTCGTCGTTAACCAGATGTTACGAAAATCGTCGTTTAATCGAGGCAAAAAAACGTTGTAAAACCGATGCAAACGTTGAAACTTACAACGACTTAACGACGAAATATTGAATTTTATATTTAATAATATACGAACTTATGCGTCGTATTTACGACGATTCAATTTAAATTTATTAAAAAATATATAAAATGAAATAAAATATAAATATATATTTAAAAAAATTATAAATTTTTTTTTTATAAAACGAAATAAAATAAAATATATTTTACAAAACTAAAAAAAAAATATTTAAATAAATTCCGTTTCCGGGGATTGGGCCGTCATGCTCGCCGATGCCCGTTGCTCGTCCGCCTCCGCTTCCGCTCTTGCTGCAGCTTCTCGCCTAAGTCGTTTTTCTTCCAAGAGTGCGGCAATCTGCGGGTTTTCCCGAGCCATGAGCTCGAAAATGGCGTCGTTATCTGAACGTTCTTCTTGCACAACCTGCACAACCTTCTCAAGACGTGCAATCTTGGCCAGCAGTTGGGTCCGCTCATCATCGTCGGATCGTCGGCGTGGCGGAGCAAGTGACGAAGCAACATGAACCTTGTGAATTGATCCCATCCCAATAGTTTTACCCCTATTCTTAGGGGCGACCTGGCATTTTAAACATTGAATTGATATTAATTAATAAAGTTTAAACATAATAAAATTTAATTAATTACCAATAAATTAATATTTACCTGTACGAAGATGCGGTCAATTTCGGGGGTGCTCAACTCCACCGTCATGGAACCGCCGGGAGATAACTGCTGGGAGCGTTGTGTTTGTTCTTCAATGACCCTTGCGTTCACGTCGTTCCATATCTCCTCTGCTCTTGGAGTTACAAAACTTCCGTCTTTCTTCTTGTGGGTCCTCTGAAAAACTTCCGTCAATGGAGGGAGCACACCTCCATTCTCCGCAGCCTAAAAATGAATTTAATAAGTTTAATTATTATTTATTATATATAAATAATTAAAAACAAAATTAAAGTGCGATATTACCATTTGTAAACGTCTTCCGGCAAAAGGCGTCTGACCGGAGGTGTGAGGGACGACCTTCGTTTGGTCGTCAGGACCAACCGTTAAACGAGAATCAGAGCACTTCATAGCCGTCTCTACGGATTCTGGCCTCATCCAGAATTGAACCAAGCCGTTCCACACCTCAAGCTCGATGTAAATCGGCTTTGCGTCGTTGCCCTTTGACCGCCATTTCTTTTTCCAGTCGCTGACGGTGTTGTTTAAACGCAACTTGGCCTTATCGAGGAATAACGCTTTCACCTCCTCGTTATGAGCTGTATCCCAATAGTAGCGTTGCTGAAAAAAATCAATTTATAATTAAATTAGTTATATTAAATGTAAGTAATTAAATATATAATTATAAATTAAGAAAAGTCGAAAAATTATCACCGCAAACATCTTCCACCAAGTGTCTTTGATATCTGGAACGACTTGGGACCAATTTGCATGAGGCTCAGAAAAATACGACTTGATGATGTCGCTGATAGTGCGGGCGACCGCACTTTCCGTACAAAACCTGTTATATCGTATAAAAAATATTGTGAATTAATATATTTAAAAGATTATATAAATATTTAATTAATTAATTAAATTTTAAAAATTTCAAACGTTTTAACGTACCACTGTGCTCCATTTTCTTTTTCTGGATGGAGTCTAGTTAGGTGTACCCGTTCGGGTAGAGCTAGGAACTCATCAACGGTCATATGTGCATACGGCCGTTGCTGGTGTTGCTGCGGAGGCGGTGGAGGCGGTTGTTGTTGTTGCGGTGGTGGTGGTTGTTCGTGTTGCGGTGCTGGCGGCGGGGGAAAATATCCCTGCGACTGCGACTGCGTCTGAGTCATCGGAACCCTCGTATCCCCCGAGGTAGAAGTAAAAGCACCAGAAGCAGACGCATTATTACCCGGCATGAACTGATGGTAATAATGGTTTTGGCCGCTTGGAGGTCTCATCTGCAAAATAATATCAACAAAATATGTATTTAACTTAATATAATTTCTAACAAATATAATTTCCTTTCCTAAACGGTTTAATATCAAATTCTATAACAATTTCCATATTAATATCAAATTCTATAACTATTTATTTCTAACAAAATATTATAATTTCCTTTTCTAAACAGTTTCTAATGAAAATATATTAAACTAAACAAATACAAATGAAAAACAAAATTAAAAAACTAACCGTTGCGTTGGAATGATAACGGAAATCGGAATGAAATTGAAAACTGAAAAGGTTTTTTTTTTCGTGAGTCAGAATTTTTTTTTTTTGGGAGATGAGGTTGTGACGATGGAAGTCTGAGGCGTGCTGGTATATATAGATTTTCTTGTCGTCGTAAAGGCGTCGTTAATTACGACGACTTTACGACGACAAGAACAGTGTCGTCGCTAAATCGATGGGAAATATTTAAGATTAAATTAATATTCCCGCACGGGAAATGGAGAAGGTGGGGTTCGACGTAAAAACGTTGCAAACTTACATCGAATTTACGACGGGCCCACAAGAATCGTCGTAAAATCGATGGAAACCATTTTCAACTTTTTCATATTCCCGCACGCGGGAAGATGAAATGTAAAATTGGGAAAACATTTTACCTCGAATTTACGACGATTCGTCGTAACATCGATGGTACACATTTTCAATTTTTTTATATTCCAGCACGAACGATAAGATAAAATATAAAATTGGGAAAACAATTTTACCTCGGATTTACGACGAATCGTCGTAAAGTCGATGGTAACTTATATTACGGCGCCTAATATTATTCTCGACTTTGTACGATGAAATAATTTTTAGTTTGCCAACGACTTAACATCGATTCGTCTCAAAATCGTCGCTAAATGTAACCCTAAACCCTAAACTGGCCCCAAACTCTTATTTCCTTAAATGGAAGTATGAAAAGCTTAAAAACTGTGAATACTTTAAGTTATAAATTGAATTGAAAACCAAAAAAAATTACAAAACCTAATTTTGACAATATCTTGTTATAATACATGTAAACAAACCTTATACTATGTAAAATGTTTGTAAAAACATATTTTCAATGATTTTCCATCTACAAACTTAGTTTATATGTTTAGAAAGTCAAGTTTTGTTAGTTGGATAGCCTTACAATCGATATGAGGTGTCTATCAAGGAATTTTAGGGTTTAGGGTTTCATTTTAGGGTTTAGTTGTCGTAATTTCGATGTAATTTACGACAGATTTACGTCGAACATATTTACGACGACTTTGCAACGTATTCGTAGGAAAGTCGTTGTAATTTGCATCGAATTACCATCGATTCGTCCCTAAGTCGTTGTTATTGACGAGGACTTTACGTCGAATAAAACCTGTCGGCAATGGTGCAGATTTTCCTATAAAAGGACCACCACCCCCATTGTAACAACATATCTCCCAAATTTTTCTTAACTCTTTTTTAGTAGTTTATCCCGTGCAAAATGATTAAGTTTTCGAAATTGTTTTCGTACGGGGTAATCACTAAGAAAGTGATAAGATAAAATTTGATGTTAAAAAATAGTAAGGAGGGTAACGACGAATGTACGATTAAATTCCAATCATTCTATGTATCGTCGTAAGTTCGATGTAAGTTACGACGGATTTACATCGAACATATTTACGACGAATTTGCAATTAAATCGTCGGGAAATCGTTGCAAATTGCATCGAATGACCATCGAATAGTAACTATTTTTCTGGGTAATCATTGAGAAAGTGCTAAGATAAAATTTAATGTTAACAATTAGTAGATGACAACGGAGACGCAACGAATTTGTATAATATACGGGATTCATAACTTACGGTACAATAAACACATATAAAATAGGGTAAGAATAATTAAGGTAAAATACACGGAATATCTTCTCTCAATATTCGTCTGAGTCATTTGGATCACTAAACTCGTCATCCGGTTCATCGCTTTCGGAGAATTCATCCGGAACGCTCTCTTCTTCATCGTCAACACTGGAATCATCAACTACATTTACGCGTTGTGGGTTTTGAGGATCTATTAAGAAGATAGACCCTGATGTGTTCTCCGCCGGTTCTGCTATAACCGAACAATGATCTTGCTGCATTGGCGGAATATCATCCTTATCTCCAACGATTGTGCCCCTGGGAGATACTTTGACAACAGATAACCAAGTAATCCCAGATGTTCGAACACGCGGATATGGTACGAATGTTACTTGTTCAGCTTGCGACGCCAAGATAAACGGCTCGAATTTGTTGTAACGCCGAGATTGGTTTACGTCAACTCCATATGTGTTCTCTCGGACGCCTCTGCCGGGTGTTGGGTCAAACCAATCACATTTGAAGAGAACACATCTTAAACCAAGCATTCCAGGGTATTGAACTTCAATAATATCTTGCAACACGCCATATAAATCAACCTCACCCCTAACGCAAACACCGTAATTCGCAGTAGCCCTTTCATTTCCATAGTTGAACGTATGGAACACGTATCCGCGTGTACAATACATAGGGGCAGAAGTGATCCTCCATATTGGCCCTTTGATTAACTCGTGAAACCACTGCGGATATGCTTCATCACCAGGATTAACCTACATATAGTATTAAACAAATCGTTGACAATTACGTAATTAGTACATGTAACAGGCCGATGATTTAATACAAACGTAATTAAAGTAAGTAATAAGTCAAACTAACCGATGATTTAATCCACGATGCAAAGTGCTGATCTTTCCGTTTATTGAGTTCCGTATCTGTAACCCGGTTGATACACTCCCGGATCTGTCTACAAAATTCCCTGAAAATTCAAGGAATGTATACAATATATGTGTTAAAACAAATACAACATGAACCATATATATATATATAAATAAATGACTTATGTCTCAAACGGATTAACTTCCTCGCAATTGAGTAGGATATACGTATGTGCACTATGACGATCGTTCTCGTCTGCCCACCATACTTCTTTAATACATCCACCTAATCGGCCGACTGATGAGAATATATCTGGTACACCTTCCACTAGATATGACCGACCAACACCACCATCGTCATATCGTTTAGGAGCCCTTTTCCGTGTGCGCACTTTTGAGGGAAAATAGAAGTCAGTGAAATGAGAAGTTTCTTGAGACAAACTTCCAGAAACTATCGATCCTTCAACCCTTGCAAGATTTTTGGCTTTTCCTTTCAGGTACCCCATAAATCGCTCAAACGGGTACATCCACCGATAATGAACTGGCCCACCAAGCTCTGCTTCGTAAGGAAGATGTACAGCTAGATGTTCCATAACATCAAAAAAGGCTGGTGGAAATATCTGCTCCATATTACACAACACCATAGGAATATTTTGCTGGAGTTTACCAATAACATCTACGGTAAGAGTACGGGTACAAAGATCTCGGAAGAACGCTCCAATCGCTGTATATAAAATAAGAGACGATTTTGTTATTTGAGAACGACAATATATAGATTATTTAATAAATGCATGCATATATATATATATATATATATATATATATAATATATTGTTTCTAAAATATACGTACCTCCAATTGCCGCATGTACTTCTGGGTGTAGCAGTTCCGCAAATACAAACGGAAATAACCGTTCCATAAACACATGACAGTCGTGACTTTTCATCCCAGAAAACTTTTGTCCTTGAACACATTTAGATAGATTAGAAACATACCCGTCGGGGAACTTCACGTCGGACGTTGCCCATTTGAACAAGGACAACTTTTCCGCAGCCCCTAACTGAAATATAGCAACTGGTACTTCCCCCTGGTGAGAAATATGCAATTCACTCCGTGAACAAATTTCAGGCAAGTCCAATCTTGACTTTACACTGTCTTTCGTTTTGCCTTTTACGTTCAACACCGTATGCATGATATTATCGAAGAAGTTTTTTTCAATGTGCATAACATCGAGGTTGTGTCTGAGAAGATGAGAGCTCCAGTATGGAAGGTCCCAAAAAATACTCTTCTTATGCCAATTGTGCTGTTCCCCGTATCCGTCAGGCATATTCCCTGGGGTGTGCCAGTTCCCACCACGTCTAACTGTACTTTCTGCACAATAATGATCAATTTGCGCTTCTATAGCCTGTCCAGATAAAATCACCGGTGGAGGAGCACAAACAACTTTGTTCTTCCTAAACAATTTCTTGGTTCTCCGGTATCTATGGTTCAACGGTAAGAATCGGCGGTGACAGTCAAACCAGCTTGTCTTTCTCCCGTGTTTAAGTTGAAATGCATCTGTTCGATCGAGGCAATACGGGCAAGATAACCGCCCATGCGTAGTCCACCCCGAAAGCATTCCGTATGCAGGAAAGTCGCTTATTGTCCACATAAGCACAGCCCGCATCGTAAAGTTCCTCTTGCGCGAAATATCATACGTTCGAGCTCCGGTATACCACAACTCTTTTAATTCCTCTATCAAAGGCTGCAAAAAAACGTCAAGGGAACGCCGGGGATGCTTCGGGCCAGGGATCAAGATACTCATAAATAGAAATTCTCTCTGCATACAAATATCAGGAGGAAGATTGTACGGCGTTAGTATTATCGGCCATAGAGAGTATTGCCTACCAGACATGCCGAAAGGACTAAAGCCATCCGTGCAAAGACCCAAGTAGACATTTCTTTTCTCGCTAGCGAAATCTGGATGAACCGCTTGAAAATGTTTCCACGCTTTAGCATCAGAAGGATGCCTAATCTCTCCTTCTGTCTGCGAATGATCGCCATGCCATCTCATCAATCCTGCCGTCCTCTCAGACTGATACAGTCTTCGCAATCTATCTTTTATTGGTAGGTACCACATCCGTTGGTACGGTACCTTGTTTCGCCCACGACCTTGTGGCTTGTATCGTGGCTTATGACAAAATCGACACTCCTGCAACTTATCATCATCTTTCCAGTATAACATGCAATTATCAACACAAACATCTATCATCTGAGAAGGCAACCCAAGGCTAAACACCAACTTTTGTATCTCGTAATACGAATCAGCAGCTACATTGTCATCTGGTAAGATATCCTTAATTAGATCAGCCCAACCGTCCATGATAAACTGACTTAGATTACCATCAGTTTTAAGAGTCATCATCCTTGCTGCAACTGACAATTTTGTGTGCCCCTTAGTACATCCATCATACAATGGCTGGTCTGCTGCTGCTAAAATATCAAAAAACTTTCTTGCATCTGCATTGGGTTCTTCATACGCTACATTATGAGGATCTCCAAATGTACTTGCGGTTTCAGGAAATGCATCTGTTACCATTTCATGCATTCTATGAACTTCACTGCTACCGTAATTAACATGAGGATGTTCAAGTACGGGATCCACATTTTCCTCAAAATGCATTCCTTCATTAATATAATTACTACTGCTACTACTAGCTGCATTTCCCCCATGACCTTCCCCATGGCAATACCAAATATAATAATTCTGCATAAATCCTCTATTCAACAGATGCGACCACACTCTTGAGATAAGCGAAAATTTCCTATTCATGCATTTTGGACAAGGACAATACATGTACTTATTTACCGCTTTCGATCGTAATTTGCAATGTGCTGGCCTGGTACATGAATCCCTCAAGCCCATCTCTGAACTCTTTCCTCAGCAACCCGTCGGAATCTTGACGATTGTACATCCATTCTCGTAGCTGATAAATTGACATTTTTTTTTTTTAGATTTTTCAGTTTTTTAGGAGAAAGAAGTGTAAGTAGTTGAGAATGAAATTTTTCTTAAGGGACCTCACGGTTTATACAGAAATTTTTTTGACATTAACCACGAATTTGCAACGAGCATCCCAACCAATTTCCAACGGTTTTATTTTTTTTACAACGACTTAACATCGAATTTTACTGATGTTAAAAACCGGTGCGAATCTTTATTACGCGTTTTAAACCATGTGCTCACCTAATTCAGCTGTTGTAAAAACGTCGGAAGTTGACAACGATGTACCTTCCAAAATAAAGTTACACTTAAAATAGTTGTAAATTCGATGTTCATTAACTACTTATATTATTCGTTTTGAAATCGTCGTAACTTTACCACGAATTAACGTCGATTTAAGTTATAGTGGTCACTTCGTCGTAAACTCGATGCAATTTACGACGATTTGTTTTCGTCCCAAGTTACGACGACTATACGACGAAATTTATTTTCGTCGTAAATTAGTTGCAAAATGGAAGTTGTTTACCGACGAATTGGCATTCGACGCAAATGGTCGATGGAAAAGGCGTGTTTTGTTGTAGTATATTAGCTGATGACCAGCTTCAAATATTTTCGTATTCATATCTCTGTGGTCCATTTTATAATGTATATGATAGTCAACTACGAGTTCTACCTAATGTTCTTCTTACCTGTATTAGGGAAATCAAAGTTTAATAGTTTGGTTGGATTTCTTCTGCAAATGTAGGTCAAAGTAAAGTCTATTCTTCATGAGCCGAAAGGAAGTGGTGTCTCACATTTGCAGTTTTTGGATGAAGAGGAGGACACACAAGTTGACCACATGGTCACATTGATAAAGGAGGGCTTTCCGTTTGAAATAAACAGTTTGCGTGGTGGTGTGAAGGCGGAAGATGTCGTATTGAAGAAGTTAATTCCGCACTTAGATGAGGAAGACACCAACTTTGGGGCACCAACACAAGCCAACATACCAGAGAATGTGGAATATCCTATCACCCACAAACAATCTGACACTATTAACTTGTTTAAAAATGGTAATGGTAACAAGGCACGTGAAGTACCATTGGAAGAAGACATGCAGCCTTATGTGTGGCTCATGGCTGACGCATTCGAAGATCGAGCTTTGACTCTTTATGCAGGCTATACAGAAAGTGTAAAGCTTAGTTGCGGGGAAGTGCTAGCCGAACTTAAAGATGAGATGAAGCTTAATTTCGCGGAAATGATAACCCAGCTTAAGATTGAAATAGTTGAAGCTATTAGAAAGTGTGCCCTTTCTGGTGTAGTACGTGTGGGGGTTGGTGAATCAAGTAAACTTGGTGGGTATAATGGAGGAGTATGTGATGGCAAAAGAGTTTTACATGGTAAGAAACAAATGGGCTAGTTTACATATCGTCCTCATGGTTTCGCTTCACATTTACATTACATTCTTATGATGTTTTGTTAATCTAGATGGTGATTTTGGAGTCAGAGGCGGCACTGTTGACTCACGTGGTCGGATGATCACTACCGATCCAACCAATGCCGGTCTTGTAAGGAATATTCACAATAAAAACTATTCCATTTATGTAAATTGATAACATAATTGATTTTTTAAACCGATTTTTTGAGGGTTTGCATATGCGCAGGAAAATCTGATCCCTTATGTTGCAGATGAAGGAGTTGACAACATTCCACAGGGTATGACATCCATCAGCTCAGCTTCTACGGTGAACACATCAGATGAAGAGGCTTCTGATGGTCGTACTGACGGGCATGATGAGATTAAATGTGGAGATGGCCATAACTGTCAACTGCCTCATGAAAAGCGCAAGGTATGTGAAGTTTTTCGACTGTCAAAACAATATCATCTCCGTTCTCTGCTTCTCTCTGTAAACTATACATTTACAGGTCCCAAGTCCAGATGCAGAGGGAGATACACCTATTGCAAAGAGAGTTATTAAACGCCGTCGGGGTGTAAAGAGTCTAGGCCAAATTGGTGGCGTGGAAAAACAAACGACCGAGGACGTAATTGTGAATAAACTTCCAAGGGGTGAAAGATTACCTGACATTGTATTGGGAAGTGATGGTAACCCCCTTAGGCCATTCATTGGGGTTTTTAATCCTTTTGGAACGCCTTCTGCTGATTCAGTGGATTTTTTATTTGAACAGATGGACAATACTATGTGATCGATAATTATGAAAACAATATATGGGTTATACATTTTGCGATTGTTTTATATATTTTTCAGTTGTTCCGACCGCCGCTGTTGTAGGACATACACTTTACCTGATGGTGTTGAGGTATTCCCGACGGAATTGCTGACAATCTTTAGAGGGAAGTATAGCTTGTCATACTCGGTATGTAAAGTGATATGATACAATACATTTTACATGATAGCATCACTTCAACAATGGATAGACAGTTAAATCACTTCAATACATTTTAGACTCATATTCATGTAAAGATACTAACTTGCTCTATCTTGGTGCATGTTATATAGTATGATGTCTCCAAAAGGTTTCGACCTCGAAACTATATAATCTGCACCAAGATAGAGCAAGTTAGTATCTTTACATGAACATTTAGGTATCTTTACTGATCAAAGAAGAACCCCCAAACGCTCATTAAAACAACCAAACTTTTTTTATTTTTATTAATTAAGTGCAGAAAACTCAATTAAAATAAACCCAAACAGTTAAACATTAAATAATTAATTCCAAAACAACCAAATTCAATTCAAGAATAATATTCAAATAACCAGCAACCTAAACACCATGTTTGCAATAACAACATAACAAATACAATAATCAACAAAATCCTATCATCCTCTCTCTGGCCCGATTCCGCGATAACGCTTTCTTTTTACCTGCATCACATTAGGGAAAAAGAGATGCATAAGTATTTCATAAATACTTAGTGAGGCAATCACCCCGCCTACATGCCAATTACGCAATTTTAAGCCATTTAAATATTTATAATAATTACCACAATTATTAAAATAATTCTTTTTAGTTATTAGATAATTTCCACAATTAATTAATAATTTTTAAACATTTCAATAATTTCCAAAATAATTTTAAACTAATTAATTAATTAAATTCACCATTTAATAATTAGTTATCGAATTAAACCACTTAATTCAAATTAAACCGATTAACCATTAATTAATTCAAATCGCCAGAAAACCGGATTAAACTGGACCAGTGTCGATCGACACAGCTTGTGTCGCTCGACACCCGGCCCGATTGGTGTCGAGCGACACCAGCTTGGTATCGATCGACACCGATCCCGGAGATCGACGCCCAAATCGATTTTTCGACACAAAACACGAAAAACAACCTCAGACAACAATCAACACGATTCAAGGCACGATTATCACATAATCAACACGAAAACCACATAAACTTCACCAAAAAAAAACACAATCCGATTCCACAAATCTCCTTATTGCGAGCCTACGGTCATGCACTCACCTTGATAACGGATTGAGAAGAGAAAGAAGGAGATGAACAACAATAACAAAGCCTCAGATCAACCCAGAAATCTCCAGAATCACCACAAACACAACCTCAGTCAAAATACGGCCAAACACTTTTATATTCGCGACATAGGGTTTCTCCACTTAACCAGCGATAACCGAACCACTCAAATCGAACCGAAATCGAATTGAACCATTGGTGTCGAGCGACACTCCCCCTGGTGTCGGTCGACACCTCCTCTCAGAAACGGCAATTTGGTTTACGGATGTTACAATTCTCCCCCACTAAACTGGATTCGACCTCGAATCCCAACACAACACGTCTACCACAGACGGCAAAATCCGGCCCACATGGCCAAACACAAGAGATCCTCACCTGTTCCCCCGAGACTCACATATAATTCTATGTCATACGCACGTTTCCCATACATCTTTACTCTTAACTCGACTCTGCTGGAGAACACTATCTCCAAGGGACATGCAGGAGAACACTATCTCCCCAAGAGGAACACTATCCCCTCGTTACTTACTACGCGACACACTAGTCACTAGTAAGTAAACATACCATATCACTTATACTTGAGGTAGCGACCCTCTCGTACAAGTCTATCAGAGAACACTATCTTTATGGAGAACACTATCTCTTGGCAAAGAGTTATTCGGGGACACCACGGCCCCTAGAGTAAAAATTCTGAAACGTCTACAACATAACTGAAAAGATTGTCTCACGACCCACTGGTCAATGCACTTGTAACATCCAAACAACAAAACAAATATGAGGCAAACACCATCTCAAATAACTCAAAAATGTATATCGTTACAACGCAAAATGAGAATACATAAGTCCATAGACAACAATAAGAACATAGCACCACGCTATCACAACTAGAACCACAAAGACAAAGAAGTTCACTCGACGACCTGCTTGTCGAACCACTCCCTGAACTTCAGCTTCATCTTTGCCTCTGGCTCCCAAGTCTCTTCCTCTGTGCCACTACAGTCCCACAAGACTCTCAACAATGGCACCCTCTTGTTCCGCAGAGCCTTGACTCCACTCTCGAGAATCCTCACAGGAACTGCCAAAACTGTCATATCTGGCTGAAGATCCTCTGGAATCTCAGCAACTAACTCCTCTGAAGGATGCAGACACCTCCGCAACATCGAAACATGAAACACCTTGTGAAAGGTGCTCATAATCGGTGGCAACTCCAACCGATAAGCCACTGGTCCAACTCGCTCCACCACCGGGAACGGAGCCATAAACCGCTGACTGAGCTTTTTCTCTGCTATGGACCTGTTAGGGCCCCTCAACATAGCCATCTTGAGATACACTCTATCTCCCACCTGAAACTCAAGCTCACGTCTCCGCCTATCAGCGTAACTCCTCTGCCTATCCTGAGCCTCCTTCATGTTCAGCCTCAAAACACGGATCTTCTTCGTCGTTTCCTGAACAAAGGTAGCTCCATATATGCTGCGCTCCCCCACTTGGGTCCAGCATAAGGGTGTCCTACATGGCCTCCCATAAAACGCCTCATAAGGAGCCATGCCTATACTAGACTGAAAACTGTTATTGTAGGCAAACTCTGCCAAACACAGATGATCAGCCTAATGGCCACCCCAATCCAACACACACATCCTCAGCAAATCCTCCAAGGTCTGAATAGTCCTCTATGACTGCCCATATGTCTGTGGATGATAAGCTGTACTCATATGCACCTTAGTGCCCACTCTGTCTGAAATGCCCTCCAAAACTCTGAGGCAAATCTCGGATCCCTATCCGACACAATACTGGCTGGCACACCATGCAGCCTCACAATCTCTCGCACAAACTTCCTAGCCAAAACCGCAGCTCCATCTGTCTTCTTGATGGCCAAGAAATGCGCAGACTTGGTCAAACGATCCACGATGACCCAAATAGCATCAAACGTCCGTGAGATAGGTAATCTCACCACAAAATCCATCGTGATCATGTCCCATTTCCAATCTGGAATGGGTAAGCTCTGCAAAAGTCCACCTGGAACCTGATGCTCTGCCTTGACCAACGAACAAGTGTTGCACCTTGCAACCCAATCTGCCACATCTCTCTTCATCCCGACCCAGTGATAATACCGTTTGAGGTCACGGTACATCTTGGTCGCACCCGGATGAATCGAAAACTTGCTCGCATGAGCCTCTCTCAAGACCTCTCGTCTCAACTCCTCAACCTTGGGCACCCAGACCCACCCACGAACCAAAGTCGTCCCGTTCGCCGAGACCTGATACTCAGAACCAGCTGCCCGCGATGCATCAATCAAACCCTGATCATCCTGCTGAGCCAATCTGATCCTACTGAGTAAGTCTGCCTGATCAGCTGCCTCTAAACCCAAAGGCTCTTCAGAAATAGCACAAAGACGCAATGTACTAATCTCGCTGACCAAAGCCTCCACATCCTGCTCTCTAGCTGAATCAACTCTCCGTCGACTCAACGCATCTGCCACCAAGTTGGCCTTGCCTGGAAGGTAGACCATATCCAGATCATAATCTGCCAGAAAATCCACCCAACGCGTCTGCCTCGCATTCAGCAAAGGCTGAGTAAAGATGTGCTGCAAACTCTTGTGATATGTAAAGATCTGCACAGCTCCACCATAGAGATAAGACCTCCAAATCTTGAGTGCGAAGACCACCGCTCCCAACTCAAGATCGTGTGTAGGGCGGTTGCGCTCACTACCCTGCAACTGTCTCGAAGCGTAGGCAATCACTCTGCCCTCTTGCATCAAGACACAACCCAAACCAACACCTGAAGCATCTGTATACACCACATAAGGCTTCCCCGGATCGGGTAATGCCAACACTGGTGTACTAGTCAACATCTCCTTGAGCTTCCCAAAGCTTTCCTCCCACTCCGGCGACCACACAAACGGCACATCCTTGCCTGTCAACCTCGTCATCGGCTGAGACATACTCGCAAAGCCCCTGACAAACCTCCTGTAGTAGCCTTCTAGACCTAGAAAACTCCTGATCTCGGTAGCACTACTCGGTCTAGGCCAGTCTCTGATAGCCTCGATCTTAGCCGGATCCATAGAAACTCCCTCTGCAGAAACAATATGGCCAAGGAATCCCATCTCTCTCTGCCAAAAGCTGCACTTGCTCAACTTAGCATACAACTTCTGCTCCCGAAACTTCTCCAAAACAAGCCTCAAATGAGTCGCATACTCCTCTGGACTCCTCGAATACACCAAGATATCATCAATGAAGATGATGACGAACACATCCAGAAACTCCCTTAACACGTCGTTCATCAGCCTCATAAATGCTGCCGACGCATTAGTCAACCCGAACGGCATGACTACAAACTCGAAGTGCCCGTACCTCGTCCTGAACGCCGTCTTGCAAACATCTACCTCATCTACTGATACCCCGATGCCAAGTCAATCTTGGAGAACCAAGTAGCACCCCTCAACTGATCCAACAACTCATCAATCCTCGGGAGTGGGTACCTGTTCTTCACTGTGACTCGGTTAAGTCCCCGGTAATCGATTTACAACTGGAAACTTCCATCCTTCTTCTTCACAAACAACACCGGTGCTCCCCACGGCGAAACACTCGGTCGAATGAACCCTTTGCTCAAAAGGTCCTCTAGCTGCTTCTTCAGCTCTGCCAACTCCGCTGGCGCCATCCTGTAAGTTGTCTTCGATATCGGAGCTGTACCGGGCTCCAACTCAATCCTAAAAGGATCTGACCGAGATGGTGGCAATCCCTTCAACGACCGAAAAACATCTTCGAACTCCCGGACAACCTCAATATCCCCCAAGGCCACCTCACCACTGGACTCCGACATCACTATCGTCGCCAAGTACGCCTTGCAACCTCGCTCTATCATCTGCTCAGCCTGAATAGCCGAGATCACAAGACTCCCGGAAGTCGGTCTCACTCCCTGATAAACCAACCTCCCTGCATCCCGCTCAAAAACAACTCTGCCTCTATAGCAGTCCAGATGAACTCTGTAAAACGACAGCCAGTCCATCCCCAAAATCACATCATACAGCTCCACCTGACTGATGACCAAGTCTGCTGGCATAGACTGCCCCGCAATCTGCACATTGACTGCTCTAGCACGGCCCAAAGTAGCTAGGAATCCTCCACCAGCCACCTTGACCAAACCCTTGCGCTCACCAGCTCTACTCTGAATGCCTCTGCTCTCGGCACATTATGGAGTAATGAAGTAATTCGATGCTCGCGAGTCAAACAACACGTGAGACTCCACACTGCCCACTAACAAGGTCCCTACACAATTCCACAAGTGTTGAGAACCCTAACCTCTATCACAGTAAAAATAAAGGAACAGACAAACGCAACCACAATTCTACATTAAGAATTTACGAAGTCTGAATTAGAATTTTACCTGTGATCTGGACTGACTGACTCGTCTGGCCCACCTCTGCCGAAGAGTACACCCGCGGCGCCACTCCCATATGATCCAACGACTGCACCACTGCGATCTGCGATACTGGCTGAATCAACGCCACTAACAACTGCTGCAACTTGGGACACATCAGCCTGAGATGTCTGATATATCCATATTTTACATGTTTTTACTTTGGTTTTTAATATCTTTTATAACATAAATAATAAGGTTTTTGTGTCCAAGAGGTAGTTTTCTTGTATATTGTGGTTTTGAGGTACCAACAGGTCAAAATGGCAAAAAGGAGGCAAAATGGAGCAAAAGAACTTCAAACAATGATCCATACAAGTTTTCAAGTCAAGTGCTTCAATAAAACTCCAAAAGTCCAAATTCCGCATTCGGACAGAATCGAAGCATCCGAAAGATGACCGCGGCAAAGGGTCTTTCCGACGTCCAAATCATGAGATATTTATATGGAAAGATAGATAAATGAGTCATGCGTTGAGGCGAAGTGGAATTGGGCCATTTGGAGTAGGAATGCGGCCTAGGAGCTTTTTCTCCCAAGACATGTCCGTCTGGTGAGTAAGTGAAGCCCATGGAGCTTGGATAAGCGAAACCCACGCCCCATCAAGTTTTTGGCGCCGTTGCCGGGGATTGCTTTGTACCTTCGAGTTTTCTTGATAAAAGCTAAGACTAGATCTTTTATTTTCATGCTTTCTAAATTTTTATTTTAGTGTTTTTGTGTTTGATAGGTACCTAAAAATGAATCACTACTCACGCCTGGACCCTCATCAATACCATGACTACGTCCCTAATGAGCTTAGAGGTACCAATCTCGAAGCTATGCTAGAAGAGTTCGTGGAAAGCCAAAGACAATCTAACCGAGATCTTGGATCAAAGTTGGAGTTTCTAAGGTATGATCTTAATGAAGACTTTTGGGAGTCTCTCTACAAGATGAGATCATGGCTGTATTCATCAATAGCTAGAAGATTCATCACTAAAGCATCAAAGGTTTTATGGTCATGCCCCGGATCTTGAAGCCTAAGCTTAGGCATGACCAAAACATGAATACCTTGATTCCGCCATCCAAGGTAAGTACTTCCTTCTATATCATTCAATCAATACTATCTTTCCCTTTTATAAGCATTTGAACCATACACTTAATTGATTATATTTGGTGATTTAAATTGCTTAAAATTGGTGGTCTTTGAATGAATGAATATTGATTTCTATGTCTTACTCATTTTCTGCATTGATTTCACTTAAGATTAAACTATTTCTAGAACTTTGGGATCTCTAGTCAAGGTCCACAATGTTTTTATAGTTTATACTATTTTATCTTAGATAAAGAACTTCAAGTTGACTACTTGAGGATCTCGATTTAAGAATGCTTTGACAAGTGATTTCTAGTGTTTTTGCAAGAGCTTCAATGTTTGACATGAAAGATGTAAGGACCACTTGCTGTGGATGCAAAAATAAAGTTGTCAAAAGAAGGATTACAATGGTTTCAAAACCACAAGAAACAATGGAGTCCATAGCGGTTTCTAAGCGTATGCAAAGGAGAAACTCGGGTACACCTTAAAACTTTTCCCGAGTTCATTTGTCTTCAAGGACAGCATGGGAGATCATTATGGAGAGCCCAAACAACCACATGAGCTCCCTGAACCAGAGAATGGAGAAGCTAAAGGGATCCCAAACCCTTTAGTTGATCTTCCCCGCACCTAAAAAGAAAAAAAAAAGGAGTCAAGCTAAATGACTTAAAACAAAGCGCTTTGTGGGAGGCAACCCACATGGTTTTTATTTTCATTTTAAATTTTCATATCATTATTGCATGCATAACTGCTTAGTTTTATTTTTCAGGAGTTTTTAAAATTGCATAAAAATACAAAAAAATGTTTTTAGGATGAAGAACCAAAAGGAGACCAAAACAAGAAAGTGACCCACCCTTTGTTCCCACCCTTGTAGAAGGCGAAATCTCCAATCAAGGTAAGTAAATGCTCCTCATGCATTCATTAAAAACCATCGTTGATCCTCACTTGATAAGCATTTGAACCTTGAACTTCATTAGTTACATTTAATGGTTTAAATTTCTTAATATTGATGGTTAATGAATGAGAATGAATCTTGACTTGTCAAACTGAATTATACATTGATTTCACTGATGATAAAACTATTTCAGAACTTTGGGATCCCTAACCAAGACCCAACATGTTTTTATAGTTTATACCATATTCTCTTAGATTGTGAACTTCAAGTTGGTTACTTGGAGATCTCAATCTAAGACCGGACTTAACAGTGGTTTCAAGTATTTTTCAAGGACTTCAATCTTTGACAGGAAGGACACAAAGGAGAGATGCTGTAACCGACCAAAACTACAATCCATATGGCGGTTTAAAGGCGGTTTCAATGGAGGATCACAACAAGGCACAAGAAACAAGGTGGGTACGACCTGGAAATGATAATGGAGGATACAAGAATCACTTCGGTCGAAGAAAATCACAAAACGGTCGAGTAGATTTCAAGATATCCAATCCGACGAGATTCTCTCGGCCAAACGGGTGCAAAGGAGGACAAACATCAACCATCTCCCAAATCACGTGACCGATGTCCACCAAACTTCACAGGCGGCTACACAACACCATGTTGGTCGGAAAATCCAAAAGATAGGACGGAGGAATGTTGACGGATCAGGAGATATGCAAAGATGCCTCATCCGGTCGATAGCGGTGCACCCAAAGGCCGGCAAAACCGAAATCACGGTATGGAGACACCACCAGCTGGATATGGATCCTTGGAACTTCAAAATTATTATTCCAGAAGAAAATCAAGGAACGAACGAGCCAATCACAAAGAAGTCATGAAAACTCTTCCCGGAGCCGAATTGACCACTTTCTGAAGGAACTCTCAATCCGCTCGTTCGTTTGGCCCCAAATTTCACCAGTGTCCATCAAATATGAGGTTGGTCGATGGAATTTCAAGATAGGTCGAAGAATTCTTCATCATTTTCGCTGTTGTCTATTGCACTATCATCTGGTCGACCGAATGGACCACCAAATGAAGAATCTCCCAAACCGCTCGTTCGTTTGACCCCAAACTTCACCAGTGTTCCTAAAAGATGAGGTTGGTCGATGCAGTTTCAATATGGGTCAGTAAAATCTTCACGGTTTGAGCTGTGGTTCATGGCACTCTTCTCGGGTCGACCAAATGAGCCCAACTCGACCAAAACGCCAACCGGCGAGAATCAGACCAGGAAATTCAAAATTCACCGACCAATCATGCCTACAGAGGAGCCCCAATCCGTTATCTGACCCTGATCTTCATCACAACTGGTCAACACTTGGTAACATCATCCTAACCTTTGCCTTTTCCATTTTATCTCACATTTTGCCTCTCTTAATCTGATGTTTCTTACACCGGGACGGTGCAAGTTAAGTCTGGGGGGATTATACTAATAAGTTTGTTCATTTTGGCATTTTTGTTTTGCATTGTTTTCATTTTATTGAGTCGTTTTTATTGAGTCAACATTTTTGTCGAGTATTTTGACCTTATCTTGGACCTAACCATTGCTGTGCCTATGTTTAAGTGACCATTGATCAGTTATTGGCAGTACACTTCATCATATGTGCACCATGAGTGGATTGATCTACCAGAAACATCCACATCTCTAAGGGCATAAGAAGGATCCATCTTTGACTCCGCACCTTAATGAACTTAACCTTCTCGGCTAGGGGCTTGGCATTACAAAGGGCATGACTCCTAATCCTCACTACCAAGTGAAAAGTCTGTGTGAGTTCGGTTTCCCTCTCTCTCCCCTTCAAATTTAAGAAAAAGCACCAAGGTCCAAGTAACCGGGGATTAGGTGGCAACCACCATCAATACTCGCGTCTATGGAAGACCTTTTGATCCAAGTAACCGGGGATTAGGTGGCTACAACCATCAATACTCGCGTCTATGGAAGATCCATCAAAAACCTCCACAAAGAGGAGAAGAAGTCGAATAAAAAAAAAATACCTTGCTACCCTAAAAAAGGGATGAATCGACTTAAGAAGTGAGAAGAGAGAGAGGTGAAACAAGAGCCAAGACATGTGTTTTATAAAAAGAGGATGGGTAAGAGTCTATAATCCCTTTGATCGATATTCCCTAGTTGAGACCACACCTTTAGAAATTAAAGGAGTCGAAGGTGGCGAATTTGGATGGCCTAAAGAGAAGTGGATTGCTTTGGGATGATTGAAAAGCTCATGGTATGTACTTCTTTGTTCTTAATTCTCAATGCCATTGCTGTTTTATGTGGATTACTAAGATAAAGGTCAACTTGGATTTCCAAAAGATTTGAGAGTTCTCATGTTTTCAAACCTCTCTTTCATGCTTAGTTTGCTTGAGGACAAGCAAAAGGCTAAGTATGGGGGAGTTGATATATCCATATTTTACATGTTTTTACTATGGTTTTTAATATCTTTTATAACATAAATAATAAGGTTTTTGTGTCCAAGAGGTAGTTTTCTTGTATATTGTGGTTTTGAGGTACCAACAGGTCAAAATGGCAAAAAGGAGGCAAAATGGAGCAAAATAACTTCAAACAATGATCCATACAAGTTTCCAAGTCAAGAGCTTCAATAAAACTCCAAAAGTCCAAATTCCGCATTCGGACAGAATCGAAGCATCCGAAAGATGACCGCGGCAAAGGGTCTTTCCGACGTCCAAATCATGAGATATTTATATGGAAAGATAGATAAATGAGTCATGCGTCGAGGCGAAGTGGAATTGGGCCATTTGGAGTAGGAATTCGGCCTAGGAGCTTTTGCTCCCAAGACATGTCCGTCTGGCGAGTAAGTGAAGTCCATGGAGCTTGGATAAGCGAAATGGACCGGGACCACTTCGGGCCAAGCCTAAACTTCATCAGGACTCAAGCCCACATCCTTACACGTGATTTGGAGGCGGCGGCCGCGCCTCTCTCAAGACTTGGTGAGCAAGCTCAAAGGAGATGAAGAAAAGGAAACTTTCCTCTTCTTGTCCGCGCCTTAACTCAGCCGACCTAGACTCCTCCTCACCTATATATACTTGCTTTTAGCCTCTTGTATCAATCATCCTACAATTCCTTGAATCTCTTAATAAATTTCGGAGCCACTTAGGTGGTCTCCTCTCTTCCCTTTTCTTTTCTTCCCATTGTAAATATTTACATGTTTCTTTAAGTTTTGCATACATCTATGAGTAGAGGTTTCTCTCCATGAAGGAGCCACGGTTTGATCTCTATCACTCCGCCTCTTTTCAGTGGAATCATGAGACTCCTTCTATCTCTTAGATCTATTGTTGAATTATGGATCCTTCAATGAGGACATGACATGATTGCCTTCGCTATTTGGTTGTTAAATAAAGGGGAAACCTTGTGGTTCTCCATCTTTATTTAAACCTAATGCTTGTTGCTAGAGATGATCAACTAGCGACTTGATCTAAGGTTGATATACTCTCCAAAAGTTTGTTATATCTCCGGATCTAATATTCGATGGGCAAATCGTTTTAGGCTATGAAAGTAGACCTAAGAAGTTTTGTGAACAATCATTACCTAACCGTAATGCATGTCTCACTCTACAATGACCATGCGAAAGCTGAGCCCATTGGTTTAAGAGACATAGGGGATTGGAGCCACGAAAGTGGGAAAATCATTCATTAGTGTTTTGAGTTCATGAATCGGACTTAACAATCTTTTCAATCGATTTGGCACATGCCTTTGCGAATGGTTCCTTTCAACAATATTTATCTTTTGCTTTATGTTTTGCATTGTTAATATCTTTATGTTTTACAAAAACCAAAAAACACAAAACCCCTTTTTCATATTGTCGATCTAGCTTAGTTTGCATCTCATGATCTTGAAGTGTACATTCCGCAATCCTCAGTGGTTTGACCCCTAAATACTACAATTGTCTGTTGTGCACTTGCAACTCACGGTTTGTTTTAGGGTTATTTATTACTTGCATATCCCACACACATCAATGTCCCGGCTCCCTACAGTAGAAGCACACTCAAGTATCCCGAGATGCACCACTCTTGGGACAACTAGCCACCCGGTGCTCCAAGCTCCCGCAACCGAAGCAACCACCACGAGCACTCTGGCTGCCTCCAGCAACCTCCTCAAACCTCCTCTTCTGGCCCTGCGCAGGCTTGCCGCCCTTGCCAGAACTAGAACTGAAACTCCTGCGCTGCTGCTGCTGGCCCCTCGACTGGGCAGCAGGAACAACCGCAGCTGGCACTGCTAATGGACCAACCTGCTCACGAAGGTCCTCCTCGATTTAAGCCGCTAGCTCCACCAACTCTGCTCTCGAGGTAAACGCACGGCCTCTGCACTGAGTCCTGATGCTCGACCGAAGTCCCTGCAAAAACCTCTACAACATGGCCCACTTGCCTCCCAACTCAAACCCGGTATGAACCACGAGCCTGCTAAACTCCGCGTCATACTCACGCACTGATCTCTCTAATTGAGATAGTGCCAAGAACCTCAAATGTAGTCTGTCTCGCGCCTCCTGAGGAAAATACTTGGCGTCAAACTTCGCTAGGAACCCCCCCCCCCCCCCAAGTCCACACTGCCCTCCTAAAATGTGCATCCCCACCAAGGTAATGCACAGCCACCTCTACCTGGTACCCCTCTGGACACCTGACCGAACGGAAGTTCCGTTCCAGTCTCTGCCGCCACTCATCGGCCTCCTCGGGTCCACCTCTACCCTCAAAGAAAGGTGTCCCGATCCTCTGCATCTCCCTCATCATCTCCAGATAAGGCGGATGCCCAACAACCGCAGCACCCTGCTGCCCAGCAAAAATGCCCTGCTGTGCCCCCACCACCGGAGGAACACCCGGAGCCTGCTCTGGAATCGCCTGCAGAAGACGTGCCAACAGTTGCGTCAGAAATCCCATCAACTGGTCACCAAGACCATGACGCGGAGCAGCACCCGCACCCGGGGCAGCCCCAACTCCCGCACCTCCACTAGGGCCCAAACTGGCCTCACCCGCCATCGACTGGGTCGTTGACGCAGTCGCCACACTAGGCACTGCACTCTCTCCCGAATCCGCCTGCGCACCACGACCACGGCCTCTGCCGCGACCTCTACCACGCCCTCTAGCACCACCTGCCTCCATCTCATCGCACTACCAAAGTACAGCAGATGAGCAAGCTAGAAAAACACAAAAACACAAACACAAACACAAACGCAAAACTTAACGCAGAATCACTGAAGGCCGAGAGGATGATACTAGACTACTAACTGACTAAACACAATTAATCAATTGAACACATAGTCCAGTTCACCCAATACTAACAGTCATAAAACCGTATACGTTCTGATACCAAAATGAAACAACCAAGCTTTTTTTTTTCTTCTTTTCGTTAATAATTAAGTGCGGAAAACTCAATTAAAATAAACTCAAAAAATTAAACATTAAATAATTAATTCCAAAACAACCAAATTCAATTCAAGAATAATATTCATATAACATGATAGCATCACTTCAACAATGGATAGACAGTTAAATCTGTCAATCCCATCCTACATGAATCGCCAAAAAGATTTTGGCCAAGGTAAGTTTTTAGACTCATATTCATGTAAAGATACTAAGTTGCCCTATCTTGGTGCATGTTATATAGTATGATGTCTCCAAAAGGTTTCGACCTCGAAACTATATAACCTGCACCAAGATAGAGCAAGTTAGTATCTTTACATGAACATTTAGGCATCTTTACTGATCAAAGAGGACTTCCCAGACGCTCATTGAAACAACCAAGTTTTTTTTTTTTTTTTTATATTAATTAAGTGCGGAAAACTCAATTAAAATAAACTCAAACAATTAAACATTAAATAATTAATTCCAAAACAACCAAATTCAATTCAAGAATAATATTCAAATAACCAGCAACCTAAACACGAAGTTTGTTGTAATAACAACATAACAAATACGATAATAAAAAAAAATCCTATCATCCTCTCTCTGGCCCGATTCCGCGATCACACTTTCTTTTTACCTGCATCACATTAGGAAAAAAGTGATGCATAAGTATTTCATAAATACTTAGTGAGGCAATTACCCCGCTTACACGCCAATTACGCAATTTTAACACATTTAAATATTTATAATAATTACCACAATTATTAAAATAATTCTTTTTAGTTATTAGATAATTTCCACAATTAATTAATAATTTTTAAACACTTAAATAATTTCCAGAATTATTTTAAACTAATTAATTAATTAAATTCACATTTAATAATTAATTATCGAATTAAACCACTTAATTCAAATTAAACCGATTAACCATTAATTAATTCATATCGCCAGAAAACCGGATTAAACTGGACCAGTGTCGATCGACATAGCTTGTGTCGCTCGACACCCGGCCCGATTGGTGTCGAGCGACACAAGCTTGGTGTCGATCGACACCGATCCAGGAGATCGACGCCCAAATCGAATTTTCGACACAAAACACGAAAAAAAACCTCAGACAACAATCAACACGATTCAAGGCACGATTATCACATAATCAACACGAAAACCACATAAACTTCACCAAAAAAAACAAAATCCAATTCCACAAATCTCCTTATTGCGAGCCTACGGTCATGCACTCACCTTGATAACGGATTGAGAAGAGAAAGAAGGAGATGAACAGCAATAACACAGCCTCAGATCAACCCATAAATCTCCAGAATCACCACAAACTCTTTCTGCCTCTTTTCCTTTTGATTTCTCGAACCACTCAAATCAAACCGAAATCGAATTGAACCACTGGTGTCGAGCGACACTCCCCCTGGTGTTGGTCGACACCTCCTCTCAGAAACGAAAATTTGGTTTACGGATGTTACACTTATATCCCATCCTACATGAATCGCCAAAAGGATTTTGGCCAAGGTAAGTTTCTAGATTCAAATTCATGTAAAGATACTAACTTGCTCTATCTTGGTGCAGGTTATATAGTTTCAAGGTCGAAACCTTTTCAAGAGGGTGAGTATGATGAGGACATCAAGTCATCATCAGCCAACGAGCACGGAATCCAGAGCCAAGAGGAGGCGAGCATGAAGCTGAGGAGAGCTGAGGAGACAAGCGAGCTGAGTTCAGCTCAAATGGAGGCCAAGATCAAACATCCCAGCTCAACCAACATTTGGAGATCATACTAAACTCATCCAGAGTTATCCACGAAGAAGAATCAACCCAAAAGGATCCCAAATGAAGAAGATATTGAAGATACAATCTGGAAGGTCTTCAATGGACCCGCTGGAGACATAGGTCCACTCATCGAATCTTCCCGGTCGAACCAGGATGAACCAGGAAACAAATCCAATTTTTTTGGATTCTAAACTGATCAGAGACAGACGGCGAATTGGATTCGGTCTAATCCAAGTGTGTAAGAAAGCACTTATTGGTGGATTCCGACCAACCCAGAAGGCGTTTAGCTATGAAACGACTTGGTATGGAATCGTGACTCAACCAGGGATCTCGTAGAATTGGATTCATTCCAATACCGGGTTTGGTTTAAAAGATATTCAACTTATAATCCAGGCGATGCTCAACTTGCCTTATTTGGAGGCTCACGGGTTTAATCACTTACAAACCCGACATTGGCGACCAGGAGAGACTTATAAGCTTCCAGAAGATCCATCCAACCGTCTAGGAGGTCTCGCTATCATATTACCATACACCCGCATCCACAGGATCAGGCGGATCCTCTTGCTGCCAGACTTTCCTTATATGGCCAAGTTCACACTTGGGTCAGTATCTTCCAACGGCTATATCTTCAAGTCTACAGCGACTTGAGCACGGATACATTGCATCTAGACGTCCCAAGACAACACTCCTTCATGCCCAAGCTTTGAAGACTCAAGCCTCACCACAAGTTTCCCTATTTGGCCGAGATTCACTCATTAAAAGTCCAACGGCTAGTTTTCTTGTTTCTACCTTTAGACCATTGTAATGAGCCCCTATATAAGCTCATCACATTGCTCATTGTAAATCACCTTTCAATCATCTAAGAAATGTAAGTTTGTTCTTGTTTTTATTCAAAGAGTGTCTTTGTCTAAATTGTTTGTTTTTAAGTTTCATTTGAGAGATTCATTTGATACTTGAGATTATAGGATTATGATTGTTTGTGAGATTCAAACAAGTCTAGTTCTCCAAGGATTGAGAGAGTCAATCATCTCACCGATTGAGACAGTCGATCATTCACCACCATTTCTACCTTCTATCCACTTCCGCAAGCAGCTGGCTTAGGAATCTCCTGATCACAGTCTGATCAAGCATTGGTGTGATTCCGTGCCTGCATCATCTGGTATCAGAGCTTCAAAAGCTCCTACCCATCAGGTTGTGTCAATCCAATCCTTATCTTTCATTTTATGTTTTGTTATTTGATTTCACTATAAATTGAAAACTACAAAAACAAAAAATTGCATTGTTTCAGTTTCATTGTTCTTCCTTATCCATATAAAACCAAAAAAAAAAAAGTTATTTTCCTTCTAATTACGATTTCTATTTTACTCATATCATAAAAAGAAAATAAAAATTTGATTTGTTTTATTTTAGTTATTTTGTTGAATTTTCGGATTTGTTAAACAAGATAAAAAATAAAAAAAAAATAAAAAATTTGGACATATTCCATAATTCTTGTCATTAGTATTCTTTCCTTTTTTTGAGTGATCTAATTCTGATCCACCTTTATTTGCAAGGTACGCTCAAGAACCAGAGGACCATGGATGACACAGAGGAGGAAAGTCCTTACCAAACTTATGAGGACCAATGGAGTCAAGGAGAAGAAAGCCAAACCATTTATGACGAAGAAGCTGACTATGAAGCACCACCATGGCCAGGAGACGACTATTGAGATTCTGAATTTGAAGATGAACCATACGGTGGAGACTTTGAACCGGAGCCACCAGACTATGGCCAAGACAATATGAGTCATGGTAGTTGGTCTAAAGATGAAGAGATATACAACTATGAAGGCCAAGAAGAAGAAAACCATGAAGACCGAATCGTGGTGTGATGAAACTGAAACTGAATTCAGTCCAGAAGAAGGAGATTATAAAGAGGAATCAGAACATGGCGAGTTCGACCTAGAAAAAGAACAAGATCATTTCACGGAGCCTTACCAAGAAGAGGAGTAGTTTGGTGAAGAAACCAATTCTCAAATCAGTTTAGATGAAACTGATCGGATTGAGGATGAGCTTCGGCACCAAGAGCATGAATCTGAGGTACACTATGACGTTGAGCAAGAGAGTGAGGAAGATGAGCCAGCATACAGTCAGGCTGAAGCATGGGAAAGCGATCACAATTCAGAGATCGATCAAGAAGGAGCATGGCGTGAGGAAGAAGAACTTGACTCTTGTCAAGAAAAGCCATACCACATTTATTTTTCAGGTCACAATCAAGGACCAGAGGCTTACCTAAGGTGGGAGAGAGACATGGAGGAATGGTTTCAAGCAAATCAAACTCCACCTAAAGGAAAGACAGCCATTCCCGAAGAAACTCTAGTTGACGAGGCTTAACTAAAATGGGAGATAGATGCTTACCTCAGACTCGACTATGATCTACCAGACCACACCTGGGAGGAGATGAAGCTATTCTTACATAAAGAGTTTGTGGAGGAGACAGAAGCTGAACCATATTATCCTGGGCCGTCAGTTCTCAATAAACCAAGAAGATGGATTACGGTTACCCCACCAAAGAAGACTCTAACCAAAGCCCAGTCAATGGTGTCCACCAAGATGAAAAAACAAGTTCCCTAGGGAGCTCTACAGCTAAAGAAAGTGGAAGCTAGGGTAGAGCAGAAACAGAGTAGCAAGAGACCTAAAGATGAGGAGGAAGTCAATACCTTACAAAAGCCATCAGCAGCACCACACCAAGGTAAGTGTTCTAACTCTAAGAAAGCTAAGGAGCAGACATGTTATAGATGTCATAAGAGAGGACACTTTGCTGTAAACTGTCCCTCAAAGAGATTGTTAACAGGAGCATCACTTAAAACAAGTGATAGTTTTGCTCAACTGATTTGCTATTTCCCAATTCTAGTATCATGTGCTTGTCTTTGTCAAGAGGATTTGAATCAGGACTAGGAAGGGAGAACAAAAGAAAGAGGCCTCAAACCACGACATCAACCTCTAAAGTTACACATCTCAAGTCAGAGATAATACTGAAGCCCTCGCTTGGTAGCTTAGTAAGTAACAACTATGGTCTCATGCAATATTGGAATAACATCCTAGTTAGACATAGTTTTACATACTCTGTTTTCAAGGATCCCACTTCTAGTATAACGCACTTGATCTTTTCTTTAAGTGTTGAGAAGAAAAAGGTACCCTAAGAGTATGCAATGATTGGAAAGCTCACAGAGACGAGCAAGTAGGCATCACCAACAATGCATTGCTTAAAGAAGAGCCACCATATCACATGGTGAACTCTTGTACCATGACATCTACAAGAGCAGAACATAACAAGAGTTCTGATCAGGTTATTCCGTTTCTTCACTTTGTTTCTAATGACTCTAATTATGTGATAATGAATTTACTGTGTCCAGAAGAGTTTAAAGAAAATTCAGTATTAGAAGAAACGACTACAACTCATTCTGCTTGTCTTAAACCACATGTCATTGAAAATATAGATAAAATAACTAAAACTGAATCTTGTTCTCCCGTTTATAAAAATCCCATGATTGTTATAACGCACTTGTCTCTTGTCAAAGGTGAAGAGGACATTGCAGGGACAGATAAGAAGCAACAAGAGAATGAGACACCAAGGATCAATGGCGACAACAAGTGTGAAAAAGGAGCTTTCACTAAGAAGACTAAGTTTCTGTCCAAAGAAGTCAACAGAAAACCTTGGAGATGAATGATTGCCACTTTACTGATCAAAGAGGAACCCCCAGACGCTCATATCTTATTCTACATGAATTGCCAAAAAGATTTTGGCCAAGGTAAGTTTCTAGACTCATATTCATGTAAAGATACTAACTTGCTCTATCTTGGTACAGGTTATATATTTTCAGGGTTGGCTGTACATGTTCTTGTTTCATTGTTGTGCGGTCGGTTTAGAGGTTAAGTCGTCCTTGTGTTAATATTTGTAAAACCAGCGCCTGGTTAGTTAGTGTCGAGCGACACTAGGAGGGTGTCGGTCGACATCATTTAGCGAAATTGATTGCGGTTTAATTCGATTTTTGCTCGGTTCAGTGGGTCGACACCGGTTATGGTGAAATCGAGCTGGTTCGATTTAAGTTGCCGGTTTGGGCCGGTTTAGGGGTGGAAACCCTATTTCTCGAGATAAAAGAGGTGCAGCCGTATTTTGAGCACAGTTTTCGAGGTCGAAAAGTTTCAGAGAAGAAAAGAGCCGAATTGGGAGATTTCTGGAGTTTTGGGATCGGATTACTGTTCATCGCGGTACTGTTCATCGGAGCACTGTTCATCATATCTCTTTTTCCACCTTTCAACCTTTGTCAAGGTGAGTGCATGACCGTAGGCTCTCAAATAATGAGATTTGTGAAAGTGAATTGTTGAATGGTTGAGTTTATGTAATTTTCGTGATTGTTTATGTGTTAATTGTGTCTCAGATCGAGTTTTGTGTTGCGATTATGTGATTTGGGTGTTTTTGTGCTTGAAATCGTGTGTCGGTCGACACTGGCCGGTTAAATCCGGTTATGTGGCGAATTTATTTAATCAATTGGAATAAATGGTTTAATCTGGTTAACTCGGATCAATTGGATTTAAGTGGTTTAATTCGTATTTAATTAATAAATGGTGGAGTTAATTAATTAAATGGTTTAAAAATAATTGTGGTAATTATTTTTAAACCATTTAATTAATTAACTCCACCATTTATTAATTAAATACGTAATTATTTTAATTGTGAAAAATTATTATTTAATTATGGGAATTATTTAATAATTAAAAGAATTATTTTGATAATTGTGGAAATTATTATTAATGTTTAAATGTTTGGAAAATTGCGTAATTGGCCTGTAGGCGGGGTGATTGCCTCACTAAGTATTTATAAAATACTTACGCATCTCTTATAACTATGTGATGCAGGTAAAAAGAAAGTGTGACCGCGGAATGAGGCCGAGGGATGAAGAGGATGATAGGATGTTGGTGTTGTTTATTCTTATGTGGCTAGCAAACCGTTTTTAGGTTGTTAGACTTTTTACGGCAAACCCGGTGTTTAGGTTGCTAGTATTTTATTGTTTTGGAATTCGAATTTGGTTGTTTGATTTAATACTTATTTACTGATTTATTTAATTAAGTTTTTCTGCACTTGACTAAAAAAAACAAAAAGCTTGGTTGTTTCACTTTGGTATTAGAGCCTAGGCGGTTTTAGGACTGCTAGAATTGGTTGATCTGGACTATGTGTTTATTGATTAATTGTGGTTTAGTCAGTAGTAGTCTAGTATCATCCTCTCTCGGTCTTCTAGTATTCCGCGGTGAGTTGTGTTTGTGGTTTGTTTTGGCGTTTGTCTAGTTTGCTCATCTACTGTGCTTTGGAAGTGCAGTGAGATGGACGCAGGTGCTAGAGGTCGTGGTAGAGGTCGCGATAGAGGCCGTGGCAGAGGTCGCGGAGGTCGGGGTCGTGGTTTACCAGAGGCTTTAGCGGAGAGTGCAGTGCCTAGTGGGGCGACTGCGTCGGTAACACAGTCAGTGGCGGGTGAGGCCAGCTTGGGTGCCGGTGGCGGCGCAGGAGTTGGGGCGGCTCAGGGTGGGGGCGCAGTGATATACCTCTATTTTGTACGCTTTTCATACGGTTTTACTATGCTTTTTTATAAGGTTTCCAAAGGCTTTTTGATCTAAAAAGGTAGTTTTTGTGGATTTATAGTACTAAGAGTCTAAACAGGTCGAAAGATGCATTTTGGAGCAAAACCACATGATTTGGACTTTATATCGCTCCGCAACATAACATCAAATTTGAAGGAGCCTTAAAAATATTCTACTCAATGGATTTCACCAAAGCCAGTTCGCCGCGATGCCTACGTTAGTTAGCTTTGCAATGCAACTGGAATCACTCAGTTTGGCCTAGTAGAATTGGAGATATGACGATTATAGTGAAGATCTATACGAAAGAGCTTTATCGGACTGCATCAGTGCATCAAACGGGAAGCAACGGCATGGACTCTTAAAATCAACGGATTTCAATGAAACTTGGCAAAAAGATAGCCAGATGAGTTCCAATGCAGTTGGAATTATGCAATTTGGACGAGCAGTTTAGATGATATCACGTTTTAACTGAAGACTGGTCCAGACGAGCCAGAACCGGACACATCACTATCCCGCGTCCCGGTCGACCGCGCCCGGTCGGACAGGAGCTTTAAGGCCCTCGTCCGACCCGACCTTCTTTCACGCCATCCACATCCCGCTCGACCGCGCCCGGTCGGACAGGAGCTTTAAGGCCCTCGTCCGACCCGACTTCTCTTCACCACTCGATACGCGCTCGACCGTCCCGCTCGACCGCCCCGAAGTCCCGAACGACCGGTCGATCGACCATCACCCCGATCGACCCAACTCGGCCGACAAAGGCCTATCTTTCCCGATTCCGCGATTTTTTCAGCCCGTTTACCAAATCTCTACCCCATGAAGACATAGGACTATAAATACACCTTTTTAGCCTCTCTAGAGAAGGGAGCCGCATATTGTTTTACAGTTTTTACTAGTTTTGTTCTTAGAGGATTCAAGGAGAGGATCTCTCCTCCTTACCACAATTTGGAGAAGTTTTCTGAACCTCTATCTTATATTTATGCTTTCTTCATCATCCTTCTGTGTTGTTACTTTGTTTATGTCTGAGTAATTCACTTGTTAGGTCGTGGATTTATCAAAGAGTTCATGATTTATTAGGGTTCTACATCAAATTAGGGGTTCATCACTTTAGATCTTCACCTTTGCTTAATCTCATTGCTGCATGCTTTTCTGATCAACTAGCATCATATCCTAGGTTTAATATACTCTCCAAAAGCTTGCTATATAACCGGAACTAGTATTTTGTGTGCAACACTTCATAGACTACGAAAGTTGATCTATGCGGGGTTGTGAACAATTAAGACCTGGACAAATTAATGCTTGCTTAACATTAATCTAATGACACTCCAAAAGTTTAGCGTTAGTTAACAAAGAGGTCGGAGCCACGACAGTGGGATGACATGACATCCGTGTTTTAAGTTCTAGACGGTACCCAATAACCCCCCTAATAGATTGATTTAACCTAGTAATCTTGAATCTCTGCGAGTCCGCCCATTGCCTAGCGCTTTCCTATATTGATATTTTACCGCTCTTACATCGCTTTCATTTAGTTTAGTTAGCTATTTCACAAACCAAAACCAAAACTTTCCTCTTGTCCTAGCTAAGTCGGAATTACATAACTTGTAGTGCACTAATCTGCTCCTTGTGTTCGATACCCGTTGCTACTCTCGATCTGTGCACTTGCAGAATTAGGGGTAGAAATTGGGAAAACCTGATCCCCAATCAAGTGTTTGGCGCCGTTGCCGGGGAGCAATACAGCTGCCTACAAGTTCCCAAAACTAACCTAGTCTAGGATTTTTAATTTTAATAGTATATGCATTTTTATTGTTTTTCTCTACCTTTAAAAGCCTTGTCTTTGTGTGTTTCAGGTGAGAATCTGAGCAAAAGACTTGGAAATGAGTGACTCGGAAGATCAGTTAGAGGTTGATAACATCGCCGCGGCAGCCACGTTACTTGGACGACCTCAGGATATACCTTTGAACGGAAACGGTAAAGACACACCGAATATAGATCTTGTTGACAAAGAACCGGAGTATCTGGACAAAGAAACTATGGGGGACTTTGACTCAACCCCCACGTTACTATTAAGCTGAAACCCTATTCATCCCTTTCTCCCGGAAGGAAGGTAATGTGAGATTCTGCCAGAAGTGATTGCTTTGGTAAAGCAAAACCAGTTTCAAGGATTGCCTCAAGAAAATCCTTTCGAGCATATTGATGCATTCGAAGAAATATGTGGGACCATTAGTGCTGATGGAGCTCCCAAGGACTATTTGAAATGCAAGCTTTTCTCCTTCACACTGACGGGTAAAGCTAAAAGATGGGTAAAGTCCCTTCCAGCTAAGTTTATCACGACATGGAAGGAGTACAAAGGAGCATTCCTAGGACACTTTTTCACTAAACAAAGGGCAAATCTGTTAAGGGAGAAAATTTCAAGTTTTCAGCAAGGGCCGATGGAGCCATTTCATGAAGCACTGGAGCGCCCCAAGGATTACCCCAGAGAGTGTCCAAACCACTGTTTTTCATAAGGAAATCTATGGAATATTTTCTATAGAGGGATAGATCGAAAATGTCGACTCTCACTTGACACCGCAAGTAATGGAAACTTCATGACTAAAACAGTGATTGAGGCTAAGATTTTGATTGAGAATTTAGCATCCAGCGACAGTGATAATTTCATGGGTCATGAGAAAGCTGTTAAAGCAATAAATTCTAACCCCAGCCGGGAGGAGTATATTGAGATAAGGGCAATGATGATAGCAATATTAAGGAATCAAGAGGATGCAATGAAGAATAGAGAGAGCTGTATGGCTAACGACGTAGATGGACAAAGATGTTTAGGAGATTTCGCACCTAATTTCCAAGAAGAAGTAAATTTTGTTGGCATTGGAGATCAACTCTTTAGGCAAGAGCCTGGAGAGTTATGAATGTGGGATGATGAGCCCATACCAACCGTATGGGTATAGACCGCATAATTTCAGACAAAGACCATATGGAAGAAGCACCATGGGACCACGGGATGGACCTGATCCAATGCTAAGCATACTCTTGGATTCACATCGGAAGCACATGGACGAAATTGAAGGAAAAATGGATTTCATTTACCGGAACATGAATGAAAAGTTCGACATCATCGCTGCTACCAAGAAAGATTTAGACCTCAAAGTTGCTGAAATAGCCGGAGCTATAAAAAGGGAAACGGGAGTCCTTCCCGGAAATGTAGAAATAAACCCTAGAGGTGAAAATGTTGCTGCCATAACCCTGAGGAATGGGAAAGGCTGGATATGAGCCACCAGCTTATCCTATGAAAGATAAATCAATTCCAGCAAGAAAAGATGGACCGTTGGAATATGTTATTCATACCAAGAGTCTATGAACCAAAGCTTCCGTACCGCAACGTTCTTAATCAACCAAAGAAAGAGAAAGAGAAAGCCAAACTTAAGGACCTTGTTAGCCAACTGACGGTTAGGTTACCATTTGTGGATGCTTGCCATATTATACCATCTCTAAGGAAATATATGAAGGCTATACTTACAAGCAATGTCAGCCTAGAAGAAGGAGCTATGATGATCACAAAGGAGTGCAGCGTAATCCTCCAAAAACCGAATGCCAGAAAAACTTGATGATCCGGGAAGTTTTGTTCTAGCCTGTGAAATTGGAGGAACATTTTTCGACCGGGCCCTTTGTGATCCGGGATCAAGCGTCAATCTAATGCCTTATTCAGTAGCAAAACTACTGGGGATCACAAACTTCAAACCCACAAAAATTTCCCTTTTTTTGGCAGATCGATCGGTTCGACGCACTATAGGAGTCATTTTAGACAAACCCATTATGGTGGGAGAATGTTATATTCCAGCTGATTTCGTGGTCCTAGAGTTGGAGCATGAACCCAAAGATCCTATAATCTTAGGACGCCCCTTTTTAGCTACTGCTGGAGCCATAATAGATGTTAAAAATGGGAAAATTGACCTTCACTTGGGAGATATTGTTATGAACTTCGAAGTCAACAAAACACTTGAGAAACCCACAGTGGATGGTCAAACCTTTTGGATTGGAGAATTGGCTGAGACGAAAGAAGAGATACTGGAGGAACTCTTGCTTCATGATCCTCTTGAGATGGCTTTAACCCAAGCAGAAGAGGAGTTCGAATACATAGAAATGGAGGCACAAGGCTTAGTTAAGTTCATGGATTCCATCGACGCTTATGAAGAGCTAATAGCATACATGGATTTGGAGGAAGATAAAGACGAAGAAACCGAAGTAGAACAACAAAAGCCAGCCCCCCAGCTAAAACCAGACCCATGGTGCCCCTTAAGAGCACCAAAAACCGACTTGAAACAACTCCCTGTTGGGTTAAGGTACGAATATCTCGGTCCAAATGAAACTTATCCTGTGATAGTAAATTCCGGACTAACAAAGAAAGAGACCGCTTTACTTGTTTATGAACTGAGAAAGCATAGAAAGGCCCTCGGTTATTCTTTGGATGATATAACAGGAATCTCACCAGATCTCTGCATGCATAGAATCATCCTTGAGAACGAATCCAGCTCATATATTGAACACCAGAGGAGGCTTAACCCAAACCTTAAGGAAGTAGTCAAGAAAGAAGTAATGAAATTTTTAAATGCAGGGATAATCTATCCAATCTCGGACAGCAAATGGGTTAGTCCGATACATGTGGTAGCAAAGAAAGGAGGGATCACAGTGATTAAAAATGAACAAGATGAGCTAATTCCTACAAGGACAATAACAGGACACCGAATGTGTGTCGACTACAGGAAGCTGAACTCATCAACCCGAAAAGATCATTATCCTTTACCGTTCATAGATCAAATGCTTGAACGCCTTGCTAATCACCAATATTACTGTTTTCTTGATGGATATTCAGGGATTTTCCAGATACCAATACACCCGGATGATCAGGAGAAGACAACCTTCACATGTCCATATGGCACCTATGCCTACAGAAGAATGCCCTTCGGTCTATGCAATGCGCCGGCCACCTTCCAAAGATGCAGGATGTCCATATTCACCGACCTTATAGAGGAAATCATGGAGGTATTCATGGACGATTTCTCAGTATATGGTTCATCCTTTGAAACCTGCCTAGCAAACCTTGGAAAAGTCTTGCAGCGTTGTGAGGATAAACACTTAGTCCTCAATTGGGAGAAATGTCACTTCATGGTCAGAGATGGGATTGTCCTCGGTCATCGAATATCAGAAAAAGGGATTGAAGTGGACAAGGCAAAGATTGAAGTGATGACAAATCTTCAACCTCCAAGGAGTGTAAAAGACATAAGGAGTTTCCTAGGCCACGCCGGATTCTATAGAAGATTCATCAAAGATTTCTCACAGATAGCAAGACCATTGACGCGACTTTTATGCAAGGATATCAGGTTTGAGTTCACAGATGAATATTATACCGCTTTCACTAAGATCAAGGACGCCCTAGTTAGTGCACCAGTTGTTCAACAACCAAATTGGGAACTACCTTTTGAAATCATGTGTGATGCAAGCGACTATGCAGTAGGAGCGGTGCTTGGGCAGCGAAAAGATAAGAAGCTGCACGTCATCTACTATGCCAGCAGTACTTTAGACGAAGCACAATGCAAATATACAACAACAGAGAAAGAACTCCTTGCCATAGTCTTTGCATTCGATAAATTCAGATCTTACTTGGTGGGCTCCAAAGTCATAGTTCATTCTGACCATGCTGCATTGCAGTATTTTCTGCAAAAAAGGATGCGAAGCCAAGACTTTTAAGATGGATATTACTTCTCCAAGAGTTTGACCTCGAGATCAAGTATAGAAAAGGCGCAGACAACGGAGTGGCCGATCACCTTTCCCGCATGAGAGTGAGCGAAACCATACCATTGGATGATAGGCTGCCTGAAGAAACTGTATACGCCGCCCAGGCTGCGACACAGCCTCATCCATACAACCAACCCAAGCCAAAACCAAAATTATCATCTGCCAACACTCCATGGTTTCGCCACATTGCAAATTTTCTTGCAGCTGAACATCCACCCCCACAGTTCTTTGGCTACAGAAAAAAGAAATTTCTCCGTTACATTAGACGGTATTTTTGGGACGAACCTTATCTTTATAAAAAATGCTCTGATAATATGTTTCGTAGGTGTATTCAAGTGGAGGGAATACTATTCGCCTGCCACAGTTCCAGCTATGCCGGTCATTTCGCCACTTACAAAACAGTGTCTAAGGTGCTTCAGGCAGGATTCTGGTGGCCAACCATGTTCAAAGACGCCCATGCCTTCATATCCCGATGTGATGCTGATGGGGATCAGATTTTTCCCAATTTCTATCCCTTTTTCTGCAAGTGCACAGATCGAGAGTAGGAACGGGTATCGAACACAAGGAGCAGATAAGTGCACTACGAGCTATGCGAGTCTAATCAAGCTAGGACAAATGTGGGGATTTTGGGTTTTAAGATGCAAATTAACTAAACTAAGTAAAAGCAATATAAAAGCGGTGTAAGTTCAATATGAAAGAAACGCTAGGCAATAGGTAATTCGCAGAGATTCATAGATGATAAGTTTGATGATTGATTTCTATCTATGTAGGGATATGGGATGTAAGATCCGTCTAGAACACAAAACACAAATATAAGTGTTTCCACTGTCGTGGCTCCGACTCATATGATAACTTATCTAATCGCTAAACTTTTGGAATTTCCTTAGATAGTTAATCAAGCATTAAATCGAGCAAGTTCGGATAAAGTTCACTAGGTTTAGTAAATCAAATTTCGCAGTCTAAGAAACCTAGCTTGTCAGAGATTATGTCTGACGAATGATACAGCACTGTCGTGGCTCATATCAACCTTAGATCGAATCACTAGTTGTACCTTCAAGTGATTAGCATTAGCAAGTGTGAAAACCAAGACAAAGACTCTAATGATATCCCTAGTTAATTCATCAAATCATAATCAACACATGAACTATTTGAAACCCTAGAACCTAACTAGAAATCTACTCAATCATGATGCAAGTAAACAAGCACAAGTCTGAGAAAGAAATCATATTATTATGAGGAGAAAAAGGTTTAGAAATCTTCTCTATGTTGAGATACAAAGAAGGGATCTTCTCCCTAAGGAAAACAATGAGAAGGAAGTAAAACAATGGAGGATCCCTCTAAGGGAACTCCCTAGTGCGGCCCTCTCTTGTGGCTCCTCTCCTATGCGGCTCTCTATGCGTCTCCCCTCTCTAATGAGGCTAAAAAGATGTATTTATAGTGCCCTAGGTCTTCATGGGGTGGAGATTAGGTAAACGGGTCGAGAAAATCGCGGAATCGGGAAAGATGGGCCTTTGTCGGCCGAGTCGGGTCGATCGGGGTGATGGTCGGTCGAACGGGACGGTCGAGGGACGCGGATGGTGTGAAGGAAGGTCGGGTCGAACGAGGGCCTTAAAGCTCCTGTCCGACCGGGCGCGGTTGAGCGGACGCGGATGGCTGATGTTGTCCGGATTTGACTCGTCTGGACCAATCTTCAGTTAAAACGTTATATCTTCTAAACTGCTCGTCCAAATTGCATAATTCCAAGTGCATTGGAACAATAACTCATATGGATATCTTGGTACCAAGTTTCATTTAAATCCGTTGAGTTTAAGGGTCCACGCCGTTGCTTCCCGTTTGATGTACTGATGCAGTCCGATGAAGCTCTTTCGTATATATCTTCACTATAATCGTCATATCTCCAATTCTACTCGGCCAAACCGAGTGATTCCAGTTGCATTGAAAATATAACTCTTGTAGGCATCGCGGTGAAGTAGATTTGATGAAATCCATTGAGTAGAATGTTTTTAAGGCCCTTCTAAAGTTGATTCTACGTCCTGGAGCGGTCTTGAAGTCCAAATCCTGTGTTTTGCTCCAAAATGCATCTTTTGACCTGTTTATACTCTAAGTACTATAAATCCATAAAAACTACCTTTTTAGATCAAAAAGCCATTAAAATCCTTATGAAAAGCATTGTAAAACCATATAAAAAGCATGTAAAATAGAGGTATATCAGATGCCTGTCAAAGAGTGGGCAACATAAGTAAAAGGAATGAAATGCCACATAATTTCATCTCAGAAGTAGAAGTTTTCGACGTATGGGGAATAGATTTCATGGGACCTTTCCCAACATCTTTCGGTGACCAATACATTCTAGTTGCAGTGGACTATGTTTCGAAATGGGTAGAAGCAATTGCAAGCCCAACCAATGACGCCCAAGTTGTGATCAATATGTTCAAATCAGTCATTTTCCCGAGATTTGGAGTACCAAAGATTGTCATTAGTGATGGAGGCTCTCATTTCATCAACAGGATTTTCGCCAACTTTCTGAAGAAACATGGAGTGACCCACAAAGTTGCTTCACCATATCACCCTCAAACTAGTGGCCAAGTAGAGATCTCAAATAGATAACTCAAAAGTATCCTACAAAAGACTACATGAAAGACTAGAAAGGATTGGAGTGCCAAGTTAGACGATGCTCTATGGGCATACCGCACTGCTTTCAAAACACCACTGGGCACAACCCCTTTTCACCTAGTATATGGAAAAGCTTGTCACCTCCCTGTAGAGTTAGAATACAAGGCGGCTTGGGCAGTCAAAGAGCTAAACTTCAACATAAAAACAGCGGGAGAAAGACGACTCATCCAACTCAATGAACTTGATGAGATCCGCCACCTTGCCTATAAAAATTATAGAATATACAAAGCAAGGACCAAAGCTTTCCAAGATAGGAAGATCATACCAAAGACATTCGCACCAAATGATCAAGTCCTACTCTTCAATTCCCGTCTCAAATTTTTTCCCGGGAAGCTCCGTTCTAGATGGTCCGGACCCTTCACAATCAAGGAAGTTCGGCCACATGGAGCAGCTGTCCTATTGGTTCCATCCGGAGGTGAATTCACAGTAAATGGACAAAGGTTTAAGCCATATCTAGCCAACACCAAAGCACCCACCCAGTCTCAATCCCTTTGGACGATCCCCCATCAGACTAAAAAGCATTACGGTCAACCTAAAGACCTTAAACAAGCGCTGTATGGGAGGCAACCCATCAGGTAACATATTTACATTTCAGTCTTAAGTTTTAATTTCACTTTATTTTCTTTGTTTTTCTTTAGCAGGATAGGATGGATACCACAATAGTGCAAGAAAGGATTCGAAGCAACACTATGACATGCCGTCCGGGTCATCATGACCAGTCGAGCAGGGAGTCTACACCCGTGACCAGCCACCACCCTGCCACCTAGGCACTCACTCTTCATTTGGTATCCGGTGCAATGGACACCCAACTCCATTTTCTATCCTTATCCTATTTTAATGACTTTCTTTTTCTTTTCTTTTCCTCTCACCCTTAATCTGATTTGCTTTCACCGGGACGGTGCAAGTCAAGTCTGGGGGGAGTTTTATCCTTTACTAATGTATTTTTCTTTTTTTTCTTATGTTTTCATGTTTCTTTTCTTATGCTTTCATGTTTTATTGAGTCAAAACCTTAGTCGAAAACTATGACCTATCTCTATGATTCTCCGGTGTTGTGCTAACAATCTATGACCCTAGAGCGGACGTCAATTGCGGACATAAGCCTAACAGAACCTCTAACGGTGGATCGACCTACTGACTTGGCAACATCTCTAAGGTACCAGGACAATCTAACGTTAACTCCACCCTAATCAATCTAGTTTTTCTTGTCAAGGGACTTGGCATACATATGAGTCGTTCCTCACTTGATCTCAAAGGGGTATGTCCAATACAAAGTACAGTTCTCCTCTCTCTCCTCTTGGAATATATCAAAAAAAAAGAAGAAGAAGCTTTCAAGCAAAAGGAAAACGTGTAAGCAAGAGGAATGCATACGTCTGCACCTTCTTGTCTTATGGAGACCTACCAAAAACAAGGAACGAGCAAAAGACTTATCCTGTGTTAACCTTATTCAAAAGGAAGAAGGATCGATAGAAAAAATAAAATGATACCCTAGAAAAGTAGGGAAAGATCGATCCTTCAAAAGAAGAGAAGAAGAGAGAGAGAGGAAAAGAACTCAAATGATTCAAAAGGACTATCCTGGAGAGACTCAAATGGGTAAGAACAAGTACTTAATGATCGATATTCCCTTGATAAAGACCGCACGTTTTAAATTTATGCAAGGAGTTAACAATAGAAAGTTTGGAGTGCTGGATGAGGCTAGTCGAGTTTGGTATGGTTCGCTAAGCTTGTCGAGCATTATGTGAAGCTAGTCTAACATTGGTTATGTTTTTAGTGGAATACAGGAAAGGAAGCCACCACAAGTTTCTCAAAAGGATAAGGGAGATTTCATGTTTTCAAACCTCTTTCTCTGATTTGGATTCTATTTGCTTGGGAACAAGCAAAGATCTAAGTCTGGGGGAGTTGATATACCTCTATTTTGTACGCTTTTCATACGGTTTTACAATGCTTTTTTATAAGGTTTTCAAAGGCTTTTTGATCTAAAAATGTAGTTTTAGTGGATTTATAGTACTAAGAGTCTAAACAGGTCGAAAGATGCATTTTGGAGCAAAACCACAGGATTTGGACTTTATACCGCTCCGCAACACAGCATCAACTTTGAAGGAGCCTTAAAAATATTCTACTCAATGTATTTCACCAAAGCCAATTTTCCGCGATGACTACGTGAGTTAGCTTTGCAATGCAACTGGAATCACTCAGTTTGGCCGAGTAGAATTGGAGATATGACGATTATAGTGAAGATATATACGAAAGAGCTTTATCGGACTGCAACAGTGCATCAAACGGGAAGCAACGGCATGGACTCTTAAACTCAACGGATTTCAATGAAACTCTTCACCAAGATAGCCATATGAGTTACTGTTCCAATGCAGTTGGAATTATGCAATTTGGACGAGCAGTGTAGAATATATCACGTTTTAACTGAAGACTGGTCCAGACGAGCCAGAACCGGACCCATCACTATCCCGCATCCCGGTAGACCGCGCCCGGTCGGACATGAGCTTTAAGGCCCTCGTCCGACCCGACCTTCCTTCACGCCATCCAAGTCCCGCTTGACCGCGCCCGTTTGGACAGGAGCTTTAAGGCCCTCGTCCGACCCGACTTCTCTTCACCACTCGATACGCGCTCGACCGTCCCGCTCAACCGTCCCGCTCAACCGCCCCGACGTCCTGACCGACCGCTCGACCATGCCGCTCGATTGACCGTCACCCCGATCGACCCGACTCGGCCGACAAAGGCCCATCTTTCTCGATTCCGCGATTTTCTCGACCCCATGAAGACCTAGGACTATAAATACACCTTTTTAGCCTCTCTAGAGAAGGGAGCCGCATATTATTTCACAGTTTTTACTAGTTTTGTTCTTAGAGAATTCAAGGAGAGGATCTCTCCTCCTTACCACAATTTGGAGAATTTTTCTGAACCTCTATCTTATATTTATGCTTTCTTCATCATGCTTCTGTGTTGTTACTTTGATTATGTCTGAGTAATTCACTTGTTAGGTCGTGGGTTTATAAAAGAGTTCATGATTTATTAGGGTTCTAAATCAAATTAGGGGCTCATCACTTTAGATCTTCACATTTGCTTAATCTCATTGCTGCATGCTTTTCTGATCAACTAGCATCATATCCTAGGTTTAATATACTCTCCAAAAGCTTGCTATATAACCGGAACTAGTATTTGGTGGGCAACACTTCATAGACTGCGAAAGTTGATCTATGCGGGGTTGTGAACAATTAAGACCTGGACGAATTAATGCTTGCTTAACAATCTAAGGACTGTCCAAAAGTTTAGCGATTAGGTTAGTTAACAAAGAGGTCGGAGCCACGACAGTGGGATGACCTTACATCCGTGTTCTAAGTTCTAGACGGTACCCAATAACCCCCCCTAATAGATTGATTTAACCTAGTAATCTTGAATCTCTGCGAGTCCGCCCATTGCCTAGCGCTTTCCTATCTTGATCTTTTACCGCTCTTACATCGCTTTCATTTAGTTTAGTTAGCTATTTCACAAACCAAAACCAAAACCTTCCTCTTGTCCTAGCTAAGTCGGAATTACATAATTTGTAGTGCACTTATCTGCTCCTTGTGTTCGATACCCGTTGCTACTCTCGATCTGTGCACTTGTAGAATTAGGGTAGAAATTGTGAAAACCTGATCCGCAATCACGCGGCTCCAGCTCAGGGTAGAGATGACTTGATTGTGGGGCTACTGACGCAGCTTTTGGCACGTCTTCCGCAGGCGGTTCCACAGCAGGCCCCGGGTGCACCTCAAGTGGTCGGGGCACAAGTGGGTGCCGGTTTTGCTGGGCAGCATGGAGCTGCAGTTGTTGGGCATCCGCCTTATCTAGAGATGATGAGGGAGATGCAGAGGATCGGGACACCGTTCTTCGAGGGCAGAGGTGCGCCCGAGGAGGCCGATGAGTGGCGGCAGAGACTAAAGCGGAACTTCAGTTCGGTCAGGTGCCCAGAGGGGTATCGGGTGGAGTTGGCTGTGCAATACCTTGGCGGAGATGCTCATTTGTGGTGGAGGTCTGTCGTGACTCGGAGGGCAGTGTGGACTTGGAGCGAATTCCTACCGGAGTTCAGCCCCAAGTATTTCCCTCAGGAGGCTCGAGACAGATTCCAGTTGATGTTCATGGCATTGACTCAGGGAGAGAGGTCCGTACGGGAGTATGACGCTGAGTTCGACAAACTCGTGGCGTATACTAGTTTCTGTTTTGAGGGCGAGCGGAGTCTGATGTCGAGGTTCCTACAGGGTCTTCGGACGAGCATCAGGACTCAGTGCAGAGGTAGTATGTACACCACGAGAGCAGAGTTAGTGAAGCTAGCAGCTTCTATTGAGGAGGATCTGCGAGAGAAGGTGGGCTCAGCAGTTGTTCCAGCTGCAGTTGTCCCTGCTACCCAGCCGAGGGGCCAGCAGCAGCAGCAGCGCAAGAGTTTTGGGCCTGGTTCTGGTAGGGGTGGCAAGCCTACGCAGGGCCAGAAGAGGAGAGCATATGAGATGTCTGAGAGCATACACAGTATTTGTGGCAGTTGATATGGTTGTAGGAGTACAGAGCACAGGGTGGCCACTTGTCCCAAGAGGGAGGCATCCAAGGATGCCAAGGTGTGTTTTTACTGCAGGGAGTCGGGGCATATCAGGCCGATGTGTCCCAAGTTGCAGCAGATGTCAGTGGCGGCGATTCAGCCATTAGCGATTCAGTCAGCAGGGCAGATCGCAGCATTACAGCCGTTGGGTCAGACTGGAGGAGTGGTGCATGTGTACTCTTCGTCGGCAGAGTTGGGCCTGACGAGTCAGTCAGGCCAGATCAGAGGTAAAATCTTTGACTCAGACTTGTAAATTCTTAGTGGTAGAATTTTGGTGTTGTCTGTTTCTTTTCTTTTACTGTGATAGAGTTAGGAGTTCTCAACACCAGTGGTTTGTGTAGGGACCTTGTTAGTAGGCGGTGTGGAGTCTCATGATTTGTTTGACTCGGGGGGCATCCAATTGCTTCATTACTCTGGAGGGTGCCGCGAGTAGAGGCATCCAGAGTAGCGCTGGGGAGCGTGCAGGCACGGTTATGGTGGCCGGTGGAGGATTCCTGGTTACTTTGGGCCGTGCTAGGGCAGTTGATGTGCAGATTGCGGGGCAGTCGATGCTAGCAGACTTAGTCATTAGTCCCGTGCAGCTATATGACGTTATTTTGGGGATGGACTGGGTGTCCTATCACCGGGTCCATCCGGATTGCTACAGAGGTAGAGTAGCGTTTGAGCGGGATGCAGGGAAGTTGGTTTACCAGGGAGTGAGACCGACTTTAGGGACTCTTGTGATCTCGGCTATTCAAGCAGAGCAGATGATAGAGCGAGGCTGAGTGGCTTATTTAGCAACGATCACTATGACGGAGCCCAGTGGTGAGGTGGCTTTGGGGGATATTCAGGTTGTCCGGGAGTTTGAGGATGTGTTTCGTTCGCTGAAGGGATTGTCACCATCTCGGTCAGACCCTTTCACGATTTTCTGCATAGGGAGTTTTTGTGGATCCGGCTAAGATTGAGGCTATCAGGGATTGGCCTAGACCGAATAGTGCTACCGAGATCAGGAGTTTTCTGGGTTTAGCAGGCTACTACAGGAGGTTCGTCAAGGGCTTTGCGGGTATGTCTCAGCTGATGACGAGGTTGATGGGCAAGGATGTGCCATTTGTTTGGTCGCAGGAATGCGAGGAGAGCTTTGGGAAGCTCAAGGAGGTGTTGACTAGTACTCCAGTGTTGGCATTACCCGATCCGGGGAAGCCTTATGTGGTGTATATAGATGAATCAGGAGTTGGTCTGGGTTGTGTATTGATGCAGGAGGGCAGAGTGATTGCCTATGCTTCGAGGCAGTTGCAGGGCAGTGAGCGCAACCGCCCTACACATGATCTTGAGTTGGGAGCAGTGGTCTTTGCACTCAATATTTGGAGGTCCTATCTTTATGGCGGTACAGTTGATGCGGGATAAGCTTTTCCCAATTTCTATCCCTTTTCTGCAAGTGCACGGATCGAGAGCAGTAACGGGTATATCGAACACAAGGACCAGTTAGTGCACTACAAGGTATGAGATTGAGATTTAGCTAGGAAAGCAATATGAGTTTGGTTGTTGTCACGATTAAAGCAAGTAAAGTAAGCAAGTAAATCAATGGATGGAAGGCGCTGAGCAATAGGATAATCGCGGGATGAGTGATTCAAGCAAGCAAGTTTGACTTGTTAGGCTTTTAAGAATGTGTACCACCTAGAACTCAAGACACTAATTTAGATCTTTCCACTTCCGTGGCTCCGACCCCTATGTTGATCTATCTAATCGCTAAACTTTCGGTATGTCCTTAGATAATCAAACAAGCATTAATTCGATCAAGTCTCGATTGTTCACAACCTCTAGTAAATCAACTTCCGCAGTCTAAGAGAGATTGCCCACCAAATACTAGTTCAGGCGAATGATTCATCACTTCCGTGGCTCAAATCTACCTAGGATCATATGTTGATTGGCCAGATCAACACCAAGCAATGAACACAAGCAAAGGTGAAGAGTTTATGTAAACCCTAATTCTATATATCGATTGTCAAGCAAGCATGAACACTATCCTTTGATTTCCTATCACTTAACAAGGTAACTACTCAGACATAGAGAAGGAAATCGAATTCATATTCATAAGAACAGAGATCCGAGATCCTCTCTTGAAGGAGACAATGAAAGAAAGCAAAAAATATAAGAAATTTTATTGAAAATAATATGTTTTGTATCTCTATGTGTGGCTCTCTCTTTTACAAGGCTAAAAAGATGTATTTATAATGCTTCAGAAGTTGAAGGGCGGCTTGACCTAGGTCTTGGTCGAAACATAAGAGGCGGTGTAAGTTTGGACTTGAAAACGTGCAAAACGGGCTTTGGAAACGAGCCGGGTCGAGCGGGACACGTCGTGGTCGAGCGGAGCGGTCAACCGGTCGGTCAAGATGGCATATGGGTCGAGCGGGGCGTTCGAGCGGTAGGTCGGGATGGTGGTCGGGCGAGCTGGGCGGTCGAGCGCGCACGGGATGGCGAAAAGAAGTCGGGTCGGACGGGAGCCTTGGAGTCCCTGTCCGACCGGCTTCGGTCGACCGGATGGTCATCGTCAGGAAGGAAGGTCGGGTCGGACGAGGGCCATGGATTCCCTGTTCGACCGGCCTCGGTCGAGCGGCTTTGATGATGTCCGGTTTTCGGCTCTTTTGACACTCTTCACGAAAACGATCATATCTCCCATTCTACATGGCCAAATTGCATGATTCCAATTGCGTTGGAAAGCTAACTCACGTAGGAATCGCGGCAAACTGGTTTTGGTGAAATCCATTGAGTAGAATGGTTTTTAGGCTCCTCCAAAGTGAAAGATAGTGCATGAGGCTGCTTTGAGGACCTTTTCCTTTGTTTTGCTCCAAATTGCATCTTTTGACCTGAAATGACTCTTGGCACTATATATGCATAAAAACTACCTTTTAAAGCAAAAAGCCATGGTAAAACCATGCATAAAGTATATAAAAATGATGTAATAAGAGTGTAAAATAGAGGTATATCAACAGTGCAGATCTTTACAGATCACAAAAGTCTGCAGCATATCTTTACTCAGCCTTTGCGGAATGCGAGGCAGACGCGTTGGGTGGAGTTCCTGGCGGATTATGATTTGGACATTGTCAATCACCCAGGTAAGGCCAACTTGGTGGCAGATGCGTTGAGTCGACGGAGGGTGGATTCAGCTAGAGAGCAGGATGTGGAGGCTTTGGTCAGCGAGATTACTACATTGCGTCTTTGTGCTATTTCAGAGGAGCCTTTGGGTTTGGAGGCAGCTGACCAGGCAGACTTACTCAGTAGGATCAGGGTGGCTTAGTAGAGTGATCAGAGTTTGATTGATGCATCGCAGGCAGCTGGTTCTGAGTATCAGGTCTCAGCGAATGGGACTATCTTGGTTCGTGGACGGGTTTGTGTACCCAAGGTTGAGGAGTTTCGACAGGAGGTTTTGAGAGAGGCTCATGCGAGCAAATTCTCGATTCATCTGTACGCGACCAAGATGTACCGCGACCTCAAACGGTATTATCATTGGGTCGGGATGAAGAGAGATGTGGCAGATTGGGTAGCGAGGTGCAACACTTGTTCGTTGGTCAAGGCAGAGCATTAGGTTCCTAGTGGTGTTCTGCAGAGTCTACCCATTCCAGAGTGGAAGTGGGACATGATCACGATGGACTTTGTCGTGGGATTCCTTATCTCACGGGCATTTGATGCGATTTGGGTCATTGTGGATCGTTGACCAAGTCAGCGCATTTCTTGGCCATCAAGAAGACAAATGGAGCGTCTGTTTTGGCTAGGAAGTTTGTGCGGGAGATTGTGAGGCTGCACGGAGTGCCAGACAGTATTGTGTCGGATAGAGATCCGAGATTTGCCTCAGAGTTTTGGAAGGCATTTCATAAAGAGATGGGCACTAAGGTGGATATGAGTACAGCTTATCATCCACAGGCATATGGGCAGTCAGAGAGGACTATCCATACCTTAGAGGATTTGCTGAGGATGTGTGTGTTGGATTGGGGTGGCCATTGGGCTGATCATCTGTGTTTGGCAGAGTTTGCCTACAACAACAGTTTTCAGTCTAGTATTGGCATGGCCCATTATAAGGCTTTGTATGGGAGGCCATGCAGGACACCGTAATCCTGGACCCAAGTGGGGGAGCGCAGCATGTTTGGAGCTACCTTTGTTCTAGAAACGACGGAGAAGATCCATGTTTTGAGGATGAACATGAAGGAGGCTCAGGATAGGCAGAAGAGTTATGCCGATAGGCGGAGACGTGAGCTTGAGTTGCAGGTGGGAGATAGATTGTATCTCAAGATGGCTATGTTGAGGGGCCCTAACAGGTCCATAGCAGAGAACAAGCTCTGTCCGCATTTTATGGGTCCGTTTCTAGTGGTGGAGCGAGTCGGACCAGTGGCATATCTGTTGGAGTTGCCACCGATTATGAGCGCCTTTCACAAGGTGTTTCATGTTTCGATGTTGAGGAGGTGTTTGCATCCTTCAAAGGAGTTAGTGGTTGAGATTCCAGTGGATCTTCAGCCAAATATGACGGTTCCGGCGGTTCCTGTGAGGATTCTCGAGAGGAGAGTCAAGGTTCAGCGGAACAAGAGGGTGTAATTGTTGAGAGTCTTGTGGGACTGTAGTGGCACAGACGAGCAGCCTTGGGTGCCAGAGGCAAAGATGAAGCTGAAGTTCGGAAAGTGGTTCGACAAGCAGGCTGTGGAGTGAGCTCCTTCATCTTTGTAGTCCCAGTGTTTGTTGTTGTTGTTGGTTGGGCTGATGTATTTTCGTTTTCGTTGTACGATATACATTTTTGAGTTATATGAGATGGAGTTTTGCCTCATATTTTGTTATGTGTTTGGATGTTACAAGTTTTGTTGACCAGTTTGAGTCGTGAGACAATTCTAGTCATATATGTTATAGGCGTTTCAGAATTATTACTCATTACGGTTCTAGAGACAGGGTGGGTTCCTAGAGGAGATATGGTGGATCTCCGGTAGACTTATATGGGAGGGTCGCTACCTCAGTATAAGTGGTTGTTTTGGTTACATATTGTGACATGGTGGGTCGCAATATTAGTATCGAGAGATAGGGTGGATCTCTAGAGGGAATATGGTGGATCTCCAGTTATGTTTTTAGAGTGGTTGTGATGAGTGGGAGTAATAATGTCTACAAACGTGCATATAACAAAGGACTAAATGTGAGTTTACGAGATTAGTGGAGGATCTCTTATGTTCGGTTTGTTGGGGCCGGATTTTGTGGTCTTTGGTAGACACGTTGTGTTGGGATTCGAGGACGAATCATGTCTAGTGGGGGAGAATTATAACATCCGTAAACCGAAAAGTACTGTTTTGGGAGTGGTGTTGAGCGACACCAAGTGATCAGGTGTTGTTTGCATATGTTATGCAAGGTATTAATTTCTGGGTTGGCTGTACATGTTCTTGTTTGATTGTTGTGCGGTCGGTTTAGAGGTTAAGTCGTCCTTGTGTTAATATTTGTAAAACCAGCGCCTGGTTAGTTGGTGTCGAGCGACACTAGGAGAGTGTCGGTCGACATCGGTTAGCGAAATTGATTGCGGTTTAATTTGATTTTTGCTCGGTTCAGTGGGTCGACACCGGTTATGGTGAAATTGAGCTGGTTCGATTTAAGTTGCCGGTTCGGGCCGGTTTAGGGGTGGAAACCCTATTTCTCGAGATAAAAGAGGTGCAGCCGTATTTTGAGCACAGTTTTCAAGGTGAAAAAGTTTCAGAGAAGAAACAAGGCGAATTGGGAGATTTCTGGAGTTTTGGGATCGGATTACTGTTCATCGCTACACTGTTCATCGCAGTACTGTTCATCATCTCTCTTTTTCCCCCTTTAAACGCTTGTCAAGGTGAGTGCATGACCGTAGGCTCGCAAATAATGAGATTTGTGAAAGTGGATTGTTGAATGGTTGAGTTTATGTGATTTTCGTGATTGTTTATGTGTTAATTGTGTCTTAGATCTAGTTTTGTGTTGCGATTATGTGATTTGGGTGTTTTTGTGCTTGAAATTAATCGAACTGTCGATCTCCAGGATTGGTATCGAATGATTCAAATCGTGTCTCGGTCGACACCAACCGAACGAGTGTCGAACGACACAAAGCTTGTGTCGGTCGACATTGGCCGGTCAAATCCGGTTATGTGGCGAATTGATTTAATCAATTGGAATAAGTGGTTTAATCTGGTTAACTCGGTTCAATTAGATTTAAGTGGTTTAATTCGTATTTAATTACTAAATGGTGGAGTTAATTAATGAAATGGTTTAAAAATAATTGTGGTAATTATTTTAATTGTGAAAGATTATTATTTAATTATGGGAATTATTTAGTAATGAAAATAATTATTTTGATAATTGTGGAAAGTAATTGGCCTGTAGGCGGGGTGATTGTCTCATTAAGTATTTATGAAATACTTACGCATTTCTTATAACTATGTGATGCAGGTAAAAAGAAAGTGTGACCGCGGAATGAGGCCGAGGTATGAAGAGGACGATAGGATACTGGTGTTGTTTATTCTTATGTGGCTAGCAAACCGTTTTTAGGTTGTTTGATTTATTATGGCAAACCCGGTGTTTAGGTTGCAAGTATTTATTATTTTGGAATTTGAATTTGGTTGTTTGATTTAATACTTATTTACTGATTTATTTAATTGAGTTTTTCCGCACTTGACTAAAAAACAAAAAAAGCTTGGTTGTTTCATTTTGGTATCAGAGCCTAGACGGTTTTAGGACTACTAGAATTGGTTGATCTGGACTATGTGTTTATTGATTAATTGTGGTTTAGTCAGTAGTAGTCTAGTATCATCCTCTCTCGGTCTTCCAGTATTCCGCGGTGAGTTGTGTTTGTGGTTTGTTTTGGCGTTTGTCTAGTTTGCTCATCTACAATGCTTGGTTGTTTCAGTAAGGGTACTCACCGAATTCACCAGCGAAACCGTCTTAAGCAGCGGCACGGTTCGCCTATCCTTTTATGTCGGCGACATCTCCAAGATGGTGAAATTCACGGTCATGGATAAACCCGCAATATACATTGCGATCCTAGGTACTCCCTGGATCCACGAGATGAAAGCTGTGGTCTCAACCTTCCGTCAATGCCTCAAATATCCAACGCCTTTGGGAATTTTCACCCTTCGTGGAAACCAAAGACTGTCGAGATTATGCTTCCTACGTGAACGAAAGCTTCTCTCCTCGTCGTCATGCATGATCAACCAAGAGCTGGATCCGCGATTACGACACCATCAAAGACCTAAACCTGCTCTCGTCGACAAACTAGAAAGGTGTGTTGGTATTGGCATAGATCTGGACGGCGACATTAGAACCGAACTGATGGCCCTACTTAAAGAAGTGTGCATCTCTTTTCTTGGTCGATGGAGGATATGCAAAGGAGAGACCCGAACATCACTTCACAAGAGCTAAATGTTGATCGTACTTTCAAAAGAATCAAGCAAAAACGACGCAAGCTCGGAGCGGATAAGGCGCAAGCAGTCAATGAAGAAGTCGAGAAGCTGTTAAAAGCCGGATCGATCGCCAAGGTGAAATACCCTGAATGGCTAGCAAATCCCGTCGTTGTGAAGAAAAACAACGGGAATTGGAGAGTATGTGTAGATTTCACAGATCTGAACAAGGCTTGTCCGAAAGACAGCTTTCCACTCCCCCATTCCGGATATAACCAAATATTCATGCATCCGGACGATTGAGAAAAGACTGCCTTCATCATCGATCGCGGCACCTACTGCTACAAAGTCATGCCCTTCGGCTTGAAGAACGCAGGCGGAACTTACCAAAGACTGGTGAATAAGATGTTTGCCGAACAACTCGGCAATAATATGGAGGTCTACATTGACGACATGTTGGTGAAATCAACTAAAGCTCAGGATCACGTCAACCACCTTCGCGATTGCTTTCGCGTCTTGGCGAAATACGGAATGAAGCTGAATCCGGTGAAATGCAAATTCGCCGTGACTTCCGGTGAATTCCTCGGCTACATCGTAACACAACGAGGCATCAAAGCGAACCCAAAGCAGATATCGGCAATCCTGGATCTTCCCTCCCTGAAAACCTTGAAGGAAGTTCAGAGACTTACCGGACGAATCACCGTGCTAAACAGGTTCATCTCGCGTTTAAGTGATAAATGTCTCCCCTTCTATCAACTATTGCGCAGCAACAAGAAGTTTGAATGGGATGAGAAGTGCGCAGAGGCATTCAGCCAGCTGAAGGAATACCTCACCACCACTCCGCCAGTGCTTGCAAAGCCTCAGGAAGGCGAGACGCTACTCCAATACATCGCTATATCCAGCACAGCAGGTAGCGGTGTACTCGTTCAGGAAGATCGAGGCGAGTAGAAGCCCATCTTTTACTTCAGCAAAACTCTCGACGGCGCCGAGACAAGATATCCTACTCTCGAGAAGTTGGCCCTCGCAGTGGTCATTTCGGCAAGTAAACATAGGCCATATTTCCAGTCTCACGCAATTGTCGTCCTCACCGGTCAACCGCTGCGCCATATCCTTCACGGCCCAAACCAATCTGGCCGTATGGTCAGGTGGGCTGTGAAACAATTGGAGTACGACATCGTGTATAAAAGTCGAACCAGCGCGAAGTCACAAGTTCTCACCTGAGCTCGGCACCCGCGAAATCGATTACACTCCCAAGTTGCTTTTGCATGTCGACGGAGCATCCTCCAAGAAAGAGTCCGGTGTCGGCATCCGGCTCGTCTCTCCTATGGGCGAGATCCTCGAACAGTCCTTCAAGTTAAGTTTCCCGGCATCAAACAATGAGGCCGAGTATGAAGCACTTCTCGCCGGACTTCGCTTAGCCCAAGAGATCGGTGCCGAGAACGTGCATGCTTTTTGCGACTCTCAACTCGTCACTAAGAAATTTAGTGAAGACTACGAAGCTAAAGATGATCGAATGGACGCATACCTCAAGGTGGCAAAAGACCTATCCAAGGAGTTAAAGTTGTTCGAGTTAACCAAGATCCCTCGTGCCGAGAACACAAAAGCCGACGCTCTCGCCGCTTTAGCTTCGATGACCGACTCGACATTACGGTGAACGATCCCCGTCTAGGTGATCGAACAACCAACCATCCAACTCCCTAAAAGAGCATTCATCATGGAAATAGCTTGGGAAGACGAGGAAGACGAGCCATTGACTCCTGAACCCGAGGAAGCTGAACCTCGCCCATGGCAAGACAAGATCAAATATTATCTCGTCAACGGGACGGTTTTGGACAATCGTTGGGCAGCTCGTTTCTTGCGCCGAAAGGCTGCTTTTTCTTCCTTCGAGATGGTGAACTATTTCGGTGGACCGCAAACAAAGTTGTCTTACGGTGTTGTGAGGAGACCCATGCCAAGAACGTGATGGTTGAAACTCATGAAGGAGCTGGAGGAAACCATGCCGGCGGGAGATCTCTTGCCCTAAATATAAAAAAAAGGTCTCCATTGCCTGTCAGAGATACGTGCCGATCATCAATGCCCCAATGCAAGAGCTCCAAGCCTCCATTGCCGGGATCGTTGCCCCATGCCACGATCCAGGCAATGTGCTTAACTCCTGATCGTCACCGAGTACTTTACCAAGTGGGTAGAAGCTAAAGCATACATAAATCCCACAGCTCGCGATGTGCAAAACTTCGTCAGGCAATACATCATATGCCGACACGGCTTGCCGTATGAAATCGTCACTAATAACCGCGGCCGATTCATCGCGGCGAGCTTCCGCGAGTTCTCCGCGAACTGGAACATCAAGCTCGCATAGTCCACCCCGAGATACCCCCAGCCAATGGGCAGGCCAAAGCAACAAACAAGACAATCGTCGAAGACATGAAGAAAAGACTCGAGGGGTACAAAGGAGCATGGGCGGATGAACTCGACGGAGTGCTTTGGTCCCAACGCACAACACCCATGTCGGGAACAGGTTTAACTCCTTTCTCTCTATCTCATGGTTGAGGAGAGTTACGTCCTGCCGAGCTACATGTTTCGAGTCTACGTCGATCTCTAATGCCCCACAACCCGACACTGAATGACTAGGCGCTTCTCGATAATCTCGACCATGCCGAGGAGCTAAGAGATCGCGCCTTCTTGCGAATGCAAAATTACCAGCACCAATTATCAAGGTACTACTCCAAGAAGGTTCACAACCGTCGCTTTGCACTGCACGATCTCGTCCTCAAGAAGGTCCACGACTTCACCAAACCTGAGCATGCTGGCAAATTCGGTTTTCATTGGGAAGGACCATTCCGCATCACGAGAATCGTCAAACCGGGAGTCTACGAGCTCGAAGATGAACAAGGAAGAGTGTTCCCCTGTTCGTGGAACTCCATGAGCGTAGATACGTTCATTGCATGAACAATTGTAATGAACTACGAATGGCTTGATCCCGGCTTGGGTACATAGGCAACCTTTCACCAAGATCCAGCTATAACTTAATAAAAATAAAAAGCTGTTTTTATTTTTATTAATTCGCTCGTGCGCGCGCAAATTCCTAGCAAGAATCTTTTTCTGAACCTTGAAGGCATTTGGTCTCGGCAGAAAATTCCGAGCAAGAATTTCCTGTTCGACTTAGGTTAAAACATATGTTTTTGGTGTGCCTAGTGAACTTGGCAAAATCAAGAGTCATAAAATTCTTTTAGCACTCGGTAAATTAATGAGTCTCAACGCCTCTGGAAATCGGCAGTGTAATGAGTCTTTGTCTATGAGCTCGGCAAAGTGAGTCTCAAACCTACTCGACGTTCTGGCCAAACGTTCGACCGCACCCTGCACCCCCTTTGTGGACTGATCATCCACAATTCTCTAAGAATGTGCATTAAAAGCCGAGAGCACACATAACTCGTGTGACCCTAAGCCATATGGGCAAGAAATATCGCTATCTTGTTAATGGTATTCGACTAATCAGACGTAGGTGTAATTCGAAATTCTAGACTTCGTCTCCATTATAGACCTAAAGTTCTCCTGCAAGCTGATGGAGGCTGTGTTTGCTTCCTAAGATGATAAATTTATAACCCAACCAATGGAGAGCTGCAAGTGCACATCAGTAGTATAGTCGGGGTCGAACACAAGGAGATGTGACTTCACTTCAAACCTATGGATGATTGAATAAGAGCTAGAACAAAAATAAGAGATTGTTGTAGATGTTGTGAACCTAAAAGACAAAAGAAAACAAAAAAAAAGTAAGTAAATAAGATTGTAAACAATTAAAAGAAAGAGTTAGGCAAAGGATAATCTTTGGAAACATTCAATGAAATGACATAAAATTGCTTAGGATATCATTAGAAACTGCCTTGAACTCATAACACTATTGAAATGACATAAGCTTGCTTTCGTGGCTCCAACCACTATGTTTAATCAACCTAATAGACTCAAATTTCGATGGTTATTACAAGTTGAAAACATGCATAAAAGATGTTCAAGTTATGATTGTTCACTAAGTCCCTTAAGTCAACTTTTGGTTGCTTAAGATATTAGCTCATCAAATACTAGATCTGGCAATACAACAAGTTTTTGGAGAGTGTATCAACCTTAGATCAGAACACTAGGCGCGCTTTCCTAGCAACGCAGCATTATAATTAGGTAAAGATGAAGAACCATTAGATAAAATCTCATATTTGAGCAATCATATTGTCAAAATCATGTCATGAAACCATTGATCTCCTCGGCCTAACGAAGGATCTACTCGGACATGATGCAAACAAACAAGCAAGACATGATTGAACGCATTGTGAAAGTATTAAAAGAGATAAGGGATGAAGAAAACTTCTCTGTTGATGAACAAAGTCGATCTCCCTTGATAAGCGGATCCAACGTACAAAAGAAAAGGAAAAGAAAAGATAAAGTACAAGGATTTTGTGCAAGTGCAAAGGCTTAAGGGGCGCCTCCTTCTTCTTCCTTACGGCGGACCTCCTAGGGCTTCTCTCCTTGACGGCTACTATCCTCTTTTACACAAGCACAACCTTTCGCAGAGGCTAAAAACAAGTATTTATAGGGTAACGGTCGACTAGGGTTTTAATGTGCCGGATAAGGAAACTTTTTGGTGAGCCGGGCTTGATGTTTTGCGACGTTTATGGGCCGAGATCAATGCAGGGAAACCACAAAAAACAGGCTAGGCCTATGTTAAGTTGAGCCAAGGCCTAAACCATGGAAGTCCGGCCCGTGGGTTACACCAGATCTCTGTGGGCTTCATTTCCTCGCTAGACGGACATGACTTGGGAAAAAAAGGTTTCTTCCTGATATAAATTCCAAATGACTTCATTCCACTTCTCGTGAAGCATGACTCAATTATCTATCCAGAAAGACCAAGATAATGATTTTTGGACGTCGGAAAGACCTTCTAACGTGGCCATATTTATGATGCTCATGTTCTGTCCGATTGCGGAAATCGGACACTTGGGGTTTTATTGATGCTCTTGACTTGGAAACTTGCATGGATCATGGTTTGAGGCTATTTTGCTCCATTTTGTATCCTTTTTGATGTTTTAACCTACAAAGACTCTAAATCCAACAAATACAAGAAAACTACCTCTAAAGACATAAAACCTTAATGAATATACTTAAAAACATAATAAAATAGTAAAGAAAAACATGTAAAATATGGTTATATCACAAGCAGATCTAATAAGCAATGATTGGTGTCTCTACATGAGAATGGTGACGAGCTGCGTAGCATCGCATCTCGTCACGACGCATTCCATTACATTTGACCGTACCAAGTTATCCCTGCAAGTTGAATCATCTATCTAAAGTCGACTAGATATGTGTATCATTTCAGCTGGTTGATAACATAGAGCACCTCATTAAAAGACATAGTCTAAAGCTGGATAGGTTCAATGCAAGAAACTATCAACTATGTCTAAGTCGCGATACTCATCTCGCGATAGGTCGAAAAGATGAACATTATAAAGTAAAGTAAGTACTTAAGCATTTAAATCCAAACAGCATACGGATTAAAACCCTCCCGGGCAATGTTATTACTTCGGCGTAAATTGTCGGGATAAGTAAAATCCTAAAAAAGCACAGGAAGAAGATGGACGCCTAAGCAGCCCTGGTCTAGGAAGCATCCAGACCCGTCCCCATCTCGGCACCCGCACTCTCTCGGTGGCGAAGCACCAGTCATCTACTCGGCAAGAGTTGGCCTGACAATATGATACATCGGCCTATATAACTCAAAGTTCGTCAGGGTAACCAATTAGTTATAAAAGCAAAAACCATCAAGACAAAATCGAAGCTCTAACTTGCATGGCGTCGCATAGTCATTGGCGCCGATCACGATCTCGTCAATCTTGTCCCTGGCAGCCTTGCTCTCTTCCACTTTACGCTCAAGCTTCTCGATCACCGCGTCAAAATCCTGAGCGACATCTCTCGTTTTCCGCACGTAGTCGAGCAGCGCCTCGTCGACCCCAATTTTGACCACGGCCGCATCCACCGCATCACGCTGCGTCATGAAAGCACTTAGGCGCGCTAGTGGCGGAGCATACCACTCTTGCGCGTCGTCAAAGACTCGGGTGGCAACCGACTGGACCAACTCTTCGCGAGATCAGCATCGAGATGAAATTTCTCCTCAAGGTTGGCAACTTGGGCACGCAGGTTCACCAGCTCGTCCTGGAGATCAAAGTCTTCAAGATCTCGCGGTTGAGGGGCTCAACCTTCCTCTTAAGCGCGACCTTTTCGAGCTCCAGGCGCTCGACCCTCGCGTCGACATCTTGAGCCCTTGTCTGCTCCAGCCGCATCTTCTCAATCTACAGGCACACACCCTTGAACATGTCACCATACCTCTGAGTCCTCGCAGCAAATGTGCCCGCAGACTTGACGAGATCTTCAGAGGCCTCGGCAAACTCCTTCTAAAGCTCAACCGCCTTGAGAGAGACCCCCCATTGAGGGTTAGGTTTGCAGTTCCAGACCAACCTGGCACTGAACTCTCTGTTGTACATGAAAGGCCCGTTCCCCATCCACTCCATATTTATCCAGTTCGGGTTGGGAGCCTCGACATCGACATTCTCAACCTTGAGCTTGGGGAAACCGCTCTCCACGCCACGGTCGAACTCGGCAGAAAGATCATCACCTCCTGGTTGATGAGACGGATCCGCCGAACCATTCGGGGGAGGAAAGTCATCACCTCCAATAGGAACATCATAACACATCTCGGCATGAGACGCTGACGCCTTCTCCTTAGCCGTTTTTTCAAGCTTAGCCTTCTTCAGGGCAGCAGCAGCCCTGCAAACATGATGAAACACCTGAATCGTCAGTAATAAGCGTTAAACAAGATAGTTAAGTCAAGTCGTCGAAAGACTTACTTCGTCCTTGGAACGATGGAAGAAGTCGTACGCTTGAATGATAATCAGGTGATGAGCGGGAGCAGTCACTCATGGTTCTGCCGCCGTCAGAACTCTCTTCTCCTCCGCCGTTATCGATCCCAACTTCAGTCGACCCCAGATCTCCGGCCGATTTTTCCAATTCCAAATCGACACTTCTTGTCCCTTCCATCTTTTCTAGAATCCGAAACTGACACTTTTTCGACGACAAATAATGACCGAACGAAGAACGAAGAACAAGAAGAAGAAGAAGTCGAGAGAGAAGACGAGACTCAACGAATTTGAGAGAGACAAAGAGAGGGAAGGAGGAAAGATCCGAGACACGAAATGAGATGGAGTCGCGATTAAGGAAGTTTTAAATTTTGCGGTTTCAATTTCAGATTATACCCAGTTTAGATCCAAAATAGTTGGTTGGATCGGGTTATATCCAGGTATAACCTGTATTTTTTCCAATAAAGACTGGGCAATCAGTAATTTACTTACTTTTCGAATTAAAAATAATTGAAAACTAAATTCATTTTATAACGGGGAGATATGAGATTGGCTTTACAGATATAGGGACTTCCGAGCCTTTTTCCCACTTGATACGAGACATAGTATGTCGTGTCCCTCTCTTCTAAAAACGAATCACTTATATCCCCATTTAATCTTCATACCCATGAAGAAGCGAATTGACGAAAATACCCTTAATGAATATGTCCAAAGTAAACGATGATATCGCAGATTGAACAACGCGATTTGCGTTTCACTTTTGCGTTTTCTCATTCTCTCTCTCCTCCCTCTCTTTCTCTCTCTTCCGTTTTCTCACCTTTACTCTCTCGATCTGGTCTCCTTCTTGCTCGCTCTCTCCGCCTCTTTCTGGAGCTTCTCGACGAAAGCTCTCGATCTGCTCATTTTCGAGCTCTCTTCCTCTTCTAGAACGTATACGAGGTGCTGGGAACTTCAATCTATGGTACATTATCTCAAATGCTTTATTTATTTCAATTGCATTTGCAAATAATGGAATGAATGAAAGAATTGGAATGATTAAGCACATTAGTTTTGAAAACATATTTTAAGAGTGAAATTGGATAGCAACTGTTGAATCGTAACAAATCGTGAAGCTCCCTGTCATAATTAACGAAACTGGGTTCTTGCGGTAGGAGAAAGTATTACTGAGTAATACTTGGTACAACTGGTATTACTGAGTAAAGTAAGAAAGTATAACCGTGGATAAATAGTATTACGGATTGAGTTTTTGTATCGTTTTTGCAGGCTATGAATAGGTAATTAATTTCGTGCAGTAAGTGAAAATTGTGACTTCAAATCAATATCAGACTTGGTACAACTGGTATTACTGAGTAAAGTAAGAAAGTATAACTGTGGATAACTAGTATTACTGATTGATTTTTATATCCTTTTTGCAGGCTACAATGAGCAACAACACCATCATACATGTCAAATGTCAAGATCGCCCGTACAGTTTATTGTTCAAGACATCAACATAAGAGATTAATATGTCGATGCTAGAAGCTAGGATATGCAAGAAAGTGGGGTTAGATGAAAATAGAATGAAATTGAAACTGTATTACACGCCACTGCTGGTGGGAAATCAGGAACCGTGGATTATTTCTGATGATGAGGATCTTTCTGTATATCTAAATTCCATAGATAACGAGAATCGTAGATGTCTTTTGGTTGTGGAGATCACAAATATGCCAGGGAGTTCTTTTGGTATGAACTATGAGGAGCTGCATTCAAAGCGTGATGGAGTTGGAGCTAATGCAGTGACTTTGTAAGTAGGCAACCAACAAGCAGAACAACAACGAGACGCGATGGATGAGGATGATGATACTAGAGCGGAAGGAAATGTACAATGTGATGAACCTGGGGATGACGGCATGGATAGCTCCTCGTATATGTGTGATGAATATGCCGAAATGCCACCTGATGTAGAAGCTTCTCAGTTTGTAGAGGCATGGGAAGACGGTTTGGGTGTGACTGTACTTCAAGAGTTTCCAAATAAAAAGGCAGTGCAGGATTTGGTGGATAGAGCCGCGTTTGAGAATTGTTTTGGTTTCAAGATTAAAAAGTCGGATACAGTGCGCTATTTGGTAAAATGTCGTGCAGAGAGCTGTGAATGGTTTTTAAGGGCTGCAAAGATTATTTGTTCAAAAGCGTTCTCGATTAGAACGCACAACAAGATGCATACATGTTCTCGTGCTAGTCAGAGTACAAGCAACCAAAAGAGGAAAGGAAAACCATGATTAGTTGCATCTATATTGCATGAAGATTATCCAGGACTAATGGAGACTCCAGCTCCTAAAAGTATCATGAATATTGTTCGGAACAAACTTGGCCTGAGGATATCATACTCGACTGCATTGAGAGGGAAAAACCATCATGTTTCTAATTTGCGAGGTAATCCAGAAGATAGCTACAAGAAGCTGTATTGTTACTTGCACATGCTAGAAAACGTCAGTTCATGTACGGTAATAAGTGTGAAACTGGATCATGAGGGAAAATTTTTGTACCTATTCATCGCTTTAGGAGCTTGCATAGAAGGGTTTAAATGCATGAGGAAAGTGATAAATGTGGATGCAACACATCTTAAGAACGGGTACGGTGGTGTACTAGTTTTTGCATCCGCTCAAGATCCTAATCGTCATAATTATCCCTTAGCGTTTGCTGTCCTTGATGGTGAGAAGAATGATAGTTGGACGTGGTTTTTTTAGATGCTGAAAACCGTTATACCGGACTCTTCGGAGTTGGTATTTATGAGTGACAGAAATCCAAGCCTCATCACCGCCATAGCTACTGTCTATCCGATTGCTCATCATGGGTATTGCATATGGCATTTGTCCCAAAATGTGAAAGGGCGGGCCTTCAACGTCAACAAAGATGTAGTCGCGTGGAGATTCATAGAGTGCAGTAGGCATTATACAATTGTTGACCATGAGAAGGCTTATAGTGATTTCGTGTCAAGGTATCCTTCTGCAGCCAAGTATCTAGTGGAGACTACAGAAAATACGAAACATACATGGGCAAGGTGTTATTTTCCAGGAGAAAGATACAACATAGACACAAGCAACACTGTGGAATCTTTGAACAGCACTTTCCGAACCGCAAGGCAATACTACTTACTCCCTATGCTTGACGCAATAATTAGCAAAATTTATGAGTGGTTTAGTGATCATAGGAACGAAGCTGCTGCTGTACCGATTGAACACAAATTAGTGCCGTTTCCGGAGAACTTTATGCACGACATATGGAAAGATGCTGAGAAATTAAAAGTGAAGGAGCTGTACTGGTTTGAGCGTTTATATGATGTCATAGCGAAGACATATGCCGGTGAAGCGAATCATTATACGGTCAATTTACGATCAAAAAGCTGTAGTTGCAGGGTATTTGATATTGAAAAATATCCTTGTGTGCACGCGCTAGCTGCTTTCATAGAATTCAACACGCATAATGAAGACAGAGATCACGATATCCAACTACATGAGTTGTGCTCGAGGTATTACTGGGTTGAGATATGGCAATCGGCGTATTGCATGACTATTTATTTAGTACCAGATGAGTGTCAGTGGAATGTCTCAGGGCTTGTCAAGCAACTGCAGATCATCCCTAAAAATAAAGATGTTAAAAAAGGAAGAAAAAAAGTTTTAAGATTTCCTGGTCTTGGAGAACGACGTCCAAGGACGAAAAATAAAAGGCGAAAAAGACAGGGACTCTTTTGGTTACTGTTTGGACAAAATGGATATGTTGGATGATGTATTTCGTGTTCTCCTTATGTAAAACTATGTACACAATGTGACTTTTCTGCATTTTCAGGTTTTGAAGTTGAAACAAATGATTAATCTCATCTGTAAAATTATAGGAAAAGATTTTGGTAAACAAACGAGTTAATGCTTATACACTCCCCAAAAAATATATTAATTTGTGCAAAAATTACGAAATTATAAGAAAAGAGTTGATTAGAAAGATACCACACAATATCAACCATAGACTTTTAAGGTCAGTTTGCTAAAAATAACCAAATTCAGATGATAGATTTGCAAAAATCGAGTTTTGCAACATCTTAATGGATAAAATACTCAGAATCATATACTAATCATCGAAAGTCAACGGTAAAACTAGAAAACATACGTTTAAGATTAGGTAATACTAATTAAACTCATAAACAACTAAAGTATAACTATGTGCAAGTTTGGTACAACTAGTATCTTGGTATAACTATGTGCATTCGTAAGGAAAGTCGGCGCGACGGCGCTCGTTTTTCATGTGTGGGTCCTCGATATTTTTAAAAATAATAACTTTAATCTACTTTTAAAAAATTCTTATCTGCTCTTCTCTCTCTCTCTTTCTTTCTTTTTTATTTTTGTCACTCAGAGAGAGAGAGAACCTCGAGAGATTCGCTCCGCTCCATCATCCAAAACCCTAGATCTCCAGATCTAAGAATACTTAAAAGTTTTGCTCGACGAGAAAGATGGCCCGGAGAAATTTAGACAAGTCGCACCCAGATTACTACTCCATGAAGGAAGCCATGAAGGAGGAGGCCTGGAGAACTCTCGTCGCATATGGTAAATACGGCGTTCCGCAGAGATGTCCATGTGGGGAACTAATCTTCCATGAGATTTCGCAAATCGAAGGAGACTTGGGGAACAAATACTTTACCTGCGAGAAGTATAAGGCGAGTTCTCATTCTCAACTCTCAATCTCATTTGTGTAATTAAAATCGAGAAAATCTCTAAATAAATTATTCAATCTATGCAGAATGATGGTCTCCACTGGCGCATTCCTTGGTTTTATGCTGTCGACGAAGAATTTGCAAGGTTAAGGAAGGAGGTGGATGACCAGGCTAAGCAACTTCGAATTCTGTCAAGTCTTGAATTTCAAGTGAAACAAATGAGGGTTGAGCTACAAAATGATATATCATGGTTTTTATGGGTTTTTGCCATGATATAAGTCTTGTATATAGAGTCTTTTTTAGTGTTTTTGGAGTCTTTTCTAGTGTTTATAGGTCATAGGTATGTTTAGTGCATTTTGGAGCTTATTTGGGGATTTCTGCTGGAAAACAAGAAAAACTGGCGTTCACAGACTTTGGTGTCGATCGACACCAATCTGGTGTCGGTCGACACCACTACATGACAAAAACACAGACACTTTGGAAGAATTACAGCTTTGGCCCATAAGTTCTGTTTATTTGCAAAACTGCCCCAGATCGTGTTTTAGGAGATTTTTAGGTTTATAAGCCATTGTTTAGGCTTTTTCTATTTTGTATCTTATTTTCTATTGAGACCTAGATAGAAATTTGGTAGCAGAGCTTTGGAGAGACAAATCAAAGTCCTTCAGAGAAGATTTTGAACTCCTTTAATATCTTATCTTATTTCTTTTATGCAATCTTTCTTATTCATGATGTTTGCTTCAATCACCATGTCTGAGTAGTTTGTTTGTTAGGTTAAGGGTTTTCAAGGGTTGAAGAAGAATTGCAATATTGTTAGGATAATCATTAGAGTTCTTCATCTGGATTATGTTTAATGCTTATTCTAGCTTCGCGACCTAGAATCTGATCTTAGGTTAATTGGTAGACACGAAAGTGTTATTGATTTCCTGAACTATCTTAGATGAGCAAAATACCTATCTGCAAAGGAATTTGGTTTAGGGATTTTGTGAACAATTGAACCTGGAATTAATGCTTGTCTAGTTTATTGAATTTGCAAAGAAATTTGGAATTCTCGGATTTAGACATAGATAATCTCTGCAGCGAAAGCTGGTTGATTTTACATTAGTGTTCATGTTCGAGAACGGTACTTAATTAATATCATGATTACTTTAATTCTGCAATTTCTGATTCAACCTGAGAATTTTCCAAAGCCTAACATTTGTCTCTTGAATTTAAATCTCATCAATCGATCACTTGCTGCTTTTATTTACTTGATATTTGCATTAAATTTACATTCTTTCTCCTAGCTTGATTTGAATCTAGGAATTTACTGTGCAATCGATAGACGTTTGGATTCGATACCCTATACACTACAACTGAATTTCTGTGCACTTACAGTTATTTTTAGGGAGAACTTTACACCTATCAAGGTTTTGGCGCCGTTGCCAATCGTCTCTTTCGTTGCCGTTAAATTTTTAGTTTTAGAATTTTGTCTAAGATTTTCTTTTTCTTTTGTTACTCACTTGCTCTATAACTTTCTTTTTGGTGTTTCAGGTGTATGCCTAATCGCAAAACCAGAAGCAACAAGGACAAAGAGCTAGTCAATCTCAGTAATCAAGAGCTACCACACTTAGAGCGTACAAACAGAAAAGCGAAGAAGCCAGTTGAGATGAACGGGTGATGTCTCGCGTTTTTGTCGCTTTCTAACCGTTGTTTTCACGAGTTTTCCGAGTCTTTCTAGTTTTTGTCGAGTCTTTTCAGGTCTAAAGACGTTCCAATGAGAGTTTCGGCAACAAGGAGCAGCAAGAGGTGAAAGAAGGAAAAAGGAGCAAAAAGGCCGTCATTCGGAACCGCTCGACCGCAACCGCTCGACCACTCGACCGAGCGCCTCGTTGCACCACTCGACCGAGCGCCTCGTTGCACCACTCGACCGAGCGCCTCACTGCACCACTCGACCGAGCGCCTCCACTGCAGCCACTCGATCGAGTGCTATCAAGACAACACCACTCAATCGAGTGCTATCAAGACAACACCACTCGATCGAGTGCTATTAAGACACCACTCGATCGAGTGCTATCAAGACACCACTCGATCGAGTGCTATTAAGACACCACTCGATCGAGTGCATCCAAGACGTGACCACTCGATCGAGTGCATCCAAGACCTCAACGACGCCGTTCGGTCAAGTGCATTGAAGACGCCATCACACCATTCGATCGATTGACCAATGCATCCACACCGTTCGATCGCGTGCTTTCATCGCAGCCGTCCGATCGATCCCACTCAAACCGGATTGGACCGAACTCAACCCCGACTACTTAGACCTATTTTGAGCGATTGTTTTCAAGACGTTTTTTTTCTTAGACGCTTTTTTGGAGTTTTTCATTGTTGATTGATGGGGATTAAACTTTTCCCAATTTCTATCCCTTTTCTGCAAGTGCACAGATCGAGAGTAGCAACGGGTATATCGAACACAAGGAGCAGATAAGTGCACTACGAGCTATGCGAGTCTAATCAAGCTAGGACAAATGAGGGGGTTTTGGGTTTTGAGATGCAAATTAACTAAACTAAGTAAAAGCAAGAATAAAAGCGGTGTAAGTTCAAGGTGGAAAGACGCTAGGCAATAGGTAATTCTCAGAGATTCATAGATGATAAGTTTGATGATTGACTTCTATCTATGTAGGGATATGGGATGTAAGATCCGTCTAGAACACAAAACACGAAAATAAGTCTTTCCACTTCCGTGGCTCCGACTCCTATGATAACTTATCTAATCGCTAAACTTTTGGTATGTCCTTAGATAGTTAATCAAGCATTAAATCGATCAAGTTCGGATACAGTTCACTAGGCTTAGTAAATCAACTTCCGCAGTCTAAGAAACCTAGCTTGTCAAAGAATAGGTCCGGCGAATGATACAGCACTTCCGTGGCTCAAATCAACCTAGGATCGGATTGCTAGATGCGCGGTAAAGCAATCAGCATTAATAAGTGAACAAAACGAGACAAAGACTCTAATGATATCCCTAGTTAATTCATCAAATCATAATCAGCATATGAATTCTTTGAAACCCTAAAACCTAACTAGAAATCTACTCAATCATGATGCAAGTAAACAAGCACAAATCTGAGAAAGAAATCATATTATTATAAGGAGAACAGGGTTTAGAAATCTTCTCTATGTTGAGATACAAAGAAGGGATCTTCTCCCTAAGGAAAACAATGAGAAGGAAGTAAAACAATGGAGAATCCCTCTAAGGGGATCTCCCTAGTGCGGCCCTCTCTTGTGGCTCCTCTCCTGTGCGGCTCTGTTGTGTCTCTCTTGTCTCTAAAGAGGCTAAAAAGGTGTATTTATAGTGCTAGGTCTTCCAGGGGTCGAGATTAGGTAAACGGGCCGAGTAAATCGTGAAAACGTGCGAAACGGGCCTTAGTCGGCTAAGCCGGGTCGAGCGGGACGGCGGCGGTCGAGCGGGGCGGTCGACCGGTCGGTCGGGCTGGTGCTCGGGTCGAGCTGGGGGTCGACCGGTCGCACGGGATGATGGTCGGGTCGAGCTGGCGCGCACGGGATGGCGAAAAGAGGTCGGGTCGGACGAGAGCCTTGGAGGCCCTGTCCGACCGGCTCGGTCGACCGGATCGTGGAGGAAGGTCGGGTCGGACGGAGGCCTTGGAGGCCCTGCCCGACCGGCTCGGTCGAGCGGCTGGTGTAGACGTCCGGTTTTCGGCTGATTTGACACTCTTCACTAAAATGATAATATCTTCCATTCTACACGTCCAAATTGCATGATTCCAATTGTGTTGGAAAGCTAACTCATGTAGGCATCGCGGCGAACTGGTTTTGGTGAGATCCATTGAGTAGAATGTTTTTGGGGCTCTTTCAAAGTTGATGCTGTGTCGTGGAGCGGCGTAAAGTCCAAATCCTGTGGTTTTGCTCCAAAATGCATCTTTCGACCTGTTTAGACTTTTAGTACTATAAATCCACAAAAACTACCTTTTTAGATCGAAAAGCCTTTAAAAACCTTATAAAAAGCATAGTAAAACCATATAAAAAGGGTACAAAATAGAGGTATATCAACTCCCCCAGACTTAGATCTTTGCTTGTCCTCAAGCAAATAGAATCCAAATCAGAGAAAGAGGTTTGAAAACGTAGAAACTCCTTATCCTTTTTGAGAAACCTGTGGTGGCTTCCTCTCCTGTATTCCACTAAAAACATAACCAATGTTAGACTAGCTTCACATAATGCTCGGCAAGCTTAGCGAACCATACCAAACTCAACTAGTCTCATCCAGCACTCCAGACTTTCCATTGTTAACTCCTTGCATAAATTTAAAACGTGCGGTCTTTATCAAGGGAGTATCGATCATTAAGCACTTGTTCTTACCCACTTGAGTCTCTCCAGGATAGTCCTTTTTGAAGCTTTTGAGTTCTTTTCCTCTCTCTTTTTCTTTTGAAGGATCGATTTTTCCCTACTTTTCTAGGGTATCATTTTATTTTTTCTATCGATCCTTCTTCCCTTTCTTTTTTCTTTTAGGGAATAACATAGGATAGGCTTTTGCTTTTTCCTTGTTTTTGGTAGGTCTCCATAAGACAAGAAGGTGCAGACGTATGCATTCCTCTTGCTTACACGTTTTCCTTGTGCTTAAAAGCTTTTGATTTTTATTTTTCTGAGAGAGAGGAGAACTGCACTTTGTATTGGACACACCCTTTTGAGATCAAGTGAGGAACGACTCATATGTATGCCAAGCCCCTTGACAAGAAAAACTAGATTGATTAGGGTGGAGTTAACGTTAGATTGTCCGGGTACCTTAGAAATGTTGCCAAGTCAGTAGGTCGATCCACCGTTAGAGGTTCTGTTAGGCTTATGTCTGCAACTGATGTCCGCTCTAGGGTCATAGATTGTTAGCACAACACCGGAGAATCATAGAGATAAATCATAATTTCCAACTAAAGTTTTGACTCAATAAAACATGAAATTTTGAAAAGGTTAATAAGAGAAATAGATATGAGATGAAGACAAGACATGAACAAACGCATTAGTACCGACAATCCCCCCAGACTTAACTTGCACCGTCCCGGTGAAAGCAAATCCGATTAAGGGAGGTAAAAGAAAAAGGTAATAAGGCGTTTGTGAATGAGAGGAAAGATGTAACCTGATTAAACAGTAAGGCCATGAAGAAACGACCCATTGGTGGTATGTGGCTGTCCTTGTCCTTTGAGATAAGCATGGCAAACCTTCTCCCATGTTGCGTTTGAATGAACTCCAAATAATGGCTTGTATCCCGGCTAAGATGATCAAGTACCATGCGTCCACGGTAAAATCTCTTTAAGTACCGCCTAAGGTGAGGCATAGGTGGGATTAGCCTTGGACTTGAAGCAAACGGATGAGTGATCATGGTGAATTCATGCCACAATCATTGTTGATGTGTTTTTGGGACTTTGGAATGGATGCTGGACAAAGGGTGAAGTGGGATAGGTGGTGGCGAGGTGGGATGGGATAAGTGGGATAGGATGGGATGGTGTGATGGGATTAGTGGGATGGTGGGATGGGATGATGGGACGGAATGGGTGGTATGGGATGTTATGGTGGAATGGTATGATGGGACGGAATGGATGGTAGTTCGGTCGATTGGTTTTGGTCGACCTTGAATGTTTTGGTCGACCGATCGACCGAATCTCTTGGAGTTCCTGCTCGAACGTGTTTGGTCGACCAGGTAGCTTGGCTGGCAGGTCGAGCGAGGTCCTTAGATCCCCTGATCGACCGAGTTTGGTCGACCGAGCTTGGCTGTGTTGCTTCTACTCTATTGGTCCGGCCACTCGATTGCTCCTTTCTTCATTTTATAGGTTTCTTCTCAAATTTTCATGCTAGATTCTCAAATCTCTGTATCCAAAACTTCAAAAACAAAACAAAAACCATTAAACTAAAACAAAAAAGTAAAAAGGGAGAGAAATGACCTTATGGGTTGCCTCCCATATAGCGCTTGTTTATAGTCTTTTAGCTTGACTCTTTCTCTTTCTAGTTATCCAATGGATCAACTAGAAGAGTTGAGGCTCCTTTAGCTTCTCTACAGTCCGGACCCGACGGTTTGAAAATCCTCCTATTGACATCTTGAAGTTCTTGAATGTAGTTGCAAGAAACAATCATATCGGGAAAGAGATTCCTCCTCTTGTGTAGCTTATCTTTGTTGGGTTCTTCGTTTTCCTTATTTGAGGAACTGATTCTGAACTTAGAGAAGCATCTTGAAGACCTTGTAGGCTGTGATGTGGCATCAATCACGTCCTCCTTATACTCCCTTGGTGTCAAAATTTGGCTTGGACTTGAAACCTCAATGCACTTGGCCTTTGCTGGTATAACAACTTCCTTAGGTATGATGAGAGGGGCTGCTGATATGACGTCTATGAACTCCTCTTGGTCATTATTAGGCTCTGATATTGGCTCCTTTCTAGCACATACATCTGCAGAATGAGTGCTTTTGATAGGAACCACCGGATAGTTGTCGTTTTTGGGTTTGGGGAGATAAACTCTTTGATTCAAATGCTCCACGAAAGCTCTATTGGCATGAAGAAATGATGAACTAAATATCAGTGGCTTGTGAGGGTCATCTTTCATCTCTAAGATGTGGAAATCAGCCTTGAAGACATGATCTCCGATGGATAGTGGAAAATCCGAGATGAAACCATGTGAGATAATAGATGGATCCTCTCCAAACGGCATGGGTGTCTTAGAGGGTTTCATTTCTTCAATCCCAACCTTCTTTGCTATTCCTTTAGACATGATGTTAATGTGAGATTCTGTGTCACATAAGGAATCCTTGAACAAAACTCCATTAATGATGCAAGGTAATCCAAGCTTCCGCTTGAGTGGCTTCGGCTTGTAACCTCCGGGTGAGTCCAAGGAGTAATGCTCTTGTTCTGGTATTCTAGCCAAGTTAACAGTAGTTTGGGGTGGTGTATGGGTGGGCACGAACTCAGCTTCTCTTGTAGAGATGACTTTACAAAAAGCCTTCTTTTCCTCCATCTCTTGTCTTTTCAATTCTTCTTCGGTTTGAGCTAATTGGGTGTGAAGTTTCTTGATTCGACCAGCGAGAGACTCGTTCTTGACAATGAAACTGTTGACCAATATTTCCATCCTCTCATTCAAGTCCTTAGTGCTCTGTATTAGATCATCCACGATATGCTGAAGCATTGCTTGAATCTTGCTATTTTGTTCTTTCATCTCTTGTCTTTTCAATTCTTCATTAATTTGATCAATGTGGACCTCCATCTTCTTGAGTTGAGTAATTACAGACTCGTACTTTGTAGTAAGGTCATTGTAAATGAAGTCTATCTGCTCATTCAACACCTTGTTAACCCTCTCTTGGCTGTTTAAGATTTGTTGAAGAGATCCTTCAAACATGTTGTCTTGCTGACCCGGGTGAGGTCCGGTTGGATGAAAGTTGTAAGGTTGATCCATGGGGTACATGCCTTGTTGATTGTACTGCTGCATAGTCTGGAATTGATTCCCTTGCTGTTGAAAACGTGGTGCTTGCTGCTGGAAGTCAGGAGGGTAAATGAAATCATCAAGATAATTAACTTCTTGTGACTGCTCCTTTTCAAAATCTCCAATGGTTTCTTGGTAGTGAGGGGCACGCCTTAGGAGGACATAATCTTGGGTCTGGCCATAGATCATAGCTTTCATCTTTTACTCAAGTTCGCACCTGAAACACACAAAGATAAAGGCTTAAAGAAAAATTTAAACAAAAACTAAAACAAGTGATTAATGCAAAAACTAGGATGATTATGATGATGCAAAACTATAATGATGATGATGATAATAAAACTATGATGCAAAACTATATATGATGATGATGCAAAACTAAGATGATAATGCAAAAACTATAATGATACTGATGATGCAAAAACTACTAAAATTGAAAATCCTAGACTAGGCTATTCTCGGGAACTCGTAGGCAGCTGTATTGCTCCCCGGCAACGGCGCCAAAAAGCTTGATGGGGATTAAACTTTTCCCAATTTCTATCCCTTTTCTGCAAGTGCACAGATCGAGAGTAGCAACGGGTATATCGAACACAAGGAGCAGATAAGTGCACTACGAGCTATGCGAGTCTAATCAAGCTAGGACAAATGAGGGGGTTTTGGGTTTTGAGATGCAAATTAACTAAACTAAGTAAAAGCAAGAATAAAAGCGGTGTAAGTTCAAGGTGGAAAGACGCTAGGCAATAGGTAATTCTCAGAGATTCATAGATGATAAGTTTGATGATTGACTTCTATCTATGTAGGGATATGGGATGTAAGATCCGTCTAGAACACAAAACACGAAAATAAGTCTTTCCACTTCCGTGGCTCCGACTCCTATGATAACTTATCTAATCGCTAAACTTTTGGTATGTCCTTAGATAGTTAATCAAGCATTAAATCGATCAAGTTCGGATACAGTTCACTAGGCTTAGTAAATCAACTTCCGCAGTCTAAGAAACCTAGCTTGTCAAAGAATAGGTCCGGCGAATGATACAGCACTTCCGTGGCTCAAATCAACCTAGGATCGGATTGCTAGATGCGCGGTAAAGCAATCAGCATTAATAAGTGAACAAAACGAGACAAAGACTCTAATGATATCCCTAGTTAATTCATCAAATCATAATCAGCATATGAATTCTTTGAAACCCTAAAACCTAACTAGAAATCTACTCAATCATGATGCAAGTAAACAAGCACAAATCTGAGAAAGAAATCATATTATTATAAGGAGAACAGGGTTTAGAAATCTTCTCTATGTTGAGATACAAAGAAGGGATCTTCTCCCTAAGGAAAACAATGAGAAGGAAGTAAAACAATGGAGAATCCCTCTAAGGGGATCTCCCTAGTGCGGCCCTCTCTTGTGGCTCCTCTCCTGTGCGGCTCTGTTGTGTCTCTCTTGTCTCTCTTGTCTCTAAAGAGGCTAAAAAGGTGTATTTATAGTGCTAGGTCTTCCAGGGGTCGAGATTAGGTAAACGGGCAGAGTAAATCGTGAAAACGTGCGAAACGGGCCTTAGTCGGCTAAGCCGGGTCGAGCGGGACGGCGGCGGTCGAGCGGGGCGGTCGACCGGTCGGTCGGGCTGGTGCTCGGGTCGAGCTGGGGGTCGACCGGTCGCACGGGATGATGGTCGGGTCGAGCTGGCGCGCACGGGATGGCGAAAAGAGGTCGGGTCGGACGAGAGCCTTGGAGGCCCTGTCCGACCGGCTCGGTCGACCGGATCGTGGAGGAAGGTCGGGTCGGACGGAGGCCTTGGAGGCCCTGCCCGACCGGCTCGGTCGAGCGGCTGGTGTAGACGTCCGGTTTTCGGCTGATTTGACACTCTTCACTAAAATGATAATATCTTCCATTCTACACGTCCAAATTGCATGATTCCAATTGTGTTGGAAAGCTAACTCATGTAGGCATCGCGGCGAACTGGTTTTGGTGAGATCCATTGAGTAGAATGTTTTTGGGGCTCTTTCAAAGTTGATGCTGTGTCGTGGAGCGGCGTAAAGTCCAAATCCTGTGGTTTTGCTCCAAAATGCATCTTTCGACCTGTTTAGACTCTTAGTACTATAAATCCACAAAAACTACCTTTTTAGATCGAAAAGCCTTTAAAAACCTTATAAAAAGCATAGTAAAACCATATAAAAAGGGTACAAAATAGAGGTATATCATTGATCTGAGGGAGAAGATCTCTGAATCCTTTGTGACAGTTTGGAGAAGATTTTTGAACCCTCTTGTTTACTATTCCTTATTTCAATGAAAACTGTTTCATCTTTTGCTGTTGCTTGTTTGATCATGTCTGAGTAGTCGATTTGCTAGATCTAGGTTTTTCAAGGGAGTTTCGCGAGTTAGTTGATCGAATGCAGATAGGACGTTTTATCTTTGAATCTAAAGATCAATTAGAGTGCGTCCATTAAGTTGGATACATACCTCAACAAGAACCCTAATCTTCGGATTATGGCACCTTCGACCCTCAACTAAGGTTGTCGTATCTTGGGATCTTTGTTTTCGCCATTGATAGTCGTAATGCTAAAATTGATTTGATCACTCGGTTTTAGATCTTAGGCTTACTATTCATCAAAAGTGCTATAGGGTGCTAGATAAGTCATTGGTGAGCGACCCGTCCTTAGCCTGCGAGAGTTGATGCTAAGGCGGATCGTGAACATATCGAACCTGATTTTATTGCTTGCTTTTAACTGCTAGATTCAAACGAGAGTTTAGACATCTAGGTTGATTAGCAGAGTTGTTAAGATCACGAGAGTGGATTAGCATACTTTCGTGTTTGAGTTCGAAACTTAATTTGAACCATTGTCCTGAATAGTCATTCAGTCTCTTTCCGTGAGCTCCTGCGAATTGCCTTGATCTAGTGCTTGTTCCATATTGAATTTATATCATCCTTTACATTTGTTTACTGTTACCAAATCACAACCAATCATTCTCGTCTTAGCTCTGTTTTAAGTCTCCTAAGTTCATAGTGCAACACTGGTCCTCTGGACTCGAATCTTTTATACCACAATAAGAACCTTTTATCAAACTGGCGCCGTTGCGACGGGGACCAACTCGTTGCCTTTGAATTTTGATTTGAAATTTAGTCTAAGATTTACTAATTTGTTATTGCTATTTTTGATTTTCTGTGTTTCAGGTGCATGACCACTAGATCTACAAGGAGAAACCGTACAGAAGATCTTGTTGTCTTGACCAACGCAGAACTCCCGAGAGTAGAACGAGAAAACAGACAGAACCGGCCTAATCCCGCCAATATGGGCGACCAAGGCAATCCAGATGTAACAGCTCAGATGGCTGCTCAGATGCAGCTGCTCCAGCAGCAGATCGAGCAGATGCGGAAGGCTCAACAGGATAGAGAGCCGCAACCTCAAGCTGCCATAGGTGAGAAGGACAATCCACACACCTTTTATCAAAACCGGTCTGCGATTGTTCCTCCACCAATCCAGAGGCAGGACTTTAAGATTGACCCGAACATGATCTCACTAGTCAAGGCGCATCTCTTCCATGGGCTTCCTGCTGAGAACCCGATGGACCACATCGAAAACTTTGAAGAGATATGCAGTACGACTAGCTCGAATGGTGTGCCAGCTGACTTCTTGAAGTGCAAGCTGTTTCCGTTCTCACTCACCAACAAAGCCTCTCGCTGGCTGAAGTCATTACCACCTGGGTCTTTGACTTCGTGGCAACAATGCAGATCAGCTTTCTTGGACTACTTCTTCACGAAGTCTAAAACCGCGGCTCTGAGAACCAAGATTGCTTCCTTCCACCAACATGACGGAGAAGCCTTCTGCGAGGCTTGGGAGAGGTACAAGGAGTACCAGAGAGATTGTCCTCATCACGGTTTTTCTGATGAGCAGGTCTTGGGGATCTTCTATGACGGAGTCAACTGGGACTACCGCAACGCTTTGAACTCAGCCAGCAATGGAGATTTTATGACTAAGTCCAAGGAAGGTGCATTCGAGCTGATCGAAAATCTTGCTGCAATCTCTAGCAACAAGAACCCGGAGTATGACAGAACAGTGAGCAATGTGTCTGTCAAGGGGAGCAATGTTGAAGCGCAGAAGATAGACGAGCTTACGGCGAAGGTGAATCTGCTGCTGAAGGCATCACAGAGATCTGTTCACTTTGTTGATGAAAATGATGACACGCCTCTATCCCAAGAGTTTGGAATAGGCGAAGAAGAAGATGATCAGATGGAGGTTAACTACGTGAACGGGCAAGCTTTTGTCCAGAACCGTAGCTTCAACCAGAACTACAAGCAGCATCCGAATTTGTCCTACAGGAGCACAAACGTCGAGAACCCACAGGATCAGGTCTATCCACCGCGGCCGAGCCAGAACCAGAACCAGCAGGGTTTTCAGAAGAGTTTCCAGGAGAAGACATTCATTCCTAACCAGAACCGCTTCCAAGGAGGTGGTCAACAGAAGGTGCAGTTCAGCAGCCAGCAACAAGCTTCAAGTTTATCAAACAATTCGAACGACGAGCTGAAGAGTATGATTCAGCAGATGTTGATGAACCAGCAAAAGTCTTCGGATGAGATCAATTCGAAGATTGACACCATGTACCAGGATCTGAATGGGAAGCATGAAGCTGTGTGGACTCACGTGAAGAAGCTGGATGTACAAGTTGCTCAGATGGCCGAAGCTGTTAAGAGACCTCAAGGAACACTTCCGGGGAAAGGAGAGACGAACCCCAGGAATGAGTATGTTGCCCAAGTCGAGCTGCGAAGTGGGAAGAAGCTGCTACCTACACCTATACCTGTCAGGAGATCAGGGAAGGAGATAGTCGACGAGCACCTGCTCACTGAGACAGGAGGTCGAGTTAGCGAAGCTGATCAAGCTGCACCGAGTGGAGTTCGAGCTGAGGATGACACTTCATCATATGAGGAACCGATTCCTGAGACGGACCTGCCTACGCCTGTAGCTGCAGAGACTCTTCCTGCACGAACGTACAAACCGAAAGTGCCTTATCCGGTTGCACCGAAGAAGTCCAGAAAGAGTTTGGAGGAAGCAAAGTGTAAGGAGATGCTGAGAGACTTGACTGTGAAGCTTCCTCTCGCTGATGCTGTTCAGATGATCCCTGCGCTGAAAAGGTATATGAAGGAGCTGATTTCTGGGAAAGTAGCTGAGGAAGAGAATGTTATGCTGGTATCAGAGGAGTGCAGCGCTGTGCTACAGAACAAGCTGATAAAGAAGAGAAGTGATCCGGGCAGATTTGTTTTATCAGTGAAGATAGGTCACATGATCTTCGCATGCTCTCTCTGTGATCTAGGTTCGAGTGTGAACCTGATGCCGTACTCTGTGGCTAAGCGACTGGGGTTTACCAAGTTCAAGCCTACGAAGATCTCTTTGGTCTTTGATCGGTCGACCAAGTTCCCAGTTGGTATACTCGAGGACCTACATGTCCAGATAGGGAACACGCTCATTCCAGCTGACTTTGTTGTTCTCGAGACAGACGAAGAGCCGAAGGACCCACTGATACTGGGGCGCTCTTTCTTATGCACAGCTGGTGCAATAATTGACGTGAAGGGAGGACTCATAGATCTCCAGCTGGGAGATATGGTCATGCGGTTCGAGATGAACAAGCTCCTTAAGAAGCCAATGATAAATGGGCAAACATTTGTGATAGAAGACAGCCCAGACTTGGTGGAAGAAGTGAGTGGGGAGGTACTTCTCAGTGATCCTCTGGAGATTGCTCTGAGTAAAGCTGAAGGAGAGTTCAGCTACCTGAATGAGGAAGCCAACGGTTTGGCAAAAATGATGGATGCGACGAAGAGAATGGAGAGACTGGTTGCCTACATGAGTTTGGAAGACGAGGAAGACTCGCCGAAGCAGAAACCCGACAAGGCACCTGTTCTTGAAACTCCCATCAACAGCCCCTGGAGTGAGTTGAGAGCTCCCAAGCTCGAACTGAAAACACTCCCAGCTGGGCTCAGGTATGCGTATCTAGGACCCAATTCTACATATCCTGTGATAGTGAACTCTGAACTGAATAATGTTGAAACTGCCTTGCTTCTCTGTGAGCTTAGGAAGTATAGAAAAGCTATAAGGTATTCACTAGATGACATTCCTGGAATTTTGCCTGATCTTTGCATGCATAGAATACATCTAGAAGATGAGTCAATGACTTCTGTAGAACATCAGAGGAGGTTAAACCCGAATCTAAAGGATGTTGTGAAGAAAGAGATAATGAAACTTCTAGAAGCCGGTGTAATTTATGCTATATCTGATAGTACTTGGGTTAGTCCTGTTCATGTTGTTCCTAAGAAAGGTGGTATTACTGTTGTTAAAAATGATAGGAATGAACTGATACCTACTAGGACTATCACTGGTCATCGCATATGCATAGATTACCGCAAACTGAATGCTGCAACTCGCAAAGATCATTTTCCTCTTCCATTTATTGATCAAATGCTTGAGAGATTGGCTAACCATCCTTACTACTGTTTCTTAGATGGTTATTCAGGTTTCTTTCAGATCCCGATCCACCCAGACGACCAGGAGAAGACGACATTCACTTGTCCATATGGCACTTTTGCTTATCGCAGAATGCCGTTTGGCTTGTGCAATGCACCGGCGACCTTCCAGCGGTGCATGATGTCGATTTTTACTGACCTTATTGAGGATATAATGGAAGTTTTCATGGACGACTTCTCAGTCTATGGAAGCTCTTTCTCTGTGTGTTTGTCCAATCTGTGCAGGGTGTTGCAGCGGTGTGAGGAGAGGCATCTCGTGCTGAACTGGGAGAAGTGCCACTTCATGGTGCGAGACGGAATTGTTCTGGGCCACAGAATCTCAGAGAAGGGGATTGAGGTTGACAGAGCGAAGATCGAGGTGATGATGAGTTTGCAGCCACCTAACTCAGTGAAGGGGATCCGCAGTTTTCTAGGACATGTCGGGTTCTACAGACGTTTCATCAAGGACTTTTCCAAGATCACCAGGCCTTTGACGCAGCTGTTGTGCAAAGAAGTCAAGTTTGACTTTGACAGTGCATGCCTGGAGGCCTTTCATACAATCAAGGGAGCTCTAGTGAGTGCTCCGATTGTTCAGCCTCCAGATTGGAATCTCCCCTTCGAAGTGATGACAGATGCGAGTGACTATGCCGTGGGAGCAGTTCTGGGACAGAGGAAAGAGAAGAAGCTGCATGTGATCTACTATGCCAGCCGAACACTGGATGAAGCGCAGTGCAAGTATGCTACAACTGAGAAAGAGTTGCTTGCAGTGGTCTTTGCATTTGAGAAGTTTCGGTCCTACCTTGTTGGATCGAAGGTGATTGTTCACACAGACCATGCTGCGCTAAAGTACCTGCTGACGAAGAAGGATGCGAAGCCGAGACTCTTGAGGCGGATTCTTTTGCTTCAAGAGTTCGACCTGGAGATAAAAGATAAGAAGTGGATTGACAATGGTGTAGCAGACCATCTATCCAGATTGAGGGTCGATGAAGATGTCCCCCTCGATGACAGCCTACGTGAAGAGCAAGTTTATGCGGTTGATGTGATTGATTATGGCGGAGCACCTACTCACGTCATGAGCTGCGACATTGTTGGTCGAGTCGATGACATAAACCGTCGCAGTTTCCCGTGGTTCGGAGAGATAGCCAACTACCTTGCTGCTGAGCAAGAGCCTACAGGATTCGTAGGGAACAAGAAGAAGAGGTTCCTGAGAGATATCAGGCATTATTTTTGGGACGAGCCGTACTTGTACAAGCACTGCACTGATGGAATCTACAGGAGATGTGTTGCTGATGAGGAGATACCAGGGATCTTGTTCCACTGTCACGGCTCTTCTTATGCAGGGCACTTCGCCACATACAAGACAGTGTCCAAAGCTCTACAAGCTGGCTACTGGTGGCCAACCATGTTCCGAGATGCGCAGGAGTTCGTTGCTAAATGTGATAGGTGCCAGAGAGAAGGAAACATCAGTAAGAGGAATGAGATGCCACAGAACTTCATCCTGGAGGTTGAAGTGTTCGATGTGTGGGGAGTAGACTTTATGGGACCATTTCCTTCTTCTTACAATAACCAATACATTTTGGTGGCTGTTGACTATGTGTCTAAGTGGGTAGAGGCCTTGGCCAGTCCCACGAATGATGCAAAGGTGGTGCTGAAGATGTTCAAGTCTGTGATCTTTCCGCGTTTTGGTGTGCCAAGAGTTGTCATAAGTGATGGAGGCTCACATTTCATTAACAAGACTTTTGATAATCTGCTGAAGCGACATGGGGTGAAGCATAAGGTGGCGACTCCTTATCACGCACAGACGAGTGGCCAGGTGGAGATATCTAACAGGGAGATTAAGAACATTCTGCGGAAGACATCAGGAACGACTGGGAAAGATTGGGCTACAAAGTTGGATGATGCTCTTTGGGCATATCGCACGGCCTACAAAACACCTCTGGGGACCACACCATTCAACCTTGTCTATGGCAAGGCTTGTCACTTACCAGTCGAGCTAGAGTACAAGGGTGCATGGGCTGTGAAGCAGATGAACTACGACATGAAGTCTGCAGCTGAGAGGAGAAAGATACAGTTGCTGGAGTTGGACGAGATCAGACACATGGCCTATGACAGGTCGAAGATCTACAAGGAGCGAACTAAGGCCTATCATGACAAAAAAATCCTGAAACGGAACTTTTCCCCTGGAGATCGAGTCTTACTGTTCAACTCTATACTGAAATTATTTCCCGGGAAGCTGAAGTCACGGTGGTCTGGACCATTCATCATCAAGGAAGTCAGACCATACGGAGCTGTGGTGTTGCTGGACGCCAAAGGAGGGGAGTTTGTTGTCAACGGCCAGAGGATCAAGCCGTATCTAGCTAATTCCGACGTCACAGAGAGAGAATTTGTTCCTCTCAGTGATCCATCTCCAGCCTAATTGGCGTACAAGTCAAGCTAGTGACTTTAACCAAGCGCTTGGTGGGAGGCAACCCACCGGTAAGAGTCTCTGACTTGAGTCAATTTTTGTTTTTGTTGCTAACTTTAAGTTTTGTTTTCCTTGTTAAAAAAAAAAAAAAAAAAAAAAAAACACGCTCGATCGAGTGCTTGACGGGAACCGTTTGATCGAGTGCTTGCTGGAGCCGTTCTATCGCATTGGCGGGCCCACAGGTAAGTGCCTCTGTCTCTTTCACACACACACATCTCTCACACACACCCACACTTTACTCTCTCTCACTCCAACCACACAACTCCACCAGCCTTATCCTCTTCACCCACACAAATCACACTTCCACTTTCACTCCTTCTCACCACTCGGTCCCCCCCCCCCCCCACTCTCTATCAATCAAACACAGCACCAAGCACCTCACACTCTCTCAGCTACCCACACTTCCATTATCCAATCATGAGGCGGTATGCATTCTGTGCTCTCTCTCTCCTGGGTTTGCGTTTTGCAGGATTCCGCGGTGGAAGAAGGCGTTTTCCTTTCACGAGGAGCGCAACCGCTTGGTCGAGCGTGAGGTCAAGTCCGGTCGAGCGTGTTCCTCAATCCGCTCGGTCGACTGAACATCTCGATTGATTGTTTCGCTGAAATTTTCTGGGTTTGAGTTCTTGGTGTTCTTGACCTCGAATTGCATTTAAAGTCATATATGTTGATAAATTCGGATACCTTTAAGCAATTAGTCTCTCCCAAGTAACCTATTCGATCGCTTGTTGCCAATTTCAAGTTTGAGTGAATTGTGTTCTTGAGTGTTCTTGACAAACGCAGAGATGAAGGTACTTCGCATACTCCTCGACATGAAACTTGGAGGGACGAAGTACCCAGACCGAGAGACGATGGGAAGGCTACGCATCACTGATGATGTGGATGAAATGTTCAAAAATCTTGGCATCGGGGCGTTTATGTTCAAAAGGCACGACTCCTACCGGAAAGCATCCTGTCTCTTCTTAGCCACACTCGAACTACATCTCTGCACTCCAGACAAATTCACACAAGACGGGAGTGACGGATATATCAGCTTTTGGGCGACAGGACGCAGTCACATTCTCTCTTTCCGGGAGATCGATCGGGCCCATTACCTTCCCCCCAGCAACCGTGACGGACTCGACGTAGACAAGACGGAGATTAAGGCTTTATGGGGGACTATCACATCTGGAGAATACCAGTCCTCAAGCGCCAAATCTTCCCAGATTAGAAGCCCGCCGATTCGATATGTCCACAAAGCTCTCGCCAACGTACTATACCCGAGGCACTCGACGGGAAACGTCAACTCCAACGAGATGTGCTTGATCGCTGTAGCACTCACAGGGATTCTCCCAAGGTTGAGCAATGGTATGCAGTTGACAGGAAGTAAAACACGCGGAGGGATCACCCGCGCAATGATGGAGCAGCTACGCTCCTACCAAAGTTGAGCACTTTTGAACGAGGGCAATCGACACCAGTGTGAGCTACGGATGGGTGGACTTATTACCCCTCTCTTACTCGCCGTGGGATTCATTCCTGATATGACCGAAGATGTTGCGCCACCAGAAGAGCTCGATCTCGACTATTTGAAGAACTGTGGCTTCCTAAAGAAGACACCAGACGGTGGAGATCTTCTCTATCAATTCACTCATCTTCAGTTCGGGAAGGCTCGGATGTCGCTCCCTAACCCAGGATGGACAGCTATCAGAGGCGGATCCAATGTCGACTTCAACCCGCCTAAATCAGCACTTCAAACCCGCTCCAGCTCTACCACTCGAAGTTACGAAACCCCGCAGACAAGCAGACACCTAGGAGATCAACCACAGGACGACGAGATCGCACCAATGTACGAGTTTGACCACTTCCATTTCCCAGATTACACTTCGACCTCGACTAGGCAAGGCGCTGGGCTCAAGGCAGCTCACGAGCATATCAGCCTCCTCCAACGATGGAACAAGGCCCAAGACAGAATGGGCAACAAATTGAGGAAGAAGGTCAAAAAGATGGCTGCTCAAATCTGTGTACTGCAGGATATGTTGAGCTGCACTTCTTCTGCGGGAGTACGGAGCTGACCGGCACCAGTCACCGAATAGCCAATGGAGCTCTCCGAAGACGACCACGACGACAACCCTGCCGATGGACACCAACCTCATCCTGACCAACCACGTCACTCCTCTTTCGAGCCAAGACAGAGGAAGAGACGCACCCGCGAGCACCATACAGCAAGATCGTCAGAAGCACGTGCTGAGGGCGATCTGCCTTTCCGGCGATGCTCCTCTGCTGCAAGAACGACGGCACCTTCTGCTCATCAAACACCACCGTCGAGTGCTCCGACTGATCACTGTGTGCCACAGACCTCCGCACGAGCTGCATACACCACCATACCTCCATACACTCAGGAGAGCATGACCGAAGAGATCGACGCGCTCATTCGTGGCCACCGCTAGAGGTCCACTTCATTTCTCTTTCCCATTGTACTATACCATTTTTCCATTTTCTTTCTTTTGAGTCTGTTTAACTCTCACTTTGGATTATTTTCACACCGGGGTCGGTGTGAAGTAAGTCCGGGGGAGGGTCTTTGTGTTTACTAACGTCATTTTCTTTCTTTTGTTTCAGTTTTCATCTTGAGTCTGAGTTTTATTGAGTCAAAACTTGTAGGGAATAATGAACGAATCACATGATGATCTTCAACCACTCTTGTTCTTGAATATTTTCGACCTTGTGACCAATTTTGCAGGGTTTATTAGGTGCAAAAATCTGAAATGCCCTTTTGGTCGGACTTCCCCCAGGAATTTTTCATTTTGCAGGAACTTTTGGTGAAGCATTTGGTTAACTCCATTTTATCTGGACTAAACTGAACTTTAAATACTTCTTGTTTTGGGCACTAGATAGCAGAGCGAGTTACACCATACATATTCAGGACTTCTTTTCCTTTTATACCACTCTTGCTGATCCTGAATAGCCTAACCACTTCTCGACCCATGTTTTCTTTTTTATTTCTCTCTTATATGCAGATGTGTGCAAAAGGGTCGGAGAGAACAGGACTGACGCAACCTCTAACTCACTCTTGCTGAAGAACCGTGAGTATAGGAGTAGAATGTACCGAGCACCTGCTCTCGAATCAGGAGCACCAGCTCCGAGCAGACCATCAAGGAAATTCAAGCGGTCCATTTGTTTGGGGTACGTCATCTATTGTCTCATTCTTAGTGTTTTAAGGGACATACTTATGTATAGAGCCCCCTACATCCATGAAAAAAAAAAAAAATGTATTTCGAAGGATGTAGGAAAGGGTCTCAAAAAACTCAAAGACATATGTCCCTTAGCACGAGACAAACCCCGAAGAAGAAGAAGAGGAGTCTGGAGTTTGTTAGTCAAGAAAAGAGGAGAGTGATTAGAGGTTGTGGATATCAACAAGTCTATTCTCTCTTGCCATTTTGTGTAACATCCTGCATCTCTCTACAGAAATAATGGTAACTCCCTAAACATTTAAACACTTCAGTCACTTTCATATGATGGCCTATCCTTACAAAATTCGTTCCTTTTAGATAGTGCCCCAAATGAGAAGTTCACGCCAACCTTTAATGAATGTAGAGAGTTGACCAATGTGTAGCTAGAGTTTCTGCAGGATATGGGTTCACGAAGGGATCAGGATTGCGAGACCTTGAGGGTACAACAGTGATTATGCGCTGATCAAGCGTTGTTTATTGAGGTCTAATGGTTTTCCTTCGGGGTATGGTTGCTGATGACTTGCGAGTTCCCACGTTTTCAAACCTCTTCTCAGCTCTTAGAACCTATGTTTGCTTGAGGGCAAGCAAAAGACTAAGTCCGGGGGAGTTGATGTCTCGCGTTTTTGTCGCTTTCTAACCGTTGCTTTCACGAGTTTTCCGAGTCTTTCTAGTTTTTGTCGAGTCTTTTCAGGTCTAAAGACGTTCCAATGAGAGTTTCGGCAACAAGGAGCAGCAAGAGGTGAAAGAAGGAAAAAGGAGCAAAAAGGCCGTCATTCGGAACCGCTCGACCGCAACCGCTCGACCACTCGACCGAGCGCCTCGTTTCACCACTCAACCGAGCGCCTCACTGCACCACTCGACCGAGCGCCTCCACTGCAGCCACTCGATCGAGTGCTATCAAGACAACACCACTCGATCGAGTGCTATCAAGACAACACCACTCGATCGAGTGCTATCAAGACACCACTCGATCGAGTGCTATCAAGACACCACTCGATCGAGTGCTATTAAGACACCACTCGATCGAGTGCATCCAAGACGTGACCACTCGATCGAGTGCATCCAAGACCTCAACGACGCCGTTCGGTCGAGTGCATTGAAGACGCCATCACACCATTCGATCGATTGACCAATGCATCCACACCGTTCGATCGCGTGCTTTCATCGCAGCCGTCCGATCGATCCCACTCAAACTGGATTGGACCGAACTCAACCCCGACTACTTAGACCTATTTTGAGCGATTGTTTTCAAGACGTTTTTTTTCTTAGACGCTTTTTTTGGGGTTTTTCATTGTTGATCTGAGGGAGAAGATCTCTGAATCCTTTGTGACAGTTTGGAGAAGATTTCTGAACCCTCTTGTTTACTATTCCTTATTTCAATGAAAACTATTTCATCTTTTGCTGTTGCTTGTTTGATCATGTCTGAGTAGTCGATTTGCTAGATCTAGGTTTTTCAAGGGAGTTTCGCGAGTTAGTTGATCGAATGCAGATAGGACGTTTTATCTTTGAATCTAAAGATCAATTAGAGTGCGTCCATTAAGTTGGATACATACCTCAACGAGAACCCTAATCTTCGGATTATGGCACCTTCGACCCTCAACTAAGGTTGTCGTATCTTGGGATCTTTGTTTTCGCCATTGATAGTCGTAATGCTAAAATTGATTTGATCACTCGGTTTTAGATCTTAGGCTTACTATTCATCAAAAGTGCTATAGGGTGCTAGATAAGTCATTGGTGAGCGACCCGTCCTTAGCCTGCGAGAGTTGATGTTAAGGCGGATCGTGAACATATCGAACCTGATTTTACTGCTTGCTTTTAACTGCTAGATTCAAACTAGAGTTTAGACATCTAGGTTGATTAGCAGAGTTGTTAAGATCACGAGAGTGGATTAGCATACTTTCGTGTTTGAGTTCGAAACTTAATTTGAGCCATTGTCCTGAATAGTCATTCAGTCTCTTTCCGTGAGCTCCTGCGAATTGCCTTGATCTAGTGCTTGTTCCATATTGAATTTATATCATCCTTTACATTTGTTTACTGTTACCAAATCACAACCAATCATTCTCGTCTTAGCTCTGTTTTAAGTCTCCTAAGTTCATAGTGCAACACTGGTCCTCTGGACTCGAATCTTTTATACCACAATAAGAACCTTTTATCAACGGGCCACTGATTTTGGTTCGACATGCTGATGGCACAATGTTCGACAGCGAAGGAAACAAGCGCAATGCGCAAGGGCAAAAACTCGATGATGATGGGAATGTGATAGCTGAGGCACCCCCAGTTCAGCCTGCACTTAATGTTGCTGCACAAAATCAGGCTGTACCGAATCGCACTCTAGGAGACCACAACAGGCCTGATTTGTTCTATGCTAATCGGTCTGCGATTCGCCCTCCTTCGTTTCAGAGGAATGACTTTGAGCTGAAGCCTGCATTCTACACTCTTGTGGGTCATCATCTCTTTCATGGTCTTCCTCATGAACACCCCATGGATCACATCGAGCGGTTCGAAGATCTGGCCAACAGCATCAAGGCCAATGGAGTCACTACTGACTACCTTTTCTGCAAGCTATTTCCCTACTCTCTTTCTGGGGATGCAGCTTACTGGTTGAAGCAGTTGCAGCCAGGATCTTTGACCAATTGGGAGGACACCAAGAAGGCATTTCTGAATAACTTCTATGATGATGCTAGGTCCGAGGAGTTGAGGAATAATATTTCACAGTTTTCTCAAGGACCAACTGAGGCATTTAAGGCTTCTTGGGTGAGATTCAGGTCCTACCAGAGAGACTGTCCACACCATGGTTTCACTGAAGTTCAGCTGCTGGGCATTTTCTTCAGAGGAATTGATTGGAGGTATCAGATGGCTCTCGATGCTGCGAGCAATGGCAACTTCAACACCAGATATCCAGATGAAGCTTACCAGCTTATAGAGAACTTGGCATCCAGTAATAGTACCAAGAATGCTGATTTTGAGAGGAAGAAGCGGTTAACTACATCAATGGAGCTGGTTTTCAGGGTCAGAGATTTGGTGATCAACAAGGTAATAGAGGCTACAATGGAAGCGGGCAGAAGAGTTCTTTTGCAGGAAATCAGAGTTCTTCAGGGTTCACCAAGACACAGTTTCAGAAGCCTTTAATTTCCAGCAACTTCACAAGGAACTATGGTTCCTCTTCTTACAAATCGCCTCCCGCGCAAACACCGGACAGCGAGTTGAAGTCAATGTTTGAGCAGATTCTAGATGGACAACAGAAGATCACAGTGGACTTCAATGGGAAGATTGATGCCTTATACACTGATCTGAATGGAAAAATTGAGTCTTTGAGCACTCATGTCAAGAAGTTGGATGTTCAAGTAGCTCAAACTGCTGATTCTGTTAGGAGACAAGAAGATTTCCTTCCTGGACGAACTGATGTCAATCCCAAGTACTCTTGTCATGCTGTTATGGTGGAAACTGGAGCTACTCCCGCGAAATTGGAGGATATTGCAGGTGATTTTCGCCCTGTAGAAGCAGTGTCGATCGACACCACTGTTGGGTGTCGATCGACACCAGAAGACGCGAAGACGTACGACGGGCGTTTGTCGACCGAGCTGCTCGACACGGAGAAAAAGGTATCAACCACAGAACCCAGTGTCGATCGACACCACCAGGGTGTCGGTCGACACCAGACTCAGACGACAACAGGTCGTGTAAAAGTTGCAAAGCAAATCGAGGAGAGGGTCTACAAGCCCAAGATACCTTTTTCTAAGCCTCCCAGGAAGTCCAAACAAGAGCTGGACGATGCTAAGTGCAAAGCTATCATGGATAAGCTTATGGTTGAGATTCCTCTTGTTGATGCAGTCACTATTTCACCTGCACTAAAGAGATATGTTAAGAGAATGGTGATGAATGGTGTGAGTCCTGAAGAAGGAGTTTTGCTTACCAGAGACATTAGTGCAGTTCTCTTGAACACAGTGCCTAAGCAGAAGAAGAAAGTGACGGTCTCTGAACAAGTTAGTGCTGTGATTCGGAACAAGGTTCCAGAGAAGCTACATGATCAAGGAAACTTTGTGCTAGATTGCTCCATCTCAACAAGCAAGTTTCCACATTCTCTTTGTGATCTAGGTTCAAGTGTTAACTTGATGCCTCTCTCTGTTGCTACAAGGCTTGGAATGACTGATTTCAAGCCAACTAGGATATCTCTTATCCTAGCTGATAGATCCAAGAGAATCCCACTTGGTATCTTAGAGGATGTTCCACTCCAGATTGAAGGTCACATGATTCCCACAGACTTTGTGATTTTGGACTATGATGAAGAGCCTATAGATCCTCTTATCCTGGGAAGATCATTCTTAGCTACTGCTGGTGCTATCATTGATGTAAAGAAAGGGAAAATAGAGCTGGAATTGGGTGATATTGTCCTGCATTTTGACATGGATAAGTTAAGGCGACAGTCCACCATTGATGGTCAGAGTTTTTCTGTCGAGATCTCTAAAGATGATCCTATCAGAGGCCTTTCGAATGACATTAGTGCTGGGTATGTCAAGGAGCTGGTTACTAGTGAGCAAGTGAACAAGGTGGACAATGGGAATGGACCGTCAGTTCCGGATCATGTCATAGCCACACAGCCTCCACTAAAGCAAAGGTATGGACACTCTGGAATCAATTCCAAACCGCCTGATATCATCAGTAAGAATTTCAAAGGTCCAAAACCTGTTTTACACTTATGCAAGCAACGAGTTTCTCGAAGAAGGCTTGGTTTTTCTTCTGATGATTCTGCAGGAAAAAGAAGTCTCGCACCCATACTCAAATCCCACCCCGCTGATGTTCCTCACTTCCTTGGTCGATCTCATGCCCCTAATGCTTATACACCCCCATGGATGAGGAGACATTTTTCTCCGAGGCATTTGCTGCCACTCTCTCATCCACCAGATGCCTAAGGTCGACACAGTCTAGCTAATGACTGAAAACAAGCGCTTAGTGGGAGGCAACCCACCTGTAGGTGAAATTCCTTTGTGATTTTCGTTTTTCTTTTCACTAATTTTTGGTTTTGTTTTATTTTTGAAAAAAAAAAAAAAAAAAAAAAAAAAAAAAAAAAAAAACCAGAGTCGGGATAAGCCAGTGTCGAGCAGATTAGGCTCTTAAATTACTCAAAACGCTTAAGAATCAAGGGAGTTAGAGAGAAAGGCGGTTTTTCGGAATTTGGTATGTGAAGGACGAAGTGGCCGCGGAGAAGAAAAGAGAGTGAAAAACGTACCTCGCGGAAATCAAAACGACTGCGTATGATTTTGAACGGTGTCGATCGAAACCATAAGTGGTGTCTGTCGACACCAGCGTTCAAAGCAAGGTATCTCCCTCTGTCTCTCTATCTCACTCATTCGTTCGATCTGCAAGGTATGTGTTCTCAATTCTCAATTTTCGATTTCGGCCATATGGTTTGTAAACTCGAAATTTACCACTTTTCTCTTGCTTTTAAGCTTGAATATTGCCTATTTAGGTTGTTTGAGAGGAATTTAGACATACCCATGTGCTATTCATTGTTCAATTTCGCCACAATTGAGAATTTGGAATTTTGGTGACGAGACTTGCGAAAATTGTTGATTAGAACCGGTTTAGGAGTTTCTTGGGACTGATTGCTGCGGTTTTTGTTGTTTTCAAGCATGATATTGAAGTTCTACTGATACATTTTTGATTTTAGAACTTTTGGTTTTGAACTAATTTTTCCAAAATTTGCTTGTTTGGTCTTTGGTTGATTTTGCAGATGCCTCCAAAGCAACCACCACGCCGCAGCAAGAAACGCCAACACTCATCATCCTCTTCTCCTGCTTCACCACCGACAAACCCAACAGCCCCTTGGCCTCGACAAGAAGGACAGAAAATACGGTCGAAGAAAGTTTGGGACAAGTCTGACAAAGAAGAAGCACTGAGCGACACTTGCAACAACAGGCCCATCTCAGAGACCTGGGATGATTATGACACTCTATTCTACAATGCCTGGCTGAAGGTTGGGATTGCAGCCACTCGCTTTGCTGATCCGGTTATTATGCGGAGGATGGGCATTCTGGATGATGTCCTTCGGATGTTGGAGAGGATTGGATTGGGTACCATGTGTACCAAGTACTACACCGTCTATCCGGACTTGGTTCGTCAGTTCCTTTCCACAATTAGTGTCTACTACACTTCTCCTGCGAGGCAAGCCAACGAGGGTACCTTGACTTTCATGCTTCAAGGACAGAGGTACAGGCTGTATATCCTTGATCTATGCGACCTCTACGGTTTCGACAAGGCGTGGTATAATGTTGCTTGGCCATCTGAGTTCACGGATCAGCAGCGAGTCTGGTCTTCTTTTGGGACTGGGCGCTATGACAGCAAACACTCCACTCAGACAGATGTGCGACACCCAGTTGTGAGGTATGTGGCTAGGCTCATCGCTAACACCATTTTATGCAAGTCTGAGCCGGGTAAGATGAGGCACAGTGAGCTCATGCTATTGAGCTATGGCGTTGAGGATCTATATGAGCCGGGAGAGCCTGATTTGCAGAGGATTGGGCGGGTTAACTTTGGTGCAATCTTTGCACAACACTTAGTCTCCTTGAAGACTAAACCATTCTCCGGCACTCAGAAGAAGCCTGAAACGGTGGGGAGTCTTCTTACTCCCATTTTTCAGCATTTTGCCATCCCTTTGGACCATCTTCAGCGTATTTCTGCAGCATCTCTTATGGATGAGGAGCACTTGAAGAGTGCTAAATGGCTAAAGGCAGATTTACTTTGGTGTTACCGCGCTGCTTCAGGAGATCACATGGTCCAGCTACCTAACCCCGACCTCACCACCATCACCGAGCCACTGAGCTGCCTCCGCTTCCTCCCCGATCCTCCTATTCGTCTACCTGCCTTGCCGACCCGTGCTGCTACAGGATCGACTCGCCGCGCACCTCAGTCTGCTGCCGACTTTGCTTCCTCCTCTACTTCTGCACCTCCTACGTATACACATCTTCCTGCCACACTTCCACCAGACTTTGTCCCTGACCCATTTCAGCGATTTATGATCGAGAGTATACATGCCATATGGGATAGGATTTCTTGCTGCACCTGCATGCGCCCACCTACCACCGACCCTGCTGCTGCACCAGAGGCTGACGACGACAATGCTGAGGACTAGTTCCTTGTCCTGGTTTATCTTTCTTTTCTTTTGCATTTTTCTCTTTTATTTTTCTCTAACTTTGAGTCAGTCCCTCATTTTCTTTTGATTTGGATTTGGAATTTGTGTTGAACTATGCTTTTATGATATCTCTGATTGCTTCTGAATTGTGTTTGAGTGTTTTTACAGTTCTAATCATGAGAATTCATGTAGCAATGCACTTTCTGGGACTTAATACACACTTTCAGAACTCTCCGACGTCCTCTGTGACTGGTGTCGATCGACACCAGCCCGCCAGACAGGTACCACGCTGAATTTTTTTCAGTTTCACTCAATTCCAATTTTTTTTCTTGCTTCCTCCGGCTGAATACCACTGGGGACAGTGTTGTTTAAGTCTGGGGGAGGTAGTTGCTGACATTGTGTTTGTTTTTTAGGGTTCTAAAAAAAAAAAAATGGTTTTTCAAATTGTTTTTTTTGAGTCAAAACTAGTTAGGAAATTAGGACCTTCTCTTGAATGCCTACCTTATCAACCAATATTCTTGCAATCACAAGGGGCAGACATCAGCAGCGGACTTAGCCGAACAGAATGGCTCTAGCGGACCGATTGCCATATCACAACCGTATCTTTAAGGTACTCAACTCTCTGATGTCTAACTCCTCGCATAAACCTGACTTTTAAATTTCTTAGCAAGGGGTTTGGTATACATGAGTTTGATTTGTCTTTCAGTCCAGTCAAGACAGGCTTATGCATTTACATCATGTTTATTTATGGCTTTACATTTAGTTATTATACTCTCTCTTTTCTTAACCCAAAGGGAAGTCTAACGACACCCTCGGGAAAACGAAGTGGATGAAGGTCAGTCCAACTGGTCTTCTGACTCCTTGGAAACCCGCCGGATGAAAGTAATAAAAATGACCGGGAATTGGTGGCTCCAACCATCACTACTCGCGCTCTAAATAAAAATTGATTCCAAATCATAGGGAAAGAGAGAGAGAGTTTAAAAAAAAAAAAAAAAAAAAAAACGAAAAAAAATGCATTCATATCTTAGTTTTAGAAGTTTGTCTTGATTGTGCTTGGAGGGGTAAAAATTAGAATGCTATTTGATCGACAACCCCTTGTTGAGAACTCACGCTTTTAATTTTTAAGGAGTTGGCTTTAGATTTTTGAGTTATCTCATGAGATTTAGTGTTTGGTTTGGTTTGAATTGCAAGTTAGTGTCCACTATGTGAAACTGATCTAATGTTGGTTATGTTCTGAGTGATAGCAGGTGCAAAGGTTGGTACAAGCTCTGAAGGGTAAGTGAGTTTCCGCTTTTCAAACCTCTTTCACAGTTTAGTGATTGTTTTGCTTGAGGGCAAGCAAAAGCTAAGTCTGGGGGAGTTGATATATCATAGTTTTAATGGGTTTTTACCATGATATAAGTCTTGTATATAGAGTCTTTTTAGTGTTTTTGGAGTCTTTTCTAGTGTTTACAGGTCATAGGTGTGTTTAGTGCATTTTGGAGCTTATTTGGGGATTTCTGCTAGAAAACAAGAAAAACTGGCGTTCACAGACTTTGGTGTCGATCGACACCAATCAGGTGTCGGTCGATACCACTACAGGACAAAAACACAGGGGCCCAGAAGTTCTGTTTATTTGCAAAACTGCCCCAGATCGTGTTTTAGGAGATTTTTAGGTTTATAAGCCATTGTTTAGGCTTTTTCTATTTTGTATCTTATTTTCTATTGAGACCTAGAGAGAGATTTGGTAGCAGAGCTTTGGAGAGACAAATCAGACTCCTTCAGAGAAGATTTTGAACTCCTTTAATATCTTATCTTATTTCTTTTATGCAATCTTTCTTATTCATGATGTTTGCTTCAATCACCATGTCTGAGTAGTTTGTTTGTTAGATTAAGGGTTTTCAAGGGTTGCAGAAGAATTGCAATATTGTTAGGATAATCATTAGAGTTCTTCATATGGATTATGTTTAATGCTTATTCTAGCTTCGCGACCTAGAATCTGATATTAGGTTAATTGGTAGACACGAAAGTGTTATTGATTTTCTGAACTATCTTAGATGAGCAAAATACCTATCTACAAAGGAATTTGGTTTAGGGATTTTGTGAACAATTGAATCTGGAATTAATGCTTGTCTAGTTTATTGAATTTGCAAAGAAATTTGGAATTCTAGGATTTAGACATAGATAATCTCTGCAGCGAAAGCTGGTTGATTTTACATTAGTGTTCATGTTCGAGAACGGTACTTAATTAATATCCTAATTACTTTAATTCTGCAATTTCTTATTCAACCTGAGAATTTTCCAAAGCCTAACCTTTGTCTCTTGAATTTAAATCTCATCAATCGATCACTTGCTGCTTTTATTTACTTGATATTTGCATTAAATTTACATTCTTTCTCTTAGCTTGATTTGAATCTAGGAATTTACTGTGCAATCGATAGACGTTTGGATTCGATACCCTATACACTACCACTACAAGAAAAATACGCGATTTGCGACGGAAAATACCGTCGCAAATCGTCGTTTGCGACGGAATTGCGAGGGAAAAAATTCCGTCGCAAATTGTTCGTCGCAATTACTTTTTCGTCGCAAATCCGTCGCAAATTTGCGATGGAAACAACTCCGTCGCAAAATTGCGACCCCATATATTGATCGCATATTGACCCCATAGTCTGTCGCAAATCGATCGCATATTTGCGACGAAATATATGAGCTCGCAAATCCTTCGCAAAATGTTGCGACATAATATAGGCCGTCGCAATACGTCGCAAAGTTGCGACGGAATGTTGTCCATCGCAAACTTGCGACGAATCAATAATTCCGTCGCAATTTAAAAAAAAAAATTATTTTTTTTCCTAATTTTTAAAAATAAAAATAAAAAAAAAATTATAAAAACGAAAATCAAATAAAATGTTATATTAAATAAAATTTTATGTCAAATATCATACAAAATTAAATAAAAATATTCATAAAAAATACAATAAAACGAAAACTAAAATTCTTCGGATGGTCCGCTGGTTCTGGCCTGATCCGATCCGCCGGTTCTGCCCTGATCCGGTCCGCTGGTTCCGCCCTCAACTTGCTGCTGGTTTGAACGCAAACGGCTCATAATCTCCTTGAGCTTCGGATCCGACGCGCCCAAGTAGTCGAACATCTCTTCGAACACCGCAACCTTCGTCTTGGTTGCACTCAATTCCGTCTTTGTTGCAGTCAATTCCTCCAACTCAGCAACCTCGTTGGGATCCTGGAACTGACTTGAAGCGGAACCGCGAACAGAACCGCTCCCAGTATCGATTTGGGATTGAAGAGAACCAATCCCCCAAATCTTCCCTTTTCTACGGGGAGCGGACTGAAAAACCAAAAAAAAACATTGAAATTTAAAAACCAACAATATACATAAGAATAAAAATATTTTAAATAAAAAATATGATACAAATTTACCTCGACAAAAATCTTGTTCTTTACGGCCACAGAAGAACCAGAAGTGAGGGTCTCGGGATCATCATTCTGAGTCAAATCTTGTAGTTTCGAATTAACGTCGTTGTAGAGCTCCTCAAAATCATCATCCATGAAAGTGCCATCCGGATTCCGTTTTGTAAACGCGAGAACTTCCAGCAAATCCATCTCTGATTCCCCTCGTTTCTCGGCTTATAAAATAGGTTTGATTTGATAAAAATGATTAAAAAAATAAATAAAATAAAAATATTTTTTAAAAAAGTTAGAAAAAAACTTACAAGCATTCGGCCGCGGGCTACGAGCCACAACTTTTTCCACCGAGATACCATATCAGGCAACCGATCATGGACTTTGCGCAGAACTCCTGGTAAACCCTCTCGGTAACGCCAGATTCCCAGTGATACTTGCGCTTGAAAAAAAAAATCAAATAACAATAATATAATGTTAGTGATAAGAAATTAAAAATATTATTAAAAAGTAAATAAGAATCTCATTAAAACTTACAGCAAAAGTAGTGAACCAGCGTTGGAGAACGGGTTCTGTTATATCCTTCCACCGGGCAATAGGATCTTGGTAATCCTTTTCAAAGACTTCCGTAACTGAAAAAGCAACGGATGAATCATCAGTAAACCTGAAAAAGAAAACAATACACTTTAACTTTATAAAATATACAATATAAAATAAAACAAAAACTAATAAAAATTAAAAATATATATATACCATAAAGTTCTCGGTGGGTGCGGATGAAGATGAGGGAGGAGATTATGACCAAGCTCATCTAAAATATCCCTAATGGCCGCATAAAATGGGGCTCTAGCGGTCTCAACCGCGGCCTCAACTGCGGCTGACTGACGAGGTGGGGATGGAGACCGAGACCGTGTCCGCTGCTGCTGCTCCCGTCCCGTACTACCATGGGAACTATTAGTAGTGTGCCCATGGCCAGGAGTCACGGGAACGGAACGACCACCACGGGAACCACCACGGGACCCCCCGGAACCTCCTTGGCCCCCGGATCCTCCCTGACTCGTGTACTGCATGTAAGTGTTTTGTTGATCCATCTGCAATAACTTAAAAAAGTAAAATTAAAAGTAACAATAACAATTTTACAAATAATAATGTAACAATCAAAATCTCACAATTATATAAAATTTACTCCAAACCACGATTCTAATAATCATACAATTTTGTAAAACTTAAATTTATCCTAAAATCAGTAACAAATCACAAAAATTATCAAACCAATTTAATCATCCAACAAAGTAATTAACTAACTAAACTAATTATCCAATCAAATATAATTTCTAAATTTTATCAAATTAATCCAATATTAAATATCATATTCACCAAAACAATACATCTTAGAACTAATATTCTTTAATCTAAAACTAATCCAATAATCTAAAAAATCACCTAAACCTTCCAATAATCACTTAACAAACCATCCAAAAATCACCTAAACCATCCAATAATCGCTTAACCAACCATCCAAAAATCACGTAAACCGTAAAATAACCTAACCTTCGGAGAAGTTGTCGGTGGCGGAGGAGGCCGGCGGCGGCAAAGGAAAACGGCGGCGGCTCTGTCGGAAAGAGGAAGCCGGCGGCGGCGCAGAGGAAAGAGGAACGAGCGGCGGAGGAGAAGAGATCTCGGCGCGGCGGAGGAGAAGATAACTCGGCGCGGCGGAGGATAAGGGACCCGCGGCCGGCAGAGGAGAAGAGAAGGGCGACGCAGGGGAGGAGAAAGGTGCAGGTCGGCGGCGCGGAGGAGAGAGGCGCCGGAGAAGACGACCGGAAAGAGGAGCGACACGGCGGAGGGGAAGAAAACCCGTGCGCGGCGGAGGAGAAGACTCGCGCGGCTGCGGCGGAGGAGACGCGCAGGCGCGGCGGAGGAGAGGAGGAAAGAGCGATACGGGGGCGCGGAGGAGAGATGACCCGGAATTGTCGACCGGAAGAGATATTGTCGGGGCGCGGAAGAGAAAATGGCGTGGGGCGCGGATGAGAAAAAATTTCGCAGAAGGTTAGGTTTGAGCTCGTGCTTATATACATATTTTATCTCCCTCGCAATTCCATCGCAAATTTGCGACAGAATTGCGAGGGAAATCCCCCGTTCCATCGCAATACCGTCGCAAATTTGCGACGGAATTGCGAGGAAAATGATGGAAACCCTAAATTGTTTTCGGATAAGGGTTTCCCTCGCAATTCCATCGCAATATTGCGACGGAATTGCGATGGAACGGGGCATTTCCCTCGCAATTCCGTCGCAAATTTGCGATGGAATTGCGAGGGAAACTAAAGTTTACGGTTTAGGGTATAAAAAGTTCTAAATGTGGACTAATTAGGGACTATATATGAATGTGTATGTTTATTAAAGAGTGAATATGATTAAGATTATATATAGATAATACATTTGTACGTATATATATATATATATATATATATATATATATATATATATATATATATAAAATTCGTGTTTCACCAACATCTTCCGTAATGTTTCATATATCATAAGGTTTAATGAGTTTGATACCGTAAGGAGTTTAAGAGAAACATATTTTATGAGTGTCGATCATTTAAAGTTCAATTATCAGCGATGAATGTATGATTTTATAATCCTAAACACTTTTTATTCCAAAATAGGAAACCCTAAACCCTAAAACTGAAGAATCCATCGCAATTTCGTCGCAAATTTGCGACGGAATTGGGATGGAAACACTGAAATTAGGCTTTCCATCGCAATTCCTTCGCAAGTTTGCGACGGAATTGCGATGGAAACACTGAAATTAGGCTTTCCATCGCAATTCCGTGGCAAGTTTGCGACGGAATTGCGATGGAAACCCAAAAAATAAATTGTATATCGCAATTCCGTCGCAATATTGCGACGGAATTGCGATGGAAACACTGAAATTAAAGATTCCATCGCAATTCCGTCGCAAGAATGACAATACTACTTTTTAAAACCGTCAGAAATGACGCAAAAGATGGCATTTTTACGTGGGAGTTACAAATTCATCAAAATTTAAAATACAAACAACTTAAAATACAAAGAAAAACCTTAAAATTAATCAAAGTCATTTTCATCGTCATTTTCAGATACGTAAGAGTTTTCACTGTGCTCCCGTTCTTCTTCATCAGTCGCAGACTCTTCGAATTCATCGGCTTCTCCATCTTCGCTTGAATCGTCAACGAGGTCTTCAAGTTCTCTGTTCTCGGGGTCAACGTGTATGATATTTTCAGTGGATTCGATCGGGTTTGAAACTTTTGTAACTCTGTCATGCTGCATAGCCACATCATCGTCTAAACCAACTACACATCCTCTTGGATTAACCTTTATGACTGATAACCAGGTCTCGCGTTTTTGCTTAACTCGAGGATAAGGGATGAAACACACTTGCTCTGCTTACGATGCAAGTATGAAGGGTTCAAATTTCGAAAATCTCCTGTTTGCGTTTACGTCGGTGATGCCTAACGTCTCGTTTCTGCGAACCCCTCGACCTGGTGTCGGATCATACCAATCACATTTGAACATAATACATTTCAAGTTGATAATTCCTGGGTATGTGACCTCGATGATCTCTTGCAAAACTCCATAGAACTCTGTTTCGCCCGGGACATGAATACCATAATTTGCGGTCGACTTCCGCATGTCATGCTTGTACGTATGGAAAATGCACCCGCGAGTACAGTACATTGGTGCTGAAGTGATCTTGCCTATTGGAGAGTTCAGAATCTCATGCAAACACAACGGTATTTGTTCCGGATGACATCCATGTCTCACCTATATAAAAACAAATGGTACAATCACACACATTAATTACATATAGTGTTAGGTTTTAGTTTATATATCATTAATTTGAAGCGTACTTACATAGTATTTTAACCATCCAGCTAAATCACGTTCTTTGTAAACCTCATACTCATGCTCTTGTAAATTAGGGTATGTTTGGCGGATCAGATTATCAAATATGCTGCACAAAAATCTCGAGTTATATATATATACATATATATATATATATATATATATATATATAAAAACATATATATGATCAAAGTTACCTTTCAAATTGGTGCACTTCATCCAGATTACGCAATATGTAATTGTGAGCCGCACTCAAATGTTCATGGTCCCACGATTGTTCCTTCAACTTTCCAGCAAGTCTACCTATTTCTTTGAAGATGTTGGGGACAACATGCCTATAAACAGGTGCAACGCCTCCATCATCGTATCGTTTCGTTGCAGTTCTTCTCGTTCTCACATTTGGACTAAAATAGTAAGACGCGAAGTTAGATGTTTCCTCTGTCAAACGTCCTTGTACGATGGATCCCTCAACTTTTGCAAGGTTTTTGGCCTTTCCCTTCAAGTGTCCCATAAAACGCTCGAACGGATACATCCACCTGAATTGCACAGGCCCCCCAAGATCCGCCTCATATGGGAAATGTACCGTTAGGTGTTCCATCACGTCGAAGAATGAATGAGGGAATATTTTCTCCATGTTACATAACAAGACATAAATGTTTTTATTTAACTTCTCTACCCCGTCTTCTGTCAGTGTTCGCGTGCAAAGATCTCGGAAAAACGCCCTAACACCTATAATATAATATACACCGTAAGCAAATTAATAAAAACATATTTAGTTATGTACATAAACTCAATTAAAAGAAATGTAAATACTTGTTTACCAGCAATTGCTTCGTGGACATGAGACGGCAAAAGTTCTTGTAATGCAAACGGTAGTAGTCGCTGCATGAAAACATGGCAATCGTGGCTCTTCATACCAGAAAATTTTTGTCCTTACTCTATACATCGTGAGAATTTGGAAACATATCCATCCGGAAATTTGACATCGGAGGCCACCCAGTCAAATAGAGCTCTCTTCCCATCTGCAAACAATCGAAAACTCGGAATTGGCTGTTTCCCGTCTCTAGTAATCTCCAACTCGCTCCTTTTGCATATTTATGCTAAGTCCAGCCTCGATTTCATATTGTCTTTACTTTTTCCTTGGACATTCAAAATGGTATGCATGATGTTATCAAAAAAATTCTTTTCGATATGCATAACATCAAGATTATGTCGCAAAAGGTGATCCTTCCAATATGGGAGTTCCAAGAATATACTTTTTTGTGCCAATTGTGTGCTTGTCTGTATCCGTCAGGCATGTTTGCAGTACAATGCCAATTGCCCCCACGTTTGCATGTTTCCTCACCACCATAATAATCGATCTGATCAAGCAAATCCTGTCCCAAAAGATAATCCGGAGGGGGACCGCGGACAACTTTATTCTTCGTAAATAAAACCTTGTTCTTTCGGTACTTGTGATTGATAGGAAGAAAACGACGGTGACAATCAAACCAACAAGGTTTTCTTCCACGCCTCAGCTGAAATGCGTCTGCCCTATTCAAACAGTGTGGACACGATAGTCTTCCGTGCATAGTCCACCCCGACAACATTCCATACGCTGGAAAGTCACTAATCGTCCACAGTAATACTGCGCGCATGTTGAAGTTTTGTTGCTGCGAGTAATCAAATGTACAGACTCCAGAATACCACAGTTGTTTCAACTCATCGATCAAAGGTTCCAGAAATACATCTAGGGATCGCTTCGGATGCTTTGGACCTGGCACTAAAATATTTAAGAACAAAAATTCTCGCTGCATGCACATTGTCGGCGGAAGATTATATGGCGTCAGTATGACGGGCCATAGCGAATATTGTCTCCCTGACATACCAAATGGACTAAATCCATCTGTGCATAATCCTAGATAAACATTCCTGGACTCATTAGCAAAGTTTGAATGTACCGTCTGAAAGTGTTTCCACGCCTTTGCATCTGAGGGATGTGTTATCTCTCCATAATCTGTGGAATGTTCTGCATGCCATCTCATTGACGCTGACGTCATTTCCGATTGGTATAACCGTTTCAATCTTTCGGTGATTGGCAAGTACCACATACGTTGGTAAGGGACCCGCCTCCTTCCAGTTGTGGGTTTGTATCTCGGCTTCCCACAAAATTGACATTCCTGCAGCTTATCATCATCTTTCAAGAAAATCATGCAATTGTCAATGCATACATCAATCATTTCATAAGGTAACCCAAGACCCGCAACCAACTTCTGTATTTCATAGTAATTACCAACAGAAAGATTATCTTCCGGTAAATACTCTTGAAATAGTCCAGCCCACTTATCCATGTTACTTTCGCTGCTGTTATCTTCACTTTTAATTGTCATCATCCTAGCTGCTAGTGACAATCTAGAAAGTCCCTCTCTACACCCATCGTAAAGTGGTTGATTTGCAGCATCTAACATATCATAAAACTTTTGTGCTTCAATGTTGGGTTCTTCCAAAATTTCTTCCATAGGATTATCAGCAAGAACAGGTGTAGTTTCATGAAATGCATCTGTAACCATATCATGAAACCTATTCCCTTGCTGATACCCAATATCATTTCTCAATATATCAGGATGACCATAATCATAGCTAGTGTTATAATTATGTTCTTGAACCCCTTGACCCGAACCACTATTTCCCGCTTCATAATGAGTAGTATTATACTGATTTTCCCCATGAAGATACCATACATAATAGTTTGGTATAAATCCTCTATTAAATACATGTGTTTTCGCAGTATCAATAGCAACATATTTTTTGTTCCTACATTTCAGACAGGGACAAAATATTTTACCAGTTTGCATTGCATGTGGTTGGTTTCGGGCTTGGTTAAAGAATCCATGTAATCCTTCAACAAACTCTCTCGTCACTTCGCCGGTCCCTGGATCTCTTTGATTGTACATCCAGCTTCGTAACTCATATATTCCGTAACTCATTTTTTTGGTATTTTTTTTTCTTCCCTCTCTTGTTCTGTTTCTTGTTTTTGGTTTGGTGTGAAATGAATTGAACGTAAGTTCGTTATTTATAGATGGAGAAAATTTTTTTGCTACGGAATTGCGATGGATTTGCTGAATTTTTTGCGATGGATTTGCGTCACATTCAATTTTGCGATGGAATTGCGACTGGCTTGCGACTAACTTGCGACGCCTTTGCGACGGAACATGTCCATCGCAATTGGTAGTTGAGCTTCATTTAACACGTGCGTACCTAACCGCCCCGGATGTCGGCCAACAACTTTTCCTCGCAATTCCGTCGCAAATTTGCGACGGATTTGCGACGAACAGATGTTGCGACGGAAAAATGTCACCGCAAATCCGTCGCACACTTGCGACGGCTATTTTCCATCGCAATTCCGTCGCAAATTTGCGACGGAATTGCGATGACTACCTATTATGTCGCAAGGCCCTCGCAAAATTGCGACGGAATTGCGATGACTACCTATTATGTCGCAAATCAGTCGCAAAGCCATCGCAAATTTGCGACGGAAATATTTCCATCGCAAACTTGCGAGGGATTTGCGACGACATCATATTCCGTCGCAATTCCGTCGCAAAATCATCGCAAATTTGCGACGGAAATATTTTCGTCGCAAGGAGCCTGTTTTCTTGTAGTGTACAACTGAATTGTTGTGCACTTGCAGTTATTTTTAGGGAGAACTTTACACCTATCACAAAACCAGCGTGAAAAGATGGCAAAGCTGAAGGAGACCGTGTCAGAGTGATTTAATTCTGAGTGGTGATCTTTATGCTATGTAATGTGATTTAACATTATCCAAGTTCCAAGTGTTTCGTTTTGTACTTGTAGTGTCGAACAATATCCTTCTTCTTTGTTTTTCGCTTAAAATGAAAACAACTTAGTTTTCCCCAGTTTTACTAGTATTACAAAATGAAAACAACTTAGTTTTCCCCAGTTATACCAGTATTACAAAATGAAAACAACTTAGTTTTCCCCAGTTTTACAAAATGAAATCAACTTAGTTTTCTCCAGTTTTACAAAATGAAATCAACTTAGTTTTCCCCAGTTTTACCAGTTTTACAAAATGAAATCAACTTAGTTTTCCCCAGTTTCCCCAGTTTTACCAGTTTTACAAAATGAAAACAACTTAGTTTTCCCTAGTTTTACCAGTTTTACAAAATAGTAAGAAAGTGAAAAATAGTTCGTTTTTTACTAGTAGTAGTAAATCGAAACAACGTACTTTTACTTGATTGAACCATTAGTACTAAATCAAAACAAATCAAAACAACATAGTTTTCCCTATTTTTTGGAAGTTTCCGCCCTCAGCCTTATGGACATCCTTGTTGGCTCCTCTACCTTCTGATTCCTAGCCTTAGCAGCCGCCTTTAGCCTTTTGTTAATTTCAACTCTCTGCCGTTGTTCAGGTGTCCTCTTCCTTGATTTCATCTTAGTGCGCTTAAACCTTGATTTAGGGTCAGGAATAACGTCTTTTGGTGCTTCTTCCACGGTCTCCTACAAATAAATACAAATGTTTGTTAAGACCCAAAAATATAATTTTCTCATCTCCTAATGTAAGCTAGTTTACCTTCTCTTTCACGGGTTCTTCCTCCATTTGAACACTCTCACCACCTTTTCCTCCTTCATTAATGCCATCACCTTCAACATTGGTGCCTAAACCCTATAATCCAAGAAATTGCTAAGAATAAAGATATTAACAAAGAAATTGCAAATCGAATAAATTGCTATTACCTCTTCGGTAACAGTGGCCTCGCGTTCATTCTCTCTATTATCACATTCCTTTTCAGCAGTGATGCCATCACCTTCCTTTTCACAATTCATGCCATCACCTTTTGTTTCCTTTGATCCCTACAATCCAGTTTTACTCAGTTTCACCAAGTGTTACTTTTTCGTTTTATAATATAAGAAAAATTGTTTGTTACCTGTGCTTGCTCATTCGCCTGATACGTCCTCATATACGTTACTTGCTCATTCACAAAAGCTTCCAACGGGGCGATCCTTTGCTCAACCACATCAACCTTGTTCTCTATTCTGGTCATACGCTCCTCCATCTCTTTCTTCATGCTCTGAACGAGATCTACCAATGCTGAATAGGGCGTGTTCGCGTTCATCGGTGGTTCATCGGTGGCAACTTCCGGGTTCGCCGCATTCTGAGGTGCATCGGCTGATCTGGCCACATCTTCGTCGAACATATCCTTCAAAAATGTGACCTTTCCTTCTCGAGCTAGCTTCATCCAACTCTCGACAACAACACAATGCTTATCAACATCGTCCTCCTTTTCCATGATTCTTCGTAGAAGACGCTCCTCACTGGCGTCTGCAGTTAGGAAACTATCAATGTCCTGTAAACACAAATCACAAACAAGGAGTAAACATTTAAAACTGAAATATTGGCAGTCATTCATAGGCTCATATGCAAAAGTATAACTGACCTTAGTTGTACCAAGTTCTGCACTAATTCTCTCGAAAAGAATTCCTTTCATGTCGCTTCTTTTGAACTTTGACTTGCACATCTTAGGACAATCCTCGTGTGCGCCAGGATAAGGTTCTCGAAATGTTGCAGCTAACTGTGGAGTTGCCTCGAAAGCTAAGAGCTACACACGAAACATAAGAGTTATAAGGAGGTTCATTTATAAAAAGTAATACATCCAATCCAAATAAATATTACCTCTATAGGTAAAACGAAACTTGGAATCGGCCATGGTTGATTCTGCTTTTCTGGAACAACCCCCTTGAAATGACTCATTGTGTTGAAGATACCTTCTAACATGTAATCGTAAGAAAATCTCCCCCAAGGAAATGTCTTACAAAAATTCAAATCACTCACGGCTCCTAGTAGCAGTGGGTCCACGGAAGGAGACTTTGCTCCGGTCTTCGTATGTGCTTTCATAACGCTAGCTAGAAAGTACAAGATCAACATCCTCAACCTGTCATCAGAATTCGGAGGAGGGTCCATCTGACCTATCTCCTCTATCATGGGTTTCAGGTCTTGATATCTTACTGTTGACCCCTCGGTAAAATACTTCTCCACGAATGCCATTCTCCCAGATTTCTTATCATAACCGAGTGGATAGTTATGAGAGTATAAACCCGATATCAAGGCGTGTTCCCTTAAACCATAACGGATGGGCACGCCATTTACAACGAACCAAACTTCTTTTCTCTTTTCAGTACATGTGGTTTGAAGAAGGAGCATCCACATACCCTGAAGCTTGTGGTTTTTGTCCCTTGGCATGTGGAAGTTGTGTTTGAACTGCGGGTGAGTCTCAAACCACCTCTTCTCTCTATCGGTAAGGGGAGGCATTAGTGTATCAAAAGTCTCGAACATGTCGTGCAAATAACACCGAGTCGATAGCTTTGTTTTCTTATTGTACTCCGTCGGCGGAAAATACATCCTCAGAGGTCTCATTGGTTCCACTTCCTGCAAAATACGAGCAAAATCCATAGTTTTATCAAGTTATACTTCCTTCTAATATATTGGTTTCAGAGGAATCCTGCAAAACGCATTCAGTTATACCAAGTTCTACCAAGTTATGCTTTTTTGTTTTCATATAGTTTTACTAGTTGTACTAGTACTACGAATCAATTAACAACACACACGAAATCAAGAGTAAACAAGAAATCTAGAGCCGAAATCTACTACAAAACAATGAATTGCATCAAATGATTCCCAAAGTTTATTCATATAAAAATGGAGTAAAGATTTCTACAAAATATATTGAATAGATCGGGATACTTACACTTCCGTCTTCCTCATCTTCACGGTCACTCAGTGTTCGACCGCTATTTCCGTCGAAGTCTTCACATCGCTCGGAATTCTTCTCTTCTTCGTCGGAGTATTTATCTTCTTCGTCTGAATTATTCTCTTCTTCGTCGGCATTCTTCTCTTCTTCCTCCGAATTCATCTCTCTTTCCTCGTTATCCTCCTCACTCTGCTCGGAATTCTCCTCTCTTTGCTCGAAATTCTCCTCTCTTTCGAATCCAGTCGGAGGGAATCCAGTCGGAGGGTCTTCTTCCTCCACGATTTGGGATGGAGGAATTTTTCCCAACCCGCGGATAGGGTTTTTACTTCGAACCATCTTAAATGTGAATAACACGATCAAAAAGGGGAGAAAATATCGGGATTTCGAGCTGGGAAATCGGAGGGAACAAAACAGGAGGATTGAGAATTCAAAAATTGAATCGTATAAGGGAAAAATGAAAGAGCAAACGCGATTTCTGTTTTTAGAGTTAGGGTATCCGATTAAGTTGGATTCGGGCGGGTTTATCCTTGTTGGATCTGTAAATAACTCAAAAGGATCAATCTTGTAATCAACTAGGTTTTTGAATTAAAAATAAATCAAAAATAATAACTGTTTTATCGCTGGATATTTGAGATTAGCTTTCGTGATATAGGGGCATGAGAGATGATTTCTCCGCTTGATACACTAGACGCAAGATTAGAGCAACATTCTTATCTCTTATTGGGTCTTTCAACCATCTGATGCCATCCTCGAACAAAGGAGGAGGAAGAAGATGGATTTTAGAGGCGAAGAAAGACCAAACCTGAGAGCTATATATGCAATCAAAGAACAGATGCTGTTGATTCTCACCTGCAGCATTACAAAGAAGACAATGAGCAGGAGATTGGATACCCCAACTACGAATCCTATCTCGAGTGCGCAGCCGATTACGAGCCGTAATCCATGTAACAAACGCATGCCTAAGAACATGACCTTAAACCACACTGAATCACAGCAGTCAACCTCAGGGGGTGGAGGATGTAACGAGGACCAAGTTTCCGAGGAAGAAAATATGTCTGATGGAGGCGCAATCCCTATTTTCCATAGATACCTATCCTCCACCTCCGAATCTGCCACCGAGGACGCTTCAGGCAAACACTCTTTTAGCAATAAGATAATAGGATTACGGCTTCTACTAGCAGCAAACCACCAAGAACCATCTCTTAACGCATCAGCCACCGCAGCTTCCCTAGCTAAGCCTGTGATTCTCGGACCATTATCTCCTACTAGCTCAATTAAGGGTCTCAAAGACGTCCAATTATCATGCCAAAACTTTGCCATACCTCCCGAGCCTGCCCCACAAACTAGAAAGGGTCTAGCCAGACCCCTGAGCTTACAAATACTCTTCCATATCCAACTTCCATCCACTGTCCCATCTAGTTCCCAAAAATTATTAGAACCAATGAGGTTTGACCTGACCCACGAGACCCACAGCGACCCAGCAGCTGTGAAGATTAACCAGATCAATTTGAGGCCAAGAACCTTGTTCCAGTCTCCTAAGTCCTAGTCCTCCACTCTCCGTAGGAGTACAAACTGAATCCCAGCTAACCTTTGCTCCTCTGGCAGATTTAGGCGATCCTTTCCATAAAAATGTGTTACACATTTGCTCCAACTTCTGAATACACTGATTCGGAAGAATAAAAATCGACGCCCAAAAGCCTATTGTAGAGTAGATTACAGACTGAAGGAGTTTAAGATGGCCGGCAACGACAGTGGTCTTACTCTCAGAGTAGAAAATTTGGCGGATATCCTATCAAGTAGGGGCTGATAATCATGCTGCTTCATTTTTCTTTTATGATAACGGGACTCCCAGATATCTTACAGGAAATGAGGGATGTTGTAACCCCAATTCTGCTGATATATCCCCACTTCTCTGAACGTTCGCTCCATAAATAAAACGGCTGTCTTATTTCTGTTAATTCCTAAACCAGACACATCCTTGAACTCATCCAAAATATCCATAATACCATGAAGAGAGTGCTCTGAGCCATCAAAGAAAATTAAAACATCGTCTGCAAAGCTCATATGTGTCACCAGCGGAGACTCACATTGAGGATGTATCTGGAATCTACCCGCAATAGCTCCAGCATCTATACTTTTAGAAAGAATATCCATTGCGAGGATGAAGAGAAGAGAAGATATAGGATCCCCTTGTCGGAGACCTTTCTTTCCTGCAAATTAAGAAGCCAATCAACTCTCAATTAAAGGCGATACTATATGAAGGTGTAGAAATATATTATTTTATACACCCAATAAACACCTCTGGAAGATCCAACGCCATAAGAATATTCAGCATAAAGCCCCAATCCAGGTTGACGCAGTCGGAAATCACTAAGGTCAGCAAACACTAAACCTTAGAAGTAATTCAAGTCCTCAAACAAGAACTTGAAAAGAAAGCTCTGGATTCCACCAGAAAAGATTAAAAGTTTTGAAACTTTTATTGAAAGGTAATAATAAGATTGTGTCAAAAACAGAATACCTAAGCCTCTTATATAGAAAATTCTAGTAAAAACCCTATAGAAAAAGGAAAACACCTAATAAAAGGAAAACACCTAATAAAAGGAAAACTTCTAGAAACAATAGATCAGGTTCCGTAAGTTTATGATTCTCCTACATCAGTCTCCTCCACCTCCAAAGAACTCGACCTCGAGTTCTCTTCTGGATAAAGAACACTATCAGCATGGTACTCATAGATGTCAGCTACATTGAATGTATTAGAAATGTTCAGGTTTTCTGGAAGTGCCACCACAAAAGCATTATCATTTATCTTCCGCAAAATCTTGAAAGGACCATATTTACGAGGCTGAAGCTTGCGGTATGTACCAACTGGAAATCTCTCTTTTCGTAGAAACACCATCACTTCATCTCCTTCTTTAAAAACCTTGAGTCTCCTACGCTTGTCTGATGCATCCTTATTCTTTTGACCAGTTGCTTCTAATTTAGCTCGGACAGCTTCTTTAGTGGCTAAAATTTCTTCTGCCATAGCCTCAGCTGAAACACTAACTCCAGGAGCTTTAGGCAACTTAACCAAATCGACCACATGTTTCGGAATAGAAATATAGACCAAAGAAAAAGGCGACCTCCCTGTAGCGGAATGCACGGCACTATTGTAAGCAAACTCCACTTGAGGTAAAGCTAGATCCCATTGTTTCGGTTTGTCTCCACAGACACTTCGAATCATATTCCCCAAAGTTCTGTTTGTTACCTCGGTTTGCCCATCAGTCTGTGGGTGAGCTGTTGAACTACGTTTCAAGCTGGTTCCAAACATTCTCCAAAGTGTAATCCAAAAATGGCTGAGAAACTTGGTATCTCTGTCTGAAATTATTGTCTTAGGAACCCCATGAAGGCGTACTACTTCCCGAAAAAAACAACTTGGCTCTGATACCACTTGACGCAGTCGGAAATCACTAAGGTCAGCAAACACTAAACCTTAGAAGTAATTCAAGTCCTCAAACAAGAACTTGAAAAGAAAGCTCTGGATTCCACCAGAAAAGATTAAAAGCTTTGAAACTTTTATTGAAAGGTAATAATAAGATTGTGTCTAAAACAGAATACCTAAGCCTCTTATATAGAGAGAGCTTAGAACAAAGAATAGAAAATTCTAGTAAAAACCCTATAGAAAAAGGAAAACACCTAATAAAAGGAAAACTTCTAGAAACAATAGATTAGGTTCGGTAAGTTTATGATTCTCCTACATCACAGGTTATCATAGGCTTTCGTGAGATCAATCTGCAAACATCCTCTGGACAGACTGGACGTACCATTAGGCTTATGGAAATCTGCCAACTAACTCAGATGCCAACAGAACATTTTCGCACAGCAGTCTACCTTTGATAAATCCCACTTGGTTATTCTGGACTGCTTGAGGAACAAAAAGCTTGAGACGCTTCTTCAATATTCTTGCTATGATCTTATAAATCGTAGAGCAGAGAGAAACCGGTATGAACTGAGTCAACTGATCCGCTCCAACAGTTTTTGGGATGAGAGCAATTATTGTTGCGTTGAACATCTTCAATAAACGCCCATATGTAAAGAACTCTTTGACTGCTTGAAAGGCCTCATCTCCTACTATATCCCAAGATTCCATAAAAAAATTCCACAGAAAACCCATCTGGTCTTGGAGCTTTGTTCTTTCGCATTTTAATAAATGTTTCTTTGATCCCCTCATTAGAAGGTATTTCAACCAATTGGGATGCCAGAGAACTTGAGCAGCGACAAGGATGAATAGCCCTAATGTCTTCAACCGAATACGAAGTCGCTGCAGATTCAGTGCCCAATAGACTGCAGAAAAAGTTACCGTCAAATCTTTAATTTGAGCCTGATTATCCACTCTATCCCCATCCGCATTCCTGAGGTATCTTATCACATTGATGGATTGATTGGTAAGAACCGCCCTGTGATAGAACTCGTATTCGCACCCCCGTCCTTCAACCATCTTACTCTTGACTTTCTCTTGAAAAATATTTCCTCTGCTTTAGCAAAAAACTTCCATTTTTTCCTTGCTACATGCTCTTCCCTGAATAGAATATCTTCCTTGGTTCCTTGGTTCGTTGTTGAATGTTGCCAAAGCCTTCCATCCCAGAATAAACATCTTTGAACCCACTGTGGTGGGAGCATTCCACGCCTCTATAAGCGCATGCACAAACGTCCTATGAGTTGAAAGGAAAGAGAAATACTTAACTTAAAGCTCTTCTTACTCCTCTATAAGACTGGACCAATTGACACCAAAGCCAGAGAGTGATCAGAATCCCCAGGAGGATCGGAAATCACCAAGGACTCCAGAAATTTCACAAGCTAGATGTCATTCACCAAAGCTCTATCCAACTTTCTAGCCTGCAATTTGTCCAAGTGAAGAACACACATCTACTAGGAAGGTTGGAGAGGTTATTATCCTCCAAACACTCTCTGAAACCCGACGTTGCTCTCAAAGAAGGATTATAAGGGAGTAGCGAATGATGCTCCTCCGAGTATAATATCTGATTGAAATCCCCTAATATAAGCCAAGGATTGCCAGAAAGAGAAAGATTGGCTGAAAGCTGACTTATCTCTATCCACAAGTCCCTCCTCTGTTGTTCCGTATTGAATCCATAGACAAATGCCACCGAGAAAGAAGTATTAGAAGCTACCTCAAACACTCCACATAAAATAAATTGAGCCGTCTTCTTATAAATAAAAACCGAGACAGATGGGTCCCAAACCACCCAAATCCTGCTCAAATCAGAGTCCTCATAGTTATGTTCCCACCTCCAACCAGGGAAAGCCGAAGCAATGATACCTGGAGCCATATCTTCTTGAAATCTAGATTCCAAAATACCACCAATAACTGGTCTATTTACACTAATCCAACGTCTAAGTGACCGTTGCCGAGAACTACCGTTAAAGCCCCTAACATTCCAAGAGAAGACCTTCATATATACAAGTAGAGAGATGGGGACGAGTTAGATGGATTTCCCACTCGGGGGTTTACCCCGAGCAGCAAAAGAGGAATTATTTGCAGCTGTGGCAGCCTCCACTTGAAGCTTTGCCTTTCTCCGCTTCTGTTTATCCTTCTTAGCCCCATTAGCTAACCTCTTCGAATCCGCCAAAACAATAGAGTTCTCTTTCTGGTCTGAGATATCAACACCAATACTCTTTCAACGCATGTGCGGATCTTTTTGAAGCTTAGATCCCATTTTTTTTCGCCATGAGGACCTTATTCTCGTTAAGATCTTTAGCCCAAAGGGAAAATCTGTTCTTAACCAGATTCTTCTCCTGAACTGGCACAATGGCTGATTCCACCAATTTCTTAGGAGGTGAACTTATAGCTCTCACCCTCTCCTTCGACCTCTCTCTGCTGAGTAATCTTCTTATCTCTCCAGCTGCAGGGGTAGGGTCAGTAACCTTCATCGCTACAACAACCTCTTCTTGTTTCTTCCCTTTCTATGAGTTATTCAAACCTTGAACTTTAGATTTTCTTTCCAACGGTTTGGGACACCTATTAATGAGATGCCCAAACCTCCCACAATTACAACACTTTGGTGGTAAGCGTGGATCACTGTTCCGGAGGAGTATTGTCCAGCTTAATCTCCACTTTCACTTTTGTATCCCCCAGATGATAGGGGATCCAATCTAGACTTTTCTGTGTGGAGAGGCTCGCCAATTGCCCCTGCAATAACGCTAATCCCATCTAAGGAGGAACATTCTTCAAAACCGCTCAAGTAGGCGCGGATTCTAGATTTTGAACATTTAGTGAATCATCAACTGACCATGGAAAGAGACATAGTCTCTTGTATCCCTCTCTTCTAAAAACGAATCACTTATATCCCCATTTAATCTTCATACCCTTAAGAAAGTGACAAAAATACCCTTAATGAATATATCCAAAATAAATGATGATATCGCAGATTGAACAACGCGATTTGCGTTTCACTTTTGCGTTTTCTCATTCTCTCTCTCCTCCCTCTTTTTCTCTCTCTTCCGTGTTCTCAATTTTACTCTCTCGATCTGGTCTCCTTCTTGCTCGCTCTCTCCGCCTCTTTCTGCAGCTCCACGAAAGCTCTCGCTCTGCTCATTTTCGAGCTCTCTTCCTCTTCTAGAATTGTAAACGAGCTGCTGGGAACTTCAATCTATGGTACATTATCTCAAATGCTTTATTTATTTCAATTGCATTTGCAAATAATGGAATGAATGAAAGAATTGGAATGATTAAGCACATTAGTTTTGAAAACATATTTTAAGAGTGAATTTGGATAGCAACTGTTGAATCGTAACAAATCGTGAAGCTCTCTGGCATAATTAACGAAATTGGGTTCTTACGGTAGGAGAAAGTATTATTGAGTAATACTTGGTACAACTGGTATTACTGAGTAATACTTGGTACAACTGTATTACGGAGTAAATTAAGAAAGTATAATTGTGGATAACTAGTAGTACTGATTGATTTTTGTATCGTTTTTGCAGGCTACAATGAGCAACAACACCATCATACATTTCAAATGTCAAGATCGCCCGTACAGTTTATTGTTCAAGACATCAACAGAAGAGATTAATATGTCGATGCTAGAAGCTAGGATATGTAAGAAAGTGGGGTTAGATGAAAATAGAATGAAATTGAAACTGTATTACACGCCACTGCTGGTAGGAAATCAGGAACCGTGGATTATTACTGATGATGAGGATCTTTCTGTATATCTAAATTCCATAGATAACGAGAACCGTAGATGTCTTTTGGTTGTGGAGATCACAAATATGCCATGGAGTTCTTTTGGTATGAACTATGAGGAGCTGCATTCAAAGCGTGAAGGAGTTGGAGCTAATGCAGTGACTCTGTACGTAGGCAACCAACAAGCAGAACAACAACGAGACGCGATGGATGAGGATGATGATACAAGAGCGGAAGGAAATGTACAACGTGATGAACCTGGGGATGACGGCATGGATAGCTCCTCGTATATGTGTGATGAATATGCCGAAATGCCACCTGATATAGAAGCTTCTCAGTTTGTAGAGGCATGGGAAGACGGTTTGGGTGTGACTGTACTTCAAGAGTTTCCAAATAAAAAGGCAGTGCAGGATTTGGTGGATAGAGCCGCATTTGAGAATTGTTTTGGTTTCAAGATTAAAAAGTCGGATACAGTGCGCTATGTGGTAAAATGTCGTGCAGAGAGCTGTGAATGGTTTTTAAGGGCTGCAAAGATTACTGGTTCAAAAGCGTTCTCGATTAGAACGCACAACAAGATGCATACATGTTCTCGTGCTAGTCAGAGTACAAGCAACCAAAAGAGGAAAGGAACACCACGATTAGTTGCATCTATATTGCATGAAGATTATCCAGGACTAATGGAGACTCCAGCTCCTAAAAGTATCATGAATATTGTTCGGAACAAACTTGGCCTGAGGATATCATACTCGACTGCATTGAGAGGGAAAAACCATCATGTTTCTAATTTGCGAGGTAATCCAGAAGATAGCTACAAGAAGCTGTATTGTTACTTGCACATGCTAGAAAACGTCAATCCAGGTACGGTAACAAGTGTGAAACTGGATCATGAGGGAAAATTTTTGTACCTATTCATCGCTTTAGGAGCTTGCATAGAAGGGTTTAAATGCATGAGGAAAGTGATAACTGTGGATGCAACACATCTTAAGAACGGGTACGGTGGTGTACTAGTTTTTGCATCCGCTCAAGACCCTAATCGTCATAATTATCCCTTAGCGTTTGCTGTCCTTGATGGTGAGAAGAATGATAGTTGGACGTGGTTTTTTTAGATGCTGAAAACCGTTATACCGGACTCTTCGGAGTTGGTATTTATGAGTGACAGAAATCCAAGCCTCATCACCGCCATAGCTACTGTCTATCCAATTGCTCATCATGGGTATTGCATATGGCATTTGTCTCAAAATGTGAAAGGGCGGGCCTTCAACGTCAACAAAGATGTAGTCGCGTGGAGATTCATAGAGTGCAGTAGGCATTATACAATTGCTGACCATGAGAAGGCTTATAGTGATTTCGTGTCAAGGTATCCTTCTGCAGCCAAGTATCTAGTGGAGACTACAGAAAATACGAAACATACATGGGCAAGGTGTTATTTTCCAGGAGAAAGATACAACATAGACACAAGCAACACTGTGGAATCTTTGTTAAGACCCGAAAATATGATTTTCTCATCTCCTAATGTAAGCTAGTTTACCTTCTCTTTCACGGGTTCTTCCTCCATTTGAACACTCTCACCATCCTTTCCTCCTTCATTAATGCCACCACCATCAACATTGGTGCCTAAACCCTATAATCCAAGAAATTGGTAAGAATAAAGATATTAACAAAGAAATTTCAAATCGAATAAATTGCTATTACCTCTTCGGTAACAGTGGCCTCGCGTTCATTCTCTCTATTATCACATTCCGTTTCACAATTCATGCCATCACCTTCTGTTTCCTTTGATCCCTACAATCCAGTTTTACTCAGTTTCACCAAGTGTTACTTTTTCGTTTTATAATATAAGAAAAATTGTTTGTTACCTGTGCTTGCTCATTCGCCTGATACGTCCTCATATACGTTGCTTGCTCATTCACAAAAGCTTCCAACGGGGCGATCCTTTGCTCAACCACATCAACCTTGTTCTCCATTCTGGTCATACGCTCCTCCATCTCTTTCTTCATGCTCTGAACGAGATCTACCAATGCTGAATATGGCGTGTTCGCGTTCATCGGTGGTTCATCGGTGGCAACTTCCGGGTTCGCCGCATTCTGAGGTGCATCGGCTAATCTGGCCACATCTTCGTCGAACATATCCTTCAAAAATGTGACCTTTCCTTCTCGAGCTAGCTTCATCCAACTCTCGACAACAACACAATGCTTATCAACATCGTCCTCCTTTTCCATGATTCTTAGTAGAAGACGCTTCTCACTTGCGTCTGCAGTTAGGAAACTATCAATGTCCTGTAAACACAAATCACAAACAATGAGTAAACATTTAAAACTCAAATATTGGCAGTCATTCATAGGCTCATATGCAAAAGTATAACTGACCTTAGTTGTACCAAGTTCTGCACTAATTCTCTCGAAAGGAATTCCTTTCATGTCGCTTCTTTTGAACTTTGACTTGCACATCTTGGGACAATCCTCGTCTGCGCCAGGATAAGGTTCTCGGAATGTTGCAGCTAATTGTGGAATTGCCTCGAAAGCTAAGAGCTACACACGAAACATAAGAGTTATAAGGAGGTTCATTTATAAAAAGTAATACATCCAATCCAAATAAATATTACCTCCATAGGTAAAACGAAACCTGGAATCGGCCATGGTTGATTCTGCTTTTCTGGAACAACCCCCTTGAAATGACTCATTGTGTTGAAGATCCCTTCTAACATGTAATCGTAAGAAAATCTCCCCCAGGGAAATGTCTTACAAAAATTCAAATCACTCACGGCTCCTAGTAGCAGTGGGTCCACGGAAGGAGACTTTGCTCCGGTCTTCGTATGCGCTTTCATAACGCTAGCTAGAAAGTACAAGATCAGCATCCTCAACCTGTCATCAGAATTCGGAGGAAGGTCCATCTGACCTATCTCCTCTATCATGGGTTTCAGGTCTTGATATCTTACTGTTGACCCCGCGGTAAAATACTTCTCCACAAATGACATTGCCCCAGATTTCTTACCATAACCGAGTGGATAGTTATGACAGTATAGACCCGATATCAATGCGTGTTCCCTTAAACCATAACGGATGGGCACGCCGTTTACAACAAACCAAACTTCTTTTCTCTTTTCAGTACAAGCAGTTCGAAGAAGGAGCAGCCACATACCCTGAAGCTTGTGGTTTTTGTCCCTTGGCATGTGGAAGATGTGTTTGAACTGCGGGTGAGTCTCAAACCACCTCTTCTCTCTATCGGTAAGGGGAGGCATTAGTGTGTCAAAAGTCTCGAACATGTCGTGCAAATAACACCGCGTCGATAGCTTTGTTTTCTTATTGTACTCCGTCGGCGGAAAATACATCTTCAGCGGTCTCATTGGTTCCACTTCCTCCTCCTCATCTGCCTCCTGCGAAACACAATGAACAACAAGCACAAACACATCACAAAACTAGTAAATTCATCATGTAACTCTCAAATTATTACACTTCACCTTCTTCCTAATATCACTAAACATAAACTATCGCTTAAATCACAAAACCAAAACTATTGGTTGCAGAAAATACGACCATCACTAAAGAGAAACTATCGCTTAAATCACGAAACCAAAACTTCTGGTTCCACCAAAATACGAGCAAAATGCATAGCGAAAATACTTTCTTCTCATTCCGAAAATGTTCGGGATACTTACACTCTCGTCTTCGTCTACACGGCCACTCCGGGTTCGACTGCTACTTCCGGCGGAATTCTCCTCTCTTCCAACGAAATCTTCTTCTTCTTCAATCTGAGGGTTTTCTTCCTCCATGAATTCGGGTGGAGACTCCTCTCTCGATTCGGTATTGGGGTTTCGGGTTCGAACCATCTTTCTTCGATTTACTTTTCGTTAATTGTGAAGAACAAAGGAACCAAGAAGAAGGACAAAGAACTAGAGAATTAGAGGGAACGAGAAATCCGATTTCTCTGTTTGAATTGGAATCGCTTAATGATGAGGGAATCGGTAAGAGAGAAACGCAATTTTGATCTCTTTTCTCATTAGGGTGTCCGATCCGAGTTCAAGTGGATATGGGTCGGGTGGATCGGGTTTTCGTTGGTTGGGTCTGTAAATATGCCAAAAAGAGAAGGATACTCTTGTAATCTATTGAGTTTTTCTATTTAAAAAAAAAACAAAATTAAAATTATTATAATTGTCGGATATTTGAGCTTCCATTTTCATATATAGGGGCACATGAGATGAAATCTCCCATGGAAAACCGAAAACCCACAATTGTCGGCTTGCCAGTAACCCACCTGCAGAACCCATTCTCGAGTAGGGACCGAAAGGATACAAAAACTGATAAGATGTATCACACATATGAATGGTAATATTACAAAATTTCCCGCAAACCGAATTCAGATCTGAGTAAATCTTTGCTGGAGGAGGGATTAGACCATGAAAAAGAGCAACAATATGACCCTTCCACATTTCCGAGGCTTGTAACAGGACCGAGGATGGCGCTTCAACAACCGGAATACCATCTTCTTGATATGTCGGAGTCGAGATTCGTTTGAGATTCCTTAGAGAGGCTTTGAACCGCTGCGCATATGAAGGTGCTGCAGCAGATGGAATTTGAGGAGGGATCGTTGATTGAGTTGGGAACTGAGGACTTTGAATCGAGGAGCCTGGAGTTGAGACCTCCGAAGGAGGGGATTGAACAGATTTTTTAGGAGAAACCGAAATTGGATCCGAACCAATGAGTCCATGACGAAAGACCAGAAAGGAAGAAAGGGGGAAGCAAGGAGAACTACTCAATCGGTCAGTGCGAGGCTGCCGACGGTGGCGAATCGTAAGGAGCCATAATCGCTTTTTTTAACGGTTCGATTATTAATTGGAAGGAGCCCAAATCAGACCAAATCGGAAGGAGCCCTAATCTCATAAATTAGGTTCTCATTATTTTCATTGCTGTTCATAGCTACCTCCAGTTTCTTTTTTTTTATCCTCAATCTTTTTTTGACTGTTTAGGTGATGATTACGGTGCCATTGAATGATTGCTCTCCTGCAGTTTGAGATCCTTTGCTCTACTGAAGCTCTAGGGTTAGTCTTCCACGCTTCTGAGATTAACTCTTTCTCTTCTTCATTGTTCCTTAAATGACGGTCATAACGGAACAGCCCTTTTTGCTTTTTCCTGTATGGGTGGAAGAAAGTTATGAGAGAGGTATGTGGTCTGAACCCTCAAAACGCAGGTATTCACCATATCACCTAGATCACGCCTTAAAGTGGAATCAGTCCAAACCGATTCCAAATGAAGGAGTTATTCATCTAACAAATCGGGTTAACCTGAACTTACTCTTTTATGACATACGAGCGGTTATCGGAGTATGCAGACCAAATCAGAGAGAGTAAGCTACAAACCGACTTGGTATGGATTCTTGACTCAACATAAGCTCACGTAGAACTGGATTCATATCAATACCAAATTTGGGTTAGGAGTTATTCAATTTCTAAACCAGAGGAGCCTCAACTTGCCTTATTTGAAACCTTTGGGAATTGGGAGACTTCAAACATACCTTTGGCGACAACGCCGACAAGGAGACGATCTTAACTATCTAAGAGCTATCAAAGATGTTCTAGCTACACCAGCACCCATGGGATCAGGCGTATCCAATCATACCCACTCCTACACCAACACCAAGACTTGCCATATTCGGACCTATGTGCATTCAAGGAGTTCACACTACAACACAGCTCTTTTCCTTTTGTCCTGGCTGAGACTTGAAGATACATCAACAAGAAGCTTCCAAAGGCTCCCTCAATGTACCTGGACGTCCCAAGACATCATTCCTTTTCCCCCAAACTGTCAAGATACAAAGAGCCTCAAACTTCCCTTATTTGGCCTAATATATAATTTATGTGATTCTTTTCTTGTTTCAGCTTCTTAGGGACGTTGCCTATAGCCTATATAAGCTCACTTTCATTTTAATTGTAGAGCACCCTTGATCATTGATTTAATAAACATTTTTTGTTTTTCTCTTCAAAGTCATTGTCTTTGATATTGTCTTGTTTTTCATTTGAGTCTTGTGAGCGAGTCAATTGTGTCTTCTGTTCTTGCGGATCAGAGTGTTTGTGAGATACAAATCTCTCTAGTTCGTCCATTGTTTGAGCGAGTCAATCACTATCCCCACCTTCATCTCTATTACGTCCATCTTCCGCAAAAGCTTCTCAACTCTTGACAACCTTGTGAGTCATAAGACTTGGACTGATTCCAATCTTATATCATTTGGTATCAGAGCTAAAAGCTCATATCAAACTCAGGTTGTGTTCATTCCACATTTATCTATTTAAATTTTTTTGTTTTGTTGTTTAATTTTCTTAAAAATAAAAAACAAAAATAAAAATCGTTTGTTTCATTTTTATTTCAAATTTCTTTTCATGCGTTGTGGGAGGCATATCATACATTATGCCAGTTAAAAGCTTAGTATTGACTTCACATGATGAGGACCATGAGGTGGATTTGGTATCTAGTTGAGGAAAGTTGAGGTAATTAACATATTTAATATCTAGTTTAGGTGAGGAAGTTGAGGAAACAATATTCAAGATCTAAGTTCGGGTGGGGAAGTTGAGGAAACAGATTCAGTAACAAGTTCAAGTGAGGAAGTGGATTCAGTAACAAGTTCCGGTGAGGGAGTTGAGGAAGTGGATTCAGTAACAACTTCAAGTGAGGAAGTTGAAGAAGTAAATTCAGTAACATGTTTTGATGAGGAAGTTATGGAAGTGGTATCCAACACCTCTTTTTGTAGAGCAGTTTGCTCTGAGTGTAAATCTCGATGCAAGCTCCCTTCCATTGTTGAGGTTTCCAAGGCCAGAGTTGTTGTATACTTTTGCTCTTTCAGTTGTTACTTGGTTTTCATTTTTAATACTTGATAATACTGATTTATTTAGAGATTGAAAATAACAGGACTTTGATTGAAATCAAGATTAATATGTTATTTAATTTATATCATGTTTTCTAATATTTTTGTGTATGATGATCCAATACTCATAGATTTTTTTTTTTTTTTAACTCATAGATATTTAAGTAACATTACATGTAACTCATATATCCAAACTGGAAAAATCAATCTAAAAAAAGTTATATTAATTTGTCGGGCTTGATATCTCTGCTTTATCCTTCGAAACAAACAGCCAAAAACCTTTATTACACACTTATAAAAAACCTTTAACCTCTACCGATAGAGGTCTCTCCACTATACAAAAGCAGTAACAAACAAAGCTGATCTCTACCAACAATTATTTCGATCTGCTTGAAAATCCATCCCAAACAAAATTTCATATGTATTCCATCAATCCCTTTAATTAAACCTAGCATCTCGATTTTAATCTCATCCTATTTCTTGAAGTTACAATCAATCCAAAACTCTTCCATCATATTTCCAAAACAGAACACATAACACATAGCGAAAACCAATATGTTAAACAGACATTTCCATGTAGATCTCTTCATTGATGAAACTACGAATAAGGAGAGAGGCGTTTTTTTTATAGTGGAGATAAATTAGGGTTCTTTACAATCAATTATAACGTGAGATGTTATGGGCCAACTTATGGCTCAAGTAAAAGCAATACCATTAGGGCAGATCGAAGGTTTGAAAACAAATCATAGGCGGCAGTGTAATAAATAACTCGTCAATGTTTGAGTTATGAAAAAGGAGTTAATTTATAAAGCTGTTAAATAAAAATATAGTTTGAACCGAACCTTACACTGTTTACGTATATTCGTACTAAACAGTTCGGGTATTTGACTATAAACACATTTATTTTATAGCAAGCTCTGCAATCTGAGAAGCTTAACTTGTATCAGAATTCGCCCACACAACTGCAAGAGTCACAAGAGAAGCATACACTGAAGTAGGCAGCTTCTGCACCACTTTTCCAACTCCTGGGACACCTTCTGTTGCCTTCTTTGTTGCAATAGCCACAGTCGGAGCCACCACCAAAGAAATTATTAAACCCTGACTAACCACTTCGAATGTGTCAGCCGTAAGTAGCTCAATAAACTTCACAAACTCCTCCCGATCAATTTCTCCATCCAAGTTGATATCGCAGTCCTATTACAAGACGTCAAATAAACAATATGAGCACTCAAAATTACCATAAATTCCTGATACTTGAATTTTTTTTTGTATGAGACTCATTTTGCATTTTGCGGTCGAATCATCCGATATATTCCTACCAAATTATTTGGGTAAGGATAATATAAATTACTTGTTCTAACTATTGGTCGGACAATTACCTAGGGGTTTCTTAAAAAAAAATTGAGGGTTTACACATTGGAAGAGACTCTAGAAATTACCGTGATAATGCTTTTGACTAGATCCTTAGAAGGCGGATCGAAATGAGGACCAGGCAATCGCTTGTTTATGTCACTGAAAACATCCCAGCAAAAGAAAAATGTTAAAATCACAAGATTAGTATACTAAATTCTTGAATCTGTAAACCCTAAAGAAAAAACAAACATCTTACTTGTAGACAAGAAGCACCGCGATGTATAGCTCTTCAAACGTAAGATTGGCCCTTCCTGTTTCAAGCTTGAACCGATCAAAAACCCTATCACATATCGACTGTACCTTCTTCTGTCTCCACTCCTTACCTGTAATTACCATTGTGATTCGATATTTCACATATCATAAGAAGCAATTTGATCATATATCCACAATTTCTTCAGCATAAAATCGATTGCTATGTGGAAAGAAAATAATAATCGAAAATAGATACTGATAATGAACATATGCTACAACGGAGAGGGAGACAATTAACCTCGGAGCTTGTCAAGTACTTGTCCCATGGCGATAAAGGAGGTCTTCTCGTCTGATTGCACATAAACGATGATGAACAGGAGGCTAGCTAGTATAGATTACTTATCTTTCAATGAATCATGAATAACTATAAATATCTTTCATATGTTAAAAAATAAGCATTTGTGGTTTATGTGTAGGGGTGTCAAAAACTACCATGTGTGAATCTAGTTCTGCAGTCAAACTCCATTTTCGTATCACTAATCATAAGAAGGCATAAGAAGACTAGAAATGTTACTTTGACCAGAAGACCAGAAAAGCTCAACCCAGAATCTCAAGTTACTACTAATACGACACAGGTTAACAAAGACTAGAATCATCATGTTCCTAACAAGTTTTGCAGCTGAAAAATGAGACCATAAAGATTAGGTTTCACATAAAACACAATTTGGTCATCGTATTCCACTTAATCCTATTCAAATTAATGTTCATTGTAAGTGTGTTTTGAGGGAAAATCAGAGAGAAAAGAAGATATAAGGGAAAGAGAAAAACCAGAAGCACCTTTGCAGCTTCCTCACTGTAATCAACAAAAGACAAGACATATTCCATTATCATCTCTTATACGCTTTAGACATAGTTTCACCAATGAATCGATGTTGCAGAAAACAAACACAGTGATCGAAAACAGACTATCACAATCAAACAACAAATGGGTTCTTCAAACGATGGACAATCAAAAGCAATCACACCCGGAAAAAAATCATCTCTTCCAAGACAACAAAAAACCAAAATTCATCCTAGACAATAGCAGACGATACAGGCTATACAAAAATGGGTCGAAGAATATCATGAGAAATAGACGATTCATAACCCATTTTCATAGGGGCATACCTGTGAATGCATGAACTCTAGAGAGAGATTGAGAGAATGCGAGAGATATAGAGATCTAGGGAGAGATCGAGATTGAGGGAGAGAAAGAGATAGAGATGGAGATGGTGAGACGGAGATCGAGAGTATTTTTAAATATTTAGTTATTTTATTTATGTGGTAACACTTACCTTTTTGGAAATTTATTAAATATTTAGTTATTTTTTATTAAAACTTTTCAAACCACTTAATATTGAAAGCTAACATCCTCTCTTATCCGGCAAAACGGCCAATTGGGCCCTGAACTCAGGCCAGAGGTGCGAATCGATACCCAAACAATTTAGGTGTGCAAAATGATACTCAAACTATACAAAACCCGACTTTGCCCACCTAAACTTTTCCACATCTGGCAAAATCCAGCCTTGACCAGAACCCCGTCAGTCAACCTTCGAACGCCGTTAGACGGAGGTGACTCAGCTGCCAGCTCATCCGACCCGTTGGAATAATGTCAAAACGACGTCGTTTCGTGTTTTCGATAACGGATATCGAATTGCCGGTTTTGATTCTGATTTCCGGTTTGAACCCGGTTTACCAAAATCGAACCGATAATTGCAAAACACGAAACGACGTCGTTTTATTTCCTTCTTTAAACTCGAGCACATCATCTTCTTCCCCCTTTACGAGAGACCTAAATCGATTTGAGGAAAAAACGAAGGAAAGGGTTTCGGATCTCGACAATTCCGTGTAGTTCGTGAGGGGATTTCTTCGATTCATCTTCGATTTAGGTTTTCAAACAGAAATCGATTTTCAACTTATACAGAGAGACTGAATTTGAGATTTACAGAGAGAGACGACGAACATGTCTGCCGCGTCGTCGTCGGAGATCCAGAGCCATGGGGTTGTTTGCGACTGCGGGCTTCCATCACCAGTGAGACGTTCCTGGACACGGCTAAACCCAGGTCGCAGATTCTAAGGTTGCAAAGGCCGTCGACAACATAATGGTTACATCTACTGTGATTTCTTCAGATGGTACGATGAGGGAGCCCCAAGCGGATGGCAACATTTGGCGTTGCTAGAGGCACGAGAAATCATGCAAAATCAGCGAGAGAAGATTGAAGCTTTGACTAATCAAGTGAGAACACTAACCCTGAATGCTGACAATGACGTAAGCATAATGTTGGATTTGTTGTTGCACTTGGAGGAATGATGGCAATGTGGTCCTCTAAGACTGCATAATGTTGTTTTTTGTTGTTGTGTTTTGTACCTTTATGTTCTTGTTTTGGTAATCCAGACTCAAACTCTGTTTGCGGCTTTGTAAACTTTTTAAGTTTTCAGACTTATTTGCGGCATTGCTCTTTCACGAGTAAGTTTAATGTAAAACTGTGATGTATTGTGTTGTTAATCCTATGTAAGACTTATTATGTTTTTGTAACATTCCAATGTTTTTGTAACATTCCAATGTTTTTGTAACATTTCAATGTCAAGTTTATGCTAACCCAAATATCAAACATAACATCCTTAATAAACCATGTGTTTAACACAACAAAGAGAGTCAAGAGAGGAAACAACAAGTCTCATATCATCATAACACAGAAAAAGCCAGTCTAACAACAAAAACTGAACAGACTCACAAGTCTCATATCATCATAACACAAAAGCATTAAAAAACAAGTGTTCTTCATGACAAACAAGTGTTCTTCACGGCCACCTGTTACACAAAGCATCAAAAAACATAACATACAAGTCAGACACAATCATCATAACACATAAAACCATGTAATAAAGAGAACTAAACATCACTCAGAAAGAGAACTAAACATCCTCACATTAGAACATGTACCTTTCCCATTCTCCTAAGTAAGGTGGCGTTGATGTCTGACTTGGTTGACTTGGTTGACTAGGACCTGCAATGTTCTGAGATTCCGCCACTTCAGTTTCTGTTGAAATGTTGCTGGTTTTTTTTTTCTTTGGCGGCCTTGCCTTAGGTGGGACACCCCCGTTAGGACATTTCAGTGTGTTATGGGCTGGAAGTCCACAACGGTAACAATACATGTCTCGGCCATGGTTGGTCACCTTTTTTCCTTTGGTTGGTGACTCGGTAATAGCCTTCATCCGTTTCTCTGGATTTTTTTTCCTTCCCTTTTGAACCTCTCTTGGTTTCCCCTCAAGTCATGATTCTCCACTCTCTGACCAAAATTTCATCCCATTGACTGGTCCAATAGACTCCAAGTATTGGATCTGCAACTTAGAAACCAAATAGCAATCGGAGATCAAGTCTTCTATATTGTATGATCTCGGGTTGTCAAAAACGACACGCAACACATGACGGCATGGAATCCCTGTCAAATCCCATCTTCTGCATTGACATGTCTTTGCCTTCATGTCGACTTTGTGCCCATGACCTTTCTCTATCACTTCAAACAAGTTAGGACGTCCAGGGATTGTTCTCAGCTTCTTAACCTTTTTGTCTTCAACTGCGATAACAAGACCCACTTTTTCAGTGTGTTTCCCCTTAAGCTTCTCCGCTTTCTTCCTTCTGACCACTATCCTCACCATAGCTTGTCTCCTCATGGTCTCCAAACTCTGAATCAGTGGTATTGCTCTTGCCTTTTCAAGGGTACTATTGTAGGACTCAGAAAAGTTGTTGAGTGCATCCTCACATTGTGAATGAGTCTTGAAGAAAGCAACGCTACAATTTCTCGGATTCCTACTCATGAACGCCTCATATACACCAATATCATAGCTCTTCATTTTCTCCAAATTTTTCGCATAGTCGCCTTCATTGAAACTGTTGACCACACGCCAAAACAATTTTTTCATCTGAGGCTTCTTTGGATGTGCCTTCTTCATATTTCCGTAGATATGTCTAGCACACATTCGGTGTTCAATCTTCGATAATTCCTCATTCACAGCATTGAGTAATCCCTGCAATGTAAACAAACCACCATTCACGCCACATTTAGAAATCTAAACTCTAAATAATATTGTCACAAATCATAATCATTACTAACATGGGAATACCTTCTGCCTATCCGATATAACCGTGAATCCATCACCATTTCCAAGGCCTAAGTCATTTTTCAGATGACGAATGAACCAAAGCCAGCTCTCTGTGTTCTCAACTTGAACGACTGCCCAAGCAAACGGGTATATCTGGTTGTTAGCATCTCTACCAATGGCTGCCTAGAGCTGTCCTTTAGCATCAGACTTGAGGAAACAACCATCTATTCCAAAGATTGGTCTGCAGTGATCTTTCCATGTGTCACGCAATCCAGAAAAACACATATAGAAACTGTCGAAAACTTCAGTTCCCATAGCGTTAACCTCTGTCCTAACTTCAACTGTCGAGTGAGGGTTTCTCCTACAAACATAACATCAAAAGTTACGCAGAGATACAATAGAGAAAGGCGAAAACTAAACAAAAATGTAAACACTTAATCCTTACGCTTTAAGTTCATCTCTGTAGTCTTTCATCCTTGCATATTGTTCATTGAATTCTTTTTCTATCATCTCCAATGCTTTCTTCTTTTCTTTCCTGCATTGATCATGTGAAGGAGCCACATTGTAAAGCTCGTGAATTTTGTCCTGCATATAGACTGGCTTCAGTAGAGGATCGTTTCTCAGCTCATGGATGAACATGTCACAAATCACTTTCTGTGATAGCATCTTGCATCGACCGTTCGGGTGACATGTATGCTCCTCTTGAAACGTCTTAATCATCCAATGAGAAATAGATTTCTCGTAAGAGCAGTAGACTCTCCATTTGCACTTCTCGATACCACACACAGCAGTGCACTTCAAAGATCCACATCTACTAAACCGTATATTAAAGCCTCCTCTCAGAGCATACTCAAGAACAGCCTCTCTAAATTCTTTAACGCTCTCAAAGACTTGACTAATCTTGATTTCTCCACTTCCTTTTCTCCACCTATCATAACCACAGCTCTGGAATTCTGCTCCTTCACCGTCTGATACAGGAGGAGTTCGTAGGTAGTCATCATTCTCCTCCTCATCAACAAAATCAGCAACCACTTCGTTAACCCGAACCTCTTCTGCGCACAACTCATGTGCATTATCTCTCTCTGCAGCCTCATTTCCAGCCTCTCTCTCTGCATCATTTGCATCGTCTCTTTCTTCGTCATTCGCAGCCTCTCTCTCTGCATCATTTGCAGCCTCTCTTCCTTCCTCATTATCTTCCCAATCTTCATCACGTTCCATATAGACTTCTACCATAGTAGTCCACTTAGCTGCTTCACACATCCTTTCAAAACTATCAATACCCTCGCACAAAATCTTTAGCTCACTCGTTCCTTCATATGGCAATTTGTACCACACTCTTTGCTTGTACCAACTCTCCGGTAAACCGTTGAACAATTATCTCGCCGGTGCGATATGCTCTTGAACGGAGCCACCAACGTAAGCAACGATGCCATTTTCTTTCCTCTCAAACTTCCCACCATAGTATATGATGAATGTGGCATCGCTGGCATCGCTTTCACTACAACAACGATTAAACAATTCGAAACCATTAAAAAATTCCCACCACCGATTAAACAATTCGCATCCTTATTAAAAAAATCGAAAAAGTTCAACAAATTTTTACTCTTACCTCATTTTCAACGAGGAATCGAATCCACTCTCACAAATAAACACAACGCAAAGGCCTAAATGCCTTCGATTAGTAGATGAATCCAAGAAATCCCCTCACGAACTACAAGAAATCTCGGAATTGTCGAGATCCGAAAACCTTTCCTTTGTTTTTCCCCAAATCGATTTAGGGATTTAGGTCGTCGTAAAGGAGAGGGAAAGAATATGCTCGAGTTTAAAGAAGGAAAACAAAACGACGTCGTTTCGTGTTTTGGAATAAAACGACGTCGTTTCGTGTTTTGCAATTATCGGTTCGATTTTGGTAAACCGGGTTCAAACCGGAAATCAGAATCAAAACCGGCAATTCGATATCCGTTATCGAAAACACGAAACGACGTCGTTTTGACATTATTCCAACGGGTCGGATGAGCTGGCAGCTGAGTCACCTCCGTCTAACGGGGTTCGAAGGTTGACTGACGGGGTTCTGGTCAAGGCTGGATTTTGCCAGATGTGGAAAAAGTTTGGGTGGGCAAAGTCGGGTTTTGTATAGTTTGGGTATCATTTCGCACACCTAAATTGTTTGGGTATCGATTCGCACCTCTGGCCTGAGTTCAGGGCCCAATCGGCCGATTTCCCTCTCTTATCCTGTGATTGGATTTGAGCAATATCACACTGCGGGAACTCCTCCTCTTAAGGGCAAAAGTTACGATGTCGGGAAACTATCAAAGTCTTAAAATTCATTTACTACTAGTTAATTTAAAATCTTTCGTCGCAATGATATTGCTAGGTACGATGGACGGAAAATTTTCCTTCGCAAACTTGCAATGGAAAATTTTCCTTCGCAAACTTGCAATGGAAAAATTTCCATCGCAATATCGTAATATTGCGAGGGAATATTTTTCATTGCAATATTGCAACAAACTATTTTTCCTCGCAATATTACGATGGCTTTTTGCAAGGATGGCTCATTCCTTCGCAAATACTCGATTTTTGTGATTTTTTTTAAATAATATTATTTTTAGATGAATTTTAGAAAATTATATAAAATAAATTAAAATTTAAATAAAATTTAAATTCAAATATAACACAAAACGCGAGAAAAAAAATTTAAACGTAACATAAAAAAAGTGTTCAAACATAAACCTAAAATTCTTGAGAGAGTCCATCGCCGGCTGATGTATCTGCTCCGCTGGTTCCGGCCTGGTCCGGCTGCTGGTTTGGAAAGTGGCGCTTCATAATCTCCAAGAGTTTCAGATCCTGAGAGTCCAAATAGCCAAACAGCTCTTCGTAGCATGCTACTTTGCTCCAGTCAATTCCTCTTTTATCTCAGCAACCTCGTGGGGATTCTGAAATCGATTAGGGATTGGAGAGAACCAATCCCACTAATTTTCCCCTTTTTACGGGGAGCAGTCTGGAAAAAAAAAACTCAAGTTAACAAACTTATAATATATATATGAATTAACATAATTTGAAATAAAAATATGAAAAATAATTACTTGCACAAAAACCTTGTTCCTCATGGCCGGAGATAGTTATACCAGAACCATAAGCCATGCTCTCGGGATCATCATTCTGAGTCAAGTCTTGTAGTTTCGAATTGACGTTATTGTAAAGCTCCTCAGAATCCTCATCCATGAAAGTGCTATCCGGGTTCTGTTTTGTGTACTCGAGAACCGCCAACAAATCCGTCTCTGTTTCCCCCTTTTCCTTTACCTTCAAAATAATAACATGATTTGATAAGAATGATAATAAATAAATGACATAAAAAAATAATTAGGAAATAAGAAAACTTACAAGTATGGGGCCTCGGGCTCTCAATGAAGTTCGGCCGGATTGTAGAGTTCTTACTCTTCAATCGAGCTGCCATACTGTTGCAGCTCCTGTTCTGGTGATCAGGATCCCGCCAAAATGCAACCAGGCCATTCGAAATAGTCCTGTCAAATCATGAAGGCATGCTCTTGTCTCCCTTATCCATCCAACTCTTCTTCCCACCGTGATACCATATCACGCATCCGCTTCCTGACTTTTTCTCTGAACTCCTGGCGAACCCTCTGGTAATGCTAGTGTCCCAGTGATTCATACGCTTCAACAAAAAATAAAAATATAATAATATAATATTATATTAAAAGCAATGAATATGATTTTTGAAAATTAAAATAAACTCGTAATAAAACTTACAGCAAACGTTATGAACAACAGTCGATGACGTACTCCGGTACTTGTTTCCACCGGGCATGAGGTTCTTTGAAATCCTTTTCAAAGATTTCCGTGACTGTGGAAGCAACAGATGAATCATCAGTGAACCTGAAAGGAAATACATTATAATTTAGATTTATAAAATATAAAATTTAAAGTAAAACCAACACTTTTTAAATTTAAAAAATATATACCAGAAAATGTTCACAGGACGGTCCAGATCAAGATGAGGGAGGAGATGATGACCAGGCTCATCTAAAATGTCCCTAATCGACGCAAAAAATGCGGCTGTAGTAGCCTCAAGCGTGGCCGGAACATGTGGAGGTGACTGCTGAGTGGGTGGAGATGGAGACCGTGCCCGCTGCCCTATAGAACCATGGGAGCTAGAAGTGAACCCAGGAGTCGGGGGAACAGCACGCGATGCTGAATCATCACGAGAAGTGAAACCACCACCACGTCCACGAGAACCGCCTCCTCCGAGACTCATATAGTCCATGTAATTGTTTTGTTCACCCATCTGCCATTAATTAAAAATATTATTAAAAATAATAATATAGAACTTATAGTATGAAAAATTCAGTAAAAAAATTATTCTAGTAATCATCAAATATATAAACATTAAGCAAATTTATGTAACAATAACCTAACAATTATGAAAAATATATAACAAAAATTACAAAATATTTTAAAAAGGAAATGTAATAACCTAAAAAACTTAAAAACTCAAGATCTAGTCCTAAAATTAATTTCTTAAATTTCAGATTTAATTAACAAATTCGTTCATCTAATCTACCAATTTAATCCAATATTACATATCAAATTCATTAAACAAATCTAACATCCTAGATCTAAAATTCCGTAATTTAAAACTAATCCGATAACCTAACAAAATAAAATCTGCCAAGGGAAGAAGACACTTTCCTTAAAGGCCGTGGTGGCAGAGGAGGGACCGCCGGAGTCGGCGGCGTGGCGGACCGGATCCGCGGGGAGGAGGCACCGGCGGAGAAGCGGAGAGTAAGAGAGGAGGCGCGGCGGAGAGGAATAGAGGCGGCGCGGCGAAGAAGAAGAGTGGCGGCACAAAGAGGAGGAGAAGAAGAGCAGCGTCGCGGGGAAGAAGAAGAGCGGCGACGCGGAGAGTGATGTGATCCCGGATTGGATCGGCCTTGAGGCTAAGTGATAGAATGATTCGGAATGCAAGGAACCGATGACGAACGAACGATGGATCGATTGGTTTATACTAAGGATCCCGCGGAAAGAATCCTTAACACCACCTCTCAACAGATTGATATTATGCACAACCGGTGAAGAGGACTCTCATCGACGTGTTGATATTACACACAACAAGTGAAGAAGGAAATCTCGGATATAACACACCGAGAAAGATTGATCAAGCATAAAAGGGTTTCAATAGATAAAATGTTTGATAAACTGAAAAGAAAAGTTGTAGCAAGTAATAAAAGGGAAAGAGTTACGGCGGAACAGGCTCCTCCCAACTCGTAAACATAAAACAATAAATGAACAAAGACTCAACAATCGCCCCTTTGACTTCCCTCGCGCGGCTAGATTCAAAAGTATGGGCTGGACCGAACAAACAAGAAACAAGAGGTGATTTGAAGTGTGGCTTGGCCTCATTAAAAACCTTGTCAAGAAAACCCAATGTGACAAAACTTGACAAGGGAAAAAGAGTACACAAGACACACTTGCCTCTTTATCCATGTTGTTGGGTCGTTAAGCAAACCAACGTGGTGGGCTTAACATCATGCTGACTCATACGGCTAAGGACTTTCCCAACCTCTTGGTTCAGTGCCTTAGTTTGTGAACGAGTGACCGGGCCAGTTGGTATGGCAAATGCTTTCTCAGGTTCAAGCTGCTCCGCAGCTACAAGCTTTCCCGGCTCTCCCTGTCTCCCTTGGTCCATGTCCGGGCTAACCTCATCCATGATCGCATCATCTCCTCCCTCTTGAAAAGGATTTGTCCTCAAATCTGGATCATCTGCAAGAAGAGGAGATAAATCAGCAACATTAAAACTTGGACTAATGTCGTACTTACCTTGGAGATCAACTCGGTAGGAGTTATTATTGATGCGCTTGGTGATCGTGAAAGGACCATCGACTCTCGGCTGTAATTTGGATTTGCGTTCGGCTGGGAACCTTTCTTTGCGTAGATGGATCCAAACTTTGTCCCCAGCTTCAAATATTATCTCACGCCGTCCTTTGTTGGCTTTCGTAACATATTGCCTCGTTTTGTCCTTAATGTTTTTCTTTGCCTGCTCATGTATCTTCCTCACCGTTTCTGCTCTTTGTTTTCCATCAGTACTCAATCTCTCACTTAAATGAAGAGGCATTAAATCCAAAGGAGACAAAGGTTTAAAACCATAAACGATTTCAAAGGGTGAGAACTTAGTTGCCGAGTGCACATAATGGTTATATGCAAATTCTATATGTGGCAAACAATCATCCCAGTTTTTGAGGTTCTTTTTAAGCAAGGTTCTCAATAATGCTCCTAATGTTCGGTTAACAACTTCAGTTTGTCCGTCAGTTTTTGGATGGAAAGTAGTAGAGAATAAGAGCTTAGTTCCTAATTTCGACCACAAAGTTTTCCAAAAATAACTAAGGAACTTAGTATCACGATCAGAAACAATGGTGCGCGGCATGCCATGCAATCTAACAATATCCTTGAAGAACAAAGCAGCAACATGGGATGCATCATCTGTTTTATTACATGCAACAAAATGAGCCATTTTTGAAAACCGATCAACAACCACAAAAATGGAATCTCTTCCGTGTCTAGTCCTAGCACTACAACAAAACAGACAATTTCCATCGACATGTTGCGTCGACCCAAAAAAGAGTCGTTAAAAACCTCTAATTTGCAACTAATTTACGACGAAAATTAATTTCGTCTTATAATCGTCGTAAACTGCGACCAAAAACAGTCGTCGTAAAATCGTCGTAAAATGCGAGGATTTTACGACGAATTGACCACTGTCGTCGTATAATCGTCGTAATTTGGGGACGAAAATAACTCGTTGTAAAATCGTCGTCCATTTACAACGGTTTTACGACGAATTAAACACTTTGACTTTCATCGACGTTAAATCGTGGTAAAGTTACGACGATTTCACAACGAATACAATATGTAGGTAATGAACATCGAATTTACAACGATTTAAAGTGTAAATTTTTTTTCGAAGGGAAATCGTTGCAAACTTGCGACGTTTTTACATCAACCGAATTAGGTGAACACATGGTTTAAAACGATACTTACCGGTTTTTTAACATCAGTTAAAGTCGATGGTAAGTGGTTGTAAAAGAAATTCCGTCGAAATTGGTTGGAAATTGGTTGGAATGGTCGTTGCAAATTCGTTGTTAATGTCCAAAAGTTTTCTATATATACCGTGACCTCCAATAACCATCATTTCACTCTCAACTACTTAAACTTCTATCTCTCTAAAAAAACAGAAAAAACAACTACTTCAAAAAATATGTCAATTTATCAGCTACGAGAATGGATGTACAATCGTCAAGATTCCGACGGGTTGCTGAGGAAAGAGTTCAGAGATGGGCTTGAGGGATTCATGTACCAGGCCAGCACATTGCAAATTACGATCGAAAGCGGTAATAAGTACATGTATTGTCCTTGTCCAAAATGCAAGAATAGGAAATTTGTGCTTATCTCAAAAGTGTGGTCGCATCTGTTGAATAGAGGATTTATGCAGAATTATTATATTTGGTATTGTCATGGGGAAGGTCATGGGGAAAATGCAGCTAGTAGTAGCAGTAGTAATTATATTAATGAAGGAATGCGTTTTGACGAAAATGTGGATCCCGTACTTGAACATCCTCCTGTTAATTACGGTAGAAGTGAAGTTCATAGAATGCATGAAATGGTAACATATGCATTTCCGGAAACCGCAAGTACATATGGAGATCCTCATAATGTAGCGTATGAGGAACCCAATTCAGATGCAAGAAAGTTTTTTGATATTTTAGCAGCAGCAGATCAGCCTTTGTACGATGGATGTAGAAAAGGGCACACAAAATTGTCAGTTGCAGCAAGGATGATGACTCTTAAAACTGATGGTAATATAAGTCAGTTTATCATGGATGGTTGGGCTGATCTAATTAAGGATATCTTACCAGATGACAATGTAGCTGCTGATTCGTATTACGAGATACAAAAGTTGGTGTTTAGCCTTGGGTTGCCTTCTCAGATGATAGATGTTTGTGTTGATAATTGCATGATATACTGGAAAGATGATGATAAGTTGCAGGAGTGTCGATTTTGTCAGAAGCCACGATACAAGCCACAAGGTAGTGGTCGAAACAAGGTACCGTACCAACGGATGTGGTACCTACCAATAAAAGATAGATTGCGAAGACTGTATCAGTCTGAGAGGACGGCAGGATTGATGAGATGGCATGCCGATCATTTGCAAACAGAAGGAGAGATTAGGCATCCATCTGACGCTAAAGCGTGGAAACACTTTCAGGCGGTTCATCCAGATTTCGCTAGCGAGAAAAGAAATGTCTACTTGGGTCTTTGCACGGACGGATTTAGTCCTTTCGGCATGTCTGGTAGGCAATACTCTCTATGGCCAATAATACTAACGCCGTACAATCTTCCTCCTGATATGTGCATGCAGAGAGAATTTCTATTTATGAGTATCTTGATCCCTGGCCCGAAGCATCCCCGGCGTTCCCTTGACGTTTTTTTGCAGCTTTTGATAGAGGAATTGAAAGAGTTGTGGTATACCGGAGCTCGGACGTATGATATTTCGTGCAAGAGGAACTTTACGATGCGGGCAGTGCTTATGTGGACAATAAGCGACTTTCTTGCATACGGAATGCTTTCTGGGTGGCTTACGCATGGGCGGTTATCTTGTCCGTACGGCCTCGATCGAACAGATGCATTTCAGCTTAAACACGGGAGAAAGACAAGCTGGTTTGACTGTCACCGCCGATTCTTACCGTTGAATCATAGATACCGGAGAAACAAGAAACTGTTTAGGAAGAGCAAAGCTGTTCGTGCTCCTCCACCGGTGATTTTATCTGGAGAGTCTATAGAAGCGCAAATTGATCATTATGGCGCAGAGAGTACAGTTAAACGTGGTGGGAACTGGCACACCCCGGGGAATATGCCTGACGGATACGGGGAACAGCACAATTGGCATAAGAAGAGTATTTTTTGGGACCTTCCATACTGGAGCTCTCATCTTCTCAGACACAACCTCGATGTTATGCACATTGAAAAGAATTTCTTCGATAATATCATGCATACGGTGTTGAACGTAAAAGGCAGAACGAAAGACAGTGTAAAGTCAAGATTGGACTTGCCTGAAATTTGTTCACGGAGTGAATTGCATATTTCTAACCAGGGGGAAGTACCAGTTGCTATATTTCAGTTAGGGGCTGCGGAAAAGTTGTCCTTGTTCAAATGGGCAATGTCCAACGTGAAGTTCCCCGACGGGTATGTTTCTAATCTATCTAAATGTGTTGAAGGACGAAAGTTTTCTGGGATGAAAAGCCACGACTGTCATGTGTTTATGGAACGGTTATTTCCGTTTGTATTTGCGGAACTTCTACACCCATAAGTACATGCGGCAATTGCAGGTATATTTTAGAAACAATATATTATATATATGCATGCATTTATTAAATAATCTATATATGAAATAACAAAATCTCTTATGTTATATACAGCGATTGGAGCGTTCTTCCGAGATCTTTGTACCCGTACTCTTACCGTAGATGTTATTGGTAAACTCCAGCAAAATATTCCTATGTATTTGTGTAATTTGGAGCAGATATTTCCACCAGCCTTTTTTGATGTTATGGAACATCTAGCTGTACATCTTCCTTACGAAGCAGAGCTTGGTGGGCCAGTTCATTATCGGTGGATGTACCCGTTTGAGCGATTTATGGGGTACCTAAAAGGAAAAGCCAAAAATCTTGCAAGGGTTGAAGGATCGATATTCGTTTCTGGAAGTTTGTCTCAAGAAACTTCTCATTTCACTGACATCTATTTTCCATCAAAAGTGCGCACACGTAAAAGGGCTACAAAACGATATGACGATGGTGGTGTTGGTCGTTCATATCCAGTGGAAGGTGTACCAGATATATTCACGTCAGTCGGCCGATTAGGTGGATGTATTAAAGAAGTATGGTGGGCAAACGAGAACGATCGTCATAGTGCACATACGTATGTCTTACTCAATTGCGAGGAAGTTACTCCGTTTGAGACGTAAGTCATTTATGTTATATATATATATATATATATATATATATGATGATTATGCAGGTTGTATTTGATTTAACAAATATATTCTATACATTAATTCCTTGAATTTTGCAGGGAATTTTGTAGACAGGTCCGGGAGTGTATCGACGGGGTTACAGATACGGAACTCAACAAACGGAAAGATCAGCACTTTGCGGAGTGGATTAAATCATCGGTTAGTTTGAATTACTTACCTCAATTACGTTTGTATAATTAATATGACCCTATTACATATAGTAATTGAGTTTGTCAACGATTTGTTTATTAATATATATAGGTTAATCCTGGTGACGAAGCATATCCCAGTGGTTTCACGAGTTAATCAAAGGGCCAACATGGAGGATCACTTCTGCTCCTATGTATTGTACACGCGGATACGTGTTCCATACGTTCAACTATGGAAACGAAAGGGCTACTGCGAATTACGGTGTTTGTGTTAGGGGTGATGTTGATTTCTATGGCGTGTTGCAAGATATTATTGAAGTGCAATACCCCGGATTGCTTGGTTTAAGATGTGTTCTCTTCAAATGTGATTGGTTTGACCCAACACTCGGCAGAGGCGTTCGAGAGAACACATATGGAGTTGACGTAAACCAATCTCGGCGTTACAACAAATTCGAGCCGTTTATCTTGGCGTCGCAAGCTGAACAAGTAACATTCGTACCATATCCGCGTGTTCGAACATCAGGAATTACTTGGTTATCTGTTGTTAAGGTATCTCCTAGGGGCACAATCGTTGGAGATCATGATGAAATTCCGCCAATGCAGCAAGATCATTGTTCGGTTATACCAGATCCGGCGGAGAACACAACAGGGTCTATCTTCTTAATAGATCCTCAAAACCCACAAAGTGTAAATGTGGCTGACGATACCAGTGATGATGATGAAGAGGAGAGTGTTCCGGATGAATTCTCCGAAAGCGATGAACCGGATGATGATGAGTTCAGCGACCGAAATGACTCGGACGAGTATTGACAGAAGATATATTGTATTCTGAGATATTGTACCATATTGTATCATATTTGATATTTATGTTAATTTTCACCTTATGTTATGAACTTCCCGTTTTGTTACTAATGATGAATAATTAAGTACTAAATATCATTTCCCGTTTTAGACATATATAACTCTATTTATTACTTGTAACTATGTTACGTTGTGATGGACAAAAACTATCGGAAAACAAATTTCCGTAACTTATTCAACATACCCACTAAGATGTAAACTAGATGTAATTCATGACGATTTCCCAGGCTACTTCACCATCGATGGAAAATCGTTGGCAATTGCGTCGACATTACGACGAATTGCGTCGTCATTACGACGATTCGATGTTAAACAGATGCATTGTGCATCGATATCCCTACGAAAATAAAAATACTGTTCCAAATTCGTGGTAATTTCGTTGCAATTGTCAAAAAAAATAAAAAAAAATTCTTCATCACTTGTCGAGATCAGATGATCCCATATAACAATGTTTAGGAAAGCCTAAACATTTTGCATGGGATACTCTGACCTCAACAAGAGATGAGGAAGATTTATGATGTGTGTGAAAGAATATGGAGGGGGTGTTGGTCATTTTATAGGAAAATATGGTCATTTTCCAACATACCTGGAAAGTAGCAATCTTGTTGCACATAACGACGATCAAGAGACGGGTCGTCGTAAATTGGATGTAAGTTACAACGATTTTCCAACTATCCCAACAAAATTAGTCGTAAATTCGACGTAACTTGCAACGATTTCCCGACTAATCACAAATACATACCAAATTCGATGGTAAAACGTTTGTAATTTTGTTATAAAAAATTTTCCAACATCTAGGCCAGAGATCGTCCTTCCGGAAAATGTTCCCGACAAGGATTTCCATTTTCCGAAGGACGATCTCCGGATCTAGATGAGAGAAAAAGTCTTTTTTTTCAAATGTTGTGTGTGGTTGTGAACCAGGGGGTGTTGGTCCTTATATAGAAAAAATATTACACTGAACGACGATTTTCCAACGAATACTATACTTTAGATGGCAAATCGTCGTAAATACCGACGATTTGCAATTGACTACTGTACGTGCGATGGAAAATCGTCGTAAATTGCGACGATATTAGGACGACTAAACCCTAAAATGAAACCCTAAACCCTAAAATGCCTTCAAGGACACCTCATATCGATTATAAGGCTAACCAAGCAACAAAAATTGACTATATGACATTGAAACTAAGTTTGTAGATGAAAAATCATTGAAAATATGTTTTCATAAACATTTTACATAGTATAAGGTTTACTTACATGTATTATAACAAGATATTGTCAAAATGAGGTTTTGAAATTTTTTTTGTTGTTTTCATTTCAATTTATAACTTCTTATTCACAGTTTTTAAGCTTTTCATACTTCCATTCAAGCAAATAAGAGTTTGGGGCGAGTTTAGGATTTAGGGTAAAATTTAGCGACGATTTTGCGACGAGTCGTTGGCAAGTCGTTGTTAAACGGAAAATAAAAAATTATTTCATCGTACCAAATCGAAAAGTGATAGTAGGCGCCGTAATATTGGATTCTAGTTGACCATCGATTTTACGACGATTATCGTGGGACCGACGTAAATGCGATGGTAAGTTTTATTTTTTTCCCAATTAATTTTTATAAAACAAATTGAAAACGCTTACCGTCGAGTTTAAGACGATTCTGTGGGACCGACGTAAAAACGATGGAACGTTGCAACGATTTAGCGACGACACTAATTATTTTCCCCCCTTAATATTTCCGCTTCCCGCGTGCGGGAATATAAAACAAATTGAAAATGCGTACCATCGATTTTACGACGACTCTTGTGGGACTGACGTAAAATCGATGGTAAGTTGCGACGATTTAGCAACGACCCCACTTTCTCCGTTTCCTGTGCGGGAATATTAATTTAATGGGAAATATAAATTTCCTTTTGGTTGGAAAATCGTCGTAATTGGCGACGACTTATCGACGACACTATTCATGTCGTCGGTATATCGTCGTAAATTGCGACGATGTAGCGACGACAACAAATTCTATATATATCAGCCTCGCATCAGATTTGCATCGCCAAAACTTCTTCTTCTCTCTACAAAAAAAACCCTTTCTCACGAAAAAAAAAAATATTTCGGTTTTCAATTGCTTTCGGCTTTCCGTTATCATTCCAAACAACGGTTAGTTTTTTATTTATTTGATTTTTCATTTATATTTGTTTAATTTACTGTATTTTTCATTAGAAACGGTTTAGAAATGGGTATTTAGATTTGTTAGAAATAAATAGTTATAGAATTTTCATTATATTGTTTAGAAAATTAGGTTAAATTAATATATATGTTTGTTTTTATTAATTTGCAGATGATTCCTCCATCCGGCCACAACCAGTATTGTCATCAGTTCATGCCGGGCACAGGTGCTTCTGGTGGTTCTACTTCTACCTCGGGGGATACGAGGGTTCCGCCGACTCAGTCGCAGTCGCAGTGTCAGGGATTTTATCCCCCCCCCCCCCCCCGCCACCACCGCACCACGATCAACCCCCACCGCAATCCCATCAACTCCCACCACAACACCAACAACCGCCACCGCCCCAACATGTACAACTGCCTCGGCCCTATGCACATATGACCATTGAAGAGTTGCTAGCTTTACCCGGACGGGTAAATCTAACTAGACTCCATCCATAGAAGGAAGATGGAGCATTGTGGTACGTTAAAACGTTTAATTTTTTTAAAATTTAATGTATTAATTTCATATTTATATAATCTCTTAAATATATTAATTAACAATTAACATATTTATAGGTTTGGTGTCGAAAATTCGGTCTCGCGCACCATCAGCGACATCATCAAGTCCTATTTTTCCGAGGCTCATCCAAATTGGTCGGCAGTCAGTCAAGATATCAGAGATACTTGGTTTAAGATGTTTGCGGTGATAATTTTTGAACTTTTTTAATTTTTAATATTTTATATTTACTTAATTACATATATTTGATATAAATAATTTAATTATAAATTCGTTTTTTTCAGCAACGGTACACCTGGGATCAAGCTCATAATGAGGAGGTGAAGGCACAATGGAAGGAGAAAGCCAAGTTGCGTACAAACAACACCGTCTGCGACTGGAAAAAGAGATGGCGGGCAAAGGGCAACGACGCAAAGCCGATAGGCGTCAGCCAAACGGTGTGGGACGGATTGGTTCAATTCTGGATGAAGCCAGATTCCGTAGAGACCTCTATGAAGTGCTCTGCTTCCCGTTTATCGGTTGGTCCTGACGGCCAACCGAAGGTCGTCCCTCACTGCTCCGGTCAGACGTCTTTCGCCGGAAGACGTTTAGAGATGGTAATATCGCACTTTCATTTTGTTTTTAATTATTTATATATACAAATAATATAAATTATAAGATAATAAAAATATAAATTAATTAAATTCATTTTTAGGCTGCGGAGAGAGGAGGTGTGCTCCCTCCATTGACGGATGTTTGGGAGAAGACCCACAAGAAGAAAGACGGAACTTTTGTATCTCCGAGAGCAGAGGAGATATGGAACGTCGTGAACGCAAGGGTCGTTGAGGAACAAACGCAACGCTCCCAGCAGCTATCTCCCGGGGGATCCACTCAGGTGCAGTTGAGCACCCCTGAGATTGATCGCATCTTCGTACAGGTAAATATTAATTTATTGTTAATTAATTAAATTTTATTATATTTAAACTCTATTATTTAATATCAATTCAATGTTTAAAATGGCAGGTCGCCCCTCAGAATAGGGGTAAAACTATTGGGATGGGATCAATTGCCAAGGTTCCTGTTGCTTCGGCACTTGCTCCGCCCCGCCGACGATCCGACGATGAAGAGCAGACCCAACTGCGGGCCAAGATTGCACGTCTTGAGCGGGAAATCCAAGATGAGCGTTCAGAACGTTCAGATAACGACGCCATTTTCGAGCTCATGGCTAGGGATAACCCGCAGATTGCCGCAATCTTGCAAGAAAAAGGCGTAAACGAGAAGCGCTAGCTGCAGCAAGAGCGCTAGAGGAGACCGACGAGCAACGGGCAACGACGAGCGGGACGGCTGGTGATCTGTCCCCGTCAGAATTTGAATTTGTTTAAATATTTTTTTTTAAATTTTGTGAAATATATTTTATTTCATTTTATTTCGTTTTATAATTTTTATTTTATTTCTTTTTATATATTTTTTTTATTATTTTTATATTAAGTCGTCGTAAATACGACGTAGACGTTCGAATATTAATAAATAAAAAATTCGATGTTTCGTCGTTAAATTGTTGCAAGTGGCGACACTTTAACAACGTTATCGTTGTTAAATCGTCGTAAACTTGCATCGGTTTTACAACGTAGTTTTGCCTCGCCTTAACGACGATAACCATAACATCTGGTTAACAACGTTATCGTTGTAAACGCGTCGTAGAATGGCATCGGTTTAACAACGTTTTTATGCCTCGAATTAACGACGATTTTAATAACATCTGATTAACGACGACTATTTACATCGACTTGACAACGTTTTTTCTTCAATTTGGTTTTCCGATTTTGTAATTGACCTGGTATATTTAACCGGTGTTTTACGACGATTTTGTTTGGTCGTAAATAGAAATGGCAAATACGTCGTTAATCGATCGTAAAGTTTACATCGATCTAACGACTAAACTAGTATTTCGTTGTAAATCAGTTGTTAATGTTACATCGAATTTACGTCGACTAAAAACAACGAGTTAACGACGAAAATTATTTCGTCACAATGTACGACGATTTTACGGCGATTTCGAATTTACGTCGATCGATTACCGTCGATTTGAAAATCGATGGAAATTCGATGTAATGGCTGATTCCCGTCGATTTTACAACGATTCATGCCGATGGAAAAGGCCTGTTTTGTTGTAGTGTAGGCAGGCCAAGAACAAAATCCATTGAAATGTCAGTCCAAGGTTGAGATGGGATAGGAAGAGGAGTATACAAACCGTGTGGCTGGACCTTTGACTTAGCCAACTTACATGTCGTGCATCTAGCACATATCCGTTCTACGTCCCGGAGCATGTGTGGCCAATGGAAGTGGTCACGCATGATTTGAATGGTTTTGGTAACTCCGAAATGTCCCATCAGTCCTCCCCCATGGGCTTCCCTGACAAACAAATCTCTCAAAGAGCAATTAGGCACACAAAGACGGTTTTCATAAAAGAGGAACCCATCTTGTCTCACATATTGGCCATGAGAAAATTTAGAACAAGCTTGATAAATGTCAGCAAAATCAGCATCAGAAGCATATAGTTCTTTAATTTGTTCAAAACCTAAGAGTTTAGCATCAAGAGTCGAAATAAGAGTGTACCGTCTTGACAATGCGCCGGCAACGACATTGTCCTTACCTTTCTTATATTTTATGACATAGGGAAAGGTTTCAATGAACTCAGCCCACCGAGCATGCCTTTTATTGAGCTTTTGTTGACCTTTGAAGTGCTTGAGCGACTCATGGTCGGTGTGAATGACAAATTCCTTCGGCCAGAGGTAATGTTGCCACGTTTGTAAGGCTCGGACCAAGGCATAGAGTTCCTTGTCATAAGTCGGGTAATTTAGAGTGGCTCCTCCAAGTTTCTCACTAAAATAGGCGATCGGCTTCTTATCCTGCATAAGAACAGCTCCAATTCCGATCCCTGAGGCATCACACTCAATTTCAAATGTTTTTAGAAAATCAGGCAACATAAGAACAGGAGCATTAGTTAATCATCCTTGAGAGTCTGAAATGCATCCTCCTGTGCCTTCTCCCATTTGAAACCAACTTCTTTCTTGATTATCTCGGTCATTGGCGCAGCTATGGTGCTGAAATCTTTTACGAATCGCCAATAGAACCCGGCTAATCCATGGAAGCTTCGGACCTCTCCAACGGTTTTGGGGCTCGGCCAGTCCCGAATAGCAGCTACCTTTTCTTCATCAACCTGTACGCCATCTGCACTCACCACAAAACCTAAAAACACAACGTTATCCGTACAAAAAGTGCATTTCTTCAAGTTGGCGAACAATTTTTCTTCCCTAAGGACATGCAGAACAGACGCAAGGTGTTCTAGATGATCAGTCATGTTCTTGCTATATATCAAAATGTCATCAAAGTAAACTACCACAAAATGACCAATGAATGACCTAAGAACATGATTCATCAAACGCATGAAGGTGCTTGGTGCATTCGTTAGCCCAAATGGCATAACAAGCCACTCATAAAGACCATGCTTAGTTTTGAATGCTGTTTTCAATTCATCACCTTCCTTCATCCGGATTTGGTGATAGCCACTTTTAAGATCGATCTTAGAGAAAATGCAAGATCCATGCAATTCATCTAACATGTCATCGAGCCGAGGGATAGGGTGTTGATACTTTACAGTGATGTTATTGATGGCTCGGCAATCGACACACATCCTCCAACTTCCATCCTTCTTTGGTACAAGAAGAACGGGAACAGCACATGGGCTCATGCTTTCTCTGATGTGTCCTTTGTCCATGAGTTCATCCACTTGTCGCTGAAGCTCCTTGGTCTCAATCGGATTAGCTCGGTAAGCCGGTCTGTTTGGTAAGGTGGAACCAGGGACAAAGTCAATTTGATGCTCAATGCCTCGGACAGGAGGTAAGCCTGGTGGTCCTTCTTCTGGAAAAACATCGCTAAAGTCCTGCAAAAGCTTAGATAGTTCACTCGGAATCTCCAGTGTAGTATGAGTCAAAGCTATCAGTTTTTCCTTAAAAATAAACAATAAGAACGGTTTATTAGAGTTCATGGAACTTTTAACCTGTTTGGGCTTTGCCAGGAAGTTCTTTTGTTTGACTGGTCTAATTTCTTTACCGACGAGCTGAAGCTGATCCTCATACACTTCTTACGGACTCAAAGGAATCAATGTAGTTTTCCGACCTTCATGAAGTAACGTGTACCGGTTAGTGAAACCGTCGTGTATCACACGTCTGTCTGATTGCCAAGGTCTTCCCAAGATAATATGACCGGCATCCATGGGTAGAATATCGCAAAGGACTTCATCCTTGTAGTTGCCGATAGATAAGGGAACAACCACTTGATTCTTAACGATCATTTCTCCTGTTTCGTTCAGCCACTGTAACTGATAAGGTTTAGGATGCTTCGTGGTTGGAAGACCTAACTTCTCAACCATGGTTTCGCTCGCAACATTGGTGCAACTCCCTCCATCAATAATTAGACTACATACCTTGTCTTGAACGAAACAGCGAGAATGGAATAGATTTTCACGTTGCTCATCCTTCTCAGTCCTGACTTGAGTACTTAGAATACGTCGAGCTACTAGAAGCTTTCCCGTGACTGGGGTGGCTTCATATTCCTCTGGTTCGGCCTCTTTCTCCGGTTCAGGTTCTTCTTCGGATTCAACTTCCCCATTATCCCTTATGATCATTACTTTCTTGTTACGGCAGTCAGTGGCGTAATGACCATATCCTTGTCATCTGAAACATTTGAGCTCACGGGTCCGGGTGGGCGGATTCCTTTCTGACCGGCTCTTGTCTTGATTAGTATCCAATGGCTTTGACTCCGGCTTTGGCAAGAATGGTTTAGAGTCTCGGCTAAAGGATGGTCGGCCCTGATCAGTATTGAACCGAGTGGATGACCTTCGTTTCAGCTGTTGCTCGGCTAGCACAGATTTGTGTAGCATCGCTTCTAAACCCACACAATTCTGCATCTCAACGATATCTTGTATCTCACGGTTCAGACCTCCAATAAAGTGGGACATAGTGGCCTCTCTATCTTCAATCACATTGGCCCGAAGTAACATAACTTCCATCTCCTGAAAGTATTCCTCAACGGTTTTGGATCCCTGAATGAGTCTCCGGAGTTTAGAGTGCAGCTCACGTTGGTAATGACTAGGGACGAACCGCTGCCTCATAACTCTTTTCATCTCTTCCCATTTAGTAATTTCATAGGCTCCTCCGATCTCACGTGCTGTTACAATCTGTTCCCACCATCTCAGGGCGTAGTCATTAAACTCAGAAACTGCAAGCTTGACACGGTTGATGTTAACGATGTTGTGCAAGTTAAAATTGAACTCGCATTTCTTCTCCCAGTCCAGGTACTCGTCCGGATCGTTTCGGCCGTTGAACGGAGGAATCCTCATCTTGTAACCTCCTAAATTTTCGACCATTCGGTCCGGTTCATCCCGAGGTCTCCTAGAGCGGCGTCGGCTGGATTGAGATGAATGTCCACTTCCGTAATAGACTTTAGCTTGCTCATCGGTCGGTCTTTTTGACGTCATAGGATCTTGCTTTTCTCCTTCCGACATATTGGCTGGATCCTTTGGTACTTTCTGCTTGCCTTCCCGAATCTGTTCTCTTCGGTCAAACTCCTCAACCATCATTCTTTTGATTTGATCGAGCATGACCTCGTTGAGGCTTGATGGTGATTCGTGGCTCGACTCTTCTTCTTTGTCTCTTTCGGTCGCCATGATACCTACAAATCAAGAGACAATCCACGGCAGTCAACAGTTCAAAGAAAAGACAAAGGCTTGCCAAAAGAATTCGGTAAAGATTATGCAAACGGATAAGCGGATAATACTAGAGTGCTTGAGAAAAATTATGCAACAAAATCCAATGAAAGGTTCGTTGATATTGATGAATGGAAGATGAACAGTTATCACTAATATGATCAAAATTTTACTATGATGAATAATCATGCATCAGAACTGAACGGTATGGCAATGGAAACAAGGAAACGATTGAAAACGCCACCACAAATGAAACTATGACTTAGATCTATGATATTTTCAGTTCGGGAAGATGAACAGCCAAGAACGAAAATAATCACAGAGACTAAAATGACTAGCTTCAAGGTGCTCTGATACCACCTGATGTGATCCCGGATTGGATCGGCCTTGAGGCTAAGTTATAGAATGATTCGGAACGCAAGGAACCGATGACGAACGAACGATGGATCGATTGGTTTATACTAAGGATCCCGCGGAAAGAATCCTTAACACCACCTCTCAACAGATTGATATTACGCACAACCGGTGAAGAGGACTCTCGTCGACGTGTTGATATTACACACAACAAGTGAAGAAGGAAATCTCGGATATAACACACCGAGAAAGATTGATCAAGTATAAAAGGGTTTCGATAGATAAAATGTTTGATAAACTGAAAAGAAAAGTTGTAGCAAGTAGTAAAAGGGAAAGAGTTAGGGCGGAACAGGCTCCTCCCAACTCGTAAACATAAAACAATAAATGAACAAAGACTCAACAATCGCCCCTTTGACTTCCCTCGCGCGGCTAGATTCAAAAGTATGGGCCGGACCGAACAAACAAGAAACAAGAGGTGATTTGAAGTGTGGCTTGGCCTCATTAAAAACCTTGTCAAGAAAACCCAATGGGACAAAACTTGACAAGGGAAAAAGAGTACACAAGACACACTTGCCTATTTATCCATGTTGTTGGGTCGTTAAGCAAACCAACGTGGTGGGCTTAACATCATGCCGACTCATACGGCTAAGGACTTTCCCAACCTCTTGGTTCAGTGCCTTAGTTTGTGAACGAGTGACCGGGCCAGTTGGTATGGCAAATGCTTCCTCAGGTTCAAGCTGCTCCGCAGCTACAAGCTTTCCCGGCTCTCCCTGTCTCCCTTGGTCCATGTCCGGGCTAACCTCATCCATGATCGCATTAGAGAGGAGCAGAAGAAGAAAGGCACGGCGAGATAGAGAGGAGAGGAGAAGAGACGAAAAACGACGTGAGGGTTGGGGCGGTTTGAGCTGTGCTCAAACCCCTGTCGATATATATATAGTGTTTATATTTCCTCGCAATTATTACGAAGAAATTGTTAGGAAACAAAACCATAATCCGTGAGAAAGGAAACCCTAATATATCCTTGCAATTCCGTCGCAATAATGTGACGAAATTTCGAGTAAAGAAAACCCTAATCCAAGGAAAGGAAACCCTAATCCGCGATGTGGTCCTTGCAAATCCTTCATAATTTCCGACGGATTTGCGAGGTTCCCGAGATATTTCCTCGCAACGTAGTAGTAAATCCATCGCAAATTGGGACGGCCTTGCGAGGAAAATTTAATTTTAGGGTTTAAGGCTTCTGGTACGGACTTATCATGGGGTTAAATCTTTAAAAGAAATGCTTATAAGTCCCATGAATATAAATATGATTCATATTATTCAGATATTTAGTTCGTATCAGAAAATATTTATATTAGCTGTATTCGAACGAAATGTTTTTGTAATGTGTAATACATACTACTAACGTTCATTAAGCTTGATAAGTCCGGAATTGGAAAGAACTTTTTTTGTGTGGTTATTAACGATCATTTAGGTTGAATTATACATTATAAACTACAATTATTATATATCATAAACCTTATTATTTTGCAAATCGGATACTCTAAACCCTAAAACTACAAACCGTCACAAAATTCCTCGCAAACTTGCAACGGAATTGCGAGGATCTTTCTGTCGCAAAATCATCGCAAATTTGCGAGGAACTTGCGAGAACGACATTTACAACTTCGCAATTCCGTCGCAAACACGAAATGAAATAAAGAAAAAAAATTAAAATCCAAGGGCTCTGAGTTTTCCGTCGCAAAGTGTCATCGCAAACTTGGGACGAAATCGTGATGAAAGTTTTCTCTTGTCGCAATTCCGTCGCAATAGCCGAAATGTTTTTTTTTTTTTTAATTTATAAAATACGAAGGCAAAACCCTTAATCAATCAAATTCATTTTCAACATCATTTTCAGATACATAAGAGTTTTCACTATGCTTCCTTTCATCATCATCAGTAGCAGGCTCCCCGAATTTATCAGACTCTCCATCTTCACTTGAATCGTCAACAACGTCTTCCACTTCTCTGATCTCGGGATCAACGTGCTTGGTATTTTCAGTGGATTTGATCGGGTTTGAAACTTCTTCATCTATGTCATGTTGCATAGCCACATCATTGTCTAAATCAACTACACAACCTCTTGGATTCACCTTTATGACCAATAATCACGTCTCGCGTTTTTGTCAAATTCGAGGATAAGGAATGAAACACACTTGCTCTGCTTGCGATGCAAGTATGAAGGGTTCGTACTTGGAAAATCTCCTCTTTGCATTTACATCAGTGACACCTAACGACTTATTTCTGCGAACCCCTCGACCAAGTGTCGGATCATACCAATCACATTTGAACATAATATATTTCAAGTTGATAATATCTGAGTATGTGACCTCGTTGATGTCTTGCAAAACTCCGTAGAATTCTGTTTCGCCCGAGACATGAATACCATAACTGCGGTCGACTTTCGCATGCCATGCTTGTAAGTATGGAATACGTACCTGCGAGTGCAGTACATTGGTGCTGTAGTGATCTTTCTTATTGGTTCATGAACAATTTCATGCAACCATAGTAGTATTGGTTTCAGATGACATCCATTTGTCACCTATAAACAAATGGTACAATCACACATATTAATTATATATTGTGTAAGTTTAATTTGATATTAGTTTATATATCTTTAATTTGATCGAGCTTACATAGCATTTTAACCATCCAGCAAAATCACGTTCTTTGTACCACTCATACTCATGTTCTTGTAAATCAGGAAATGTCTTTCGGATCTGATTATCAAATATGCTGCACAAAAGATCAAGTTATATATATATAATTGAAAAATTAAACAAGTTACCTCTCAAATTGGTGCACTTCCTCCAGATTACGCAATATGTAATTGTGAGCCACACTCCAATGTTTATGCTCCCACGAATATTTCTTTAACTTTCCAGCAAGTCTGCCTATTTCTTTGAAGATGTTGGGGACAACATGCCTATATGCAGGTGCAACACCTCCATCATCGTATCGTTTCGTGGCGGTTCTTCTCGTTCTCACAGTTGGGTTAAAGTAGTAAGACGCGAAGTTAGATGTTTCCTCAGTCAAACTTCCTTGTACGATAGATCCCTCAATTTTTACAAGGTTTTTGTCATTTCCCTTCAAGTGTCCCATAAAACGCTCGAACGGGTACGTCCACCTGAATTGCACAGGCCCCTCAAGAGCCGCCTCATATGGCAAATGTATCGCTAGGTGTTCCATCACGTCAAAGAATGAAGGAGAGAATATTTTCTCCATGTTACATAGCAAGATAGAAATATTTTTTTGTAACTTCACTACTCCATCTTTTGTCAGTGTTCGCGTGCACAGATCTCAAAAAAACGCCCTAATACCTTTAATATAATGTACATAATAAAAAAAATTAATTAAAATATATTTAATTAATTATGTACATAAACTCAATTAAAAGAAATGTAAATACATTTTTACCTGCAATTGCTTTGTGGACATGAGACGGCAAAAGTTCTTGTAATGCAAAAAATAGTAATCGCTGCATGAAAACATGGCAATAGTGGCTCTTCATACTAGATTTTTTTTGTCCTTGCTCTATACATCGTCAGAATTTGGAAACATATCCATCCGGAAATTTGTCATATGAGGCTACCCAATCAGACAGAGCTCTCTTCGCATCCGCAGACAATCGAAAGTTTGGAATGTGTTGTTTTCCGTCTTTAGTAATATGCAACTAGCTTCTTCTGAATATTTTTGCTAAGTCCAGCCTCGATTTCATATTGTCTTTACTTTTTCCTTGAACATTAAAAATGGTATGCATGATGTTATCAAAACAATTCTTCTCGATATGCATAACGTTAAGATTGTGTCGCAAGAGATGATCCTTCCAATACGGGAGTTCTCAAAAGATACTCTTTTGTGGCAATTGTGCTCCCCAGAATATCCGCCAGGCATGTTTGCAGTATAATGCCAATTGCCTCCATGCTTGCATGTTTCCTCACCGCCATAATAATCGATCAGATCAAGCAAATATTTTCCCGAAAGATAATCCGGAGGGGGGAAACGGACAGCCTTATTCTTCGTAAATAATTTATTGTTCTTTCGGCACTTATGATTGATAGGAAGAAAACGACGGTGACAATCAAACCAACATAGTTTTCTTCCATGCTTTAGCTGAAATGCTTATGACCTATTCAAACAGTGTGGACAAGATAGTCTTCCGTGCGTAGTCCGCCCCGACAACATTCCATACGCTGGAAAGTCACTTATCGTCCACAATAATACTGCGCGCATGTTGAAGTTTTGCTGCTGCGAATAATCAAAGGTGCAAACACCTGAATACCACAGCTATTTCAACTCATCAATCAAAGGTTGGAGAAATACATCAAGGGCTCGCTTCAGATGCTTAGGACCTGGCACTAAAATAGTTAAGAACAAAAACTCTTGTTGCATGCACATTTCTGGTGGAAGATTATATGGCGTCAATATGATGAGCCAGTCTCCCTGACATACCAAATGGACTAAATCCGTCTATGCATAATCTAAGATAAACATTCTTGGACTCATTAGCAAAGTTTGAATGCATCGTCTGAAAGTGTTTCCAAGCCTTTGCATCTGAGGGATGTGTCATCTCTCCATGATATGTGGAATGTTCTGCATGTCATCTCATTGACGCTGACGTATTTTCCGATTGGTATAACCGTTTCAATATATCGGTGATTGGTAAATACCACATACGTTGGTACGTGACCCATCTCCTTCCAGTAGTGGGTTTGTATCTCAGCTTCCGAGAAAATCAACATTCCTGCAGCTGTTAATGCATACATCTGAAACAACCCAGCTTTTTGTTTTTTTTTTAAATCAATTCTAGCGGAAGTCTTAACCCTTAAATAAATAATAAATCAGTCAACAATATTCAACGGAAGTAAATAAAATAATTAAATAAGTCTAACAACTTAAAATGTTCAACAAAACAATAAATCCTATCATCCCCTTCTTCGGCCTTGATTCCGCAATCACACTTTACTTTTACCTCCATCACAGGAAAAGAGATGCGTAAGTATTATCATAAATACTTAGTGCGACGATCACTCTTACAACATGTCAATTACGCAATTTCTAGACAATTAAAGTCTTTTAAAATAATTTCCACAGTTATTAAATATTTTTTACATAATTAAAACATTTCGAAATAATTATTAAATAATTCTCATAATTAAATAATAATCTTAATTAATTATTAATCCGAAAATGATTAATTAAACCAGACCAATTAATCACTTAAATCAATTAAATTAATTAAACCAGATTAAACCATTAATTTCAATTAAAATTCATTAACCCGCTTGATATCGGTCGACACTCGACCACTTGGTGTCGACCGACACCAGCTCGCAGGGAAGAATCCCAACTCTACAGTTTCGCAAAGAAACACACAATCATCACCAAATCACACCACATATCACAAATAACCACGAAAATCAGTATGAACATCATAATAAATCAACCAATCAAACACACAACCACAAATCTAGAGAATTACGGGCCTACAGTCACGCACTCACCTTGATTTCGGATTGAGAGGAAGAACAAGGAGATGAACAACAAGAATCAACAGCAAGTAACCTTAGAAACTCCACAAATCTCCTCAAAACTCCCACAACTCACAGCTCTTTCTCTGCCTCCTTTTGTCTCGAAAAATGTGAAAAGAGACTGCTCATTCTCTTTTATTCGCGACATAGGGCTTCCCTTCTCCCCAGACCGGCCAAACCACACTTAAAACAAACCGGAAATTCGCAAACGGACCGGTGTCGACCGACACCAGCCTTGGTGTCGCTCGACACCAGGCGAAAATCGCACTTCTTTGGTTTACGGATGTTACAACATCAATTATTTCAGAAGGTACCCCAATACCCGCAACCAACTTCTGTATTTCATAGTAATTACCGGCATAAAGATTATCTTCCGATAAATACTCTTGAAATAGTCCAGCCCACTTATCCATGTTACTTTCGCTGCTGTTATTTTCACTTTTAATTGTCATCATCCTAGTTGCTAGTGACAAACTAGATAGTCCATCTCTACACCCTTCTTAGATTGGTTGATTTGCAACGTCTAACATATCATAAAACTTTTTTGATTCAATGTTGGGTTCTTCCAACATATCTTCTCTCGGATTATCAGCAAAAGTAGTTATAGTTTCATGGAATGCAGCCATAACCATATCATGAACCTTATTTCCTTACTGATACCCTCCATCATTTCCCAATATATCTTGACCATAATCATAGCTAGCATTATAATTATATTCCTCAACCCCATGACTCGTACCACTATTTCCCGCTTCATAATAAGGAATACTATAATATTTCCCATGAAAAAACCACACATAATAGTTTGATAGAAATCCTCTATTATATACATGTCTTTTCGCAATTTCAATATCGAGATATTTCTTGTTCCATTTTCAATTGCCCGTGGTTGGTTTGTTGCTTGGTAAAAAAATTCTCGTAATTCGTCAAGAATCTCCTTCGTCACTTCACCAGTGTACATCCAACTTCGTAACTCGTATATTCCATAACTCATTTTTATGGTGTTTCACTCAATCAATCAACAAATATATTTTTGATTTTTGTTTTTTTCTTCTCTTTTGTTATTTTACTCTCTTTTTTTTTTTTTTTCTCTCTATCTTCTTCTCTTTTGCCCCTCTTCTTATTTTTTGGTTTTTAGTGTAAAATTTTGCGAACTCACGTTGGCTATTTATAGAAGGAGAAAAAAGTTTGCTACAGAATTGCTACGTATTTGTGAGGGATTTGCTAGAAAATTTGCGACGGATTTGCTAAGGAAAAATTTTTGCAGGAGATTTGCCACCAACTTGCGACGGAAAAAATCCATCGCAATTAGTTTGGTGAACTTCATTTAACACATGTTGTACCTAACCATTATGATGTCGGCGAACAGCTATTCCTCGCAATTCCGTCGCAATTTTGCGAGGGATTTGCGACAAAATATTTTGCGAAGGATATCTGTTACCGCAAATCCGTCGCAATTGCGATGGAAAAAGTTTTCGTCGCAAGTTTCTCGCAAGTTTGCGACGGAAGAGGTTCCCTCGCAAACTTGCGACGGAGTTGCGATAACTTCTAAAACTGTCGCAATTTGGTCGCAACATCGTCGCAAATTTGCGATGGAATGTGTTCCGTCGCAAACTCCCTCACAAATCGTGTTTTATTGTAGTGTATGACCTGATCGGTCATTTAATACTTTATCTTGACATCTGATCCGCTCCGTCAAAAATGTACATTGAGCTAACTAGAGTTATGCGAATGATTTGTTATGCATATGACCAAAATAAAAACTCGGGTCTGGTAATCTTTATAAACATTTCTCTCTATAACGTGAGAGGGGATCACTTTTCACTCATTAAAAAGTGAAATATTTCACCATTATGAATTCCTCACGGAGAGCGATGAATGCCAATTTTAGTTTGGAATATGTTTTAAGTGAGAGCTTTGAACCAAATGAAGGTTTCTTTGACATGAGATTTTAATTGAAGTGGATATAACCAAGTGTAGCGAGTAAAATGGTCGGCAATGATAAGAAATGTTTATATTTGTCAACTGAGATTATGGGAGAGGTCCATAAGTCCGTGCAGAGGTATTGAAGTTTGAGAAAAATGAAGTTTGTGACTTTTATTGGAGAAGCAATCGACACAAGATAAAGTTTTTGATAAAGAAACAGAACACGACAAGGAATGTTTAAAAATAATAGTTTTCAGAATTGCAAGAGAGGGATGGCCAAGTCGAGAATGCCAATCAGAGAGAGAAGCTTTGATTTTAGGTGTAACAGCCCCGACTCGATCTAAACAAATAGACCAAGCCGGTGAGCGTCACAATTTACCGAGGTTTTCTGGATAGGCCGTCCCGGACAGAGAACACATCAACCAAAGCCTAGGTCAGCCCATCCCGCGAGCTCGACCCTCTAAGCCAAGACCTAAGGCTTTTCAACCCGTACCAAAGTCAAGAGTTGTGTTATCCCGGACAAAGCTAATATCAGATGAAACCTGTTGATATAGAAAATAAACTTTATTAATCTATATAAGGTTTTACAAAACATTGGAAATACATCACATTCGAGCCTAATGCCCAAAACTCACATTACATAAATTCAAAAGCGTTTATTTTACAAAGGCAAGATAATCTACGCTGGTGGCCTAATGTCCTTGCTCCAACTACTGGTTCCTGCAAGAGAGTGAGGGGTGAGCGCTAATCGCTCAGTGAGTTATGGCTCCCTCTAACAAGCAATAATATTCCGAACCCAAAAACCCAAAATAACACACAACAAACAATGTTGCTATAACCCCTAGACTGACCGCACAACAATCAAACAAGAACATGCACGATCAATCAGAGGTTATAAACAACAAAAATCAATACATGCAAGAATAAATACATCATCTGTGCACACTCCACTACTTCCTGCATCACATCATGCGCATTCGGTACTTCCCGTGAACACCTATCTCCCAACCACACAGGCACGTGAGATAGAACATCACTACCCGAGTTCCATCTCCCAGATAGTCACGTCCCGTTGGATCGCCGTTTCCACGGTTCACAACCCACACGAGTTCTGTCTCCCAGATGGTCACATCCCGGGCAGTCTATTCCATACTCAGCCATAGGCAGCAACCCCGTCTTTCCGAGTATTCTCATTAGCCACTACATTGACTACATGAGGTGGAATAGTACTCGGCCATAGGCTGCTATCCCGTCTCTCCGAGTCTTCCCACCTAGCCAGTCCATTTGCAAGGAAGGGGTACAAAAGAAGACCGAACCACCGACACTAACATCAACAAAATTTTTAACAACAACTAACCATGCAACCTCATATGCAATATAATAACAATAAACAAGATCTAACAAACAAGCATTATAAACAATCACACAATCAAATAACCAAAGCAATCAAAGCAATTAATCAATCACGCAATCTAACATTCCTTAGCAAGCAATCAAACATCACCACACTTTCGGCTGAACGGTTTCTAGCCTAGGTTTACTACTAAGGATGGATCTGAACTTCACTGCTCGACCGCCGGTTCTCCCTGAACGCTCCCTCTCTTCTTCTTCTGGGAGTCCTCTCTCTCTCTCTCTCTCTCTCTCTCTCTCTCTCTCTCTCTCTCTCTCTCTCTCTCTCTCTCTCTCTCTCTCTCTCTCTCTCTCTCTCTCTCTCTGATTTTGGTGTGGTTTGGAAATAAGATCAAGGGGTCCTATTTATAATAGTTGAGGAGGCTGGCTGGCTGCTGAAGGCGTCCTCACTTGGAGCAAGACATGTTTCAAGGCTAGGCTAGCATAGCTCTGCTTGGTGGCAGCCTACATTACCTAGAATGTGACACACGGGCGGTCTATGGGAAGCAGCTTTGCTTGTGAAACAACCAAGCTTTTATTTTTTATTATAAATAATTATCAATGCGGAAATTCTCGAAAGAAATGAATAATATTAAATCATAAGTAAACCGTTCAACAAATAACCAATAAACCAATAATAAATTCTAGCAACCTAAACACCAGGTTTGCTACATTATTAGAATAAAACTAACACCCTACAAATGAATTCCTTGCTAGCCACAACAAGATTGCCAAAATCAAATTCCTAATCTCATCATCCTCTTCTCTCGGTCTCTTTCCGCGGAAGAACATTGCTGTTACCTGCATCACATTGGAATAGAGATGCGTAAGTATTATCATAAATACTTAGTGAGCGGATTGATATATCCATATTTTGCATGATTTTACTTAGTATTTATTTGTGTTTTCAAGTGTTTTCAATAAGGTTTTATGCCTTTAGAGGTAGTTTTCTTGTATTTGTTGGTTTTGGAGTCTTAACAGGTTAAAACATCAAAAAGGATTCAAAAAGGAGCAAAAGAGCCTCAAACCATGATCCATGCAAGTTTCCAAGTCAAGAGCATCAATATAACTCCATTTGTCCGATTCTCGCATTTGGACAGAACCGGAGCATCCGAAAGATAACCGCGGAAAGGGGTCTTCCCGACGTCCAAAAATTATGATCTTGATCTTTCTGGATAGATATTTGAGTCATGCATCACGAAGAAGTGGATTCAAGCTATTTGGATCAACCATCAGGGAGAAACTCGTTTTCTCCCAAGACGTGTTCGCCAGGCAAGCAAACGAAGCCCATGGAGATCTGGCGTCACAAACAGCCCGGGATTCCGCGGCATGGACCCTTTCTCGACTTAACACAAGCCCAGATTGCTTTCGGTGGTTTACTTGTCCTAAACCCGGTCCAATCTCGTCGTAAATCTTCAAGGCCGGTTAACCGGAAAGTTTCCTTTTTCAGCACATCATAACCCTAGCGACTTCAAGCCTATAAATACATGTTTATGGCCTTTAGAGGAGGAGAGCCGCGAGTGTATTGTGCAAGAGAGAGAGCAGCCGTAAAGGAGGAGAAGCCCTAGGTGGTGCGCAGTCCAGAAGGAAGAAGGAGGCGCCGCTCAACTCATTGCACTCGCATCTCAGTGTTTACATTTCTATCTTTTCCTTTTCTCTTTTGTACTTTGGATCGAAAGTTATCAAGGGATACGACTTGTTCTTCATCAGAGAAGCCTCTTTCAATCCCTTATATCTTTTCATAATTGCATAATGATATCAATCTCGCCTTGCTTGCTTGATCTTAGTATGTCCGAGTAGATCTCCTCGTTAGGCCGAGGGAGATCGATGGACTCTTGACATGATTTGACTTGTTTGATTGCATAAAACGGGATTTACTCTTTTGGTTCTTCATCTTTGCTTGTTCTTAATGCTTTTTGATAGGAAAGCGCGCCTAAACAACTCGAACTTAGGTTGATACACTCTCCAAAATCTTGTTGTATTGCCGAAACTAGTATTTGATGAGCTAAGTGTTTTAGGCTTCCAAAAGTCGACCTAAGGAACTTAGTGAACAATCACAACTTGAACATTGATTAACGCATGCTTATAACTTGTAATAACCATCGAAAGTTGAGTCTATTAGGTTGTTTAAGCATAGTGGCCGGAGCCACGAAAGTGGAAAGGCTATATCTTAGTGTTGTGAGTTCAAGACGGTTTATAACTTATCCCATGCAATATCTTGTTATTTCATTGAGTGTTTCCATTGATTATCCCTTGCCTAACATCTTTCCCATCTTGTTTAAAATCTCATTCACTTACTCACTTGTTTTCATTGGATATTAAGATCACCACAAATCATATTCTTCGTTCTAGCTACTCATCACTCAATATAAGCTTGAAACGAGATCACTCTTCCTTGTGTTCGACCCCGACTTACCACGGCTGTGCACTTGCAGCTCTACCAAGTTGGGTTATAAATTGTATTAGTTTGAAGCATAAAACCCAACGCATCAAGCTCTTTGGCGCCGTTGCCGGGGAAGAGTTGCATTTCTTTCAAGTTTCTTGATTGATTTTTAGTCTAGTTCTTTTTATTCTTGCATTTCACTTTCTGTTTTTCATAACACTCTAAAAAACCATAAATTTTTTACTTAATACTCTTTCTTTGTGTCTCTTAGGTGCATGACAAGAAGGTCCAATCCAGATAATACCATAGAAGAAGATCTTGACATTGACCAACTTGAAAGAACACTTAGGCGGCAAAGAAGAGAAAGAATGAATCAAGGCGGGGAAGCCGCGGCACAAGGAGAACAACAACAAGCCGCTGACCAAGAGCAACAACCACAAGTCCCCCACGTCCCACAAGGAGCTGGAGCTGATCAGGCGGCACAAGGCGGAGCCATTCCTCAACCAAACGTTCAACAACAACCTCCGGGTGCAGCCGATCAACCGCAACAGCCGCAACAACAACAACAACCGGGTCAACAAGACGCCGGTCAACCACCAAACCAGCATCATCAAAACCCCCATGGAGGTCACCAAGGGATGCCTCAAGCTCAACCACATGTGCCTCCAAGGAGAGCACAATTCGCTCAGCAACCAAGGCATCCGACTATGGGAGATTTTGATTCATCCGATGCATTCTTCTTGGATCGGAATCCAATCCGACCACCTCAGCCTCCAAGGAACGACTTTGAGATCAAGCCACAAATCATTGCCTTGGTGAAACAAAACCAATTCCATGGTATGTCCACCGAGCATCCACTTGACCATGTCGACACCTTTGAGGAGATATGTAGCACTACTCGGATCAATGGAGTGTCACCTGACTACTTCAAGTGCAAGTTGTTTACCTTCTCTCTAAGTGACAAGGCACTTAGATGGGTAAAGTCTCTGCCACCTCAATCCATTACAACATGGAATGAATACAAGGGAGCTTTCTTAAACCAATTCTACACCAAGGAAAGATCAAACTCTATAAGGAGCAAGATATACGGGTTTAAGCAAGCACCAATGGAATCTTTCTATGAAGCTTTGGAGCGCTTCAAGGAGTATGCAAGAGATTGCCCTAACCATGGCTTCTCAGAAGGTAACCTTTGGAACATCTTCTACAATGGGATTGATCACAAGTACAAGCTTTCACTTGACACCGCGAGCAATGGTAACTTCATGACCAAATCGGTGCCGGAGGCTAAGCTTTTGATAGAAAACCTTGCTGCAAGTGATTCCAATGCGTGCCCTGAGTACAATAGAGGAGTTTGAACCACGAGCTCATCATCGGAATCGGCTCAAATCTTGGAGTTGAAGAACATGGTCTCACAACTACTAAAGAGCAACCGAGGAGTGCATGCCATTGATGATGTCTTGGCCACTAATGAAGAGCCTCTTATGGAGTTTATGAGAGATGGAGCAGAAGAGAATCAAGAGGAAGTCAACTACATAGGAGGTAACTACGGTAATAGAGGATACAACCAGCCATTCCGCCCCCATCCCAAACTCTCTTACCGAAGCACCAATGTGGAAAACCCAAATGATCAAGTCTATCCCGGGCAAAACACTTATCAAGGAGGCCAAAACGCTTACCAAGGAGGTCAGTACCAGCCTAAGCAACAATTCTATCCTAAGGGAGTCTACCAAGTGAAGCAGCCACTCACTTTCCCCCAAGGAGTTGCACCGGCTCAACAAGAAAAAAAAGTAGATGTGGCGGTTAAGAAATACATGGAGGAACAAAGACAAGTGATGTGTGTGGGATATGCAAGTAATAAATAACCCTAAAACAAACCGTGAGTTGCAAGTGCACAACAGACAATTGTAGTATTTAGGGGTCGAACCACTGAGGATTGCGGAATGTACACTTCAAGATCATGAGATGCAAACTAAGCTAGATCGACAATATGAAAAAGGGGTTTTGTGTTTTTTGGTTTTTGTAAAACATAAAGATATTAACAATGCAAAACATAAAGCAAAAGATAAATATTGTTGAAAGGAACCATTCGCAAAGGCATGTGCCAAATCGATTGAAAAGATTGTTAAATCCGATTCATGAACTCAAAACACTAATGAAGGATTTTCCCACTTTCGTGGCTCCAATCCCCTATGTCTCTTAAACCAATGGGCTCAGCTTTCGCATGGTCATTGTAGAGTGAGACATGCATTACGGTTAGGTAATGATTGTTCACAAAACTTCTTAGGTCTACTTTCATAGCCTAAAACGATTTGCCCATCGAATATTAGATCCGGAGATATAACAAGCTTTTGGAGAGTATATCAACCTTAGATCAAGTCGCTAGTTGATCATCTCTAGCAACAAGCATTAGGTTTAAATAAAGATGGAGAACCACAAGGTTTCCCCTTTATTTAACAACCGAATAGCGAAGGCAATCATGTCATGTCCTCATTGAAGGATCCATAATTCAACAATAGATCTAAGAGATAGAAGGAGTCTCATGATTCCACTGAAAGGAGGCGGAGGGATAGAGATCAAACCGTGGCTCCTTCATGGAGAGAAACCTCTACTCATAGATGTATGCAAAACTTAAAGAAACATGTAAATATTTACAATGGGAAGAAAAGAAAAGGGAAGAGAGGAGACCACCTAAGTGGCTCCGAAATTTATTAAGAGATTCAAGGAATTGTAGGATGATTGATACAAGAGGCTAAAAGCAAGTATATATAGGTGAGAGGAGGCTAGGTCGGCTGAGTTAATGCGTGGGCGAGAGGAGGAAAGTTTCCTTTTCTTCTTCTCCTTTGAGCTTGCTCACCAAGTCTTGAGAGAGGCGCGGCCGCCGCCTCCAAATTGCGTGTAAGGATGTGGGCTTGAGTCCTGATGAAGTTTAGGCTTGGCCCGAAGTGGTCCCGGTCCATTTCGCTCATCCAAGCTGCATGGGCTTCACTTACTCGCCAGACGGACATGTATTGGGAGAAAAATATCCTAGGCCGTATTCCTACTCCAAATGGCCCAATTCTACTTCTTCGTGATGCATGACTCAATTATCTATCCAGCAAGACCAAGATCATGATTTTTGGACGTCGGGAAGACCCCTTGCCGCGGTCATCTTTCGGATGCTCCGGTTAAGTCCGATTGCGGAATTTGGACTTTTGGAGTTTTATTGAAGCTCTTGACTTGGAAACTTGTATGGATCATTGTTTGAAGTTCTTTTGCTCCATTTTGCCTCCTTTTTGCCATTTTGACCTGTTGGTACCTCAAAACCACAATATACAAGAAAACTACCTCTTGGACACAAAAACCTTATTATTTATGTTATAAAAGATATTAAAAACCATAGTAAAAACATGTAAAATATGGATATATCAACTCCCCCAGACTTAGCCTTTTGCTTGTCCTCAAGCAAACTAAGCATGAAAGAGAGGTTTGAAAACATGAGAACTCTCAAATCTTTTGGAAATCCAAGTTGACCTTTATCTTAGTAATCCACATAAAACAGCAATGGCATTGAGAATTAAGAACAAGGAAGTACATACCATGAGCTTTGCAATCATCCCAAAGTAATCCACTTCTCTTTAGGCCATCCAAATTCGCCACCTTCGACTCCTTTAGTTTCTAAAGGTGTGGTCTCAACTAGGGAATATCGATCAAAGGGGTTATAGACTCTTACCCATCCTCTTTTTATAAAACACATGTCTTGGCTCTTGTTTCACCTCTCTCTCTTCTCACTTCTTAAGTCGACTGATCCCTTTTTTTAGGGTAGCAAGGTATTTTTTATTCGACTTCTTCTCCTCTTTGTGGAGGTTTTTGATGGATCTTCCATAGACGCGAGTATTGATGGTTGTAGCCACCTAATCCCCGGTTACTTGGATCAAAAGGTCTTCCATAGACGCGAGTATTGATGGTGGTTGCCACCTAATCCCCGGTTACTTGGACCTTGGTGCTTTTTCTTAAATTTGAAGGGGAGAGAGAGGGAAACCGAACTCACATAGACTTTCACTACTTGGTGAGGATGAGGAGTCGTGCCCTTTGTAATGCCAAGCCCCTAGCTGAGAAGATTAAGTTCATTAAGGTGCGGAGTCAAAGATGGATCCTTCTTATGCCCTTAGAGATGTGGATGTTTCTGGTAGATCAATCCACTCATGGTGCACATATGATGAAGTGTACTGCCAATAACTGATCAATGGTCACTTAAACATAGGCACAACAATGGTTAGGTCCAAGATAAGGTCATAATTCTCGACAAAAATTTTGACTCAATAAAAACGACTCAATGAAAAGAAAACAATGCAAAACAAAAATGCCAAAATGAACAAACTTATTAGTATAATCCCCCCAGACTTAACTTGCACCGTCCCGGTGTAAGAAAAATCAGATTAAGAGAGGCAAAATGTGAGATAAAATGGAAAAGGGAAAGGTTAGGATGATGTTACCAAGTGTTGACCAGTTGTGATGAAGATCAGGGTCAGATAACGGATTGGGGCTCCTCTGTAGGCGTGATTGGTCGGTGAATTTTGAATTTCCTGGTCTGATTCTCGCCGGTTGGCGTTTTGGTCGAGTATGGCTCATTTGGTCGACCCGAAATGAGTGCTATGAACCACAGAACAAACCGTTAAGAATTTCATGTACCATATTGCAATTTTACCGTCCAAGTTGATGTTTTAGAGCTCCTCGTGAAGTTTGAGGTCAAACGAACGAGCGGTTTGTGAGATTCTTCATTTGGTGGTCCATTCGGTCGACCGGATGATAGTGCAATAGACCACAGCTCGAATGATGAAGAATTATATGACCTATCTTGAAATTCCATCGACCAACCCCATATTTTATGACCACTGGTGAAGTTGGAGGTCAAACGAATGAGTGGATTGGGAGATCCTTCAAAAAGTGGTCAATGTGGCTCCGGGAAGAGTTTCTTGACCATCCTTGAACTTGGCTCGTTCGTTTGTTGAATCTCTTCTGGAATAGTGATATTTAAGCTCCAAGGATTCATCTCCAGCTGGTCGGCGTACCTATGTCGTGATTTGGTTTTTGTCGGCCATTGGTTGCCCGCTATCGACGGAATGTGGCATATGTGCTTATCTTCTCATCCGTTCACATTCCTCCGTCCTATCTTTTGTATTCGCCGACCAATATGGTGTTGTGTAGCCGCCTGTGAATTTTGGTGGACATCGGTCACGTGGTTTGGGAGATGGTCGATGTTTGTCCTCCTTTGCACCCGTTTGGCCGAGAGAATCTCGCCGGATGGGATATCTTGAAATCTACTCGACCGTTTTGTGATTTTCTTCGACCGAAGTGATTCTTGTATCCTCCATTATCATTCCATATTGTACCCGCCATGTTCTTTGTTCCTTTGTTTGGTTCTCCTTTGAAACCGCCTGTAAACCGCCATGTGGTTTGTGGTTTTGGTCGGTTACAGCATCTCTCCTTTGTGTCCTTCCTGTCAAAGATTGAATTCCTTGCAAAATACTTGAAACCACTGTTAAGTCCGGTCTTAGATTGAGATCTCCAAGTAACCAACTTGAAGTTCACAATCTAAGAGAATATGGTATAAACTATAAAAACGTGTTGGGTCTTGGTTAGGGATCCCAAAGTTCTGAAATAGTTTTATCATCAGTGAAATCAATGTATAATTCAGTTTGACAAGTCAAGATTCATTCTCATTCATTAACCATCAATATTAAGCAATTTAAACCATTAAATGTAACTAATGAAGTTCAAGGTTCAAATGCTTATCAAGTGAGGATCAAAGATGGTTTTTAATGAATGCATGAGGAGAATTTACTTACCTTGATTGGAGATTTCGCCTTCTACAAGGGTGGGAACAAAGGGTGGGTCACTTTCTTGTTTTGGTCTCCTTTTGGTTCTTCATCCTAATTTTTTTTTTTTTTTTTTTTTTTTTTTTTTTTTTGTATTTTTATGCAATTTTTAAAAACTCCTGAAAAATAAAACTATGTAGTTATGCATGCAATAATGATATGAAAATAAAAACCATGTGGGTTGCCTCCCACAAAGCGCTTTGTTTTAAGTCATTTAGCTTGACTCCTTTTTTTTCTTTTTAGGTGCGGGGGAAGATCAACTAAAGGGTTTGGGATCGCTTTAGCTTCTCCATTCTCTGGTTCAGGGAGCTCATATGGTTGTTTGGGCTCTCCATAATGATCTCCCATGCCATCCTTGAAGACAAATGAACTCGGGAAAAATTTTAAGGTTTACCCGAGTTTCTCCTTTGCATACGCTTAGAAACCGCTACGGACTCCATTGTTTCTTGTGGTTTTGAAACCATTGTAATCCTTCTTTTGACAACTTTATTTGTGCGTCCACAGCAAGTGGTCTTTACATCTTTCATGTCAAACATTGAAGCTCTTGCAAAAACACTAGAAATCACTTGTCAAAGCATTCTTAAATCGAGATCCTCAAGTAGTCAACTTGAAGTTCTTTATCTAAGATAAAATAGTATAAACTATAAAAACATTGTGGACCTTGACTAGAGATCCCAAAGTTCTAGAAATAGTTTAATCTTAAGTGAAATCAATGCAGAAAATGAGTAAGACATAGAAATCAATATTCATTCATTCAAAGACCACCAATTTTAAGCAATTTAAACCACCAAAGATAATCAATTAAGCGTATGGTTCAAATGCTTATAAAAGGGAAAGATATTATTGATTAAATGATATAGAAGGAAGTACTTACCTTGGATGGCGGAATCAAGGTATTCATGTTTTGGTCATGCCTAAGCATAGGCTTCAAGATCCGGGGCATGACCATAAACCCTTTGATGCTTTAGTGATGAATCTCCTAGCTCTTGATGAATACAGCCATGATCTCATCTTGTAGAGAGACTCCCAAAAGTCCTCATTAAGATCATACCTTAGAAACTCCAACTTTGATCCAAGATCTCGGTTAGATTGTCTTTGGCTTTCCATGAACTCTTCTAGCATAGCTTCGAGATTGGTACCTCTAGGCTCATTAGGGACGTAGTCATGGTATTGATGAGGGTCCAGGCGTGAGTAGTGATTCATCTTTAGGTACCTATCAAACACAAAAACAAAAATTTAGAAAGCATGAAAATAAAAGATCTAGTCTTAGCTTTTATCAAGAAAACTCGAAGGTACAAAGCAATCCCCGGCAACGGCGCCAAAAACTTGATGTGTGTGGGATATGCAAGTAATAAATAACCCTAAAACAAACCGTGAGTTGCAAGTGCACAACAGACAATTGTAGTATTTAGGGTTCGAACCACTGAGGATTGCGGAATGTACACTTCAAGATCATGAGATGCAAACTAAGCTAGATCGACAATATGAAAAAGGGGTTTTGTGTTTTTTGGTTTTTGTAAAACATAAAGATATTAACAATGCAAAACATAAAGCAAAAGATAAATATTGTTGAAAGGAACCATTCGCAAAGGCATGTGCCAAATCGATTGAAAAGATTGTTAAATCCGATTCATGAACTCAAAACACTAATGAAGGATTTTCCCACTTTCGTGGCTCCAATCCCCTATGTCTCTTAAACCAATGGGCTCAGCTTTCGCATGGTCATTGTAGAGTGAGACATGCATTACGGTTAGGTAATGATTGTTCACAAAACTTCTTAGGTCTACTTTCATAGCCTAAAACGATTTGCCCATCGAATATTAGATCCGGAGATATAACAAGCTTTTGGAGAGTATATCAACCTTAGATCAAGTCGCTAGTTGATCATCTCTAGCAACAAGCATTAGGTTTAAATAAAGATGGAGAACCACAAGGTTTCCCCTTTATTTAACAACCGAATAGCGAAGGCAATCATGTCATGTCCTCATTGAAGGATCCATAATTCAACAATAGATCTAAGAGATAGAAGGAGTCTCATGATTCCACTGAAAGGAGGCGGAGGGATAGAGATCAAACCGTGGCTCCTTCATGGAGAGAAACCTCTACTCATAGATGTATGCAAAACTTAAAGAAACATGTAAATATTTACAATGGGAAGAAAAGAAAAGGGAAGAGAGGAGACCACCTAAGTGGCTCCGAAATTTATTAAGAGATTCAAGGAATTGTAGGATGATTGATACAAGAGGCTAAAAGCAAGTATATATAGGTGAGAGGAGGCTAGGTCGGCTGAGTTAATGCGTGGGCGAGAGGAGGAAAGTTTCCTTTTCTTCTTCTCCTTTGAGCTTGCTCACCAAGTCTTGAGAGAGGCGCGGCCGCCGCCTCCAAATTGCGTGTAAGGATGTGGGCTTGAGTCCTGATGAAGTTTAGGCTTGGCCCGAAGTGGTCCCGGTCCATTTCGCTCATCCAAGCTGCATGGGCTTCACTTACTCGCCAGACGGACATGTATTGGGAGAAAAAGATCCTAGGCCGTATTCCTACTCCAAATGGCCCAATTCCACTTCCTCGTGATGCATGACTCAATTATCTATCCAGCAAGACCAAGATCATGATTTTTGGACGTCGGGAAGACCCCTTGCCGCGGTCATCTTCGGATGCTCCGGTTAAGTCCGATTGCGGAATTTGGACTTTTGGAGTTTTATTGAAGCTCTTGACTTGGAAACTTGTATGGATCATTGTTTGAAGTTCTTTTGCTCCATTTTGCCTCCTTTTTGCCATTTTGACCTGTTGGTACCTCAAAACCACAATATACAAGAAAACTACCTCTTGGACACAAAAACCTTATTATTTATGTTATAAAAGATATTAAAAACCATAGTAAAAACATGTAAAATATGGATATATCAACAAGCAACCAAGAGCTTACATGAGAAGATGGATCACATGTTTGGTGATCTAAACAATAAGTTTGGGGCGTTGTCAACCCATGTCCAAAATTTGGATGTTCAAATCTCTCAAACGGCCGAGGCAGTTAAGAAGCAACACGAGGTGAATCCGCAAAAGTTTTGTAGAGTTGTTTCATCCAAAGAGGATCCACCGGCCATTGTCTCCGTACAATCTCAAGAGGAAGAAAGAGAAGATGAGCCTAAGGAGAGGTGCAAACCAGAGAGGTACACATGGGAGTCAAGGCGAGCTTACAAGAGAAGGCTTGAGAACAAGCCGTTGCTGAAACAAGGAGATCCCGGGAAGTTTGTGATCCTAGCTGGTATCAATGGGTACCAACTCACAGATTGCCTATGTGATAGTGGAGCTAATGTGAACCTCATGTCTCTTGCATTAGCCAAGGATTTGGGATTCAAATATTTCAAGGAGCCTAAGGTGAGAGTGGAGTTTGCGGATCTATCAAGTATGGAGCCTTATGGAGTGCTTGAAGATGTTATGCTAGAGATCGGAGAGAGGCATGTCCCCACCGATTTTCAAATCATGGTATGGGAGGGGTCAAAGCGAAATCAGTTGATCCTTGGAACCCCATTCTTAGCCACAGCCGGGGCGGTCATCAATTACATGAGAAACCAACTAACACTTGGTCATGTCCGGCAAGATGTCTTTTTCCCAAGCGTCAACTTCAAACAAGCTCCAAGTGTAGTCAAATTACCACCAGAAAGGAGCACACTCATGCCAAGAGAAGGAGCCGAGCGGCCTAGAAGCACCAAGAAGGGCGAGCCCTATCCAAAACCGAAGGAAGCGATGAAACCGTTGAAGCCGAAGCATGAGAGTGTCTTCAAGGATATTCACTCGGTCTTGTCACCATCCTTCGATGATCATGGAGCTGAAGAAGAGCCTGACGGTGTACCTAAGTCCTTTGCCAGCATAAGAGTCCTTTTCCCAAAGGTCTGGATCCCAAAGATGAGCAAACCGCAAAGGAAAGACTCGGAAAAACCTTAAAACTTTTCCCGAGAGCTTTGGTCTTCAAGGATGACATGGAGGATAATCATGGAGAGCCCAAACAACCTCATGAGACACCTGAACCAGTGTGTGAAGACACCAAAGGGATCCCAAACCCTTTGGCCGATCACATCCGCACCTAACCCAACAAATAAAAAAGGGAGTCAAGCTAGATGACTTTAAAACAAGCGCTTTGTGGGAGGCAACCCACACGGTATTTTTCCTTTCATTTTCAGTTTTCACATCATTATTGCATGCATTTTGTTAGGATGAAGACCCAAGCGGAGACCACACAAGAACATTTCCCACCCATTCATCCCACCCATTCATCCCACCCTTGTCCAAACCGACACCACGGGGCGGGCACGACCTGGGAATCCTAAAGGAGGGCAGAAAAATCACATCGGTCAACGAAAATCACCAAACGGTCGAGTAAATTTCAAGATATTCCATCCGGCGTGATTCTTTCGGCCAAATGGGTGCAAAGGAGGACCAACTTGACCTATCTCACAATCCGTGTGACCTAAGTCCACCAAACTTCACAGGCTGGCGACAATACCATATTAGTCAGCAAATCCAAAAGATAGGACGGAGGAATGTGAACGGATGAGGAGATACGCACAAATGCCACATCCGGTCGATGGCGGGCAACCGAAGGCCGACCAAAACCAAAATCACGGCATGGAGACACCACCACCTGGAAATGGATTCTTGGAGCTTTAAAATTACTATTCCAGAAGAAAATCAAGAAACGAACGAGCCAAATTCAAGGAAGGTCAAGAAACTCTTCCCGGAGCCGAATTGACCACTTTGTGAAGGACCTCTCAATCCGTTCGTTCGTTTGACGCCAAACTTCACCAGTGCCCATAAAGTATGAAGTTGGTTGATGGAATTTCAAGATAGGTCAGAGAATTATTCATCATTCGAGCTGTGGTCTACTGCACTATCATCCGGTCGACCGAATGGACCACCAAATGATGAATATCCCAAACCGCTCGTTTGTTTGACCTCAAAGTTCACCACGGCTCCTAAAATATATGATTGGTCGGTGGAATTTCAAGATCGGTCAGCGAAATTGTGCGAGCCGAAACTTGCGCAATATAGTTTAGTTCGTTTTTAGAGAGAGCCGAGGAATTCTATTGGTTAAATACGAAGAAGACGAGCCAAAGATGGTTTTATTATTAGCTGTTATGCGAGCTATCAAATTTGCGGCGTGTGCCTTTGCGATGGGTCAAAATCCCCTCGAAAACAATTGACATCGATTCCTATTTATAAGAGAATAGGAACCGACTTTACAATATTAAAGTAAACTTTCCATAATGGAACTTTCCATTTCTGCTCGAACCGACTTGCATTTATGGCAAGCTCTGATCATGGGCCTTCTTCGATGGGCCTCGGCTCGAATCGCTTCGCTGGATGTTGGCTCGGCCCATCGAGAGATTTCTTACCGGTTCCCTGGTTCAGTCGACGGTTCGTCCTGGCTCGGTTTGGCTACGCCCGGTTCGAATGGCAATGTGATGGAGGGAAATCCGACCCCAACAATTTGCCCCCAGCTCGCTAGTCTTATTTGTAAGAGTGGCGAGCTATAAGTTATCAGGAAAAGCATTGTCGTTTGAACCGAGCCGTCAATATTTTTAGTTCGTCTTCTGCAAGAATTTGGCTCGTGTATCTTTTAAACGGCGTCGAAGGGTTCTCGTTTTAGTCGGGCGCAGAATCCGAAGCGTTTTCGGGCCCACTGATTTCGGTGGAAACCCTAGGAATCGGGCGGGAATCAGGTTGTGCCGTTTCATCTTCCCGAACCGACGCGCCCACGCACCCAAACTACTATAAATATCGGACTCGGGAGTTCACTTTTCTCAACTCGCTCTCTCTCCAAATCAAGAAAAAGGTAGAATTCTCTCTCTCTCTAGCTTTTTCTTTTCCGTTTTCGAGTTTCATTAGTGTTTTTTTGTTTGCTTCGCCGGCGTGAATCGTTTCACGTCACCGTCTTTAAACTTTCCGAGCGATCTTTAAACTTTCCGATCCATCTCCTCCCGAGCCCAAAATGTCTTCAAGTAGTCGCACTCCTTCGGTCGGGGCTGATCATTCTGAGGATCGTTCCATTAATTCGAACGACTCTGAGATCTCGGTTCGCCGTTTGTCTTCTTCCTCCGAGCCATCTGATTCGATGGGATCTCGTAACTCCTACACTCCGTAGGGTCGGAAGGTAGTTAATTCGCCTCGATCTGATGAGGGAGATCAATCTGTTAGGGTCGCCGAGACCGCCGAAGTTAATGTATTGGCAAACAAGCCGTTGATTCTTCAACGCGATGGTTCATATGAAGCATCCGAGCCAAACTCGGATGAAGGGAACGAGCTGGCCCTTCTTCGTGCCGAGGCGGAATTTGCTAAGGATCAGTCGGCTCGTCCCGGGATAGCACTTGACCCGGTGTATAATCCTGAGGAGATTAAAGTCGAACAGATGATGTCTGAAGGGGCAATCGGAGATATCCTCGAGCCATTCAAACCTAAGCCTTCTCAGCTGTCGAGGAGAACCCTTCTGGATGACGCATCTCTCGACTGCGTCCTATCCAGCGCCTTCGGTGTCGGCTCGTCAAAAGGAATGAAAAAATGCTCTTCGAAGAGACGGGTCTCGCAGCAAATTCCTCGAAGGCGAGCCGCTAAGAGGACGATTCCGAATCCTCCCGGGTCGACACTTTGCACCTGATTGTCTCTGGAAATACTTCGTCGGTGTTTCCACATATCCGAGGGAGTCGATCTTCTTCTGCCGGCGAGTCATCAAAGGGCCGACGACCCTCCCATGGGGTGTCTGACACTCTACGAGAGCTTCTTCTACGGCTGCTTCCTATGGTTTCCAATCCCGAGCCTGATCCTGCACTATTTGAGCAAGTATGGGCTCGCCATTGGCCAGATCATGCCGCAAGGTCTTCGTCATTTGATTGGGCTTATCGTCCGCAGTTTCGAGACCGGCATTCCGATCAGAATCCATCACCTTCAGAATCTGCTGGAAATTCGAGCCGGATCGAAGAAGTCGCTCCGATACTACATTTCTTGTAAGAAGAATCGGAGGATCATCGATGGTTTTCCCAACAAAGACAGTGGTTGGGAGAATTACTTTTTCTTCGTCCCAATATGTGGGGCGACCGTCGGGAGCGTTCCCAGGAAATTTGTGAGGCAGAGTTGGCAGCCAATCGGTAGCCGAACCGAAAAACAATCATCGTTTTTGTTTACATGAATCATTTCTAACTCTTTCTGTTTATTTTGCAGTTCGACGAGCCGTATTCCGTCTTCCCAGCGATTTTTAAGAGGCCGTAGAAAGCTTTCGCACGAGGAAAACCAACTGGGAGAGAGACTTTTCTTTGGAGCGAGTAGAAAGTGCTCGAGTCCGAGCCTACGATTCTTTCGACGATTCAAACAGCTTGGACGAAGAAATCCTGGAAGTTCCCGAGTCTTCAGACGACGAGATGCAGAAGAAAACCATCCGTCAAAGACTTCAGGATAAAAGGGATGAAGAAGCTCGCGTGAAAGCCGAGGAAGCGGCTCGCGCTAAGGCCGCGGAGGCAGCCGCAAAATCAAAGGCTGAGGGCAAGAGGACTACGGTCCCGAGCCCTCCGAAAAAGGGGCCGCGAAGCGAAGGGCCCATAAATCTTGGGAAGGCCGTGAAGCTGGCCAAGGAAGCCATGGCTTCAAAGAAAAAAGGGGCCGACGCGCCTTCCTCTCCAGGTCGCACGGACGCGTCCAGAGATTCGGGGACTCTGGTCCTCAATCGGAAAGCTAAGAAGGTTTCCGAACCTACTGGCGCGCTATCGATGAACAAGCCTCCCGAGGAGGGAGGAAAGAAAAGAGCCGCGCCTGGAGGGCTCAAGGAGAAGGCTTCGAAGAAGGCCAAAGATGATGCTCCTTCCTTTCCGCTCGCTGATCCTACTCAGGGTCAGCTTCTTCAAAGAGCCGCGGCGGCTAGCTTCCTTGCGAGTAGCACTTCCACGGTTCGTCTCCCTCCCCCCGATACTTTATTGGAGAGTGAGGTCTATGGAGAGGCGGCTCTCAAGTTTCTTTCGGTGAGTCTTCTTCCCGCTTAAGTTAAATGAGAAAGGTATGCGTGTTCTTACATATATTTTTTTGTCTCAGTTCACGAAATCCTTCAACGGTCTCGTGGCGGGATACGAGGCCAGGGCTCGTTCTGATCGATCTGCTCTCGACGATCTTCAGAAATCGCTCGATAATCTGAAGCGGCTTCATGAGGCTTCGGAGAGAGGTCATGCCGAGGAGTTGATTCAAGCCAAAGAGGAGATCGCCAAGATCCAACGCGAAGCGGAGGTTCACAGGGAGAACGCTATCAAGATGGCTGACTCGAATCTTAGGATCGCGGAGAGGAGCAAATCCTTCGAGGCTAAGGTCAGCTCGCTGTAGGAGCTAATGCGGGCCAAGGATGCTCTCCTCGAGGCTGAGGTTAAAAAAGTGAGGTCCGAGGTGGATAGTCGGTACGCCTCTTTGCTCGGGACAATTAGATCTGACGCGGAAGGGCTCAAAGAGGCGTTCTCCCGAGCCATTTATCTTGCTCATGCTCAGGGTAACATCGAGCTGATCCGTGATATCCGAAGCGCGAACCCTCCCGACCTCGAAGTCGAACTCGCGGGACTCGAGGAGCATGTCGCTTCTGATCCCAAAGCTGGTGAGGAGACCGACGCGCTGCTCGCAAAAGTGATCAATCGCCTCGACGTCTCCCTGGCCTCTTCTAATCCGCCCGAGGTACATCTCAGAGACGAGAAGGTTACTTGGTCAGATAGATTCGAGATAAGAGTATGTTCGCAGTATGGTACTAACTTTGGTTCCTCTATCTTTCAGAACAGAATCGAGCCGGTGATGGTTCTTGACCCATCGTCAGTTGAAGAAGCTTCAGAGCCGACGAACCAAGCTGTTGTTGGTGTTCAGGAGACGTCGGATCAAGCCCTCGGCGAGCCAAATTTGAAACCTGGGGATGTTGCTGATGAAGCTCCGGTTGCCGTTTAAGGAATCGTCGAACTATTTTTATTTTTCTTTTTAGATTTTTGAATATGGTGCCTGGATGGCTTTATCCGTTTTGGTTGTAAATAGTGCCTGGATGGCTTTATCCCTTTATTAACTTGTGTAATGAAAATATATTCGAGTTGTTCGGTGAGATCAACCTTAATTCCAAGCTTTAGACTTAGCTCTTTTAAAGCCGCTTTTCTTGTTGTTTCGTCGAGCCGTTTTTTGTATCGGGTTCAAGAGGATTTGTTCCAACTTTGATCGCGTATTAGTATCAACTGTGAAATTCCGAATAGCGATGAATTTAAAATTCTCAACCAATGTCACTGCGAGGCGTTTTTGTATATTGGGTTTATGCCAACTAGTTTCTGTTTTTTCCGCATTCCCACGAATTAATGAGCTGCGAACCGAAACAACAGCGATTTAACTGTTCAACCAACGTTCTAGCGAACCATTTCGGCTGTTGGGTTTATTATCTGTATGTTCCAGTTTTTGCCGCGTCCTTATCTATTAGTAATTAGCGGGTCGGAACAGACGATGAATGATCAATTTATATAGCGCGCGCATGATGTAATGTTAAAGTAAGATGATTAAGATCGGATGTTGTGGCCAACAACACCCGTCTCGGAATAGATTAGGAGCGTATTCCGAATTGTACCAAGTGGTGTAAAATGGTTTGATTGTGCTGACAAACTGACGTAATAAAAGCTCGAATTTTTATTAGCAATCATGTTTTAGCTGCGAACCGCGTTACCAGAAACAATTTTATTGACTAGTCGTGTTGACAACGAGCCGTGTTACGAGGGACAAAAATGCGTTTAACGGCGAACCGTGTTGCAAGCTAATGTGGCTCGTTTAACGGCAAACCGTGTTTCAGGCTAAAAATGCGTTTAACGGCGTACCGTGTTGCAAGCTAATGTGGCTCGTTTAACGGCGAACCGTGTTTCAGGCTAAAAATGCGTTTAACGGCGTACCGTGTTTCACGCGAAAGGGAGTGTATATGTACACGTACCCACTCCCCCCCCCCCCCCCCCCCTTTTTTTTGGAGGGGGGCAACTGAATCCACTCGAAAGTGAACTGCCTACGTACCCCTTGCGGGGATCAAGTCACGCGTAGTTCTAGGTAATGGCACGTTGTGCCTTACTGATAATATTTCTTGAGGTGCATCACGTTCCATGGCTTCGAGATTGCTTCGCCAGCCATATTTTCGAGTCGATAGGCCCCGGGACGAACTGTTTCAATGACCTTGTACGGGCCCTCCCAGTTTGCTCCTAACTTTCCGGCATTCCGTTCAGCGGTGTTCTGGAATACTTTTCTGAGAACCAAGTCGCCTTCTCTGAATCTTCGGGCTCGAACGTTGGAGTTGTAGTATTTAGCGACGGATTGTTGATAGTTCTGTATGCGAATGAGCGCCTGGTCGCGTCGTTCGTTGATTAGATCCAGCTCGTCTAGCAGCATCAGATGATTATAGCCCTCTTGCTCTGGTAACAGCCAGCGACGTACTCCAGGAAAATGCACTTCTGGTGGGATTACACATTCCGTTCCGTAGACAAGTGCGAACGGCGTTTCGCCGGTGGCTCGCCTCGGGGTTGTTCGATGGGACCAAAGGACGCCTTCCAGTTCGTCTGCCCAGCGGCCTTTTTTAGCGTCAAGCCGTTTTTTGAGTCCGTCCAGAATCGTCTTGTTAGTCGCTTCGGCTTGACCATTCCCTTGCGGATAGCGAGGCGTCGACTTGCTAAGGCGGATCTTCCACTTGTCGCAGAAGTTTTGAAATCGAGCCGATATAAACTGTGAGCCATTGTCCGTGACAATTTCGTAAGGGACACCGTGCCGACAGATGATGTTCTTCCAAATGAATTGCTCAACTTGGGCATCTTTTATGCTTGCGTAGGATTCTGCCTCGACCCACTTAGAGAAATAGTCGGTTAAGACTAGCAAAAACCTTTTTTGCTTCGATTTGTGCAGCGGTTCGACAATATCCATCGACCATCTCATGAATGGATATGGTGCGGAGATAGAAGACAACAACTCGGCTGGCTGATGTATCGTTGGAGCATGACATTGGCATTTTTCGCATTTCCGCGAGTATTTTTCGCAGTCGCTGATCATCGTTAACCAAAAATAGTCGTGCCGTTTGATTTTGATAGCCAGGGCTCGTCCTCCGGAATGATTTCCACATGATCCACTGTGAACTTCTTTCATTATTTCTCACGCCTTTTTTCCCTCTACGCATGCGAGCAGCGGTCCTGAAAACCTCCATCGGAACACGACGTCGCGTATCAGAATGTATCGTGCTGCTTGAGCTTTCAGCTTGCGAGCCTCCCACTTATCCGCTGGTACTTCTCCGTCGGCTATGTATACACGAATTGGAGCGAGCCACTCTTTGTCACAACCGTACTCCGCTTCTTCTTCGATGTCCATATCCGCGGGCTGATCACCATCGAATACACCATTATCGCCCGGCTCGTCTGTGACTACGGTCATTAGGATTTCGGGCTCGTCGGTATCGATACTGGGGCGTTCGATAAACTCTACGGGAATTATCCTTTTCAATTCTGGGTCGGAGGTCGAGGCCAGCGAGGCCAGAGCGTCGGCTTGAGTATTGTCTCCACGCGGTATCTTCTCCAATGCGAATTTTTCGAACTGTCCGGCTAGATGCTTAACTACTTCGAGGTAGGCCTCCATTCTTTTGTCTTTGGTAGCGTATTCTCCACTGAATTGGCTCGCGACGAGCTGAGAATCACAGTAAGCGCGTATATTTCGAACTCCAATTCCGAGCGCCAACTTTAATCCAGCTATTAATGCTTCGTACTCTGCCTCGTTATTTGACGCACCAAAATTTAGACGAAGAGATTGTTCCAAGATTTCGTCTGTCGGGGAAGTGAGTCGAATTCCAACTCCAGCGCCCTGCTTCGACGATGAGCCATCGACATGAAGTAACCAGTCAACGGGAAGATTTGGCTCTCCGCTGGTGGCGATGGGCAATTCGATTAGGAAGTCAGCCAAGACCTGCGATTTTGCGCTCGTTCGACCTCGATACTCGATATCGTATTCGCTCAGCTCGATCGCCCACTTCGCCAGTCTTCCTGATTGGCTCGGGCTATGTAAAATCATTCGCAGTGGTAGTGCCGTCAGGACTATAATCGAATGGGATTGAAAATATGGGCGTAATTTCCGAGCCGACATAACGACTGCTAGCGCGAATTTCTCGGTCTGGGGATATCTTGTTTCTGCATCGGTTTGGCTTTGACTCACGTAAAAAACCGGTTTTTGGGTTCCGGGGTCTTCGCGGATTAGGACTCCACTGACCGCTGTTAAGGACACCGCAACATACAGATATAGTGGCTCTCCGTCCTCCGGCTTCGCCAGTATTGGGGGGCTCGCCAGATAAGATTTCAGCTCGAGGAAGGCTTTTTCACATTTTGCTGTCCATTCGAACTTCTTGTTTCCTCGTAGAGTATCGTAGAAAGGAAGGCACTTGTCCGTGGATCGCGAGATAAAACGGTTGAGCGCGGCGATACGTCCGGTTAGCTGTTGGATTTGCCTCTTCGTTTCTGGCGATGGCATTTTGACTAGGGCCTGAATCTATTTAGGGTTTGCCTCGATACCTCGCTGAGTTACCAGATAACCCAGGAATTCTCCAGATGTCACGGAGAAGCGGCACTTTGTCGGATTTAACTTCATATTGTAGGCGTTCAACTGTTCGAAGCATTCGCGGAGATGTATTACGTGGTTTTCTTTCTTCAGTGATTTTACTAGCATGTCGTCGATGTATACTTCCATCGTTTTTCCGAGCTGGGAAGCGAACATTTTGTTCACGAGCCGTTGATACGTCGCTCCTGCATTCTTGAGTCCGAACGGCATTACTTGGTAGCAATAGATGCCTCGCTCCGCTTGGAAGGCCGTTTTTTCTCGATCGTCGGGGTTCATCTTAATCTGATTGTAGCCTGAGAAAGCGTCCATGAAGGTTAATAGCTCGTTTCCTGCAGTTGCTTCTACGAGGCGGTCGATATGCGGGATCGGGAAACTGTCCTTTGGGCATGCCTTATTTAGATCTGTGAAGTCTATGCATACTCGCCATTTTCCATTCTTCTTTTTAACCACGACCGGATTTGCGAGCCATTCGGGGTATTTTGCTTCGACGATCGAGCCTACTTTCAATAGACGCTCCACTTCGTCGTTCACGGCCTTTTGACGCTCGTGCCCTAACTTCCGTCGCTTTTGTTTGACTGGTTTAAAGGTCGGATCGACGTTTAGCTCGTGTCGAGCGACATTGATGTCTATTCCATGCATATCCTCTGCTGTCCAAGCGAAGGTGTAGATGTTCTCTTTCAAGAAAGAGATTAGTTCCTTTTGGATCGCTGCTTCCAGGTTTGCTCCGATTTCCACACATCTTTCTGGGTTCTGTTCGTCAATGCATACGGAGATTACGGCTTCGCAGGTTGGTTCCTCGATGACGGTTTCCTTGCCTTCGACTAGCGTATTCTGGGTGGGCTGGCTGTTCGTTGGCTCGCCGTCATCTGATATCTGTAATTGCTATAAGAGGTTGGCTAGGTCGTTTGCTGTCTCTCGGCTCGTTTTGACCTTCTTCCTGTTCGCTTCGGGGAGCAGTTTCGGCAGAGGATTCCGGAGTTTGTGTTCCATCATGAAGCATATTCTTGACTCCTTTTGCGAACCGAGTATGGTTTTCACTCCAGATGGAGTGGGAAACTTGATGCACAGATGATATGTGGATGGTACGGCTCGCATCGAGTTTATCCATGGGTTATCCGAGACGGAAAAGTGAACCATTTTGGTGATACCACCTGCTTCGACCGGGAGCGTGATCGTTCCCATGGACATTGTCGTCTTGCCTCCGAACCCTGTTAACGGTTTCGGCCTTACGTCAGATAGATCGATTCCCATTCGCTCCAAGGTTCCTTTGTAAATTATGTCGACCGTGCTCCCCGTATCGATGAGGATCCGAGCTACGTCGAAGTTTCCCACGGCTAGCATGATGACGAGGGGGTCGTCGTGTGGTTTATCAATGCCGATAACTTCGTTCTCCGTGAAGGTGATTTCGGCGTTTGGAAGCTTTGGGGGTTCGTAACAGTTGACCGCTGCGTCAGCTCGTCGTTGAAAGGCTTTGTTCGACGACACGGTGTCCGGGCAGTATTGCGAGCCGCCCATTATTAGATGGATTCTCCTTCGCGTTCCAGCTTGATCATCTGAATCATCCCGTCTTCCGCGCTTCGGTTGGTCGATCTGTCGATCTGATTTTTCTGGTCGTTCTCTCGGCTCGGGTCGCTCCATATCCTCCAGTTTCAGGTCACCCTTCAGTTCTCCACTAAGCAGCTTCTTTGCGAGCTCCGCTCCTAGCTGGCGGCATTTCTCGGTAGAATGGCCGTAGCATTGGTGAAACTCACAGTAGGCTTTGTCGTCGTAGTTCGAGGAGCTTTGGTTCCTCACCCATGTGTTGCTTTTTAGCGCTCTTCCCCTTCCAAGGCCTACTTGATTTACGACGTCAGATTGTGGGCTCGCATCGACCTGATAATTGTGCGCCCCAGACAGGTTCCGTCCTTCGTGATATACATATCCGCTCCGCTGATTGTGACGCTTCTGATTGGTCTGTGGCTGTACTGCCGGCGGTGGCTTAGATGCGGCTTTAAACGAGGTGTGTAGTGCGGTTAGGAGCTTCATATCCTCCTCTTCTGCTACGAACGCCACAGATCGATGGATGGCGTCGGCGATTGACTTTGGTTTATTGAGGGCGAGCTCTTTCCGGAAATCCGATTGGAACCACAACCCCTTTTTGAGTGAGTCCACGGCGATCTCGTCGTTGATCGTTCCTGCCTTCGACATAGTTGTTTTGAATCGCTCCATGAAGCTGCGAAGCGACTCTTCTTCTCCTTGGACCATATTCCACAGGTTAATCGCCGAGGCTGATCTCTCTATAAACATGGAATATTGTTTAACGAAGAGAGCCGTCAGCTGCTGGAAGTTTTCGATCGAATTCGGCTCGAGGTTTAAGAACCAGTCCAGGGCCGCGCCTTTCAGATACTCAGCGAATAATAGGCAGAATCCAGCATCCTTTTCTTCTATGCTTCTGAATGCAGCTCGACTCAATGCGACCCGAAATGCGTTAATATGATCCTTAGGATTAGTCGAGCCGTCGTACTTCTGGATGCTCAATTTCCCTAGATCGATTACCTTGGTGTTAATTATCCGTGCCGAGAAAGGTGTATGTTCCGCGTCCTCGCATATTTGAGCGATCTCTGGCGCCGAACTGAGTGCTCTGTGGATTTGAGATCGAAGCAGCTTAGCTTCGTTATCGGATTTTTCAAGGCGAGCCCGAATTTCGGCCAATTCATCTCGGCTCATACTCGGTTCTTTGCTGGGAATATTCCTCCTTGAGGAGTTCGGGCCTCGAGGCAGCCGATCCTTGTTTCGAGTACCGTGAGGAGTCGGTGTTCGCTTCTCGAGTAGGAGACGCGTAATGGCTTCCGCAAACATCTCGGAAGAGGGTAAAGCAGGCGAGACGTCCGTGCTCTGTTCGGCAATCTTAGTTGGTTGACTCGGATCATCAATCAAATCGCTCGGGGTGGATTGCCCTTGACTTGATAATATCTGCCTGAGCATCTCGGCCAGTGATTCTGGGGTGATATCGCTGGGGATATGGTCTCCCAAGTTGAACCGTATCGGGTTAACCGGTTGAGCATCCTTGCGCTTTGTGTTCTGCTTCTTCCCGCGGAGACTCGGTGGCGAGTCATCTGGCTCGGAACTTGTCTCGCTTTGCTCGGGAGTTTTTTCCTCTTCTCCCTCTTCCTCTGTTTCTTCGGCTGGGGAGTCGAAGGCCAGATTCTTCGGGTCGAGTTTCTTTCGTCGCCTGGCGTCTCTTTCTTCTCTTTCTTTTAGTTGGGTGCGCAGATTTTCGAGCTCTTGAGTCAACGTGCTGTTCAAGGCTCCTTGCTCTTCAGCTTGTTTCTTCAGGGCAGCGATCATCTCTGTTTCTGTTTGGCTCGCTGCCGCGCTTCCTTCGTGTTGCTGACCGGTCGGGTCGGTCTCGCCTAGATTCGTGTCCGTCATCCTGCTTCGTATTCTTTGTGTATGAATTCTCTATCCCCTCCTTCTAGCGCCAAATTGTGCGATCCGAAACTTGCGCAATATAGTTTAGTTCGTTTTTAGAGAGAGCCGAGGAATTATATTGGTTAAATACGAAGAAGACGAGCCAAAGATGGTTTTATTATTAGCTGTTATGCGAGCTATCAAATTTGCGGCGTGTGCCTTTCCGATGGGTCAAAATCCCCTCGAAAACAATTGACATCGATTCCTATTTATAAGTGTTTTTTTGTTTGCTTCGCCGGCGTGAATCGTTTCACGTCACCGTCTTTAAACTTTCCGAGCGATCTTCAAACTTTCCGATCCATCTCCTCCCGAGCCCAAAATGTCTTCAAGTAATCGCACTCCTTCGGTCGGGGCTGATCATTCTGAGGATCGTTCCATTAATTCGAACGACTCTGAGATCTCGGTTCGCCGTTTGTGTTCTTCCTCCGAGCCATCTGATTCGATGGGATCTCGTAACTCCTACACTCCGCAGGGTCGGAAGGTAGTTAATTCGCCTCGATCTGATGGAGGAGATCAATCTGTTAGGGTCGCCGAGACCGCCGAAGTTAATGTATTGGCAAACAAGCCGTTGATTCTTCAACGCGATGGTTCAAATGGAGCATCCGAGCCGAACTCGGATGAAGGGAACGAGCTGGCCCTTCTTCGTGCCGAGGCGGAATTTGCTAAGGATCAGTCGGCTCGTCCCGGGATAGCACTTGACCCGGTGTATAATCCTGAGGAGATTAAAGTCGAACAGATGATGTCTGAAGGGGCAATCGGAGATATCCTCGAGCCATTCAAACCTAATCCTTCTCAGCTGTCGAGGAGAACCCTTCTGGATGACGCATCTCTCGACTGCGTCCTATCCCGCGCCTTCGGTGTCGGCTCGTCAAAAGGAATGAAAAAATGCTCTTCGAAGTGACGGGTCTCGCAGCAAATTCCTCGAAGGCGAGCCGCTAAGAGGACGATTCCGAATCCTCCCGGGTCGACACTTTGCACCGGATTGTCTTTGGAAACACTTCGTCGGTGTTTCCACATATCCGAGGGAGTCGATCTTCTTCTGCCGGCGAGTCATCAAAGGGCCGACGACCCTCCCATGGGGTGTCTGACACTCTACGAGAGCTTCTTCTACGGCTGCTTCCTATAGTTTCCAATCCCGAGCCTGATCCTGCACTATTTGAGCAAGTATAGGCTCGCCATTGGCCAGATCATGCCGCGAGGTCTTCGTCATTTGATTGGGCTTATCGTCCGCAGTTTCGAGACCGGCATTCCGATCAGAATCCATCACCTTCAGAATCTGCTGGAAATTCGAGCCTGATCGAAGAAGTCGCTCCGATACTACATTTCTTGTAAGAAGAATCGGAGGATCATCGATGGTTTTCCCAACAAAGACAGTGGTTGGGAGAATTACTTTTTCTTCGTCCCAATATGTGGGGCGACCGTCGGGAGCGTTCCCAGGAAATTTGTCAGGCAGAGTTGGCAGCCAATCGGTAGCCGAACCGAAAAACAATCATCATTTTTGTTTACATGAATCGTTTCTAACTCTTTCTGTTTATTTTGCAGTTCGACGAGCCGTATTCCGTCTTCCCAGCGATTTTTCAGAGGCCGTAGAAAGCTTTCGCGCGAGGAAAACCAACTGGGAGAGAGACTTTTCTTTGGAGCGAGTAGAAAGTGCTCGAGCCCGAGCCTACGATTCTTTCGACGATTCAAACAGCTTGGACGAAGAAATCCCGGAAGTTCCCGAGTCTTCAGACGACGAGATGCAGAAGAAAACCATCCGTCAAAGACTTCAGGATAAAAGGGATGAAGAAGCTCGCGTGAAAGCCGAGGAAGCGGCTCGCGCTAAGGCCGCGGAGGCGGCCGCAAAATCAAAGGCTGAGGGCAAGCGGACTACGGTCCCGAGCCCTCCGAAAAAGGTGCCGCGAAGCGAAGGGCCCATAAATCTTGGGAAGGCCGTGAAGCTGGCCAAGGAAGCCATGGCTTCAAAGAAAAAAGGGGCCGACGCGCCTTCCTCTCCAGGTCGCTCGGACGCGTCCAGAGATTCGGGGACTCTGGTCCTCAATCGGAAAGCTAAGAAGGTTTCCAAACCTAATGGCGCGCTATCGATGAACAAGCCTCCCGAGGCGGGAGGAAACAAAAGAGCCGCGCCCGGAGGGCTCAAGGAGAAGGCTTCGAAGAAGGCCAAAGATGATGCTCCTTCCTTTCCGCTCGCTGATCCTACTCAGGGTCAGCTTCTTCAAAGAGCCGCGGCGGCTAGCTTCCTTGCGAGTAGCACTTCCACGGTTCGTCTCCCTCCCCCCGATACTTTATTGGAGAGTGAGGTCTATGGAGAGGCGGCTCTCAAGTTTCTTTCGGTGAGTCTTCTTCCCGCTTAAGTTAAATGAGAAAGGTATGCGTGTTCTTACATATATTTTTTTTGTCTCAGTTCACGGAATCCTTCAACGGTCTCGTGGCGGGATACGAGGCCAGGGCTCGTTCTGATCGATCTGCTCTCGACGATCTTCAGAAATCGCTCGATAATCTGAAGCGGCTTCATGAGGCTTCGGAGAGAGGTCATGCCGAGGAGTTGATTCAAGCCAAAGAGGAGATCGCCAAGATCCAACGCGAAGCGGAGGTTCACAGGGAGAACGCTATCAAGATGGCTGACTCGAATCTTAGGATCGCGGAGAGGAGCAAATCCTTCGAGGCTAAGGTCAGCTCGCTGCAGGAGCTAATGCGGGCCAAGGATGCTCTCCTCGAGGCTGAGGTTAAAAGAGTGAGGTCCGAGGTGGATAGTCGGTACGCCTCTTTGCTCGGGACGATTAGATCTGACGCGGAAGGGCTCAAAGAGGCGTTCTCCCGAGCCATTTATCTTGCTCAGGCTCAGGGTAACATCGAGCTGATCCGTGATATCCGAAGCGCGAACCCTCCCGACCTCGAAGTCGAACTCGCGGGACTCGAGGAGCATGTCGCTTCTGATCCCAAAGCTGGTGAGGAGACCGACGCGCTGCTCGCAAAAGTGATCAATCACCTCGACGTCTCCATGGCCTCTTCTAATCCGCCCGAGGTACATCTCAGAGACGAGAAGGTTACTTGGTCAGATAGATTCGAGATAGGAGTATGTTCGCAGTACGGTACTAACTTTGGTTCCTCTATCTTTCAGAACAGAATCGAGCCGGTGATGGTTCTTGACCCATCGTCAGTTGAAGAAGCTTCAGAGCCGACGAACCAAGCTGTTGTTGTTGTTCAGGAGACGTCGGATCAAGCCCTCGGCGAGCCGAATTTGAAACTCGTGGATGTTGCTGATGAAGCTCCGGTTGCCGTTTAAGGAATCGTCGAACTATTTTTATTTTTCTTTTTAGATTTTTGAATATGGTGCCTGGATGGCTTTATCCGTTTTGGTTGTAAATAGTGCCTGGATGGCTTTATCCCTTTATTAACTTGTGTAATGAAAATATATTCGAGTTGTTCGGCGAGATCAACCTTAATTCCAAGCTTTAGACTTAGCTCTTTTAAAGCCGCTTTTCTTGTTGTTTCGTCGAGCCGTTTTTTGTATCGGGTTCAAGAGGATTTGTTCCAACTTTGATCGCGTATTAGTATCAACTGTGAAATTCCGAATAGCGATGAATTTAAAATTCTCAACCAATGTCACTGCGAGGCGTTTCTATATATTGGGTTTATGCCAACTAGTTTCTGTTTTTTCCGCATTCCCATGAATTAATGAGCTGCGAACCGAAACAACGGCGATTTAACTGTTCAACCAACGTTCTAGGGAACCATTTCGGCTGTTGGGTTTATTATCTGTATGTTCCAGTTTTTGCCGCGTCCTTATCTATTAGTAATTAGCGGGTCGGAACAGACGATGAATGATCAATTTATATAGCGCGCGCATGATGTAATGTTAAAGTAAGATGATTAAGATCGGATGTTGTGGCCAACAACACCCGTCTCGGAATAGATTAGGAGCGTATTCCGAATTGTACCAAGTGGTGTAAAATGGTTTGATTGTGCTGACGAACTGACGTAATAAAAGCTCGAATTTTTATTAGCAATCATGTTTTAGCGGCGAACCGCGTTACCAGAAACAATTTTATTGACTAGTCGTGTTGACAACGAGCCGTGTTACGAGGGACAAAAATGCGTTTAACGGCGAACCGTGTTGCAAGCTAATGTGGCTCGTTTAACGGCAAACCGTGTTTCAGGCTAAAAATGCGTTTAACGGCGTACCGTGTTGCAAGCTAATGTGGCTCGTTTAACGGTGAACCGTGTTTCAGGCTAAAAATGCGTTTAACGGTGTACCGTGTTTCACGCGAAAGGGAGTGTATATGTACACGTACCCACTCCCCCCTCCCTTTCTTTTGGAGGGGGGCAACTGAATCCACTCGAAAGTGAACTGCCTACGTACCCCTTGCGGGGATCAAGTCACGCGTAGTTCTAGGTAATGGCACGTTGTGCCTTACTGATAATATTTCTTGAGGTGCATCACGTTCCATGGCTTCGAGATTGCTTCGCCAGCCATATTTTCGAGTCGATAGGCCCCGGGACGAACTGTTTCAATGACCTTGTACGGGCCCTCCCAGTTTGCTCCTAACTTTCCGGCATTCCGTTCAGCGGTGTTCTGGAATACTTTTCTGAGAACCAAGTCGCCTTCTCTGAATCTTCGGGCTCGAACGTTGGAGTTGTAGTATTTAGCGATGGATTGTTGATAGTTCTGTATGCGAATGAGCGCCTGGTCGCGTCGTTCGTTGATTAGATCCAGCTTGTCTAGCAGCATCAGATGATTATAGCCCTCTTGCTCTGGTAACAGCCAGCGACGTACTCCGGGAAAATGCTCTTCTGGTGGGATTACACATTCCGTTCCGTAGACAAGTGCGAACGGCGTTTCGCCGGTGGCTCGCCTCGGGGTTGTTCGATGGGACCAAAGGACGCCTTCCAGTTCGTCTGCCCAGCGGCCTTTTTTAGCGTCAAGTCGTTTTTTGAGTCCGTCCAGAATCGTCTTGTTAGTCGCTTCGGCTTGACCATTCCCTTGCGGATAGCGAGGCGTCGACTTGCTAAGGCGGATCTTCCACTTGTCGCAGAAGTTTTGAAATCGAGCCGATATAAACTGTGAGCCATTGTCCGTGACAATTTCGTAAGGGACACCGTGCCGACAGATGATGTTCTTCCAAATGAATTGCTCAACTTGGGCATCTTTTATGCTTGCGTAGGATTCTGCCTCGACCCACTTAGAGAAATAGTCGGTAAAGACTAGCAAAAACCTTTTTTGCTTCGATTTGTGCAGCGGTTCGACAATATCCATCGACCATCTCATGAATGGATATGGTGCGGAGATAGAAGACAACAACTCGGCTGGCTGATGTATCGTTGGAGCATGACGTTGGCATTTTTCGCATTTCCGCGAGTATTTTTCGCAGTCGCTGATCATCGTTGGCCAAAAATAGCCGTGCCGTTTGATTTTGATAGCCAGGGCTCGTCCTCCGGAATGATTTCCACATGATCCACTGTGAACTTCTTTCATTATTTCTCGCGCCTTTTTTCCCTCTACGCATGCGAGCAGCGGTCCTGAAAACCTCCATCGGAACACGGCGTCGCGTATCAGAATGTATCGTGCTGCTTGAGCTTTCAGCTTGCGAGCCTCCCACTTATCCGCTGGTACTTCTCTGTCGGCTAGGTATACACGGATTGGAGCGAGCCACTCTTTGTCACAACCGTACTCCGCTTCTTCTTCGATGTCCATATCCGCGGGCTGATCGCCATCGAATACACCATTATCGCCCGGCTCGTCTATGACTACGGTCATTAGGATTTCGGGCTCGTCGGTATCGATACTGGGGCGTTCGATAAACTCTACGGGAATTATCCTTTTCAATTCTGGGTCGGAGGTCGAGGCCAGCGAGGCCAGAGCGTCGGCTTGAGTATTGTCTCCACGCGGTATCTTCTCCAATGCGAATTTTTCGAACTGTCCAGCTAGATGCTTAACTACTTCGAGGTAGGCCTCCATTCTTTTGTCTTTGGTAGCGTATTCTCCACTGAATTGGCTCGCGACGAGCTGAGAATCACAGTAAGCGCGTATATTTCGAACTCCAATTCCGAGCGCCAACTTTAATCCAGCTATTAATGCTTCGTACTCTGCCTCGTTATTTGACGCACCAAAATTTAGACGAAGAGATTGTTCCAAGATTTCGCCTGTCGGGGAAGTGAGTCGAATTCCAACTCCAGCGCCCTGCTTCGATGATGAGCCATCGACATGAAGTAACCAGTCAACGAGAAGATTTGGCTCTCCGCTGGTGGCGATGGGCAATTCGATTAGGAAGTCAGCCAAGACCTGCGATTTTGCGCTCGTTCGACCTCGATACTCGATATCGTATTCGCTCAGCTCGATCGCCCACTTCGCCAGTCTTCCTGATTGGCTCGGGCTATGTAAAATCATTCGCAGTGGTAGTGCCGTCAGGACTATAATCGAATGGGATTGAAAATATGGGCGTAATTTCCGAGCCGACATAACGACTGCTAGCGCGAATTTCTCGGTCTGGGGATATCTTGTTTTTGCATCGGTCAGGCTTTGACTCACGTAAAAAACCGGTTTTTGGGTTCCGCGGTCTTCGCGGATTAGGACTCCACTGACCGCTGTTAAGGACACCGCAACATACAGATATAGTGGCTCTCCGTCCTCCGGCTTCGCCAGTATTGGGGGGCTCGCCAGATAAGATTTCAGCTCGAGGAAGGCTTTTTCACATTTTGCTGTCCATTCGAACTTCTTGTTTCCTCGTAGAGTATCGTAGAAAGGAAGGCACTTGTCCGTGGATCGCGAGATAAAACGGTTGAGCGCGGCGATACGTCCGGTTAGCTGTTGGATTTGCCTCTTCGTTTCTGGCGATGTCATTTTGACCAGGGCCTGAATCTATTTAGGGTTTGCCTCGATACCTCGCTGAGTTACCAAATAACCCAGGAATTCTCCAGATGTCACGGAGAAGCGGCACTTTGTCGGATTTAACTTCATATTGTAGGCGTTCAACTGTTCGAAGCATTCGCGGAGATGTATTACGTGGTTTTCTTTCTTCAGTGATTTTACTAGCATGTCGTCGATGTATACTTCCATCGTTTTTCCGAGCTGGGAAGCGAACATTTTGTTCACGAGCCGTTGATACGTCGCTCCTGCATTCTTGAGTCCGAACGGCATTACTTGGTAGCAATAGATGCCTCGCTCCGCTTGGAAGGCCGTTTTTTCTCGATCGTCGGGGTTCATCTTAATCTGATTGTAGCCTGAGAAAGCGTCCATGAAGGTTAACAGCTCGTTTCCTGCAGTTGCTTCTACGAGGCGGTCGATATGCGGGATCAGGAAACTGTCCTTTGGGCATGCCTTATTTAGATCTGTGAAGTCTATGCATACTCGCCATTTTCCATTCTTCTTTTTAACCACGACCGGATTTGCGAGCCATTCGAGCCATTGTCGTCTTGCCTCCGAACCCTGTTAACGGTTTCGGCGCCGACCTTACGTCAGATAGATCGATTCCCATTCGCTCCAAGGTTCCTTTGTAAATTATGTCGACCGTGCTCCCCGTATCGATGAGGATCCGAGCTACGTCGAAGTTTCCCACGGCTAGCATGATGACGAGGGGGTCGTCGTGTGGTTTATCAATGCCGATAACTTCGTTCTCCGTGAAGATGATTTCGGCGTTTGGAAGCTTTGGGGGTTCGTAACAGTTGACCGCTGCGTCGGCTCGTCGTTGAAAGGCTTTGATCGACGACACGGTGTCCGGGCAGTATTGCGAGCCGCCCATTATTAGATGGATTCTCCTTCGCGTTCCAGCTTGATCATCTGAATCATCCCGTCTTCCGCGCTTCGGTTGGTCGATCGGTCGATCTGATTTTTCTGGTCGTTCTCTCGGCTCGGGTCGCTCCATATCCTCCAGTTTCAGGTCACCCTTCAGTTCTCCACTAAGCAACTTCTTTGCGAGCTCCGCTCCTAGGTGGCGGCATTTCTCGGTAGAATGGCCGTAGCATTGGTGAAACTCACAGTAGGCTTTGTCGTCGTAGTTCGAGGAGCTTTGGTTCCTCACCCATGTGTTGCTTTTTAGCGCTCTTCCCCTTCCAAGGCCTACTTGGTTTACGACGTCAGATTGTGGGCTCGCATCGACCTGATAATTGTGCGCCCCGGACAGGTTCCGTCCTTCGTGATATACATATCCGCTCCGCTGATTGTGACGCTTCTGATTGGTCTGTGGCTGTACTGCCGGCGGTGGCTTAGATGTGGCTTTAGACGAGGTGTGCAGTGCGGTTAGGAGCTTCATATCCTCCTCTTCTGCTACGAACGCCACGGATCGATGGATGGCGTCGGCGATTGACTTTGGTTTATTGAGGGCGAGCTCTTTCCGGAAATCCGATTGGAACCACAACCCCTTTTTGAGTGAGTCCACGGCGATCTCGTCGTTGATCGTTCCTGCCTTCGACATAGTTGTTTTGAATCGCTCCATGAAGCTGCGAAGCGACTCTTCTTCTCCTTGGACCATATTCCACAGGTTAATCGCCGAGGCTGATCTCTCTATAAACATGGAATATTGTTTAACGAAGAGAGCCGTCAGCTGCTGGAAGTTTTCGATCGAATTCGGCTCGAGGTTTAAGAACCAGTCCAGGGCCGCGCCTTTCAGATACTCAGCGAATAATAGGCAGAATCCAACATCCTTTTCTTCTATGCTTCTGAATGCAGCTCGACTCAATGCGACCCGAAACGCGTTAATATGATCCTTAGGATTAGTCGAGCCGTCGTACTTCTGGATGCTCAATTTCCCTAGATCGATTACCTTGGTGTTAATTATCCGTGCCGAGAAAGGTGTATGTTCCGCGTCCTCGCATATTTGAGCGATCTCTGGCGCCGAACTGAGTGCTCTGTGGATTTGAGATCGAAGCAGCTTAGCTTCGTTATCGGATTTTTCAAGGCGAGCCCGAATTTCGGCCAATTCATCTCGGCTCATACTCGGTTCTTTGCTGGGAATATTCCTCCTTGAGGAGTTCGGGCCTCGAGGCAGCCGATCCTTGTTTCGAGTACCGTGAGGAGTCGGTGTTCGCTTCTCGAGTAGGAGACGCGTAATGTCTTCCGCAAAGGTCTCGGAAGAGGGTAAAGCAGGCGAGACGTCCGTGCTCTGTTCGGCAATCTTAGTTGGTTGACTCGGATCATCAATCAAATCGCTCGGGGCGGATTGCCCTTGACTTGATAATATCTGCATGAGCATCTCGGCCAGTGATTCTGGGGTGATATCGCTGGGGATCTGGTCTCCCAAGTTGAACCGTATCGGGTTAACCGGTTGAGCATCCTTGCGCTTTGTGTTCTGCTTCTTCCCGCGGAGACGCGGTGGCGAGTCATCTGGCTCGGAACTTGTCTCGCTTTGCTCGGGAGTTTTTTCCTCTTCTCCCTCTTCCTCTGTTTCTTCGGCTGGGGAGTCGAAGGCCAGATTCTTCGGGTCGAGTTTCTTTCGTCGCCTGGCGTCTCTTTCTTCTCTTTCTTTTAGTTGGGTGCGCAGATTTTCGAGCTCTTGAGTCAACGTGCTGTTCAAGGCTCCTTGCTCTTCAGCTTGTTTCTTCAGGGCAGCGATCATCTCTGTTTCTGTTTGGCTCGCCGCCGCGCTTCCTTCGTGTTGCTGACGGGTCGGGTCGGTCTCGCCTAGATTCGTGTCCGTCATCCTGCTTCGTATTCTTTGTGTATGAATTCTCTATCCCCTCCTTCTAGCGCCAAATTGTGCGAGCCGAAACTTGCGCAATATAGTTTAGTTCGTTTTTAGAGAGAGCCGAGGAATTCTATTGGTTAAATACGAAGAAGACGAGCCAAATATGGTTTTATTATTAGCTGTTATGCGAGCTATCAAATTTGCGGCGTGTGCCTTTGCGATGGGTCAAAATCCCCTCGAAAACAATTGACATCGATTCCTATTTATAAGAGAATAGGAACCGACTTTACAAGATTAAAGTAAACTTTCCATAATGGAACTTTCCATTTCTGCTCGCACCGACTTGCATTTATGGCAAGCTCTGATCATGGGCCTTCTTCGATGGGCCTCGGCTCGAATCGCTTCGCTGGATGTTGGCTCGGCCCATCGAGAGATTTCTTAACGGTTCCCTGGTTCAGTCGACGGTTCGTCCTGGCTCGGTTTGGCTACGCCCGGTTCAAATGGCAATGTGATGGAGGGAAATCCGACCCCAACAGAAATGTTGACGGTTCAAGCTGTGGTCCATCACATCACCTTACGGCCATCCGAAGGATCCAGCCGGTGCCGAATTTTCAAAACCGCACGACCAAATCACCTGAAACTTCACCAGCGGCTCTAAAACATCATATTGGACGGTAAATTTTCAATCCCGTTCATACAATTCTTAACGGTTTGTCATGTGGTTCATAGCACTCATTCCGGGTCGACCGAATGAGACGTACTCGACCAATCATGCCTACAGAAGAGCCCTATTCAGTTATCCGATCCTGATCTTCATTACAATTGGTCATCACTTGGTAACATCATTCTAACCTTTCCCTTTTCAAATTTATTACATATTTCACCTCTCTTAATCTGATTTTTCTTACACCGGGACGGTGCAAGTTAAGTCTGGGGGGATTATACTAATAAGTTTGTTCATTTTGGCATTTCATCTTGCATCATTTCTCGTTTCATCAAGTCGTTTTTATTGAGTCAAAACTTTTGTCGAGAATTATGACTTTATCTTGGACCTAACCATTGTTGTGCCTGTGTTTAGGTGACCATTGATCAGTATTTGGCAGTTTACTTCATCACATGTGCACCATGAGTGGATCGATCTACCAAAAATGTCCACATCTCCAAGGGCTTAAGAAGGATACATCTTTGACTCCGCACCTTAATGAACTTAACCTTCTCAGCTAGGGGCTTGGCTTTACAAAGGGCACGACTCCTCATCCTCACCAAATAGTGAAAGTCTATGTGAGTTCGGTTTGCCCTCTCTCTCCCCTTCAAACTTAAGAAAAAGCACCAAGGTCCAAGTAACCGGGGATTAGGTGGCAACCACCATCAATACTCGCGTCTATGGAAGACCTTTTGATCCAACTAACCGGGGATTAGGTGGCTACAACCATCAATACTCGCGTCTATGGAAGATCCATCAAAAACCTCCACAAAGAGGAGAAGAAGTCGAGTAAAAAAATACTATGCTACCCTAAAAAAGGGATGAATCGACTTAAGAAGCGAGAAGAGAGAGAGGTGAAACAAGAGCCAAGACATGTGTTTTATAAAAAGAGGATGGGTAAGAATCTATAACCCCTTTGATCGATATTCCCTAGGTGAGACCACACCTTTTAGAAACTAAAGGAGTCAAAGGTGGCGAATTTGGATGGCCTTAAGAGGAGTGGATTGCTTTGGGATGATTGAAAAACTCATGGTATGTACTTCCTTGTTCTTAATTCTAAATGCCGTCGCTGTTTTATGTGGATCACTAAAATAAAGGTCAATATGGATTTCCAAAAGGATTTAAGAGTTCTCATGTTTTCAAACCTCTTTTCCATGCTTAGCTTGCTTGGGGACAAGCAAAAGATAAGTCTGGGGGAGTTGATATATCCATATTTTGCATGATTTTACTTAGTATATATTTGTGTTTTTAAGTGTTTTCAATAAGGTTTTATGCCTTTAGAGGTAGTTTTCTTGTATTTGTTGGTTTTGGAGTCTTAACAGGTTAAAACATCAAAAGGATTCAAAAAGGAGCAAAAGAGCCTCAAACCATGATCCATGCAAGTTTCCAAGTCAAGAGCATCAATATAACTCCATTTGTCCGATTCTCGCATTTGGACAGAACCGGAGCATCCGAAAGATAACCGCGGAAAGGGGTCTTACCGACGTCCAAAAATCATGATCTTGGTCTTGATGGATAGATATTTGAGTCATGCATCACGGTGAAGTGGATTCAAGCCATTTAGATCAACCATCAGGGAGAAACTAATTGTCTCCCAAGACGTTTCCGCCAGGCAAGCAAACAAAGCCCATGGAGATTTGGCGTCACAAACAGCCCGGGATTCCGCGGCATGGACCCTGTCTCGACTTAACACAAGCCCAGATTGCTTTCGGTGGTTTACTTGTCCTAAACCCGGTCCAATCTCGTCGCAAATCTTCAAGGCCGGTTAACCGGAAAGTTTCCTTTTTCAGCACATCATAACCCTAGCGACTTCAAGCCTATAAATACATGTTTTTAGCCTTTAGAGGAGGAGAGCCGCCAGTGTATTGTGCAAGAGAGAGAGAGCAGCCGTCAAGGAGGAGAAGCCCTAGGTGGTGCGCAGTCCAGAAGGAAGAAGGAGGCGCCGCTCAACTCATTGCACTCGCATCTCATTGTTTACATTTCTATCTTTTCCTTTTCTCTTTTGTACTTTGGATCGAAAGTTATCAAGGGATACGACTTGTTCTTCATCATAGAAGCCTCTTTCAATCCCTTATCTCTTTTCATACTTGCATAATGATATCAATCTCGCCTTGCTTGCTTGATCTTAGTATGTCCGAGTAGATCCCCTCGTTAGGCCGAGGGAGATCGATGGACTCTTGACATGATTTGACTTGTTTGATTGCATAAAACGGGATTTACTCTTTTGGTTCTTCATCTTTGCTTGTTCTTAATGCTTGTTGTTAGGAAAGCGCGCCTAAACAACTCGAACCTAGGTTGATACACTCTCCAAAAGTTTGTTGTATTGCCGAAACTAGTATTTGATGAGCTAAGTGTTTTAGGCTTCCAAAAGTCGACCTAAGGAACTTAGTGAACAATCACAACTTGAACATTGATTAATGCATGCTTATAACTTATAATAACCATCGAAAGTTGAGTCTATTAGGTTGTTTAAGCATAGTGGCCGGAGCCACGAAAGTGGAAAGGCTATATCTTAGTGTTGTGAGTTCAAGACGGTTTATAACTTATCCCATGCAATCTCTTGTTACTTCATTGAGTGTTTCCATTGATTATCCCTTGCCTAACATCTTTCCCATCTTGTTTACAATCTCATTCACTTACTCACTTGTTTTCATTGGATATTAAGATCACCACAAATCATATTCTTCGTTCTAGCTACTCATCACTCAACATAAGCTTGAAACGAGATCACTCTTCCTTGTGTTCGACCCCGACTTACCACGGCGGTGCACTTGCAGCTCTACCAAGTTGGGTTATAAATTGTATTAGTTTGAAGCATAAAACCCAACGCATCATGGATCATCCTGCCTACAGGCCAAGTACGTCAAACACTAGACAATACATCAACAATAATCAACAACAAGAACAACAAACCACAACAGAAACCTCCAAGTCAGGAAAAACCCACGTTTCCTGACCACCCAAGTCAGTGTCGACCGACACCTCAAGAGTGTCGATCGACGCCAGCCTTCTGAGTGTCGATCGACACCCATCGAGTGTCGGTCGACACCAGCTCGACGCCCAGACACCAGAAGCAACGAAAAGCGCATAAAACAACCAAAACCGTGGGATTCAACCCCCACATCGATCAAACAGCAATATAACTCAATCATAACTCAAGAACAACTCGAAATTCATCAACAAATTCGAAATCAAACAACCTCTAATGATTAACGGACCTACAGTCACGCACTCACCTCAAAAAGGATTGAAAGGAAAGAAAGGAGATGAACAACAACCGATCTAGCTCAGAAACTCCACAAAACTCTCTGGAAATCACCTCCTTCACTCAAAAACACCTCTGGAACTTTTCTTTCTCGAAACATTGACTTCTCACGCAGCCACAGGGTTTTAAATCGCGACTTAGGGCTTCCAAACCCTTAAACGGAACAAAACCAGCCGACTTAAATCAAACCGGTGTCGATCGACACCCTTCCTTGGTGTCGGTCGATACCCATCGACCATACCAACTCAAACCACAAAATCAAACGCGCAATCGACTTAAACCGGAATTGATTTCTCAAACCGGTGTCGATCGACACACCCCTTGGTGTCGATCGACACACCCCTTGGTGTCGATCGACACTAACTATTCAAGAGTTTTTTTACACATTTTCTTCGAGATGATTGAACCTTAAACCAACTGTACAACAATCAAACAAGAACATGTACAATCAATCCTCAATTCACACTTCAAAGAGCGTATGTAATCTACTCCCGAATCCCTAATGTCGTCCGATACCACTTCTAAAACAACTTTCTGGTTCGCGGATGTTACAGCTTGGTGTCACCTAGGGGTCTTCAGAACGTGACACATGCCTTCCTTATCCTATCTTGATGCTTATCCATGAATCCCATCTCTCCCAGTAGATGGTGTCACTGTTGGAGTGGTCAAGAGCATCCTTATCCCATTAAGTAGCTGCATGTCTTGGTGTTATTGCTCTGGATGATTTTCGTCCATTCTGAACATCGGGGTGTCGCCTAATTACTTTCTTAGGTTGTTCTTATCCATATCAAGTAGCTGGTGTAGCTACTTGATTCGTCCAATCAAGTTTCGTCCCATTCAGCTGCTGGGTGTAACCGCTTCATTGGTCTAACGGTTTTCGTCTTTCATGAATAGCTGAGTGTCTTCTCTCTACTGGCTTAGCTCGACCTTATCGTTGATAAGTAGCTGGTGTCATTGATAGTGATATTTCCGTTACCAATTACTCAAACCTACTACTCTTGTCATTGTAGCATTTAAGGTGTCAATCCAAAGGGGTTAAGATTAAAACATTAAGAATGCAAGAAACTATCTAAGCTAAGCAAATTCAAAAGGGTTTTTATTTAGCAACCTAAATGAGAAATTAAGCATAAATTTAAAGCAAAAACTTAAAACAAGAAGTCAAACTCAAGAGACAAAAATAAAAACAAAAATGAAAGAAGTAAAACAAGTTAAGCAAATGGGTCTTGGGATGGGGTCATTGAAATAGAGAGACTCTTTGACTAATCTATGATGCTCAAACAATCAAGAGAATGCTAATCCTTAGGAAAAGAACTCTTAAACAAGAGTAATTCACTCTCATGACATTAATCACTTTGTTAATTACTAATTTCAAGAACTAATTATCATTAGTGAAATTCGAAATCAACAAGCATTATAAACAAGTTCTATCAAGCCAATAATCACCTTAAACATCTAATCCCTTAGGTTAAGCATGAAAAATATCTTGATTTAGTTGGTTGGGGCATTTCATCAAATACCTTGTGGGTGTGAAATGTCCTAGGTTCTAAATCCAAATGGTTAAAGAGGAAATAGCATTAGGAACACTAAACAAGAAAGGAAATGAGCAATTCTAGTCCTAAGCATCAAGAGCAATCATTGAATCTCTCTAAATCTAACCCATCCCTAAACCCTAAGAAAACTACTCACTAATCATGCTCAAATCAACAAACCCAAAGACAGAAGTGTTGCTAAACATTATTGGAGAGATTAATGAAGAAGAATTCTCAAATTCATAAAAACTCTTAGAGGATTTTGCAAAATTTGTTTAAGAACAAAAGGGGAAAAGGTTTAAGGCCTCAAAGAAATATTACAAGATAAGAAATAAAATTAGGTCTAAAGGGTATTTATACTAAAGAGGGAAGGAGGAGTCTTGGTCAACGTTTTCTGCTTTGACTTCGCCAGTTCACGGGTCTTGATCAAACTCCTCAAGTCCTCTGTTCTTCGTGCTCAAGTCCCCTGTTTTGCAAACTCCTTTTAAACGCCTTTAAGCTCTGGTCAGCTTCCAGCTTGTCTCTGATCACACCTCCGTTCTTCTCCTTCGCTTAGAGCTCCAAATACCTGATAAATGCACTCCAAATGCAATGCAAATGCAAAATGCTATTGTAAAGGCTAACAGTAAATGGTATGAAATGAGACTCAAAGATATACAAAACCATGCATAATATGATGCTAAATGTATGCAAAAGTTGAGTATATCAGTCATCATTCCATTGGTCCAGAGCAAGATTGTTCCATCCGCCACTTTCCTTTTGAGGAGGGTTTCTTACATTTCCTTGTCCGTACGGTTTCGTCCCCATCGTGCTTGAGAATTAAAATTTCCTATTTTAATTATTTCGTCAGTTCTATGCTTTTGAGCTTTCGCTTAGCTGATCGGAAATGTCCAGAAAGTCCTTATCCCGACCATACCGTTCTTAAAGTGGCTTCGTCTTCTCTTCATCTTCGGGGTTGATCATCCCATCTGGGCAATTGGGATTGGGATCGTGCGGCAAACCTTCGGCTCTGATGCGGGGTATTATAGTAGGTGTTGCAAAGATTGCTGTTACCGCAGGTTTCATGATTGGCCACTCATACAACTCCTCATTAATACGACATTGGAGTAACGGGACCCGCAAGCTCAGATCTTTCACCTGAAAATGAGCCGGGAAGAATTCCACAGAAACTTTGTTAGAGTTGAAAAGGCGATACACAGAGACAAGATTCTTCTTAATACCGGGAACATAAAGCACATTGGTAAGAGATAGTGGCTTAGTATATGAGGGAAGAGAAGCAAAACCAGTTTGTGTGATGGGTAAGCCACTCCCATTACCAATGATAACCTCTTCACCTCCATTGTAAGGTTTGTGTAGTGCCAAGTTTCTGAGGTCGGAGGTGATGTGGTGTGTGGCTCCGGTGTCCAGAACCCAAGGCTGTGAGCTTGTGGCAAGGTTAGCACGTGGGAGCCATGGGGTTGGTGGGTACAGAGGAGTTGGAAGGAGCGCCTTTTGAGTGGTCGTTCTTGGACGTCGGTGTCGATCGACACCACCATGGTGTCGGTCGACACTCTACTCTGCCAAAAGTGTCGTGCGTTTTTAATAAACATTTTGAAGATTTGCACTTTGGCCTAGAAGTTCCACTTATTTACAAAACAGCCAAATTCGTGATTTAGGAGATTTTTAGGTTTATAAGCCAATTGTTAGGCTAATTTTACAGTATCTTATTTTCCATTGAGACTTGAGAGAGATTTGTTTCAGAGCTTTTGGGGAGATTATTCTGCTTCTCTGTTCGTTTGAGAGAAGAATCTGAACCCCTCTTATTTTTTATTTCTCTTGAATGCAATTTATTCAGTTTATGATGTTGTCTTCAATCACCATGTCTAAGTAATTTGCTAGTTAGGTTTTGGATTTTTCAAGGGTTGAAGATGGATTGTTAGAATTGAAATACTGTTAGGATAATCTTATAGTTCTTCATCTAGATTGTGCTTAATCATTGATTTCTAGAATTGATCACCTGGAATTCATACCCAGGATAATTGATAGATGCGAAAGTATTATTAATTTCCTGAACTATCTTAGATGAGAAAAATTCCTATCTGCAAAGAAATTTGGTTTAAGAATTTTGTGAACAATTGAACCTGGATTTAATGCTTGTCTGATTTATTGAATTTGCAATGAAATTTGGAATTCTAGGATTTAGACATAGATAATCTCTGCAGCGAAAGTTGATTGGTTTTACATTAGTGTTCATGTTGAAGAACGGTGCTTAATTAATATCCTGATAACTTTAATGCTGCAATCTCTGATTCAACCTGCGAAATTTCCAAGGCCTAACGTTTGTCTCTCTTGAATTTAACTTCGCTAGTCGATCATCTGCTGTTTTAATTTACTTTATTTTGCATTACATTCTTATTAGTACTCTTAGCTTGATTTGAATCTAGGAATTTGAATCTAGGAATTTGCTGTGCAACTGATAGACGTTTGGATTCGATACCCTATTTACTAAAACTCAATTGATGTGCACTTGCAGTTAATTTTAGGGAGATTTTTACACTTATCAAGTTTTTCACGTTTGGAGTCCTTCCTGAGCCACCTCTCCGACGCCCTGCCAAGACGGCACGTGCTGCAACAGGATCCACTCCTCGCGTCCCTCGCTCTGCTGCAGACATTGCTTCCACTTCTGCTTCTGCCCCTCCTGCATCTGCTTCTCTCCCTGATGCACTTGGTTTTCCACCCACTCCAGACATCCCCATGGAGGAGGCTGTTTTTCAGAGATATGTAGTTGAGAGCTTGCAGGCCATCTGGAGCAGGATGTCTCGCTGTACCTGCATGCGTCCTACTACTTCCGATTCTGATGCAGCACCAGAGGCTCGCGACGACGTCTCCGACGAGGACTAGTTCCTTTGTCACTGGTTTATCTTTTCTTTTCTTTTGCATTTTCTATTTAGTTTTTCTTTCACTTTGAGTCATTTTTTATGTTTCTTATTGAGTCAGTATGTCAGCTTTCTTTGATTTTTATTTGGAACTTGTGTTAAAACTATGATCTCATGATATTTGTGGTTGTTTTTTGACTTGTGTTTGAGTGATTTTACAGTTTACATCTTGAGAAATCGTGTAGTTACATATTACACATTTTCTGGACTTCAATCACAATTTCAGAACTCACTGGCGACCTCTGTGATCGGTGTCGATCGACACCAGCCCGACAGAGAGGTATCACGCTCTATTTTTCAGTTTGACTCAAATCTAATTCTTTTTCTTTACCTTCTTCATGCTTAATAACACCGGGGATAGTGTTGTTTAAGTCTGGGGGAGGTGGTTGCTGACATTGTGTATATTTTTGAGTCTTTTCTTTTTTAATTTTTTTTTGAAATTGTTTTATTGAGTCAAAATAAGTTGGTAGTTCAGAGTTGTTTGATGCATTAGAGTGAGTTTGAAGTTAAGATAGCACCACACTTGGAATTCATTGTAGTAATCATAACTTGACTGAAACATGCTTTGATTTGATTCCATTCCTTACTTATTAGAACCTTAATTTGATTTGCAATTATCATGTTCATGCATTGAAAAGTGTTCTCATGGATACCATATACATATTTGGACTATCTTATTCCTTTTTACCACTCTTGTTAGTCCAAGTAGCTGATCTCCACTTTTGAGACAGTTATATTCCACCCTGAACCAAGCCTTCTTTCAAGCCAATGTCCTTAGTGAGCGATGAAAGGCCTTATTTTTGAATGAGCTTAGCAAAAAGTGTGGGGTTTAGAACGACAATGATAGATTTTCATGTAGAACTAGCTCACCCTTTTTGAGTTAGAATAGGTGATGCTGGCTGGGTTTAGCTTCAAGTAATAATTAACCCAACCTACACAACTGCAAGTGCACAGCAAGAGAGTAGTATAGTTCGGGGTCAAACCACAAGGAGATGTTATTTCACTTCAAACTTGTAGAGATTGAAATAAAAGCGAGAACAAGAATATGAGTTTGTTGTAGATGTTGTGAACTTCAAAACAAAAGAAAACAAAAGCAATGATTGAAATATAAATGCAAACAAGCATTGGGCATAAGAGAATTCGTAGGTCATCAAGGATTGGTTTATTTGGATAGTTAAACAAGGAGATCAATAGATATGTTCTAGAAATCGGATTATGAATGTATAATCAACTTACTCCCGCAATGTCAATTAATATGTCTAAACAACCTAAGATTACTCTACTCCCATAGGTAATCAAGTGATTACTCTACTTCGTCTTTGTTGCACTCAATTCCGTCTTTGTTGCAGTCAATTCCTCCTTCAACTCAGCAACCTCGTTGGGATCCTGGAACTGACTTGAAGCGGAACCGCGAACAGAACCGCTCCCAGTATCGATTTGGGATTGAAGAGAACCAATACCCCAAATCTTCTCTTTTCTACGGGGAGCGGACTGAAAAACCAAAAAAACATTGAAATTAAGAAACCAACAATATACATAAGAATAAAAATATTTTAAATAAAAAATATGATACAAATTTACCTCGACAAAAATCTTGTTCTTCACGGCCACAGAAGAACCAGAAGTGAGGGTCTCGGGATCATCATTCTGAATCAAATCTTGTAGTTTCGAATTAACGTCGTTGTAGAGCTCCTCAGAATCATCATCCATGAAAGTGCCATCCGGATTCCGTTTTGTAAACGCGAGAACTTCCAGCAAATCCGTCTCTGATTCCCCTCGTTTCTCGGCCTATAAAATAGGTTTGATTTGATAAAAATGATAAAAAAAAATAAAAAAATAAAAATATTTTTTAAAAAAGTTAGAAAAAAACTTACAAGCATTCGGCCGCGGGCTACGAATGAAGTCGGCCGGATCGATGTGTAGAATTTTTGCTCTTCGCTTGAGCGGACTTACTGTTGCCCCTCCTTCTCTGATGATCAGGATCCAACCAATACGCAACCAAGCCATTCCACACATTCGGGTCAAAGTGAGCTGGCTTCACATCATCTCCCTTAACGAGCCACAAATTCTTCCACCGAGATACCATATCAGGCAACCGATCATGGACTTTGGCGCAGAACTCCTGGTAAACCCTCTCGGTAATGGCAGATTCCCAGTGATACTTGCGCTTGAAAAAAAAAATCAAATAACAATAATATAATGTTAGTGATAAGAAAAAAAAAAATTATTAAAAAGTAAATAAGAATCTCATTAAAACTTACAGCAAAAGTAGTGAACCAGCGTTGGAGAACGGGTTATGTTACATCCTTCCACCGAGCAATAGGATCTTGGTAATCCTTTTCAAAGACTTCCGTAACTGAAGAAGCAACAGATGAATCATCAGTAAACCTGAAAAAGAAAACAATACACTTTAACTTTATAAAATATATAATATAAAATAAAACAAAAACTAATAAAAATTAAAAAAATATATACCATAAAGTTCTCGGTGGGCGGTGCGGATGAAGATGAGGGAGGAGATTATGACCAGGCTTATCTAAAATATCCCTAATGGCCGCATAAAATGGGGCTCTAGCAGTCTCAACCGCGGCCTCAACTGCGGCTGACTGACGAGGTGGGGATGGAGACCGAGACCGTGTCCGCTGCTGCTGCTCCCGTCCCGTACTACCATGAGAACTATTAGTAGTGTGCCCATGACCAGGAGTCACGGGAACGGAACGACCACCGTGGGAACCACCACGGGACCCCCCGGAACCTCCTTGACACCAGGATCCTCCCTGACTCATGTACTGCATGTAAGTGTTTTGTTGATCCATCTGCAATAACTTAAAAAAGTAAAATTAAAAGTAACAATAATAATTTTACAAATAATAATGTAACAATCAAAATCTCACAATTATATAAAATTTACTCCAAACCAAGATTCTAATAATCATACAATTTTGTAAAACTTAAATTTATCCTAAAATCAGTAACAAATCATAAAAATTATCAAACCAATTTAATCATCCAACAAAGTAATTATCTAACTAAACTAATTATCCAATCAAATATAATTTCTAAATTGTACCAAATTAATCCAATATTAAATATCATATTCACCAAAACAATACATCTTAGAACTAATATTCCTTAATCTAAAACTAATCCAATAATCTAAAAAATCACCTAAACCGTCCAATAATCACTTAACAAACCATCCAAAAATCACCTAAACCGTCCAATAATCGATTAACCAACCATCCAAAAATCACCTAAACCGTAAAATAACCTAACCTTCGCCGGAAGTTGTCGGTGGCGGAGGAGGCCGGCGGCGGCAAAGGAATACGGCGGCGGCTCTGTCGGAAAGAGGAAGCCGGCGGTGGCGCAGAGGAAAGAGGAACGAGTGGTGGAGGAGAAGAGATCTCGACGCGGAGGAGAGAGGCGCCGGAGAAGAGAAGGGCGGCACAGGGGAGGAGAAAGGTGCAGGTCGGCGGCGCGGAGGAGAGAGGCGCCCGACAAGACGACCGGAAAGACTCGCGACGTGGCGGAGGGGAAGAAAATCCGTGCGCGGCGGAGGAGAGGAGGAAAGATCGGTCCGGCGGCGGGGAGGGGAGATGACCCGGAATTCTCGACTGGAAGAGAGATTCTCGGGGCGCGGAAGAGAAAATGGCGTGGGGCGCGGATGAGAAAAAAATTTCGCAGAAGGTTAGGTTTGAGCTCGTGATTATATACATATTTTATTTCCCTCGCAATTCCATCGCAAATGTGCGACGGAATTGCGATGGAACGGGGCATTTCCCTCGCAAATCCGTCGCAAATTTGCGATGGAATTGCGAGGGAAATCCTTATCCGAAAACAATTTAGGGTTTCCATCATTTTCCTCGCAATTCCATCGCAAATTTGCGACGGAATTGCGAGGGAAATGCCCCGTTCCATCGCAATTCCGTCGCACATTTACGATGGAATTGCGAGGAAAATAATGGAAACCCTAAATTGTTTTCGGATAAGGATTTCCCTCGCAATTCCATCGCAAAATTGCGACGGATTTGCGAGGGAAATGCCCCGTTCCATCGCAATTCCGTCGCACATTTGCGATGGAATTGCGAGGAAAATGATGGAAACCCTAAATTGTTTTCGGATAAGGGTTTCCCTCGCAATTCCATCGCAAATTTGCGACGGAATTGCGAGGGAAATGCCCCGTTCCATCGCAATTCCGTCTCAAATTTGCGACGGAATTGCGAGGAAATTGATGGAAACCCTAAATTGTTTTCGGATAAGGATTTCCCTCGTAATTCCATCGCAATATTGCGACGGAATTGCGATGGAACGGGGCATTTCCCTCGCAATTCCGTCGTAAATTTGAGATGGAATTGCGAGGGAAACTAAAGTTTACGGTTGATATACCTCTATTTTACACCCTTTTTACATCGTTTTTATATACTTTATGCATGGTTTTACCGTGGCTTTTTGCTTTAAAAGGTAGTTTTTATGCATATATAGTGCCAAGAGTCATTTCAGGTCAAAAGATGCAATTTGGAGTAAAACAAAGGCAAAGGTCCTCAAAGCAGCTTCATGCACTATCATTTACTTTGGAAGAGCCCCAAAACCATTCTACTCAATGGATTTCACCAAAACCAGTTCGCCGCGATGCCTACATGAGTTAGCTTTACAACACAATTGGAATCATGCAATTTGGCCACGTAGAATGGGAGATATGATCATTTTAGTGAAGAGTGTCAAATCAGCCGAAAACCGGACGTCTACACCAACCGCTCGACCGAACCGGTCGGACAGGGCCTCCAAGGCTCCCGTCCGACCCGACCGTCCTTAACTGCAGGAGGACACCGGTCGACCGAGCCAGTCGGACAGGGCCTCCAAGGCTCCCGTCCGACCCGACCTTCCTTCAAGTCCACGACCCATCCGGTCGACCGAACCGGTCGGACAGGGCCTCCAAGGCTCCCGTCCGACCCGACCTCCTTTCATCATCCCGTGCAACCGTTCGACCGCCAGCTCGACCCGAGCACCAGCCTGACCGACCGGTCGACCGCCCCGCTCGACCGCGACACTCCCCGCTCGACCCGGCTCGTTTCCGAAGCCCGTTTTGCACGTTTTCAAGCCCAAACTTACACCGCCTCTTATGTTTCGACCAAGACCTAGGTCAAGCCGCCCTTCAACTTCTGAAGCATTATAAATACATCTTTTTAGCCTTGTAAAAGGAGAGAGCCACACATAGAGATACAAAATATTATTCAATAAAAGTTCTTATAGTTTTTGCTTTCTTTCATTGTCTCCTTCAAGAGAGGATCTCGGATCTCTGTTCTTATGAACATGAATTCGATTTCCTTCTCTATGTCTGAGTAGTTACCTTGTTAAGTGATAGGAAATCAAAGGATAGTGTTCATGCTTGCTTGATAATCGATATCTAGAATTAGGGTTTACATAAACTCTTCACCTTTGCTTGTGTTCATTGCTTGGTGTTGATCTGGCCAATCAACATATGATCCTAGGTAGATTTGAGCCACGGAAGTGATGAATCATTCGCATGAACTAGTATTTGGTGGGTAATCTCTCTTAGACTGCGGAAGTTGATTTACTAGAGGTTGTGAACAATTGAGACTCGATCGAATTAATGCTTGTTTGATTATCTAAGGACATACCAAAAGTTTAGCGATTAGATAGATCAACATAGGGGTCGGAGCCACGGAAGTGGAAAGATCTAAATTAGTGTCTTGAGTTCTAGGTGGTACACATTCTTAAATCCCTAACAAATCGAACTTGCTTGCTTGAATCACTCATCCCGAGATTATCCTATTGCTTAGCGCTTTCCATCCATTGATTTACAACTTTATTTTCCTTGTTTACTTGCTTTCTTTACTTGCTTTCAACGTGACAACAACCAAACTCATATTGCTTTCCTAGCTAAATCTCAATCTCATACCTTGTAGTGCACTAACTGGTCCTTGTGTTCGATATACCCGTTGCTACTCTCGATCTGTGCACTTGCAGAAAAGGGGTAGAAATTGGGAAAAGTTTAATCCCCATCAAGCTTTTTGGCCCCGTTGTCGGGGACCATTATCGTGCCTACAAGTTCTTGAAAGAGATCTAGTCTAGGTTTTCCCTGTTTTAAGTTATTTAATTTTGTTTTTCCTTTTTGTTTTTAATTTTTCAGGTTTTAAGTTTTTCTCCTAGATGGAAGAGGATTTGAGAAGTCCTAGTCCTATAAGGGCGATTCCTATACGCCACATATCTTCTCCTAGAGACAGTCCAACAGAGAAGAGGATGTCAAACCCTCCAGCTATTTCACTTTCATGGGATTCTCGCAGTAGTCCTCCCGGACTAGCACCCTTGAACACCAAGAAGAACCTTCTCCCCTACCCTAATGCGGCCGAACTGGAGACGTCTAGCCAAGCCTACTATGAAAGAGAAGAACACCTTCTAGCCTCACCAGAAGAAGAAATAGATCCGGAGCTGATTGAGTTTGTGAAGAGAGATAAATTCGATGATCTCTACAATGAGCATGCACTAGAACACATTGATCACTTTGAAGGTCTTTGTGATTCTTATGGAGTTTTCGATTTTGAGAAGAAACTAATGCTGTTTAGCATGTCCTTAGCTGGGAGAGCTCTTGAGTGGGCGCAATACTCTCCTCCTTTTCAAATCAACACTTGGTTAGACTGCAGAGAAGCTTTCTTGAAGAGGTTCAACAGGAACCCACCTTTCAAATCCAAGTATAACCAAAGCTCTTACCCTCACCACAACCAATCTTATGAAGAAGAAGATGATGCCTCCTTACCACCGGAGTCCATCAATGGCGACCTGATCAAGTATGTAGTAAGAGATCCTTTCCATGACTTCATATCGGAGTGTGCTCAAGAACATGTTGAGAATTTCGAAAATCTCTGTGATTATTATGGTTTGGGAGAGAACCCAAAGAAGATCAGCTTGTTCCAAACATCCCTAGCTGGCCGAGCTCAAGAATGGGTTAGATTTTCTGCCCAACATGATTTCAAGACATGGAGAAGATACAAAGAAGCCTTCCTTAACAAGTTTGCCCGTGGACAACCCTATGTGCCGCTACTCAAACCCTACCACCCGCCCTATAGAAACCACCAACCTCCACCCCACATTGAGCAGCTACCCCAAGCCACAGAAGGATTACCCCACAACCCACACCTAACCAAGCTTGAAGAGATGCTACAAGAGTACCTTGACTATCAAGTCACAAGTACAAGAGAGATGGAGAAGAAGATCGAATATGTTCAGCTCACCCTTGGAGAAAAGATGGATGTTCTTTTTAACCAAGTTATCAAGCTTGACAAAATATCAAGCAACTCAAGGAAGACCATGATCGATCACTCAACCTTGTCAAGCTAGATGCTGCTGCAAAACACCACGAGCTACTCAGCAAGAGCATTGATGCCCATAGCTTCAATGATGACAATTGCAAACATCTTGGAATCATCTATAACCGGCTGTCAGCTGTAGAAGGATCTCTTTTCTCTAAGAACCAGAGAGAAAGAAGCCCCATACCCAAACCACCTCCTTTCCCTTGCAATGTCATCACAGCAATCTCTAAGGAAAACTCATCACATCTTGTAAGAAAAGAAGAAGAAGATGAAGAGTATGAGGAAGACTATGAAGATGATGAAGAAGAACAACAGAGTTTTAACACCAATGCAAGCTCTAGAGGAAGTGAAACTAGTCCACAGCAACCTGATCCGCGATTCTCTCCACCTCCAGCTCGCATACTCGCCCTTCCTAGAATCACCGGCATTTCAAGAAAGAGAATCACCTTGGATGAACTAGAGGATTCATTCCAATATGAACCCATTGACCCTACTAAGATAAGCACAGAGAAGCTCAAGGAGTTTAACAAGAAGGTGAAGTCCATACCATTCTATGTCCCCTTTGAAGAAGCTTGGAACAACCATGATTTGGTTGAATTTTTCTTTAGTAGCAAAGAAACCAAGGATGAGATTAAGCAACTCTTTAGGCGAGCCCGCCTCTCTATGTCATCTTATGCAGCAACCCTACCCCCATCTCCGCCCTCTACACCTCCTCCCAAGTGGTACAGCAACCCCATATCCCGAGAGAAGCTAGCTGAATTCAACCGTTTTGTCCAAACACTTCCCGCAAGCATGACCTTTCATGAAGCCTGGAGGAACCACCCACTAACCAACTTCTTCCACAACTGCAAAGAGACCCCAGAAGAGATTCAGGAGCTATTTGAGAAAGCAAAGAAGCAACCATCTTTCCGAACCCTCTACAAGGTAGAAGACCCAGGACAGTTTACCATTCCCTGCACAATCAATGGAAGATACTTTGATAGCTACATTTGTGATTCTGGTTCATGCATAAACCTGATGCCCACACACACTGCCAAACTCCTTGGGATCACACGCCTACAACCTTCTCAAATCAGCATTGGACTTGCTGATCTCACCATTGCACAACCTAGAGGTGTTGTCTATGATATCTTGCTCAAAATTGGAGATACAAAGATACCGGTGGATTTTCATATCATGAATATCAAAGGAGGAAGTGACATGCCTATTATACTTGGAAGATCATTCTTGGCAACTGCTGGCGCCATCATGGATTGGCCAAACCGCCGCATCTCTCTTGCCAATGTCAACAAATCTGTTTTCTATGATGCCGTCCCCGTTTTCACTCCTACCAAACATTCTCGGTTCATATCTCCTCATGCACCACCTGATCATCCACAAGGACGTGATGGGACACGCACAAAAAGGCTTTGTCTCAGGCCATGTCCTTCCACTTCTTCTTAGAAGAGCCAAACGGTCAAGCTAAAGACCATAAACAAGCGCTGTATGGGAGGCAACCCATAAGGTCTTTTCTATCCCTTTTTAATCTTTGTTTTCATTTAATAGTTTTGTTTTGAAGTTTTGGATACAGAAATTTGAGAATCCAACATGAAAGAAGCAGGAAGAAACCTCGGGAAAAAAGAATGCAGCATTCACCATAGTCGGGTCGACCAAGACGGTCGACCGGTGCCTCGCCCGATCGACCGTGTCCCCTCTAGCCGACCCACCATCCCACCTCACTTGCATACCATCCCACCTCACTTGCATACCATTCCACCTCATTTGCATACCATCCCACCTCACTTGCATACCATCCCACACCACTTGCATACCATCCCACCTCACTTGCATACCATCCCACCTCATTGCATACCATCCCACCTCATTTGCATATCATCCCACCATCATCCCACCACACTTTCATCCCATACCACATCACATCCCACGCCTACTTGCTGTTCTACCACATGATGATCCTACTTCACCTACACTCAGGCGGCCCCTTTAAACTCATTGCTGGAGCGCAACATCACTTGACCATCTAAGCCGGGATCTCATCCACATTATGGAGCAACATAGTAGCTGGACATATCATCCATCACACCATTCTTCGATTTCTAATACCATATCAGGTTACATCTTTCCTCTAATTCACAAACGCCTTATTACCTCTTTCTTTTACCTCCCTTAATCGGATTTGCTTTCACCGGGACGGTGCAAGTTAAGTCTGGGGGGATTGTCGGTACTAATGCGTTTGTTCATGTCTTGTCTTCATCTTATATCTATTTCTCTTATCAACCTTTTTCAAAACTTCTGTTTTATTGAGTCAAAATAAGTTAGGAAACTATGATCTATCCTAGGAGCTTACCATAGCATGCCAAAGCTCTTGTGATCACAAAGGCGAATATTGACACCGAACAATGCCCAACGGAACCTCTGAGGGTGGATCGACCTACTGATTTGGCAAGATTTCTAAGGTACCCGGACAATCTAAAGTCAACTCCACCACCTAACTGAACTTTTAATTTTTCTTGTCAAGGGGCTTGAGATACATATTAGCCGATTCCTCATCCCGGTCTAGTTGAGACATGTCCACCAAAGATACAGTCCACCTCTCTCTCATCTGCAAAATGAAAATCAAAAGCTTTTAAGCACAAGGAAAACGTGTAAGCAAGAGGAATGCATACGTCTGCACCTTCTTGTCTTATGGAGACCTACTCAAACAAGGAAAAGCAAAAGCCTATCCTATGATATTCCCAGAAAAGAAAAGATTCAAAGGGAAGAAGGTTCGATAGAAAAAATAAAATGATACCCTAGAAAAGAAGGGAAAGATCGATCCTTCAAAAGAAAAGAGAGAAAGAGAGAGGAATGGAACTGGATGTGCTAAAAAGGACTTCTTGGCAAACACTTGGATGGGTAAGAGTCAATGCTCTGTGATCAATACTCCCTTGATAAAGACCGCACGTTTTAAATACTGTAAGGAGTTGACAATGGAAAGTTTGGAGTGCTGGATGAGATTTGTTGGGTCCGGTATGGTTCGCTAAGCTTAAGGTCAGTACGGGAAGGCTAGATTCAAAGTTAGTTTTGCTCCAAGTGAAAGCAGAGCAATGGAAGATACAAGTGCCAAAGGATAAGTGAGTTTTCATGTTTTCGAACCTCTTTCTCCGATTTGGATTCTATTTGCTTGGGGACAAGCAAAGATCTAAATCTGGGGGAGTTGATATACCTCTATTTTACACCCTTTTTACATCATTTTTATATACTTTATGCATGGTTTTACCGTGGCTTTTTGCTTTAAAAGGTAGTTTTAATGCATATATAGTGCCAAGAGTCATTTCAGGTCAAAAGATGCAATTTGGAGTAAAACAAAGGCAAAGGTCCTCAAAGCAGCTTCATGCACTATCATTTACTTTGGAAGAGCCCCAAAACCATTCTACTCAATGGATTTCACCAAAACCAGTTCGCCGCGATGCCTACATGAGTTAGCTTTACAACGCAATTGGAATCATGCAATTTGGCCACGTAGAACGGGAGATATGATCGTTTTAGTGAAGAGTGTCAAATCAGCCGAAAACCGGACGTCTACACCAACCGCTCGACCGAACCGGTCGGACAGGGCCTCCAAGGCTCCCGTCCGACCCGACCGTCCTTAACTGCAGGAGGACACCGGTCGACCGAGCCGGTCGGACAGGGCCTCCAAGGCTCCCGTCCGACCCGACCTTCCTTCAAGTCCACGACCCATCCGGTCGACCGAACCGGTCGGACAGGGCCTCCAAGGCTCCCGTCCGACCCGACCTCCATTCATCATCCCGTGCGACCGTTCGACCGCCAGCTCGACCCGAGCACCAGCCCGACCGACCGGTCGACCGCCCCGCTCGACCGCGACACGCCCCGCTCGACCCAGCTCGTTTCCGAAGCCCGTTTTGCACGTTTTCAAGCCCAAACTTACACCGCCTCTTATATTTCGACCAAGACCTAGGTCAAGCCGCCCTTCAAGTTCTGAAGCATTATAAATACATATTTTTAGCCTTGTAAAAGAAGAGAGCCACACATAGAGATACAAATATTATTTTCAATAAAAGTTCTTATAGTTTTTGCTTTCTTTCATTGTCTCCTTCAAGAGAGGATCTCGGATCTCTGTTCTTATGAACATGAATTCGATTTCCTTCTCTATGTCTGAGTAGTTACCTTGTTAAGTGATAGGAAATCAAAGGATAGTGTTCATGCTTGCTTGACAATCGATCTATAGAATTAGGGTTTACATAAGCTCTTCACCTTTGCTTGTGTTCATTGCTTGGTGTTGATCTGGCCAATCAACATATGATCCTAGGTAGATTTGAGCCACGGAAGTGATGAATCATTCGCCTGAACTAGTATTTGGTGGGCAATCTCTCTTAGACTGCGGAAGTTGATTTACTAGAGGTTGTGAACAATTGAGACTCGATCGAATTAATGCTTGTTTGATTATCTAAGGACATACCAAAAGTTTAGCGATTAGATAGATCAACATAGGGGCGGAGCCACGGAAGTGGAAAGATCTAAATTAGTGTCTTGAGTTCTAGGTGTACACATTCTTAAATCCCTAACAAATCGAACTTGCTTGCTTGAATCACTCATCCCGAGATTATCCTATTGCTTAGCGCTTTCCATCCATTGATTTACAACTTTATTTTCCTTGTTTACTTGCTTTCTTTACTTGCTTTCAACGTGACAACAAACAAACTCATATTGCTTTCCTAGCTAAATCTCAATCTCATACCTTGTAGTGCACTAACTGGTCCTTGTGTTCGATATACCCGTTGCTACAATCGATCTGTGCACTTGCAGAAAAGGGGTAGAAATTGGGAAAAGTTTAATCCCCATCAACGGTTTAGGGTATAAAGAGTTGTAAATGTGAACTAATTAGGGACTATATATGAATGTGTATGTTTATTAAAGAGTGAATATGAATATGATTAAGATTATATATAGATAATACATTTGTACGTATATATATAAATAATTCGTGTTTCACCAACATCTTCCGTAATGTTTAATATATCATAAGGTTTAATGAGTTTGATACCGTAAGGAGTTTAAGAGAAACATATTTTATGAGTGTCGATCATTTAAAGTTCAATTATCAGCGATGAATGTATGATTTTATAATCCTAAACACTTTTTATTCCAAAATAGGAAACCCTAAACCCTAAAATGGAAGAATCCATCGCAATTCCGTCGCAAACCCTAAACCCTAAAACTGAAGAATCCATCGCAATTCCGTCGCAAACCCTAAACCCTAAAACTGAAGAATCCATCGCAATTCCGTCGCAAATTTGCGACGGAATTGCGATGGAAACACTGAAATTAGGGTTTCCATCGCAATTCCTTCGCAAGTTTGCGACAGAATTGCGATGGAAACCCAAAAAATAAATTGTATATCGCAATTCCTTCGCAAGTTTGCGACGGAATTGCGATGGAAACCCAAAAAATAAATTGTATATCGCAATTCCGTCGCAAACACTGAAATTAAAGATTCCATCGCAATTCCGTCGCAAGAATGTCAATACTACTTTTTTAAAACCGTCGGAAATGATGCAAAAAATGGAATTTTTACGTGGGAGTTACAAATTCATCAAAATTTAAAATACAAACAACTTAAAATACAAAGAAAAACCTTAAAATTAATCAAAGTCATTTTCATCGTCATTTTCAGATACGTAAGAGTTTTCACTGTGCTCCCGTTCTTCTTCATCAGTCGCAGACTCTTCGAATTCATCGGCTTGTCCATCTTCGCTTGAATCGTCAACGAGGTCTTCAAGTTCTCTGTTCTCGGGGTCAACGTGTATGATATTTTCAGTGGATTCGATCGGGTTTGAAACTTTTGCAACTCTGTCATGCTGCATAGCCACATCATCGTCTAAACCAACTACACATCCTCTTGGATTAACCTTTATGACTAATAACCAGGTCTCGCGTTTTTGCTTAACTCGAGAATAAGGAATGAAACACACTTGCTCTGCTTGCGATGCAAGTATGAAGGGTTCAAATTTCGAAAATCTCCTGTTTGCGTTTACGTCGGTGATGCCTAACGTCTCGTTTCTGCGAACCCCTCGACCTGGTGTTGGATCATACCAATCACATTTGAACATAATACATTTCAAGTTGATAATTCCTGGATATGTGACCTCGATGATCTCTTGCAAAACTCCATAGAACTCTGTTTCGCCCGGGACATGAATACCATAATTTGCGGTCGACTTCCGCATGCCATGCTTGTACGTATGGAAAATGTACCCGTGAGTACAGTACATTGGTGCTGAAGTGATCTTGCCTATTGGAGAGTTCAGAATCTCATGCAACCACAGCGGTATTTGTTCCGGATGACATCCATGTCTCACCTATATAAAAACAAATGGTACAATCACACACATTAATTACATATAGTGTTAGGTTTTAGTTTATATATCATTAATTTGAACCGCACTTACATAGTATTTTAACCATCCAGCAAAATCACGTTCTTTGTAAACCTCATACTCATGCTCTTGTAAATTAGGGTATGTTTGGCGGATCAGATTATCAAATATGCTGCACAAAAATCTCGAGTTATATATATATATATATATATATATATATATATATATATATATATATATATATATATATATAAACGTATATATGATCAAAGTTACCTCTCAAATTGGTGCACTTCATCCAGATTACGCAATATGTAATTGTGAGCCGCACTCAAATGTTCATGGTCCCACAATTGTTCCTTCAACTTTCCAGCAAGTCTGCCTATTTCTTTGAAGATGTTGGGGACTACATGCCTATAAACAGGTGCAATGCCTCCATCATCGTATCGTTTCGTTGCAGTTCTTCTCGTTCTCACATTTGGACTAAAATAGTAAGACGCGATGTTAAATTTTTCCTCTGTCAAACTTCCTTGTACGATGGATCCCTCAACTTTTGCAAGGTTTTTGGCCTTTCCCTTGAAGTGTCCCATAAAACGCTCGAACGGATACATCCACCTGAATTGAACAGACCCCCCAAGATCCGCCTCATATGGCAAATGTACCGTTAGGTGTTCCATCACGTCGAAGAATGAAGGAGGGAAGATTTTCTCCATGTTACATAACAAGACATAAATGTTTTTGTTTAACTTCTCTACCCCGTCTTCTGTCAGTGTTCGCGTGCAAAGATCTCGGAAAAACGCCCCAACACCTATAATATAATATACACCGTAAGCAAATTAATAAAAACATATTTAGTTATGTACATAAACTCAATTAAAAGAAATGTAAATACTTGTTTACCAGCAATTGCTTCGTGGACATGAGACGGCAAAAGTTCTTGTAATGCAAACGGTAGTAGTCGCTGCATGAAAACATGGCAATCGTGGCTCTTCATACCAGAAATTTTTTGTCCTTGCTCTATACATCGTGAGAATTTGGAAACATATCCATCCGGAAATTTGACATCCGAGGCCACCCAGTCAAATAGAGCTCTCTTCCCATCTGCAGACAATCGAAAACTCGGAATTGGCTGTTTGCCGTCTCTAGTAATCTCCAACTCGCTTCTTTTGCATATTTCTGCTAAGTCCAGCCTCGATTTCGTATTGTCTTTACTTTTTCCTTGGACATTCAAAATGGTATGCATGATGTTATCAAAAAAATTCTTTTCGATATGCATAACATCAAGATTATGTCGCAAAAGGTGATCCTTCCAATATGGGAGTTCCTAGAATATACTTTTTTGTGCCAATTGTGTGCTTGTCCGTATCCGTCAGGCATGTTTGCAGTACAATGCCAATTGCCCCCGCGTTTGCATGTTTCCTCACCACCATAATAATCGATCTGATCAAGCAAATCCTGTCCCGAAAGATAATCCGGAGGGGGACCGCGGACAGCTTTATTCTTCGTAAATAAAACCTTTTTCTTTCGGTACTTGTGATTGATAGGAAGAAAACGACGGTGACAATCAAACCAACAAGGTTTTCTTCCACGCCTCAGCTGAATTGCGTCTGCCCTATTCAAACAGTGTGGACACGATAGTCTTCCGTGCGTAGTCCACCCCGACAACATTCCATACGCTGGAAAGTCACTAATCTTCCACAGTAATACTGCGCGCATGTTGAAGTTTTGTTGCTGCGGGTAATCAAATGTACAGACTCCTGAATACCACAGTTGTTTCAACTCATCGATCAGAGGTTGCAGAAATACATCTAGGGATCGCTTCGGATGCTTTGGACCTGGCACCAAAATAGTTAAGCACAAAAATTCTCGCTGCATGCACATTGTCGGCGGAAGATTATATGGCGTCAGTATGACGGGCCATAGCGAATATTGTCTCCCTGACATACCAAATGGACTAAATCCGTCTGTGCATAATCCTAGATAAACATTCCTGGACTCATTAGCAAAGTTTGAATGTACCGTCTGAAAGTGTTTCCACGCTTTTGCATCTGAGGGATGTGTTATCTCTCCATGATGTGTGGAATGTTCTGCATGCCATCTCATTGACGCTGATGTCATTTCCGATTGGTATAACCGTTTCAATCTTTCGGTGATTGGCAAGTACAACATACGTTGGTAAGGGACCCGCCTCCTTCCAGTAGTGGGTTTGTATCTCGGCTTCCCACAAAATCGACATTCCTTCAGCTTATCATCATCTTTCCAGAAAATCATACAATTGTCAATGCATACATCAATCATTTCATAAGGTAACCCAAGACCCGCAACCAACTTCTGTATTTCATAGTAATTACCAGCATAAAGATTATCTTCCGGTAAATATTCTTGAAATAGTCCAGCCCACTTATCCATGTTACTTTCGCTGCTGTTATCTTCACTTTTAACTGTCATCATCCTAGCTGCTAGTGACAATCTAGAAAGTCCCTCTCTACACCCATCGTAAAGTGGTTGATTTGCAGCATCTAAAATATCATAAAACTTTTGTGCTTCAATGTTGGGTTCTTCCAAAATTTCTTCCATAGGATTATCAGCAAGAACAGGTGTAGTTTCATGAAATGCATCTGTAACCATATCATGAAACCTATTCCCTTGCTGATACCCAATATCATTTCCCAATATATCAGGATGATCATAATCATAGCTAGCGTTATAATTATGTTCTTGAACCCCTTGACTCGAACCACTATTTCCCGCTTCATAATGAGTAGTATTATACTGATTTTCCCCATGAAGATACCATACATAATAGTTTGGTAGAAATCCTCTATTAAATACATGTGTTTTCGCAGTATCAATAGCGACATATTTTTTGTTCCTACATTTCTGACAGGGACAAAATATTTTACCACTTTGCATTGCCTGTGGTTGGTTTCGGGCTTGGTTAAAGAATCCATGTAATCCTTCCACAAACTCTCTCGTCACTTCGCCGGTCCCTGGATCTCTTTGATTGTACATCCAGCTTCGTAACTCATATATTCCGTAACTCATTTTTTTGGTTTTTTTTTTCTTCCCTCTCTCTTTTTTTTCTTCCCTCTCTTGTTCTGTTTCTTGTTTTTGGTTTGGTGTGAAATGAATTGAACGTAAGTTCGTTATTTATAGATCAAGAAAATTTTTTTGCTACGGAATTGCGACGGATTTGCGATGGATTTGCTGAATTTTTTGCGATGGATTTGCGTCAGAATTGCAACTAACTTGCGACGCCTTTGCGATGGAACATGTCCATCGCAATTGGTAGTTGAGCTTCATTTAACACGTGCGTACCTAACCGCCCCGGATGTCGGCCAACAACCTTTCCTCGCAATTCAGTCGCAAATTTGTGACGGATTTGCGACGAAAAGATGTTGCGACGGAAAAATGTCAACGCAAATCCGTCGCACACTTGCGACGGCTATTTTCCATCGCAACTCCGTCGCAAATTTGCGACGGAATTGCGATGACTACCTATCATGTCGCAACTCCGTCGTAAGGCCATCGCAAAATTGCGACGGAATTGGGATGACTACCTATTATGTCGCAAATCAGTCGCAAAGCCATCGTAAATTTGCGACGGAAATATTTCCATCGCAAACTTGCGACGGATTTGCGAAGACTTCATATTCTGTCGCAATTCCGTCGCAAAATCATCGCAAATTTGCGATGGAAATATTTCCGTCGCAAAGTTCCGTCGCAAGGAGCCTGTTTTCTTGTAGTGACTCAGCCATGATGCAAACAAACAAGAAAGAGATGTATGAAAGCATTATGTGAGTATTAAAAGAGATAAGGGATCAAGAAATCAAGAAATCTTCTCTATTGAAGAAAAAAGTTGAATCTCTCCCTTGAAACTTTCGGGTTCAATACAAAATAAAAGAAAAGGAAAAGATGAAAAGAGTTTAAGGATTTGTGTGTGTGTGTGTGTGCCTTAGATCCTGAGAAGCGCCTCTTTTCTCTGCTCCCTTCAGCACTCCAGGATGGCTCTCTATCTGTCTCTGACGGCGCACACGCAGCTCTCCTTAGGTCGAGGCTAAAAGCTTGTATTTGTAGGGTAGAAGTCGCTTAGGTCTTCAGGTTGCCGGAAAAGGAAACTTTCCGATGAGTTGGACATGATGTTTTGCGACGTGAATGGGCCGGGATTGCGACAAGGAGGCCTCCAAATAGTATCTAAGCCTCTTCTCAAGCGATCCAAGGCCTAAACTTCCGTTTTCTGGGCCATTAGACACGCGAGATCCTCCATGGGCTTCATCTTGTTGCTAACCGGACATGTCTCGGTAGAAAATGAGTTTCTCCCTGATGGTTGATCCAAATGGCTTGAATTCACTTTTTCGTGATGCCTGACTCAAATATCTATCCAGCAAGACCAAGATCATGATTTTTGTACGTCGGAAAGACCTTCAACCGCGGCCATCTTTCGGATGCTCCGGTTCAGTCCGAATACGAGAATCGGACAAATGGAGTTATATTGATGCTCTTGACTCGGAAACTCGCATGGATCATGGTTTGAGGCTATTTTGCTCCTTTTTTCATCCTTTTTGATGTTTTAACCTGTTAAGACTCCAAACCCAACAAATACAAGAAAACTACCTCTAAAGGCATAAAACCTTATTGAAAATACTTGAAAACATAGATAAATACTAAGTAAAATCATGCAAAATATGGATATATCAACTCACCCAGACTTATCTTTTGCTTGTCCCCAAGCAAACTAAGCATGAAAAGAGGTTTGAAAACATGAGAACTCTTAAATCCTTTTGGAAATCCATATTGACCTTTATTTTAGCGATCCGCATAAAACAGCAACGGCATTTAGAATTAAGAACAAGAAAGTACATACCATGAGTTTTGCAATCATCCCAAAGCAATCCACTTCTCTTTAGGCCATCCAAATTCGCCACCTTTGACTCCTTTAGTTTCTAAAGGTGTGGACTCAACTAGGGAATATCGATCAAAGGGGTTATAGACTCTTACCCTTCCTCTTTTTATAAAACACCTGTCTTGGCTCTTGTTTCACCTCTCTCTCTTCTCACTTCTTAAGTCGATTCATCCCCTTTTTAAGGGTAGCAAGGTATTTTTTTATTCGACTTCTTCTCCTCTTTGTGGAGGTTTTTGATGGATCTTCCATAGACGCGAGTATTGATGATTGTAGCCACCTAATCCCCGGTTACTTGGATCAAAAGGTCTTCCATAGGCGCGAGTATTGATGGTGGTTGCCACCTAATCCCCGGTTACTTGGACCTTGGTGCTTTTTCTTAAATTTGAAGGGGAGAGAGAGGGAAACCGAACTCACACAGACTTTTCACTTGGTAGTTAGGATAAGGAGTCATGCTCTTTGTAAAGCCAAGCCCCTAGCCGAGAAGGTTAAGTTCATTAAGGTGCGGAGTCAAAGATGGATCCTTCTTAAGCCCTAGGAGATGTGGACATTTTTGGTAGATCAATCCACTCATGGTGCACATGTGATGAAGTAAACTGCCAATAACTGATCAATGGTCACTTAAACACAAGCACAACAATGGTTAGGTCCAAGATAAAGTCATAATTCTCGACAAAAGTTTTGACTCAATAAAAACGACTCGAGGAAAAGAAAAATGATGCAAGATGAAATGCCAAAATGAACAAACTTATTAGTATAATCCCCCCAGACTTAACTTACACCGTCCCGGTGTAAGAAAAATCAGATTAAGAGAGGTAAAGATGGAATAAAATGGAAAAGGGAAAGTTTAGGATGATGTTACCAAGTGTTGACCAGTTGTGATGAAGATTAGGGTCAGATAACTGATTGGGGCTCCTCTGTAGGCATGATTGGTCAGTGAGTTTTGAATTTCCAGGCCTGATTCTCGCCGGTTTGCATTTTGGTCGAATATGGCTTATTTGGTCGACCCGAAATGAGTGCTATGGACCACAGAACAAACCGTTAAGAATTTCATGTACCATATTGAAATTTTACCGTCCAAGTTGATGTTTTAGAGCTCCTCGTGAAGTTTGAGGTCAAACGAACGAGCGGTTTTTGAGATTCTTCATTTGGTGGTCCATTCGGTCGACCGGATGATAGTGCAATAGACCACAGCTCGAATGATGAAGAATTCTCAGACCTATCTTGAAATTCCATCGACCAACCTTATATTTTATGGACACTGGTGAAGTTTGAGGCCAAACGAACGAGCGGATTGAGAGTTCCTTCACAAAGTGGTCAATTCGGCTCCGGGAGGAATTTCTTGGCCATCCTTGAATTTGGCTCGTTCGTTCCTTGATTTTCTTCTGGAATAGTGATATTGAAGCTCCAAGAATCCATTTCCAGCTGGTGGTGTTTCCATGCCGTGATTTCGGTTGTCTGGCTGGTGGGCTTTGGTCATAATTCTCGACCAAGATGGTATTGTCTGGCTGCCTGTGAATTTGGTGGGCTTTGGTCACACGGATTGTGAGATAGATCAAGTCGGTCATCCTTGTCACCCGTTTGGCCGAGAGAATCACGCCGGATGGAATATCTTGAAATCTACTCAACCGTTTTGTGATTTTCTTTGACCGATGTGATTCTTCTTCCCTCCTTTAGTATTCCCAGGTCGTGCCCGCCCTCTGGGTCTCGCCTTTGACAAGGGTGGGATGAATGGGTGGGACATGTTCTTGTTTGGTTTCCTCTTGGTTCTTCATCCTAAAAAAAATGTTATGCATGCAATAGTTAAATGAAAATTGAAAATGAAAATAAAAATACCGTGTGGGTTGCCTCCCACAAAGCGCTTGTTTTAAAGTCATCTAGCTTGACTCCCTTTTTTTTTTTTTTTTAGGTGCGGATGTGATCGGCCAAAGGGTTTAGGATCCCTTTGGTGTCTTCACACTCTGGTTCAGGTGGCTCATGAGGTGGTTTGGGCTCTCCATGATCATCTTCCATGTCATCCTTGAAGACCAAAGCTCTCGGAAAAAGTTTTAAGGTTTTTCCGAGTTTCTCCTTTGCGGTTTGCTCATCTTTGGGATCCGGATCATTTGGGAAAAGGACTCTTATGCTGGCAAAGGACTTAGGCACACCGTCAGGCTCTTCTTCAGCTCCATGTTCGTCTAAGGATGGTGACAAGACCGAGTGAATATCCTTGAAGACATTCTCATGCTTCGGCTTCAACGGTTTCATCGCTTCCTTCGGTTTTGGATAGGGCTCGCTCTTCTTAGGAGATTTGGATGGTGCTGGTCTTGGTGGTGCTCTAGGACGTGTCTCAAGCTTGAAAACATCCCATGTATAATTTCCGTGATGATCTTGAGGAGTCAAACTTGAACCACTATCACTTGAAACGCTTTGGCAATCACCTATTACCGGTTTGTAAACGTCATAAGATTTAATGTAGAGAGCTTGTTTAGGAACGTCTTGTGACCATTTTATGTCATCTCCAGGGTCTAAACTTGTCCTCTCTTCATTGTAGATGATTGTCCAGCACGAGGTTTCAGTAGAGACTGCATGATAGAAGACTTTCTTTTTTATTTCGGAGAAAGAGACTTGTCGCTTGCGAAAATCAAATATTGCTCCCACGGTTTTGAGAAAAGGAGTCCCAAGAACCAGTGACATTGAGTGCTCATCTTGCATCTCTATAATGTGAAAGTCAAGGGGGACAAGACATCCTCCCACTTGCATCTCCAAATTACGCACAAACCCATATGGAGTTGTGCTAGAAGCATCTGCAAACTTGAGCATCTTTCCTGGAGGCTCCATCTCTACAATCCCCAGCTTCTTTGATATGGTTTTAGACATGAGATTCACTGTAGATCCTGTATCACACAAAGAGTCTATAAAATCAATACCATTAATTGTGCAAGGGAAGATGAACTTCACTTGATCTTCTATCTTTTTAAGCTTCCTTTGATGTGGTGCTTTTGAAATAGGTTCATCATCTTCACGCCTTGTCACATGGTACTTGAAGGTTGATTGATCAGTGGGGGTTGGTGAAACCACGGCCTTGTTCTCAGTTGTTATCACTTTGCAAAACCTAGGATTTTCCTCCACTTTTCCCGGAAGAACATTGGCTTCTCTCTTGGATCCTTCCGCAATTTGAGAGACTTGCACTTCTACCTTCTTAACATGATTAGAGAGGTTGATAAACTTCCCATACAGCTCCTGGTCACCCCTGCTAAGATGATCATACATGCTATCCATCTTGAAGCCAAGATTTTTGTTATCTTTGGCATTTTGCTTCATTCCTTCAATGAATTGCTGTTGATTCTCCATGAGCTGATGGATCATAGCTTCAAAGTTTCTCTCTTTAGGTGTTAAGGCCACATCATCTTGGTCTAGAAGAGGATCTTCAGTACTTGGCTGAGAGTTTCCAAGCCTAAAACCATTGTTGTTTCGGTTTTGATGGTTGCTTCCAAACTCGCCAATGTAGCTGATTTCTTCTTGCCTCTTAAGAGAGCTATCATCAATAAACTCTTTATTTTCCTTACTCTTAGAAGCTCCCGCGTTCTCACAAAGATCAACTTCTCTTGATTGGTTTTTGAGAAGTGTTGGGGTCGATTTTCACCCCAATGAGATCAATGACAAGAGAGCCAAGTGTAGACAAGCAGGGTATGTTCTCATTCCATGATGCGCCAAGCTCTTTCAGTCCACATCGCAAGTTTGGCTCGTCACAAATCTTTCATGGCCCGTTGATCTTTGCCATAATTCTTAGCTCGTCACTTCCGTCTTCGAAACTGACGAGCTGGGGGCTAACAGCAACAGCTCATATTCGCTGGTCTTTAACGCCTTTTGGGTCAACAAAAATTCGAGAAATCCAAAACGCATCATAGTCAAGCTGATACAACGGAGAGCCAAAGAACAGCTCGGCAACTCTCCTTTTCTAAAGATGGCGAGCATAATCTTTAACGAGACAACACTGCATGTTTCCTGCGTCGACGAACCATTTAACTTAGCATGAGGAAAAACATTCGCTCTGAAATTTCACTAAGGCATGGTCTAAAAGTTATATGGTGAGCCGACTTTTGGCTAATGACGAGTCAATTAACGTTAAGACAAAACGAAGCAGAAAGACAGCTCAGCGGAAGAACATACCCTGCTTGGCTCGCCGGTAACATCTGGTTATCAAAATCGGCTCGTTCGGCTCGGAAAAAATTATCATTGTGTCCACACTATTTGCTAGATGACGAACCAAGTGAATACAAGCTGAACCGCGACGAACAAAACATCAAACCAGCTAGTCAGCTCGATAACCACGCACTACGCGATGGCCGCAAGCCAAATCAATTCCGGCTCAGCAATAAGCATTTGGCATGGAAATTTCACTTAACTTGGTTGGGTTGTTATCGCTGGTTTCTAAATGCTTATTAAATGAGTGAAGAAGGCGACAAGCCAGCATAACGGCGAGCCAAATAAGTGATGAGCCAAACTCATGGCAAGCTGGACATCGATTATGCAAAATAGTGAACTCATCGGCTCGACGTCAAACCGTTGTCACAACTTTCTTGCAAGTTACAAAAACAAAGAACGATGACGAGCCGACAAAATAACAGCCAGCTTTACAAAACACCAATCGTAGTCTCGACCGAATAAAATCTAGAGGACTAATCTAGATCTTGCCGTAATGATGATGCATCTCACTACATATTTTTTTGGCGGGACACGAGTGAAAGAAGGCACGACAAAATATGGCTCGTTAACAATTTGCTCTGTGTCAAACGGCTCGTCGTAAGAAGATAACTCCCCTTTCGGACTTGCTAACAAGCTGAACGTTTGGTTCTCCAGCATATCTAGCGACGAGCGCAGACTTGGGATCTGATTCGTATCCTGAAAGTGTTGATCTCAGTCAGGACTCTTTAGCTCATTACTCTTAACTCTAAGACTAAAGAGCTGGGGGCTTAACTGTTGAGGTCGATTTTCACCCCAATGAAATCAATGACAAGAGAACCAAGTGTAGACAAGCAGTCTAGCCAAGATGATTGGAGAGCCGAATGAACCAGAAGATATGTTAGGAGAACTGAGCCAAATCGGCTCGATGATTAAGACGAGCCGACGAACCGGGTCGACATAGAAGCTAGTGCGGGACGAGCCAAACGGCCCGACGACTCCTATATTGTGAAGGAGAGCCCAGCCGGAACGCCATAATACCGATTTACTCTGCCGACGAACCGAGCAGAACCGACGACTAACCAGGTGCTCGCATAAACCAACGGTCGAACCGGAGCGCCAGCAGTTGTTCACAGCTCTTGATGGGCCGAACCAACGTCTAACTTAACGACTCGAGTCGAGGCCCATCGGAGACGGCCCATAATCAAGATTGCCCTAGCTGAAGGCGGCGAAACAGAAATGGAAGGAAATCTTTGAGAATATTCACCATATCTTTGTCAAGTTGGTTCCTATGTTCTTATAAATAGGAATCGACATTCATTATTGAGGGAGGACTTTTTTACCCTGCAAAAGGCACATGCCACAAACTCTGTAGCTCTCTTAACAGCTATCAATAACAACCATCTTTGGCTCACCTTGTTCGTGTCTTACTTAAAGAAATTCCGGCTCTCCCCAAAATACACACCAATTTCTATTGTGCAGGTTTCGGCTCTCACAATTTGGCTCTAGAAGGAGGGTAATAGGAATTCTAACTCGTAAAAGACACCACAAACGAGGCAAAGATGTCCGTGGACACCAAACCTTGGCGCTTCTCCCCATAGATATAGAACGAGTTCGACGAGCCAGGTGAACTAGACAAATCTGGCAAACTTAGCATATGAGGTGATAAGGAGAGCCAAAAAAGATTTCGACAAATCGCCAATTTTCTCTTTGAGAAAACGGCTGGGTGAACTTTTCTCCGAAAAAATGGCTCGCCAATCTTCTCTATGAGAAAACGGCTCTCCAAACTTTTTTTCGAGAAAACAGCTCGCCAATCTTCTCTTTGAGAAAACGGCTCTCCAATCTTCTCTTTGAGAAAACGGCTCTCCAATCTTCTTGTTGAGAAAACGGCTCTCCAAACTTTTCTCCGAGAAAACGAATCGCCAATCTTCTCTTTGAGAAAACGGCTCTCCAAACTTTTCTCCGAGAAAACGAATCGCCAATCTTCTCTTTGAGAAAACGGCTCCCCAAACTTTTTTCCGAGAAAACAGCTCGCCAATCTTCTCTTTGAGAAAACGGCTCTCCAATCTTCTCTTTGAGAAAACGGCTCTCCAATCTTCTTGTTGAGAAAACGGCTCTCCAAACTTTTCTCCGAGAAAACGAATCGCCAATCTTCTCTTTGAGAAAACGGCTCTCCAAACTTTTCTCCGAGAAAACGAATCGCCAATCTTCTCTTTGAGAAAACGGCTCCCCAAACTTTTTTCCGAGAAAACAGCTCGCCAATCTTCTCTTTGAGAAAACGGCTCTCCAATCTTCTCTTTGAGAAAACGGCTCACCAATCTTCTTGTTGAGAAAACGAATCGCCAATCTTCTCTTCGAGAAAACGGCTCTCCAAACTTTTTTCCGAGAAAACGGCTCGCCAATCTTCTCTTTGATAAAACGGCTCTCCAACCTTCTCTTTCAGATAACGGCTCTCCAAAATTTTCTCCGAGAAAACGAATCACCAATCTTCTCTTTGAGAAAACGGCTCTCCAAACTTTTCTCCGAGAAAACGGCTCTCCAATCTTCTCTTTGAGAAAACGGCTCACGAATCTTCTAACAGAGAAAACGCCTAACCATGAAAAACGGCTCTCCAAATTTATACCATAGAGAATTCCTCTCCAAATATTTGACGAGCCAAGATCTATACGATGAGCCGCAAAAGAGAAGTCGAAAGGAATATAGCAAGCCGCGAAGAACAAGCCTAAATCAACATGACGAGCCGAAAAAGCTAGGAAAGATTTGACGAGCAAAGACCTATATGACGAGCCGCGAAGGAAGAGCCAGGATATATATGATGAGCCGCGAAAGAGAGGCCAAAATGAATATGGTAGGCGGCAAAGGACGAGTCTAAATCAACTTGACAAGCCGCGAAATGGGAACCTCCGACGAGCCAAATGGCGACCCGAATCTACAAACCTAAAGGGTGGCTCGGCGAATCAATAAACAAGGCGAAACACAAGTGCAGATTTAAACAGCCCAACATTCCAACGGTCCAGATAGACGTAGTCAAGACCAAAAAGACGAACCACGCATAAGTGAGATAGAAGAAATTCGAGCTCGAACGGCAATAGCGGCTGACGAGCCTCAAATCTGGTGAACCTCACTAACCCGACAAGCCCGCAAAAATCTGGCGAACAGTTCTTTGAGAAAACGGCTCTCCAGGCTCTTCTCTTAGATGAGCCAGTCTCACACTTAGATGAGCCAGTCTCATATTCAGACTAGTCGTCTCATGTTTAGATGAGCCGTCTCACATTCAGACGAGCCGTCTCACACTTAGATGAGCCAGTCTCACACTTAGATGAGCCAGTCTCATATTCAGACTAGCCGTCTCAAGTTTAGATGAGCCGTCTCACATTCAGACGAGCCGTCTCACACTTAGACGAGCCATCTCACATTTAGATGAGCCATCTCACATTTAGACGAGCGAGTCTCACATTTAGACGAGCCAATCTTGTACATACAAGGCTGATCCTCATGCCAAACATACTATCTTATTACAAGAACTACGAGTGGCTTGATCCCCGAAAGGGGTACGTAGGCAACTTATCTACTTTACCGATAAGTTCAGCTGCCCTCCCAAAAAAAAAAAAAGAAGGGGGGAGTGTGGTACGTATATACTCGTATACTCCCATATTTTGCATTGCGATTTTCGCAGACTTTATCTCTCAATAATTCAGTCTTTACAACTTCAACTTTTGTTTCGTAACGCGGCTTGCTAACACGTCCCACATTTCGCATTGCGATTTTCGCAAACTTTATCTCTCAATAATTCAGTCTTTACAACTTCATCTTTTGTTTCGTAACGCGGCTTGCTGCTAACACGTCCTCATCTTTCTTTTTCGTAACGCGGCTCGCCCCTAACACGTCCTCATCTTTCTTTTTCGTAACGCGGCTCGCCGCTAACACGTCCTCATCTTTCTTTTTCGTAACGCGGCTCGCCGCTAACACGTCCTCATCTTTCTTTTTCGTAACGCGGCTCGCCGCTAACACGTCCTCATCTTTCTTTTTCGCAACGCGGTTCACCGCCAGCACATTTTTCCCTTACGACATACGTTGTCATTTTTCTTCTTCTCGTTTGTTGCTGGCCACAACAAACGAACTTCTACAATCCTACATGGGTTCTCACTATTACAAACCTCAACGGTTTCTAAGCGCGTGCTATATAAATTGATCATTCATCATTTGTTTCGACCCGCTAATTACTAATAGATAAGGACGCGGTAAAAACTGGAACAAATCGATCAGAAACCCAATATCCAAAACGCTTCGCAGCTACTTTGGTCTAATATTTGAATCGTCACAGTTTCGACTCGCAGCTCACTGATTGATGAGTCAGCGGCAAAAACTGAAAGAAGTTGACATAAACCCAATATGCTAAATGCCTCGCGGTAACATTGGTTGAACACTTCAGATTCGTCACTGCTCCGATCCGCGGTTAACTTATTGTTAAGCCCGTGGCAAAAACAGGAACAAGTTGACTTAAACCCGATTCGCAAAACGCCTCGCGGCAACATCGGTTAAACATCATTAAAAGAATTAAGTCTGATATATAGAATGTTTCGCAATAACATCGGCTAATCATAAATCGATTTCGCCAAACGGCTCGAATAGATTTTCTAAATACTGAGTTATCAAAATCCAAATAAACTTCCGTTTCAATTAATATAATTTAGTTAAACGAGTTTAATAAGTGGATAAAGCCATCCAGGCACTAAGTACAAAGACAAAATAGATAAAAGCCATCTAGGCATCATGTTCAAAAATCTAAAACAACCGGAGTAAAGCATATCACAGCTCGTTTTTGCTGTTCTCTAACGCCTCTTGGCTCCGCAGAAACATATCCAAAAACATATTGTAACTCAAAGCAATCGTAATGGATAGAGCCATTCTGACAAGTCAAAGCGAAAACAAAACAAAGTCATCAAGGATAAAGCCGTCAGGCATCACGTCTAGCATAAAACAAAAGACAACAAAAAACTCTGCAGAAAATAATAGCTCGTCACCACAACAAGTTACAGTTCCTGTGATGAACCAACATTTTCGACGACACAAGTCTCTCGACGACCCAAGTGTCGGGCCAAGTCACATTCATGGCTCGTCGATGTTCTCATTCCATGATGCGCCAAGCTCTTTCAGTCCACATCGCAAGTTTGGCTCGTCACAAATCTTTCATGGTCCGTTGATCTTTGCCATAATTCTTAGCTCGTCACTTCTGTCTTCGAAACTGACGAGCTGGGGGCTAACAGCAACATCTCATATTCGCTGGTCTTTAACGCCATTTGGGTCAACAAAAATTCGAGAAATCCAGAACGCATCATAGTCAAGCTGATCCGACGGAGAGCCAAAGAACAGCTCGGCAACTCTCCTTTTCTAAAGATGGCGAGCATAATATTTAACGAGACAACACTGCATGTTTCCTGCGTCGACGAACCATTTAACTTAGCATGAGGAAAAACATTCGCTCTGAAATTTCACTAAGGCATGGTCTAAAAGTTATATGGTGAGCCGACTTTTGGCTAATGACGAGTCAATTAACGTTAAGACAAAACGAAGCAGAAAGACAGCTCAGCGGAAGAACATACCCTGCTTGGCTCGCCGGTAACATCTGGTTATCAAAATCGGCTCGTTCGGCTCGGAAAAAATTATCATTGTGTCCACACTGTTTGCTAGATGACGAACCAAGTGAATACAAGCTGAACCGCGACGAACAAAACATCAAACCAGCTAGTCAGCTCGATAACCACGCACTACGTGATGGCCGCAAGCCAAATCAATTCCGGCTCAGCAATAAGCATTTGGCATGGAAATTTCACTTAACTTGGTTGGGTTACTATCGCTGGTTTCTAAATGCTTATCAAATGAGTGAAGAAGGCGACGAGCCAGCATAACGGCGAGCCAAATAAGTGATGAGCCAAACTCATGGCAACCTGGACATTGATTCTGCAAAATAGTGAACTAATCGGCTCGACGTCAAACCATTGTCACAACTTTGTTGCAAGTTACAGAAACAAAGAACGATGACGAGCCGACACAACAACAGCCAGCTTTACAAAACACCAATCGTAGTCTCGACCGAATAAAATCTAGAGGACTAATCTAGATCTTGCCGTAATGATGATGCATCTCACTACATATTTTTTTGGCGGGACACGTGTGAAAGAAGGCACGACAAAATATGGCTTGTTAACAATTTGCTCTGTGTCAAAAGGCTCGTCGTAAGAAGATAACTCCCCTTTCGGAGTTGCTAACAAGCTGAACGTTTGGTTCTCCAGCATATCTAGCGACGATCGCAGACTTGGGATCTGATTCGTATCCTGAAAGTGTTGATCTCAGTCAGGACTCTTTAGCTCATTACTCTTAACTCTAAGACTAAAGAGCTGGGGGCTTAATTGTTGAGGTCGATTTTCACCCCAATGAGATCAATGACAAGAGAGCCAAGTGTAGACAAGCAGTCTAGCCGAGATGATTGGAGAGCCAAATGAACCAGAAGATATGTTAGGATAACTGAGCCAAATCGGCTCGATGATTAAGACGAGCCGACAAACCGGGTCGACATAGAAGCTAGTGCGGGACGAGCCAAACAGCCCGACGACTCCTATATTGTGAAGGAGAGCCCAGCCGGAACGCCATAATACCGGTTTACTCTGCCAATGAACCGAGCAGAACCGACGACTAACCAGGTGCTCGCACAAACCAACGGTCGAACCGGAGCGCCAGCAGTTGTTCACAGCTCTTGATGGGCCGAACCAACGTCTAACTTAACGACTCGAGTCGAGGCCCATCGGAGACGGCCCATAATCAAGATTGCCCTAGCTGAAGGCGGCGAAACAGAAATGGAAGGAAATCTTTGAGAATATTCACCATATCTTTGTCAAGTCGGTTCCTATGTTCTTATAAATAGGAATCGACATTCATTATTGAGGGAGGACTTTTTTACCCAGCAAAAGGCACATGCCACAAACTCTGTAGCTCTCTTAACAGCTATCAATAAAAACCATCTTTGGCTCACCTTGTTCGTGTCTTACTTAAAGAAATTCCGGCTCTCCCCAAAATACACACCAATTTCTATTGTGCAGGTTTCGGCTCTCACAAGAAGTTGAGCAACCATTGACTTAAGCTCGAGAATTTCCGAAAAATCAGATTTTGGTTTGATCTCTTCCATGTTTTGCACATAGTCTTGGCGTGAATTTTTGCTGCTTGCCGCCAAGTTATCAATGAGAATGCTGGCTTGAGAAATAGTATTCGTCATGAAGTCTCCTTGACTTGCTATGTTAAGCGCCATCTTGAATTTCTCATCAACTCCTTGATAGAAGAACTTTAGCAAAGCAATCTCTGTAAAACCATGGTGAGGGCACTCTCTCTTGTACTCCTTGAACTGTGAAACAGCATCAAAGAATGATTCATGTGCCTCATGCCGAAATTCTGAAATTCTTCTTCTCATCCGCTCCAATCTCTCTTTTGGATAAAAGTGCTTCAAGAAAGCTCCCTTATAGTCATCCCAAGTAGTGATTGATCCTGCTGGAAGAGACTTTATCCGATTGGGCGGTTTTGAGGATCCATCTTCTATGTCTTGTGAATTCTTCTTCAAGATCTCCTATCTCTTACTCAAGGCACCTTGAAAAACACAAATATAGAGATATCAGTAAATGTTTATGATTTTTTTGAAATTTGTTTGAAAAACAGAAAAGCAAATTGCAAAAAATAAGAACTAGACTAGAATTCAATCAAAAAACTTGAAGTAAATGGAACGATCTCCCCGGCAACGGCGCCAAAAACTTGATGCTGGCTGGGTTTAGCTTCAAGTAATAATTAACCCAACCTACACAACTGCAAGTGCACAGCAAGAGAGTAGTATAGTTCGGGGTCGAACCACAAGGAGATGTTATTTCACTTCAAACTTGTAGAGATTGAAATAAAAGCTAGAACAAGAATATGAGTTTGTTGTAGATGTTGTGAACTTCAAAACAAAAGAAAACAAAAGAAATGATTGAATTATAAATGCAAACAATAAGGAAAAGCATTGGGCATAAGAGAATTCGTAGGTCATCAAGGATTGGTTTATTTGGATAGTTAAACAAGGAGATCAATAAATATGTTCTAGAACTCGAATTATGAATGTATAATCAACTTACTCCCGCAATGTCAATTAATATGTCTAAACAACCTAAGATTAATCTACTCCCATAGGTAATCAAGTGATCAAACAAGCATATAAAGTCCAAATTCGAATTTGTTCACAAGGCCTTGCAATTCTACTCCCGTAGGTTACTATGCCTTGCTCACCCAAGTTGATTCAAGAGATTTAACAAACGATCAGAATGTAAATCTACCTAAGAGCAGTAGCATAAATGGTCAATCCAGCTATAAGCAGTAAGCACAAACTTGGATGAAGAACATCTAATGATAAAACCGAATCTAACAACCTAGTGATCAATCCATGAATTCCCTTGAAAAACTCTTAAGCCCAACAATAAAACTCCTCAGCCATGATGCAAACAAACAAGCAAGAGATGTATGAAAGCATTATGTGAGTATTAAAAGAGATAAGTGATGAAGAAATCTTCTCTATTTAAGAACAAAGTTGAATCTCTCCCTTGAAACTTTCGGGTTCAATACAAAAGAAAAGAAAAGGAAAAGATGAAAAGAGTTCACGGATTTGTGTGTGTGTGTGTGTGTGCCTTAGATCCTGAGAAGCGCCTCTTCTCTCTGCTCCCTTCAGCACTCCAGGATGGCTCTCTCTGTCTCTGACGGCGCACACGCAGCTCTCCTTAGGTCGAGGCTAAAAGCTTGTATTTATAGGGTAGAAGTCGCTTAGGTCTTCAGGGTGCCAGAAAAGGAAACTTTTCGATGAGTTGGACATGATGTTTTGCGACGTGAATGGGCCGGGATTGCGCCAAGGAGGCCTCCAAATAGTAGCTAAGCCTCCTCTCAAGCGAGCCAAGGCCTAAACCTCAGTGTTCTGGGCCATTAGACACGCGAGATCCTCCATGGGCTTCATCTTCTCGCTAACCAGACATGTCTCGGTAGCAAATGAGTTTCTCCCTGATGGTTGATCCAAATGGCTTGAATTCACTTTTCCGTGATGCTTGACTCAAATATCTATCCAGCAAGACCAAGATCATGATTTCTTTACGTTGGAAAGACCTTCAACCGCGGCCATCTTTCGGATGCTCCGGTTCAGTCCGAATACGAGAATCGGATAAATGGAGTTATATTGATGCTCTTGACTTGGAAACTCGCATGGATCATGGTTTGAGGCTCTTTTGCTCCTTTTTTCATCCTTTTTGATGTTTTGACCTGTTAAGACTCCAAACCCAACAAATACAAGAAAACTACCTCTAAAGGCATAAAACCTTATTGAAAAATATACTTGAAAACATAGATAAATACTAAGTAAAATCATGGAAAATATGGATATATCAATAGGCTTAGATTTGAAGTTATGATTGGGATTTGGATTTTTAGTTAAAGGAAAGAAAATGGGATAAAGAAGAATAAATGTTTAGAAGTGGTTAATTGGTTGGTAGATACAATTTTGGTCTTTGGCTCTTCTCAAAAAAAAAAAAAAAAAAAAAAAAAGAAAGAGGATCCAAAAATATATAAAAAAAGAAGAAGAGAGAGCTAAAGCAGAGTTATAGAGTTTAAGCTATAACCACTTGAGGAAATAAAAAGAAGACACTTCTCCTTAGGTTTAAGCAGAAAAGTGAATGTTTCATGGGTTGTTAAAAAAAAAAAAAAACACAAAAAAGGTGTTTTCATTCAAGGGTAGTTTAAGATCACTTATTGGGTTTATACTATTGGAAATTTGAGATTACTTGGTAGATGGAAGTTTATCCTTGTATGCATTGATGTGTGCATGGGATTGCTTCAAGTTTTACCCACTAGGACTACCTGCAAGTGCACAGCAACGAGGTATTATAGATGGGATCGAATCCACAAGGACCTATCGATTGTACTACAAATTGTATGGAGGTTGAATCAAGCTAAAACAATAGTGGGGTTTTGTTTGGATTGTAACTAAAATGGAAGTGTCAAACTAGTAAAAGAGAGTGGAAATCAATAAGTGGAGGTACTAGGCATTAGGCAAACCTCAAGGCATCATGAATCATTAACAAGACAATCAAATGGAAGGGATGTAGTAAAAACCGTTCATGAACTCATAACACAAAGATATAGTTATCCAACTTTCGTGGATCAAATTACTATGTTAAATCAACCTAATAGACTCAACTTTCGATGGTTATTATAAGTTGAAAACATGCATTACAGGTGTTCAAGTTATGATTGTTCACAATGATTCACAACTCAACTTTCGATGGGTGTGATTCATTGCTCACCGAATACTAAGTCCGGCAATATAGCAAGCTTTTGGAGAGTATATTAACCCAAGATCCGATGATAATTAATCAGAAAAGCAAGCGGCATTATGCTCAAGTAGAGGTGATGAAACCAAACAAATTATCCCAACCTAAATGAGTAAAGCTAACGATTTCATGAACCCATCAGCTTAGCCTTTAACCTAGCAAGGAAACTACTCAACCATGGTGCAAACAACACAAGACATGATGATTGAAAACATGATAAGTATTAAAAGAGATAAGGGATTGAAAGAGGCTTCTCTGATGAAGAACAAGTCGAATCCCTTGATAACTTTCGATCTTTGCATAAGACACTCGCGGCTCTCCTCCTCCAAAGGCTAAAAAATTTTATTTATAGGCTTGTAGTCGCTAGGGTTATGATGTGCTGAAAAAGGAAACTTTCCGGTTAACCGGCTTTGATGATTTGCGACGAGATTGGACCGGGTTCAGGACAAGTAAACCACCAAAAGCAATCTGGGCTTGTGTTAAGTCGAGACAGGGTCCATGCCGCGGAATCTCGGGCTGTTTGTGGCGCCAAATCTCCATGGGCTTTGTTTGCTCGCCTGGCGGACACGTCTTGGGAGAAAAAGTGTTTTTCCCTGATAAATCCAAATGGCTTGAATCCACTTCGCCGTGATGCATGACTCAAATATCTATCCAGCAAGACCAAGATCATGATTTTTTTACGTCGGAAAGACCTTCAACCGCGGCCATCTTTCGGATGCTCCGGTTCAGTCCGAATACGAGAATCGGACAAATGGAGTTATATTGATGCTCTTGACTTGGAAACTCGCATGGATCATGGTTTGAGGCTCTCTTGCTCCTTTTTGAATCCTTTATGATGTTTTGACCTGTTAAGACTCCAAAACCAACAAATACAAGAAAACTACCTCTAACGGCATAAAACCTTATTGAAAATACTTGAAAACATAGATAAATACTAAGTAAAATCATGCAAAATATGGATATATCAACTCCCCCAGACTTATCTTTTGCTTGTCCCCAAGCAAACTAAGCATGGAAAAGAAGTTTGAAAACATGAGAACTCCTAGATCTTTTTGGAAATCCATGTTGACATTTATCTAAGTGATCCACATAAAACAGCAATGGCATTTAGAATTAAGGACAAGAAAGTACATACCATGAGTTTTGCAATCATCCCAAAGCAATCCACTTCTCTTTAGGCCATCCAAATTCTCCACCTTTGACTCCTTTAGTTTCTAAAGGTGTGGTCTCAACTAGGGAGTATCGATCAAAGGGGTTATAGACTCTTACCCATCCTCTTTTTATAAAACACATGTCTTGGCTCTTGTTTCACCTCTCTCTCTTCTCACTTCTTAAGTCGATTCATCCCTTTTTTAGGGTAGCAAGGTATTTTTTTTTTTCGACTTCTTCTCCTCTTTGTGGAGGTTTTTAATGGATCTTCCATAGACGCGAGTATTGATGGTTGTAGCCACCTAATCCCCGGTTACTTGGATCAAAAGGTCTTCCATAGACGCGAGTATTGATGGTGGTTGCCACCTAATCCCCGGTTACTTGGACCTTGGTGCTTTTTCTTAAATTTGAAGGGGAGAGAGAGGGGAAACCGAACTCACATAGACTTTCACTATTTAGTGAGGATGAGGAGTCATGCCCTTTGTAAAACCAAGCCCCTAGCCGAGAAGGTTAAGTTCATTAAGGTGCGGAGTCAAAGATGTATCCTTTTTAAACCCTTGGAGAGGTGGACATTTTTGGTAGATTAATCCACTCATGGTGCACATGTGATGAAGTAAACTACCAAATACTGATCAATGGTCACTTAAACACAAGCACAACAGTGGTTAGGTCCAAGATAAAGTCATAATTCTCGACAAAAGTTTTGACTCAATAAAAACGACTCAATAAAATGAAAACAATGCAAAAAATAATGCCAAAATGAACAAACTTATTAGTATAATCCCCCCAGACTTAACTTGCACCGTCCCGGTGTAAGAAAAATCAGATTAAGAGAGGTAAAGATGGAATGAAATTGAAAAGGGAAATGTTAGGATGATGTTACCAAGTGATGACCAGTTGTGATGAAGATCAGGGTCAGATAACTGATTGGGGCTCCCTTGTAGGCATGATTGGTCGCTGAATTTTGAATTTCCAGGCCTGATTCTCCGCGGTTTGCGTGTTGGTCGAGTATGGCTCATTTGGTCGACCCGAATTGAGTGCTATGAACCACAGAACAAACCGTTAAGAATTGCATGTACCATACTGAGATTTTATCGTCCAAGTTGATGTTTTAGAGCACCTGGTGAAGTTTGAGGCCAAACGAACGAGCGGTTTGGGAGATTCGTCATTTGGTGGTCCATTCGGTCGACCAGATGATAGTGCAATATACCACAGCTCGAATGATGAAGAATTCTCCGACCAATCTTGAAATTCCATCGACCAACCTCATAGTTTATGGGCACAAGTGAAGTTTGGCGCCAAATGAACGAGCGGATTGAGAGTTTCTTCACAAAGTGGTCTATTCGGTGACGGGAAGAGGTTTTTGACCATTCGTGAATTTGGCTCGTCCGTCCGTGGATTTTCTTTTGGAACACTGATAGTGAAGCTCCAAGAATCCATTTCCAGGTGGTGGTGTCTCCATGCCGTGATTTTGGTTTTTGTCGGCCTTCGGTGGCCCGCAATCAACCGGATGTGGCATCTGTTCGTATCTCCTCATCCGTTTACATTCCTCCGTCCTATCTTTTGGATTTGTCGACCAATATGGTATTGTCTGGCCGCCTGTGAAGTTTAGTGGACTTTGGTCATACAGATTGTGAGATAGGTTAAGTGGGTCCTCATTTGCACCTGTTTGGCCGAGAGAATCACGCCGTATGGAATATCTTGAAATCTACTCGATCTTTTTGTGATTTTCTTTGGCCGATATGATTCTTCTTCCCTCCTTTAGTATTCCCAGGTCGTGCCCGCCCTCTTGGTGTCGCCTTTGACAAGGGTGGGATGAATGGGAGGGACATGTTCTTGTTTAGTCTCCTCTTGGGTCTTTATCCTAACAAAATGCATGCAATAATGATGTGAAAACTGAAAATGAAAAATAAAAAGAAAAAATACCGTGTGGGTTGCCTCCCACAAAGCGCTTGTTTTAAAGTCATCTAGCTTGACTTTTTTCTGTCTTAGGCTTGAGGTGCATCGGCTAAGGGGATGACTTCTTCTTCTCCCTTGTCCGCGTTTGCTAGGTAAGGCTTTAGCCTCTGTCCGTTGACAGTGAAGTCTCCTCCACTAGGGTCCCAAAGAACCACTGCTCCATATGGTTTCACCTCTTTAATCTTGAACGGACCAGACCATCTTGAGCGGAGTTTACCGGGAAAGAGCTTAAGCCGTGAATTAAAGAGTAAAACCTGGTCATTTGGAGCAAAGGACTTTGGCACTATCTTTTGGTCATGAAACGCCTTAGTCCTCTCCTTGTAAATCTTTGTGTTTTCATATGCCAGATGTCGTATCTCCTCCAATTCATTCAGTTGAATCAAGCGCCTCTTAGCTGCGGTTTTGAGATTATAGTTAAGCTCCTTGACCGCCCAAGCCGCCTTATACTCCAGCTCTACTGGTAAGTGGCACGCTTTCCCGTAAATGAGATGGAAAGGTGTTGTTCCCAGTGGTGTCTTGAATGCTGTCCTGTAAGCCCAAAGAGCTGACCAGTCCTTCCTTGTTTTCCCGGTTGTCTTTTGTAGTATGCTCTTTAGTTCTCTGTTTGAAATCTCCACTTGTACGCTGGTTTGTGGGTGATATGGGCTTGCAACCTTGTGTCTAACTCCATATTTTCTCAGTAGGTTGGCAAACACTCGGTTTATGAAGTGGGAACCTCCATCACTAATCACAACTCGCGGCACTCCAAATCTCGGGAAGATGACGGATTTGAAAAGCTTGATGAAAACACTGGAATCGTTTGTTGGAGCGGCAATGGCTTCCACCCATTTTGACACATAGTCAACGGCCACAAGGATGTATTGGTCCCCAAAAGATGTGGGGAAGGGTCCCATGAAATCAATCCCCCACACGTCAAAGACTTCTACTTCCAAGATAAAGTTTTGGGGCATCTCATTCCTTTTGCTAATGTTTCCCATCCTTTGACAAGCATCACATTTTGAAATGAATACCTGGGCATCTTTGAACATTGTTGGCCACCAGAAACCGGCCTGTAAGACTTTTGAAACCGTCTTCAATGTGGCAAAATGGCCGGCATAAGCTGATCCATGACAGCCATGAAGTATTCCCGCGATTTCTTCCTCCGGGACACATTTTCTTCTGGCAATGAGTCGTTTATGGGGAGCTTCTCTTCTATCCTCATCCGGGAGAGATGATCCGCCACACTATTCTCCGCACCTTTTCTGTCGACGATCTTTAAGTCAAACTCTTGTAGTAAGAGAATCCACCTGATGAGACGTGGTTTTGCATCCTTCTTGGATAGGAGATATTTGAGGGCAGCATGGTCGGTGTGAACGATGACTTTAGATCCGACAAGGTAAGATCGGAACTTCTCAAATGCAAAGACGATTCCGAGCAGCTCCTTCTCAGTGGTGGCGTAGTTGCATTGTGCTTCATCCAGGGTCCGGCTTCCATAGTATATGACATGAAGTTTCTTCTCGTTTCTTTGTCCTAGCACGGCACCAACGGCGTAGTCACTTGCATCGCACATAATCTCAAACGGGAGCTCCCAATCCGGTGATTGTACAACCGGTGCGCTTATTAGTGCCGCCTTGATCTTCTTGAAAGCCGTGAGGCAATCACCGTCGAATTCAAATGGGACATCCTTGCATAAGAGTTGAGTCAATGGTCGTGCGATCTTGGAGAAATCTTGAATGAATCTCCTATAGAAACCGGCGTGTCCGAGGAAGCTCCTTACTCCCTTGACATTCTTTGGTGGTTCTAAGCTCACCATGACTTCTATCTTTGCTTTATCAACTTCAATCCCTTTCTCTGATATCCGGTGGCCAAGGACTATCCCATCTCTCACCATGAAATGACATTTCTCGCAGTTGAGCACAAGATGTTTCTCCTCGCATCTCTTGAGAACCTTGCTAAGATTTGACAAACAAGCATCAAAGGATGAACCGTAAACTGAAAAGTCATCCATGAATACCTCCATTATGTCCTCTATGTAGTCAGTAAAGATGGACATCATGCATCTTTGGAATGTGGCCGGGGGATTGCACAATCCAAAAGGCATCCGCCGGTAAGCGAATGTGCCATAAGGACACGTAAATGTTGTCTTCTATTGATCATCCGGATGGATCGGGATTTGAAGGAAACCTGAATAACCATCTAGAAAGCAATAGTATGGGTGGTTAGAAAGCCTTTCTAGCATTTGGTCTATGAATGGGAGAGGGAAATGATCCTTCCGGGTAGCGGTATTGAGCTTGCGGTAGTCGATGCACATTCGGTGGCCGGTGACTGTTCTTGTGGGTATTAGCTCCTCATTTTCGTTCTTCACCACCGTGACACCTCCCTTTTTGGGTACTACATGCACCGGACTTACCCATGTACTGTCCGAGATCAGATATATGATTCCCGCTTCCATAAGTTACATTATCTCTTTCTTCACGACATCTTTTAAGTTCGGGTTCAGCCTCCTTTGATGCTCCACAGAGGACATAGATTCATCCTCGAGGTGTATTCTGTGCATACAAAGATTTGGGGATATGCCCGTAATATCCTCAAGGGTATACCCAAGGGCCTTACAGTGTTTTCTCAACTCACAAAGTAATAGAGCCGTTTCCACATTGGTTAGGTTTGAATTGATAATGACTGGATATGTGTTATTAGGTCCGAGAAACGCATACCTTAATCCAACTGGAAGTTCTTTTAGCACAACCTTGGGTGCTCTCGCCTCACTCCAAGGGTCATTTGATTCTTTGACAGGGCTCTTAGGCTGACCCAGCCTCTCTTCTTCCTCTCCTAAACCGATATGTGCTACCAGCTTGTCATATGTAGCCGCGCCATCAAGAATCTTGGTCAGCCGGTGTGCTTCTTCGTTAAAGTAGTAGTCATCTCCTTGACTCATGGTTAATGCCATTCCCAATGGGTCATTCATTATGAGCTCTCGGTATATTCCTTCAGACACTTCACTCATATTGTCCACCAAGAATGAATGGCCATCGATTGTGGGTTTGCCGAGTGACTTGTCCACTTGAAACTTCATTACAAGATCGCCCAAATGTAAATCAATCTTTCCTCCTTTGACGTCTATTATGGCACCGGCAGTAGCTAGGAATGGGCGTCCAAGGATCAGGGGATCCCTAGGTTCTTGATCAAGCTCTAACACCACAAAATTAGCCGGTATGGAGCATTTACCGATCATGACTTGAACATCGGTTACAATACCAACCGGTTGTCTAACCGATCGATCTGCGAAGACCAATTGAATCTTTGTTGGTCTGAAGTTAGTGATCCCAAGACGTCTAGCCACCGTGTAAGGCATCAAGTTCACACTAGAGCCCAAGTCACAAAGGCATCGCTTGAAAGTTGTACCTCCGATTTGACAAGATAGCACAAAGCTGCCCGGATCATCAAGCTTCTCTGGTGTTTAGTTTTGTAGCACATCACTGCATTCTTGAGTTATCAACATTACACCTTCTTCCAAGCTTAAGTTACTCGTCAAGAAACTCTTCATGTACTTTTTCAAAGATGGTATGATCATGCAAGCGTCAACAAACGGTAGCCTAACACTTAGCTGGCTCACAAGATCTTTTAGCTTTGCTTGCTCCTTCTCCTTCTTAGGCTTCTTCACAGCCCTAGGGAAAGGTGCTTTCGGCTTGTACACTCGAGATATTAACGGCGGGATGATCTCCTCTTCTAACTCTCCATTGGCCGCATTGTTGTCCTCCGGTTCATTCTCTTCTATCACGATCGTGTGTTGGGTCGACTCTTTCTCAGCTTCCTCCGGCATCTGTACCTCATCTAGTTGTGTCCCACTCCTAAGAGTGATGGCGGCGATGTGCTCCTTTTTGGGGTTTACTTCGGGTTGGCCGGGAAGGACTCCCAACGGTTTCTTGATTGAGCCGGCTATGTGAGCTATTTGAAGATCAAGTCGCTTCACGTGGGATTCAAGAGAATCAAACTTACTATTTAGGTCATAGTATATGTGGTGCATTTTCTCATGAATCCCCTTGTTGGCTTGCCTTTGTTCACGGATGAACTCATAGACCAAAGACTTTAGTTCGCCTTCTTGATATTCTTTATACACCGATTGGTGTCTTAACTGAGGTGTAGATGTTCGAGTAACATCATTAGCCTGCTGACCAGTCTGTATATGGGAGCGGTTTAGCGTGTTATCATGAGCATAATAGCGGTTTTGCGGCTTGAGAAATGGTCCGAGACTTCTATCTCCGAGCTCGTGTTTGCTAATGAAGTTCACGTCTCTTTGATGATCGCCAAAGCTCTCATGACCTATCTCCTCATCTGAGGCTTGATTATCTTCAAGGACTTGACATAGCCTCGGTTGTCCCTCCAAAAGCTTAGAGATCATGGATTTGATCTCCTTGAATTTGGTTTGCTCCGGTCTTGTATTTATCGCCTTAATGGTTTCCTCATAACTTGGTTGGTTCTTGCTATCACTGGCCGCCAGGTTGTCTATTAATGTCTTTGCCTCCTCAATGGACTTCCTCATGAAATCCCCATTGCTAGCTATGTCAAGGCATAGCTTCTACTCTCGCCTAATCCCGTCATAGAATGTGTTCCATAGATTGACTTCCGAGAAGCCGTGTTGTGGGCAATCTCTTATGTATTCTTTGAAACGCTCTAGGGCTTCATGGTATGGCTCTATAGGACCTTGCTGGAAGCCTGAGATCTTGCTCCTCATTAAGATTGCCCCTTTGTTTGGTGTAGAATTGCCCAAGAAAAGCCTTCTTGAACTCCATCCATGTATTGATTGAGCGAGACGGCAAAGATTTTAGCCATCTAAGTGCTTTGCCCGCCAAAGTGAAAACAAAGAGCCAGCACCTTAGGTAGTCTCCTGGAACTCCATTGGCGCTTGTAGTGCTGCAAAATTCCTCAAAGGAATCAACATGATCCAAAGGATCCTCCTCAAGAAGCCCATGGTATTGGCTTTGCTTAGCCAATGCGATAACCCGCGGCTTAATCTAATATCGTTGGCCCTCTTGCGTCCAGATGGGGCTACGGCTTTGTAGAAGCTCTGGTCTCGAGTCACTGTCCCCTATGGTCTCCTGATTCGGCCCTAGCTGGTGGTTGTCTTGGTTTGCCCGATGTACTAACCCGCCATTGTTAAGCTCCGGTTCATCACCGTTTATAGACAAACGGTTTTGAACTCCGTCTAAGGGCTGCCCATCAGCACGATTTGCACCAAGAAAAACACCAACCCGTGGCTCCTGGTCATGTCCTACGTGATCCATGGCCTCGCTTAAGGCTGCACCTACAAAAGTTTAAAAACAAACTAAAAGAAAAAAGTGAAATAACAAAGCAAAAACAGAAAAGCGTTTTAGTCTAGATCATAATCCAAACTTGTAGACAAGAAGGTCCCCGGCAACGGCGCCAAAAACTTGATGTGTGCGTGGGATTGCTTCAAGTTTTACCCACTAGGACTACCTGCAAGTGCACAGCAACGAGGTAGTATAGATGGGATCGAATCCACAAGGACCTATGATATATCCATATTTTACATGTTTTTACTACAGTTTTTAATATATTTTATAACATAAATATTAAGATTTTTGTGTCCAAGAGGTAGTTTTCTTGTATATTGTGGTTTTGAGGTACCAACAGGTCAAAATGGCAAAAAGGAGGCAAAATGGAGCAAAAGAATTTCAAACAATGATCCATACAAGTTTCCAAGTCAAGAGCTTCAATAAAACTCCAAAAGTCCAAATTCCACATTCGGACAGAATCGAAGCATCCGAAAGATGACCGAGGCAAAGGAGCTTTCCGACGTCCAAATCATGATATATTTATATGGAAAGATAGATAAAGGAGTCATGCGTCGCGGAAAAGTGGAATTGGGCCATTTGGAGTAGTAATGCGGCCTAGGAGATTTTTCTCCCAAGACATGTCCGTCTGGCGAGTAAGTGAAGCCCATGGAGCTTGGATGAGCGAAATGGACCGGGACCACTTCGGGCCAAGCCTAAACTTCATCAGGACTCAAGCCCACATCCTTACACGCGATTTGGAGGCGGCGGCCGCGCCTCTCTCAAGACTTGGTGAGCAAGCTCAAAGGAGAAGAAGAAAAGGAAACTTTCCTCCTCTCGCCCACGCATTAACTCAGCCGACCTAGCCTCCTCTCACCTATATATACTTGCTTTTATCCTCTTGTATCAATCATCCTACAATTCCTTGAATCTCTTAATAAATTTTGGAGCCACTTGGGTGGTCTCCTCTCTTCCCTTTTCTTTTCTTCCCATTGTAAATATTTACATGTTTCTTTAAGTTTTGCATACATCTATGAGTGGAGGTTTCTCTCCATGAAGGAGCCACGGTTTGATCTCTATCCCTCCGCCTCTTTTCAGTGGAATCATGAGACTCCTTCTATCTCTTAGATCTATCGTTGAATTATGGATCCTTCAATGAGGACATGACATGATTGCCTTCGCTATTCGGTTGTTAAATAAAGGGGAAACCTTATGGTTCTCCATCTTTATTTAAACCTAATGCTTGTTGCTAGAGATGATCAACTAGCGACTTGATCTAAGGTTGATATACTTTCCAAAAGCTTGTTATATCTCCGGATCTAATATTCGATGGGCAAATCGTTTTAGGCTATGAAAGTAGACCTAAGATGTTTTGTGAACAATCATTACCTAACCGTAATGCATGTCTCACTCTACAATGACCATGCGAAAGCTGAGCCCATTGGTTTAAGAGACATAGGGGATTGGAGCCACGAAAGTGGGAAAATCCTTCATTAGTTTTTTGAGTTCATGAATCGGATTTAACAATCTTTTCAATCGATTTGGCACATGCCTTTGCGAATGGTTCATTTCAACAATATTTATCTTTTGCTTTATGTTTTGCATTGTTAATATCTTTATGTTTTACAAAAACCAAAAAACACAAAACCCCTTTTTCATATTGTCGATCTAGCTTAGTTTGCATCTCATGATCTTGAAGTGTACATTCCGCAATCCTCAGTGGTTCGACCCCTAAGTACTACAATTGTCTGTTGTGCACTTGCAACTCACGGTTTGTTTTAGGGTTATTTATTACTTGCATATCCCACACACATCAACCTATCGATTGTACTACAAATTGTATGGAGGTTAAATCAAGCTAAAATAATAGTGGGGTTTTGTTTGGATTGTAACTAAAATGGAAGTGTCAAACTAGTAAAAGAGAGTGGAAATCAATAAGTGGAGGTACTAGGCATTAGGCAAACCTCAAGGCATCATGAATCATTAACAAGACAATCAAATGGAAGGGATGTAGTAAAAACCGTTCATGAACTCATAACACAAAGATATAGTTATCCCACTTTCGTGGATCAAACTACAATGTTAAATCAACCTAATATACTCAACTTTCGATGGTTATTATAAGTTGAAAACATGCATTAAGTGTGTTCAAGTTATGATTGTTCACAATGATTCACAACTCAACTTTCGATGGGTGTGATTCATTGCTCACCGAATACTAAGTCCGGCAATATAGCAAGCTTTTGGAGAGTATATTAACCCAAGATCTGATGCTAATTGATCAGAAAAGCAAGCGGCATTATGCTCAAGTAGAGGTGATGAAACCAAACAAATTATCCCAACCTAAATGATTATAGCTAACGATTTCATGAACCCATCGGCTTAGCCTTTAACCTAGCCAGGAAACTACTCAACCATGGTGCAAACAACACAAGACATGATGATTGAAAACATGATAAGTATTAAAAGTGATAAGGGATTGAAAGAGGCTTCTCTGATGAAGAACAAGTCGAATCCTTTGATAACTTTCGATCCAAATTACAAAAGAGAAAAGGAAAAGATGAAAGAACAAAGATGAGATGCGAGTGCAATGAGTTGAGCGGCGCCTCCTTCTTCCTTCTGGACAGCGCACAACCTAGGGCTTCTCCTCCTCGACGGCTACTCTCCTCTTTGCATAAGACACTCGCGGCTCTCCTCCTCCAAAGGCTAAAAACTTGTATATATAGGCTTGTAGTCGCTAGGGTTATGATGTGCTGAAAAGGAAACTTTCCGGTTAACCGGCTTTGATTTGCGACGAGATTGGACCGGGTTCAGGACAAGTAAACCACCAAAAGCAAGCTGGGCTTGTGTTAAGTCGAGACAGGGACCATGCCGCGGAATCCCGGGCTGTTTGTGGCGCCAAATCTCCATGGGCTTCGTTTGCTCGCCTGGCGGACACGTCTTGGGAAAAAACGAGTTTTTCCCTTATGGTTGATCCAAATGGTTTGAATCCACTTCCCCGTGATTCATGACTCAAATATCTATCCAGAAAGACCAAGATCATGATTTTTGGACGTCGGGAAGACCCCTTGCCGCGGTCATCTTTCGGATGCTCCGGTTTAGTCCGAATACGAGAATCGGACAAATGGAGTTATATTGATGCTCTTGACTTGGAAACTTGCATGGATCATGGTTTGAGGCTCTTTTGCTCTTTTTCTCCTTTTTGAATCCTTTTTGATGTTTTGACCTATTAAGACTCCAAAACCAACAAATACAAGAAAACTACCTCTAAAGGCATAAAACCTTATTGAAAATACTCGAAAACATAGATAAATACTAAGTAAAATCATGCAAAATATGGATATATCATGCATAAGTTGGTCTTTACCCTTAGCATTTTGCCAAAGCTCATTCACTTTTTGAGAGATCTCTTGTTTTGATTGTTTAAACGTTTATGAAAGGACCATATTGTCTCTTAACCTTGTCCTTAGCTAAAAGAGTCCACTTGATTGCATGAACTTGATCCATGGTTACTCTTTAATTGAATGTCAAAAGGAATGATTGATTTGAATACATATATAGGTTCAGTTGGAATCTACTTAATGTTGTGATGGGTGTGGCTAAGATTTTTAAAGTAAAACAAACTCACAATGTATTAACACTTTGAGCTCTTCTGTTTTCAAACCTATTTCACAGTTTAGTAATTGTTTCGCTTGAGGGCAAGCAAAAGCTAATTCTGGGGGAGTTAATATATCATGGTATTTATGGGTTTTCACCATGATATAAGTCTTGTTTATTAGAGTCTTTTTAGTGTTTTTGGAGTCTTTTATAGTGTTTACAGGTCCTAGGTACGTTTGGAGCTGAATTTGGAGATAATGGAGCTATTTGGAGTCTATTTGGGAGTTTTTGCTGGAAAACTAAAGTCACCGTCGTTCCTGGACTTCAGTGTCGATCGACACCACCATGGTGTCGGTCGACACCCCACTCTGCCAAAAATGTCGTGCGTTTTTAATGAAGATTTTGGAGATTTGCACTTTGGCCTAGAAGTTTCACTTATTTACAAAATAGCCCAATTCGTGTTTTAGGAGATTTTTAGGTTTATAAGCCAATTGTTAGGCTAATTTTACAGTATCTTATTTTTCATTGAGACTTGAGAGAGATTTGTTCCAGAGCTTTTGGGGAGATTATTCTGCTTCTCTGTTCGTTTGAGAGAAGAATCTGAACCCCTCTTATTTCTTATTTCTCTTTAATGCAATTTATTCAGTTTATGATGTTGTCTTCAATCACCATGTATGAGTAATTTGCTAGTTAGGTTTTGGGGTTTTCAAGGGTTGAAGATGGATTGTTAGAATTGAAATACTGTTAGGATAATCTTATAGTTCTTCATCTAGATTGTGCTTAATCATTGATATCTAGAATTGATCACCGGGAATTCATACTTAGGATAATTGATAGATGCGAAAGTATTATTAATTTCCTGAACTATCTTAGATGAGCAAAATTTCCTATCTGCAAAGAAATTTGGTTTAGGAATTTTGTTCACAATTCAACTTGGATTTAATGCTTGTCTGGTTTATTGAATTTGCAAAGAAATTTGGAATTCTAGGATTTAGACATAGATAATCTCTGCAACGAAAGTTGATTGATTTTAAATTAGTGTTCATGTTCAAGAACGATGCTTAATTAATATTCTGATAACTTTAATGCTGCAATCTCTGATTCAACCTGCGAAATCCCAAGGCCTAGCGTTTGTCTCTCTTGAATTTAACCTCGTCAATCTATCATCTGCTGTTTTTATTTACTTTATTTTGCATTACATTCTTATTAGCACTCTTAGCTTGATTTGAATCTAGGAATTTGCTGTGCAACTGATACACGTTTGGATTCGATACCCTATTTACTACGACTCAATTGTTGTGCACTTGCAGTTAATTTTAGGGAGAACTTTACACTTATTATGGACCAGGGCTGAGTCGTGTGCTGGTTGTGTTTCTGGTTGGAGCGAGGGCAGTTGCCGGCAAAGTTTGCAGTGATCGGAAAAGAGGGAGAAGCGCTTGACATCAGTTTCGCTTCATGATTGATGAGCTTCTCATGGAGCTCCGTCAAAGTAGGAGGAGCATCACGGCCTTCTGTTTGATCAACAACAGGTTTGTATTCCTCAGGTAGTCCCTGAAGCACATAATCAATCTTTTCTTCATGGTCAATGAGTTTTCCAAGAAGCGCAAGTTGATCAAAGCGTGATGTGAGACCTTGAACGTATTCATTGATAGTTTTGTTGTCTTTGGTCCACTGCTTGAGTTGATGTTGCAATTGCTTGATATGGCTACGACTTGGTTTTACGTTGTTCGACGCTAACGTGACCCACAATTCAGCAGAGGTAGAGGCGAGCGAGACAAGATGCTGAATTGGTTGAGAGATCGCGCCTAGGAGTGCACTGTAAAGGAGCTTATCTTGATGTTTCCAGAAGGTGTATGCCATATTGACTGTTGTAACATCGTCAACAGTGAGAGTGGTCACATGTAGAGCAGCAGATTCGTCGAGGTAATTAAAGGAAGATAGCTTAGTAATATTGGACATATTGATGTTGAGAAGAGAAGATGAATTGAGGTTGATAGTTTCAGCGGAGGTTGTAACCTCTGGAGGGGATGAGTTGTTATTCGAATGGGCCATATTGGCAGAGTGAGAGAGAAAGGAGAGATGGAGGGAGGGAAGGAAGAAGAGACAGAAAGAAAATTTTACAGAGGTCTAAGTATCTTTCTGCTCTGATACCATATAGAGAAGCAGAGAATGTTGTATCTTGTATTCATGGAGTTGATCACAATATATACACAGTACATCAGTAACTACAAGGATCGTAACAGAGTAATTATAGGGATCCTAATGAGCATAATTGTAGTGATTGGTATATCATATTGACCAAGAGATATTCTTTCCTTAATACCTTGCATCGTCATATAAATTTTTCAAGAAGGCATTATTGGTCTCATTCCAAGTTGTTAAAGAACCTGGTTGCAACTTCTTAAGTCAATAAGCTGCATCCCCAGCAAAAGAGTACATGAAGAGCTTGCAGAAGAGTGATATATCCATATTTTACATGTTCTTACCCTAGTTTTTCTTATATTTTCTTACTTAATAATAATGATTTTGCATCCAAGAGGTAGTTTTCTTGTATATTGTGGTTTTGGGAAGCAAACAGGTCAAAATGGCAAAAATAAGGCAAAAGAGCTTCAAACAATGATCCATGCAAGTTCTCAAGTCAAGAGCCTCAACAAAACTCAGTTAGCCGGTTTATGCATTCGGACAGAATCAAAGTATCTGAAAGATGACCGCGGCAAAGGGTCTTTCCGACGTCCAAATCATGAGATATTTATATGGAAAGATAGATAAATGAGTCATGCGTCGTAAGTTATGAATATCGTTGAATTGATTAATTATTTATTTGATTATTTATATGAGAACTTCCGCATTGATATCTGTTGAGAATTAATACTTTATGAATATTAATTCGAGCTTGGTTGTTTCATTTTGGTATCAGAGCCATACGGTTTTAGGACTGCTAGAATTGGGTGAACTGGACTATGTGTTTAATTGATTAAGTGTGCTTTAGTCAGTTGTAGTCTAGTATCATCCTCTCGGCCTTCAGTGATTCCGCGGTGAGTTTGTATTTTGTGTTCTTGTAATGTTTTGTCTAGTTGCTCATCTTCTGTGCTTTGTCAAGTGCAGCAAGATGGATGCAAGTGGTGCTAGAGTTAGTGGCGCGAGTGGGCGCGGTAGAGTCAGTGCCCGTGTGGGTGGAGCAATTGGCCGTGGTGGCCGAGCTGCGGGCCGTGGAGGCTGGAGTCAGGGTCGTGGGTTATCGGCGGATTCAGGAGAGAGTGCAGCGCCTAGTGTGGCGACTGCGTCAGTGACCCAGTCAGTTTCTTTGCCGAGTGAGGCCGGTTTGGGCGTCGGTAGTGGCACGGGAGTTGGGGCGGTCCTAGGTGTGGGCGCGGCTCCAGCTCAGGATCATGGTGACCAGGTTGTGGGGTTGCTGACGCAGCTGTTGGCATGTTTTCCGCCAGCGGTTCTTGAGCAGGCTTCGGGTGCACCTCCAGTGGCCGGGACGCAGCAGGATGCTGCAGTTTTTGGGCAGCATGGTGCTGCAGTTGTTGGGAAGCAGGAGACTGTAGTTGGTGAGAGTCCGCCTTATCTAGAGATGAGGGGACAGATGCAGAGGTTTGCTTCGCGTTTTTCTCGTGGGCAAAGCTAGTGAGGCTTGCAGTTTCGATTAAGGAGGATCACGTGAGCGGCTTGATCCGGTGGTGGTTTCGTCTGTGGTTGCTCCGTTTGTTCAGAGGAGCCATCTACAGCAGCAGAAGCAGCGACATCAGTCGCAGCAGAGTAGAGGTTCTGGTTTTGGCAATGGCGGTCAACCTGCGCAAGGCCAGAAGAGGAGATTGGACGAAGTTTCTGGAGGCAGCCAGAAAGTTCACGGCAGTTGTTTTCTTTGTGGGAGCATGGAGCACCGTGTGGGGAGCTGTCCCGGGAGGGAGACAAATTCAGGTGCTAGGTTGTGTTTCCGTTGCGGCGAGCAGGGGCATATTAGGCAGATGTGTCCCAAGTTACAGCCATTGGCGGTAGAGGAGTTTCAGCCAATAATGGCTCAGCCAGAGTCTGAGATCGCAGCGGTGCAGCCGTGGGGTCATAGTGGAGCGGCGCCGAGTGAGGTTTCTTCGGCAGAAGTTGGTCAGACTAGTCAGTCCGGGCAGGTGACAGGTAAAATTCCTGATTCAGACTTCGTAAATTCTTAGTGTAGAATTGTGGTGGTCGTCTGTTTCTTTTATTTTATATGTGATAGAGTGTTAGGGTTCTAAACACTTGTAATGGTTAGTGGGCAGTGTTGAGTCTCAGTGTTGTTTTGACTCGGGAGCATTTACATGCTTCATCCTTCCGGAGAGTGCCAAGTGTAGTGGTGTCTGGAAAAGCGCTGGTGAGCGTTCGTGTTTGGTCAAGGTGCCAGGGGGAGGATTTCGGGTTACTTACGGCCGTGTTAGGACAGTTGATGTTCGGAGTGGGGGGCAGTCGATGCCAGCAGTGTTGGTCATCAGTTCGGCAGGACTGTATGATGTTGTCTTGGGGATGAGCTGGTTGGAGTATTACCGAGTTCATCGGAATTGCTTTAAAGGCAAAGTGTTTTCTGAGCGGGATGCAAGGAGGTTGGTGTTTCAGAGAGTGAAACCGACTTTTGGGAGTTTTGTGTCTCGGCTATGCGTGTTGAGCAGATGCTAGAACAAGTTGTGAGGCGTTTAGCGACGATCGTTTTTGGAGTCCAGTGTGTGGTGACTATCGTAGACTTCCGAGTGTAATATCCCAGTTTGTGATAAATGAGGAGAGGCTTAAGAGAATTGATTTGGCTACCTATGTCAACAAAGTGCACTTACCTTTTCGGTTAAAGGCACATAAGTAACTCCAGAGTTAAGCGTGCTTGGGCTGGAGTAGTGGAAGGATGGGTGACCTTCCGGGAAGTGGTCTGCGGAACCGTGTGAGTTAGGAAAAAACACGGGAAAGATCGGGTGTTGATTGCAGGGACAATAAACAAGTCTCTAGAGCCTCCCATAAAATAGTGCACCGGCCGTCATACAGGGGTGGGCCCATGGGCCGAGAGAGGGTGTGGGTGACTCACCGGGATGGGCGGTGAGGGCGTTATACCGAGGATATCGAGAATATCCGAATTGTTCAGGAGCTCGAGAAGTTCCGAGGAGCACGATGCTCATTAGAGTTTGTTTCTGGAGAGGCCGCAGGAGCAGAACCTGTATGCTAAGTTGAGCAAGTACGGTTTCTGGCAGCGACATATGGTTTTCTGGATCATGAGTTATGCAGGGGGAGTTTCCTGTAGATCCGGCAAGTTGCGGTTATCAAGGTTTAGGTTTAGATTGAGTAGTGCTACCTGGTCAGGAGGTTTCAAGGTGCAACAGAATACTACAGGAGTTCGTTAAAACAAGTCTCTAGAGCCTCCAAAAAAATAGCGCACCGGCCGTCATACAGGGGTGGGGCCCATGGGCCGAGAGAGGGTGTGGGTGACTCACCGGGATGGGCGGTCAGGGCGTTATACCGAGGATATCGAGAATATCCGAATTGTTCAGGAGCTCGAGAAGTTCTGAGGAGCACGAGCCTCATTAGAGTTTGTTTCTGATGAGGCCGCATGAGCAGAAGCTGTATGCTAAGTTGAGCAAGTACGGTTTCTGGCAGCGACATATGGTTTTCTGGATCATGAGTTATGCAGGGGGAGTTTCCTGTAGATCCGGCAAGTTGCGGTTATCAAGGTTTAGGTTTAGATTGAGTAGTGCTACCTGGTCAAGAGGTTTCGAGGTGCAACAGAATACTACAGGAGTTCGTTAAGGGCTTTGCGAGTGTGTCGTAGCCAAGGATGTGCTGTTGTATGGTCGTCAGAGTGCGAGAGAGCTTTGGGGAAGCTTAAAGAGTTGTTGTTGAGTACACCAGTTTTGGCATTATCCGAGCCGGGGAAGCCTTTCGTAGTATGCACATTTATTTCAGGAGTTGGTTTGGGTTGTGTGGCGAGTTTTCGATAATTTATAATCTGGATATTGTCTATCTTACGACAAGGTTGATTAGGCGGTAGTTGCGTTGAGTTGACAGAGAGTTGTTCCATCTAGAAAGCGGGATGATGAGGCCTTGGTGGGCGTGTTAAGCACTTAGCGCCTTGGTGCTATCTTGGAGGAAGATTTGGGCTTAGAAACAGTGGATCAGGCGGATCTACTCAGTAGAATCAGAATGGCTCAGCGGAGTGAGTATAATTTTTTTGAGGCAATCGTGAGCAGTTGGCTCTGAGTTTTCGGTCTCATCGATGTAGCGTTTTTGGTGCATGGTCGGGCTTGTGTACCAGAGGTTGAGGAGTTGAGACCGGAGGTTTTTGAGAGAGCCTCGTGCGAGCAAGTTCTCGATTCATCGAGGAGCGACCAAGATGTTTCGCGATATGAAGCAGTACTATCACTGGGTCGGGTTGAAGGGAGTTGTAGCTGTTTTGGGTTACGTGGTGCAATTCATGTTCGTTGGTCAAGGCAGAACATCGGGCTTCGAGTGGTCTTATGCAGAGTTTACTCATTCCGTAGTGGAAATGGGATAAGCACAATGGTTCTCGTGCTGGAATTGCGTATCTCGCAGACCTTGATGCTATTTGGGTGTTTGTGGGTTGGTTGACCAAGTCAGCATACCTTATGGCCATTAAGAAGACAGTTGGAGCAGCTATTTTGGCTTGAAAGTTTGTGCGAGAGATAGCAAGGCTGCATGGTGTGTTAGCCGGTTTTGTGTCGGGCAGGGATCCGAGTTTCGTTTCTGAGATCTGAAGAGCGTTCAGACAAAGTTGGACACTAAGGTGTATATGAGTACAGTTTATCATCCGCATGCAGAGGGGTAGTCAGAGAGGACTATCCAGACCTTGGAGGTTTTGTTGAGGATGTGTGTGTGGGATTTAGGTGGCCATTGGACTGGTCATCTGAGTCTGCCAGAGTTGCCACAATGACAGTTATAAGACGAGTTTTTGGCATGGCAATGTGTGAGGCTCTGTTTGGGAGGCCATGTAGAATGCTTGTATGTTGGACCCAAGTGGGGGGAGCGCAGCATCTGTGGAGTAACTTTTGTTCAGGAAAACAATGGAGAAGGTCTGTGTTTGAGGCTAAACAAGAAGGAAGCTCAGGTAGGCAGAAGAGTTACGCTTTTAGGCGTAGGCGGAACTCGAGCTCCAGGTTGGAGTTAGAGTATATCTCGAGATGGCTATATTGAGGGGTCCTAACAGACCCATAGCAGAGAACAAGCTGAGTGCGCGGTTTATGGGTCCGTTCCAGTGGTGGAGCGAGTTGGACCAGTGGCGTAACGACTTGAGTTACTTGTGTTTATGAGGGCATTTCACAAGGTGTTTCATGTTTTGATGTTGAGAAAATGTCTTCTTTCTTTAGAGGGGTCTTAGCAGTTTTTGTGAGGATTCTCGAGAAAAGAGTCAAGGTTATGCGGAACAAGAGAGTGCCGTTGAGAGAGTCTTGTGGGACTGTAGCGGTATAGAGGATGAAACTTTTGAGGAGCCGAAGTTCAGGAAGTGGTTCGACAAGCAGGTCGTAGAGTGAGCTTCTCATCTTTGTGGTTCCAATTGTTTAGCATTGTGCTATGTTGTTGCTGTAGTTTATGTATTTTTGTCTGTGGTACGAGGTACATTGTTGGAGATTTATAAGAGGGAGTTTTCCTTATAAATATGTGTTTTGGATGTTACGGGTGGTGTTGACCAGTTTGGGTCGTGAGACAGTTCTAGTCGGTTATGTTATAGGTGTTTCGGATTTGTTACTCTTTACGTTTAGGAGATAGTATTCTCCTGCAGACCTATCTGAGCGTAGTGTCTCAGTATGGGTGGTGGCGGACTTATCTGTGGATAAGTGCTGCGGTTTGGTTTTGCAGACTTATCTGGGGTTACCAACCCTAGTACAAGTGGGGAGATTTGGGATCTCCGGCGGCCTTACCTGGGGGTAGCTACCTCAGGGGAAGTGCTTGCAGACTTATACGAGTGTGGTACTCGGTATAAAAGGGCTACTTACTAGTGGCTGACGAGTCACGAAGTGAGTATTGAGAGACGGCTGGGTCTCTTGAGGAGATATGGTGGATCTCTTGCATCTTTCTTTTGTGGAGACGGTTGTTCTCTAGCAGGCTTATCTGGGTGCCGTGGCCTCAGTATAAGCGGTGGCAAGCCCATCCGGGTGTCGTGGCCTCGGTATGGGTAGATGCAGACTTATTTGGGTGTCGTGGCTGATGTGTGGTCAGGTTTTACCGACTTTTTAAAATCCTGCAAGTGCACAGATCGTAGAAGTACGGGTTATCGAACACAAGGACTGGCTAAAATGAATACACTTTAAATCTATGGAGTTCGGATCAAGCTAGAATAAGATAAAGGATGATTGGTTGGTTGTCTAATAACTAAAGACTAAAGCTAGGAAATCGAAGTTGTAAAGCAATGAGGGAAAAGCGTTAGGTCTCTAGGGGCTAATTCGCAGAGAAGCAAGCAATGATCAGTTCGATGATAGATATGAATCAATTTAGGGATGATGGGATGATAGATCCGTCTAGAACACAAAACACGAAAATAAGTCTTTCCACTTCCGTGGCTCCGACTCCTATGATAACTTATCTAATCGCTAAACTTTTGGTATGTCCTTAGATAGTTAATCAAGCATTAAATCGATCAAGTTCGGATACAGTTCACTAGGCTTAGTAAATCAACTTCCGCAGTCTAAGAAACCTAGCTTGTCAAAGAATAGGTCCGGCGAATGATACAGCACTTTCGTGGCTCAATTCAACCTAGGATCGGATTGCTAGATGCGCGGTAAAGCAATCAGCATTAATTAGTGAACAAAACGAGACAAAGACTCTAATGATATCCCTAACAGTTCATCGAAATCATAGATCAAGCAAACAACTCATTGAATTAGTAACCCTAGCAACCTAACAAGTGAATTACTCAGACATGATCAAAGTAACAACACAGAGAGATGGAGAAAGCATGATAATAGATAAAGGTTCAGAAATCTTCTCCAAATTGTAGTGAGGAGAGATCCTCTCCTTGAAATCTCTAGAACAAAAGTAGATCTATAAAACTGAAACACAATGCGGCTCTGTTGTTCTCTTCTTTCTAAAGAGGCTAAAAAGGTGTATTTATAGTGCTAGGTCTTCCAGGGGTCGAGATTAGGTAAATGGGCCGAGTAAATCGTGAAAACGTGCAAAACGGGCTTCGGAAACGAGCCGGGTCGAGCGGGGCGTGTCGTGGTCGAGCGGGGCGGTCGACCGGTCGGTCGGGCTGGTGCTCGGGTCGAGCTGGCGGTCGAACGGTTGCACGGGATGATGGTCGGGCGCGCACGGGATGGCGAAAAGAGGTTGGGTCGGACGGGAGCCTTGGAGGCCCTGTCCGACCGGCTCGGTCGACCGACGTCAATGTGTAGTTAAGGACGGTCGGGTCGGACGGGGGCCTTGGAGGCCCTGTCCGACCGGCTCGGTCGAGCGGCTGGTGTAGACGTCCGGTTTTCGGCTGATTTGACACTCTTCACTAAAATGATAATATCTTCCATTCTACACGTCCAAATTGCATGATTCCAGTTGCGGTGGAAAGCTAACTCATCTAGACATCGCGGCGAACTGGTTTTGGTGAGATCCATTGAGTAGAATGTTTTTGGGGCTCTTTCAAAGTTGATGCTGTGTCGTGGAGCGGCGTAAAGTCCAAATCCTGCGGTTTTGCTCCAAAATGCATCTTTCGACCTGTTTAGACTCTTAGTACTATAAATCCACAAAAACTACCTTTTTAGATCGAAAAGCCTTTAAAAACCTTATAAAAAGCGTAGTAAAACCATATAAAAAGGGTACAAAATAGAGGTATATCAACTCCCCCAGACTTAGATCTTTGCTTGTCCTCAAGCAAATAGAATCCAAATCAGAGAAATTAAGAGGTTTGAAAACGTAGAAACTCCTTATCCTTTTGAGAAACCTGTGGCGGCTTCCTCTCCTGTATTCCACTAAAAACATAACCAATGTTAGACTAGCTTCACATAATGCTCGGCAAGCTTAGCGAACCATACCAAACTCAACTAGTCTCATCCAGCATTCCAGACTTTCCATTGTTAACTCGCATAAATTTAAAACGTGCGGTCTTTATCAAGGGAATATTGATCATTAAGCACTTGTTCTTACCCACTCGAGTCTCTCCAGGATAGTCCTCTTTTTTAAGCTTTTGAGTTCTTTTCCTCTCTCTTTTCTTTTGAAGGATCGATCTTTCCCTACTTTTCTAGGGTATCATTTTATTTTTTCTATCGATCCTTCTTCCCTTTCTTTTCTTTTGGGGAATAACATAGGATAGGCTTTTGCTTTTTCCTTGTTTTTGGTAGGTCTCCATAAGACAAGAAGGTGCAGACGTATGCATTCCTCTTGCTTACACTTTTTCCTTGTGCTTAAAAGCTTTTGATTTTCATTTTTCTGAGAGAGAGGAGAACTGCACTTTGTATTGGACACACCCTTTTGAGATCAAGTGAGGAACGACTCATATGTATGCCAAGTCCCTTGACAACTAGATTGATTAGGGTGGATCAATCTAGAAATATTGCCAAGTCAGTCGGTCGATCCACCATTAGAGGTTCTGTTAGGCTTATGTTTGCAACTGATGTCCGCTCTAGGGTCATATATTGTTAGCACAACACCGGAGAATCATAGAGATAAATCATAATTTCCAACTAAAGTTTTGACTCAATAAAACATGAAATTTTGAAAAGGTTAATAAGAGAAATAGATATGAGATGAAGACAAGACATGAACAAACGCATTAGTACCGACAATCCCCCCAGACTTGACTTGCACCGTCCCGGTGAAAGCAAATCCGATTAAGGGAGGTAAAAGAAAGAGGTAGTAATGCATTTGTGAATGAGAGGAAAGATGTAACCTGATGTGGTATTAAGTCCATGAAGAAATGACCTATTGGTGGTATGTTGCTGTCCTTGTCCGTTGACAAGTTTGGTAAAATATGTGGAAAACGGTCATTTCATACCCAAACTTGGACCATATGTTCGATTCATACCTAACTTATACCCTCCGGCCAATCCATACACAAACTTACCAAAAATTTGAATTTCATACATTATGTTTTGTTTTTTGGCGAAATCATACATTGCCGCCACGTGGATGCCATGTGTCCGCCACGTGGATGCCATGTGTGCGCCACATATTTAAAAAAAAAAAACAGAAAATATAAAATTTAAAAGAAAATCTTATTTTTAATAAGTATTTATATTTTTAATAAAATTAAAAGTAATAATTATATCAATTTATAAAAAAATTATTTTATATAAGTTTTTAACCCGATCAATATAGTTATAATTAATAATATCGTATTTACAGGTAACTCGGTAGGAGACCAGGTCTGGTACACTATAAAAGTAAAATTTCCGGTTTTGAACAAAGTTGAACCCAATATGAAGTTCCACCGAAATTGGAGAGGATTGAGGTGTTGAAGCGTTTATAGGCGATGATAAAACTCTTGTTCATTAGGTTGAAAGTAAAAAAGAAGAAAATAAAAATTTAAAAAATAATAAAGTTTTTTCTTAAATATTTTTAATTTTTTTAATCCACATCAACAAAAAAGAATTGATGTACTGCACATGCGGGATCCTCATTCTCACCCAAACTTTTTTAAACGCTTTAACACCTCAATCCTCTCCAATCCCGGTGGAACTTCATATTGAGTTCAACTTTGTTCAAACCCAAAAATTTTACTTTTATAAAATAAAGTTTTTATAAATTGATCGGGTTAAAGACTTATATAAAATAAAGTTTTTATAAATAGATTTAATTATTACTTTTTAATTTTATTCAAAAATATAAATACTTATTAAAAATAAGATTTTTTTTTAAATTTTCTATTTTCTATTTTTTTTTTAAATATGTGGCGCACACATGGCATCCACGTGGCGGACACATGGCATCCACGTGGCGGTAATATATGATTTCGCCAAAAAACAAAACATAATGTATGAAATTCAAATTTTTGGTAAGTTTGTGTATGGATTGGCCGGAGGGTATAAGTTAGGTATGAATCGAACATATGGTCCAAGTTTGGGTATGAAATGGCCCTTTTCCCTAAAATATGTCCCATGTTGCGTTATAATGAACTCCAGAGCAATGGCTTGTATCCCTGCGTAGATGATCAAGTACCATGCGTCCATGGTAAAGGCTCTTGAAGTCCGCCGAAGGTGAGGCAAAGGTGGGATATGCTGTTGTGCTGGAGCAAACAGATATATGAACGTGGTTGTTCTTTGCCACATTCATTGTTAATGTTTGAAGGGACAATTACTCCTTTCTTCATGTTCCGAGGTTTTTTTCTCAATTTGCATGTTAGATTCTCAAATCTCTGTATCCAAAACTTCAAAAGCAAAACAAAAACCATTAAACAAAAAGTAAAAGAGAAGAGTAAAACTTATAAAAGCTTGATGCGGGATAATGAGGATGAGATGATGGGATGATATGCAAATGAGGTGGGATGGTATGCAATGAGGTGGGATGGAATGAGGGGATGGTGGGTCGGCAAGAGGGGATACGGTCGATCGGGCGAGGCACCGGTCGATCGTCCTGGTCGCCCCGAAGTGTTTTGGTCGACCGGTCGACCGAACCTCTTGGAGTCCCTGCCCGAACGTGTTTGGTCGACCCAAACGGCTTGGCGGCTCCACTTCTATGTTCCTCTTGCACCATTGTGATATCCATTCTATCCTATCCTGCTAAAAGAAAATAAAGAAAACAAAGTAAAACTAAAACTAAACACTGAAATTTAAAGGTGTTACCTTATGGGTTGCCTCCCATACAGCGCTTGTTTAAGGTCTTTAGCTTGACCGTAATGCTCTTTAGGATTTAAGAGAGGGTAGTGATCAATGGAACTTTTTGTCCATCAAGATCTTTCTTCTTGGGATTTATATCGGGAGGATGATTCACAGCGGGATAGACAATCTCACCATGCTTGTCCCGGGGCACTTCAGCCATAGGAAAAAGTGTCATAGTGTTAGCGAACTTTTCCTTGAATCCTTCCAAATTTTCATCATTCAGCTTTTCCTGGAGGAGAATCCTAACTTTTGCAAATCCTTTAGTTTGCTTAACCTTCTTAGTGGTCTCTGTCCCGGTCTTATCCTTGATCGGTCCTTTTGGTGGGTGTTTAGGTAATGGCGTAGTCTTACTTCTTGTTGTCAGGGCAAGTTGCTTGGGCTGGTAAGATGCCGTAGTCTTACTTCTTGCTATCGGGGCAAGTTGCTTGGGCTGGTAGGATGCTGTAGTCTTACTTCTTGCTATCGGGGCAAGTTGCTTGGGCTGGTAAGATGCCGTAGTCTTACTTCTTGCTGCTGGGGCAAGTTGCTTGGGCTGGTAGGCGAGGTCTTTGCTGGGCAAGCTGGACAGGATTTTCTCTTCTTCTGGAGGCTTGGGGATAATCTTATTCTCTTGCACCATATCAACTGATGGGTTCTTCGTTGAACACATGGGGAAAAACATCTCTTTATTCACCTTGTTGAATGAGATCCTCCGGTTGGGAAAATCGAAAATGGCTCCAACGGTTGATAGAAAAGGGGTGCCAAGGATGATGGGTCTATGGCTACTTTTTCTCATTTCCACTATTTGAAAGTCAGTAGGAATAGAACAGTTCCCAAGTCGTACCATCACGTCCGGGATGAAACCGTAAGGCGTTTGCGAGAATGAATCGGCGTAGTTGATAGAGATGGATGAAGGTTGGATGTTGGTAAGGCCTATCTCGTCTGCAATCTTCTTTGACATGATGTTGACATTAGCTCCTGTGTCACAAAGAGAATCGGTGAGATTAACTTCATTAATAGAACATGGAACTACAAACTTTCCAGAGTTATCCGCCTTTGGGATGATCTTGGGGAAAAGGCGTCTTTTCCTTGCGCGGTTGGATTCTTTCTCGGGATAGATTTCTTCAGGCCAGGTCATACAATCATACTTAGGTGGGGAGAGCTTCCACTTGGGGATAGAATCCTCAAACTTCTTTTCTATTGCAACGGAGTTGCAAAAAGATTTCTTGGACTCCATTTCTTGTTTTTTTACTGCTTCTGCGGTTTGAGCGGCTTGCACTTCCAATTTCTTGACATGTGCGGCAATGGCATCATATTTAGCATGGAGATCATTGAAAAAAGTGTCCATCTTCTCATTCATCTCCTTGTTGTTTCTCTTTTGACCTTCCATGATCTGTTGAAACATTCCCTCGAATTTGTTGTTTGGCTGGGCTAAAGGAGGTTGGCTGGTGGGTAAACCATATGGTTCCTTTGGTGGGTATGGTGCTCTTTGGTCATAGTTCGGCCTAGGTTGAAACTGGTTTCCTTGCTGCTGGAAACGATCTCCATAGGGTTGGAAGGGTGGTCTCTACTGCTGGAATCTTGGGGGATAGATTTGGTCTTGTGGGTTCTCCACATTGGTGCTGTGGTAAGAAAGGTTTGGGTTAGACCGGTAGTTGGGATTGTATCCCCTGTTTCCATAGTTACCAATGTAGTTAACTTCTTCCTCAAGATGATCATTGGAGAAATCTCCCATGCATTCCCTTCTAGGATCATCATTGACATCATTTATGCCCTCAATTGCATGTATGTGTCTTTGCTGTCCTTTTAGAACTTGAGCCATCATATTCTTCAGTTCAGCCATCTCAGTAGCATCAGGGGGTGTGTTGGTAGAGCGGTGTGATCTATCATAGTCGGGGCAGTTGTTGCAATCACTTGCTGCAAGGTTCTCAATCAAGACTTTGGCTTCCTCAACAGTCTTTGTCATAAAATTTCCATTGCTTGCAGTATCCAAGGATAGCTTATACTTGTGGTCTATGCCACGATAGAAAATGTTCCAAAGGTTCCCATCCTTGAAACCGTGGTTAGGGCAATCCCTAATGTATTCCTTGAATCGATCCAATGCCTCATAGAATGATTCGGTTGCACCTTGGCGAAATCCAGAGATCTTGTTTCTAACAGAAATCGATCTTTGCTTAGTGTAGAAATGGTTGATGAATGCTGCCTTAGTGTAGTGGTGATCGAATGGGCAGGAAGAGACTTTAACCATCTAAGGGCTTTGTCGCCAAGAGAAAATGAGAAAAGTTTGCACTTTAGGTAGTCGGCTGAAACTCCATTGGCTCGGGTGGTGCTGCAAATCTCTTCAAAGTTATCTATGTGATCAAGCGGGTGCTCAGCTGGTAGGCCATGAAACTGGTTTTGCTTAACCAATGCTATGATTTGAGGCTTGATCTCATAGTCATTCCTCTGAGGTGGAGGTGGGTTGATCGGATTTTGATCCGTAAAGAAGGCATCAGCGGAGTCATAGTCTCCAATGGTTTGGTTGTTAGCTTGAGGTTGTGCATCAACTTCCCCAGCAGGAGGTTGTGGTGCTAAGGGTGGAGGTGGATCTCTCCCTTCAGCTACAGCTCTAGCTACTGCTGCATCATGAGCGGCTTGGGCCATCTCTTGAGCTCTTTGTCGTCTAAGTGTCTTCTCAAGTCGGTCAATTTCAGCAACTGGTTCAACTAGATTGTCCCTATTAGACTGTCTAGTCATGCACCTGAAAAACAAAAGAAGAAAACAAATGAAAAGTAAAATAAACTAGAAAAACCAAAAGCAAAAAGAATGAAAATCCAAGAAAACAATAAAATCCTAGACTAGATCCTAATCGAGATTCAAAGGTACTGCTGCAGTCCCCGGCAACGGCGCCAAAAACTTGATGTGTGGTCAGGTTTTACCGACTTTTTAAAATCCTGCAAGTGCACAGATCGTAGAAGTATGGGTTATCGAACACAAGGACTGGCTAAAATGAATACACTTTAAATCTATGGAGTTCGGATCAAGCTAGAATAAGATAAAGGATGATTGGTTGGTTGTCTAATAACTAAAGACTAAAGCTAAGAAATCGAAGTTGTAAAGCAATGAGGGAAAAGCGTTAGGTCTCTAGGGGCTAATTCGCAGAGAAGCAAGCAATGATCAGTTCGATGATAGATATGAATCAATTTAGGGATGATGGGATGATAGATCCGTCTAGAACACAAAACACGAAAATAAGTCTTTCCACTTTCGTGGCTCCGGCTCCTATGATAACTTATCTAATCGCTAAAATTTTGGTATGTCCTTAGATAGTTAATCAAGCATTAAATCGATCAAGTTCGGATACAGTTCACTAGGCTTAGTAAATCAACTTCCGCAGTCTAAGAAACCTAGATTGTCAAAGAATAGGTCCGGCGAATGATACAGCACTTTCGTGGCTCAATTCAACCTAGGATCGGATTGCTAGATGCGCGGTAAAGCAATCAGCATTAATTAGTGAACAAAACGAGACAAAGACTCTAATGATATCCCTAACAGTTCATCGAAATCATAGATCAAGCAAACAACTCATTGAATTAGTAACCCTAGCAACCTAACAAGTGAATTACTCAGACATGATCAAAGTAACAACACAGAGAGATGGAGAAAGCATGATAATAGATAAAGGTTCAGAAATCTTCTCCAAATTGTAGTGAGGAGGAGAGATCCTCTCCTTGAAATCTCTAGAACAAAAGTAGATCTATAAAACTGAAACACAATGCGGCTCTGTTGTTCTCTTCTTTCTAAAGAGGCTAAAAAGGTGTATTTATAGTGTTAGGTCTTCCAGGGGTCGAGATTAGGTAAATGGGCCGAGTAAATCGTGAAAACGTGCAAAATGGGCTTCGGAAACGAGCCGGGTCGAGCGGGGCGTGTCGTGGTCAAGCGGGGCGGTCGACCGGTCGGTCGGGCTGGTGCTCGGGTCGAGCTGGCGGTCGAACGGTTGCACGGGATGATGGTCGGGCCAGCACGGGATGGCGAAAAGAGGTCGGGTCGGACGGGAGCCTTGGAGGCCCTGTCCGACCGGCTCGGTCGACCGACGTCAATGTGTAGTTAAGGACGGTCGGGTCGGACGGGGGCCTTGGAGGCCCTGTCCGACCGGCTCGGTCGAGCGGCTGGTGTAGACGTCCGGTTTTCGGCTGATTTGACACTCTTCAGTAAAATGATAATATCTTCCATTCTACACGTCCAAATTGCATGATTCCAGTTGCGGTGGAAAGCTAACTCATGTAGGCATCGCGGCGAACTGGTTTTGGTGAGATCCATTGAGTAGAATGTTTTTGGGGCTCTTTCAAAGTTGATGCTGTGTCGTGGAGCGGCGTAAAGTCCAAATCCTGCGGTTTTGCTCCAAAATGCATCTTTCGACCTGTTTAGACTCTTAGTACTATAAATCCACAAAAACTACCTTTTTAGATCGAAAAGCCTTCAAAAACCTTATAAAAAGCGTAGTAAAACCATATAAAAAGGGTACAAAATAGAGGTATATCAGTGGCCCCAATATAAGTGGTTTGAGTTTTGAGTAAAAAGTAATGAATGTCTGGAAACACGCATATAACATAGGATTAGATGTGAGTCTCTAAGAACAGTTGAGGATCTCTTGTGTTTGGCTAGTTAAGGGCCGGTTTTGTCGTCTTTGGTAGATGTGTCCTGTTGGGATTCGAGGTCGAATCCAGTTTAGTGGGGGAGAATTGTAACATCCGTAGACCGAAAAGTTCTTTTTTGGAAGGTGTGTCGAGCGACACCAGGGAGGGTGTCGATCGACACCGATTATGTGGAAATCGTCTCGGTTCGATTTAAGTCATCTGGTTTGAGCCGGTTTAGTCAGAGAAGCCCTAAGTCGCGAGTTAAGAGTGGTGTGGCCGCTTTTCATTCACTTTTTCGAGAAAGTGACAGAGAGAAGAGAGAAGTGGAGTTTCAGAGGAGATTCCTGGAGTTTTTGGGTTGATCTGAGGCTGTTCTTCGTTGTTGTTCGTCGTTCTTCCTTGTTTTTCCCTTTCTCAATCCTTGTCAAAGTGAGTGCGTGACCGTAGGCCCGTGATTTCTAGAGTTTGACTGTTTTATTGAGTTTTGTGATGAGTTCATATTGTTTTCATGTTGATAATCGTGCATTAATCGAATTGTTGTGTTAGTTGTGGAGTTTTTCGTGTTTCCGGGCGGATTCGTCAATCTGGGTGTCAGATCTTCGAATCGGTGTCGGACGACACTATTTGGTGTCGGTCGACAACAGGAGGCTTGTGTCGAGTGACACCTTTCGGATGTCGGTCGACACTAAGCAAGTGTGTCGAGCGACACCGTTCGGGTGTCGAGCGACACCGTTCGGGTGTCGAGCGACACCGTTCGGGTGTCGGTCGACGCCGTTGTCCCAGCGCGAGAGTTGTGCAGGTTTATTGTGGTTATTTGGTTAATCTTTAATGGTGGTCTAAGTTTTGCTGAGTATTGTGGTTATGCTGTTATTGTCTGAGTATTATCTAGTATTTGCGTAATTGGCCTGTAGGCGGAGTGATCCACTCACTAAGTATTTATGATAATACTTACGCATCTCTTTCGTAATGTGATGCAGGTAAAGGCTATTTGTGATCGCGGAATGGGGCTGAGGAGATGATGATAGGATGTTTTATTTATTTGAGTTTGCTGTTCGAATTATTAGCACCTGGTGTTTAGGTTGCTAGACTTATTTATTTATTTTGGTTATGAATATCGTTGAATTGATTAATTATTTATTTTATTATTTATTTGAGAACTTCCGCATTGATAGCTGTTGAGAATTAATACTTCATGAATATTAATTCGAGCTATGTTAATTAAAAAAAAAAAAAGTTTGGTTGTTTCAGTAATATGTAGGTTTCAGCTCAAAATCATTCTACTGGAACGCAGGAGGTAGAATCGCATACCGATTAGCACAGAAGTGACCAACCTTGTTGTAGTCACCCAGTGTGCGCTCGCGCATAGGCTGATTGCCCCCTTGGGCATAGAGTACATGCTGAGGTAGAGGTGATTCGTCAATCACATTCCCATCAGCATCAAGTTTCTACCCTTGCGCATTGCGCATGTTCCCTTCTTCATCATACAGAAGCCCAGCTTCATCGCCAATTAAAACTAGTGGCACGACCATCTCGACTGGCTTCTTCGCTTTTCTGTTGGTGCGTTATAAGTGTGCTAGCTCTTGATTGGTGAGATTGACTAGCTCTTTGTTATTGTTGCTTCTGGTTCGGAGAGTATGCATGCACCTGAAACACGAAAAAGAAGAATTGTAGAGCGCGTGAGTAACAAAACAAAAAGAAAAACTTAGACAAAATTCTAAAATTAAAAATCTGGCGACAGCAAAAACTTGTTAGGTTAAGTTTTACCCTAAACTTGATATGTTAATTTTTACCCTAAAATATCACAGCAAGTGTACAACAAATCAATGTACAGAGTTATCGAATTCCAAACGTCATGTAATTGCACAGCAAATTCCTAGATTCAAATCAAACTAAATGAGAAATAATAAATATAATGCAAATAAACTACAGAAAAACAGCAACTGATTGTTTAAGAAGTTAAATTCAATAAGACAAACGTTAGGCCTTGGGAAACTCTCATATTGAATACTAAATTTCAGAGTTAAAATTATCAGGATATTAATTAAGCACCGTTCTTGAACTTGAAACACAAATATAAAACCAATCAACTTTCGTTGCAGAGATTATCTATGTCTAAATCCTAGAATTCCAAATTTCTTTGCAAATTCAATTAATTCATACAAGCATTAGATTCATGTTCAATTGTTCGCAAAATCTCTAAACCAATTTTCTTTGCAGATAGATATTTTACTCATCCGTGTCTACCAATTAACCTAAGATCAGATTTTAGGTCGCGAAGCTAGAATAAGGTATAAGCACAATCCACATGAAGAGCTCTAATGATTTATCCGAACATTATTGCAATTATGACACAATTTACTTGTATAAACATAATTTATTTATATATAAATTACTTGTAGAAACATAAACATAAAATATTGATTTTTTCATCATAATCAATAATTCTATTTCAAAATGTATACGTATACATTATTTTTCGTACAAATATTTTACTACCATTTTTGGATGGAACTTTATATAATGGATATTATTATCCTTTTAAATAAAAATAAAAACATGTAGTCTAATAAAAATAAGTTTGTTTAAATCCTCAGTTTTATGTTCATCTTTAAACCTATTTTCCAAACTACATCTTACATTACAACTATCTTTTTTTTTTTTTACAAATTAGGTTAATTTTATTCAAACAAAAATATAACATATATAATTTCAGTCTAAATACTACTTTTTCACCATATGTAGCAATGTTACAACGATCTTGTTTTGAATTTATGTATGTAAACTTTAAAAAAAAATTGTTTGATTGAACATTTACAATCCAAAAAATGTGTAACAAATAAATTATATGCTACTATTTAATAAACATAATATTGATGAAGATAAACCATTATACTTCAATATTATAATAAAATAAAATAATTTTTTGTCATCTTTAAATTGGTTTTCATATATTTTTTGTTTTAAATCTATCAAATACTTTCAAATTTTTTAAATAATAGATAAAGAAATTAGATTTCCTAATTTGACTATAAAAAGAAAAATATTCCTAATGTTATATTAGGTTAATATTTTTGTTGTTAATACAAATTTACATAATTTCTTTATCTCTTATATATTATTAATGATATTCAATGCTGATGTGGACTAATCAATTTAAGTTTTTTCAATCATACGTGAACGGTCTCTAATGCATATAGGATCAACTTTTATTAGTAATAGATAGATTAGAGTTAATAATTCTTTGGCGAAATTTCAAAACTACACCTTTTTGTGTCTCAATTTTCAAAAATACATTTCTAAGGTGTTTTTTTCTTTCAAAATACGTTATTTCATTGGGTAAAAGAACTCTAAACCCTAAAATATAAAGCATAAACCCTAAAATAAAACTTTTAACTCTTAAATTTAAACCCTAAACCCCAAAATCTAAACCCTAGTAAAGGATTAGTGAACCCAAACTTATATATTAAAATTAGAAAAAGTGTAGTTTCTAAAATTGTCACACTGGAGGTGTAGTTTTGAAAATTGATACCCCAATAGATGTATTTCTTAAAATTTCTGGCTAACATAATAGATCTTTAAACATGCTGTTTTGTGTTTAATCTTACTGGCTAACATAATAGATCTGTAATGTTCCCCCTTCGTAGTCAACTTCAGTAGAATGGGAATCTTGTTGCTGGCTATCATCCTTATGTTGAAACTTGAAAGCGTACATCGCATAATCCAAATTCCTAATTCCAAAATTGATTTTTGTTTGTCCAAAATAGATACCAAATATAATGTATCAATATATTCTTGTGAAAATCAAAATCCTTTGTGATTTCGCCAAAAACCATATATGTCCATGTCGAGAAATCATCTTCCATGTGATAGATAGACTGCTCTTCTTCAATAAATATTGATGTCCATAACTCACACCATTATCCACGCCACTATCCAAGGCATGTCCTCGTTTTTGTTCAGTTGAAAGGATATGAGAAATACCTTCACGATCACAACATATAGTTTGTGAAGTGGATTTTACCGTCGTATCTACCGAGTCAATTGTGGGCGTCAGATTTGCCACTGAATTTGAAGAGAGCACAGCAGATTCGCCTCCTCCCTCCTTGTTTAGTGGAAGAATAGTCGTAACTTGTTGCTAATGATAGAGGATCCTGTTGGGGTCGGTTTTTATCCCTGGACATTGTCACTTGAACTAGCCAAGTGTGAAGGAGAGCCCAGCCGAAATGCTATAATACCGTTTTATCTTGACTACAAACGGAGCAGAACCACCAGCTAACCGACATCCGCGCATACCGACAGTTGAACTAGAAGACCGATGGTCATTCACAATGCCTGATGGCCCGAACCAGCGTCTGACATAAAGACCCAAGCCGAGGCCCATCAAAGGAAGCCCATAATCAAGGTTGCCCTAGCCGGAGGCGGCGGAAAGAAAAATAGAAGGAAATCTTTGAGAATATTCACAATATCTTTGTCAAGTCGGCTCCTATGTTCTTATAAATAGGGTCGACATTTATTGTTGATGGACGACTTTTTTACCCAGCAAAAGGCACAAGCCGTAACTTCGTAGCTCTTAAGACTGCTATCAATACTACCATCTTTGGCTCACCATCTTCATGTCTTACCATTGAAATTCCGGTTCTTCCCTAAAAACATACAGATCTTTATTGTGTAGGTTTTGGCTCACACAATTTAGCGCTAGAAGGAGAGGGTTACAGGAATTATAACTCACAAAAGACGTGATAGACCAGGCGAGATGACTGTAGACGAAGGTTTGACAGGAAGCATGCCGAAAGGAACGGCAGACATGCAAGACAAAGAAAACGGAACGACGAACCAGACAGAATTAGATAAAATCGCCTCTCTTCAAAAATGGATAGAAGAAGAAGATGCATTAAACATCACCCTAGCACAAAAGCTGGAAACTCTGCGAATAAGGCTCAGAACCAGAGAAGAACGAGGTGCCACACGGAGAGAACGCTTCAATCCGACGAACTTGACCTTCAACTCGCCAGCCGGTGGAATGGAAGTAGACAAAGGAGGCAATCAAGAAAAGACTCCTGAAGGCGGCGAGACGCCCATAACAGATGAAACGGAATCCGATTCGGACTAGCCACCACCACTCTTCCGAAGGAAGAAAAATCCGAAAGACGGAACTAGGGGCGCACCGACAACCGGTTCGATCCCCATCGTCTTGGGAGATCCGCTGCTTGACCAGATCACCGCCGAGTCGTTAGCCACAATGTTGAAACAAATATTGCAGAGAAAGGCCCGACTCCTAACGATCCGCGTACTGACAACAACCGACCCCGGCAAGCGAACCAACCCATTGAGCAGGGAGCCACCAGGTCGTCGGCCTCAGACCCTACAAAAACGCTTGCCGAATCCGTGGCATGGCTTATGCTCGAAAACCAAATATCAGATTCCCCTGGTGCGCCAACCAGAAATCTACAATCCTGTAGCGCCGGTAATTCAGAAGGAAACGATCAAGGCAGGAATACAAATTCTCACAGGAACGAATTAAATGAGATTCGGGCTCGTCTAGAAAGATCGGATAGCGAGGCGAAAATCCTTCGATCGCAGATCTCTGATCGGTACCTGAAATCGCACAGATATGCGAGGATTTGCAACATACACCGTTCTCAGTGCGGATAATCAATATCAAAGTGGTGGATCCGGGGAGACTGAGCGTGCCGAAATACGATGGAACGACCAACCCGAAGGATCACATAAATGCGTTTTGGGTCGCCCTGAGCCGAGCCGTATTTAGTACTTTAGAAGAAAAGGATGTCGGATTTTGCTTACTGTTCGCGGAATACCTAAAGGGCGCAGCGCTGGATTGGTTCTCGAGTCTCAAACCAAAATCGATTAAGAACTTTCAGCAATTGACGGCTCTCTTCCTAAAATAATACTCCATGTTCACAGAAAAATCGGCCTCGGCAATCAACTTGTGGAACATGGCGTAAGGTCAGACAGAATCGTTGCGCAGTTTCATGGATTGCTTCAAAACAACCATGTCCAAAGCTGGAACCGTGGACGATGGTATCGCTATCGACTCGCTCAAAAAGGGACTGTGGTACCAGTCCGATTTCTGGAAGGAGCTGGCGCTGAATAAACCCAAGACGATCACCGACGCCATCCACCGCAATGCAGATTTTGCCATAGAGGAAGAAGACATGAAGCTGCTTGCCGAAAAATATGCGCCGAAAACGATAGCCAAACCACCCCCGGCGGTTCAGCAAAAGACGAACCAGAGGCGAAATAACCCTCAGAGCGGTTACATTCACCACGGAGGACCTAACTTCACCGGAGCACACAACTACCAGGTGAATATGAACCAACAAGTCAACGCTGTGAACCAAGCGGGCGCAGGACAAGGAAGAGTACCGTGGAACAACACTTGGACGAGAAACCCGAGCTCGACTAGCTACGACGACAAAGCCTACTGCGAACACTACCAAGGCTACGGCTATTGAACGGCGAAGTGCCGCAGTCTAGGGGCCTTACTCGCGAAGAAACTGTTAAACGGAGAATTGACCGGGGACGTGAGGGTCGAAGATCTATAACGTCCCAAGGTAAAGGATCGAGCAGAACAACCAAACCAACCCGGAGAGCAACCGAAGCGCGAAAGATGAGACGATTCGGAAGACCAACCGACCTCGCGCAAAAGGATCAACCTCATAATGGGTAAAATCGCAGTATTGCCCCAATACGTATCAAGGATCGCGTTTCAACGACGAGCCGACGCAGCGGTTAGCTGGTACGAGCCGTCCAAGTTTCCAAACGACGTAATCATCTTCGAGGAAAATGAAACCGTAGGAATCGACACGCCACATAATGATCCGCTCGTAATCATGCTAGCCGTCAGTAATTGCGAAGTGGCTCGGGTCCTCATTCACACAGAAAGCAAAATTGACATAATATACAAGAACACGCTACAAAGGATGGGGATCGACCTGAACGACGTAAAATAGACCTCAAAGCCATTGGCAGGGTTCGGAGGAGAAACGACGATGTCCATGGGAGTCATCACACTTCCCATCGAGGCGGGAGGAGTAACCAAGATGGTGAATTTTGCCATCACGAATAACCCGCCGATCTATAACATCATCATGGGAACCCCCTGGATAAATTCGATGCAAGCCGTTCCATCCACTTACCACCCGTGCATCAAGTTTCCCTCCCCGTCTGGAGTCAAGACGATTTTGGGTTCCCATAAAGAGTCGAGGATCTGCTTCATGATGGAGCACAAGCTCAGGAATGCACTAGCCGAACTACCCGCTGAGAGGGACATAAAAAGGTTAAAACAGGTCGCGAATCAGCAAATGACATGGCCAACCTTTTATAGCAATTACAGATTACCGATGACAACAGGGAGCTGAGCTGTGTTGCTATAATCTCCGTGTGCATCAATGAGAAATATTCAGAGAGATGTGTGGAAATAGGTGCGAACCTGGACGAGCCGATAAAGGGAGAGCTGATATGTTTTCTGAAACTCAACATCGACACTTTCGCTTAGACGGAAAAAGACATACCTGGGATAAGCATTGACATCACTTGTCAGGATCTGAATGTAGACCCGACATTCAAACCAGTAAGGCAAAAGCGAAGAAAGTTGGGACAAGAACGACTGCGAGCCGTTAACGAAAAAGTGGAACGTCGGTTGAAGGTTGGTTCCATATCTGAAGCAAAATATCATGACTGGCTCTCCAATCCGGTCGTGGTCAAAAAGAAGAATGGAAAATGGCGGGTGTGTGTAGACTTCACTGACTTGAATAAAGCATGCCCTAAGGACAGTTTCCCGCTCCCACATATTGATCACCTCGTACAAGACACGGCGGGCAACGAACTGCTCACTTTCATGGATGCGTTCTCTGGCTATAACCAAATCCAAATGCATCCTGACGACAGAGAAAAGACGGCTTTCCAAACAGATCGCGGCATCTACTGTTATAACGTCATGCCGTTCGGACTTATGAATGCAGGAGCGACCTACCAACAGCTCATTAATAAGATGTTCGCTAAACAGCTCGGAAAGACAATGGAAGTGTACATCGACAAGAAGGAGGAGCACGTAGCACATCTCTGCGGCTGCTTCGAACAACTCAATTCACATAACATGAAGCTTAATCCAACTAAGTGCCGGTTTGCCGTAACGTCCAGTGAATTCCTCGGCTACCTAGTAACTTGCCGAGGCATCGAAGCAAATCCCAAGCAGATTCAAGCCCTGATCAAAATGCCCTCACCAGAGACCAAGCGCGAGATACAGCAGTTAACATGATGCTTCGCAGCACTCAATCGTTTCATCTCGTGATCCACAGACAAGTGCCTACCTTTCTACGACACATTGAAAAGAAGTGTGAGGACGCATTCCGCCAGCTGAAGGCATACTTAGCAAGCTCTTCGGTTTTGGCAAAACCGGAGAAAGGAGCACTTCAGTGACAGCGGTTAGTGGAGTTCTGATCCAAAAGGAGCGCGAAATCCAAAAACCGGTTTTCTACATTAGTCAAACTCTAACGGACACTGAAAAGAGATATCCACAGACGGAAAAGCTCGCTCTAGCCGTCGTAACGTCGGCTTAGAAACTACGCCCGTATTTCCAATCGCACACAATCGTTGTCTTAACAGCGTTACCATTACGAGCCATCTTGCACAGTCTGAGCCAATCCGGAAGACTAGCCAAATGGGCGATCGAACTCAGCCAATACGACATCGAGTATCGGAACAGAACGTGTGCTAAATCACAAGTACTGGCAGATTTCCTAATTGAGCTACCCATTGGAACCACTGACGAACCGGCACAAAAACTCACGTGGATGTTACACGTAGATGGCTCGTCATCGAAACAAAGCGTCGGGGTCGGAATCCGTCTGACTTCTCCGACAGGAGAAATCTTGGAGCAATCCCTCCGCCTCAATTTCGGCGCGTCTTATAACGAAGCAGAATTTGAGGCCTTGATAGCTGGCCTAAAACTAGAGCTTGGGATAGGTATCCACGAAATTCACACTTATTGCGATTCTCAGCTCGTCGCAAACCAGTTCAGCGGAGAATACGCTACCAAGGATGTAAGGATGGAGGCGTACCTTCATGTTGTAAAAACCATGGCCGAACGATCCTATAAGTTCGCTTTGGAAAGAATTCCACGCGGCTAGAACACGCAAGGCGATGCCTTGGCGTCGTTAGCTTCAACTTCGAATCCAGATTTGAAAAGAGTAATCCCATTGGAATTCATCGAACGTCCCATCATCGACATGGGCGAACATGTCGTATTAATGACCTCGATCGAAGATGAATCCGAGCTAGTCGGCGCGGCAGATGAAAATATAACTTCTGAAATGGATATAAAGGACAAGACAGAATACGGTTTCGACAAGGAATGGCTGGGCCCGATGCAAGTTTATATCGCCGATGGAGAAATGCCAGCAGACAAGGGGGCGGCTCGCAAGCTTAAAGCTAAGGCCGCGCGTTATATTATGATAAGAGATGGCGTGTTCATATGGTGACTCTCAGGCCCTTTACTCTCATGTGTAGAAGTTAACAAAGCAAGAAAAATCATGGAGGGAATGCATAGTGTCTCGTGCGGAAACCAGTTGGGCGGACAAGCCTTAGCCATCAAAATCAAGCGGCACAGCTGTCAGTTTCACGCGCCGACAATACATCAACCGCGGAGCTGCTCTCCTCTATCTCCGCTCCATACCCATTCATGCGATGGTCAATGGATATCATCGGTCCGCTATTCAAATCGAAGTTGAAGAGATTTCTGCTAGTGCTCACCGATTATTTATCCAAATGAGTCGAAGCGGAATCCTACGCAAGCATGAAAGATTACCAAGTGAAACAATTCATCTGGAAGAATATAATATGCTGGCACGGCATCCCATACGAAATCATCACTGACAACGGTTCGCAGTTCATATCGGTTCGATTCAAAAAATTCTGCAAGAAATGGATGATATCCACTCCGCGCTATCCACTCCGCGCTATCCACAAGGGAACGATTAAACCAAAGCAACTAATAAGACAATTCTAGATGGTCTCATAAAACGGCTCGACACCAAAAAGGGCTGTTGGATGGATGAGCTAGAAGGAGTACTTTGGTCACACCAGACCACTCCAAGACGAGCCACAAGGAAACACCGTTCGCGCTTTTTTACGGGACGGAGTGCGTGATCCTACCAGAGATCCTTATTACCAAAATAGGAAGGCTACAATCATCTAAATACGTTAACCACAACGCCTTGTTTTTTCGAGGCAACATTTAAGAAGCAATCAGAAACAAATTCATTAAGTGGATAAAGCCATCCAGGCATCTTGTTTAAAATAAAAAAACTTCACAAAGCAGAAAAAGATAAAAGAGTTCAGAGAGGAGCTTTCAAATTCGACGCCGGAACATTCCCGATGGTCTTCTCGGTGAGGTCTTCGAGATTTTTGGCTGGCTTGTCAACTCAACCGGCGTCGGTTCAAGAACCTTTGCAGAAGACAACTCCGTGGAAAGATCACAAAATCGCAGCGGAAGTCTCAGCGGGAGGCGCACGGAAAATGGGAGAACCGATATTTAAACCGTGCTGCTTCTCCACGCCGATCTGAGCCAGTTCGGCATTCCCGATTGTCTCAGCTCGGAAAGAGATCTTGATCGGATCCGGAGACACCGGGAAAACAACGAGCTGATTGATCACCTCAGCCAACAATGCACTAGCCTCCTTACCGGCATCTTTGTCCTTGGAGACATGATCCCGGAGTTCAGCCAGCTCGACATCAAGATCCGGCGGCGCGGAACTTTGGATATCTTCAATCATCTCGATGTTCCCCTTCGCTTGAGCAAGTTGGGTGGCACAAATCTGAACCCCTTTGAATTTCTCCAAATCGTCTCTAACCTTCCGAAAGAGTTGGTCATACTTCGCGGTCAGCTCGCATCTCGCCCTCTTGACATTAGCCTCAAGAAGAGCGTCCCGGGCGGATAGCTGTTTTTTCAGCGAAGCAACCTGCGTCTCAAGAGATTTACATCTCTCGAAAAATCTAAGTGATGCCTCGGCGGATCAGCAAGCTTTCTCTTTATGCACCGAGGCCTCACCCTCGAATTTCGTGGCAAGTTCCTTAGCCTAAACCAGTTCGATAGCATACCATTCCTGAGAAACCTTAAGCAGCCTTTTCAGATTGGCGGCCCTATTCATCGAGGTCTTGAGCGCAATTTTGTCTTTACGAGCCCTAGCCTCGCAACGAGCCACCATGCGGTTGAAAGACTCCTCAAACTGCAATGAAAAGAAAATCAAACATAAAGACGAGTAAAAACTTGAATTAAGACGTGTAGTATTAAAATTCTTACCCCAAGAAGCTGGAAAGCCTCGTCTCCTTAAGCTTCATCCTCCAAAAGTGTGTCAGGAGGAGGAAGACGAACCGCGGGGGTGCTCCCTGATATAACCATATTTTACATGTTTTCCCTTAGTATTTTATTATGTTTTTAAGTATTTTTCAATAAGGTTTTATGCCTTTAGAGGTAGTTTTCTTGTATTTGTGGGATTTGGAGTATTTGTAGGTTAAAACATCAAAAAGGATACAAAAAGGAGCAAAATAGCCTCAAACCATGATCCATGCAAGTATACAAGTCAAGAGCATCAATAAAAATCCAAGTGTCCGATTTCCGCGATCGGACAGAACCTGAGAACCAGAAATATGGACGCGGTAAAAGGTCTTACCGACGTCCAAAAATTATGATATTGATCTTGATGGATATCTAATTGAGTCAGGCATCACGGAAAAGTGGAATTAAGTCATTTCGAGTTCACATCAGGAAGAGACATTGTTTGTACCAAGACATGTATGTCTGGCGAGGAAACGAAGCCCACGGAAGATTTGGTGTATCCCACAGCCCGGAATTCCGCGGCTTAGGCCTTGGCTCATCTTAACATAGGCCTGGTGTATTCTTGGTTGTTTCATTTCTGTGATCTCGGCACATACACGACGCAAAAGATCAAGCCCGGCTCACCGGAAAGTTTCCTTATCCGGCACTTCAGTACCCTTAGAGACTCCAACCTATTTATACCTGTTTTTAGCCTCTGCAAAAAGGTGTGCTTGTGCAAGGAGGAGAGTAGCCATCAAGGAGAGAAGCTCTAGGAAGTGCGCCGTCTAGAAGGAAGAGGAAGGAGGCGCCGCTCAAGTCTTGCACTTGCACAAAAACCTTATTCTTTACATTTTTTCTCTTTTCCTTTTCATTCTTTGTACTTGGATCCGAGAGTTATCAAGGGAGATCGACTTTGTTCATCAATAGAGAAGCTTTCTTTATCCCTTATCTCCTTATAATACTTGCATAATGTTTTCAATCATGGTTTGCTTGCTTGTATGCAGCATTTCCGAGTAGATCCCTCGTTAGGGAGAGGAGATCGATGGTTTCATGACATGATTTTGACCAACAAGAAAAGTCTGTGTGAGTTCGGTTTCCCTCTCTCTCCCCTTCAATATTAAGAAAAGGCATCAAGGTCCAAGTAACCGGGGATTAGGTGGCTACCATCATCAATACTCGCGTCTATGGAAGGCCTATGGATTCTAAGTAACCGGGGACTAGGTGGCTACAACCATCAGTACTCGCGTCTATGGAAGATCCATCCAAACAAAAACCTCCAAAAACCACTAGGGAGAAGAAGTTGATAAAAAATATATATATATATATACATTGCTACCCTAAAACAGGGAGAAATCAACTTGAAGAAGTGAGAAGAGAGAGATGAGAAACAAGAAGCAAGACATGTGTGTAATCAAAAGAGGATGGGTAAGAGACTATGAGCCATTTGATCGATACTCCCTAGTTGAGACCACACCTTTAGAAACTAAAGGAGCGAAAGGTGGCGAATTTGGATGGTCCAAAGAGGAGTGGATTTCTTTGTGATGATTGCAAAACTCGCGGTACGTACTCTTGTTCTTAATCTAATATGCCATTGCTGTTTTATGTGGTTTACTAAGATAAAGGTCAATGTGGATTTCCAAAAGATTTGAGAGTTCTTATGTTTTTAAACCTTTCTTTCGTGCTTAATTTGCTTGACGACAAGCAAAAGGCTAAGTCTGGGAAAGTTGATATAACCATATTTTATATGTTTTCCCTTAGTATTTTATTATTTTTTAAAGTATTTTCAATAAGGTTTTATGCCTTTAGAGGTAGTTTTCTTGTATTTGTGGGATTTTGAGTCTTTGTAGGTTAAAACATCAAAAGCATACAAAAATGAGCACAAGAGCCTCAAAGCATGATCCATGCAAGTTTCCAAGTCAAGAGCATCAATAAAACTCCAAGTGTCCGATTTCCGCGATCGGACAGAACCGGAGCATCAGAAAGATGGCCACGGTAGAAGGTCTTCCCGACGTCCAAAAATGATGATATTGATCTTTCCGGATAGATAGTTGAGTCAGGCATCACGGCAAAGTAGAATAAAGTCATTTTGAGTTCACATCAGGAAGAGACCCTTTTTTTCTACCAAGACATGTCCGTCTGGCGAGGAAACAAAGTCCACGGAAGATTTGGTGTATCCCACGGCCTGGAATTCCGCGACTTAGGCCTTGGCTTATCTTAACATAGGTCTGGCCTGTTCTTGGTGGTTTCCCTTCTGTGATCTCGGCCCATACACGTCGAAAAACATTAAGCCCGGCTCACCGGAAAGTTTCCTTATCCGACACTTCAATACCCTAGGAGACTCCAACCTATTCATACCTGTTTTTAGCCTCTGCGAAAAGGTGTGCTTGTGCAAGGAGGAGAGTAGCCGTCAAGGAGAGAAGCCCTAGGAGGTGCGCCGTCCAGAAGGAAGAAGAAGGAGGCACCGTTCAAGTCTTGCACTTGCACAAAAACCTTATTCTTTACATTTTTGCTCTTTTCCTTTTCATTCTTTGTACTTGGATCCGAGAGTTATCAAGGGAGATCAACTTTTTTCATTAATAGAGAAGCTTTCTTTATCCCTTATCTCTTTATAATACTTTCATAATGTTTTCAATCATGCTTTGCTTGCGTGTTTGCATCATGTCCTAGTAGATACCTCGTTAGGCCGCGGAGATCGATGGTTTCATGACATGATTTTGACAATATGATTGCTTAAATATGGGATTTTATCTAATGGTTCTTCATCTTTACCTATTCTTAATGTTGTGTTGCTAGGAAAGCGTGCCTAGTGATCTGATCTATGGTTGATACACTCTCCAAAAGCTTGTTGTATTACCGGATCTAATATTTGATGAGCTAGTGTCTTAAGGAACCAAAAGTTGACTTAAGGGACTTAGTGAACAATCATAACTTGAACATCTTTTATGCATGTTTTCAACTTGTAATAACCATCGAAAGTTGAGTCTATTAGGTTGATTAAATATAGTGGTTGGAGCCACGAAAGTGGAAAGACTATACATCCGTATTATGAGTTCAAGGCGGTTTCCAATGATATCCCAAGCAATATTACGTCATTTCATTGAATGTTTCCAAATATAATCCTTTGCCTAGCTCTTTCCTTTCATTGTTTACATCTCCTACTTTAGTTGCTTTGTTTTATTACACAACCTCATCAAACTAATATTCTTGTTCTAGCTTGTTTTCAATCTTTATAGGTTTGAAGGGAAGTCACATCTCCTTGTGTTCGACCCCTACTATACTACTGCTATGCACTTGCAGCTCTACATTGGTTGGGTTATAAATTTATAACTTGATGCCTAAACCCACCGCTCATCAAGTTTTTGGCACCGTTGCTGGGGAGCTGTCGCATTTTCCTTCAAACTTTTTGATTGATTTCTAGTCTAGTTCTTTGTTTCTTGCAATTTACATTCTTGTTTTTCATAAAATCTTTGAAAACCATAAAAAATTTACTAAACTCTTTTTCTTGTTGTCTCTTAGTTTCATGACAAGAAGGTCCAACTCAAACAACACAATTGGAGAGGACCTAGACATTGACCAGCTTGAAGGAACACTTACGCGACAAAGAAGAGAAAGGATGAATCAAGCTGGAGAAGCCGCGGCACAAGGTGTTGAGAAGCAAACTCCCCGGAGCAACAAGCACAAGACCCCTATGTCCCACAAGGAGCTGGAGCTGATCATCCGGCACAACGAGGAGCCATACCTCCACCAAACAATCATCAACCTCCCAGTGTAGCCGATCAGCCGCAACAACACAATCAACACTTACCAGGTGTTTCCAAACATGGGACAACCAAACCAACATCATGATGACCACCAAGGGATGCCTCAAGATCAACAACATGTGCCTCAAAGGAGAGCACAATTCGCTCAGCATCCAAGGCACCAGACCATTGGAGACTTTGATTCTTCCGATGCATTCTTCTTGGAGCGGAATCCTATCCGACCACCTCAGCTTCCAAGGAACGACTTTGAGATCAACCCTCAAATCATAGCCTTGGTGAAACAAAACCAATTCCATGGGTTTCCACCGAGCACCCTCTTGATAATGTCGACACCTTTGAGGAGATATGTAGTACAACTCGGATCAATAGAGTTTCACTGGACTACTTCAAGTGCAAGTTGTTTACCTTCTCCCTAAGTAACAAGGCACTTAGATGGGTAAAGTCTCTGCCACCTCAATCCATTATAACATGGAATGAGTACAAAGGCGCTTCCTTAAACCAATTCTACACCAAGCAAAGATCTAACTCAATAAGGAGCAAGATATCCGGGTTTAAGGAAGCACCAATGGAGTCTTTCTATGAAGCTTTGGAGCGATTCAAGGAGTATACTAGGGACTGCCCTAACCATGGTTCTCAGAAGGTAATCTATGGAACATCTTTTACAATGGGATTGATCATAAGTACAAGCTTTCACTTGATACCGCAAGCAATGGGAACTTCATGACAAAGTCGGTGCCGGAAGCTAAGCTATTGATCGAAAACCTTGCTTTAAGTGATGCTAGTGCCTGCCCTGAGTACAATGATGTGCTGGGTTTTGTAGCTTCAAATTGATAATATTTTTAACCCAACTAAGTAGAGCTGCAAGTGCACAGCCGTAGTAAGTCGGGGTCGAACACAAGGAGGAGTGACTTCACTTCAAACCTATGTAGATTGACAAGTAGCTAGAACATAAAATATGATGTTGTGCTGAACCTAAAATCAAAAGAAAACAAAGGTAAGTAAGTAATGAGAGGTAAATAATGAAAGAAAAGTGTTACATTCAAAGAAATGACATAACATTGCTTGGGCTATCTTTATAAACCGCCTTGAACTCACAACACTAATGTATAGTCTTTCCACTTTCGTGGCTCCAACCATTATGTTTAATCAACCTAATAGACTCAACTTTCGATGGTTATTACAAGTTTTAAACATGCGTTAATATATGTTCAAGTTGTGATTGTTCACTAAGTCTCTTAAGTCGACTTTTGGAAGCTTAAGACACTTAGCTCATCAAATACTAGATCCGGCAATACAACAAGATTTTGGACAGTGTATCAACCTTAGATCAAATCATTAGACGTGCTTTCCTAACAATAAGCATTAAGAGTGGGTAAAGATGAAGGACCACTAGATAAAATTCCATATTATGCAATCATATTAATCAAATCATGTCATGAGTCCATCGATCTCCCTCGGCCTAACAAGGGGATCTACTCGGACATAGTGCAATCAAACAAGCAAGCAATGATTGAAAGCATGATGATACTGGTGAGTAAAAGAGATAAGGGATGAGAAATCTTCTCTATTGTGAATAACAAAGTTGAATTTCTCCCTTGAACCTCTCGGATCCAAATACAAAACAAAAGGAAAAGATGAAAAGAACAAAGTGTATAAGGTTTTATGTGTGCAAGTGCAAAGGCTTGAGCAATGCCTCCTTCTTCTTCCTTCTGGACGGCGCACAACCTAGGGCTTCTCTCCTTGACAGCTGATATCCTCTTTGCACGAGACACATCCTCTGAAAGAGGCTTAAAACATGTATATATAGGTTGGGAGTCGCTAGGTCTTTGAAGTGCCGAAAAAGGAAACTTTCCGATGAGCCGAACTTAATCTTTTTTGACGTGTATGGGCCGAGATCAGGCCAAGTAATCCACTAAAAGCAAGCTAGGCCTGTGTTAAGTTTATCCAAGGCTGTGGGTTACACTAAATCTTCATGGGCTTCATCTCCTCGCCAGACGGACATGTCTCAGGAGACAAAAAAAGTCTAGACCGCATGTCTCCTCCAAATGGCTCCATTCAACTTTTCCGTGATGCCTAACTCAAATATCTATCCATCAGTATCAAGATCATGATTTTTGGACGTCGGGAAGACTTTCTACCGCGGCGATCTTTCGGATGCTCCGGTTCTATCCGATTGCAGAAATCGGACACTTGGAGTTTTATTGATGTTCTTGACTTGTAAACTCGCATGGATCACGGTTTGAGGCTCTTTTGCTCTTTTTGTATCATTTTTGATGATTTAACCTACAAAGACTCCAAATCCAACGAATACAAGAAAACTACCTCTAATGGCATAAAACCTTATTGAAAATACTTAAAAACATAAATAAATACTAAGTAAAAACATGTAAAATATGGTTATATCATACAATAGGAATGTGAGAACCACAAGCTCATCATCGGAATCAGCTCAAATCTCGGAGCTAAAGAACATGGTCTCACTACTACTTAAGAGCCGACAAGGAGTTCATGCTATTGAAGATGCCTTGGCCACTAATGAAGACCCTATCATGGAGTTTATGGGAGATGGAGCAGAAGAGAATCAAGAGGAGGTCAACTACATTGGTGGCAACTTCGGCAATAGAGGATTCAACCAGCCATTTCGCGCCCATCCAAATCTATCATACTGAAGCACTAATGTGGAGAATCCTAATGATCAAGTATATCCCGGCCAAAACGCATATCAAGGAGGTCACTACCAGCCTAAGAAACTACCCTATCACAAGGGAATCTATCAAGTGAAGCAGCCATTCACTTTCCCTCAATGAGTTGCACCGGTTCAACAAGAAGAAAAGGTGGATGTTCCTTTAAAGAAGTACATGGAGGAGCAATGACGAATCACCAAGAACCTACATGAGAAGATAGATCACATGTTTGGTGACCTTAGCAGCAAGTTTTTGTCTCTCTCCACTCATGTCCAGAAGCTAGAGGTTCAAATTGTCCAAACCGCGGAAGCCGCGAAAAAGCAACATGAGGTAAACCCTCTAAAGTTTTGTAGTGTTGTCTTATCTCAGGAGAACCAGCTAGCCCTTATCCCTACACCATCTCAAGAAGAATAAAAAGAAGATGAGCCCAAGAAGAGCTAAAAACCGGAGATGTATACATGGGAATCAAGAAGAGCTTACAAGAAAAGGCTTGAGAACAAGCCATTGCTGAATCTAGAAGATCCGGGGAAGTTTGTGATCCCTCTTTTTATCAGTGGATACCAACTCAATTATTGCCTATGTGATACTGGAGCTAATGTGAATCTCATGTCCCATGCACTAACAAAGGATTTGGGATTCAAAATTTTTAAAGATCCGAAGATGAGAGTCGAGTTCGCGGATCTATCAAGCATGGAGCCTTATGGAGTTATAGAAGATGTAATGCTGGAGATAGGGGAGCGACTTGTCCCTACTGACTTTTAAATCATGGTATGGGAAGGATCAAAGAGGAACCAGCTAATACTTGTAACCCTATTCCTAGCCACAGCCGGTGCGGTCATAGACTACATGAAGAACCGTATATCACTTGGCCATGTCCGACAAGATGTCTTCTTTCAAAGCATCAACTTCAAAACAGCACCAAGCGCAATCAAGCTACCACCAGAGAAAGCCAGTCTCATGCCCAGGAAAGGAGCCATGCTTCCTAAAGACCCTAAGAAGAGTGAGCCCTATCCAAAACCGAAGGAGGTCATGAAACCATTGAAGCTGAAACATGAAGATGTCTTCAAAGACATCAGCTCGGTTTTGTCACCTACCCTGGACGAACATGAAGCGAAAGAGGAGCTTGATGATGTGCCTAAATCCTTTGCCCACATAAGAGTCCTTGTCCCAAAGGATCCGGATTCCAAAGAAGCTCATACCGCAAAGGAGAAACTCGGGAAGACCTTAAAACTTTTCGCGAGTGCATTTGTCTTCAAGGGTGGCATATGAGATGATCTAGGAGAGCCCGCCAAACCACCACATGATCCCCCTAAACGAGAGAATGGAGAGACTAAAGGGTTCCCAAACCCTTTAGTTGAGCTCATCCGAACCTAAAAAGAAAAAGGAGTCAAGCTAAATGACTTAAAACAAAGCGCTTTGTGGGAGACAACCCACGCGGTTTTTAATTTCATGTTGCAATTTCCATATCATTATTACATTCATAACTACTTAGTTTTATTTTTCAGGAATTTTTTAAATTGCATAAAAATACAAAAAAAAATGTTTTTAGGATGAAGACCCAAAAGGAGACCAAACAAAGAAAGTGTCCCACCCTATGTTCCCACCCTTGTACAATGGTGAATTCTCCACTCAAGGTAAGTAACTCTGTCTATTTTATTCATTCATAACCGTTTTTGATCTTCACTTAATAAAAATTTGAACCATTGACCTTACTTGATTACATTTCATGGTTTAAATCAATACACTTTTGATGGTTAATGAATGGAATATACCTTGACTTGTCAAAATGATTTATGCATTGATTTCACTGACTATAAACTATTCTAGAACTTTGAGATCTCTATCCAAGACCCAACATGTTTTTGTGGTTTATATTTTATAATCTTAGATTGAGAACTACAAGTCGGCTACTTGGGATCTCAATCTAAGAATACATCTAACAGTGATTTCAAGTGTTTTGCAAGGATTTAACTATTTTACATGTAGGATATCACGGAGAGTTGCTATAGTAGACCCAAACCACAAAGTTTATGGCGGTTTAAAGGCGTAATCAATGGAAATCCACACCAAATCACAAGCAACAAGGAGAACAACACTTGGGAATGATAAAGGAGGAGAAAAGAATCAATACGGTCGAAGAAAATCTCAAACCGATCGAGTGGAATTGGAGATATCCCATCCGGTGTCATTTTCTCGGCTATAACGGGTGCAAAGGAGGACCTTCATCGGCTACACAAACCATGTGACCGAAGTCCAGCAAACTTCACAGGCGGCCAGACAATACCATATTGGTCAGCAAATCCAAAAAAATAGAAAAGTGAATTGTTCACGGTTCAGGAGATATCCGAAAGAGCCCAATCTGGTTGATAGCGGTGCACCACAATGGCCGACAAACCAAAATCACGGCATAGGCACAACCACCGACTGGAAATGAATTCTTGGAGCTTAAATATCACTATTACAAAAGAAAATCAGAAGACGAACGAGCCATACTTCAACTGGTCCAAGGAACACCTTCTCGAAGCCATTTGGACCACCTTATGAAGCATATCTCAAACCGCTCGTTCGAATGGAGTCAAACTACACCAGTGGTCATAAAATATGAAGTTGGTCCATGAAATTTCAATATGGGTCGAGAAATTATTCACGGTTTGGATGTGGTTCATGGCACTCCTCTCGGGTCGACAAAATGGACCATATTCGACCAAAATGCTAACCGGAGAGAATCAGGCCTTGAAATTCAAAACTAACCGACCAATCATGCCTAAGGAAGTGCCTCATACACTTGTCTGGCCCTTTTCTTCATAACAATTGGTCATCATGTGGTAACATCATCCTAAACTCTATCTTTTCCATTGTATTTCATATTTTACCTCTCTTAATCTGATTTTTCTTTCACCCGGACGGTGCAAGTGAAGTCTAGGGGGATTATTACTAATATGTTTATTCATTTTGGCATTTTATTTTTCATTACTTTCATTTTATTGAGTCATTTTTATTGAGTCAAAAGTTTTGTCGAGACTTACGACCTTATCTCGGATCTAACCATTATTGTGCGTATGTTTAAGTGACCATTGAGCAGTTCTTTGCAGTATACTTCACCATATGTGCACCGTGAGTGGATCAATCTACCAAAAATACCCACATATCTTAGGGCATAAGAAGGATCCATCTTTGACTCCGCACCAAATGAACTTAATCTTCTCAGCTAGGGGCTTGGCATACAAAGGGCATGACTCCTCATCCTCACCAACAAGAAAAGTCTGTGTGAGTTCGGTTTCCCTTTCTCTCCCCTTCAATATTAAGAAAAGGCATCAAGGTCCAAGTAACCGGGGATTAGGTGGCTACCATCATCAATACTCGCGTCTATGGAAGGCCTATGGATTCTAAGTAACCGGGGACTAGGTGGCTACAACCATCAGTACTCGCGTCTATGGAAGATCCATCCAAACAAAAACCTCCAAAAACCACTAGGGAGAAGAAGTTGATAAAAAATATATATATATACATTGCTACCCTAAAACAGGGAGAAATCAACTTGAAGAAGTGAGAAGAGAGAGATGAGAAACAAGAAGCAAGACATGTGTGTAATCAAAAGAGGATGGGTAAGAGACTATGAGCCATTTGATCGATACTCCCTAGTTGAGACCACACCTTTAGAAACTAAAGGAGCGAAAGGTGGCGAATTTGGATGGTCCAAAGAGGAGTGGATTTCTTTGTGATGATTGCAAAACTCGCGGTACATACTCTTGTTCTTAATCTAATATGCCATTGCTGTTTTATGTGGTTTACTAAGATAAAGGTCAATGTGGATTTCCAAAAGATTTGAGAGTTCTTATGTTTTTAAACCTTTCTTTCGTGCTTAATTTGCTTGACGACAAGCAAAAGGCTAAGTCTGGGAAAGTTGATATAACCATATTTTATATGTTTTCCCTTAGTATTTTATTATTTTTTAAAGTATTTTCAATAAGGTTTTATGCCTTTAGAGGTAGTTTTCTTGTATTTGTGGGATTTTGAGTCTTTGTAGGTTAAAACATCAAAAGCATACAAAAATGAGCACAAGAGCCTCAAAGCATGATCCATGCAAGTTTCCAAGTCAAGAGCATCAATAAAACTCCAAGTGTCCGATTTCCGCGATCGGACAGAACCGGAGCATCAGAAAGATGGCCACGGTAGAAGGTCTTCCCGACGTCCAAAAATGATGATATTGATCTTTCCGGATAGATAGTTGAGTCAGGCATCACGGCAAAGTAGAATAAACTCATTTTGAGTTCACATCAGGAAGAGACCCTTTTTTTCTACCAAGACATGTCCGTCTGGCGAGGAAACAAAGTCCACGGAAGATTTGGTGTATCCCACGGCCTGGAATTCCGCGACTTAGGCCTTGGCTTATCTTAACATAGGTCTGGCCTGTTCTTGGTGGTTTCCCTTCTGTGATCTCGGCCCATACACGTCGAAAAACATTAAGCCCGGCTCACCGGAAAGTTTCCTTATCCGACACTTCAATACCCTAGGAGACTCCAACCTATTCATACCTGTTTTTAGCCTCTGCGAAAAGGTGTGCTTGTGCAAGGAGGAGAGTAGCCGTCAAGGAGAGAAGCCCTAGGAGGTGCGCCGTCCAGAAGGAAGAAGAAGGAGGCACCGCTCAAGTCTTGCACTTGCACAAAAACCTTATTCTTTACATTTTTTCTCTTTTCCTTTTCATTCTTTGTACTTGGATCCGAGAGTTATCAAGGGAGATTGACTTTGTTCATCAATAGAGAAGCTTTCTTTATCCCTTATCTCCTTATAATACTTGCATAATGTTTTCAATCATGGTTTGCTTGCTTGTATGCATCATTTCCGAGGAGATCCCTCGTTAGGGAGAGGAGATCGATGGTTTCATGACATGATTTTGACAATATGATTGCTTAAATATGGGATTTTATCTAATGGTTCTTCATCTTTACCTATTATTAATGTTGTGTTGCTAGGAAAGCGCGCCTAGTGATCTGATCTAAGGTTGATACACTCTCAAAAAGCTTGTTGTATTGCCGGATCTAGTATTTGATGAGCCAGTGTCTTAAGCAACCAAAAGTTGACTTAAGGGACTTAGTGAAAAATCATAACTTGAACATCTTTTATGCATGTTTTCAACTTGTAATAACCATCGAAAATTGAGTCTATTAGGTTGATTAAATATAGTGGTTGGAGCCACGAAAGTGGAAAGACTATACATCCGTGTTATGACTTCAAGGTGGTTTCTAATTATATCCCAAGCAATCTTATGTCATTTCATTGAATGTTTCCAAAGATTAACCTTTGCCTAACTCTTTCCTTTCATTGTTTACATCTCTTACTTTACTTGATTTATTTTACTTCTTTGTTTTTTTACACAACCTCATTAAACTAATATTCTTGTTCTAGCTTGTTTTCAATCTTTATAGGTTTGAAGTGAACTCGCATCTCCTTGTGTTTGACCCCGACTATACTATTGTTGTGCTTTTGCAGCTCTACATTGGTTGGGTTATAAATTTATAACTTGAAGCCTAAACCCACCGCATATCATCAGAATCAGCTCAAATCTTGGAGCTAAAGAACATGGTCTCAGAACTACTTAAGAGCCGACAAGGAGTTCATGCTATTGAAGATGCCTTGGCCACTAATGAAGACCCTATCATGGAGTTTATGGGAGATGGAGCAGAAGAGAATTAAGAGGAGTTCAACTACATTGGTGGCAACTTCGGAAATAGAGGATTCAACCAGCCATTTCGCGCCCATCCAAATCTATCATACCGAAGCACTAATGTGGAGAATCCTAATGATCAAGTCTATCCCGGCCAAAACGCATATCAAGGAGGTCAATACCAGCCTAAGCAACTACCCTATCCCAAGGGAATCTATCAAGTGAAGCAGCCATTCACTTTCCCTCAATGAGTTGCACCGGTTCAACAAGAAGAAAAGGTGGATGTTGCTTTACAGAATTACATGGAGGAGCAATGACAAATCACCAAGAACCTACACGAGAAGATAGATCACATGTTTGGTGATCTTAGCAGCAAGTTTGTGTCTCTCTCCACTCATGTCAAGAAGCTAGAGGTTCAAATTGTCCAAACCGCGGAAGCCGCAAAAAAGTAACATGAGGTAAACCCTCTAAAGTTTTGTAGTGTTGTCTTATCTCAGGCGAACCAGCTAGCCCTTATCCCTACACCATCTCTAGAAGGAGAAAAAGAAGATGAGCCCAAGAAGAGCTAAAAACCGGAGATGTATACATGGGAATCAAGAAGAGCTTACAAGAAAAGGCTTGAGAACAAGCCATTGCTGAATCTAGAAGATCCGGGGAAGTTTGTGATCCCTCTTTTTATCAATGGATACCAACTGAATAATTGCCTATGTGATACTAGAGCTTATGTGAATCTCATGTCCCAAGAACATGTACATCTCATGACGATCTTGTGCACGTCTTCATCAACGGTCGCCCCAGTTATCGGAAAGAAAAATAAATAATTTTGCCAGCCGTTGTCCTTGCTGAAAAAATCCCAAATAATCCTCCGCTCCTTCTTGTTAGAGATATAGTAACGAAGAGAGTTCTTTGGTGCTGGGCGAATTTCAAGTAGATTTTGGAGATGACGAAATCTAATTGGGATGCCGACTTCGAAACTGCGAACGATGATGCCAACCAAATGGCGAACACCTCGCGGCATGATCTGCCCGATCGTTAACCCGTACTTCTTCAAGTACCGAAGGATTAGGCCCGTGATCGGAAACCACAAGAAACACCCGCTGAAAAAACTCTCATACAGAGTTAAACAGCCCGGTGGAGGTGCGTCGGCTCGGCAATTCTTCGAGGGAAGGAAATACTCAACTTCCTCGGAAATTTAAATTGGCTCCTAAGGTCGGCTAGCGATTTGTTCGTTGAAAGTGTCAAACCAGGAGGATACGGAACCAACTTCCCTGGGGCTCATCGTCTTGTATCTCGTTTCTTTGGAGCTCGTTTCTTCATGGCTCGCCGACGAGACGAACCGGGTTGAGATGCCGACTGTATCCCATGAAACTGCACCTCGATCTTCTCGTCGATTAACATGCGCTCTTCCTTGATCTCTTTAGGATTATACACAGGGTGGAGCGCTGGAGTGACCCGCTTCGATTGGTCACCTGGAAGCTCCGCCTCGTCATGAAGAAGAGCCATCTCGTCCGTGTCAATCGTCGCCTCGTCATCAATCGTTGGTTCGATTGCGTCATTGGTACCATCGCGGATCAGCAACGGCGGCTCGTGAGTCGAAGAGTTAGCTTCTGCGTTCTCTTCGACCCTGACCGATGCATCAGTTTCTTCGCTTTGCGGCGAGTCAACTATCTTTCGACCCCATGGTGTATACGAGTTGTGCAAGCCAACAAGATCGAATGGCTCGGGAGAAGAAGATGACGAACGGCCGATGAATCAATCGTATCAGTAGATCCGAAAGATCATTCTTCGGAGTGGCTCAATGATATTGAAGGGGATTGCCTATCTCCCGACATGGTTCTTCGGAACAATATTGCCTTGAAAATTGGTCGGAAAACTTGAAGGTCGGCCGGAGAAAGGAAGATTAACAGCGACGCAAGGAAGACTACCTTTTTACTTCAGATTTGGAGAGAGAGATAAAACTGAACGTGAGGGGAGGCCCTCAATTTATACAAGTATTGGCGCGTGGGCGCGTCGGTTCAGGAAGATGAAGCGATGCACCCCTGTTCCCGCCAAACCCTAGGGTTTCATTCGAAGGCCCATGGGCCCAAGCGTGTATCGAAGCATAGGCCCAATAGCGGAAGTGATGGTTCGGCGTCGTTTTAATACATTAACCAAGTCCATGCGCAAATATTAAGATGAGCCGACCTTCATAAAAGTGACGAGCCAACCTTTACAAGGATGGTAAGTCAACTTCCGTGAAACGACGAGCCAATTTTCGTGAATATGACGAACCGACTTTCGAAAGTGATATGACTATGACAAAGGTTAGCAGCAAGGACAAGTGGCAGCTTGAACCAGAGGATGGAGAGCTTGTAGCCGCGGAGCAGCTTGTAGCCGAGGAAGCTTTGGCCGGACCAATGATTCCAATGACTCGATCTCGAACTAAGTTACTCAACCAGGCCATTGGTTTGATACTTAGAGACTTGGGCCAGACACAAGAAGAGATTATCCAAACCTCATTGGTTTGTATATCAGACCAAGACATTCAGTAAAGGGACAAGTGTTGCTTTTGCACTCTTTTTCACTACTAAGGTTTTGTCCTAATAGGTTTTCCTTAGTAGGTTTTTAATGAGGCTTAAGTATCACTTTCAAACCTTCTCTTTACTGAATCAAGACCCAATCCCATCATGATAAAAGGTCCAAGGCGTGGCTATGAAGTTTAAGGGTCATTTGTGTGTTCAAAACTTGCATTTATTTTCTGTTTCATTTTCGAGATTGTCTTGGAGCATGTTCCAAGACTAGACTTCATTTCTTCTTCTCTTTTCTCTTTCTATTGTGCTGGACGAAATCCCTTTCATTTATCTAAGTTTTTATTCTCAAACCCTTACAACTCTTAGATTAATCTCTCTTTGGTGTGTAATATCCATCGAGATTCCTATTCACTCTTCGTGTGTAATATCCATTGAGTCGATAGCTTATCCTAATCACTTTTGGAACGTAATATCCAACAAGTCGTTAGGCCGGTGTTTTGGAGATCCTTCCGCAATCTCTCAATCAAACCATTCGATCATTTACTCATTCCATCATCATGGCTTCAAGCCAAACCTATCCAAACCTTAGTTCAGTGTGTCGATCTAGGGAAGATCTCATGAGAAAGGGTCACAACTCGAATGCGCTATGACAAAAGACGACCGAGCCATCCTTTGGTGGCTTTGTTCAAATGGCCTAATGGGACACTTTGGCGTGGCCAAAACACTTGAGGTGATGAGAGATCACTTTCATTGGATGCACATGGTCAGAGATGTCGAAAGGATATGTGCTAGGCACTCTCTTGCACACATTGGTTAAAAGGAGTCTTAGAACATGGGAAGAATGTTTGCCGCATCTTGAGATTGCTTATAATCATGCTGTTCACTATGCATCAAAGTTTTCACCTTTTCAAATTGTTTATGGGTTTAATCCCATCTCTCCTTTTAATTAATGGCTTTGCCTTTGAGTGAAAGAACCAGCATAGATGGGAAACTGAAGGCTGAACTAGTGCAGAAAATTCATGAGAAGGCCAGGAAAAACATTGAAGAGAAAACCAAGAAGTATGTTGAGCAAGCAAACAAAGGCCGGCGTAATATGGTGTTTGATGTTGGCGACCAAGTGTGGGTTCACCTAAGGAAGGAACGGTTCCCAGCAGAAAGAAAATTCAAGTTGATGCCAAGGATTGATGGACCATTCACCATAACCAAACGGATCAATGACAACTCATACCAGCTTGATCTTCGAGGTAAGTACAACATAAGTCTGAGTTTTAGTATTGCTGATCTTTCTCCTTTTCTTGCAGATAATCCAGATTTGAGGACAAATCCTTTTCAAGATGGAGGGGATGATATGACTATGACCGAGGTTAGCAGCAAGGACAAGGAAGGACAGCTTGAACCAGAGGATGGAGAGCTTGTAGACGCGGAGCAGCTTGTAGCCAAGGAAGCTTTGGCCGGACCAATGGGGCCAATGACTCGATCTTGTACTAAGTTACTCAACCAGGCCATTGGTTTGATACTTAGACACCTGGGCCAGACACTAGAAGAGATTATCCAAACCTCATTGGTTTGTATATCAGCCCAAGACATTCAGTAAAGGGACAAGTGATGCTTTTGCACTCTTTTTCCCTACTAAGGTTTTGTCCCAATGAGTTTTCCTTAGTAGGTTTTTAATGAGGCTTAAGTATCACTTTCTAACCCTCTCTTTACTGAATCAAGACCCAATCCCATCATGATAAAAAGTCCAAGACGTGGCTATGAAGTTTAAGGGTCATTATTGCAAAACTTGCAATTATTTTCTGTTTCATTTTCGAAATAGTCTTGGAGCATGTTCCAAGACTAGACTTCATTTCTTCTTCTCTTTTCTCTTTATATTGTGCTGGACGAAATCTGTTTCATTTATCTAAGTTTTTATTCTCAAACCCTTACAACTCTTAGATCAATCTCTCTTTGGTGTGTAATATCCATCAAGATTCCTATTCACTCTTGGTGTGTAATATCCATTGAGTCGATAGTGTATCCTAATCACTTTTGGTGCGTAATATCCAACAAGTCGTTAGGTCGGTGTTTTGGACAACCTTCCGCAATCTCTGAATCAAACCATTCGACCATTTACTCATTCCATCATCACGACTTCAAGCCAAACCTATCCAAACCTCAGTTCAGAGTGTCGATTTAGGGAAGATCTCATCAAGTGGTAGCATAGCACATTCTGAGCTGATTTTCCTATCCCTTTTTGTGTGTTTAATCTTTGTTTTGTGCATCATTTCGTTTTGGTCTGTTCATCTTCTCATATAGAAAATTGTAGATCCACTCATCATCATTGCTCATTTGATCATTTCCTTTGTTACCATAAGCATATCATTCATCCAGTTGCATTTCTGACCATTGAATCATCATTCTAAGCATTTTAGTTTTGATTGTTCATCTTCTGCTCTTGATCATACTGCTAGAAATATTTGCATAATTATTTCTGATCATTTTAGCATCATATCATTGATCATTGGTAACCATATCTATCATTTTAATTTGTTTCATAATTTTGTAATTTTTATTTGGGTTCTTTTGATCATTTTCATTCATATATATCATCTAGAATTATTTGCATAATTTTTCGGGATTTTTTGCATGTTTACTTTGAACTTGTGACTGCCGTGGACTGTTTAACACTTTTCAGGAACCATGGTATCAGAAGAAGAATCATCATCCGGAACCAGTGCCAACAACAAGATTTTAATCGATGCCATTACCAAGCAAATGGAAAAGATGATGGATGATAAGCTTAAAACTATGCGTGATGATCTTAAGTGAAAAGAAAAGGCGCCGGTTGAACAAGTACATGTCTCAGATGAAGAAAAACCGCCTGACCCGACGTTTTCAAAGAAAAAACTTGTAGATGAGCGAGCTAGAGAGTACTACAGCAGTCAAGGGCACTCATCTCAAGGCAGATGACGCAGGCCTAGACGGTGAAGAGAAGAACCAGATAGAATGGTTGAGAATCTTAATGGCTACAAGATGAAAATCCCGCCATTCCATGGGAAGAACGATTACAGAGTTAATCTTGCAGCTACGGAGTTCTGTGATTACGCCTTAACTTGGTGGGAACAGATTGTGACCGATAGGGCTAGAAGTGGTGGATTCCCTATCACCACTTGGGGGAGAAATGACAAGGATCATGCAACATTGGTTTGCTCCAAGCCATTATCAGCGTGAACTTCATTCCAAGCTAAGGAGGATCAGTCAGGGAACCCGTTCAGTTGAGGATTATTATTTGGGAATGGAAGTCCTGAATTTGCGAGCTAATGTCAACGAGGATAAGGAGGCTACAATGTCTATATTTTTGGGAGGACTGAAACGTGAGATTCAAGACATTGTTGAGATGCAAAATTGTGAGGATTTGGAGGAGATGCTACATAAAGCTACTTTGGCTGAACAGCATCTCAACAGAAAAGGCTCTTCACATTATGGTTCTGCATCACGCAGGCCGAGTTATCCGAAAGAAAGCAAGCCAGTCTTCACGCCTAAGCTTGAGCCGAGATCTTCAGCGAGTATTTAGGACAGAGAAAAAGGAAAAGCAGAGGCTACTTTAACTGTTAGGGCTCGTGATCTAAGGTGTTTTAAATGTCAAGGTCGTGGACATTTTGCTAGTCAGTGTACTAACCGGAGAGTCATGATCATCAAGAAAAATGACGCGTATGAATCCGAGGAGGAGCCTGTCCAAGAAAAGGTTCCATCTTCAGAGGAATCCTTTATATACTAAATCACAAGTCAATCACCCAATGGCAGAGTGACATGTGTCAAGTTAAATAAAAATTAAGCGTTAATCCTTTATTAAAATATCCACGTCACAGTTTAAGAAAAATGATAGTAAACCATCGTGATACTGGTATTAGGCTAACCCAATAAAAAGTCCAGCAAAAGAAATAAGCTCGTTACAGTATAAAGCCCATTTATGGTGATCGAAAAAGATTAGGCACGTGTTAAATTAAAGTCACATGATATCGACCAACTGCAATCACCTGTTTCACCACTATTTCACAGTTATTCACACGAACCCATGATCATCAACTGAAAATAATGACACGATTTGAGTCGAAAGCATCTCCCTTATCAAATCGCCTTCCTCTATTCATTTTTATTTCTGAGTTTTTCATCCTTCTTTTTCTTTGTCTCTCATCTGTTCAATCTCTAAGATCTGATTCACATTCGATATCACCACTAGATTTCTCGATTCATGATATTTTTTCTCAGATTCATCATCTGTTTTGTTGTCTCTGATCTTTTATTATGTGTGCCTATATTTCTCTTTTTCTTATAAACCGGGTAGGGCCAAAATTTGATTTATAGGTTTCTTAATATTCCTCTAACATAGACTAGAGTCATCATCGTGGATGGAAAGGTCTGCACGAGTGTATTATATGTTTTGATTTGTTATTGTATATGTTTTTTTTTTTTTTTATCTTTTACTAAATGTATGGTTCGATTTCAATGGTTTATGTGACAGGGAGATAGGATTCAAGCTATTTTCAAGTTTTTTATATAACTACCAATCAACTCATTTTCTTCTCTATTTTCTCTCCTCTCTAGCGTCTTATCCATCGATACTATTGAACACTTCTTTATCTTTTGGGTTAAATTTGCTTCAGATTCCCCACGTTTATATTTTGAGTTCAAGGTAATTTTCTTCCAACTTCATATAAGAATTTTTTAAAATTTTTGTTCTATCCTTCGCCAATGGTTTTTACTGCATTATTGTATTCATCGATCCAAAAACCTTCACCATCATTGATATTTTTTTTAAAGCTGTTTTTTTTTTCCGGTTCCAAATTGATGGAAGCACAAGCAGAGAATAATATTTTGAAAACCAAAGTTCATGTTGTCTCTGTACTTCCTGATTGAAAGACGAATCGGTCTTCAAGTTACTTCTTCTGGACAAATAAGGTTAATACGTATGTTGTATTTTGTGAATACTTTTCAATTGCATAAAAATAGGATTCGCACTACTGTATACAATTATGTGTTGCTTTATAAAAATTTACAAAGTAAAGATCTCATCTTATACTTATTTTCTGTGGAGAATGTTTTGATAACAGTATGCATGCTTGCTAAAGCGACTTCAGTCCCATCAGGTTACACTAAATTGTGAGTGTTTCTTTTTTTTTTCTTTTACTCTGAGTGATTCTTATTTTAATCAGTTAACTCTTTTTTAGTATCAATGATCAGAATCATTATATTTACATCTTTTCATATTTTCGTGTGAAATTAGATTTTCTCTTGGATCTGTTCGCACGAACAAGAGCAAGACGTCTAAACGAAGCCTCGAGTATTGTATTTTATTTAAAGACAAGTGAAGCAATGATTTTTTTTGTCACCGAACTTAGTCAATGAGTAGTCTTATTGAACTCCACTAGGAATTCACCCCAATTTCACACTGCTCTCCTAGCCTCAATGGCTCGCCACCACAAATCTGCATATACACCCAGATAATACACAACCAACTCCACCAGATACTCCTTAGGGCATCTGATAGAATGAAAGTTACGCTCCAGTCTCAAACGCCACTCATCAGCCTCCTCAGGCCCAACTCTGCCCTTGAAGAAAGGCGTAGCAATCCTCTGCATCTGCCCCATCATCTCTAGATAAGGCGAACGCCCAGCAACTGCAGCCCCCGGCTGCCCAACAACTGCAGCACCCTGCTGCGCCCGGCCACTTCAGGTGAACCCGGAGCCTGCTCTAGAACCACTGGTGGAAAACATGCCAACAACTGCGTCAGCAATCCCACGACAAGATCATCCCGGCCCTGAGCTGCAGCAGCTCCCCCACCTGGGAATGCCCCAGCTCCAGCGCCTCCACCGGCACCAGTCCCCACACTAGCACTAGCACCCAAACCGGCCTGACTCGCATACCCCACTGAGTGATACACTAAAGCAGACGCCACACTTAGCGTCGCACTCTCCCCTGACTCCGCCGCTGCTCCACGACCCCTACCCCGGCCTTCACGGCCAGCTGCTCTGCCCCCACGGGCAACGGCTCTACCGCGACCTCTCGCACACGACCTCTAGCACCTGCATCCATCTCACTGCACTTCCAAAGAACAGAAGATGAGCAAACTAGAACAACACAACAAAAACAAACAACTCTCCGCGGAATCACTTTGAAGGCCGAATAGGATGATACTAAGGCCGAATAGGATGATACTAAGACTACTAAATAAATAAAACACATATAATCAATTAAACACAATTCTAAAGTCCTAAAACCGTAATAGCTCTAATACCAAAATCAAACAACCAAACTTTGTTTTTTTTTTTATAATAATAATAATTCTAGTTCTCAGCAATGCGAAAGTCTTTCAATAAATCAATAAATAATAATTCAATTAATTCAACAAATAATTCCAGAGTAAATAAAATACTAACAACCTAAACACCACGGTCCACTAACAACTTAAACAATTCAAATAAATAATAAATCATATCACCCCCTTCTTCAGCCTTGATTCCGCGATCACACATTTCTTTTACCTGCATCACAAGGGAAAAGAGATGCGTAAGTATTATCACAAATACTAAGTGAGACGGTCATCCCGTCTACAGGATAATTACGCAATTTCCAGAAAACTAATAACAATAACCACAATAACGAACAGCAACATAGAACAGCTCTGGTGTCGATCGAGACCCCCTGGTGTTGGTCGACACCCACCCATTGGTGTCGCTTGACACCGACTCGCAATGACGAAACCCAAAACGACGAAAACAGCACAGAAACACGAGATTATCAAAATTCAACACCAATAAACGATCAAATACTCTAATTCAACATGAACACAATATGAACTCATCACAAACTCGAAAAACAACCAATGAATGTAGGAATTACGAGCCTACGGTCGCGCACTCACCTCTTAAACGGATTTGAAAGGGGAAAAGAGAGAGATGGTGATGAACAGCTCCAGCTTCCAACACAAGCACTCCAGAAAGACACCTAGAACTCAAATCCCTTTTCTCCTCTTTCTTCTCTGCCTCTTTCTCTCCAAAAGATGTGAAGAAAAGTGGCTCTCCCTCTTTTAAACTCGCGACAAAGGGTTTTTCCCCAAACCAGCCACTAAACCGGACAATTTAAATCGAACCAAAATCGACTTGTCGGGCCGGTGTCGCTTGACACCACTCTCCAAAACCAGGAAAACGGTTTACGGATGTTAATGTAACATCCGTAAACCAAAAAGTGGAGTTTTTGCCTGGTGTCGAGCGACACCAAGGCTGGTGTCGAGCGACACCAAGGCTGGTGTCGAGCGACACCAAGGCTGGTGTCGATCGACACCGGCCAAATCGCGGAAGTCCGGTTTGTTTCTATTTTGTTCGGTTCGCTATTGGTTCGGGTTGGAAACCCTAGGACGCGAAATAAATAGCTTGTGCCGTCGAGTTTTGTCCTTTAGCGACTTGAGCAAAGTTCCAGAGGCGATTTTGAGGAGATTGTGAAGTTTTGTGAGGTTTTGATTCCTGTTCATCCTTGTTCATCCCTTGTTTCTCTCTTTCAATCCAAATCCAAGGTGAGTGCGTGACTGTGGGCTCGGGATTTCTGGATCTAGGTTGTTGGATGAATGAATTGATGAGTTATGTTGTTTTTCGTGAAGGTTATATGATGATTGTGGTGTTTAATCGTGTTTGGATTGATAATTGTGTTATTTCTGTGTTTATGCGTAATTCATTGCTCTCGGTATCGCTCTGTCGAGCGGGTGTCGATCGACACCAAGTTTGGTGTCGGTCGACACCGATGCTAGTTCAGGGTAGTTAACCGGTTTGATCAAATTGAAAATTGGTAATTGATTTGGAATTGAATTAAAATGGTTTAATCCGGTTTAATGGAGTTAATTGATTATAATGGTTAATTGCTTTGATTTAATTAATTATTTTCGGATTAATAATTAATTAAGATTATTATTTAATTATGATAATTAGTTAATAATTATTTGGAATTATTTTAATGATGGAAAAATATCTAATAATTGTGGAAATTATTTAAAAGACTTTAATTATCTGGAAATTGCGTAATTGGCCCGTGGGCAGAGTGATCGTCTCACTAAGTATTTATGATAATACTTACGCATCTCCTTTCCTGTGATGCAGGTGGTAGAAATGTTTAAGCGCGGAATCAAGGCCGAAGAAGAGGATGATAGGATTTATGTTTTGTTTATTTTGCTTAAGTTGTTAGAGTTATTTGATATTTGAATTTATTGGATTATTGGCTTTTGTGGTTGAATTGATATTATGATTTATTGAGTTATTTATTTTAAGACTTCCGCTAGAATTGTTTAAGTATTGATAAAAAAAAGAAAAAAAAAAAGGGTGTTGGTTGTTTCATTTTGGTATCAGAGCCTAGACGGTTTTAGGACTGTTAGGTTGATAGTTTTTAGTATCATCCTCTTCGGGCTTCAGGAGATTCCGCGGTGAGTTTTGTTTGTGTTGTTGGTTTTTGTGTTTTGTATCTCACCTCTTTGTTCCATACAGTGAGATGGACGGTGTTGCGCGAGGTCGAGCTCGAGGCCGCGGCAGAGGCCGTGGAGGTCGGGGTCGTGGCGAGCCAGCGGATTCGGGCGAGAGTGTTGCGCCGAGTATGGCGACTGCGTCGCTGACCCAGTCTGTTTCAGTGGCGAGTGAGGCAGGTTTGGGCGTCGGTGGTGGCGCGGGGGTTGGGGCGGCCCCAGGTGGGGGTGCGGCTCCGGCTCAGGGTCGAGATGACCTAGTTTTGGGGTTACTAACACAGTTGCTGGCACGTTTCCCGCCAGTGGTTCCGCAGCAGGCTCCGGGTGTTCCTCCGATGGCCGGAGCACCGCCAGGTGCGGCAGTGTTTGGGCAGCAGGGTGCTGCAGTGTTTGGTCAGCCGGGTATGGCTTTTGTTGGGCAGCATGGGGCTGCGGTGGTTGGTCACCCGTTGTATTTAGAGATGATGGGACAGATGCAGCGTATCGGGACGCCTTTCTTCGAGGGCGGAGTTGGTCCAGAGGTGGCCGATGAGTGGAGATCGAAAGTGGAGCGGAACTTCCAGTCGATCAGGTGTCCAGTTGAGTATCAGGTGGAGTTAGCTGTCCACTATCTGAGTGGTGATGCGCATCTATGGTGGCGGGCTGTTCAGGGCAGGAGAGCTGTCTGGACTTGGGGCGAGTTTGTGGCAGAGTTTGACGCCAAGTACTTTTCTCAGGAGGCTCGAGATCGACTTCATCTGCGGTGTATTTCTTTGACGCAGGGAGATCGTTCAGTGCGTGAGTACGACGCAGAATTTAGCAGGCTAGTGGTGCATACCGGTCTCGGTATAGGGGGTGACCGCGGTGTTGTGCAGAGGTTCCTTCAGGGGCTTCGTCCGAGTATCAGGACTCAGTGCCGAGGTCGTGAGTATCCCTCTAGAGCAGAGTTAGTGGAGCTAGCAGCGTCCATTGAGGAGGACCTTCGTGAGCAGGTTGGTCCGGTGGTGGTGTCGTCTGCAGTTGCTCCTGCTATCCATCCTCAGAGTCAGCAGCAGCAGTCGTAGCAGCGCCGGAGTTCGAGTGTTGGTTCTGCTTCTGGCAGGGGCGGCAAGCCTGCGCAGGGTCAGAAGAGGAGTCGGGAGGAGGTTTCTTCTGGCAGCCGTTTTCCTCGTGGATCGTGTTACGGGTGCGGCAGCATGGAGCACCGAGTGTCTAGTTGTCCCAAGAAGGAGGTGCCTCGGGATACTAGAGTGTGCTTTCATTGTGGAGGTCCGGGGCATATCAGGCCGATGTGTCCCAAGATGCAGAGTTTGGCGGTGGCGACGGTTCAGCCAGTAGCGGCTCGACCAGTGACTCAGTTGGAAGCGGCTCACCCAGTGGGCCAGTTGGGGCCGGGACCGAGAGTCTACTCTTCGACAGAGGTCGGCCAGACAAGTCAGGGCGGGCAGATCACAGGTAAACTTATTGACTCAAACTTCGTAAATTCCCTAAGTTATTTATGGTTGTTGTTTGTTTGCGATATTTTGCCTGTGATGGGATTAGCAGGGTCTCATAGTTTTAAATGTGTAGGGACCTTGTTAGTCGGTGGCGTTCAGTCACACGTTATGTTCGATTCTGGAGCATCTAACTGCTTCATCACTCCGGAGTGGGCCGAGAGTAGTAGCATCCGGAGCAGCGCGGCTGAGCGTTCGGGCATGGTCAAGGTGGCTGGAGGTGGTTTCGTGGCTACTTCGGGCCGTGCTAGAGGCGTCGATATTCAGATTGCGGGGCAGTCGATGCCAGCGGATTTGGTGATTAGTCCGGTGGAGTTATATGATGTCATTCTGGGGATGGACTGGTTATCTTTTTACCGGGTTCATCTGGATTGCTACAGAGGCAGAGTGGTTTTTGAGCGTGATGGCGGGAGGTTAGTGTTTCATGGTGTGAGACCGACTTCCGGGAGTATAGTGATCTCGGCGATTCAGGCAGAGCAGTTGATTGAGCGGGGCTGTGAGGCCTATTTGGCGACGATCTCTATGGCGGAGTCCAGTGGTGAGGTGGTTTTCGAGGATATTCGGGTGGTTCCAGAGGTTCCAGAGGTTTTTCAGTCGTTGACAGGGTTGCCACTTTCTCGGTCAGATCCTTTCACAATTGAGTTAGAGCCGGGGACAGCGCCGATATCCAAGACGCCTTACAGGATGGCTCCAGCAGAGTTGGCAGAGCTGAAGAAGCAGCTAGAGAACCTTTTGAGCAAGGGGTTCATTCGACCGAGTGTTTCACCGTGGGGAGCACCAGTTCTGTTTGTGAAGAAGAAGGATGGGAGTTTCCGGCTGTGTATTGATTACCGGGGACTGAACTGAGTCAATGTGAAGAACAGGTACCCTCTCCCGAGGATTGACGAGTTGTTGGATCAGCTGAGGGGTGCTACTTGGTTCTCCAAGATAAACTTGGCATCGGGTTACCATCAGATCCCGATAGATGAGGCGGATATCCGTAAGACAGCTTTCAGGACACGTTACGGGCATTTTGAGTTTGTGGTTATGCCTTTCGGTTTGACGAATGCGCCTGCGGCATTCATGAGGTTGATGAACGACGTATTCAGGGAGTATTTGGATGTGTGTGTCATCATCTTCATCGACGATATTCTGGTTTATTCGAGGAGTCCTGAGGAGCATGAGACTCATTTGAGGTTGGTTCTGGAGAAGCTTCGAGAGCAGAAGCTGTATGCTAAGCTGAGCAAGTGCAGTTTCTGGCAGCGAAAGATGGGTTTTCTCGGGCATATTGTTTCTGCAGAGGGAGTGTCTGTAGATCCGGCGAAGATAGAGGCCATCAGAGATTGGCCTAGACCGAGTAGTGCTACCGAGATCAGGAGCTTTCTTGGGCTAGCAAGTTATTACAGGAGATTCGTCAAGGGTTTTGCGAGTATGGCACAGCCGATGACGAAGTTGACTCGGAAGGATGTCCCTTTTGTTTGGTCGCCTGAGTGTGAGGAAAGCTTTGGGAAGCTCAAGGAGTATTTGACTAGTACACCTGTTTTGGCATTACTCGAGCCAGGGAAGCCTTATGCAGTGTACACTGATGCTTCAGGGATTGGTCTGGGTTGTGTGCTGATGCAGGAGGGCAGAGTTATTGCTTACGCTTCGAGGCAGTGGCAGGGGAGTGAGCGTAACCGTCCTACCCATGATCTAAAGTTGGGAGCGGTGGTCTTTGCGCTTAAGATCTGGAGGTCGTATTTGTATGGTGGTTCAGTTCAGATCTTCACTGACCACAAGAGTCTTCAGCACATTTTCACTCAGCCGATGCTGAATGCTAGACAGACGCGCTGGGTTGAGTTTCTGGCGGATTATGACTTGCAGATCATCTATCATCCGGGCAAGGCTAACCTAGTAGCAAATGCTTTGAGTCGACGGAGGTGTGATTCGGCTTTAGAGGAGGATGTTGAGGCGTTGGTGTGCGAGATTAGCACTTTGCGCCTTTGTGCTATTTCGCAGGAGTGATGCGTTGGGTTTTATGCTTCAAATTAATACAATTTATAACCCAACTTGGTAGAGCTGCAAGTGCACAGCCGTGGTAAGTCGGGGTCGAACACAAGGAGGAGTGATCTCGTTTCAAGTCTATGTTGATCGATGAGTAGCTAGGACAGAGAATATGAGTGTGGGGTGATCCTAAAATCAAAAGAGAACAATGCAAATAAGTAAATGAGGTTGTAAACAAGATGAGAAAGGTGTTAGGCAAAGGATAATCAATGGAAACATTCAATGAGATGACAAGAGATTGCATGGGATAAGTTATAAACCGCCTTGAACTCACAACACTAAGGTATAGCTTTTCCACTTTCGTGGCTCCGGCAACTATGTTTAAACAACCTAATAGACTCAACTTTCGATGGTTATTACATGTTATAAGCATACATTAATCAATGTTCAAGTTGTGATTGTTCACTAAGTTCCTTAGGTCGGCTTTTGGAAGCCTAAAACACTTAGCTCATAAAATACTAGTTTCGGCAATACAACAAGCTTTTGGAGAGTGTATCAACCTAGGTTCGAGTTGTTTAGGCGCGCTTTCCTAACAACAAGCATTATGAACAAGCAAAGATGAAGGTCCAATTGATGAAATCCCGTTTTATGCAATCATATAAGTCGAATCATGTCATGAGTCCATTGATCTCCCTCGGCCTAACAAGGGGATCTACTCGGACATATTAAAATCAAACGAGCAAAGCAAGATTGATATCATTATGCAAGTATGAAAAGAGATAAGGGATAGAGAGAAGCTTCTCTGATGAAGAACAAGTCGAATCCCTTGATAACTGATATATCCATATTTTACATGTTTTTACCTTGGTTTTCTTTATGTTTTCTTATCTAATAATAATGATTTTGTATCCAAGAGGTAGTTTTCTTGTATATTATGGTTTTGGGAAGCAAATAGGTCAAAATGGCAAAAAGAAGGCAAAAGAGCTTCAAACAATGATCCATGCAAGTTCCCAAGTCAAGAGCTTCAACAAAGCAACAAAGTTAGCCGGTTTCCGCATTCGGACAGAATCGAAGCATCCGAAAGATGACCGCGGAAAAGGGTCTTTCCTACGTCCAAATCATGAGATCTTTATATGGAAAGATAGAGAAATGAGTCATACGTCGCGAGGAAGTGGAATTGGGCTATTTGGAGCAGAAATGCGGCCTAGGATCTTTTTCTCCCAAGACATGTCCGTCTGGCGAGTAAGTGAAGCCCATGGAGCTTGGATGAGCGAAATGGACCGGGATCACTTCGGGCCAAGCCTAAACCTCATCATGACTCAAGCCCACATCTCTACACGCAAAAAGAAGCTGGCTGCCGCGCCTCACTCAAGACTTGGAGAGCAAGTTCACGCGGGGAGAAGAAATGGAAAGTTTCCTCTTCTCCTTTGCGCATTAACTCAGCCGACCTAGCCTCCCCTCAACTATATATACTTGCTTTTAGCCTCTTGTATCGATATCACGAATCAATAGACACTCCTCTCTTCTTCTTTCAGTCAATAAACCGGAGCCACTTAGGTGGTCTCCTTGTTCTTTCTTTTCTTTTGCATTTTGTACATACTCGCATGTTTTAGCTTTTAGTCTAGGGTTTTAGAGGTTTCTCTCTAGGGGAAGCGGCGGCTTGATTCCTATCACTCAGCCTTCTTTCCCTAGGACCATGAGATCCTCTCTACTCCCTTAGACTCGTTATTGAATCATGGATCTTTCAAAGAAGACATGACATGATAAGCCATCAAGAATCGGTTGTTAAAGTAGCTAACTAGAGTAGCTAACTAGTGACTTGATCCAAGGTTGATATACTCTCCAAAAGCTTGTTATATCCCCGGTCCTAATATTTGATGGGCAAATCGTCTTAGTCTATGAAAGTAGACCTAAGGAGTTTTGTGAACAATCACTACTCGATTTTATTGCGTGTTTCACTCTTCAATGACCATGTGAAAGCTGAGTCCATTGGTTTAAGAAACATAGGTGGTCGGAGCCACGAAAGTGGGATGACCACATCTTAGTGTTTTGAGTTCATAGCAAACCGGATTTAACAAACTTTTCAATTGATTTGGCTTATGTCTTTTGCGGATTATCCTTTGCTCAATAATGATGTTTGTAAAGTTTGCATTTGTTATTTACTTTCCCTTATAAAACAAAAATACAAAACCCCGTGCATATTATTGATTTAGCTTAACCAAATCTTTACCAATGTGTAGTGTGTAATTCGCATTCTCCTGTGGATCGACCCCTAAGTACTACGACAACATGTTGTGCACTTGCAACCATGTTTAGCTTAGGGTTTTTATTACTTGCATATATACCACACCCTTGTTTGGCACACATCAATAACTTTCGATCCAAAGTACAAAAGAGAAAAGGAAAAGATAAAAGAACAAGGATGAGATGCGAGTGCAATGAGTTGAGCGGCGCCTCCTTCTTCCTTCTGGACTGCGCACCACCTAGGGCTTCTCCTCATCGACGGCTACTCTCCTCTTGCACAAGACACTCGCGGCTCTCCTCCTTCAAAGGCTAAAAACATGTATTTATAGGCTTGTAGTCGCTAGGTTTACAATGTGCTGAAAAAGGAAACTTTCCGGTTAACCGGCCTTGATGATTTGCGACGTGATTGGACCGGGTTCAGGACAAGTAAACCACCAAAAGTAAGCTGGGCTTGTGTTAAGTCGAGACAGGGTCCATGCCGCGGAATCCCGCGCTGTTTTTGGCGCCAAGTCTCCATGGGCTTCGTTTGCTCGCCTGGCGGACACGTCTTGGGAGAAAACGAGTTTCTCCATGAAGGTTGATCCAAATGGCTTGAATCCACTTCGCCGTGATGCATGACTCAAATATCTATCCAGAAAGACCAATATCATGATTTTTGGACGTCCGAAAGACCTTCAACCGCGGCCACCTTTCCGATGCTCCGGTTCTGTCCAAATGCGAGAATCGGCCAAATGGAGTTTTGTTGAGGCTCTTGACTTGGAAACTTGCATGGATTATGGTTTGAGGCTCTTTTGCTCATTTTTGAATCCTTTTTGATGTTTTAAGCTGTTAAGACTCCAAAACCAACAAATACAAGAAAACTACCTCTAAAGGCCTAAAACCTTATTGAAAACACTTGAAAACATAGATAAATACTAAGTAGAATCATGGAAAATATGGATATATCAACTCCCCCAGACTTATATTTTGCTTGTCCCCAAGCAAACTAAGCATGGAAAAGAGGTTTGAAAACATGAGAACTCTTAAATCCCTTTGGAAATCCATGTTGACATTTATCTTAGTGATCCACATAAAACAGCAATGACATTTAGAATTAAGAACAAGAAAGTACATACCATGAGTTTTGCAATCATCCCAAAGCAATCCACTTCTCTTTAGGCCATCCAAATTCTCCACCTTTGACTCCTTTAGTTTCTAAAGGTGTGGTCTCAACTAGGGAATATCGATCAAAGGGGTTATAGACTCTTACCCATCCTGTTTTGATAAAACACTTTTCTTGGCCCTTGTTTCACCTCTCTCTCTTCTCACTTCTCAAGTCGATTCATCCCTTTTTTAGGGTAGCATGGTATTTTTTTATTCGACTTCTTCTCCTCTTTGTGGAGGTTTTTAATGGATCTTCCATAGACGCGAGTATTGATGGTTGTGGCCACCTAATCCCCGGTTACTTGGATCAAAAGGTCTTCCATAGACACGAGTATTGATGGTGGTTGCCACCTAATCCCCGGTTACTTGGACCTTGGTGCCTTTTCTTAAATTTGAAGGGGAGAGAGAGGGGAAACCGAACTCACAGACTTTTCACTTGGTAGTGAGGATGAGGAGTTATGCCCTTTGTAAAGCCAAGCCCCTAGCCGAGAAGGTTAAGTTCATTAAGGTGCGGAGTCAAAGATGTATCCTTCTTAAGCCCTTGGAGATGTGGACATTTTTGGTAGATCAATCCACTCATGGTGCACATGTGATGAAGTAAACTGCCAATAACTGATCAATGGTCACTTAAACACAGGCACAACAATGGTTAGGTCCAAGATAAAGTCATAATTCTCGACAAACGTTTTGACTCAATAAAAACGACTCGATGAAAAGAAAAATGATGCAAGATGAAATGCCAAAATGAACAAACTTATTAGTATAATCCCCCCAGACTTAACTTGCACCGTCCCGGTGTAAGAAAAATCAGATTAAGAGAGGTAAAGATGGAATAAAATGGAAAAGGGAAAGGTTAGGATGATGAAGATCAGGGTTAGATAACGGATTGGGGCTCCTCTGTAGGCATGATTGGTCGGTGAATTTGGAATTTCCAGGCCTGATTCTCCTCTGTTTGCATTTTGGTCGAGTATGGCTCATTTGGTCAACCCGAAATGAGTGCTATGAACCACAGAACAAACCGTTAATAATTGCATGTACCATATTGAAATTTGACCGTCCAAGTTGATGTTTTAGAGCTCCTGGTGAAGTCTGAGGTCAAACGAACGAGCGGTTTGGGAGATTCGTCATGTGGTGGTCCATTCGGTCGACCGGATGATAGTGCAATGGACCACAGCTCGAATGATGCAGAATTCTCTGACCTATCTTGAAATTCCATCGACCAACCACATAATTTATGGGCACTGGTGAAGTTTGGCGCCAAACGAACGAGCGGATTGAGAGTTTCTTCACAAAGTGGTCAATTCGGCTCCGGGAAGAGTTTCTTGACCATCCTTGAATTTGGCTCGTTCTTCCGTTGAATTTCTTCTGGAATAGTGATATTGAAGCTCCAAGAATCCACTTCCAGCTGCTGGTGTCTCCATGCCGTGATTTAGGTTTTTGTCGGCCTTCGGTTGCCCGCCATCGACCGGATGTGGCATATGTGCTTATCTCCTCATCTGTTCACATTCCTCCAACCGATCTTTTAGATTTACCGACCAATATGGTATTGTCTGGCCGCCAGTGAAGTTTGGTGGACTTTGGTCACATGGATTGTGAGATAGGTCAAGTTGGTCCTCCTTGTCACCTGTTTGGCCGAGAGAATCATGCCGGATGGAATATCTTGAAATCTACTCGACCGTTTTGTGATTTTCTTCGACCGATTTGATTCTGGTTCTCTCCTTTAGTATTCCCAGGTCGTGCCAGCCCTCTTGGTGTCGCCTTTGGCAAGGGTGGGACATGTTCTTTGTTTGGTCTCCTCTTGGGTCTTCATCCTAAAAAAAATGTTATGCAGGCAAAAATGACGTGAAAACTGAAAATGAAAAATAAATACCGTGTGGATTGCCTCCCACAAAGCGCTTGTTTTAAAGTCGTCTAGCTTGACTCCCTTTTTTGGTTTAGGTGCAGATGTGACCGGTCAAAGGGTTTGGGATCCCTTTGGTGTCTTCACACACTGGTTCAGGTGGCTTGTGAGGTGGTTTGGGCTCTCCATGATCATCTTCCATGTCATCCTTGAAGACCAAAGCTCTGGGAAAAATTTTTAAGGTTTTTCCGAGTTTTTCCTTTGCGGTTTGCTCATCTTTGGGATCCGGATGCTTTGGGAAAAAGACTCTTATGCTGGCAAAGGACTTAGGCACACCGTTAGGCTCTTCTTCAGCTCCATGATCGTCAAAGGATGGTGACAAGACTGAGTGAATATCCTTGAAGACATTCTCATGCTTCGGCTTCAACGGTTTCTTCTCTTCCTTCGGTTTTGAATAGGGCTCGCCCTTCTTTGTGCTTCTAGGCCGCTCGGGTCCTTCTCTTGGCATGAGATTATTTCTTTCTGGTGGTAACTTGACTGCACTTGGAGTTTGTTTGAAGTTGATGCTTGGGAAAAAGACATCTTGCCGGACATGACCAAGTGTTAGTTGGTTTCTCATGTAAATATGACCGCTTCGACTGTAGCTAGGAATGGGGTTCCAAGAATCAACTGATTTCGCTTTGACCCTTCCCATACCATGATTTTAAATTCGGTGGGGACATGTCTCTCTCCGATCTCTAGCATAACATCTTCAAGCACTCCATAAGGATCCATACTTGATAGATCCGCAAACTCTACTCTCACCTTAGGCTCTTTGAAATATTTGAATCCCAAATCTTTGGCTAATGCAAGAGACATGAGGTTCACCTTTGCTCCACTATCACACAAGCAATCAGTGAGTTGGTATCCATTGATACAAGCTGGGATCACAAACATCCCCGGATCCTCTTGTTTCAGCAATGGCTTGTTCTCAAGCCTTCTCTTGTAAGCTCGCCTTGACTCTCATGTGTACCTCTCCGGTTTGTGCCTCTCCTTAGGCTCATCTTCTCTTTCTTCTTCTTGAGATGGTACGGAGACAATGGCCGGTGGATCCTCCTTGGATGAAACAACACTACAAAACTTTTGCGGATTCACCTCGTGTTGCTTCTTGAGCGCTTCGGCCGTTTGAGAGATTTGAACTTCCAACTTCTGGACATGGGCTGAAAACGCCCCAAACTTATTATTTAGATCACCAAACATGTGATCCATCTTCTCATGTAAGCCCTTGGTAGCTTGTCTTTGCTCCTCCATGTATTTCTTGACCGCCACATCCATCTTCTCTTCTTGTTGAGCCGGTGCAACTCCTTGAGGGAAACTGAATGGCTGCTTCACTTGGTAGACTCCCTTAGGATAGAATTGTTGCTTAAGCTGGTATTGACCTCCTTGGTAAGAGTTTTGGCCTCCTTGATAAGTGTTTTGGCTCGGATAGACGATCATTCGGGTTCTCCACATTGGTGCTTCGGTAAGAGAGGTTGGGATGGGGGCGGAATGGCTGGTTCTATCCTCTATTACCATAGTTACCTCCTATGTAGTTGACTTCCTCTTGATTCTCTTATGCTCCATCTCTTATAAATTCCATGAGAGGCTCTTCATTAGTAGCCAAAACATCATCAATGGCATGCACTCCTCGGTTGCTCTTTAGTAGTTGTGAGACCATGTTCTTCAACTCCATGATTCCGATGATGAGCTCGTGGTTCTCACTCCTCCATTGTACTCAGGGCAGGCATTGGAATCACTTACAGCAAGATTCTCTATCAAAAGTTTAGCCTCCGGCACCAATTTGGTCATGAAGTTACCATTGCTCGCGGTGTCAAGTGAAAGCTTGTACTTGTGATCAATCCCATTATAGAAGATGTTCCAAAGGTTACCTTCTGAGAAGCCATGGTTAGCGCAATCTCTTGTATACTCCTTGAAGCGCTCCAAAGCTTCATAGAAAGACTCCATTGGTGCTTGCTTAAACCCGGATATCTTGCTCCTTATAGAGTTTGATCTTTGCTTGGTGTAGAATTGGTTTAAGAAAGCTCCCTTGTATTCATTCCATGTTGTAATGGATCGAGGTGGCAGAGACTTCACCCACCTAAGTGCCTTGTTACTTAGAGAGAAGGTAAACAACTTGCACTTGAAGTAGTCCGGTGACACTTCATTGATCCGAGTAGTGCTACATATCTCCTCAAAGGTATCGACATGGTCAAGTGGGTGCTCGGTGGACAAACCATGGAAACCAAAAAGTAGAATGCAAGAATTAAAAGAACTAGACTAAAAATCAATCAGGATACTTGAAAGAAATGCAACTCCTCCCCGTCAACGGCGCCAAAGAGCTTGATGCGTTGGGTTTTATGCTTCAAACTAATACAATTTATAACCCAACTTGGTAGAGCTGCAAGTGCACAGCCGTGGTAAGTCGGGGTCGAACACAAGGAGGAGTGATCTCGTTTCAAGTCTATGTTGATCGATGAGTAGCTAGGACAGAAAATATGAGTGTGGGGTGATCCTAAAATCAAAAGAGAACAATGCAAATAAGTAAATGAGGTTGTAAACAAGATGAGAAAGGTGTTAGGCAAAGGATAATCAATGGAAACATTCAATGAGATGACAAGAGATTGCATGGGATAAGTTATAAACCGCCTTGAACTCACAACACTAAGGTATAGCTTTTCCACTTTCGTGGCTCCGGCCACTATGCTTAAACAACCTAATAGACTCAACTTTCGATGGTTATTACAAGTTATAAGCATGCATTAATCAATGTTCAAGTTGTGAATGTTCACTAAGTTCCTTAGGTCGGCTTTTGGAAGCCTAAAACACTTAGGTCATCAAATACTAGTTTCGGCAATACAACAAACTTTTGGAGAGTGGATCAACCTAGATTCGAGTTGTTTAGGCGCGCTTTCCTAACAACAAGCATTATGAACAAGCAAATATGAAGGTCCAATTGATGAAATCCCGTTTTATGCAATCATATAAGTCGAATCAGGTCATGAGTCCATCGATCTCCCTCGGCCTAACAAGGGGATCTACTCGGACATATTAAAATCAAACGAGCAAAGCAAGATTGATATCATTATGCAAGTATGAAAAGAGATAAGGGATAGATAGAAGCTACTCTGATGAAGAACAAGTCGAATCCCTTGATAACTTTCGATCCAAAGTACAAAAGAGAAAAGGAAAAGATAAAAGAACAAGGATGAGATGCGAGTGCAATGAGTTGAGCGGCGCCTCCTTCTTCCTTCTGGACTGCGCACCACCTAGGGCTTCTCCTCCTCGACGGCTACTCTCCTCTTGCACAAGACACTCGCGGCTCTCCTCCTTCAAAGGCTAAAAACATGTATTTATAGGCTTGTAGTCGCTAGGTTTACGATGTGCTGAAAAAGGAAACTTTCCGGTTAACCGGCCTTGATGATTTGCGACGTGATTGGACCGGGTTCAGGACAAGTAAACCACCAAAAGCAAGCTGGGCTTGTGTTAAGTCAAGACAGGGTCCATGCCGCGGAATCCCGCACTGTTTGTGGGGCCAAGTCTCCATGGGCTTCGTTTGCTCGCATGGCGGACACATCTTGGGAAAAAACGAGTTTCTCCATGAAGGTTGATTAAAATGGCTTGAATCCACTTCGCCGTGATGCATGACTCAAATATCTATCCAGCAAGAACAAGATCATGATTTTTGGACGTCGGAAAGACCTTCAACCGCGGCCACCTTTCGGATGATCCGGTTCTGTCCAAATGCGAGAATCGGCCAAATGGAGTTTTGTTGAGGCTCTTGACTTGGAAACTTGCATGGATTATGGTTTGAGGCTCTTTTGCTCCTTTTTGAATCCTTTTTGATGTTTTAACCTGTTAAGACTCCAAAACCAACAAATACAAGAAAACTACCTCTAAAGGCATAAAACCTTATTGAAAACACTTGAAAACATAGATAAATACTAAGTAGAATTATGCAAAATATGGATATATCAAGGAGCCTTTGGGTTTAGAGGCAGTTGATCAGGCAGATTTGTTGAGAAGGATCAGAGTGGCTCATGAGAGTGATCAGAGTATGATTGATGCATCACGAGTACCGAGTTCTGAGTATAAGGTATATGAGAACGGGACTATTCTGGTTCGTGGTCGGGTTTGTGTACCCAAGGTCGAGAAGTTGAGACAGCAGATTCTGAGAGAGGCTCATTCGAGCAAGTTCTCGATTCATCCAGGAGCGACCAAGATGTACCATGATCTCAAGAGGTATTATCATTGGGTTGGGATGAAGAGAGATGTGGCTGATTGGGTTGTGAGGTGCAACACTTGTTCTTTGGTGAAGGCTGAGCATCAGGTTCCGGGTGGTCTATTGCAGAGTTTACCCATTCCAGAGTGGAAGTGGGACAGGATCACGATGGATTTCGTGGTTGGGCTACCTATTTCGAGGACGCATGATGCCATTTGGGTTATTGTGGATCGGTTGACCAAGTCAGCACATTTCTTGGCCATCAAGAAGGCAGATGGAGCAGCTGTTTTGGCTAGGAAGTTTGTGCGTGAGATTGTGAGGCTGCATGGAGTGCCAACCAGTATAGTGTTAGACCGGGATCCGAGATTTGCCTCAGAGTTTTGGAGGGCATTTCAGACTGAGATGGGCACTAAAGTGCATATGAGTACGGCATATCATCCGCAGACAGATGGACAGTCAGAGAGGACGATTCAGACGTTAGAGGATATGTTGAGGATGTGTGTGCTAGATTGGGGTGGTCATTGGGCGGATCATTTGAGCTTGGTTGAGTTTGCTTACAACAACAGCTTCCAGGCGAGTATTGGCATGGCTCCTTTTGAGGCTTTGTATGGGAGGCCATGTAGGACACCCTTATGCTGGACCCAAGTGGGGGAGCGCAGCATTTATGGAGCTACTTATGTTCAGGAGACGACTGAGAAGGTTCGTGTTGTGAGGCTGAACATGAAGGAAGCTCAGGATAGGCAGAAGAGTTACGCAGATAGACGCAGACGAGAGCTTGAGTTTCAGGTTGGAGATAGAGTGTATCTCAAGATGGCGATGTTGAGGGGTCCTAACAGATCCATCACAGAGAACAAGCTGAGTCCGCGTTTTATGGGTCCGTTTCCGGTTGTGGAGCGAGTGGGACCGTTGGCGTACAGGTTGGAGCTACCTCCGATTATGAGAGCCTTTCACAAGGTGTTTCATGTATCGATGCTGAGGAAGTGTCTTCATCCTTCTGAGGAGTTAGTGGCTCAGATTCCAGAGGATCTTCAGCCAGATTTGACTGTTCCGGCAGTGCCTGTGAGGATTCTGGAGAGGAGAGTCAAGGTTCTGCGGAACAAGAGGATACCGTTATTGAGAGTTTTGTGGACTTGTGGCAGTATAGAGGAGGAGACTTGGGAGCCATAGGCAAAGATGAAGTTGAAGTTCAGGAAGTGGTTCGACAAGCAGATTTTGGAGTGAGCTTCTTTCGTCTTTGTGGCTTTGTTTTTGGTTTAGCTTGCGAGCTTTTGTTGTTGTTGTTTTTGGTTTACGTTGTAAGACATACATTTTTGAGATTTATGAGATGGAGTTTTGCCTCATTATCCGTGTTATTTAATGTTGTCTTGGATGTTACACTTGTTGACCAGTTGGGTCGTGAGACGTTCAATCTTTTGTTATAGGCGTTTAAGAATTTTTCTCTAAAGGCTGCGGTCCTGAATAACTCATTACTTTTTTGGGAGACTTTTGTTCTCTAGCAGACTTACCTGAGTGCCGTGGCTTCAGTGTGAGTAGCTTATCCGAGTGCCGTGGCTTCGGTATAAGCGATGGCAGGCCCATTTGGGAGGCCGTGGCCCCAGTTTGGGTAGTTGCAGACTTGTTTGGGAGCCGTGGCCCCAATACAAGTGGTTTTGGTTTAGACTTATTTGGGAGCCGTGGCCCCAATATAAGTGTTGAGGATAATGAGTTAAGAGGAAAATGTCTTGGAACGTGCGTATACTTAAGATTGAGTGTGAGTCTCGGGGATCAGGTGAAGATCTCCAGTGTTGTGACCTTGCGAGGTCAGATTTAGGGTCTTGCGAGACGTGTTTTGAGTTAGGATTTGAGGTCGAATCCAGTTTAGTGGGGGAGAGTTGTAAGATCCGTAAACCAAAAAGTGGAGTTTTTGCCTGGTGTCGAGCGACACCAAGGCTGGTGTCGATCGACACCGGCCAAATCGCAGAAGTCCGGTTTGTTTCTATTTTGTTCGGTTCGCGATTAGTTCGGGTTGGAAACCATAGGACGCGAAATATATAGCTTGTGCCGTCGTGTTTTGTCCTTTAGCGACTTGAGAAAAGTTCCAGAGGCGATTTTGAGATTGTGAAGTTTTGTGAGGTTTTGATTGCTGTTCATCCTTGTTCATCCCTTGTTTCTCCCTTTCAATCCAAATCCAAGGTGAGTGCGTGACTGTGGGCTCGGGATTTCTGGATCTAGGTTGTTAGATGAATGAATTGATGAGTTTTGTTGTTTTTCGTGAAGGTTATATGATGATTGTGGTGTTTAATCATGTTTGGATTGATAATTGTGTTATTTCTGTGTTTATGCGTGATTCATTGCTCTCGGTATCGCTCTGTCGAGCGGGTGTCGGTCGACACCAATGCTGGTTCAGGGTGGTTAACCGGTTTGATCGAATTGAAAATTGGTAATTGATTTGGAATTGAATTAAAATTGTTAAATCCGGTTTAATGGAGTTAATTGATTTTAATGGTTAATTGGTTTGATTTAATTAATTATTTTCGGATTAATAATTAATTAAGATTATTATTTAATTATGAGAATTAGTTAATAATTATTTGGAATTATTTTAATGATGGAAAAATATATAATAATTGTGGAAATTATTTAAAAGACTTTAATTATCTGGAAATTGCGTAATTGGCTCGTGGGCAGAGTGATCGTCTCACTAAGTATTTATGATAATACTTACGCATCTCCTTTCCTGTGATGCAGGTGGTAGAAATGTTTAAGCGCGGAATAAAGGCCGAAGAAGAGGATGATAGGATTTATGTTTTGTTTATTTTGCTTAAGTTGTTAGAGTTATTTGATATTTGAATTTATTGGATTATTGGCTTTTGTGGTTGAATTGATATTATGATTTATTGAGTTATTTATTTTAAGACTTCCGCTAGAATTGTTTAAGTATTTATAAAAAAAGAAAAAAAAGGGTGTTGGTTGTTTCAGTTACAAAGGCTGAGAGTCTTTAAGAATCGCCTTAAGCGATTAATTTGAAAATTTTCTAAAAAAACTAAAAAAGGAATCTCTCTAACTAATTTTACTGATGATGTGGATTGATACTAAATACGTTTTTTCCATTTATTTTACAATTTTAAAATTTGAAAAATTTCTTAATGTTATAAATGCTTACGTGGACCAGTAAAATTGTGTTTTTAAATCTCATGTGGACGTCCTCAATTGTTTAAGTCGAATTAGTAATTAGTAATTAGTAAATCTAATGTATATAAAAAAAATCGTTAGAATTGATGATCAAAATAGTTTATATAAAGAGAATAAGAGACTACTTTATCTAAGGTTTTTGCTGTTAGAATTTGGTTATTTGATAATTTATTATGTTCTATAATATCATTTAAACTTATATTATTACATATCATATTATAACATTTGTGTATATTATATAATATTATATTAAAATATAGAACTAGTCGGATTTTTTAATTTTGATTTTATTCGGTTAATATATATCCAGACCATATCAGTATCCACGTTTTGCATAATATTGCATTCATTCGGTTTATATGGTATATCCAAATCCAAACCATATGACTTATTTCGGTTATGTTCGGGTCGGATCGGTTTGGATTTACTAGATTGAAAAACAAACAACAGGCGTCAAAAAAAAAAAAGATAAGATTTACCATAAGTTTTACTATATAAATCACCTAAACTCACATAACATTCCTCACTAAATCATCTAACTCACAATTCTAAAATATGACATATGGTGACTCAAATATTGAAGAAAACATGCACCGTTTTCATGATTGCAGCAATATTCACTATAAGTTTTTCAGCACAAATTTCTCAATCAACCAATATAGAAATGTGTGTCAAACATTGCGTCCCGAATCAGTGTATGAAATTGATGAAAAAACCTGATCCGACCATTTGCAAAGAAGCTTGCAAAAGACTTTGCAACAAACAACGAACCGCTTATCCACAATGGATCGTTCCTCCAAAGGATGGTGGTGGCGGTATTATAAGCGACACCATATGCTGGATCTCTAAGGAGTGCTAAACATTTTTATTGATTGATTTATCTATGGTTCTATAAAGGTTTTTGTATATAACATCTTAGAAGACAATTAGAAGGATAATTATTAACGGATAATTTAACTATTCTACAAAAAACCATCCGTAAGTGGACCTACCATTAATATAGCAATTCTTGCACCGTTCTGGACACTTTTCTTATCTGCTGTTGCCTTCCTTATGCGAAGCTCGCCTCCAATAACATTCAGAACTCGCATCTTCTTGGGATTGAAACCCAGACCTTCTGATGTAAAACCATTAGTGAACCTTAAGCCAACCACTGGAGTATCCATAAAGGTTACGTCTGTTTTTTTTTTGTCATCAAGTTCGTTTTATATTCACTATATCGGAAAAATAAACGCAAAACTCAGTTGAATTAAATATGGTTCCATAAAGGTTAAGCCCATTTTATTTATATTCACTGTATTGCAAACACGAAGTTTTAGCGACTGTTGTCGCATATGTTCAAATTCTTAAACCCTTTTTACCAGAAAAAAAAAGTTTTTGAGACAAAGAGTCGAACTTTTTTCGGAAAAATGACAGAATCATCGAATCTTATGTTGAAAGCCAGAGATCTTCTTGCAACTCCAAGCCACGAAAGATTATCGATTCTTGTCGATCAGCTCTTCATCATTAATCATAACGACACCGACGAACATAAACCAGCAAAGTCATTCTACGACTTATGCGTCAAACATTTCACAAATGGCTTACCAAAAAGCTTCTTATGGTGTATCAAGATTCTTCTTCAGGTTACGATCGATCTCCCTCGTCTCTAAAGAATTTAAGAACTTAAGATTGATAAATAATAACTCTCTTTATTAGCTTTAGAAAAATAACTCAAAAACTAAAGCTCTCAATCTCTCTCTCTCTCTCAAATTCATAAGCTATGTCACAACTCGACATCTCCTTATATAGACAAGGATCTAACATGTTTTCCTTTCCTCTTTAGGACAATTTCCTATTCTCTTTTTGTTTAGATAACTCCTAAACATATATTCCTAATCCTTGTCTTCTTAAGTAACTTATGTCTTAAGCTATGTTCAAGCTTAATCCAACATTCTCCCCTTTAAGCTTGAAATTCATTTTCTCTAAATCTTGAACACCAATAAGATTCCTCATCTCCTTGAACTTGATTCTTCCTAGAGCCTTTGTTAGAATGTCTGCCTTTTGTTGATTTCCAGGCACATGTTCTACCTCTACTTGTCCATTCTCGATACATTCCCTTACGAAGTGAAATCTCCAGTGAATGTGTTTACTCCGACCGTGGAACACTGGATTCTTTGTAAGAGCGATCGCTGACTGATTATCGATGCGTATGGTGACTTTACCGCACGGTGTTCCAGTGATTTCACTTAGTAGATCTTGTAGCCAAATAGCCTGCTTTGGTGCCTCTGTTCCTGCCATAAACTCTGCTTCACACGATGACAATGCTACAATCTCTTGCTTCTGTGAACTCCAAGAAATTGGACTCTCTCCGAGGTAAAAGACATGTCCTGCTGTGCTTCTTCCATCATCCGGATCTACGTTGTGGCTGCTGTCACTATAACCTATTAGCCTCGGTATCTTCGTGCACCTCTCAAACGAAAAACCAAGGTTAATGGTTCCCTTTAAGTATCTTAAGCATTGTTTCATTGCAACGGCATGTGATTCCCTTGGACTTTGAATGTATCGGCTTAAGACTCCAACACTGTATGATAGATCTGGTCAGGTATGAATCAAATATTTGCGACATCCGACATTCCTCCTACATAAAGTAGCATCAGCTCTCTTTCATTCTCCGACTTTGATAGTTTTAAACCGATTTCCATAGGCGTTTGAACCAAATTGCAGTCTTTCATCCCCGCTTCTTTGAGAATCTTGAGAGCATATCGACTTTGCTTTAAAGTTATTCCTCCATTGTACTGAATCACTTCAATTCCCAAATAGTACGTCAACTTCCCTGGATCACTCATATCGAACTTAGATGACATCTCCTCTTTAAACTTCTTAATGAGATCTAGATTCGTTCCTTTGACGAACAGATCATCGACATACACGGCTATGATTAGGAGATGTTCTCTAACATCTTTTCGATAGAGAGCCGTGTAACATCTGTAAACCTGAAGTGGTGTCGGACGACACCAAGTGATCGGGAGTAGTTGCATATACTCTATACGGTGTGAATCTCGGGTTGGCTGTGCATGTCCTTGTTTGATTGTTGTGCAGTCAGTCTAAAGGTTCAAGCATTGTGTAGAAAAATGTGTAAAACGACTTCTAGTTAGTTGGTGTTGATCGACACCGTTTTGAGAAATCGATTTCAGGTTAAATCGATTTGTGTGCGGTTTGTTGGTTCGAGAAGGGTGTCGAGCGACACCAAGGGTTGGTGTCGCTCGACACCGGTTATGGAGGAATCGAGTCGGTTTGATTTAAGTCGCTGGTTTTGGTCGGTTTAGGGAAGGAAACCCTATTTCTTGATTTAAAAGAGGTGCAGCCGCGAGTTGAGGCTCAATTTTTCGAGGTTGGAGTTTCCAGAGAGAAAAGAGGTGATTTTGGGAGAATTTCGGAAACACTGTTCATCGGGATTACTGTTCATCGCGTACTGTTCATCGGGATTACTGTTCATCGTTTTCTCTCTTTCCTCTTTGTTCAATCCATTGTCGAGGTGAGTGCATGACCGTAGGCTCGTGAATCACTAGAGGTTCGTTGGTAGATGAGGTTTTTGTTGTGTTCTTGACCTGTTCTTGAGCTGTTCTTGAGTTATTTGTGTATTTGATCGTATATGGGGGTTGAATCCCATTGGTTGTGTGTTTGCTGTGATTAATGGTTGAGTTTTGTGTGTTATTCGTGATGTTTATGTGATGATTGATGAGTTTGATCTTGTTTGATGTCATGGATTGAGTATTTTGGTATTTTTGTGTTGGAAAAATCGAGTTGGGCATCGATCGACACCAATCGACCAGGTGTCAACCGACACCAAGCGGGTGTCGGTCGACACCGACGGTCTGATCTCGGTTTGGTTTGGTTTCATCTGGTTATTGGAATTAATTAATTTTAATCCGGTTTAAGTGGTTTTATTTGGTTCAGTTCGTAATTAATTAATAAAAGATGGAATTAATTAATTAAATGGTTCAAATAATTTATGGAAAATTATTTGAAGTTATTTGAAGTGTGAAAAATTATTATTTAATGGTGGAAATTATTTAATAATTATTTGGAGTATTTAATAATTATGGAAATGATTTTATGGGTTGAAAAACATTATTTAATTGTGGAAATTACTTAATATTGGAAGTAAAGTATTTGAATAATTATGGTAATTATTAATAATGGTTGATTGGTTTCGAGGTTTCGGGGCTGTGTCGAGCGACACGGTGGGTGGTGTCAGTCGACACAAGTACTGTTCTGCGAGAGTTGCTGTTATGTTTCGTATGTTGCTGGTTATTGTTGTTTTTGTTGTTGCTGTTGATTGTTGTATTGTCTAGTGGTTGGCGTAATTGGCCTGTAGGCGGAGTGATCCACTCACTAAGTATTTATGATAATACTTACGCATCTCTTATAACCATGTGATGCAGGTAAAGGCTAAGTGTGACCGCGGGATCGAGGCTGAAGAGGGGGATGTAGGATATGTTGTTTTATGATTACTGTTTTATGGAACTTGGTGTTAGGTTGTTAGATTATTTATGTTTATGGTTTTGATTTATGTTGGTTATTGGATATTGTTTATTGGTTTATTTGGTTATTTATTTATTGGTTTAAGACTTCCGCTGAGTATTGTTTAATAAAAAAAAAAAAGGACTGGTTGTTTCAAGCCGGCTCTTTTGAACACTTTATGAACTGAAGTTCTATGAGAATTTGATTCAGCTTGTTGTTCCATGCTCTTGGTACTTGTCTCAAACCATACAATGCCTTGTTAAGTTTATAAACTTTATCCGCACATCCTTTTACTTCAAACCCTTCTGGTTGAGAGACATACATTGTTTCCTTTAGTTCACCATGAAGGAAAGCAGTTTTGACGTCAAGATGATGCACTTCCTATCCTTGTGATACTGCGAGATTAATGAGTAATCTCATTGAACTCCACTAGGAATTCACCCCAATTCCACACTGCTCTCCTAGACTCAATGGCTCGCCACCACAAATCTGCATCTACACCCAGATAATGCACAGCCAAATCCACCAGATACTCCTCAGGGCATCTGATCGACCGAAAGTTACGCTCCAGTCTCAAACGCCACTCATCGGCCTCCTCAGGCCCAACTCTGCCCTTGAAGAAAGGCGTAGCAATCCTCTGCATCTGCCCCATCATCTCTAGATAAGGCGAATGCCCAGCAACTGCAGCCCCCGGCTGCCCAACAACTGCAGCACCCTGCTGCGCCCCGGCCACTTGAGGTGCACCCGGAGCCTGCTCTAGAACCACTGGCGGAAAACATGCCAACAACTGCGTCAGCAATCCCACGACAAGATCATCCCTGCCCTGAGCTGCAGCAGCACCCCCACCTGGGAATGCCCCAGCTCCAGCGCCTCCACCGCCACCAGTCCCCACACTAGCACTAGCACCCAAACCGGCCTGACTCGCAGACCCCACTGAGTGATACACTAAAGCAGACGCCACACTAAGCGTCGCGCTCTCCCCTGACTCCGCCGCTGCTCCACGACCACTAACACGGCCTTCATGGCCCCCAGTTCTGCCACCACGGCCAGCTGCTCTGCCACCACGGGCAAAGGCTCTACCGCGACCTCTCGCACACGACCTCTAGCACCTGCATCCATCTCACTGCACTTCCAAAGAACAGAAGATAAGCAAACTAGAACAACACAACAAAAACAAACAACTCTCCGCGGAATCACTTTGAAGGCCGAAGAGGATGATACTAAGACTACTAACTGACTAAAACACATATAATCAATTAAACACAATTCTAAAGTCCTAAAACCGTAATAGCTCTGATACCAAAATGAAACAACCAAACTTTTTTTTTATATAATAATAATAATTCCAGTTCTCAGCAATGCGAAAGTCTTTCAATAAATCAATAAATAATAATTCAATTAATTCAACAAATAATTCCAGAGTAAATAAAATACTAGCAACCTAAACACCACGGTCCACTAACAACTTAAACAATTCAAATAAATAATAAATCATATCACCCCGTTCTTCAGCCTTGATTCCGCAATCACACATTTCTTTTACCTGCATCACAAGGGAAAAGAGATGCGTAAGTATTATCACAAATACTAAGTGAGACGGTCATCCCGTCTACAGGATAATTACGCAATTACCAGAAAACTAATAACAATAACCACAATAACGAACATCAACATAGAACAGCTCTGGTGTCGAGCGACACCCCCCTGGTGTCGGTCGACACCCACCCCTTGGTGTCCCTTGACACCGACTCGCAGTGACGAAACCCAGAACGACGAAAACAGCACAGAAACAGGAGATTATCAAGATTCAATACCAATAAACGATAAAATACTCTAATTCAACATGAACACAATATGAACTCATCACAAACTCTAAAAACAACCAATGAATCTAGGAATTACGTGCCTACGGTCGCGCACTCACCTCTTAAACGGATTTGAATGGGGAAAAGAGAGAGATGGTGATGAACAGCTCCAGCTTCCAACACAAGCACTCCAGAAAAACGCCCAGAACTCAAATCCCTTTTCTTCTTTTTCTTCTCTGCCTCTTTCTCTCCAAAAGATGTGAAGAAAAGTGGCTCTCCCTCTTTTAAACTCGCGACAAAGGGTTTTTCCCAAACCAGCCACTAAACCGGACAATTTAAATCGAACCAAAATCGACTTGTCGGGCCGGTGTCGCTCGACACCACTCTCCAAAACCAGGAAAACGATTTACGGATGTTACAAAGGCTGAGAGTCTTTACGAATCGCCTTAAGCGATTAATTTGAAAATTTTCTAAAAAACTAAAAAAGGAATCTCTCTAACTAATTTTACTGATGATGTGGATTGATATTAAATACGTTATTTCCATTTATTTTACAATTTTAAAATTTGAAAAATTTCTTAATGTTATAAATGCTTACGTGGACCAGTAAAATTGTGTTTTTAAATCTCATGTGGACGTCCTCAATTGTTTAAGTCGAATTAGTAATTAGTAATTAGTAAATCTAATGTATATAAAAAAAAAAAATCGTTAGAATTGATGATCAAAATAGTATTTATATAAAGAGAATAAGAGACTACTTTATCTAAGGTTTTTGCTATTAGAATTTGGTTATTTAATAATTTATTATGTTCTATAATATCATTTAAACTTATATTATTACATATCATATTATAAAATTTGTGTATATTATATAATATTATATTAAAATATAGAACTAGTCGGATTTTTTAATTTTGATTTTATTCGGTTAATATATGTAACATCCGTAAACGTGAAGTGCTGTTTTGGATATGGTGTCGGATGACACCAAGTGATCGGGAGTAGTTGCATATGCTCTACACGGTGTGAATCTCGGGTTGGCTGCACATGTTCTTGTTTGATTGTTGTGCAGTCGGTCTAAAGATTCAAGCATTGTGTAGAAAAATGTGTAAATCTACTTCTGATTAGTTGGTGTCGAGCGACACCAGGAGGGTGTCGATCGACACCGGTTTGGAAATCGATTTCCGGTTTAAATCGATTTATGTCCGGTTTGATTTGAGTTGATTTCGGTTTGGGCTGGTTTTGGGCAAGGAAGCCCTAGGTCACGTTTTTAAGCGAAGGGACTCGCTTTTTGGCACACTTTTCGAGACAGAGACTTTTCCAGAGAATTGGGAGGCGATTTGGAGGAGTTTTTGGAGTTTGGAGGATCGATCTGAGGCTTGGTGGTTGATGTTCATCTTTCCCCTTTGTTTCTAATCCGTTTCAAGGTGAGTGCGTGACCGTAGGTCCTTGAATCACTGGAGATTTGTTGTGTTGTTGATATTTTGAGTTGTTCTTGAGTTGTTCTTGAGTTATTTGAGTTTATAGTCGTTTTAGAGTGTTGAATCCCCTTGATTACGTGTTTCTGTGCTGTTTCGTCGCGTTTGGTCTGTTGTGGTCGGGGCAGTGTCGAACGACACCTAGCTGGAGGTCAAGCGACACCATGGGGAGGTGTCGGTCGACACTAGTTGTGCTGTTGCTAGTTTGTTGAGTTGTTGTTGTTGTGGTTCATTGTTGGTGGTTATTGTTTATGGTTATTGTTGATATTGTTGTTTATTGTGGCTATGGATTGTTGTATTGTCTAGTGGTTGGCGTAATTGGCCTGTAGACGGGATGACCGTCTCACTGAGTATTTATGATAATACTCACGCATCTCTTTCGTAATGTGATGCAGGTAACAGGAATGTGTGACCGCGGGATCGAGGCTGGAGAGGGGGATGATAGGGTTATTGGTTTTTATTGGTTTATTGGTTTATTGTTTTATTATTTAAATTGGTAGCAAACCTGGTGTTTAGGTTGCTAAAGTTATTTATTATTCTGGAATTGTTTATTGGATTATGGGAATTCATTAGTTATTAATTATTGAATTATTTATTTGACTTCCGCATTGCTAAACATTGAGAATTAGTTAATTTTATATAAAAAAAAAAAAAGCTTGGTTGTTTCATTATGGTATCAGAGCCTAGACGTTTTTAGGACTGCTAATTTGGGTTGAACTGAGACTTTGTTAATTGATTGATTGTGGCTTAGTCAGTTGTTCGTCTTAGTATCATCCCCTTCGGCCTTCGAGAGATTCCGCGGTAAGTGTGTTTTTGGTTTTGTTTTGTGTTGGTCTAGTTGCTCATCTTCTGTGCTTTGGTAGTGCAGCAAGATGGACGCAGGCGCTAGAGGTCGTGGTGCGAGAGGGCACGGTAGAGCCCGTGGGGGCAGAGCAGTTGGTCGTGGTGGACGAGCTGCGAGCCGTGGAGGTCGAGATCGTGGGCGTGGTTTACCAGAGGCTTCAGCGGAGAGTGCAGTGCCTAGTTTGGCGGCGGTGTCAGTGACACAGTCAGTGGCGGGTGAGGCCAGTTTGGGTGCCGGTGGTGGCGCAGGAGTTGGGGCGGCTCAGGGTGGGGGCGCGGCTCTAGCTCAGGGTGACTTGATAGTGGGGCTACTGACGCAGCTTTTGGCACGTCTTCCGCAGGCGGTTCCACAGTAGGCTCCGGGTGCACCTCCAGTGGCCGGAGCACAGGTGGGTGCTGGTTTTGTTGGGCAGCATGAGACTGCGGGTTTTGTTGGGCAGCATGGTGCTGCGGGGTTTGGGACTTGATAGTGGGGCTACTGACGCAGCTTTTGGCACGTCTTCCGCAGGCGGTTCCACAGTAGGCTCCGGGTGCACCTCCAGTGGCCGGAGCACAGGTGGGTGCTGGTTTTGTTGGGCAGCATGAGACTGCGGGTTTTGTTGGGCAGCATGGTGCTGCGGGGTTTGGGCATCCGTCTTATCTAGAGATGATGAGGGAGATGCAGAGGATTGGGACACCATTCTTTGAGGGCGGGAGTGAGCCCGAGCAGGCCGATGAGTGGCGGCAAAGTGCTTTTTCTTAAATTTGAAGGGGAGAGAGAGGGAAACCGAACTCACACAGACTTTTCACTTGGTAGTGAGAATGAGGAGTCATGCCCTTTGTAATGCCAAGCCCCTAGCCGAGAAGGTTAACTTCATTAAGGTGCGGAGTCAAAGATGTATCCTTCTTAAGCCCTTGGAGATGTGGACATTTTTGGTAGATCAATCCACTCATGGTGAAAATGAGATGAAGTAAACTGCCAATAACTGATCAATGGTCACTTAAACACAGGCACAACAATGGTTAGGTCCAAGATAAAGTCATAATTCTCGACAAAAGTTTTGACTCAATAAAAACGACTCGATGAAAAGAAAAATGATGCAAGATGAAATGCCAAAATGAACAAACTTATTAGTATAATCCCCCCAGACTTAACTTGCACCGTCCCAGTGTAAGAAAAATCAGATTAAGAGAGGTAAAGATGGAATAAAATGGAAAAGGGAAAGGTTAGGATGATGTTACCAAGTGTTGACCAGTTGTGATGAAGATCAGGGTCAGATAATGGATTGGAGCTCCTCTGTAGGCATGATTGGTCGGTGAATTTTGAATTTCCTGGTCTGATTCTCGCCGGTTTGCATTTTGCTCGAGTATGGCTCATTTGGTCGACCCGAAATGAGTACTATGAACCACAGAACAAACCGTTAAGAATTTCATGTACCATATTGAAATTTTACCGTCCAAGTTGATGTTTTAGAGCTCCTTGTGAAGTTTGAGGTCAAACGAACGAGCGGTTTGTGAGATTCTTCATTTGGTGGTCCACTCGGTCGACCAGAATATAATTCAATAGACCACAGGATGAACGGTGAATAATTCTCTGACCTATCTTGAAATACCATCGACCAACCTCATATTTTATGGTCACCGGTGAAATTTGGGGCCAAACGAACGAGCGGATTGAGAATTCCTTCACAAAGTGGTCAATGCGGCTCTGTGAAGAGTTTTCTTGACTTCTTTGTGATTGGCTCGTTCGTTCCTTGATTTTATTCTGGAATAATGATGTTGAAGCTCCAAGGATCCATCTCCAGCTGGTGGTGTCTCCATGCCGTGAATTTGGTTTTGCCGGACTTTGTTGTGTAGCCGCCTGTGAAGTTTGGTGGACATCGGTCACGTGGTTTGGGAGATGGTTGATGTTTGTCCTCCTTTGCACCCGTTTGGCCGAGAGAATCTTGCCGGATGGGATATCTCGAAATCTACTCGACCGTTTTGTGATTTTCTTCGACCGATGTGATTCTTCTTCCCTCCTTTAGTATTCCCAGGTCGTGCCCGCCCTCTGGGTGTCGCCTTTGACAAGGGTGGGATGAATGGGTGGGACATGTTCTTGTTTGGTCTCCTCTTGGGTCATCATCCTAAAAAAAATGTTATGCATGCAATAGTTATATGAAAATTGAAAATGAAAAGAAAAATACCGTGTGGGTTGCCTCCCAAAGCGCTTGTTTTAAAGTCATCTAGCTTGACTCCCTTTTTTTTTTTTTTTTTAGGTGCGGATGTGATCGGCCAAAGGGTTTGGAATCCCTTTGGTGTCTTCACACTCTGGTTCAGGTGGCTCATGAGGTGGTTTGGCCTCTCCATGATCATCTTCCATGTCATCCTTGAAGACCAAAGCTCTCGGAAAAAGTTTTAAGGTTTTTCCGAGTTTATCCTTTGCGGTTTGCTCATCTTTGGGATCCGGATCCTTTGGGAAAAGGACTCTTATGCTGGCAAAGGACTTAGGCACACCGTCAGGCTCTTCTTCAGCTCCATGTTCGTCTAAGGATGGTGACAAGACCGAGTGAATATCCTTGAAGACATTCTCATGCTTCGGCACGGTCTCATCGCTTCCTTCGGTTTTGGATAGGGCTCGCTCTTCTTAGGAGATATGGATGGTGCTGGTATTGGTGGTGCTCTAGGACGTGTCTCAAGCTTGAAAACATCCCATGTATAATTTCCATTATGATCTGGAGGAGTCAAACTTGAACCACTATCACTTGAAACGCTTTGGCAATCACCTATTACCGGTTTGTAAACGTCATAAGATCTAATGTAGAGAGCTTCTTTAGGAACGTCTTGTGACCATTTTATGTCATCTCCAGGGTCTAAACTTGTCCTCTCTTCATTGTATATGCTCGTGCAGCACCAGATTTCAGTAGAGACTGCATGATAGAAGACTTTCTTTTTTATTTCGGAGAAAGAGACGACTTGTCCCTTGCGAAAATCAAATATTGCTCCCACGGTTTTGAGAAAATGAGTCCCATTAAGAACCAGTGACATTGAGTGCTCATCTTGAATATCTATAATGTGAAAATCAAGGGGGACAAGACATCCTCCCACTTGCATCTCCAAATTACGCACAAACCCATATGGAGTTGTGCTAGAAGCATATGCGAACTTGAGCATCTTTCCTGGAGGCTCCATCTCTACAATCCCCAGTTTTTTTTATATGGTTTTAGACATGAGATTCACTGTAGATCCTGTATCACACAAAGAGTCTATAAAATCAATACCATTAATTGTGCAAGGGAAGATGAACTTCACTTGATCTTGTATCTTTTTAAGCTTCCTTTGATGTGGTGCTTTTGAAATAGGCTCATCATCTTCACGCCTTGTCACATGGTACTTGAAGGTTGATTGATCAGTGGGGGTTGGTGAAATCACGGCCTTGTTCTCAGTTGTTATCACTTTGCAAAACCTAGGATTTTCCTCCACTTTTCCCGGAAGAACATTGGCTTCTCTCTTGGATCCTTCCGCAATTTGAGAGACTTGCACTTCTACCTTCTTAACATGATTAGAGAGGTTGATAAACTTCCCATACAGCTACTGGTTACCCCCGCTAAGATGATAATACATGCTATCCATCTTGAAGGCAAGATTTTTGTTATCTTCGGCGTTTTGCTTCATTCCTTCAATGAATTGCTGTTGATTCTCCATGAGCTGATGGATCATAGCTTCAAAGTTTCTCTCTTTAGGTGTCAAGGCCACGTCATCTTGGTCTAGAAGAGGATCTTCTATACTTGGCTGAGAGTTTCCAAGCCTAAAACCATTGTTTTTCGGTTTTGATGGTTGCTTCCAAACTCGCCAATGTAGCTGATTTCTTCTTGCCTCTTAAGAGAGCTATCATCAATAAACTCTTTATCTTCCTTACTCTTAGAAGCTCCCACATTCTCACAAAGATCAACTTCTCTTGATTGGTTTTTGAGAAGTTGAGCAACCATTGACTTAAGCTCGAGAATTTCCGAAAAATCAGATTTTGGTTTGATATCTTCCATGTTTTGCACATAGTCTTGGCGTGAATTTTTGCTGCTTGCCGCCAAGTTATCAATTAGAATGCTGGCTTGAGAAATAGTATTCGTCATGAAGTCCCCTTGACTTGCTATGTTAAGCGCCATCTTGAATTTCTCATCAACTCCTTGATAGAAGAAGTTTAGCAAAGCAATCTCTGTAAAACCATGGTGTGGGCACTCTCTCTTGTATTCCTTGAACCGTAAAACAGCATCAAAGAATGATTCATGTGCCTCATGCCGAAATTATGAAATTCTTGTTCTCATCCGCTCCAATCTCTCTTTTGGATAAAAGTGCTTCAAGAAAGCTCTCTTATACTCATCCCAAGTAGTGATTGATCCTGCTGGAAGAGACTTCATCCATTTGTAGGCTTTCTCAACCAAAGAGAATGAGAATAGAGTACACTTCAAGTAATCCTCAGAAACTCCACTACACCTCCTTGTACCACAGATTTCTTCAAACTTCTCAATGTGATCAATGGGCTGCTCTTCCTCTAGGCCACGAAACTGATGCTGCTCCACCAAATCAATGAGTTTAGAGCTTATCTTAAACTCTCCAGTAGGTGGTAAAGGGCATATAGGTGGGCGTTTTGTGAAGAAGATGTCTAGTGAATCAAACTCTCCGATTGGGCGGTTTTGAGGATCCATCTTCTATGTCTTGTGAATTCTTCTTCAAGATCTCCTATCTCTTACTCAAGGTACCTTGAAACACACAAAGATAGAGATATCAGTAAATGTTTATGATTTTTTTTTTTTTAATATTTTTGAAAAACAGAAAAGTAAATTGCAAAAACTTGATGCTGGCTGGGTTTAGCTTCAAGTAATAATTAACCCAACCCACACAACTGCAAGTGCACAGCAAGAGAGTAGTATAGTTCGGGGTCGAACCACAAGGAGATGTTATTTCACTTCAAACTTGTAGAGATTGAAATAAAAGCTAGAACAAGAATATGAGTTTGTTGTAGATGTTGTCAACTTCAAAACAAAAGAAAACAAAAGCAATGATTGAAATATAAATGCAAACAATAAGGAAAAGCATTGGGCATAAGAGAATTCGTAGGTCATCAAGGATTGGTTTATTTGGATAGTTAAACAAGGAGATCAATAGATATGTTCTAGAACTCGAATTATGAATGTATAATCAACTTACTCCCACAATGTCAATTAATATGTCTAAACAACCTAAGATTACTCTACTCCCATAGGTAATCAAGTGATTAAACAAGCATATAAAGTCCAAATTCGAAATTGTTCACAAGGCTTTGTAATTCTACTCCCGTAGCTTACTATGCCCTGCTCACCCAAGATGGTTCAAGAGATATAACAAACGGTCAGAATGTAAATCAACCTAAGAGCAGTAGCATAGATGGTCAATCCAGCTATAAGCAGTAAGCACACACTTGGATGAAGAACATCTAATGATAAAACCGAGTCTAACAACCTAGAGATGATCAATCCATGAATTCCCTTGAAAAACTCTTAAACCCAACAATAAAACTACTCAGCCATGATGCAAACAAACAAGCAACAGATGTATGAAAGCATTATGTGAGTATTAAAAGAGATAAGGGATGAAGAAATCTTCTCTATTTAAGAACAAAGTTGAATCTCTCCCTTGAAACTTTCGGGTTCAATACAAAAGAAAAGAAAAGGAAAAGATGAAAAGAGTTTAAGGATTTTTGTGTGTGTGTGTGTACCATCGATCCTGAGAAGCGCCTCTTCTCTCTACTCCCTTCAGCTCTCCAGGATGGCTCTCTCTCTGTCTCTGACGGCGCACACACAGCTCTCATTAGGTCGAGGCTAAAAGCTTGTATTTATAGGGTAGAAGTCGCTTAGGTCTTCAGGGTGCTGGAAAAGGAAACTTTCCGATGAGTTGGACATGATGTTTTGCGACGTGAATGGGCCGGGATTGGGCCAAGGAGGCCTCCAAATAGTATATAAGCCTCTTCTCAAGCGAGCCAACGCCTAAAACTCAGTGTTCTGGGCCATTAGACACGCGAGATCCTCCATGGGCTTCATCTTGTCGCTAACCGGACATGTCTCGGTAGCAAATGAGTTTCTCCCTGATGTTTGATCCAAATGGCTTGAATCTACTTTTCCGTGATGAATGACTCAAATATCTATCCAGCAAGACCAAGATCATGATTTGTTTACGTCGGAAAGACCTTCAACCGCGGCCATCTTTCGGATGCTCTGGTTCAGTCCGAATACGAGAATCGGACAAATGGAGTTATATTGATGCTCTTGACTTGGAAACTTGCATGGATCATGGTTTGAGGCTCTTTTGCTCCTTTTTGAATCCTTTTTGATGTTTTAACCTGTTAAGACTCCAAAACCAACAAATACAAGAAAACTACCTCTAAAGGCATAAAACCTTATTGAAAATACTTGAAAACATAGATAAATACTAAGTAAAATCATGAAAAATATGGATATATCAACTCCCCCAGACTTATCTTTTGCTTGTCCCCAAGCAAACTAAGCATGGAAAAGAGGTTTGAAAACATGAGAACTCTTAAATCTTTTTGGAAATCCATGTTGACATTTATCTTAGTGATCCACATAAAACAGCAATGGCATTTAGAATTAAGAACAAGAAAGTACATACCATGAGTTTTGCAATCATCCCAAAGCAATCCACTTCTCTTTAGGCCATCCAAATTCTCCACCTTTGACTCCTTTAGTTTCTAAAGGTGTGGTCTCAACTAGGGAATATCGATCAAAGGGGTTATACACTCTTACCCATCCTCTTTTTATAAAACACATGTCTTGGCTCTTGTTTCACCTCTCTCTCCTCACTTCTTAAGTCGATTCATCCCTTTTTTAGGGTAGCAAGGTATTTTTTTATTCGACTTCTTCTGCTCTTTGTGGAGGTTTTTGATGGATCTTCCATAGACGCGAGTATTGATGGTTGTTGCCACCTAATCCCCGGTTACTTGGATCAAAAGGTCTTCCATAGACGCGAGTATTGATGGTGGTTGCCACCTAATCCCCGGTTACTTGGATTAGTATAATGATGCAAGATGAAATGCCAAAATGAACAAACTTATTAGTATAATCCCCCCAGACTTAACTTGCACCGTCCCGGTGTAAGAAAAATCAGATTAAGAGAGGTAAAGATGGAATAAAATGGAAAAGGGAAAGGTTAGGATGATGTTACCAAGTGTTCACCAGTTGTGATGAAGATCAGGGTCAGATAACGGATTGGGGCTCCTCTGTAGGCATGATTGGTCGGTGAATTTTGAATTTCCATGTCTGATTCTCGCCGGTTTGCATTTTGGTCGAGTATGACTCATTTGGTCGACCCGAAATGAGTGCTATGAACCACAGAACAAACCGTTAAGAATTTCATGTACCATATTGATATTTTACCGTCCAAGTTGATGTTTTAGAGCTCCTTGTGAAGTTTGAGGTCAAACGAACGAGCGGTTTGAGAGATTCTTCATTTGGTGGTCCATTCGGTCGACCAGAATATAGTGCAATAGACCACAGGACGAACGGTGAAGAATTCTCTAACCTATCTTGAAATTCCATCGACCAACCTCATATTTTATGGTCACTGGTGAAATTTGGGGCCAAACGAACGAGCGGATTGAGAATTCCTTCACAAAGTGGTCAATGCGGCTCCGGGAAGAGTTTTCTTGACTTCTTTGTGATTGGCTCGTTCGTTCATTGATTTTCTTCTGGAATAATGATGTTGAAGCTCCAAGGATCCATCTCCAGCTGGTGGTGTCTCCATGCCGTGATTTCGGTTTTGCCGGCCTTTGGGTGCACCGCTATCGACCGGATGAGGTATCTTTGCATATCTCCTGATCCGTCAACATTCCTCCGTCCTATCTTTTGGATTTTCCGACCAACATGGTGTTGTGTAGCCGCCTGTGAAGTTTGGTGTACATCGGTCACGTGGTTTGGGAGATGGTTGATGTTTGTCCTCCTTTGCACCCGTTTGGCCGAGAGAATCTCGCCGGATGGGATATCTTGAAATCTACTCGACCGTTTTGTGATTTTCTTCGACCGAAGTGATTCTTGTATCCTCCATTATCATTTCCAGGTGGTTCCCACCTTGTTTCTTGTGCCTTGTTGTGATCCTCCATTGAAACCGCCTTTAAACCGCCATATGGATTGTAGTTTTGGTCGGTTACAGCATCTCTCCTTTGTGTCCTTCCTATCAAAGATTGAAGTCCTTGTAAAATACTTGAAACCACTTTTAAGTCCGGTCTTAGATTGAGATCTCCAAGTAACCAACTTGAAGTTCACAATATAAGAGAATATGGTATAAACTATAAAAACATGTTGGGTCTTGGTTAGGGATCCCAAAGTTCTGAAATAGTTTTATCATCAGTGAAATCAATGTATAATTCAGTTTGACAAGTCAAGATTCATTCTCATTCATTAACCATCAATATTAAGCAATTTAAACTATTAAATGTAACTAATGAAGTTCAAGGTTCAAATGCTTATCAAGTGAGGATCAAAGATGGTTTTTAATGAATGCATGAGGAGAATTTACTTACCTTGATTGGAGATTTCGCCTTCTACAAGGGTGGGAACAAAGGGTGTGTCACTTTCTTCTTTTGGTCTTCTTTTGGTTCTTCATCCTAAAAACATTTTTTTGTATTTTTATGCAATTTTAAAAACTCCTGAAAAATAAAACTAAGTAGTTATGCATGCAATAATGATATGAAAATTTAAAATGAAAATAAAAACCATGTGGGTTGCCTCCCACAAAGCGCTTTGTTTTAAGTCATTTAGCTTGACTCCTTTTTCGTTTTAGGTGTGGATGAGCTCAACTAAAGGGTTTGGGGTCCCTTTAGATTCTCCATTCTCCGGTTCAGGGGGCTTTCGTGGTGGTCTGGGCACGCCAAGATCATCTCCTATGCCATCTTTGAAGACAAATGCCCTCGGGAAGAGCTTTAAGGTGTTCATGAGCTTCTCCTTTGTGGTATGAGCTTCTTTTGGGTCCGGATCCTTAGGGGTAAGGATTATCATCTTGGCAAAGGAATTATGTACTCCATCAGGCTCCTCATCAGCTTCATTTTCGTCCAAGGTATGGAGCAAAACCGAGTAGATATCCGTGAAGACATCTTTATGTTTCAGCTTTGACGGTTTCATGGCCACTTTCGGTTTTGGATAGGGGTCACTCTCCTTGGCGTCTTTAGGCATTATGGCTCCTTTCTTTGGCATGTTATAAGTCTTCTCTGGTGGCAGCTTGATCTCTCTTGGTGCTGTCTTGAAGTCGATGCTTTGATAGAAAACATCTTGTCGGATATTTCCTAGTGACATGCAGCTTCTCATGAAGTCTATGATCGCACCGGTGTAATCTCTTCTTGACTCCCCTGGAAACAGCTCCGGTTTCTGGCTCTCCTTAGGATCAGCTTCTTTTTCTCCTTCTTGAGATAGTGTAGGGACAAGGGCGAGCTGGTTATCCTTAGATAGGACAGAACTAGAAAATGTTTGAGGGTTTACCTCATTTTGCTTCCTTACGGCTTCCGCGGTTAGGACGGTGTGAACCCCCAACTTCTGGACACGAGTGGAGAGAGACTCAAACTTGCTGTAAATATCAGTGAACACATGATCTAGCTTCTCACAGAGGTTCTTGTTGATTTGCCTTTGCTCCTCCATGTATCTTTCCAAGACTACATCTATCTTCTCTTCTTGTTGAGCCGGTGCAACAGCTTGAGGGAAAGTGAAAGGCAGCTTCACTTGACAGATCCCTTGAGGGTAGACGTGTTGCTTATGCTGGTATTGAGCTCCTTGATAGACGTGCTGGCCAGGATACACAAAGTTTCCACCAATGTAGTTCACTTCCACTTTGTGCGGCTTAACCGGTGGGGGAAGTGCATAAAAGCTCATCAAGTCCATTCTTTCTCTTCTAGTGTGTTGTTTGAGTTAGACCTTCTTGTCCTGCACCTAAGACACACAAAGGAAGAGATTTAAGTAAAATTTTTATGAGTTTTTAAGGTTTTATGAAAAACAGAAGGTAAAATGCAAGAAAGTAAGAACTAGACTAAAAATCAATCAAAAAGTTTGAAGGAAATGCAACAGCCTCCCCGGCAACGGCGCCAAAAACTTGGTGTGGCGTGGGTTTAGCTTCAAGTTTTAATATTTATAACCCAACCAAAATGAGCTGCAAGTGCACAGCTGTGTTGTAGTCGGGGTTGAACACAAGGAGGGTGTGAACTCGCTTCAAACTTGTGGTGATTGATGAGTAGCTAGAACAGAAAATATGTTGTTGTGGTGAACCTAAAATGAAAGGAAACAAAAGCAAATAAGTAAATGAGAGTTGTAAACAAGAAAAGAAAGAGTTAGGCAAAGGATAATCTTTGAAAACATGTAATGAAGTGATGATTGCATTGGTATTTCATTATGAACCATCTTGAACACAAAACACTAAGGTATGTTCTTTCCACTTTCGTGGCTCCGAACACTATGTTTAAACAACCTAATAGACTCAAATTTCGATGGTTATTACAAGCTGTAAACATGCATTAATGGCTCAAGTAATGATAGAGTTCACTAGACTCCTTAGGTCAGCTTGAGTTGCCTAAGACGCGTAGCTCACCAAATATTAGATCCGGCAATACAACAAGCTTTTGGAGAGTGTATCAACCCTATATCAGATTGCTAGATGTACGGTAAAGCAATCATGCATTAAGTTCAAATAAAGGTGAAGATTAGTTCATGAATAAAAGTCCTAATTGAAACCGCCAATCACATCATACAAGTTTCATTGATTTACCTCGCCTAACAAATGAATCTACTCGGACATGGTGCAATAAAACAAGCAAGCAATGATTGAAAGCATTATGAAAGTATTAAAAAGAGATAAGGGATAGAATAAGCTTCTCTGTTGAAGAACAAGTCGAAATCCCTAGATAACTTCTTAGATCCAAAGTACAATAGAAAAGGAAAAGATGAAAAGAACAAGAACAAGGTTTTTGTGCAAGAGCAAGATGCAATAGTGGCGCCTCCTTCTCCTCCTCCTAGATGGCGCGCTTCTAGGGCTTCTCTCTCTCTCTCTCTGACGGCCACACTCCTCTTGCACGAGACACTCGCGGCTCTCTCCCTTTCAGAGGCTAAAAGCAAGTATTTATAGGCTTGTAGTCACTAGATTTATGAAGTGCTGAAAAAGGAAACTTTCCGGTTAACCGGCCTTGATGATTTGCGACGTGATTGAACCGGGTTCAGGATAAGTAAACCACCAAAAGCAATCTAGGCTTGTGTTAAGTCGAGAAAGGGTCCATGCCACGGAATCCCGGGCCGTTTGTAACACCAAGTCTCCATGGGCTTCGTTTCCTCGCCTGGCGGACACGTCTTGGGATAACAAGAGTTTCTCCCTGATGGTTAATCAAAATGGCTTGAATCTACTTCTCCGTGATGTGTAACTCCAATATCAATCCATCAAGACCAAGATCGTGATTTTTGGACGTCGGAAAGACCTTCAACCGCGGCCATCTTTCGGATACTCCGGTTCAGTCCGAATACAAGAATCGGACAAATGGAGTTATATTGATGCTCTTGACTTGGAAACTTGCATGGATCATGGTTTGAGGCTCTTTTTCTCCTTTTTGAATCCTTTCTGATGTTTTAACCTGTTAAGACTCCAAAACCAACAAATACAAGAAAACTACCTCTAAAGGCATAAAACCTTATTGAAAATACTTGAAAACATAGATAAATACTAAGTAAAATCATGCAAAATATGGATATATCAACTCCCCCAGACTTATCTTTTGCTTGTCCCCAAGCAAACTAAGCATGGAAAAGAGGTTTCAAAACATGAGAACTCTTAAATCTTTTTGGAAATCCATGTTGACATTTATCTTAGTGATCCACATAAAACAGCAATAGCATTTAAAATTAAGAACAATAAAGTACATACCATGAGTTTTGCAATCATCCCAAAGCAATCCACTTCCCTTTAGGCCATCCAAATTCTCCACCTTTGACTCCTTTAGTTTCTAAAGGTGTGGTCTCAACTAGGGAATATCGATCAAAGGGGTTATAGACACTTACCCATCCTCTTTTTATAAAACACATGTCTTGGCTCTTGTTTCACCTCTCTCTCTTCTCACTTCTTAAGTCGATTCATCCCTTTTTTAGGGTAGCAAGTGATATCATCATATTTTGCATGTTTTCACTAAGTATTTATTGGTATTTTCAAATGTTTTCATTAAGGTTCTATGCCTTTAGAGGTAGTTTTCTTGTATTTGTTGGTTTTGAAGTCTTAACAGGTTAAATTATCGAAAAAGATTCAAAAAGGAGCAAAAGAGCCTCAAACCATGATCCATGCAAGTTTCCAAGTCAAGAGCATCAATATAACTCTATTTGTCCGATTCTCGCATTTGGACAGAACCGGAGCATCCGAAAGATAACCGCGGAAAGGGGTCTTCCCGACGTCCAAAAATCATGATCTTGGTCTTGCTGGATAGATATTTGAGTTATGCATCACGACGAAGTGGATTCAAGTCATTTGGAGCAACCATCACGGAGATACGCTTTTTATCCCAAGACGTGTCCGCCAGGCGAGTAAACGAAGCCCATGGAGACTTGGCGCCACCAAATGGCCCGGGATGCAGCGGCATGGACCTTGTATCGACTTAACACAAGCCCAGATTGCTTTTGGTGGTTTACTTGTCCTAAACCCGGTCCAATCACGTCGCAAATCTTCAGAGTCGGTTAACCGGAAAGTTTCCTTTTTCAGCACTTCAATACCCTAGCGACTTCAAGCCTATAAATACAATGTTTTTAGCCTTTGGAGGAAGAGAGCCGCGAGTGTATTGTGCAAGAGAGAGAGCAGCCGTCAAGGAGGAGAAGCCCTAGGTGGTGCGCCGTCCAGAAGGAAGAAGGAAGGCGCCGTTCAACTCTTGCACTCGCATTCATCTTCATTCTTTCATCTTTTCCTTTTCTCTTTTGTACTTTGGATCGAAAGTTATCAAGGGATTCGACTTGTTCTTCATTAGAGAAGCCTCTTTCAATCCTTTATCTCTTTTTATACTTGCATAATGATGTCAACCTTGCCTTGCTTGCTTGATCTTACTATGTCCGAGTAGATCCCCTCGTTAGGCCGAGGGAGATCGATGGACTCTTGATATGTTTTGACTTGTTTGATTGCATAAAACGGGATTTACTCTATTGGTTCTTCATCTTTGCTTGCTGTTATTCCTTGTTGTTAGGAAAGCGCGCCTCAACAACTCGAACTTAGGTTGATACACTCTCCAAAAGCTTGTTGTATTGCCGAAACTAGTATTTGATGAGCTAAGTGTCTTAGGCTTCCAAAAGTCGACCTAAGGAACTTAGTGAACAATCACAACTTGAACATTGATTAATGCATGCTTATAACTTGTAATAACCATCGAAAGTTGAGTCTATTAGGTTGTTTAAGCATAGTGGCCGGAGCCACGAAAGTGGAAAGGCTATACATTAGTGTTGTGAGTTCAAGGCGGTTTATAAACTATCCCATGCAATCTCTTGTCATTTCATTGAAAGTTTCCATTGATTTTCCCTTGCCTAACATCTTTCCCATCTTGTTTACAACCTCATTCACTTACTCACTTGTTTTCATTAGATATTAAGACCACCCCACACTCATATTCTCGTTCTAGCTACTTATCACTCAACATAAACTTGAAACGAAATCTCTCTTCCTTGTGTTCGACCCCGACTTACCACGGCTGTGCACTTGCAGCTCTACCAAGTTGGGTTATAAATTGTATTAGTTTGAAGCATAAAACCCAACGCATCAAGCTCTTTGGCGCCGTTGCCGGGGAAGAGTTGCATTTCTTTCAAGTTTCTTGATTGATTTTTAGTCTAGTTCTTTTTATTTTTTTTTTGCATTTCATTTTCTGTTTTTCATAAAACTTTATAAAACCATAAAAATTTTACTTAATCCTTTTTCTTTGTGTCTCTTAGGTGCATGACAAGAAGGTCCAATCCGGATAATACCATAGAAGAAGATCTTGACATTGACCAACTTGAAAGAACACTTAGGCGGCAAAGAAGGGAAAGAATGAATCAAGGCGGTGAAGCCGCGGCACAAGGTGAACAACAACAAGCCGCTGACCAAGAGCAACAACCACAAGTCCCCCACGTCCAACAAGGAGCTGGAGCTGACCAGCCAGCACAAGGAGCCGTGCCTCAACCCAATCAAAACGCTCCCGGTGTAGCCGATCAGCCGCAGCCGCAACAACATCAACAACAACCGGAGCCACAATACGCCGGTCAACCACCAAACCAGCATCATCAAAACCCCCATGGCGGTCACCAAGGGATGCCTCAAACTCAACCACATGTGCCTCCAAGGAGAGCACAATTCGCTCAGCATCCAAGGCATCCGACTATGGGAGATTTTGATTCATCCGATGCATTCTTCTTGGATAGGAATCCAATCCGACCACCACAACCCCCAAGGAACGACTTTGAGATCAAGCCACAAATCATTGCCTTGGTGAAACAAAACCAATTCCATGGTTTGTCCACCGAACATCCACTTGACCATGTCGACACCTTTGAGGAGATATGTAGCACTACTCGGATCAATGGAGTGTCACCGGACTACTTCAAGTGAAAGTTGTTTACCTTCTCTCTAAGTGAAAAAGCACTTATATGGGTAAAGTCTCTACCACCTCAATCCATTACAACATGGAATGAATACAAAGGAGCTTTCTTAAACCAATTCTACACTAAGCAAAGATCAAACTCTATAAGGAGCAAGATATCCGGATTTAAGCAAGCACCAATGGAGTCTTTCTATGAAGCTTTGGTGCGCTTCAAGGAGTATGCAAGGGATTGCCCTAATCATGGCTTCTCAGAAGGTAACCTTTGGAACATCTTTTACAATGGGATTGATCACAAGTACAAGCTTTCACTTGACACCGCGAGCAATGGCAACTTCATGACCAAATCGGTGCCGGAGGCTAAGCTTTTGATCGAGAATCTTGCTGCAAGTGATTCCAATGCATGCCCTGAATACAATAGAGGAGTGAGAACCACGAGCTCATCATCGGAATCGGCTCAAATCATGGAGTTGAAGAACATGGTCTCACAACTACTAAAGAGCAACCGATGAGTGCATGCGATTGATGATGTCTTGGCCACTAATGAAGAGCCTCTCATGGAGTTTATGAGAGATGGAGCCGAAGAGAATCAAGAGGAAGTCAATTACATAGGAGGTAACTACGGTAATAGAGGATACAATCAGCCATTCCGCCCCCATCCCAACCTCTCTTACCGAAGCACCAATGTGGAGAATCCAAATGATCAAGTCTATCTGAGCCAAAACACTTATCAAGGAGGCCAAAACGCTTACCAAGGAGGTCAATACCAGCCTAAGCAAAAATTCTATCCTAAGGGAGTCTACCAAGTGAAGCAGCCACTCACTTTCCCCCAAGGAGTTGCACCAGCTCAACAAGAAGAAAAAGTAGATGTGGCGGTTAAGAAATATATGGAGGAGCAAAGACAAGCTACCAAGAGCTTACATGAGAAGATGGATCACATGTTTGGTGATCTAAACAATAAGTTTGGGACGTTGTCAACCCACGTCCAGAAGTTAGATGTTCAAGTCTCTCAAACAGCCGAGGCGGTTAAAAAGCAACAAGAGGTGAATCCGCAAAAGTTTTGTAGTGTTGTTTCATCCAAAGAGGATCCACCGGCCATTGTCTCCATACCATCTCAAGAAGAAGAAAGAGAAGATGAGCCTAAGGAGAGGTACAAACCAGAGAGGTACACATGGGAGTCAAGGCGAGCTTACAAGAGAAGGCTTGACAACAAGCCGCTGCTTAAACAAGGAGATCCCGGGAAGTTTGTTATCCCCGCTTGTATCAATGGATACCAACTCACCGATTGCTTGTGTGATAGTGGAGCAAACGTTAACCTCATGTCTCTTGCACTAGCCAAAGATTTGGGATTCAAATATTTCAAAGAGCCTAAGGTGAGAGTGGAGTTTGCGGATCTATCAAGCATCGAGCCTTATGGAGTGCTTGAAGATGTTATGCTAGAGATTGGAGAAAGACATGTCCCAACTGATTTCCAAATCATGGTATGGGAAGGATCAAAGAGGAATCAGCTGATTCTTGGTACCCCATTCTTAGCCACAGCCGGGGCGGTCATCAATTACATGAGAAACCAACTAACACTTGGTCATGTCCGGCAAGATGTTTTTTTCCCAAGCGTCAACTTCAAACAAGCCCCAAGTGCAATCAAACTACCACCAGAAAGGAGCACACTCATGCCAAGAGAAGGAGCCGAGCGGCCAAGAAGCACCAAGAAGGGCGAGCCCTACCCCAAACCAAAAGAAGCGATGAAACCGTTGAAGCCGAAGCATGAGAATGTCTTCAAGGATATTCACTTGGTCTTGTCATCGTCTTTTAACAATCATGGAGCTGAAGAAGAACCTGACGGTGTGCCTAAGTCCTTTGCCAGCATAAGAATCCTTCTCCCAAAAGATCCGGACCCCAAAGATGAGCAAACCGCAAAGGAAAGACTCGGAAAAACCTTAAAACTTTTTCCGAGAGCTTTGGTCTTCAAGGACGACATGGAAGATGATCATGGAGAGCCCAAACCACCTCATAAGCCACCTGAACCAGAATGTGAAGACACCAAAGGGATCCCAAACCCTTTGGCTGATCACATCCGCACCTAATCAAACAAATAAAAAAGGGAGTCAAGCTAGATGACTTTAAAACAAGCGCTTTGTGGGAGGCAACCCACACGGTATTTTTCTTTTCCTTTTTCATTTTTAGTTTTCACAACATTATTGCATGCATTTTGTTAGGATGAGAAACCAAGAGGAGACCAAACGAGAAAATGTCCCACCCATTCATCCCACCCTTGTCAAAACCGACACCAAGGAGCGGGCACCACCTGGGACTAATAAAGGAAGGAAGCAGAATCATTTTGGTCAAAGAAAATCACCAAACGGTCGAGTAAAATTCAAGATATTCCATCCGGCATGATTTTCTCGGCCACACGGGTGCAAAGGAGTACACACTTGACCTATCTCACAATCCGTGTTACCAAAGTCCACCAAACTTCATAGGCGACCAGACAACACCATATTGGTCGGCAAATCCAAAAGATAGGACGGAGAAATGTGAACGGATGAGGAGATACGCACGAATGCCACATCCGGTCGATGGCGGGTCACCGAAGGCCGACAAAAACCAAAATCACGGCATGGAGACACCACCACCTGGAAATGGATTCTTGGAGCTTCACAATCACCATTCCCAAAGAAAATCAAGGAACGAACGAGCCAATTTCAAGAATGATCAAGAATCTCTTCTCGGAGCCGTTTACACCACGTTGTGAAGAAAGTCTCAGACCGCTCATCCATTTGACCTCAACCTTCTCCAGTGCTCATAAAATATGAAGTTGGTCGGTGGAATTTCAAGCTCGGTCAGGAAATTCGTCACCGTTTGAGCTGTGGTCTATTGCACCTTCTTCGGATCGCCCGGATGGCCACCAAATGATGAATCTCCCAAACCGCACGTTTGTTTGACCTCAAACTTCACCACTTCTCCTAAAATATATGATTGGTCGGTGGAATTTCAAGATAGGTCGGCGAATTATTGACGGTTCGAGCTGTGGTTCATCACATCACCTCACGACCATCCGAAGAATCCTCCCGACACCGGATTTTCAACTCTGCTCATCCAAACGACCTGAAACTTCACCAGCGGCTCTAAAACATCATATTGGACGGTAAATTTTCAATCCCGTTCATAAAATTCTTAACGGTTTGTCATGTGGTTCATAGCACTCATTCCGGGTCGACCGAATGAGACGTACACGACCTAAACGCAAACCAAAGGATTTCGGGCCTTGACCTTCAAAAATTACTGACCACTCCTGCCTCCAGAAGAGCCCCATTCAGTCGCCTGACTATGATCTTCATTCCCATTGGTCATCACTTGGTAACATCATTCTAACCTTTCCCTTTTTCAAATTTATTATGTCTTTCACCTCTCTTAATCTGATTTTTCTTACACCGGGACGGTGAAAGTTAAGTCTGGGGGGATTATACTAATAAGTTTGTTCATTTTGAAATTTTTGTTTGCATTGTTTTCATCTAATCGAGTCGTTTTTATTGAGTCAAAACTTTTGTCGAGAATTATGACTTTATCTTGGACCTAACCATTGTTTTGCATGCGTTTAAGTGACCATTGATCAGTATTTGGCAGTCTACTTCATCACATGTGCACCATGAGTGGATCGATCTACGAAAAACGTCCACATCTCCAAGGGCTTAAGAAGGATACATCTTTGACTCCACACCTTAATGAACTTAACCTTCTCAGCTAGGGGCTTGGTTTTACAAAGGGTACGACTCCTCATCCTCACCAAATAGTGAAAGTCTATGTGAGTTCGGTTTCCCCTCTCTCTCCCCTTCAAATTTAAGAAAAAGCACCAAGGTCCAAGTAACCGGGGATTAGGTGGCAACAACCATCAATACTCGCGTCTATGGAAGACCCTTTGATCCAAATAACCGGGGATTAGGTGGCTACAACCATCAATACTCGCGTCTATTGAAGATCCACCAAAAACCTCCACAAAGAGGAGAAGAAGTCGAATAAAAAAAAATACTATGCTACCCTAAAAAAGGGATGAATCGACTTAAGAAGTGAGAAGAGAGAGAGGTGAAACAAGAGCCAAGACATGTGTCTTATAAAAGAGGATGGGTAAGAGTCTATAACCCCTTTGATCGATACTCCCTAGTTGAGACCACACCTTTAGAAACTAAAGGAGTCAAGGGTGGAGAATTTGGATGGCCTAAAGAGAAGTGGATTGCTTTGGGATGATTGCAAAACTCATGGTATGTACTCCCTTGTTCTTAATTCTAAATGCCATTGCTGTTTTATGTGGATCACTAAGATAAATGTCGACATGGATTTCCAAAAAGATTTAAGAGTTCTCACGTTTTCAAACCTCTTTTCCTTTCTTAGTTTGCTTGAGGACAAGCAAAGGCTAAGTCTGGGGGAGTTGATATCATCATATTTTGCATGTTTTCACTAAGTATTTAAATGTTTTCATTAAGGTTCTATGCCTTTAGAGGTAGTTTTCTTGTATTTGTTGGTTTTGAAGTCTTAACAGGTTAAATTATCGAAAAGGATTCAAAAAGGAGCAAAAGAGCCTCAAACCATGATCCATGCAAGTTTCCAAGTCAAGAGCATCAATATAACTCCATTTGTCCGATTCTCGCATTTGGACAGAACCGGAGCATCCGAAAGATAACCGCGGCAAGGGATCTTCCCGACGTCCAAAAATCATGATCTTGGTCGTGCTGGATATATATTTGAGTTATGCATCACGACGAAGTGGATTCAAGTCATTTGGATCAACCATCACGGAGATACTCTTTTTCTCCCAAGACGTGTCCGCCAGGCGAGTAAACGAAGCCCATGGAGACTTGGCGCCACCAAATGGCCCGGGATGCAGCGGCATGGACCTTGTCTCGACTTAACACAAGCCCAGATTGCTTTTGGTGGTTTACTTGTCCTAAACCCGGTCCAATCACGTCGCAAATCTTCAGAGTCGGTTAACCGGAAAGTTTCCTTTTTCAGCACTTCAATACCCTAGCGACTTCAAGCCTATAAATACAATGTTTTTAGCCTTTGGAGGAAGAGAGCCGCGAGTGTATTGTGCAAGAGAGAGAGCAGCCGTCAAGGAGGAGAAGCCCTAGGTGGTGCGCCGTCCAGAAGGAAGAAGGAAGGCGCCGTTCAACTCTTGCACTCGCATTCATCTTCATTCTTTCATCTTTTCCTTTTCTCTTTTGTACTTTGGATCGAAAGTTATCAAGGGATTCGACTTGTTCTTCATCAGAGAAGCCTCTTTCAATCCTTTATCTCTTTTTATACTTGCATAATGATATCAACCTTGCCTTGCTTGCTTGATCTTACTATGTCCGAGTAGATCCCCTCGTTAGGCCGAGGGAGATCGATGGACTCTTGATATGTTTTGACTTGTTTGATTGCATAAAACGGGATTTACTCTATTGGTTCTTCATCTTTGCTTGCTCTTATTGCTTGTTGTTAGGAAAGCGCGCCTCAACAACTCGAACTTAGGTTGATACACTCTCCAAAAGCTTGTTGTATTGCCGAAACTAGTATTTGATGAGCTAAGTGTCTTAGGCTTGCAAAAGTCGACCTAAGGAACATAGTGAACAATCAGAACTTGAACATTGATTAATGCATGCTTATAACTTGTAATAACCATCGAAAGTTGAGTCTATTAGGTTGTTTAAGCATAGTGGCTGGAGCCACGAAAGTGGAAAGGCTATACATTAGTGTTGTGAGTTCAAGGCGGTTTATAAACTATCCCATGCAATCTCTTGTCATTTCATTGAAAGTTTCCATTGATTTTCCCTTGCCTAACATCTTTCCCATCTTGTTTACAACCTCATTCACTTACTCACTTGTTTTCATTAGATATTAAGACCACCCCACACTCATATTCTCGTTCTAGCTACTTATCACTCAACATAAACTTGAAACGAAATCTCTCTTCCTTGTGTTCGACCCCGACTTACCACGGCTGTGCACTTGCAGATCTACCAAGTTGGGTTATAAATTGTATTAGTTTGAAGCATAAAACCCAATGCATCAGCAAGGTATTTTTTTATTCGACTTCTTCTCCTCTTTGTGGAGGTTTTCGATGGATCTTCCATAGACGCGAGTATTGATGGTTGTAGCCACCTAATCCCCGGTTACTTGGATCAAAAGGTCTTCCATAGACGCGAGTATTGATGGTTGTAGCCACTAAAACCCGGTTACTTGGATCAAAAGGTCTTCCATAGACGCGAGTATTGATGGTGGTTGCCACCTAATCCCCGATTACTTGGACCTTGGTGCTTTTTCTTAAATTTGAAGGGGAGAGAGAGGGAAACCGAACTCACACAGACTTTTCACTTGGTAGTGAGGATGAGGAGTCATGCCCTTTGTAATGCCAAGCCCCTAGCCGAGAAGGTTAAGTTCATTAAGGTGCAGAGTCAAAGATGGATCCTTCTTAAGCCCTTGGAGATGTGGACATTTTTAATAGATCAATCCACTCATGGTGAACATGTGATGAAGTAAACTGCCAATAACTGATCAATGGTCACTTAAACACAAGCACAACAATGGTTAGGTCCAAGATAAAGTCATAATTCTCGACAAAAGTTTTGACTCAATAAAAACGACTCGATGAAAAGAAAAATGATGCAAGATGAAATGCCAAAATGAACAAACTTATTAGTATAATCCCCCCAGACTTAACTTGCACCGTCCCGGTGTAAGAAAAATCAGATTAAGAGAGGTAAAGATGGAATAAAATGGAAAAGGGAAAGGTTAGGATGATGTTACCAAGTGTTGACCAGTTGTGATGAAGATCAGGGTCAGATAACGGATTGGGGCTCCTCTGTAGGCATGATTGGTCGGTGAATATTGAATTTCCAGGTCTGAGTCTCGCCGGTTTGCATTTTGGTCGAGTATGGCTCATTTGGTCGACCCGAAATGAGTACTATGAACCACAGAACAAACCGTTAAGAATTTCATGTACCATATTGAAATTTTACCGTCCAAGTTGATGTTTTAGAGCTCCTTGTGAAGTTTGAGGTCAAACGAACGACCGGTTTGTGAGATTCTTCATTTGGTGGTCCATTTGGTCGACCAGAATATAGTGCAATAGACAACAGGACGAACGGTGAAGAATTCTATGACCTATCTTGAAATTCCATCGACCAACCTCATATTTTATGGTCACTGGTGAAATTTGGGGCCAAACGAACGAGCGGATTGAGAATTCCTTAACAAAGTGGTCAATGCGGCTCCGGGAAGAGTTTTCTTGATTTCTTTTTGATTGGCTCGTTCGTTCCTTGATTTTATTCTGGAATAATGATTTTGAAGCTCCAAGGATCCATCTCCAGCTGGTGGTGTCTCCATGCCGTGATTTCGGTTTTGCCGGCCTTTGGGTGCACCGCTATGGACCGGATGAGGCATCTTTGCATATCTCCTGATCCGTCAACATTCCTCCGTCCTATCTTTTGGATTTGCCGACCAACATGGTTTTGTGTAGCCTCCTGTGAGGTTTGGTTGACATCGATCACGTGGTTTGGGAGATGGTTGATGTTTGTCCTCCTTTGCACCCGTTTGGCCGAGAGAATCTCGCCGGATGGGATATCTTGAAATCTACTCGACCGTTTTGTGATTTTCTTCGACCGATGTGATTCTTCTTCCCTCCTTTAGTATTCCCAGGTCGTGCCCGCCCTCTGGTTGTCGCCTTTGACAAGGGTGGGATGAATGGGTGGGACATGTTCTTTTTTGGTCTCCTCTTGGGTCATCATCCTAAAAAAAATGTTATGCATGCAATAGTTATATGAAAATTGAAAATGAAAAGAAAAATACCGTGTGGGTTGCCTCCCACAAAGCGCTTGTTTTAAAGTCATCTAGCTTGACTCCCTTTTTTTTTTTTTTTTTTAGGTGCGGATGTGATCGGCCAAAGGGTTTGGGATCCCTTTTGGTGTCTTCACACTCTGGTTCAGGTGGCTCATGAGGTGGTTTGGGCTCTCCATGATCATCTTCCATGTCATCCTTGAAGAACAAAGCTCTCGGAAAAAGTTTTAAGGTTTTTCCGAGTTTCTCCTTTGCGGTTTGCTCATCTTTGGGATCCGGATCCTTTGGGAAAAGGACTCTTATGTTGGCAAAGGACTTAGGCACACCGTCAGGATCTTCTTCAGCTCCATGTTCGTCTAAGGATGGTGACAAGACCGAGTGGATATCCTTGAAGACATTCTCATGCTTCGGCTTCAACGGTTTCATCGCTTCCTTCGGTTTTGGATAGGGCTCGTTCTTCTTAGGAGATTTGGATGGTGCTGGTCTTGGTGGTGCTCTAGGATGTGTCTCAAGCTTGAAAACATCCCATGTATAATTTCCATGATGATCTTGAGGAGTCAAACTTGAACCACTATCACTTGAAACGCTTTGGCAATCACCTATTACCGGTTTGTAAACGTCATAAGATTTAATGTAGAGAGCTTCTTTAGGAACGTCTTGTGACCATTTTAAGTCATCTCCAGGGTCTAAAATTTTCCTCTCTTCATTGTAGATGCTCGTGCAGCACGAGGTTTCAGTAGAGACTGCATGATAGAAGACTTTCTTTTTTTATTTCGGAGAAAGAGACTTGTCCCATGCGAAAATCAAATATTGCTCCAACGGTTTTGAGAAAAGGAGTCCCAAGAACCAGTGACATTGACTGCTCATCTTGCATCTCTATAATGTGAAAGTCAAGGGGGACAAGACATCCTCCCACTTGCATCTCCAAATTACGCACAAACCCATATGGAGTTGTGCTAGAAGCATCTGCGAACTTGAGCATCTTTCCTGGAGGCTCCATCTCTACAATCCCCAGCTTCTTTGATATGGTTTTAGACATGAGATTCACTGTAGATCCTGTATCACACAAAGAGTCTATAAAATCAATACCATTAATTGTGCAAGGGAAGATGAACTTCACTTGATCTTGTATCTTTTTAAGCTTCCTTTGATGTGGTGCTTTTGAAATAGGCTCATCATCTTCACGCCTTGTCACATGGTACTTGAAGGTTGATTGATCAGTGGGGGTTGGTGAAATCACGGCCTTGTTCTCAGTTGTTATCACTTTGCAAAACCTAGGATTTTCCTCCACTTCTCCCGGAAGAACATTGGCTTCTCTCTTGGATCCTTCCGCAATTTGAGAGACTTGCACTTCTACCTTCTTAACATGATTAGAGAGGTTGATAAACTTCCCATACAGCTCCTGGTTACCCCCGCTAAGATGATCATACATGCTATCCATCTTGAAGGCAAGATTTTTGTTATCTTCGGCGTTTTGCTTCATTCCTTCAATGAATTGCTGTTGATTCTCCATGAGCTGATGGATCATAGCTTCAAAGTTTCTCTCTTTAGGTGTCAAGGCCACGTCATCTTGGCCTAGAAGAGGATCTTCTGTACTTGGCTGAGAGTTTCCAAGCCTAAAACCATTGTTTTTCGGTTTTGATGGTTGCTTCCAAACTCGCCAATGTAGCTGATTTCTTCTTGCCTCTTAAGAGAGCTATCATCAATAAACTCTTTATCTTCCTTACTCTTAGAAGCTCCCACGTTCTCACAAAGATCAACTTCTCTTGATTGGTTTTTGAGAAGTTGAGCAACCATTGACTTAAGCTCGAGAATTTCCGAAAAATCAGATTTTGGTTTGATCTCTTCCATGTTTTGCACATAGTCTTGGCGTGAATTTTTGCTGCTTGCCGCCAAGTTATCAATGAGAATGCTGGCTTGAGAAATAGTATTCGTCATGAAGTCCCCTTGACTTGCTATGTTAAGCGCCATCTTGAATTTCTCATCAACTCCTTGATAGAAGAAGTTTAGCAAAGCAAACTCTGTGAAACCATGGTGTGGGCACTCTCTCTTGTATTCCTTGAACCGTGAAACAGCATCAAAGAATGATTCATGTGCCTCATGCCGAAATTATGAAATTCTTCTTCTCATCCGCTCCAATCTCTCTTTTGGATAAAAGTGCTTCAAGAAAGCTCTCTTATACTCATCCCAAGTAGTGATTGATCCTGCTGGAAGAGACTTCATCCATTTGTAGGCTTTCTCAACCAAAGAGAATGAGAATAGAGTACACTTCAAGTAATCCTCAGAAACTCCACTACATCTCCTTGTACCACAGATTTCTTCAAACTTCTCAATGTGATCAATGGGCTGCTCTTCCTCTAGGCCACGAAACTGATGCTGCTCCACCAAATCAATGAGTTTAGAGCTTATCTTAAACTCTCCAGTAGGTGGTAAAGGGCATATAGGTGGGCGTTTTGTGAAGAAGATGTCTAGTGAATCAAACTCTCCGATTGGGCGGTTTTGAGGATCCATCTTCTATGTCTTGTGAATTCTTCTTCAAGATCTCCTATCTCTTACTCAAGGTACCTTGAAACACACAAAGATAGAGATATCAGTAAGATAGAGATATCAGTAAATGTTTATGTTTTTTTTTTTTAAATTGTTTTTTGAAAAACAGAAAAGTAAATTGCAAAAACTTGATGCTGGCTGGGTTTAGCTTCAAGTAAATATTAACCCAACCTACACAACTGCAAGTGCACAGCAAGAGAGTAGTATAGTCCGGGGTCGAACCACAAGGAGATGTTATTTCACTTCAAACTTGTAGAGATTGAAATAAAAGCTAGAACAAGAATATGAGTTTGTTGTAGACGTTGTGAACTTCAAAACAAAAGAAAACAAAAGCAATGATTGAAATATAAATGCAAACAATAAGGAAAAGCATTGGGCATAAGAGAATTCATGGGTCATCATGGATTGGTTTATTTGGATAGTTAAACAAGGAGATCAATAGATATGTTCTAGAACTCGAATTATGAATGTATAATCAACTTACTCCCGCAATGTCAATTAATATATCTAGACAACCTAAGATTACTCTACTCCCATAGGTAATCAAGTCATTAAACAAGCATATAAAGTCCAAATTCGAAATTGTTCACAAGGCTTTGTAATTCTACTCCCGTAGCTTAATATGCCCTGCTCACCCAAGATGGTTCAAGAGATATAACAAACGGTCAGAATGTAAATCAACCTAAGAGCAGTAGCATAGATGGTCAATCCAGCTATAAGCAGTAAGCACAAACTTGGATGAAGAACATCTAATGATAAAACCGAGTCTAACAACCTAGAGATGAGCAATCCATGAATTCCCTTGAAAAGCTCTTAAACCCAACAATAAAACTACTCAGCCATGATGCAAACAAACAAACAAGCAAGCATTATGTGAGTATTAAAAGAGATAAGGGATGAAGAAATCTTCTCTATTGAAGAACAAAGTTGAATCTCTCCCTTGAAACTTTCGGGTTCAATACAAAAGAAAAGAAAAGGAAAAGATGAAAAGAGTTTAAGGATTTGTGTGTGTGTATGTGTGTGCCTTAGATCCTGAGAAGCGCCTATTCTCTCTGCTCCCTTCAGCTCTCCAGGATGGCTCTCTCTCTGTATCTGACGGCGCACACACAGCTCTCATTAGGTCGAGGCTAAAAGCTTGTATTTATAGGGTAGAAGTCGCTTAGGTCTTCAGTGCCGGAAAAGGAAACTTTCCGATGAGTTGGACATGATGTTTTGCGATGTGAATGGGCCGGGATTGCGCCAAGGAGGCCTCCAAATAGTAGCTAAGCCTCTTCTCAAGCGAGCCAAGGCCTAAACCTCAGTGTTCTGGGCCATTAGACACGCGAGATCCTCCATGGGCTTCATCTTGTCGTAAACCGGACATGTCTCGGTAGCAAATTAGTTTCTCCCTGATGGTTGATCCAAATGGCTTTAATCCACTTTGCCGTGATGCCTGACTCAAATATCTATCCAGCAAGACCAAGATCATGATTTTTTTACGTCGGAAAGACCTTCAACCGCGGCCATCTTTCGGATGCTCTGGTTCAGTCCGAATACGAGAATCGGACAAATGGAGTTATATTGATGCTCTTGACTTAGAAACTTGCATGGATCATGGTTTGAGGCTCTTTTGCTACTTTTTGAATCATTTTTGATGTGTTAACCTGTTAAGACTCCAAAACCAACAAATACAAGAAAACTACCTCTAACGGTCAATTAGTGCCCCAACTATGGCCAGAGGTGCCATTTCGTACCTCAACTATTTAGATGTGCTAATACGTACCCAAACTATACGATATCGTATTTTCAATACCTCAACTTTTCTCCGTTTGGCCGAAACATGCCTTGACTTTTCTTCCATTAGTCAAACTCACGATTCCGTTAAACGGAGATGACTCGACTGCCACATAAGCTTCCCCGGATGTCAAAACGACGTCGTTTTGTCCAAAACCAAAAAAAAAATAATTTTCAGGGTTCAAATTTAATTTTGGTTTAATCCCAATTCACTTTAACTAAACTCGTATTTATTATCGGTTTTTAAAACCAATTGGTTCAATAATATTCAATTTCTTCTTTTTTTCGTAGCAACCCTGAGATTTAATTAAACTAACATGTGAAATCTAATTTAACTTCAAGAAAGAGAAATTATAATCATTCAATCCCTCTTCTTCTTCATCTTCTACTTCAGAAATTTCTTATGGTGTCTCTCTGTGTTGTTGTTGTTTGAAAGATGCTCTCTCTCTCTCTCTCTCTCTCTCTCTCTCTCTCTCTCTCTCTCTCTCTCTCTCTCTCTCTCTCTCTCTCTCTCTCTCTCTCTCTCTCTCTCTCTCTCTCTCTCTCTCTCTCTCTCTCTCTTCCTCCCGCCCACAACCTCCTCTCCACCACCGATGACCTCGACGACCTCTCTCTCTTCACCGCGCTGCCGTCTCATCCTCCTATAATCGCTGTCTCATCTCCCTCTCCCTGATTCCTCCCCCAAAGATCGCATTTCTCTTCCTCACAAACTCATATCTCATATTCTCGCCTCTCTGAGAAAGCTTCTTCCAAGGTCACGAACATCTCTACAACACCTACATCCACCCAGATCCATCATCAGTCAACATCTCTCTGCTTCTCGATTCGCCAGTCAACGCCAAATTTATCCCTGCGAAGAAAACCGCACAGCCTTTCTTCTTCACGGCCAGTACCAGAGCAGCCAATCCGTCATAACCTGCAGTGAATTGGAGGAATGTATATCAGACACAAAACGAATAATCAATTTCTTCTTCTTTCTTAATCCAAATTGGGTCTCTAAGAAGAGAATAAGATAATAAAATTGATAAACTCGATCGAGGAATTGGGTTAAACTGAGAAAAAAGAATTTGGCTGAATAAAATTCAATCAATTGGTTTTAGAAAACCAAAAATAATTAGACGGTTTAATCAAACTAAACCAGGATCAAACCAAAATTGGACTCTAAACAAGAAAATCAATTTTTCATTTTGATTTTGGACAAAACGACGTCGTTTTGACATTTGGGGAAGTTTACGTGGCGGCCGAGTCATCTCCGTTTAACGGAATCGTGAGTTTGACTAACGGAAAAAAAGTCAAGGTATGTTTCGGCCAAACGGAGAAAAGTTAGGGTATTGAAAATAAGATATCATATAGTTCGGGTTTGTATTAGCACACCTAAATAGTTGACGTACGAAATGGCACCTCTAGCCATAATTGGGGCACTAAATGGCCGTTTTCCTATAAATACTAAGTAAAATCATGCAAAATATGGATATATCAATAACTCCTAAACATATATTCCTAATCCTTGTGTTCTTAAGTAACTTATGTCTTAAGCTATGTTCAAGCTTAACCCCTTTAAGCTTGAAATTCATTTTCTCTAAATCTTGAACACCAATAAGATCCCTCATCTCCTTGAACTTGATTCTTCCTAGAGCCTTTGTTAGAATGTCTGCCTTTTGTTGATTTCCAGGCACATGTTCTACCTCTACTTGTCCATTCTCGATACATTCCCTTACGAAGTGAAATCTCCGGTGAATGTGTTTACTCCGACCGTGGAACACTGGATTCTTTGTAAGAACGATCGCTGACTGATTATCGATGCGTATGGTGACTTTACCGCACGGTGTTCCAGTGATTTCACTTAGTAGATCTTGTAGCCTAATAGCCTGCTTTGGTGCCTCTGTTCCTGCCATAAACTCTGCTTCACACGATGACAATGCTACAATCTTTTGTTTCTGTGAACTCCAAGAAATCGGACTCTCTCCGAGGTGAAAGACATGTCCTGCTGTGCTTCTTCCATCATCCGGATCTACGTTGTGGCTGCTGTCACTATAACCTATTAGCCTCGGTATCTTCGTGCACCTCTCAAACGATAAACCAAGGTTAATGGTTCCCTTTAAGTATCTTAAGCATTGTTTCATTGCAACGGCATGTGATTCCCTTGGACTTTGCATGTATCGGCTTAAGACTCCAACACTCTATGATAGATCTGGTCTGGTATGAATCAAATATTTGCGACATCCGACATTCCTCCTGCATAAAGTAGCATCAGCTCTCTTTCATTCTCCGACTTTGATAGTTTTAAACCGATTTCCATAGGCGTTTGAACCAAATTGCAGTCTTTCATCCCCACTTCTTTGAGAATCTTGAGAGCATATCGACATTGCTTTAAAGCTATTCCTCCGTTGTACTGAATCACTTCAATTCCCAAATAGTACGTCAACTTCCCTGGATCACTCATATCGAACTTTGATGACATCTCCTCTTTAAACTTCTTAATGAGATCTAGATTCGTTCCTGTGACGAACAGATCATCGACATACACGGCTATGATTAGGAGATGTTCTCTAACATCTTTTCGATAGACAGACGGCTCTTTTGAACACTTTATGAACTGAAGTTCTATGAGAATTTGATTCAGCTTGTTGTTTTATGCTCTTGGTAATTGTCTCAAACCATACAATGCCTTGTTAAGTTTATAAACTTGATCCGCACATCCTTTTACTTCAAACCCTTCTGGTTGAGAGACATACATTGTTTCCTTTACTTCACCATGAAGGAAAGCAGTTTTGACGTCAAGATGATGCACTTCCCATCCTTGTGATACTGCGAGATCAATGAGTAGTCTTATTGAACTCCACTAGGAATTCGCCCCAATTCCACACTGCTCTCCAAGCCTTAATGACTCGTGCACAGCCAACTCCGCCAGATACTCCTCAGGGCATCTGATAGACCGAAAGTTACGCTCCAGTCTCAAACGCCACTCATCGGCCTCCTCAGGCCCAACTCTGCCCTTGAAGAAAGGCGTAGCAATCCTCTGCATGTGCCCCATCATCTCTAGATAAGGCAAATGCCCAGCAACTGCAGCCCCCGGCTGCCCAACAACTGCAGCACCCTGCTGCGCCCGGCCACTTGAGGTGCACCCGGAGCCTGCTCTAGAACCACTGGCGGAAAACATGCCAACAACTGCGTCAGCAATCCCACGACAAGATCATCCCGGCCCTGAGCTGCAGCAGCATCCCCACCTGGGAATGCCCCAGCTCCAGCGCCTCCACCACCACCAGTCCCCACACTAGCAATAGCACCCAAACCGGCCTGACTCGCAAACCCCACTGAGTGATACACTAAAGCAGCACACTAAGCGTCGCGCTCTCCCCTGACTCCGCCGCTGCTCCACGACCACTAACCCGGCCTTCACGGCCCCCAGTTTTGCCACCACGGCCAGCTGCTCTGCCCCCACGGGCAACGGCTCTACCGCGACCTCTCGCACACGACCTCTAGCACCTGCATCCATCTCACTGCACTTCCAAAGAACAAAAGATAAGCAAACTAGAACAACACAACAAAAACAAACAACTCTCCGCGGAATCACTTTGAAGGCCGAAGAGGATGATACTAAGACTACTAACTGACTAAAACACATATAATCAATTAAACACAATTCTAAAGTCCTAAAACCGTAATAGCTCTGATACCAAAATGAAACAACCAAACTTTTTTTTTTATATAATAATAATAATTCTAGTTCTCAGCAATGCGAAAGTCTTTCAATAAATCAATAAATAATAATTCAATTAATTCAACAAATAATTCCAGAGTAAATAAAATACTAGCAACCTAAACACCACGGTCCACTAACAACTTAAACAATTCAAATAAATAATAAATCATATCACCCCGTTCTTCAGCCTTGATTCCGCAATCACACATTTCTTTTACCTGCATTACAAGGGAAAAGAGATGCGTAAGTATTATCACAAAAACTAAGTGAGACGGTCATCCCGTCTACAAGATAATTACACAATTACCAGAAAACTAATAACAATAACATAGAACAGCTCTGGTATCGAGTGACACCCCCCTGGTGTCGGTCGACACCCACCCCTTGGTGTCCCTTGACACCGACTCGCAGTGACGAAACCCAGAACGACGAAAACAGCACAGAAACACGAGATTATCAAGATTCAACACCAATAAACGATCAAATACTCTAATTCAACATGAACACAATATGAACTCATCACAAACTCGAAAAACAACCAATGAATCTAGGAATTACGAGCCTACGGTCGCGCACTCACCTCTTAAACGGATTTTAAAGGGGAAAAGAGAGAGATGGTGATGAACAGCTTCAGCTTCCAACACAAGCACTCCAGAAAAACGCCCAGAACTCAAATCCTTTTTCTCCTTTTTCTTCTCTGCCTCTTTCTCTCCAAAAGATGTGAAGAAAAGTGGCTCTCCCTCTTTTAAACTCGCGACAAAGGGTTTTTCCCCAAACCGGCCACTAAACCGGACAATTTAAATCGAACCAAAATCGACCTGTCGGGCCGGTGTCGCTCGTCACCACTCTCCAAAACCAGGAAAACGGTTTACGGATGTTACAAAGGCTGAGAGTCTTTAAGAATCACCTTAAGCGATTAATTTGAAAATTTTCTAAAAAACTAAAAAAGGAATCTCTCTAACTAATTTTACTGATGATGTGGATTGATACTAAATACGTTATTTCCATTTATTTTACAATTTTAAAATTTGAAAAATTTCTTAATGTTATAAATGCTTACGTGGACCAGTAAAATTGTGTTTTTAAATATCATGTGGACGTCCTCAAATTTTTAAGTCGAATTAGTAATTAGTAATTAGTAAATCTAATGTATATAAAAAAAATCGTTAGAATTGATGATCAAAATAGTATTTATATAAAGAGAATAAGAGACTACTTTATCTAAGGTTTTTGCTGTTAGAATTTGGTTATTTAATAATTTATTATGTTCTATAATATCATTTAAACTTATATTATTACATATCATATTATAACATTTGTGTATATTATATAATATTATATTAAAATATAAAACTAGTCGGGTTTTTTAATTTCGATTTTATTCGGTTAATATATATCCAGACCATATCAGTATCCACGTTTTGCATAATATTGCATTCATTCGGTTTATATGGTATATCCAAATCCAAACCATATGACTTATTTCGGTTATGTTCGGGTCGGATCGGTTTGGATTTACTAGATTGAACACCCCTATTATATTTTAAAACAGAGAAACAATAAATAGAAAAACAAACAACAAGCGTAAAAAAAAAAAAAGATAAAAAAACAACAGCTAAAAATAGTTACCATAAGTTTTACTATATAAATCACCTAAACTCACATAACATTTCTCACTAAATCATCTAATTCACAATTCTAAAATATGACATGGTGACTCAAATATTGAAGAAAACATGCACCGTTTTCATGATTGCAGCAATATTCACTATGATGTTTTCAGCACAAATTTCTCAATCAACCAATATAGAAATGTGTGTCAAACATTGCGTCCCGAATCAGTGTATGAAATTGATGAAAAAACCTGATCCGACCATTTGCAAAGAAGCTTGCAAAAAACTTTGCAACAAACAACGAACCGCTCATCGACAATGGATCGTTCCTCCAAAGGATGGTGGTGGCGGTATTATAAGCGACACCATATGCTGGATCTCTAAGGAGTGCTAAACATTTTTATTGATTGATTTATCTATGGTTCTATAAAGGTTTTTGTTTTTTTTTATATAACGTCTTAGAAGATAATTAGAAGGATAATTATCAACGGATAATTTAACTTTTCTTATCTGCTCTTGCCTTTCTTATGTGAAGCTCGCCTCCAATAACATTCAGAACTCGCATCTTCTTGGGATTGAAACCCAGACCTTCTGATGTAAAACCATTAGTGAACCCTAAGCCAACCACTGGAGTATCCATAAAGGTTACGTCTGTTTTTTTTTTTTTTTCAACAAGTTCGGTTTATTTATATTCACTATATCGGAAAAATAAACGCAAAACTCAATTGAATTAAATATGGTTCCGTAAAGGTTAAGCCCATTTTATATATATTCATTGTATTGCAAACACGAAGTTTTAGCGACTGTTGTCGCATATGTTCAAATTCTTAAACCCTTTTTACCAGAAAAAAAAAATTTTGAGACAAAGAGTCGAACTTTTTTCGGGAAAATGACAGAATCATCGAATCTTATGTTGAAAGCCAGAGATCTTCTCGCAACTCCAAGCCACGAAAGATTATCGATTCTTGTCGTTCAGCTCTTCATCATTAATCATAACGACACCGACGAACATAAACCAGCAAAGTCTCTCTAGGACTTATGCGTCAAACATTTCGCAAATTGCTTAACCAAAAAGCTTCTTATGGTGTATCAATATTCTTCTTCAGGTTACGATCGATCTCCCTCGTCTCTAAAGAATTTAAGAACTTAAGATTGATAAAGAATAACTCTCTTTATTAGCTTTAGAAAAATAACTCAAAAACTAAAGCTCTCAATCTCTCTCTCTCACTCAAATTCATAAGCTATGTCACAACTTGACATCTCCTTATATAGACAAGGATCTAACATGTTTTCCTTTTCTCTTTATGACAATTTCCTATTCTCTTTATGTTTAGATAACTCCTAAACATATATTCCTAATCCTTGTCATCTTAAGTAACTTATGTCTTAAGCTATGTCCAAGCTTAATCCAACATTCTCCCCTTTAAGCTTGAAATTCATTTTCTCTAAATCTTGAGCACCAATAAGATCCCTCGTCTCCTTGAACTTGATTCTTCCGAGAGCCTTTGTTAGAATGTCTGCCTTTTGTTGATTTCCAGGCACATGTTCTACCTCTACTTGTCCATTCTCGATTCATTCCCTTACGAAGTAAAATCTCCGGTGAATGTGTTTACTCCGACCGTGGAACACTGGATTCTTTGTAAGAGCGATCGCTGACTGATTATCGATGCGTATGGTGACTTTACCGCACGGTGTTCCAGTGATTTCACTTAGTAGATCTTGTAGCCAAATAGCCTGCTTTGGTGCCTCTGTTCCTGCCATAAACTCTGCTTCACACGATGACAATGCTACAATCTTTTGTTTCTGTGAACTCCAAGTAACTGGACTCTCTCCGAGGTAAAGGACATGTCCTGCTGTGCTTCTTCCATCATCTGGATCTACGTTGTGGCTGCTGTCACTATAACCTATTAGCCTCGGTATCTTCGTGCACCTCTCAAACGATAAACCAAGGTTAATGGTTCCCTTTAAGTATCTTAAGCATTGTTTCATTGCAACGGCATGTGATTCCCTTGGACTTTGCATGTATCGGCTTAAGACTCCAACACTCTATGATAGATCTGGTCTGGTATGAATCAAATATCTGCGACATCCGACATTCCTCCTGAATAAAGTAGCATCAGCTCTCTTTCATTCTCCGACTTTGATAGTTTTAAACCGATTTCCATAGGCGTTTGAACCAAATTGCAGTCTTTCATCCCCGATTCTTTGAGCATCTTGAGAGCATATCGACTTTGCTTTAAAGTTATTCCTCCGTTGTACTGAATCACTTCAATTCCCAAATAGTACGTCAACTTCCCTGGATCACTCATATCGAACTTAGATGACACCTCCTCTTTAAACTTCTTAATGAGATCTAGATTCGTTCCTGTGACGAACAGATCATCGACATACACGGCTATGATTAGGAGATGTTCTCTAACATCTTTTCGATAGACAGACGGCTCTTTTGAACACTTTATGAACTGAAGTTCTATGAGAATTTGATTCAGCTTGTTGTTCCATGCTCTTGGTGCTTGTCTCAAACCATACAATGCCTTGTTAAGTTTATAAACTTTATCCGCACATCCTTTTACTTCAAACCCTTCTGGTTGAGAGACATACATTGTTTCCTTTAGTTCGGGATGAAGGAACGCAGTTTTGACGTCAAGATGATGCACTTCCCATCCTTGTGATACGGCGAGATCAATGAGTAGTCTTATTGTCTCGATTCATGCCACTGGAGCAAAAACTTCCTCAAAATCTTATAGGTGTAAAGTTCTCCCTAATAATTAACTGCAAATGCACATCAAATTCAGTTGTAGTGTATAGGGTTATCGAATCCATACGTCTATCAGTTGCACAGCAAATTTCTAGATTCAAATCAAGCTAAGAGAAATAATAATAATGTAATGCGAAAACAAAGTAAATAAAATCAGAAGAGATCGATTGACGAGGTTAAATTCAAGAGACAAAGGTTAGGCTTCGGGAAATTCTCAGGTTGAATCCGAATTGCAGAGTGAAATCTATCATGATATTTATTAAGAACTATTCTAGAACTCAAATCACAATTGTAAAATCAATCAACTTTCGTTGCAGAGATTATCTATCTCTAAACATAGAATTTCAAATCTCTTTGCAAATTCAACAATTCAAACAAGCATTAATGATCTGGTTTGATAAGTTCACAAAATCTCTAAACCAAATTTTTTTGTAGATAGATATTTTGCTCATCTAAGATAGTTCATGAAATCAATAACACTTTCGTGTCTACTAATTAACCTAAGATCAAATGCTAGATCTTGAAGCTAGAATAAGCAATAAAACACAATCCAGATGAAGAACTCTAATGATTTATCCTAATAGTAATTGCAATTCTTCTTCAACCTTTGAAAAACCCTTAACCTAACAAGCAAACTGCTCAGAAATGGTGATTGAAACAAACATCATGAATAAAATAGATTGCATAAAAGAAATAAGAAAAGAGATAAAGGAGTTCAAAATCTTCTCTGAAGGAGTCTGATTTGTCTCTCCAAAGCTCTGCTACAAATCTTTCTCTAAGTCTCAACAGAATAAAGTCCCAATAATAAAAGCCTAAACAATGGCTTATAAACCTAAAAATCTCCTAAAACACGATATGGGCCTTCTTGTAAATAAGTAGAACTTCTGGGCCAAAACTGCAAATCTCCAAATCTTCATTAAATCACGCGTCTCTTCTGGCTGAAGGGCGGTGTCGACCGGCACCAATGTCTGATAACCATGGTTTTTCTAGTTTTCCAGCAAAAACTCCAAATAAGCTCCAAATAGCTCTATTATCTCCAATTCAGCTCCAAATGTACCTAGGACCTGTAAACACTAGAAAAAACTCCAAAAACACTAAAAAGACTATATAAACAAGACTTATATCATGGTAAAAACCCATAAACACCATGATATATCAACTCCCTCATACTTAGATCTTTGCATGTCCTCATGTAAATCGAATCTAAGACATTTGAGAAAGAGGTTTGAAAAGCGGAAACTCACTTACTCTTCAGAACTTGTACCAACCTTTGCACCTGCTCTCACTCAGAACATAACCAACATTAGACCAGTTTCACATAGTGGACACTAACTTTCAAACCAAACCAAACACTAAATCTCATAACATAACTCAACTCTAAAGCCAACTCCTTAAAAATTAAAAGCGTGAGTTCTCAACAAGGGGTTATCGATCAAATAGCATTCTGATTTTTACCCCTCCAAGTACAATGAAGACAAACTTCTACAACTAAAACATGAATGCAGTAATTATTTTTTTCTTTTCTTCATTTTTTATTTATTTTTTTGTTCATTCCTCTCTTTCCCTTATGATTTGGAATCAGGTTTTATTTAGAGCGCGAGTAGTGATGGTTGGAGCCACCAATTCCCGGTCCTTTTTATTACTTTCATCATGCGGGTTTCCATGGAGTCAGAAGACCAGTTGGACTAACCTTCATCCACTTCGTTTTCCTGAGGGTGTCGTTAGACTTCCCTTTGGGTTAGGAAAAGAGAGAGTATATAACTAAATGTAAAGCAATAAATAAACATGATGTAAATGCATAAGCTTGTCTTGACTAGACTGAAAGAGAAATCATACTCATGTGTACCAAACCCCTTGCTAAGAAATTTAAAACTCAGGTTTATGCGAGGAGTTAAACATCAGAGAGTTGAGTATCTTAGAGATACGGTTGTGATCCGGCAATCGGTCCGCTAGAGCCATTATGTTCGGCTAAATCTGCTGCTGATGTCTTCCCCTTGTGATTGCAAGAACATTGGTCGATAAGGTAAGCTTAAAGGGAAGGTCCTAATTTCCTAACTGGTTTTGACTCAATAAAACAATTTGAAAAACTTTTTTTTTTTTTTATAACCGTCAAAAACAAACACAATGTCAGCAACCACTTCCCTCATACTTAAACAACACTGTCCCTAGTGTTATCAAGCCGGAAGAAGGCAAATAAAAGAAAAGGAAATGAGTTAATATGAAAAATTAAGCGTGGTACCTGTCTGTCTGGTTGGTGTCGATCGACACTAGTCATCACGACCTAGGCTCAGGCATCTGGTGGATCAGATAGTGGCAGCAAAAACCTCTGAGAGAAATGTCTCCTCATCCATGGTGGTGTGTAAGCATTAGGTGCATGAGATCGACCAAGGAAGTGAGGAACATCAGCAGGGTGGGATTTTAGTATGGGTGGGACACTTCTTTTTCCTGCAGAATCATCAAAAGAAACACCAAGCCTTCTACGAGAATCTCGTTGCTTGCATAAGTGTGAAACAGCTTTTGCACTTCTTAAATTTTTATTGATGAGATCAGGAGGTTTTGAATTGATTCCAGGAAGTACATACCTTTGCTTTAATGGAGGCTTATAGTCTAGGAGATGATCAACAACAAAGTCTCCACTCTTGTCTTCCACCTTGTTCACTTTCTCACTAGTATCCAGCTCTTTGACATACCCAGCAGTAATATCAACTGAATCCTCTCTGATTGGATCTTCAGCCTGAGAAGTCTCTACAGAAAATGTCTGACCATCAATGGTGGATCTCCTCCTTAACTTATCCATGTCAAAATTCATGACAACATCACCCAAATCAAGCTCTATCTTCCTTTGTTTCACATCAATGAGGGCACCAGCTGTAGCCAAGAATGATCTTCCTAGAATTAGAGGATCTGTAGGTTCTTCACCATATTCCAAAACCACAAAGTCTGTAGGAATCATGTGACCTTCCATTATCAGTGGAACATCCAGTAAGACACCTTCTGGGGTTCTTTTGGATCGATCAACTAGGATAAGAGAGATCCTAGTTGGCTTGAAATCAGTCATTCCAAGGCTAGCAGCAACTGAGGAAGGCATTAGGTTGATACCTGAACCTATATCACAAAGAGAATGAGGAAACTTTCTTGTTGAGATTGAGCAATCTAGCACAAAGTTTCCTGGGTCATGTAGCTTCTCTGGAGTCTTATTCTGAATCACTGCACTAACTTGTTCTGAGACTATCACCTTCTTCTTCTGCGTTGGCACTGTGTTCAAGAGAACTGCACTAATGTCTCTGGTAAGCAATGCTCCTTCTTCAGGACTCACACCATTCATAACCATTCTCTTAACATATCTTTTTAGTGCATGTGAAAGAGTGACTGCATCAACTAGACGTATCTCAACCATCAGCTTATCCATGATAGCTTTGCACTTAGCATCTTCCAGCTCTTGTTTGGACTTCTTAGGAGGCTTAGGAAAGGGTATCTTAGGCTTGTAGACCCTCTCCTCGACTTTGTCTGCAACTTTTGCACGACCTATAGTCGTCTGGGAATGGTGTCGACCGACACCCAAGTGGTGTCGATCGACACTAGTCGTTTGGGTCGACCCCTCTTTGCTCGTGTCGACCGGTTCGATCGACAATCGTCTGTCGATCGTATTCTCGTCTTCTGGTGTCGACCGACACTCAGTGCCAGTGTCGCTCGACACCTGTAAATTAGGTGTCGTTCGACACAATTGATCAGTGTCGATCGACACTCGGTCTGTAGCAGCGAAATCTTCATCTCCAATTTCCTGCAGTTACATGATATGCTCCGAATTTAGACCTTTTTTCAGCACTGGATGCAGCTCTTTCTCAATGCTCAATGTAATAGCATTGCACTGATGTTTTGGATTTTTGTCAGTTCTTCCAGGAAGGAATCCTTCTTGTCTTCTCACAGAATCAGCAGTTTGAGCCACTTGAGTATCCAACTTCTTGACATGAGTGCTCAAATACTCAATTTTTCCATGCAAGTCTTGATACATAACATCCATCTTCCCATTAAAGTTGACAGTCATCTTCTGTTGACCTTCTAGAATCTGCTCAAAGATTGACTTCATCTCGCTGTCCGGTGTTTGCGCAGGAGGCGATTGGTAAGAAGAGGAACCATAGTTCCGTGTGAAGCTGCTGGAAGTGAATGGTTTCTGAAACTGTGTCATTGTGTACCCTGAAGAATTCTGATTTCCTACAAAAGAACTATGTTGCCCACTTCCATTGTAGCTTCTGTTACCCTTGCTGATTACCAAATCTCTGACCCTGAAAACCAGCTCCATTGATGTAGTTAACATCTTCTTCCTCTGTTTCTACTGCTGGCTCAAAAGATTCCACCTCTGCATCAAATTGAACTAATTTCTTCCCCACAAGAAGGCTATGCATAGAGTTTATCTTAGCCTTAACTTCAGCAATTTGGCTTCCATCCAGATTTCCACCAAGCTTCTTCCTCTCAAAGTCAGCATTCTTGGTACTATTGCTAGATGCCAAGTTCTCTATAAGTTGATAAGCTTCATCTGGATATCTGGTGTTGAAGTTACCATTGCTCGCTGCATCGAGAGCCATCTGATACCTCCAATCAATCCTCTGAAGAAAATGCCCAGCAGCTGAATTTCAGTGAAACCATGGTGTGGACAATCTCTCTGGTAGGACCTGAATCTCACCCAAGAAGCCTTAAATGCCTAAGTTGGTCCTTGAGGAAACTGTGAAATATTATTCCTCAACTCCTCGGACCTCGCATCATTATAGAAATTGTTCAGAAATGCTTTCTTGGTGTCCTCCCAATTTGTCAAAGATCCAGGCTACAACTGCTTCAACCAGTAAGCTGCATCTCCAGAAAGGGAGTAAGGGAACAACTTGCATAAAAGGTAGTCACTAGTGACTCCATTGGCCTTGTTGCTGTTGGCCAGATCTTCGAACCTCTCGATGTGATCCATGGGGTGTTCATGAGGAAGACCATGAAAGAGATGCTGGCCCACAAGAGTGTAGAATGCAGGCTTCAGCTCAAAGTCATTCCTCCGAAACTGAGGAGGTCGAATCACAGACCGATTAGCATAGAACAAATCAGGCCTGTTGTGGTCACCTAGTGTGCGATTCGGTGCAGCCAGTTGCGCAGCGACATTAGCGTTAGGTTGAACTGGGGGTGCTTCAACTATCACATTCCCATCTTCATCGAGTTTCTGCCCTTGCGCATTGCGCCTGTTTCCTTCGCTGTCAAACAAATTGCCATCAGAATGTTGAACCAAAATCAGTGGCCCGTTCATCTCGACTGGCTTCTTTGCTTTTCTGTTGGTGCGCTCTAAGTGTGCTAGCTCTTGATTACTGAGATTGACTAGCTCTTTATCCTTGTTGCTTCTGGTTTTGTGATTAGGCATATACCTAAAACACCAAAAAGAAAGATAACAGAGCGCGTGAGTAACAAAAGAAAAAGAAAATCTTAGACAAAATTCTAAAACTAAAAATTTAACGGCAACGAAAGAGACGATTGGCAATGGCGCCAAAAACTTGATAGGTGTAAAGTTCTCCCTAATAATTAACTGCAAGTGCACAACAAATTCAGTTGTAGTGTAAAGGGTTATCGAATCCAAACGTCTATCAGTTGCACATCAAATTACTAGATTCAAATCAAGCTAAGAGAAATAATAATAATGTAATGCAAAAACAAAGTAAATAAAAGCAGAAGAGATCGATTGACGAGGTTAAATTCAAGAGACAAAGGTTAGGCTTTGGGAAATTCTCAGGTTGAATCTGAATTGCAGAGTGAAATCTATCAGGATATTTGATTAAGAACCATTCTAGAACTCAAATCACAATTGTAAAACCAATCAACTTTCGTTGCAGATATTATCAATGTCTAAACTTAGAATTCCAAATCTCTTTGCAAATTCAACAATTCAAACAAACATTAATGATCAGGGTTGATAAGTTCACAAAATCTCTAAACCAAATTTCTTTGTAGATAGATATTTTGCTCATCTAAGATAGTTCAGGAAATCAATAACACTTTCGTGTCTACCAATTAACCTAAGATCAAATTCTAGGTCGCGAAGCTAGAATAAACAATAAACACAATCCAGATGAAGAACTCTAATGATTTATCCTAATAGTTATTGCAATTCTTCTTCGACCTTTGAAAAACCTTAAACCTAACAAGCAAACTACTCATACATGGTGATTGAAACAAACATCATGAATAAAATAGATTGCATAAAAAAAATAAGAAAAGAGATAAAGGAGTTCAAAATCTTCTCTGAAGGAGTCTGATTTGTCTCTCCAAAGCTCTGCTACAAATCTCTCTCTAAGTCTCAATAGAATAAAGTCCCAATAATAAAAGCCTAAACAATGGCTTATAAACCTAAAAATCTCCTAAAACACGATATGGGCCTTCTTGTAAATGAGTAGAACTTCTGGGCCAAAACTGCAAATCTCTAAATCTTCATTAAATCACGCGTCTACTCTGGCTAAAGGGCGGTGTCGACCGACACTACGATTGGTGTCGATCGACACCAATGTCTGATAACGATGGTTTGTCTAGTTTTCCAGCAAAAACTCCAAATAAGCTCCAAATAGCTCTATTATCTCCAATTCAGCTCCAAATGTACCTAGGACCTGTAAACACTAGAAAAGACTCCAAAAACACTAAAAAAACTATATAAACAAGACTTATATCATGGTAAAAACCCATAAAAATCATGATATATCAAATCTACTTTGTATTGTTGTACAAATCCTTTAGCCACGAGTCGCGCTTTGTGCTTGTTGATGCTCCAATCAGAATTCCTTTTAAGCTTAAATACCCACTTCAAGCCTATTGGTTTGACTCCGAGCGGCAGATTCACAAGATCCCATACTTTGTGCTTTACTATCGACTTGATTTCTTCTTCACATGCTCTCGTCCATTCCTCTGACTCTTTTGCCTCAATCCAATTCTTTGGCTCGTTGTTTAAACACAAAAGTAACATATATGTTTCTTCTTCTGCGAGCAAGATATAATCTTCTAGATAATTTGGTTTATTGTTTTGTCTTTCTGTTCTTCTCAAAACAGGGGAATCACTTGTTGCTGTTCTCTCTTGCTCCATATTCTCTTTGTGAACATCAATAGGGTTGTCATGAGCTTCAGATTCATCAATAACTTATGTATCTTCAATATTTTGCTCTGTCTCGACATTCTTCCGCATTCTTTGAGACCATGATTTCCAAAATTATCATCAAGCATAATCTCGAAGCTTTCATTACCATCTTTTGTTGAGTCATCTTGTCTCCAATTCCAACCCTTTGACTCATCAAACACCACTTTGCGGCTAACCACTATCGTCTTAGCCTGCGGATCAAGTAATCGATATGCTTTCAATCCCGGTTATGTTCCCAGATGAATGAGGATCCGTGATCTATCGTCTAACTTCTTCAAGTTTGGTTTGTCCACCTTTGCATATTCAGCACAACCATATCCTAATGTGATCGATTGTTGGTCTCTTGTCCTTGAAGTATTTGTATGGAGTTTTGTCCTTAAGAGACCGCGTTACGACTCTGTTCAACAGATAGGTCGAGTGTCTTATGGCTTCTCCCCATAGATAGTTCGACATCTTCATTTGCTTCAGGATGCTTCTCGTCATGTTCATCAAGGTCCTGTTACGTCTCTCGACCACTCCATTCTGCTGTGGAGTGTACGGAGCCGTAAGGTGTCGTTTGATGCCGGCATCTTCACAGAATGAGTTAAACTCATAAGATACAAATTCCCCTCCTCGATCTGTTCTGAAAGTTCGTATTCTTGTTTCTGATTCTTGTTCCACCATTGTTTTGAACTTTTGAAACTTGTTAAACGCATCTCCTCTTTCTTTCAATAGAATGGTCCACATGTAACGTGAGTAGTCGTCAATCAGAACAAAGATGTATCTTTTCCCAGCGCTTGTACTTGGTGTTATAGGACCACAGAGATCTCCGTGTATGAGTTCGAGTTTGCTTGTTGCGCGATAGGATATGGCTTGTGGAAAACTCTCCCTAGTTTGTTTCCCAAGTAAACACAAACTGCAAATTTCCTTTTCAAACTTGATCTTTGGAGGTCCTTGTACAAGTTCTTTGTCTATCATGTTTTTGATGTTTGCAAGGCTAACATGTCCCATTCTTGGATGCCATCTGCTTCTTAATCCCATTTTGAACTTTGTATAACCGATTCTTTGATCTCTCTGCTTTTACAAGAAGTTTCCCATCGCGATCTCGCATTGTGAGGTATCCTCCCTTCAACCTTATATCACAACCTGATTTCGTAGCCTGTCCAAGGCTTATAATATTACTCTTTAGATCAGGGATGAAGTAGACATCTGTCATTATTCTAAGTTCTCCATTCAAGTCGATGAAAGTGATTGTTCCCATTCCTTTAATGTCAATGCGCGAGTCATCTCTGAACCTTACTTTTTCGGAAACAGAGTCATCAAGCTTCTGAAAGTATCTTCGATCTCCAGTCATATGATTGCTAGCCCCGTTGTCGAGATACCAAACATTCTCTCTATCAATGTCTGTTTCAAACTTACTAGGTACACAACGTTCCTCGTATAAGTATACAACTTCATGTATCATAAGCTAATCTGCCTCTTGCGTATCTTGTGTGTCTTTATTACTGTTTTCTTGTGCTTCTAGTAGCTTGAGTAGACGGGAAAATCAGACGCATAGTGACTAGTTTTATCGCATCGATAACAAGTTATCTGCGATATATCTCTTCCTCCGTATCGTCCACGACCTCTGTCCCTATTGTAATATCTTCCTCCTCGACCTCTACCTCTGAAACTCTGATGATTTGGATTGTAAGGAGGAGTTGACTGATTTGTCTGAGCTTCTGTATTGGTATACATTAGTTTGGTTTGATCTTCCTGGATTTCTTCTTCGTCGAAAATACGTTTCTCATAAGCTTTTAATCGTCCCACAATGTCCTCAAAACTCGTGGTGTTGAGATCAAGCACTTGCTCCAGAGAGGCTACAATATGTATATATCTTTGTCGAGGAGGACTCTTGAGAAACTTCTTAACTAGCTTTGCTTCTTCAATATTCTCTCCTAAAGCAAGCTGATTTTGATGTTATCTCCGATAACTTTCCTGCAAAGTCATCGATCTTTTCGCCGTCTTTCATCTTGAGTCGGTCGAATTCTGCCATCAAGGGTTGTAATCTAGCTTCTCTAACTCTCTCTGCCCCTACATGTTTGACTTTAAACGCTTCCCAAATCTTCTTTGCTGTATCGAGCTCTCCAACTTGCAAAATAAGCATCTCCGGTATTGATTGGAATAACAAGGCCATCGCCATGTTATTCTTCTCCGCATCAATTAGATCCGTAGCTACTTCTACGACTTCCCACACTTTATGAACCTTGAGCGCAATCTTCATCTTCATCGCCCATACTTTGTAGTTAGTCGAGTTTAACATCGGACATATGATAGAAGAAGAACCTACTCCTTCCCCAGGTCTCACGGGAACAATAGCTCCCTCTGCCGCCATAGTTTAGTTACGAACTCAAAGAACTCTTTAGCTCTGATACCAAATATAGAATTTGTTGGGGTCGGATTCCACCCCGAGACATCGTCATTTGGATTGGGCAAATGGGGGAAGATCGAGCCAAACCGCACTAGCCGAACCGCACCAAACCGGGCCGAACCAGGCGTCAAACCGAAGACCAGCCGGAAACTTCTCGATGGGCCGAACCAACATCCGACGGAGCGATCCGAGCCGAGGCCCATCAAAGACTTTCCTTAAAACTGAAGTCGGCGCGAGCCACAAAGGAAAGTTTACATTTATTGCGGAGTCGGCGCGAGCAGAAAAGGAAAGTTTACATTTTTGCATAAAGTCGGTTGTAAAAGTCGGTTCCTATTCTCTTATAAATAGGAACCGATAGTCATTATTTGAGGATGACTTTTACACACAGAAAAAGGCATACGCCACACATATTGCTGCTCGCATAACAGCTAATAAAATAACCATCATTTGGATCGATCCTTGTGTTCACTTACGAAATTCTCGGCTCTCCCTAAAAATACAAAGTATCATAGTGCAGTTTCAGCTCGCACAATTTGGCGCGAGAAGAAGGGGACGACGTGGAAGAAACACCGGAACGAGAGGAAACAGAATCCGAATCAGATGGTTCGCCACCGCCACTTCAGAAGAAGAAGCAAAGCAAAGTCAAGAGCGCGCCGCCAACCAAACCAATACGAATTGACTTAGGAGATCCGCTCCCCAGCGAAATCACTCCCGAGGCGCTGACCAAAGCCCTGAGGCAGATAATGTTGGAAAACAAAGGAACTGATAAGGCGACGGGGCAGGAAACCGGCGATTCACCAAGCTTAGATCCTGCGGAGCTCGCCGAAGCAGTATCACGTCTCTTGTTGGAAACACGAACCGAAAAGCAACCGCCCCGAGGCGTGAGTACGGCAAGAAAAAGCAAGGGTCAGAACATGAGTCACGACGAATTGGCCGAGATCCGAGCTCGTCTTGAAAAATCCGATAACGAGGCCAAATTACTTCGCTCACAGATCCACATGGCGCTCAGCTCGGCACCGGAAATTGCTCAATATGCGAAGACGCCGAACACACTCCTTTCTCGGCAAAGTGATGGGCGCCAGAATAACGGATCCCGGAAAACTCAGCATTCAGAAATACGACGGTTCGACCAACCCGAAAGATCACATCAACGCATTCCGAGTCGCCTTGAGTCGAGCCAAATTCCGAAACGCAGAAGAGAAAGATGCCGGTTTCTGCCTCCTATTTGCTGAGTACCTGAAGGGTCCGGCTCTGGACTGGTTCCTAAGTCTCGAGCGAAATTCGATTGAAAACTTCCAGCAGTTGACAGCTTCCTTTCTTAAGCAGTACTCCATGTTCATCAAAAAATCGGCTTCGGTGATCAATCTGTGGAACATGTTGCAAGGCGAAGGCGAGTCGCTTCGCAGTTTCATGGATCGCTTTAAAACCACCATGTCAAAAGCCGGGGCGGTCAACGACGAGATCGCCATAGATTCTCTGAAAAAGGGTCTAGGCGTCAAATCGGAGTTTCGGAAGGAGCTCGCGTACAACAAACCCAAGTCGATCGCCGATGCCATCCACCGATCAGTCGTGTTCATCGAGGAAGAGGAAGATATGAAGTTGCTCGCCGCCTCGCATCCCACGTTGAAGGCAGCTACCAAACAACCGCCTAACCCGCCGATAGCTCATCAGCCGTCGAATCAACATCCCAATCACTTCAGCCATCGGCGCGGAAAGAACAGTTACATCCATCACGAAGGGCCGAATTTCTCTGGATCGCATAACTATCAGATCGGAACGGGCCAACAGACAAGCGGCACGAACCAAGCAGGCGCCGGAAGGGGGCGAGGATCGAAAAACTATGTTTGGACAAGGAACCAAAATCCCGCGCCACAAGACGAGAAGGTTTATTGCGAATTCCATCAATGCTACGGCCATTCGACAGAGAGATGCCGCCATCTCGGAGCAGAACTCGCAAGAAAATTACTTAGCGGTGAATTGAAAGGCGATCTAAAGCTGGAAGACTTGGAGCGTCCCGATCCAAGAGAACGACCAGAACAATCAGATCGACAACCAGGTCAACCAGCGGATCGACCGAAACGCGGGAGACGCGACGATTCGGACGAACCATCGGGATCACGACAAAAAATCTACCTCATATTGGGCGGCTCGCAATACTGTCAGGATACGGTGACGTCGATCAAAACTTTTCAACGGCGAACCGACGCAGCGATTAACTGGTATGGACCACCCAAAATCCCAAACGTCGAGATCACTTTCACGGAAAATGAAGTCATCGGGATCGATAGGCCGCATGATGATCCGCTCGTAATCACGCTTGCCGTCGGTAATTACGACATAGCTCGGGTCCTGATCGATACAGGAAGCACAGTTGATATAATCTATAAGAGCACGTTGATAAAAATGGGAATCGATCCGAACGACGTAAAGACGACGCCGAAGCCATTGACCGGGTTCGGGGGTGAGACGACGATGTCCATGGGGAGTATCATACTCCCAGTCGAAGCTGGAGGGATTACAAAGATGGTGAACTTTTCCGTCTCGGATAATCCTCCAATCTACAATATCATCATGGGCACTCCTTGGATAAATTCGATACGAGCCGTGCCATCTACTTACCACCTTTGTCTCAAGTTTCCCACTCCGACAGGAGTCAAGACCATCATCGGCTCGCAGAAAGATTCGAGAATCTGTTTCATGACGGAACACAAGCTCCGCAACCCGTTACCCAAACCAACCCCAGAGGAGAACCGAAAGAAGGTAAAGACGAACCGAGAGTCAGCGAACGGTTTAGCCAATATCTTATAGCAATTACAGATCACCGGCGAGATCGAGCCGCCTAGAAAGAAAGCCGCCAAAAGCAAGGCAGCAAGAGAGAAAGCAGGCAAAAATGAGGATCCCGTCATCGAAGAACCAAGCTGTGAAGCGGTAATATCCGTTTGCATAGACGAGCAGAACCCAGAAAGATGTGTGGAGATCGGAGCGAACCTAAACGAGACAATAAGAGAGGAATTGATCTCCTTTTTGAAAGAAAACGTCAACACCTTCGCTTGGACAGCCGAGGATATGCCGGGGGTAGATATTAACATCGCCTGTCACGAGCTAAATGTCGACCCGACGTTCAAACCGGTGAAACATAAGCGAAGAAGATTAGGGAATGAGCGGTTAAAGGCAGTAAACGACGAGGTGGAACGCCTCCTGAAAGTGGGCTCGATCGCCGAGGCAAAATACCCAGAATGGCTTGCTAACCCAGTAGTGGTCAAAAAGAAGAACGGAAAATGGCGGGTTTGCATAGATTTCACGGATCTGAATAAAGCGTGCCCAAAGGATAGTTTCCCGCTCCCTCATATCGACCGGCTCGTGGAAGCGACGGCGGGAAACGAACTGCTGACCTTTATGGATGCCTTCTCAGGCTATAATCAGATCCGGATGCACCCCGACGACAGAGAAAAGACGGCGTTCCAAACAGAACGAGGCATCTATTGCTACAAGGTCATGCCGTTCGGACTCAAGAATGCGGGAGCGACATACCAACGGCTCGTGAACAAGATGTTTGCCTCGCAGCTTGGGAAGACGATGGAAGTTTATATCGACGATATGCTGGTGAAATCTCTGAAAAAGGAAGAACATGTGGCACATCTCCGCGACTGCTTCGAGCAACTGAACTCACACGATATGAAGCTAAATCAAACGAAATGTCGGTTCGCTGTAACATCCGGAGAATTCTTGGGATATCTGGTTACCTACAGAGGCATCGAAGCTAACCCGAAGCAGATCCAGGCTCTAATCAGAATGAAGTCGCCGGAGACGAAGAAGGAAATACAGCAACTAACCGGACGTGTCGCCGCGCTCAACCGTTTCATTTCACGATCCACGGATAAGTGTCTCCCTTTCTACGACACTTTGCGAGGAAAGAAGAAGTTCGAGTGGACAGCGAAGTGTGAGGTGGCTTTCCGCGAGCTGAAGTTGTACCTATCGAACCCACCGATACTGGCGAAACCAGAAGAAGGAGAGCCATTATATCTATACATCGCCGTATCGGCAACAGCAGTCAGCGGGGTCCTAGTTCGCGAAGACCGAGGAATCCAGAAACCCGTTTTCTATGAAAGCCAAAGTTTGACTGACGCAGAGACGAGGTACCCCTAGACCGAGAAACTGGCACTAGCAGTCATAGTGGCGGCCCGCAAATTACGCCCGTATTTCCAGTCTCACACGATCATAGTTCTAACGGCGCTACCATTAAGAACGATCCTGCACAGCCCGAGCCAATCCGGAAGATTAGCCAAGTGGGCAATCGAGCTGAGCGAATACGATATCGAATATCGAAATCGAACGAGCGCAAAATCGCAGGTTTTGGCTGATTTCTTAATCGAACTGCCAATCGCCGCCAGCGAGGAATCAAATCTTCCCGCTGATTGGCTACTTCACGTTGACGGCTCGTCGTCAAAACAAGGCGCCGGAATCGGAATCCGACTCACCTCCCCGACGGGCGAAATCTTGGAACAGTCTCGGAATTGGAATTCGAAACATACATGCTTACTGTGATTCCCAGCTCGTCGCGAGCCAATTCACTGGAGAATACGCTACAAAATACAAAAGAATGGAAGCCTACCTCGAAGTAGTCAAGAATCTAGCCGGACAGTTCGAAAAATTTGCCTTGGAGAAGATTCCGCGTGGAGACAATACTCAGGCCGACGCCTTGGCATCCCTAGCCTCGACCTCCGATCCAGACTTGAAAAGGATAATTCCCGTAGAATTTATCGAACATCCCAGTATCGACATCGACGAACCCGAAGTCCTAATGACCATCATCACAGACGAGTCGAACGATAACGGTATACTTGATGGAAATCAGCCCGCGGATATGGAAATCGAGGAAGATACGGAATACGGTTGCGACAAAGAGTGGCTCGCTCCGATCCGTGTATACATAGCCGATGGAGAAGTACCAGCAGATAAGTGGGCAGCTCGTAAACTGAAAGCTCAAGCAGCGCGATACGTTCTGATACGCGACGCTGTATTCCGATGGAGGTTTTCAGGACCGCTGCTCGCGTGCGTAGAAGGAAAGAAGGCGAGAGAGATAATGAAAGAAGTTCATAGTGGATCATGTGGAAATCATTCCGGAGGACGAGCCTTGGCTATCAAAATCAAACGGCACGGCTATTTTTGGCCAACTATGATCAGCGACTGCGAAAAATACTCGCGGAAATGTGAGAAATGCCAGCGTCATGCTCCAACGATACATCAGCCGGCCGAGCTATTGTCTTCCATCTCCGCGCCATACCCATTCATGAGATGGTCGATGGATATTGTCGGTCCGCTGCATAAATCGAAGCAGAAAAGGTTTTTGCAGGTTTTAACCGACTACTTTTCTAAATGGGTCGAGGCCGAATCCTACGCAAGTATAAAAGACGCCCAGGTTGAACAATTCATCTGGAAAAACATTATCTGTCGGCACGGTGTCCCTTACGAAATTGTTACGGACAATGGCTCGCAATTTATATCGGCTCGATTTCAAAACTTCTGCGACAAATGGAAGATCCGCCTTAGCAAGTCAACGCCTCGTTACCCGCAAGGGAATGGTCAAGCCGAGGCGACTAACAAGACGATTCTCGATGGGCTTAAAAAATGGCTCGACGCTAAAAAGGGCCGCTGGACAGACGAACTAGAAGGAGTCCTTTGGTCTCATCGGACAACCCCGAGACGAGCCACCGGCGAAACGCCATTCGCACTTGTCTACGGAATGGAATGTGTCATTCCCCCCGAAGTGCATTTTCCCGGAGTACGCCGATGGTTGTTACCAGAACAAGCAGACTGCAACCATATGATGATGATGGACGAGCTGGATTTGATCAACGAACGGCGCGACCAAGCACTTATCAGGATCCAGAACTATCAGCAATCCGCGGCTAAGTACTACAACTCTAATGTCCGAACCAGGAGATTCAGAACAGGAGACCTAGTTCTCAGAAAAGTGTTCCAGAACACCGCAGAGAGAAACGCTGGAAAGCTGGGTGCGAATTGGGAAGGTCCTTACAAGATCACCGAAGCAGTTCGCCCGGGAGCTTATCGGGTCGAAAACATGGCTGGCGAAGCAATACCGAAGCGATGGAACGTTATGCATCTCAAAAAATACTACCAATAAGGCGCGAGGCGCCATCACCTAGAACTACGCGTGACTTGATCCCCGCGAGGGGTACGTAGGCAGTTCACTTTCGAGTGGATTCAGTTACCCCCCTCAAAAAAAAAAGGGGGGGGGGGGGGAGTGGGGTACGTGGTTATACACTCCCATTCAAGTACAACACGGTTCGCCGCTAAACGCATTCTATCTTCGCTAACACGGTTTACCGTTAACGCACCTTCAAAATCCTTGTAACACGGTTCGCCGTTAACATAAGTCGAACGGTGAACTTTCCGTCTGTAACGCGGCTCGCCGCTAAACACAACGATGAATAAAATTCGTACCTCGATTCTCTTAAACAGTTCGTCGTTAACATCTCGATAAAAACTCATAAACTGTCCCGAGCCGAATGTTGTTGGCCGCAACATTCGATCATCTCAAACATCTTACTCTCACGCGCGCGCTATACAAATATGATCACCATCGTTTATTCCGACCCGTTAATCACTAATAGATGAGGACACGGCAAAAACTGGAATAAATCGATCAGAAACCCAACATAAACGCTTCGCAGCAACGCTGGTCTAATTTAATTCGTCACTATTTCGACCCGCGGCTTTCTGATTGAGTTGTCCGCGGCAAAAACCGAAATAAGCTGACAAAAACCCAACATAAACGCTCCGTAGCAACGTTGGTCTAATTTGTTATCATCATTATTCCAAATCGCAGCTCGCAAAACGAGGGTTCGCGGTAAACGGGGGTAAGTTGACCAAGCCCAATATATTAAACATTTCACGGAAAACATTGGTATAATACTAAGACACCTCGCAGACATATTTGTTTCGACTAGCAAGCATTTCATCAAGCTAATTCATTCGATCAGATAACAGTTCGATTAAACGTATCCTAAAAAGTCTGTGGATAAAGCCGTCCAGGCATTAAGTACAAAAACAAAATAAAAGCCATCAAGGCGGCATAAACTGTTAAACAAATTATTTGAGTTTAGTTGGGGATTTGGTTCGACGATTCTTGAACGTCGGGCACGGATTTCCCGGCAACATCCTCCGGCCTCGAAACCGCCTCGTCAACTTTGTCAGGAACGCCAGAGACTTCGGCTGCGGCTTTCTCATGAGCCTCTAGAGCTCGGCTCGACGCCTCTAGGATACCAGGTGGGGCTTTCTCAACAAGACCTTCGGTCCTAGGAGGCAGCCCGCTAGCTTGAGCAGGATTTACTGGAACTTGGCTCATCGACTCCAGGGTCGCACCAACCGGCCTTATCCCGGGAATCACCACCGGTTCAACTCCACTATGAAATACAAGGGACGCTCTGTTAGTACCCCACTGATCGACAATACCAAGACCAAGTCGGTCAAGCCGAGTAATAGTTTCGTCTCTAAGGTGTACCTCGGGCGGCTCGACGGGATCCGGATAGGGAACAAGCTGACCGATTACGTTGGCTAACAGGGCACTAGCCTCTTCAGCGACCCCAGGATCCGAATCAATAAGCGCCTGGAGATCAGCAAGCTCAATGTCGAGATCCGGCGGATCATCGCCTCGCATGTCGTTGATCAGTTCGACGTTGCCTTCGGCCTGAGCGATGCACACGGCTCGTTCATGCACTTCCTGGAGCCTCGTCAACCCAGACTTGATCGACTCAAGGAGCTTGCCGTACCGACTGTTCACTCGGCACTTCACTTTTCTGACCTCAGCCAGATAGTTGGCGTCCATGGCTCGCACTTTCTCGTTGAGCTCGCAGATTTTACCATGGAGAGTTTTCATTTTGATGGCATCATCAACGTTTTTGCCGGCCATCTTAGCTGCAGCCTCCCGGTGCTTGACTGATTCGGCCCGCTCCTTGGCCAGCTCAGCCTCGAGCTTGGCCGCCTTCTCCTCGGTTCGTTTGATCTCTATGGCATGCGCCTTTGATTCGACTTCGTGCAATCTCTTCAAATTGTTGGCATGCTTCTGAAGCTCTTCGAGAGCAGCTTGACCCGAGCGAGCCCTGGTTTCATAGCCTTCGACGACCCTGTTGAAAGACTCCGAAAACTAAAATAGAAACGAAAAGCAATTGAGTATATATACGAAAACCTTCCTCACAAAATAAGCAAACAGAAAGAGAATTTACCAAATAAAGACGAGAAGCCGCCTCTTCATACGCTTCCCTCTCCAAAAGCATATCGGGAGGAGGAAGGCGAACCCCGGGAGTACTCTTGACGAGATAGTTCGCCGCCTCGGTCCTCTGAAGAAAGCGGACCTGAGCAGGATCGACAAAGGAACCGGAAGGAGCATCCCCTTTGGCCTTCTTGGGCGCGCTCTCCTTAAGCCCCTCAACCGCGGCTCTCTTCTTGCTCATCATCTCAGACGGCTCGCTTGCCGACGGTTCGCCGGCAGGGTTAGAAGCTTTCTTCCGCCCCCGGTTAAGGACTAGGGCGGCTCGGTCCCTCGATGCGTTCGAGCGAGCCGGAGAAGAAGGTCTAGGAGAATCTTTTTTCTTCGAAGCCTTGTTTTTCGCCAAGGCTTCCTGGGCCAGCTTGACCGCCTTCCCAACTTTCGTAGGCGGCCTATCACCAGGACCTTTTTTCTCTAAGCGGGATTGCATTACCCTCTTACCCTCGGTTTTCGAGGGTACAGCCTCACGACGAGCCGCCGGATCGACTTCTAGACGAGCTTCCTTTTCTCGTCGTTGTTCTTTGAGTAGCGCGCGTGCAGACTTTGGGGGCATTGTATTCGAGAGCTCGGGCCAATCGGGAACTTCCTCGTCCGAACTGTCTGAGGAGTCGAATAAATCGTAGGCTTGTTCGCGGGCCTTCTCCACTCGTTCGAGAGTAAAGTCTCGCTCCCAATTAACTTGGAGCTCGCAAGAACGGTCAAGGAATTCGATAAGATCCGGTGGGAATCGAAGCACCAATCGTCGATCTGCAAAACAAGAAGACCGAACAACGTTAAATGACGGTTGGCGAGAATTTGAAATAGTAGTTTCTCTTCGGCTCGCACCGATTTCCTGCCAATTGTCCTTGATAAACTTCCTCCGCGTGTTCCCAACCGAAGCTTCATTTATTGGGACGAAGAAAAAATATTTCTCCCAGCCATCATCCTTGTTGGGGAAGCCGTCGATGATTTTCCGATTCTTTTTATTGGAGATGTAATAGCGAAGCGACTTCCCGCTGCGACGAAACTCCAAGAGATTCTGAAGGTGATGGATCCCGAGCGGAATGCCAATCTCATAGCTCAGGACGATCAACCCAACCAGATGCCGCATGCCTCGTGGCAGCGGTTGACCGAGTGCGAGCCCGTATTTCCCTAGGAAATGAAGAATCAGGCTCGGGACGGGAAACCACAGAAAAGTCTGGTAGAAATAGCTTTCATATAGCGTCAAGCATCCAGGCGGTGGATCATTGGCTCTCTGGTGGTTCGCTGGTAGGAGAAACTCAACTTCTTCAGATATGTTGAAGTAACGGCGGAGCGATTCCAAAGACGTCTTGGTACAGAGCGTCGCTCCAGGAGGACTCTGATTTGACTTCTTCGAGGACCCCCTCGGGGCTCGCGTCGATTTGGCTCGCCTCCTTGCTCCCCGTGACGAACCAGCTCCAAATTGTGGCCGACTCGATAGCTGAGCGAGAGGAGGTGCAAATGGTCTGAGAATATCGCCGATCGCCTCGTCATCAAACGCCTGCTCAATTTTGATCGCCTCCCAATCGTATATCGGATCTAGCGATAATACGACGCGATCCGATCGATCATGGGAAGGATCCGCTTCCATACGAGGAAGAGTTGGCTCTCCCATAGCCCCTTCATCGACGTCAGTTGGCTCGCGAGCCTCGTTAGAACCATCACGCTGAGCAACCGGGGGCTCGCTTGCCAGTCGATCGATCTCAGCATCCCCCGTAGACCGAACCGACTGACTTTTGCCTTTTGATTGCGAGCCGCTAGAATCGTCGGATGTATCCGAAAACCAACGTCGACCCGAAGTCCCGGAATCGTTGGAATTGTATGAACGATCCTCAGAGTGATCTGGCCCAATGGAAGAGGTACGACTGCCTGAAGACATTTGGCTCGGAAGGAGATGGATCGGAAAGTTTGAAGATACGCCGGAGATATGTCTTATCACGGTGGCGCGAACGAAGAACACGAAGAACTTTTAAAAAAGAGAGGAGAGAAAGAGAGAACTACCTTTTGCTCGGTCGAGGAGAGAGAGGCAGAATGAGAAAAATGAACCCCAAGATCTCATATTTATAGAAGTTTTGGCGCGTGGGCGCGTCGGTTCGGGGAGATGAAACGGCGCGACCTAATCCACGCGCTGGCTCGGGAAGACGAAACGGCATTCCCGCCTAATCTCTAGGGCTTCTATCGAAGATTGGTGGGCCCGGAGACGTTTCGGATTCTAAGCCCACATATCGATAAAGCAACTCGACATCGTTTCATCAGAAGCAAGCAGCGAGCCAAATATCTCGCATCAAATATCGAGTGAAGCAATATTTGGCGAGCCACATCCATAGAAGAATCAAATGACAATGCCTTCTCACTTTCAACCTTTAGCTCGTCACTCTTGCACCTAAGACTAACGAGCTGGGGGCTAACTGTTGGGGTCGGATTCCACCCCGAGACATCGTCATTTGGATTGGGCAAATGGGGGAAGATCGAGCCAAACCGCACTAGCCGAACCGCACCAAACCGGGCCGAACCAGGCGTCAAACCGAAGACCAGCCGGAAACTTCTCGATGGGCCGAACCAACATCCGACGGAGCGATCCGAGCCGAGGCCCATCAAAGACTTTCCTTAAAACTGAAGTCGGCGCGAGCCACAAAGGAAATTTTACATTTATTGCGGAGTCGGCGCGAGCAGAAAAGGAAAGTTTACATTTTTGCATAAAGTCGGTTGTAAAAGTCGGTTCCTATTCTCTTATAAATAGGAACCGATAGTCATTATTTGAGGATGACTTTTACACACAGAAAAAGGCATACGCCACACATATTGCTGCTCGCATAACAGCTAATAAAATAACCATCATTTGGATCGATCCTTGTGTTCACTTACGAAATTCTCGGCTCTCCCTAAAAATACAAAGTATCATAGTGCAGTTTCAGCTCGCACAGAATTTAAGAACTTAAGATTGATAAAGAATAACTCTCTTTATTAGCTTTAGAAAAATAACTCAAAAACTAAAGCTCTCAATCTATCTCTCAAATTCATAAGCTATGTCACAATTTGACATCTCCTTATATAGACAAGGATCTAAAATGTTTTCCTTTTCTCTTTAGACAATTTCCTATTTTCTTTATGTTTAGATAACTCCTAAACATATATTTCTAATCCTTGTCTTCTTAGAATAGCTTATGTCTTAAGCTATGTTCAAGCTTAATCCAACAGTCTCTAAGACTCTCAAGGAACTAAAAGATCGCAGCTTCGAACTCTCTCTCTTCGCTCTCCATGAAATCAAGCCACTCGTCATTTCTTGCCTTACAATGCAAGAAAACAAAAGATCTCATGCCAAGATCCTCGGAAACATTGTTTCCTTCGTAGCTTACAATGTTTTTATGTTGAAAAATTCAAGATGGGAAGAGCTCAGCGATTGTATTTTCTCGTTGCCAGATACCGAACCACTCAAGAGTTTCGATGTCTTTCTTGGTTTACCACCGATCAAGAACTTGGAATTTATTAACCGGTTTCTGGAGAGGATTTTAAGGGAAGCCGAGAAAGTGTTGATTGTGATAGAGTAAGCTTATCTAATAGAGAGAGAGACTGAATAGTACGATATATTGAAAAAAGAATGCAATTACAAAGAGTACGATCACGATCTCATGACGATCTGATCCAGGATCTCAAAGCGATCCTCTAAGCTCATAGCGCTCAAATTACAACTAAATAAAAGCATGAAGAATCTACGAAGGAAAGAGAAGATATAAGTAAGCGAGTTCCTTCTTTAATCTGTAACAGCAAACCCTCTGTCCCAGCCAGAGGTTTGCTTCTTCTTCTAGACTCCCAAACACTCTAATTCATTTAGAGGTTTCACCCACTTCCTGCACTTCCTCGCTTTGCTTATCGATAGGATTCTTCTCAGCTTTCTTTTTCCTGTAGTAAGTCTGATGTATCTTATCAATACCCTTCCCTTCGGAAATGAGCTTGTCCTCAAGCTTGTCATTGGGAAATTGCTTGAACAGCTCTGCAGAAGACACCCACGTACTATCATGATCGGCTTGCCCCTTCCATTTTATCAACAACTCAACACAGCCTGTGGAAGAATACCGCTTAGCGAGAATCTCCTCTGGTTCCAGATCCACCGAACGCAGGTCAGTCACAGCAAGTGGTAAAGGTTGGAGTTGGTTCGCATCTCCTATCGCTTTCTTAAGCTGAGAAACGTGGAAAACAGGGTGAATTTTTGACCCCACAGGTAATTCCAAACGATACGCCGCGTTACCCACTTTCTCCACCACCTTATAAGGACCGAAAAAACGAGCAGCCAACTTAGGAAACAAACGTTTAACCACTGTTTGTTGGCGATATGGCTTCAGTTTAAGTAACACCATATCACCTACTGGAAATTGAACATCACGCCGATGCTTATCAGCAGAAGCCTTCATGATGTCTTGTGCTCGTAACAACTGCGCTTTGATCTGAGCTAACATGTCATCCCTCTCCCTTAACATTCCCTCGAGCTCAAAATTGGTAGTCGAACCAGGCTCGTAACGTAAAACTGTTGGAGGATCACGGCCATACAACACCTTAAATGAAGTAGTCTTCAGTGAGGTGTGATAAGAAGTATTATACCACAGTTCTGCCCACGATAAGAACCGATGCCACGTTTTTGGGTGTCCTGAAGCAAAGCAACGCAGATAGGTTTCTAAGCAACGGTTGAGTACCTCTGTCTGGCCATCAGTCTGAGGATGAAACGCCGTACTGTAGTTCAGTTTTGTGCCCTCCAGACGAAAAAGCTCTTTCCAAAATCCACTCAAGAAAATCTTGTCTCTGTCGGACACAATTGAACGAGGAAAACCATGTAGTTTCACGACGTCCGAAATGAAACGTTGCGCCACCTCCAACGCCGTGAACGGGTGTCGCAGTCCGATGAAGTGGCTGTATTTACTCAACCTGTCTACCACCACCAAAATCACATTGTAGCCATAAGACGTAGGTAAACCCTCGACAAAGTCCATGCATATGTCTTCCCAAACTTGTGAAGGAATTGGTAAAGGTTGAAGAAGACCGGCGAGTGAGAGAGTAGAATATTTGTACTGTTGACAGATCATACACTCCAATACGTAACGCTGCACCGATTTATACATCCCCGCCCACTGAAAAGCCAACTGGATCCTCTTAACTGTCTTTAGCACGCCTGAGTGACCACCTGTTTGACTATCATGACACTGTTTGATGATAAGCGGAATAAAAACGGAGTTCTTCGGAATGACCAGTCGACGTCGAAACCACAACTGACCATTAATTACCTCATACCCTGGGGAAACAGAAGAACCTTGCTGAATTTGTGCCACCATTGATTGAATATGTGAGTCATCAGCAATTTCTTTGTATAAATCTTGTAACTGCAACACTGTAGGAATGGTCAAAGACAAAAGAGTTGAACTCACTTCAGACGAAGATGTTGGAATTCTAGAAAGACCATCGGCTGCCTTGTTCTCACATCCTGGTTTATACACTATCTCAAATTCAAATCCCAAAAGCTTAATGAGCCAGCGTTGATATTCCATGTTCACTTCCTTCTGTTTCAATAAGTATTTCAGACTTCGTTGATCGGTATGCACCACGAACTTACGACCCAGCAGATAATGCTTCCATTTCATCACGGCCATGACTATAGCCATCAGTTCTCTTTCGTAAGCAGGTTTCAGTTGTTCACGAGGTGTAAATCCGTGACTAAAAAACGCAATGGGCCGCTTCTCTTGCATCAATACTGCTCCTACTCCAAAACCTGAAGCATCAGTTTCCATAACAAACACCCTATCAAAATCAGGCATTGCTAGCACCGGTGCTGAGGACATTGCTTGTTTGAGTTGCTCAAAAGCTTCCTGAGCCTCGATAGACCAAGCAAACTTGTCTTTCTTCAAAATTTATGTCAAGGGCCGAGCAATGACTCCATAGCCACGCACAAACTTCCGGTAATAGCCAGTTAAACCCAAAAACCCTCTTAATTCTTTCACATTCAGCGGAGTGGGCCATTGTAGCATCGTTGTAGTCTTTGTCGCATCAGTTGCTACACTTTCAGAGGATATAATGTGGCCCAGATATTCTACTTGCGGCAAACCAAAAACGCATTTCTTTTTATTTGCCAATAACGACTGTTCCCCAAAGATCTTCATCACCGTCCTCAAATGGTCCACGTGCTGTTCAACGCTCGAACTGACGTAGAAATGGTATGAAAATCTTGTTCATTAAAACCTGAAAGGTTGCTGGAGCATTTGTAAGGCCAAAAGGCATTACAAGGAACTCATAATGTCCTTCTAGGGTCCTGAATGCTGTCTTATGAATATCTCTTTCCAGCATTCTTATTTGATGGTAACCGGAGCACAAGTCTAATTTGGAGAAGATAGTTGCACCATGGAGCTCATCCAATAGCTAGTCAATAACCGGGATTGGAAATTTATCCGGGATTGTAGCTCTGTTGAGGGCTCGATAATCGATGCAAAACCTCCAGGCATTGTCTTTCATAGGCACCAACAATACCGGACTTGAGAAGGGACTCGAGCTCTCTCTGATAATTCCCGTTTCAAGCATATCAGTTACCATCTTTTCCATGACCACCTTCGTAGAGTGAGGATACCTATAAGGTCGTACCGAGATACTTGTAACTCCAGGAGCTAGATTGATAGCATGCTCCTGTCCCCTAAAAGGAGGTAATCCTCGTGGATCGGCAAAAACACCATTATATTGATCCAGTAGGGTGGTAACGGATTCCGGAACTGCTCGGAGACTGTCAGACGACAAACTACTAAGCACCAGAGGTGCTTCTCTTCCCTTGGTGTCAGTAGGTAAGGCGCTCAAGGTCCTGAACGATAGCTTGGGGGAATGCAGAGAAGGGTCGCCTATCAATGTTACCGTTTTGTTGTTGTGAACAAATGATAGCTCCTGCTTCTTCCAATCAACTTCGCATTTCCCAAGCGTTTCAAGCCATTGAATTCCTAAGATGACATCCACTGCTCCCAGTTCCAATGATATGAAGTCGGTTTTAAAGTTGACTTCAGCAAGGTTGAGGGTGACATTACGGCATACTCCATCGCCTTTGACTGTAATGCCGTTGCCAAGAAGAATATCCAGGCTGTCATCTTCACTCGCTTTCAGGCGTAAGCGTTTCACAATATCTGGTGAGATGAAATTATGAGAGGCACCACTGTCTAGCATCACGATCACTCTAGACTTGTTTATCTTCCCGTAAAGTTTCTGTGTTTTGGGCGAATGTTGACCCAAAAAAAAGTTCAAGGATAGAGTCCGTACTTCTTGTACTATCATTAATTGGTCCTTCACTTCTTCGGAATCATCTGCTTCTCCCAAAACTTCCATTTCCAGACAATTAATGACTGTCAAGACCCGAAATTCCTTCTTGGGACAGACTGCTCGATGGTCTCGGGACCATTTCCCTCCACATTGAAAACAGACTCCATCGTTTCTCATCTTTATTATCTCTGCTTCAGTGTACTTCTGTCGTGGTCTCAGCTGTGCTTTAGTCGGCTCATTCTCTTTGTTCTGAGGTCTACCCTGAGGCTGGCCAACTCTCTGCTCAAATGGAATCACGGCTCGCTGTGTGTTTGTCGTTGTTGACGTTTTACGTGGCTGAGTATTGCTGTCATAACGCGGACTTCCGCTAACAACTTTGCAAAAAGTGCTGGATTCCATCCTCAACACTGCAGAGATATGATGCTCCAAACTGTGTGGCTCTTTCATCCTTATGACCTCCTGCATTTCAGTGTTTAAACCATTGTAGAAAATATTTGTTAACGCCTCGTCAGATAATTCCGGTACCAGCGATGATAATTCCTCAAACTCAGTAATGTAGTCATCCACTGATCCTTGTTGTTTGATTCTGAATAAGCGTTTGCCCGGAGCTTCCTCTATTGATTCCGAAAATCTGAGCACCAATTTCTCTTTGAATTCTGACCAACTGCTAAAGCCTTTCCGATGTAACTCCCAGTAATACCATTTCCGCACCTTACTTTCCAGACTCAATGCAACCAGATCTAATTTCTCTTCATCCGTATAACCACCAATATAGAAGAAACGTTCCAGCTCAATTAACCACACATACGGCTGTTTGCCGGAAAATGTAGGCATCTCGACCTTTTTTAACATGCTATCTCGATTCGCAACGTTCAATTGACCAGATCGATAACCTAACGGGAAAGCCTTCCGGTTTTGTTCCAAGTTGGGTGATGATACCTAAATCGGTGTGGTAGAAGATCCTGGTAGCGAATGATTGGGCAAATCTGGTGATGCGTTGATCGAAGTCGAGCTCTGAAGAATCCCGATTATCTTCTGAACATTCAGGTTTAGCGAATTGATCTCCGACGTAACATAATCGAGCTTCGCATCCAATGAATTCATCCGCACGTCTGTTGCATCGTGGCGCAGGACGGATTGTCGCTGGAAGACGGAAAAACCGTTGATGTGGCCGTTCAAACGCTCCATGTCGAACTGCAATTGAGAACCGCCGTCGTATTCCCCATACACTGAATTCTTCGGAGAGTGATGTTGATTCGCCATAGTCACCTTTGAAAGAGATCGCGTTGGATTCGTCGAGTTTCACCGCACCAATGATAGAGTAAGCTTATCTAATAGAGAGAGAGACTGAATAGTACGATATATTGAAGAAAGAATGCAATTACAAAGAGTACGATCACGATCTCATGACGATCTGATCCAGGATCTCATAGCGACCCTCTAAGCTCATAGCGCTCAGATTACAACTCAGTAAAAGCATGAAGCATCTACGAAGGAAAGAGACGATATAAGTAAGCGAGTTCCTTCTTTAATCTGTAACAGCAAACCCTCTGTCCCAGCCAGAGGTTTGCTTCTTCTTCTAGACTCCCAAACACTCTAATTCATTTAGAGGTTTCACCCACTTCCTGCACTTCCTCGCTTTGCTTATCGATATGATTATCAGCTTTCTTTTTCCTGTAGTAGGTCTGATGTATCTTATCGGGATTCAGGTGTTGAATTCTGAAAATAGACACGAGTTGATACAGGGTATTGTTTACATTCTTGTGAAGTCAGCAAATGAGCTTGTGGAGAAGAAGATGGAACCGTTCTTGCAATTATCAACAATCAATTTTTGTTAATAAAAGTTTGATTTATAGTTTTGTGAGATTGAGTTAGAGACAAAATAAAATTGTAAAGATATAAATATCTAGAGTTTTGGCAATTTTTTTTGTCATGTTCCATTAATTTGTTGTCATTGAAAGTAATCAATTTTGTAATTTGAGATTAAAATTTACAGAATTTATTTCTTGCAGTTGTTATCTCCTAATAAAGCTTTTCTATATGAAGTCAACCAATAAAAAGAAGCCAAATGTTTCTACGAATCTTTTTCATACTGCTTCTTTGAGGATTAGAGTGTCCGGGTATTACGAAGAAATGTACCCACAAAATATCTTCTTTTTAAGTGATATCGTTAGAAGTAGACATGTGCATTATGATCACTAGAAATTTGATTCGCGCGATGCATGAAATTAAAACTATACCAAGTTTTAAATTTTATAAATTTAAAAATTTAACTATAAGTATTTCTATTTAATTTTTAAATCATATTATTATATTAACGATCTACAATATTTGTTTGTATTGTGATTTTAATTCTGAAATTTTTAAAAGTAATGATTTTAACTATCGGCTTTTATCCGCATCATTACATGTGAAACAACCAAGCCTTTTTTTTTATATATATAATTAGCCCAGATTAACATTCCCATAAATATTAATCCTCAACAGCTAATTCGACAACACAATGCGGAAGAAAACCAATATTATTAAATCATAAATAATTGTTCAACAAATAACCAATAAACCAATAACCAATAAAGGAATAACCCTAGCAACCTAAACACCAGGTTTGCTACATTATTAAATAAAGTCTAACACCCTAAGAATTCCTGGTCAGCCATAACAATAACGCCAATATCAAATTCCTAATCTCATCATCCTCTTCTCTCGGTCTCTTTCCGCGGAAGAACATTGCTGTTACCTGCATCACATTGGAATAGAGATGCGTAAGTATTATCATAAATACTTAGTGAGTGGATCATCCTGCCTACAGGCCAATTACGTCAAACACTAGACAAAACATCACAATAATCAACAACAATAACAATGCTCAACATTAATCAACAGTATAAACCATCCCTGTCAGGAAACACCCACGTTTCCTGACACCCAGGTTGGTGTCGACCGACACCTCTATGGTGTCGATCGACGCCAGCCTCCCGAGTGTCGATCGACACTCATCGAGTGTCGCTCGACACCGGCTCGACGCCCAGAAACCAACATCAACGAAAAACGCATTCCAAATCGCAATAACACAAAATCTAAGGTTTTCAACGCCCCAATGCTATCAAAACACGAAATCCAGCATAAACAATCTCAAGAACACATCATAAATCCGAAATCACACAATCTCTAACGCTTAACGGACCTACAGTCACGCACTCACCTTATAAACGGATTGGAAAGATGGAGAAGAGATAGAACAACGAAGAACAGCAACAAAACGAGTCTCCAAACTCCAAAATCTCTCTGGAAATCACCTTTTTCTCTCAAAAACACTTCTGCCTCGAAAACTGAGCCTCTCTCGCGGCTACAGACTTTTAAATCGCGACCTAGGGCTTTCCTTGCCCCAAACCGAACAAAACCAGCCGACTTGAATCAAACCGGTCGATTTCTCAATAACCGGTGTCGATCGACACCCTTCCTTGGTGTCGGTCGACACCCATCGACCAAAACCAACCCAACTCAATTCGATCGACTTAAACCGGAAATCAACCCTGATAACCGGTGTCGATCGACACCCGAATACTAGTCGTTCAGAAGGATTTAACACACTTTCTTCGCGGTGCTTGAATCTTAAACCGACTGCACAACAATCAAACAAGAACATGTACAGCCAATCTTCAATTCACACCTCTAAGAGCATGTGCCAACTACTCCCGAACCCCTAGCATCGCCCAACACCACTTCCAAAACAACTTCCTGGTTCACGGATGTTACAATTCTCCCCCACTAAACTGGATTCGTCCTCGAATCCCAACACAAACGTCTCTCCAAGACCTCAAAACTCAAATTTTAGTCCTTTGTTATACGCATGTTTCCAAGATATTATTACTCTCAATGCCATAATCCACTGTCATGACATCCATACTGCGACTCACGGTCCAGTACCAAAATGTGACCACTGCCACCAAACCAAAATGTGACCCGAAGCCACAACCAAAACGTGACCCGAAGCCACAACCAAAACGTGACCCACTGTCACTAAAACAACCCATATCGAGGTAGCGACCCCCAATATAAGTCCGTTGGGCACCTAACGTCCCAACACAAATAGAACCACCGTCTACAAGGCCCACGCCTCTAGACAAAACGAGTAATAAAATCTGAAACGCGTACCAACATGTGACTAAAAACTCTCAATGACCCCACCGGCCAAAGAAACTTGTAACATCCAAACCATAACCAAAAATATGAGGCAAAACTCCATCTCATATAACTCCAAAAATGTATATCGTACAACAAAACGAAAATACATAAGTCCAAAACCAACAACAACAAAACCAAAAACAAGACTAGAACCACAAAGATGAATCACTCCACAGCCTGCTTGTCGAACCACTTTCCGAACTTCAGCTTCATCTTTGCCTCTGGCTCCCAAGTCTGCTCCTCTGTGCCACTACAGTCCCACAAGACTCTCAACAATGGCACCCTCTTGTTCCGCAGAACCTTGACTCTCCTCTCAAGAATCCTCACAGGAACTGCCGGAACTGTCATATCTGGCTGGAGATCCTCTGGAATCTCAACCACAACCTCCTCTGAAGGACGCAAACACCTCCTCAACATAGAAACATGAAACACCTTGTGAAAGGCGCTCATAATCGGTGGCAACTCCAACCGATAAGCCACTGGCCCAACTCGCTCCACCACTGGAAACGGACCCATAAATCGCGGACTAAGCTTGTTCTCTGCTATGGACCTGTTAGGGCCCCTCAACATAGCCATCTTGAGATAAACTCTATCTCCCACCTGAAACTCAAGCTCACGTCGCCGCCTATCTGCATAACTCCTCTGTCTATCCTGAGCCTCCTTCATGTTCAACCTCAAGACACGAATCTTCTCCGTCGTCTCCTGAACAAAACTAGCTCCAAACATGCTGCGCTCCCCCACTTGGGTCCAGCATAAGGGTGTCCTGCATGGCCTCCCATACAAAGCCTCATAAGGAGCCATACCAATACTAGACTGAAAACTGTTGTTATAGGCAAACTCTGCCAAACACAGATGATCAGCCCAATGACCACCCCAATCCAGTACACACATCCTAAGCAGATCCTCCAAAGTCTGAATAGTCCTCTCTGACTGTCCGTCTGTCTGCGGATGATACGCGGTACTCATATGCACCTTAGTGCCCATCTCAGTCTGAAATGCCCTCCAAAACTCTGAAGCAATCCTCGGATCTCTATCCGACACAATACTGGCTGGCACTCCATGCAGCCTCACAATCTCTCGCACAAACTTCCTAGCCAAGACAGCCGCTCCATCTGTCTTCTTGATAGCCAAGAAATGTGCTGACTTGGTCAAGCGATCTACAATGACCCAAATAGCATCGAAAGTCCGTGAGATCGGCAATCCCACAACAAAATCCATAGTGATCATATCCCACTTCCACTCTGGAATGGGTAAACTCTGCAGAAGACCACTAGGCACCTGATGCTCTGCCTTGACCAAAGAACAAGTGTTGCACCTCGCAACCCAATCTGCCACATCCCTCTTCATCCCAACCCAATGATAATACCGTTTGAGGTCACGGTACATCTTGGTCGCACCCGGATGAATCGAAAACTTGCTTGAATGAGCCTCTCCCAAAACCTCATGCCTCAACACCTCATCCTTGGGCACACAAACTCGCCCACGAACCAAGATAGTCCCATTCGAAGAGACCTGATACTCAGAACCAACCGCCTGCGAAGCATCGATCAAACCCTGATCACTCTGCTGCGCCACTCTGATCCTGCTGAGTAAATCTGCCTGATCAGCTGCCTCTAAACCCAAAGGCTCCTCTGAAATAGCACAAAGACGCAATGTACTAATCTCGCTGACCAAAGCCTCAACACCACGCTCTCTATCTGAATCAACCCTCCGTCGACTCAAAGCATCTGCCACCAAATTGGCCTTGCCCGGATCATAAACAATATCCAGGTCATAGTCTGCCAGAACCTCCACCCAACGCGTCTGTCTCGCATTCAGCAAAGGCTGAGTGAAAATGTGCTGTAGACTCTTGTGATCTGTAAAGATCTGCACTCTACCACCATAAAGATAAGACCTCCAAATCTTGAGTGCAAAAACCACTGCTCCCAACTCAAGATCATGTGTAGGACGGTTGCGCTCACTGCCCTGCAACTGCCTCGAAGCATAGGCAATCACTCTGCCCTCCTGCATCAAAACACAACCAAGTCCAACACCTGAAGCATCTATGTACACAACATATGGCTTCCCCGGGTCAGGTAATGCCAAAACAGGTGTACTAGTCAACATCTCCTTGAGCTTCCCAAAGCTCTCCTCGCACTCCGGCGACCACACAAACGGCACATCCTTGCCAGTCAACCTCGTCATCGGCTGAGACATACTCGCAAACCCCTTGACGAACCTCCTGTAGTAGCCTGCTAAACCCAGAAAACTCCTGATCTCGGTAGCACTACTCGGTCTAGGCCAATCCCTGATAGCCTCAATCTTAGCCGGATCCACAGAAACTCCCTCTGCAGAAACAATATGGCCAAGAAAACCCATCTCCCTCTGCCAAAAGCTGCACTTGCTCAACTTGGCAAACAGCTTCTGCTCTCGAAGCTTCTCCAACACAAGCCTCAAATGAGTCGCATGCTCCTCTGGACTCCTCGAATACACCAAAATGTCATCAATGAAAATAATGACAAACACATCCAGAAACTCCCTGAACACGTCGTTCATCAACCTCATAAACGCTGCCGGCGCATTAGTCAAGCCAAAAGGCATGACCACAAACTCGAAATGTCCATACCTCGTCCGAAAAGCTGTCTTCCGGACATCTGCCTCATCTATCGGAATCTGATGATAACCCGATGCCAAGTCAATCTTGGAGAACCAAGTAGCACCTCTCAACTGATCCAACAACTCATCAATCCTCGGAAGTGGGTACCTGTTCTTCACTGTGACTCGGTTAAGTCCCCGGTAATTGATGCACAACCGAAAACTGCCATCCTTCTTCTTCACAAACAACACTGGAGCTCCCCAAGGCGACACACTAGGTCTGATGAACCCTTTACTCAAAAGGTTCTCTAGCTGCTTCTTCAGCTCTGCCATCTCTGCTGGAGCCATCCTGTAAGGTGTCTTCGATATCGGAGCTGTCCCAGGCTCTAAATCAATCGTGAAAGGATCTGACCGAGATGGTGGCAATCCCTTCAGCGACCGAAAAACATCCTCAAAATCCTGGACAACCTGAATATCCCGCAGACTCACCTCACCACTGGACTCTGTCATAGTGATCGTCGCCAAATAAGCTTCGCAGCCCCGCTCTAACAACTGCTCTGCCTGAATAGCTGAAATCACTATACTCCCCGAAGTCGGTCTCACTCCCTGATAAACCAACTTCCCTGCATCCTGCTCAAACACCACTCTACCTCTGTAGCAATCCAGATGAACTCGGTATAGAGATAACCAGTCCATCCCCAAAATCACGTCATACAGTTCCACCGGACTGATGACTAAATCTGCTGGCATAGACTGCCCCGCAATCTGCACATCAACTGCTCTAGCTCTGCCCGAAGTAGCCAAATAACCACCACCAGCCACCTTGACAAAGCCTGAAGCCTCGCCATCGCTACTCCGAATACCACTACCCTCAGCTCTCTCCGGAGTTATGAAGCAATTAGATGCTCCCGAGTCAAACAGAACGTGAGACTCAAAACCTCCAACTAACAAGGTCCCTACACAATTCCACAAGTGTTGAGAACCTCTAACTCTATCACAGTAAAACAACAGAAACAGACAACACCACAATTCTACCTTAAGAATTTAAAAGTCTGAGTCAAGATTTTACCTGTGATCTGGCCTGATTGACTGGTCTGGCCCACCTCTGCCGATGTATACACTCTCGGCGCACCACCTGACTGCAACGCTGCCACCTGAGCTGCTGACTGGATAGCCAACGGCTGAATCGCCGCTGCCACTGCTCTCTGCTGCAACTTGGGACACATTGTCTTGATATGCCCCGGCTCCCTGCAGTAGAAGCACACTGTCGTCTCTCTGGATCCCGCCCTCTTGGGGCAAGTCGCAACTCTGTGATCCAGACTCCCACAACCAAAAGACCCACCCGTACTCGGGCTACTAGCAGATATCTCGTCTGCTCTCCTCTTCTGACCCTGCGTAGGCCTGCTGCCCCGGCCGTAACCAGAACTGTGACCTCTGCGCTGCTGATGCTGATGCTGGCCCCGAGGATGGGTAGCAGGAGCAACTGCAACTGGAACAACCGCCGTACTCACCGGCTCACGCAAGTCCTCCTCAATGGACGCTGCCAACTCCACTAAACCCGCTCTGGTGTGGTACATACCACCTCTGCACTGAGTCCTGATGTTCCTCCGAAGCCCCAGGAGAAACCGCGACGTCAATGCCCGTTCACTGATCAGCTCACCACCAGAAAAGACCACCAATCTGCAGAACTCTGCATCATACTCTCGAACAGACCTCTCACCCTAAGTCAAGTCCAAAAACCTCAACTGCAGCCTGTCACGAACCTCCTGAGGGAAAAACTTGTGGTTGAACTCCTCGACGAAGTCAACCCAAGTCCAAACCTCTCTCCTGGTCCTAACAGACCTCCACCACATATGTGCATCACCTCCAAGGTAGTGCACTGCCAACTCAACCTGAAACTGTGCCGGACAACGAACAGAATCGAAGTTCCGCTCCAACCTCTGACGCCATTCATCAGCCTGCTCTGGAGTAACCCCGCCCTCAAACGTAGGCGTACCAATCCTCTGCATCTCCCTCATCATCTCACGATAAGGAGAAACTCCAACTGCAACACCCTGCTGCACCGCAGCCTCCTGCTGCTCAACAAAACCGGCACCAACATGTGCCCCGGCACCAACATGTGCCCCGGCCGCTGGAGGTGCAACCGGAGCCTGCTGTGGAACTGCCTGAGGAAGACGCGCCAACAACTGCGTCAGTAGCCCCACAATCAACTCTCCCTGAGCTAAAGCAGCGCCCCCACCGGGAACCGCTCCAGCTCCTGCGCCACCACTGGCACCTGAGTTAGCCCCACCGGCCAACGAAATAGACTGTGTCACCGACGCCGCCGCCACACTCGGCGCTGCACTCTCTACTGAAACCTCAGCCTCTGGCACTCCACGACCAGCACCCCGACCTCCACGACCCGCTGCTCGCCCACCGCGACCAGCTCCTCTGCCCCCATGGGCTGCACCGCGACCACGACCACGGCCACGACCACGACCTGCGTCCATCTCTCTGCACTACCACCAAGTACAGAAAAAGAGCAAAGGTCAAAACACAGACACAAAACCAAAACACACCAAATATCCAACTCACTTACCCGCGGAAAACTGGAAGACCGAGAGGATGAGACTAGACCACTAACTGACTAACTCACATAATCAATTAACCACACAATCCAATTCATCCAATTCTTACAGTCCTAAAACCGACTACGCTCTGATACCAAAATGAAACAACCAAGCCTTTTTTTTTTTATATATAATTAGCCCAGATTAACATTCCCATAAATATTAATCCTCAACAGCTAATTCGACAACACAATGCGGAAGAAAACCAATATTATTAAATCATAAATAATTGTTCAACAAATAACCAATAAACCAATAACCAATAAAGGAATAACCCTAGCAACCTAAACACCAGGTTTGCTACATTATTAAATAAAGTCTAACACCCTAAGAATTCCTGGTCAGCCATAACAATAACGCCAATATCAAATTCCTAATCTCATCATCCTCTTCTCTCGGTCTCTTTCCGCGGAAGAACATTGCTGTTACCTGCATCACATTGGAATAGAGATGCGTAAGTATTATCATAAATACTTAGTGAGTGGATCATCCTGCCTACAGGCCAATTACGTCAAACACTAGACAAAACATCACAATAATCAACAACAATAACAATGCTCAACATTAATCAACAGTATAAACCATCCCTGTCAGGAAACACCCACGTTTCCTGACACCCAGGTTGGTGTCGACCGACACCTCTATGGTGTCGATCGACGCCAGCCTCCCGAGTGTCGATCGACACTCATCGAGTGTCGCTCGACACCGGCTCGACGCCCAGAAACCAACATCAACGAAAAACGCATTCCAAATCGCAATAACACAAAATCTAAGGGTTTTCAACGCCCCAATGCTATCAAAACACGAAATCCAGCATAAACAATCTCAAGAACACATCATAAATCCGAAATCACACAATCTCTAACGCTTAACGGACCTACAGTCACGCACTCACCTTATAAACGGATTGGAAAGATGGAGAAGAGATAGAACAACGAAGAACAGCAACAAAACGAGTCTCCAAACTCCAAAATCTCTATGGAAATCACCTTTTTCTCTCAAAAACACTTCTGCCTCGAAAACTGAGCCTCTCTCGCGGCTACAGACTTTTAAATCGCGACCTAGGGCTTTCCTTGCCCCAAACCGAACAAAACCAGCCGACTTGAATCAAACCGGTCGATTTTTCAATAACCGGTGTCGATCGACACCCTTCCTTGGTGTCGGTCGACACCCATCGACCAAAACCAACCCAACTCAATTCGATCGACTTAAACCGGAAATCAACCCTGATAACCGGTGTAGATCGACACCCGAATACTAGTCGTTCAGAAGGATTTAACACACTTTCTTCGCGGTGCTTGAATCTTAAACCGACTGCACAACAATCAAATAAGAACATGTACAGCCAATCTTCAATTAACACCTCTAAGAGCATGTGCCAACTACTCCCGAACCCCTAGCATCGCCCAACACCACTTCCAAAACAACTTCCTGGTTCACGGATGTTACAACATGATTCTAAATTTTATAAATACACTTTGAATACTATTTTCTGATACATGAACTATCTTTACTCGATTTTTACCCGCTATAATTCTATCATTTACACGTAATGTTCTCGCATACTTAAATGAACAAAATTTTATACACAAATTTGTAAATACATTTCATAAATATTTAGTTATTATTATTTTCCTTTGAATCTTCGAACACTAACTTTCATTTTTTTTTACTGGGAATTGTTAATTAAACTTAAGAATGTAAAGATGTACCTTAAATGCATAAACTGAAAAGTCATGAAACAGTTGAAAGGATTTTGTTTTTTATATGCCGCGTGTCAACACCACCATCAAGGAAAAAGTTTACGTGTCAGAAGGAAGGGTAGAGTCCTCTTATTATAGTATATATTAGAATCCATAATCTTCTAGTGTCATAATACCAAAATGAATCATGCAGCAATGCGAGCGCTCAATTACTCTTGATCTTCACAAAATCTCAAAATTTTGAATATAAGGAAACCCTTTGTCCGAATTCGATGAGTGAACTTATTTTGAACCCAAAAATATTTGATTTGTTCCTCTTATATATATATACTACGTTGAATTTTTATAACAATTTATAATTGTGTTTATCGTTTTGCCCTAAATAAATTATAGTTTAAAAAAAAATTCTAATGGCATTCTCTGTAAATAACATGTAAACAAAAAAATTATTTCTGAAGAATGATGCTCATTGATAGTACAAACTAGATTTTGACTTGCCCAAGTACAGTATAAAAATTTTTTATTCACTTAGAATGATTCTCATTAATTTTTTTTAAAATAAATAGATATGTTAGAAACTAAAATTATATATTATATTTTTTTAATTAATTTTTATTTTGAAATAATTCATTTAGCACGACCTTGTTAAATCTTTTTAGTTGTAAATGTTAGACCAAAGCCCATGATAAAAATCAGTGAGACTAAACCCTATCTGTTAGTGTTGGTTTCTTGAACAATAATGGGCCCAAATTTCGTTTACACATATTTTTTTTAACTTTTAGTGGCCCAAAGTTTGTCGGTCTCGACATTTATAATTTATAGTTGCCCTAAAAATAAAAATAAATTATAAGTATCCCCAAATATATAGCTACAATATGTTCCCTTAAGACTCCCACTAGATCCGCCGCATCCTCACAAATCATCTTCAACGCTTTCGTCTGAACTCAAAAACGATATTTATTCAGGTTAGATTTCATGGTTGTTTTAATGTCGGTCTGATATATATCATTCTTAATTATGCAGTTTATTGTTGTTTCGAACATAAGTTTAGATATAGATAGGTTTGAGGATATATACTGTTTATTCTTAGATTAGTTCAAAGCCTTATATGGATTTCAGATTGAAGTTATAAAATATTGTAAATTTTATAAGGAATAACTGAAGCCATTTAAAATCTTGTTTCGTCTTGTTTTATTAATTTTGTTGTCACTTCACGTAATCAATTTTGTAAATTGAGATTAAAATTTACAGAATTTTCTTGCAGATGTTATCCCCTAATAAAAGCCTATCTATATGTAGACAACCAACAAAAGGAAGTTAAGTGTTCCTGGAAATCGTGTTCATACAGTTTCATTGTGTCTTAGTCTCCTGGGATTCATAAGGAAAGGTACCCACAAAATCTCTTCTTATTAAGTGATATCATTATAAGCGGACATGTGCATTACGATCATTAGGATCCAAACCTTGAATTATATAAGTCAATGAATACATCAGTAACATAATTTTTTATTCAAATAATGTTATAAATTCTTGTATTATTTTTTTTTACTATACTAACTTCCTATTACGCTTCGTGTTTCTAGTAGATCGAAGTCAACAGTATGATGTTAATTAAAAGTCAATTGGTTGGTTAAGTTAGTTGTTATAGGAATCAACATATAAATATATATATATGAGCAAATATGTACCATGTAAGAAAATAATTCCTGTCACGAAAGTCAATAGACATTTGCGTGAAGAAGAGAATGTGGAGCCCATCACCATTAAATTTCACAGTAATATTTGTCGAATGTAGTTCTATAAATAAGGTGATTTCGCTTCTCATTATAACCACTACAAGTAAAACAATATATTCACTCTTTCTCTCTTCATCTGATTGGTATTCACACTTCTCATTCTTCCCTTTATAAAGATATAATCGCTTTATATTTTCACTTTATAAACACTTTTATAATTTAATAATTGTTCAAACACTTATATAATATAATTATAACACGTTATCAGCACGATCACTCTACCACCATGATCCAAAATTTTAATTATTGTTACCGTTACCGGAGTGAGGCTCCTCAGCCCCATCATCATTTTATTTCTGTTTTTCTAGTGGATGCTTAACAGACCATAATGGACGGTTTAACCTCCTAATTAATTTAATTTACTGCTTTTATAATGGACGGTTTAACCTCCTAATTAATTTACTGTTTTTATAATGGATGATTTAGGTCACCATTTGCTTATTTACACACACTATTTTTATGGTTGATTTAAGTCAACATAATTATTTATTTTATTTACTTACTCTGTTTTATGGCTGATTTCAATCACCATATTTATTTATTTATTTACTTTGCTTTATTTAATTATTTTTTTTATGGTTGATTCATTCACCATATTTATTTATTTACTGTTATAATATGGATGAATCAATCACCATATTTTTATCTTTAAACTTAGGGGAAATTGCCAAAAATAGACCATAAATTGTTTTTTTCTATTCAACTAGACCACAATTTGAAACAATTGCAAAACTAACCTTTTCTACAGTAACAGTACCTCACACTCTCTTATGAACAAACAAAAAAACGCATGTCACGATTACGATTTTAACCTCCAGACGCTGTGGTAGACAAACATGGAGATCTACCATGTAGATCTACCATGTAGATCTACCATGTAGATCTACCAAATAATTAAACTTTAAATTTAAATTATAAATTAAATAAAAAATAATTTGACAACAAAACCTGTATGAATAATTAAAAGATAGACATTATCATCTACAAAAAATATGATTGAATACAAATGAATCATTTATAGATAAGTAAAGACATTTAGGTTAAAACATATAAATGTGTGAGGTCTACCATGTAGATCTACCAGGTAGATCTACCAGGTAGATCTACCAAATAATTAAATCTTAAATTTAAATTAAAAATTTGAAAAATAATAATTTGACAAAAAAACTTGTATGAATAATTAAAAGATAGACATTATCATCTACCAAAAATATTATTGCATACAAATGAATCATTTATAGATAAGCAAAGATATTTAAGTTAAAACCTATAAATGTGTGAGGTCTACCGGGTACGTCTACCATGTAGATCTACCATGTAGATCTACCACATAATTAAATCTTAAATTTAAATTTAAAATTAAAAAAAAAATATTTTTTGAAATATTTTTTTCAGAAATAACGAAATAATAGACATTTAACATCTACTAAAAATATGATCTCAGAAAAATGCATGAATCTATAAATATCATGAATATATAGTTCATAAGGATAAGAGTTTGAGTAGATTGTTTAGGGTTGAATGGTGTAAGTTGTAGGGTTTTGAAAATTTCTAGACCAATTGTTGTTTTTGGTTTGTTATACGATTCAATGTTCGTTTATTTGTTATCCAAACTGTAAAATGACAATAGGGCAAGCACATTGTTACAAAATTTTATCTAAATTATTCGATTTAGGGTTTAGGGTAAAGTAGATCTACCATGTAGATCTACCATGTAGATCTACCATGTAGATCTACCATGTAGATCTACCAAATAATTAATTCTTAAATTTAAATTAAAAATTAAAAAAAAAATAATTTGACAACGAAACCTGTATGAATAAATAAAAGATAGACATTATCATCTACAAAAAATATGATTGAATACAAATGAATCATTTATAGATAAGCAAAGACATTTAGGTTAAAACATATAAATGTGTGAGGTCTACCGGGTACGTCTACCATGTAGATCTACCAAATAATTGAATCTTAAAATTAAATTAAAAATTAAAAAAAATAATTATTTGACAAAAAAACTTGTATGAATAACTAAAAGATAGACATTATCATCTACCAAAAATATTATTGCATACAAATGAATCATTTATAGATAAGTAAAGACATTTAGGTTAAAATCTATAAATGTGTGAGGTCTACCGAGTAAGTCTACCACGGAGGTCTACCATGTAGATCTACCATGTAGATCTACCATGTCGATCTACCATGTAGATCTACCATGTCGATCTACCATGTAGATCTACCAACCGTTTTATCCTGGTATATAAAGGGGAAACCCTAATTTTGTGAAAAAAAAAAATTATGTGAAACTCTCTTTCATCAACGCCTCTCTCTCTCTTATCCTCCGTCAATTTCTTCTTCCTCTTCTTCTCCGTTTTGGCCATCATTTTTTCCAATCTTTTCTTCCAGAGACTATGGCGACGCTTCTCTCTTCCTTTCTCAACTTCAGCTCCATCAGATCTAAAGCTGTACTGTTCTCCTTTCCTGGATCTACTCTCAAATCCTCCAGATATGAAACTCTCCTGAAACGGTGTTGCGGCGGTCGCGGTTTAGCCATGTAGCATCCCTCGTCTTCCCCTCGGTCCTCGTAGCATCCCTCATGTCCTCTTCCACGACGCTTGGCCAATTTCTAGATCCGGTTGCAGGTTCGTTTCTCATGGTTTTGGAATCCAAGGATTCTCTTTTGGGACTTCTTTCTTATGCTTCTTTTGAAATGATTCAACATATCTTATTAAGGAGCTTCTTAATCAGTTCCATTTGCCATTGTCTTTGGCTTAATATTGAGAGAGGAGCTAGAGAAAGGATTTGGGAAAACAAGGATGGGAGAAAATGAGATGGGAATATGCAGTTTTTCTTCCTTCTCTGATCGCCACCGTCACCGCCGCTGTAAGTTTTTCTCTCTCGATCTGTAATAAATTGAGGTTTTGTTTTCTCAGATCTGTGGTAGACCTCTGTTGTAGACCTCTGTTGTAGACCTCTGTTGTAGACCTCTGTGGTAGACCTCTGTTGTAGACCTCTGTTGTAGACCTCTGTGGTAGACCTCTGTGGTAGAGATTATGGGTAAAACCCTTTATTTGCTTGGATCTTCCATAGTTTGTCTTCTCTGAAAACAAATTGAAATTTTATGTTGTTTGTGAAGGTTTTTCAATTTAGGAGCTGGTCAGTAGACAGATCCAGTAGACCTTTATTCTTATGCTTTTCATGCACTTAGACCTTTCCAGTAGACCTTTTCAGTAGACCTTTCCAGTAGACCTTTTCAGTAGACCTTTCCAGTAGACCGATTACGTAGACCTTTGCAGTAGACAGATCCAGTAGACCTTTACTCTTATGCTTTTCATGCACTTAGACCTTTCCAGTAGACCTTTGCAGTAGACCTTTCCAGTAGACCGATTACGTAGACCTTTGCAGTAGACAGTTGCAGTAGACAGATGAAGTAGACAGATGCAGTAGACCTTTATTCTTATGCTTTTCATGCGCGTAGACCGTTTCAGTAGACCTTTCCTGTAGACCTATCCAGTAGACCTATCCAGTAGACCGTTGAAGTAGACCGTTGCAGTAGACCGTTGCAGTAGACCTTTCCAGTAGACCTTTATTCTTATGCTTTTCATGTCTTCAGCGTTCTAACGTGCATGTATATTTCAAAAATATTTTCAGCACATGGATGCAGTCTTGGACTTGTTTCGTCAGCGCATGAAATTGCACCCGGAATGATTTAGGAGTGAGCGAATCTGCTTCGCGGACCACCAGAACGTGATTGGGATGATCTGGAGATATAGCTAGCTAGATATCTTTGCATATTAACTGGGTTTACTTTGGAAAAGCGTTATGGTACCATTTTTTCTGTGTACCTAAATGTTTTCGGAGTAGACCTCTAATGTAAATCTCGAATTAGTGCAAGTGTTCTGATACATGAAAAAGCTGCATAGGTTGCGACTCGTATTAACTTAGATAAAAAAAACATGAAAAAGCTGGAGACCTCCTGCGTAGACCTACCGCGTAGACCTCGTTTTCAGTCTACATCTTCGTTGTTCACCTAAATCAGTGCAAACGATTCAATTTTTAAAAACACATGTAATCACATCTGGCAATGGATAAGATATCTACACCAGCTCTGCTTCCATATCCAACATATAGTCAGACTGTACCATTCTCACAAGCTCCTCATGGGTACAACCATCCCGCAAGTAGAACACTCTCCCTCCTTTTCCTTTATCCACCTCAAAATGCCATGACATGTTTTCTACCATCAGCCATTTTTCATAGACGGAAGCTAAACAAACCATTTCTGCAACAAAAACAAACAAACAAAACAACATAAGTAGAGTAGACCTAAGCAGTAGACCTAACGTGTAGACCTCCACATCGGTCTACCAATAAATTAAGCTAGTTAACTAATTTAAAAGAAAACCGAATAGAGCCTTAATCACACCAAATGAACATTTGAAACTCATATATAAGCAAGTAAACAAGTTAAAAAACCCAACTGTTCAAGAAAAATTTCAAAATACTAGATATATTGACCAAAAAAACGATTTACAAAATAACACATAATAGTAGACCTACAACGTAGATCTACGTCGTAGACCTACAACGTAGATCTACGTCGTAGACCTCAACTGAGGTCTATCCACGTGGAGGTTAGTTTTGCAATTGACCGAGAAAAATGTTTTTGACCGGAGGTCTACCGCGGAGGTCTACTCCACGTGGAGGTTAGTTTTGCAATTGATCGAAAAAAATGTTTGTTGTGGTAGACCTCGTTTTGATTAGTAGACCTCTTAATTGGTCTACGGAGCAAAACGAGGTCTACCATTTAGATCTACCGCAAAAAGTAGACCTCAAAATGGTTAGTTTTCAGTTGACCCAAGTTTGACTTTCCTCTGGTAGACCTTTTCTGTAGACCTCAATTTTTTTGCGTTGACCAGATATTTTAGTAGACCTCACCTGAGGTCTACCAGACCCCGTAGACCTCACCTGAGGTCTACCAGACCCCGTAGACCTCACCTGAGGTCTACCAGACCCCGTAGACCTTAACGGTAGACCTTTTTTTTTGTAGGTAGACCTAAGCCGTAGACCTCCAACAAACATTTTTCTCGATCAATTGCAAAACTAACCTCCACGTGGAGTAGACCTCCACATCGGTCTACAGGAAAAAACATTTTTCTCGATCAATTGCAAAACTAACCTCCACGTGTAGTAGACCTAAGTGGAGGTCTACGACTAGTTTTTTTTTTTTTGCAAAGGAAATGGCAACGGTTGACCAGTAGACCTCAACTGAGGTCTACTACGTAAAGTAGACCTCAACTGAGGTCTACTAAGTCATAGTAGACCTCAACTGAGGTCTACATTCGCGGACCAAAACTGAAAATCTTAGAATTTTGGAAGAAAAGTTACATGGGCGTTGGAGAAAGGCTATTCGAGGGCTGATAACTTCGATTTAAGCCTTCAGTAACGAGCTCCGATCGTTGCTGTAAGCTAAACAATCGGAAATGCCAAGATCCAAGATTTGAGTTTGCTTATAGAGTTTTTGGGATGAAAATGGGGAGAAAATGGAAGAATAAGAGTTTATGAGTTGAGAGAATGAGAAATGGTAGCTCAAAAGTGAATTTTCGGAGCATTAACAGCTCCAAATTGAGCGAAAATGGTGGTTGACAATATTGATGATATGGCATTTTGGAAATTAAGTGTAGAAGATGAGGGATATTTGGTCTTTATGCAGCTCTCGTAGACCTCTGTTGAGGTCTACCACTCGAAATAGTAATGGCATTCTCGTAAATAATTGGACAAAAAATTAAAAAAAATTGAAGAGGTTAGTTTTGCATTTGACTTCAATTTGTGGTGTAAAAGTGAAAACAGCCCAACTTATGTTTAGATCATAATTGCTGTTAAATTTTTATTTTTATATCTAAACTACGAAATAATCTTTTCTAGCATGATAAAATTATTATATATTTATACAATTATTTTTCTATTCCAACTGTCATAAAGTAAAATTTTAAAGTTTTTCTTTACTCTCCAACGGCTACATAACGGCTACTGTACAGTATTTTCTAATCTATAAATACACTTATATTTCACTCAAACATTTCTCTTCTCTTCAAATCCTCTCCAAAAAAAAAATGTTTCATCCGTTTTTAATTTTTGTAATAGGATATATTTTTGTTGCAATTTATAGTTTATATATTGGAGAATTTTCTCCCGAAGAATCTGTGATGATTTTTATGTTATTGTTTTATACAATTGTATTTCTTGTAATCTCATTGTTTATTCCAGCACCACGCATATTTTAAATTAATAAAATTATCTTTCTAATAATGTTTTGTGTTATTTTATTTTAGACATTTAATGGCAAACATCGAGAAGCTCCAATTTCCGGCCTTGGATATCAATGGTGCAAATTATATTTCTTGGACCACGAATGTCGAACTTCATTTGGAATCTCTAGCGTTGTCAGAAACCATAAAAGAGAACAATGAATCGACGGCCCAAGAAAAGGCGAAATCGGTGATCTTCCTTAGAAGACACCTTGATGAGAGCATCATATATGATTATGCCCACATGAGGGACCCCAAAGAGCTCTGGAAGTCTCTGAAAGATCGGTTTGATCATCAGAAAGACATAACACTTCCACTTGCTCGGGATGAGTGGCAAACTCTGAGGTTCCAAGACTTTGACAAAGTGATAGACTATAATTCCGCCGTGTTGGGAATTGTGGCCAAACTGAAATACTGTGGTGAAACCATAACGGAAGCTCAAATGCTCGAGAAGACTTAAACCACATTCCACAAGAATCACATCACCCTGCAACAACAATATAGGTTGCGGGGATACACCAAATTTTCTGATTTGATTGTGGCGCTCCTAATAGCGGAGAAGAATAGTGAGCTTCTCATAAAGAATCACATGACTCGACCTACTGGGTCCAAAGCATTTCCTGAAGCAAACGCATTGGATGTTAAGAAAACGGTGAAGGAAAACAAATCCTTCCGAGGTCGTGGCGGTCGAAACAATCGCGGACGTGGGAGATACAATCCGAAATACAAAAGGTCATTCCAATGGAACCACTCTGAACACACTTCAGAAAAAGAGCACCAAGGAAATACCTCCCAGAAGCGAGAGACCATTTGTTACAGGTGCGGTACCAAAGGCCATTGGTATCGGCAATGCCGTACTCCTACGCACCTTTGTACATTGTACAATCCGCCAAAGGCATAGGAAAAGGAAAAGAAGTGAACCTTGCAGAACACTCTGAGGGAACAACTCACCTCGATGCTTCTGACTTTGCAAATGATTTCGATGACACCGCCCCATCAGAAATCTGAAATATCTTTCATGTGACTCTTGAAAATTCCAACGATTGTGATATAAATAATTGCCATTTGTGTAAAATTAATAATGCTTGCATTATCTACTTATGTATAATTATTATGTGCTGCTCAAGTATTAATGTATAACTATTTTGTGTTTTTGTTTGATTAATAAAATTATCTTATTTTATATAACTTGTTTTGTTGATCTCAGAAATGGACTACAATACGAATGGAACAACATCCAAGGTGAATATTGGGGATATATGTATACCAGATAGTGGAACAACGCACACTATTCTGAAACATAGAAAGTATTTTTCCAATTTAAAACCGACAAAGATTATTGTCAATACAATATCAGGTCCTGCAGACTTGATTGAAGGGACTAGGAACGCTAATTTTGCATTACCTAATGGGACAAAGTTCTCAATAGATAATGCATTATTTTCTCCAAATTCTAAAAGAAATTTGTTGAGTTTTAAAGATATATACCTTCAAGGGTTTGATACTCAGTCAGCAACTGAGGATGGAAAGAAGTACATGTTTATAACTTCTGAAAAATCAGGAAAAATGAAAGTACTGGAAAAGCTACCAAAACTCCCTTCTGGTTTGCATCATACATACATTAATGAGATAGAATCACATCTCGTGGTCAAAAGAAATCTTGATGATTTCACAATATGGCATGATCGCCTTGGCCATCCAGGTACTACTATGATGCAAAAAATTATTGAGAACTCACAAGGGCATTCTTTGAAAACCCAAGAGATATACCAAGGAAAGAACATGACCTGTGTTGCGTGTTCTCTAGGAAAATTAATTATAAGGCCATCACCAACCAAAATCGATAAAGAGTTACCAAAATTCCTTGAACGGATCCAAGGTGATATATGTGGACCTATACATCCACCATGTGGACCATTTTACTATTTTATGGTAATGATTGACGCGTCAAGTAGATGGTCACATGTTTGTCTATTATCATCTCGAAATATGGCATTTTCGAGATTTCTAACTCAGATAATCAAATTAAAAGCCCAGTTTCCTGATTATCCAATAAAAGGAGTTAGATTAGATAATGCTAGTGAGTTCACATCTCAAGCATTCAATGATTATTGTATGGTAACTCGAATCAATGTTGAACATCCTGTGGCCCATGTTCATACACAAAATGGTTTGGTTGAATCGTTAATTAAACGTTTGCAATTAATTGTAAGGCCATTGATCATGAAATCAAAACTCCCAACCTCTGTATGGGGACATGCCGTTCTGCACGCAGAAGCTCTTATTCGAATAAGATCAAGTGCATATAATAAGTACTCCCCATTACAGTTGGCTTTTGGTCGAGAACCAAATATTTCTCATCTAAGAATTTTTGGTTGTGCGGTATACGTACCTATAGCACCACCAAACCGAACCAAAATGGGACCACAAAGAAGATTAGGAATATATGTTGTTTGTGACTCCCCATCTATTATACGATATCTCGAACCACAAACAGGAGGTGTTTTTACGGCACGTTTTGCTGACTGCCACTTCGATGAGAAAGTATTCCCGGTTCTAGGGGGAGAAAACAAGGAAGAAATGAAAGATATCAAGTGGTGTGTACCATCCTTGCTACACCTTGATCCTCCCCCAAAACAGTCTGAACTAGAAGTTCGACGAATTATGCATTTACAAAATATAGCAAACCAATGGCCTGATGCATTTACAAATACCAAAATAGTAACCAAATCACACATACCAGCTGCAAATGCCCCTGCTCGTATTGAAATGCCACATGAACGTGCAAAAGCAGATGATCGTGAGTCTAAAACACGCTTGAAGCGTGGTAGACCTATTGTCTCTAAGGATAAAAATCCTAGAAAGCGGAAGGAAGTTCAAAAACATGATGATCCTAAAATAACTGAAAGTTTTTTGGGAGAAACAAGTCATGAACCTGATGAAAATATCGAACTTCCTGAGCCCGAAGAAAATCATGAGATCTCCATCAACTACATTCATAATGGAAAGATATGGAATCGAAATAAAATGGATAATGTTGATGAGTTTTTCTCATATCTTGTATCAAACAAAATAAATGAGGAAAACGATGATCCAGAACCAAAATCTGTATCTGAATGTCAAAAGAGACATGACTGGGAAAAATGGAAAAATGCAATACAAGCCGGACTTGATTCGCTTAATAAACGAGAGGTGTTTGGACCTATCGTAGTCATACCCAAATCTGTCAAGCCGGTTGGGTATAAATGGGTTTTCGTTCGAAAAAGAAATGAGGATAATGAAATTATGAGACACAAAGCCCGTCTTGTGGCTCAAGGTTTTTCTCAAAGACCTGGAATAGATTATGAGGAAACATATTCTCCTGTCATGGATGCAATCACGTTTAGATTCCAGATGAGTCTGGCGGCTAGTGAAAATCTAGAAATGCGTCTTATTGGACGTTGTTACAGCATACTTATACGGATCATTAGATACTGATATCTATATGAGAATTCCTGAGGATTTAAAATGCCAGAAGCATTAAGTTCAAAACCAAGAGTGTAACATCCGTGAACCAGAAAGTTGTTTTGGAAGTGGTATCGGACGACATTAGGGATTCGGGAGTAGATTACATACGCTCTTTGAGGTGTGAATTGAGAATTGATTGTACATGTTCTTGTTTGATTGTTGTACAATTGGTTTAAGGTTCAATCATCTCGAAGAAAATGTGTAAAAAGTCGATCGACACCGGTGATCAGGTTCGATTCCGGTTTAAGTCGCGCAATCGACTTAAACCTGAATCGAACCTGATAACCGGTGTCGATCGACACACCCCTTGGCCTGTAGGCAGGATGATCCACTCACTAAGTATTTATGATAATACTTACGCATCTCTATTCCAATGTGATGCAGGTAACGGCAATGTTCTTCCGCGGAAAGAGACCGAGAGAAGAGGATGATGAGACCAGGAATTTGATTTTGGCTATCTTGTTGTGGCTAGCAAGGAATTCATTTTTAGGATGTTATTTTTATTTCAATAATGTAGCAAACCTGGTGTTTATGTTGCTAGAATTTATTATTGGTTTTATTGGTTATTGGTTTATTTGTTGAACGATTATTTATGATTTAATATTATTGATTTCTTTTTGAGAATTTCCGCATCGATAATTAAATAAAAGAAAGAAAAAAAAGCTTGGTTGTTTCAAAGAGAATTATGCGCAGTAAAATTGCAAAGGTCGTTATATGGGTTAAAACAGTATGGGCGCATGTGGTATAATCGCCTTAGTGAACATTTAATCAAAAAGGGATATATCAACAGTCCTATATGCCCATGTGTTTTCATCAAGAAAACATCATCCAGATTTGTAATTATCGCGGTATATGTTGATGATCTAAATATTATAGGAACTCATGAAGAAATAGAGGAAGCAACAAATTATTTAAAAGGGGAATTTGAGATGAAAGATCTCGGACAGGTAAAGTTTTGTCTTGGCTTACAAATTGAGCACTCTGAAAAGGGTATATTTATACACCAATCTACTTATACCAAAAGAGTGTTAAAACGTTTCAACATGGATAAGGCAACTCCTCTGAGTACACCTATGGTAGTTAGATCACTTAATGTCGAAAAAGACCATTTCCGACCACATGAAGAAAATGAAAAGATACTTGGTCCTGAAGTACCATATTTAAGTGCAATTGGTGCACTTATGTATCTTGCGAATTGTACTCGTCCTGACATATCATTTGCCATCAATCTCTTGGCAAGATTAAGCTCCTCCCCTACTCAAAGACATTGGAATGGAATTAAACATGTCTTTCGCTATCTTCAAGGAACGATTAATTTAGGATTATTTTATCCTAAAAAATACAGATGGCCAAATTATTGGTTTTGCAGATGTTGGGTACCAATCTGACCCACACAAAGCCATATCACAAACTGGTTACGTTTTTACTGTCGGAGGAACCGCTATATCATGGCGCTCTCATAAACAAACACTTGTGTCCACTTCTTCAAACCATGTTGAAATCATTGCGCTCCACGAAGCAAGCAGAGAATGTGTTTGGCTTAGGTCAATAAGTCAACATATTCAATCAAGTAGTGGAATCCGGGCGAATACGGAACCAACCATCTTATATGAAGATAATGCTGCTCGCGTTGCTCAAACAAAAGAAGGATATATCAAAAGCGACAGAAGCAAACATATTCCACCAAAGTTCTTTTCATATACTCAAGAGCTTGAAAAGAATAAAGCCATTGAAGTGAAGTATATTCGGTCATCGGACAATGCCGTTGATGTCTTCACAAAGTCACTACCCACCTCAACATTCAAAAAGCATATCCATAACATTGGAATGCGTCATCAACGAGATCTATGAAATAAAGTTATTCGAGGGGGAGCTTACTAATTGCACTCTTTTTACCTTACTATGATTTTTTTCCCACAGGGTTTAACTGAAAGCATGTAAAGAGAAATATAAATGATAATGGACTCCAAGAGGGAGTGTCACGAAAGTCAATAGACACTTGCGTGAAGAAGAGAATGTGGAGTCCATAACCATTAAATTTAAAAGTAATATTTGTCGAATGTAGTTCTATAAATAAGTTGATTTCGCTTCTCATTGTAACCACTACAAGTAAATCAATATATTCACTATTTCTCTCTTCATCTAATTGGTATTTATACTTCTTCTTCTTCCCTTTATAAAGATATAATCGCTTTATATTTTCACTTTATAAACACTTTTATAATTTAATAATAGTTCAAACACTTATATAATATAATTATAACAATTCCAAATTTTTTTTCTAGATCTCGATAACCGGCACTTGTCATTCTTTCTAGTTTGTTCAACATATCTACATACACCTACATTATATTATACACATGAGGTAATATAAACAACTTAAACATAGTAAAATTAAATTTTATTATGAAACATTATTTAGTTATAATCATTGAGTAAACTCATTACATGACATGTTAATTCATTCATGGAAGAACATAGAGGATTTGCTAAAATAAACCGACATTTAAAAAATCATAGGGGATTGAAGGATATTATTAAGTACACCTGATATTAGATTTTTATATGCTTAATAATATTTGAGGATTTGCTAAAATTAATGATACATTTTTCTGAAGTTTTGTTATGGTTCTCTCACTGTAGGTATCTGAAGTCCGCAAAAAAAAAATTATGTTAGATTGGTTAGTATCCGAATAAGTAAGTTATACTATACATTTTTTTCCATATATTCATTTGTTAGGATTAGCACACTATTTATACAATGTTAAAAGAGTTTCATGATCAAGAAATTGTTTATACGTTATTAAGTAGTTCTTATGTTTACAAATATCAAATTAATCTATAATATATAAAAGCCTCTATTTGGGGCTTCTGAGGCTATCCACGTCAGCATTTCAGAATGCTTCTGGAGGTGCCACGTCATCACTCAGTAAACCTTCTCACCAAAAAAACGAAAGACATTTTTCCCCCACTAAGCCCATCCATGCTGGCCCATTACCCCTGACATCAGAGACTCGACACCCAATGCTTCGTCTTCACCTCGACACCGAATCGATTCGTCTTCACAGCATCACCGCCTATTCTTCATTGTCCTGTTACTCCTTCGGAATCAATTTCACGTTAATGGCGCTTTCAATCTTATCCCTCCACCTTCTCAGACGCCGCTATATAATCCCCACCGTCCAAACTCCATTGCACACAAATCATTCATTTCAATTCCACGCAAAAAGGAAGAAAGAAACATCTGCAATTCTGTCGGTCGCAAGAACTATATCACTTTTCTTTCTCCACTAGCAATCTCATCTTCTCCACATTTCCTGATTTCTTAACCTGACAATTTTCAACTACTTTTTATCGAAACTCTATGTTTCTGATTCATCGATCTTCGCCTCCCTTCTGAAGAAACCCACTTTTTTTACCAGGAGAAAGAATTTCCTTTGTCGGTTGTATGGTTGACGATGTGCTCTATTGTTTCCCACAATCTCCAACGAATAGATTTGTGCTACTCTCTCTCGATTTTGTAAGGTTAACCTTCCTTCTTCTTTTTGGATAAAAAGATTAGAATTGAAATCATGCTCTTTTCGTTTATATGTTCTTTTACCTGCAAAAATTCACCTTTTATTCCCTACATATATCGACTTTATAACATAGACCTTTGTGTCACTGTTAAAATGACGAGTCTTGCTCACTGTTTTTCAGAATCTTCTCAATGGCTCTGGACCATCTGGTATGTCTCCCATTTTAGTTTTTAGGGGTTCCCAACCTCAAAATCTTCAATTTGTTTGTCTATATCCCTTAAATTGTTTCAATGGACTGATTTGCCGCATATATAGATTTCGCTTCCCTTACGTTTACTCACATAGTCACATGTGTGTACTGTGATAAACAGAGCTTATTGTTTGACTATATATATATTGTGAAAAGCCATTTCCAAATTCTTCTAATAAATTCTTCTCTCCTGATTTATGGTTCGTATCTTAATATTCTTTCCCTCCAACTGATTTAGACGCTACTCCATGAGCAGCTCAAGGTATTACGGAGGCTTTGTGATACAGAAGCACTCCATGAGCAGCTCACGGTATGTTCATTGAAGCGTTGCCTTTATCCGTTTTTGAAAATGATTGTGTGTGAACTTTTCATTTTATGTGTTTAGATGGTGACACAAAATAGTAAAATAGGGGTAATATCATTCGAACACAATGCGTTAAATGTAGCTGAAATTGATTTTTCTTTCATTCTGCGTGCAAATTCAAAGAAGCCTGAATAGCGGACTGGTATAAGACGGTTAGTTTTTTCTAGAACAGTAATAATGATTAAAAATTCTTAGGTTGAACTCCAGAGTTCATTGCTTCCCTTATTAGGTAAATTCCAAAAGCTAGACCTTTTCTGAATCAAATCTAAATGTTTAATATATGCTTTCCTGTAGTATCCCCAACTGTAAACTGATATAATACAGGAAGAGTAGCGGATTCTATAGAGGAGCATCGATAAACAGAGGTGTGACAAGGCATCATCAACAAGGACGTTGGCAAGCAAGAATTGGCCGTCTCGCAGGCTACAAAGATCTTTACCTTGGAACCTTTGGTAAGTCAGTCAATAAAAGGAATAAGAATCATCAAACTATGGTTCATTATTTGGTTAAAGTTTTGATTTTTACCATTACTTTTGGTTGGTGTTATTGTAGCAATGGAAGAGGAAGCGGCAGAGGCATACGGCATACGGCATAGCAGCGATCAAGTTCAGAGGAATAAACGCTGTCACAAACTTTGAGATGAACCGCTATGATGTTGAAGGCATCATGAAGAGTGCACTTCCAATCGGCGGTGCAGCATAACCTCTTAAGCTCTCACTAGAAGCTGCTTCAGCAGAGCAGAAACCAAGCCTCGGTCACGGTCATCATCAACTTTACCATTCTCAGAAACAGCAACAGCTTCAGCTTCAGTCATCTCTTAATCACAGCAGCTTTAACTTCGCTCTCTGTCCTAACTTTGCTCCTCAATCTCAGATGATTCCTTGTGGAATCCCTTGTGAAAGTCAACTCTCGCTCTTGGAAATAATTTTTAGATATGCTCCGGTTAGAAAAATATCTTAGGTTCGACTTTCACTAGAATCAAAAGAAAAGAATGTATATAATATATTAACACACTTAAGTGTTCTTCGTGTTTTAGCATTTGTTTTTCTCCATCGTATACGAAAAGGAGGAGGCATATGCAAAGAGATAGTGAAACAAGAATGTTACATTTTTAAACTTTGTTTTATCATTTTTATCTTTTTTCACTCTCAATAATCTCACATAGATGAGTAAGTAAATACAACTCCCACGTATTTATTTGGTTGATTTTATGTCTACACGTAATATAATGATAACCAATGATAAGAATGTAAGGCATGAAAGACTTTAATTACAAGTTAAATGCTGATAAAATTATGACAATGTAATGTGCCTGAATTGACCATCCTCGGTAGACGTTACTGATTTCCTCTGTTATGCAGGAGCTACTCTGTTATAATTTTAGAACTCCAGAATCTGCGGTTAATTGGTTTTTCAATGCTTATATACAGTTCGCAAACAAAAACACTCAACAAAATTTTGATCTTCAAAACATTTCATCTTCACAAGCAATCATCCACTCTTTTGATCCTGCTTCATAAAAATCTCTAGGCTCATTCAAAATTTTTGAAAATAAATTTCAAAACATAAAACCCGCGCATAGCTAAACTAATAGTGCGGTTAAGCCGCAAAGCTTTTGGTGGCTTCTCCGTCTTTTTTTAAAACATTTCACTTTTCCTAACAAAATAAAAGCCATAAAAATTTCTAGAAATAATATTCATCAAGATATATTCTTCATATAATTAAAATTAGGTTACAAAATATTTTAAAAAAAAAACCCACACGTAGCGTGGGATAACACCTAGTGAGTTATAAAAGTATAACATGAAAGTATCTAAACGTTATAGTGTTTATGAGCTTAGTGCTTTATAAGTTAATGATTGTCCTATCTTAGTACAATTATATATAGTTGATAAATTCATAGTGAAATAATGACGAAAAGTTTTTTAACACTAAGCACTATAAACTACTGTTACAATAAAAATGAAATACTTTTAATCACGAGTTACCAAAAATATAACTCATGTTAGCTTCATGAATTTTTTTTTTTAAAATGACATTCATCGTTTTTCTTTCTACTTCCTTTCATTATCAATAATCAAAATTCTCAAATCTTTTTCGATGAGACCCTAGATATGGCCACATAAAGCTGTCCAAATGAGAAAACATGTATCGCTAAAAAGAAATCAACTTTTAAAAGTGAATGGCCTTGAATTAAGTTTGTTGTAATCGCAAAAACAACTAAAGGCAATTATCTTCTCCTCATATTAAACGGCAATTTGGTGTCGGTTGGTGTAGTCAATAGCCTAGGAATAAACACTTTCACTCCAATATTCTCTCCGGCAACAACTTTAGCTTCTACCAATAAATCAAAAAAATTAGTAACAGCCTAATTCCATTCACCAATCCTCCTATTAGATCAATATTTATAAGAAACATCACATAATAACCAATCTTGAAACAACCAAGCTTTTTTTCATAATTAATTAATTACTAGCAATGCAGAAGTTTTGAAATAATAAATCAATAAATAATTAATTAATTCAACCAACAAATAAATTCCAGAATAGATGAAATATAGCAACCTAACACCATGTTAACTGAAAGAACAACTAAAACAATAAATCCTATCATCCTCTTCTTCGGCCCTGATTCCGCGATCACACATTTATTTTACCTGCATCACATGGGAAAAAGAGATGAGTAAGTATTTCATAAATACTTAGTGAGACGGCCTACATGTCAATTACGCACATACCAGAACAACAAACAACAAATAACAATTTAAAACAATTACCAGCAGGAAATACTAGCGTCGACTGACACCACCGGATCGGTGTCGCTTGACACAGATCGACACCCAGAACGATAAACAATGCGAAAACACAACAACAACAGAAATCCGACACAAAACTCGATCAAACATGATAATAACACAGTTCCTCACACAATCAAACGCAAATTCCATAATTTATCATCCTAGAACAACAAATCTAGAATATACGAGCCTACGGTCGCGCACTCACCTCGATAAAGGATTGAAAAGGGGAAAAACTAGAGACACAGCAATGAGCAGCACCTAGAAACTCCAAAAACCTCAGAAATCGCCCAGATATCTCCACTTATTCTCTTTCTCTTTTCTGCCTCTTTTCGCTCAAACTCCAAGAAGAAATATGGCTCCTTCACTTTACAATGCGACAATAGGGTTATTCCCTTACCAGCCGCTTAACCGGACAAATTAAATCAAACAGAAATCAATTCGTCGGACCGGTGTCGACCGACACCCTCATGGTGTCACTCAACACCACTCGCCAAAACCAGCAATTTGGTTTACGGATATTACAAATCTTCAATCTCATATTTTGGTTGGTAATCCAGAAACCTTCACACTGTTTAAAAAATCATGAGTGAGAGCGTGATTGTTAATTGAGTTTGTATTATAATGATCCATACTATATGAACTTAAATAGACCATTTCCTCTCCTAGTTGAAAAACAAAATTTGGTTGATTACATGTATGAAAATAAATAAACAAAATAAGCAGCCCTTCAATTAAATCTATACTATATAAAAGTTGAGGCTAAATGCCTCTAAGGGTGTCCACATCAGCTTTTAATTTTTTTTTTAACCAATTAACTTATGCCAAATCAGCAAATCATGAGTGAGAGCGTGATTGTTAATTGAGTTTGTATTATAATGATCCATACTATATGAACTTAAATAGACCATTTCCTCTCCTAGTTGAAAAACAAAATTTGGTTGATTACATGTATGAAAAGAAATAAACAAAATAAGCAGCCCTTCAACTAAATCTATACTATATAAAAGTTGAGGCTAAATGCCTCTAAGGGTGTCCACATCAGCTTTTAAATTTTTTTTAACCAATTAACTTATGCCAAATCAGCAAATCATGAGTGAGAGCGTGATTGTTAATTGAGTTTGTATTATAATGATCCATACTATATGAACTTAAATAGACCATTTCCTCTCCTAGTTGAAAAACAAAATTTGGTTGATTACATGTATGAAAAGAAATAAACAAAATAAGCAGCCCTTCAATTAAATCTATACTATATAAAAGTTGAGGCTAAATGCCTCTAAGGGTGTCCACATCAGCTTTTAATTTTTTTTTTAACCAATTAACTTATGCCAAATCAGCAAATCATGAGTGAGAGCGTGATTGTTAATTGAGTTTGTATTATAATGATCCATACTATATGAAATATAAAAGTTGAGGCTAAATGCCTCTAAGGGTGTCCACATCAGCTTTTAATTTTTTTTTAACCAATTAACTTATGCCAAATCAGCATCTCTAAAATTAAGAAATTTTTCAAATTTTAAACAATCAATAATATTTTTCTATATCATCATCTAAATTAAGAAATTTTCCAAATTTTAGATTCGGAATATCAATAGATATAAGAAAAACATGGATAAGTTTTTTAGGAAAATTTCTTAATTTAAGATAATAGTTTTAATTATATAAATAATCACTGAAATTTTTTAACAAATAAGGAAGAACAAATTTATGACACTCTAAATAACTTATGGATCGATATCAAATTAAAAAAAGCTTATGTTAAAATTAGTTTACAAATTTCAACATAAAATTAATATTTTACAAGAGGAATGGAGACGAAAGAAAAGCAAACGCAAAGATCAGTGAAAATGAAGAAGAAACCATATAAGAAAAAAGACAAAGAAAAAATTAAAACATAAGAGACTGAATAAGAATGAATCAAAGAAAATTAAAAAACATAAAAACAAGAACGAAGAAGAAAATGAAAAACAATAATATATGTCGATTAGCTTCTCTTCGTTATTGTTTTATAACCCTAGAAAACTTACTATACTATATAAAATTTGAGGCTAAATGCTTTAAGGGTGTCCACATCAGCTTTTAATTTTTTTTTTTTCCAATTAAATTATGCCAAATCAGTATGTCTAAAATTAAGAAATTTTCCAAATTTTAAACAATCAATAATATTTTTCTATATCATCATCTAAGATTAAGAAATTTTCCAAATTTTAGATTTGTATATCGATAGATATAAGAAAAACATGTATAAGTTTTTTAGGAAAATTTCTTAATTTAAGATAATAGTTTTAATTATATAAATAATCACTGAAATTTTTTAACAAATAAGAAAGAACAAATTTATAAAGCATATATATATTTTATAAGTAGACACTCTAAATAACTTATGGATCGATATCAAATTAAAAAAAGCTTATGTTAAAATTAGTTTACAAATTTCAACATAAAATTAATATTTTACAAGAGGAATGGAGCCATGTAGAATTTTAATGGTGGAGAATAACCTAGATGAAACAACCAATTTTTTTTTTTTTTTTTAAACGATTATAAATGCGGAAATTCTCGAAAGAAATCAATAATATTAAATCATAATAAACCGTTCAACAAATAACCAATAAAACCAATAAAACCAATAAAGAATAAGCAACCTAAACACCAGGTTTGCTACATTATTAAAAAATAGAACTAACAACCTAAAATGATGAATTCCTTGTCAACCACAACAAGATAGCCAAAATCAAATTCCTAATCTCATCATTCTCTTCTCTCGGTCTCTTTCTGCGGAAGAACATTGCTGTTACCTGCATCACATTGGAATAGAGATGCGTAAGTATTATCATAAATACTCAGTGAGTGGATCATCCTGCCTACAGGCCAAGTAAGTCAAACACTAGACAATACATCAACAATAATCATCAACAAGAACAATAATCAACAACTGAAACTTCCCTGTCAGGAAACACCCACGTTTCCTGACCACCCAGGTCGGTGTCGACCAACACCTGAATGGTGTTGATCGACGCCAGCCTCCTGAGTGTCGATCGACACCCATCGAGTGTCGATCGACACCCATCGAGTGTCGGTCGACACCAGCTGGACGCCCAGACACCAGAAGCTACAAAAAGCGCATAGAAAAATACAAACTCGCAATCAAGGGTTTTCAACGCCCCAATACAATCCAAAACACGATTTCCAGCATAAACAACTCAAGAACACAATTCAAACTCGAAATCACACAATCTCTAACGATTAACGGACCTACAGTCGCGCACTCACCTTGAAAAGGATTATAAGGAAGTTGAAGAAGATGGAACAACACAAAACAGCAACAGAACAAGCCTCCAAACTCCAAAATCACCCAAGAAATCACCTCTTCCTCTCTGAAAACTCTCTGCCTCGATAAGTGAGCTTTTCCCACGCGGCTACAGTGATTTATCGCGGACCTAGGGCTTCCCTTGCCCAAACCGACCCAAAACCAGCTGACTTAAATCAAACCGGTCGATTTCTCAATAACCGGTGTCGATCGACACCCTTCCTTGGTGTCGGTCGACACCCATCGACCAAAACCAAACCAACCTCAATTCGATCGACTAAACCCGGAATCGTTCACGATAACCGGTGTCGATCGACACACCCCTTTGGTGTCGATCGACACTAAGTATTTAGAAGCTTTTGACACATTTTCCTCGAGATGATTGAACCTTAAACCAATTGTACAACAATCAAACAAGAACATGTACAATCAATCCTCAATTCACACCTCAAAGAGCGTATGTAATCTACTCCCAAATCCCTAATGTCGTCCGATACCACTTCTAACACAACTTTCTGGTTCGCGGATATTACAATTCTCCCCCACTAAACTGGATTCGTCCTCGAATCCCAACACAAACGTCTCTCAAAGACCTCAAAAACTCACATTTCAGTCTACGCATGTTTCAAGACATTATTACTCCTCGATTCCGCGACCCACCGTCACGACATCTATGCTGCAACCCACCGTCACAACATCTATATTGCGGCCCACAGCCACAATATCCGAACCGTGACCCACCGTCACGAAAACCAAACTGTGACCCACCGTCACAAAAACAACTCATACTGAGGTAGCGACCCCCAATATAAGTCTGCCGGGCACCCACCGTCCCAACAAAAGTAGACCCACCGTCTACTCTAAAGGCCCACCGCCTCTAGATATATCGAGTAATAATTCTGAAACGCGTATAAACATATGACCAAAAACTTTCAATGACCCCACCGGCCAAAGAAACTCGTAACACCCAAACACGAACCAACATATGAGGCAAAAACTCCATCTCATATAACTCCAAAAATGTATATCGTACAACGAAAACGAAAATACATAAATCCAAAACCACAACACCAAAACCAAAAAAAAAACAAGACTAGAACCACAAAGATGAAGAAGCTCACTCCACAGCCTGCTTGTCGAACCACTTTCCGAACTTCAGCTTCATCTTTACCTCTGGCTCCCAAGTCTGCTCCTCTGTGCCACTACAGTCCCACAAGACTCTCAACAATGGCACCCTCTTGTTCCGCAGAACCTTGACTCTCCTCTCAAGAGTCCTCACAAGAACTGCCGGAACTGTCATATCTGGCTGAAGATCCTCTGGAATCTCAGCCACTAACTCCTCTGAAGGATGCAAACACCTCGTCAACATATAAACATGAAACACCTTATGAAAGGCGCTCATAATCGGTGGCAACTCCAACCGATAAGACACTGGCCCAACTCGCTCCACCACTGGAAACGGACCCATAAAACGCGTACTGAGCTTGTTCTCTGCTATGGACCTGTTAGGGCCCCTCAACATAGCCATCTTGATATAAACTCTATCTCCCACCTGAAACTCAAGCTCACGTCGCCTCCTATCTGCATAACTCCTCTGTCTATCCTGAGCCTCCTTCATGTTCAACCTCAAGACGCGGATCTTCTCCATCGTCTCCTGAACAAAAGTAGCTCCAAACATGCTGCGCTCCCCCACTTGGGTCCAGCATAAGGGTGTCCTACATGGCCTCCCATACAAAGCCTCATAAGGAGCCATGCCAATACTAGACTGAAAACTGTTGTTATAGGCAAACTCTGCCAAACACAGATGATCAGCCCAATGACCACCCCAATCCAGTACACACATCCTCAACAGATCCTCCAAAGTCTGAATAGTCCTCTCTGACTGCCCATCTGTCTGCGGATGATACGCTGTACTCATATGCACCTTAGTGCCCATCTCAGTCTGAAATGCCCTCCAAAACTCTGAAGCAAACCTCGGATCTCTATCCAACACAATACTGGCTGGCACTCCATGCAGCCTCACAATCTCTCGCACAAACTTCATAGCCAAGACAGCCGCTCCGTCTGTCTTCTTGATGGCCAAGAAATGTGCTGACTTGGTCAAGCGATCAACAATGACCCAAATAGCATCAAATGTCCGTGAGATAGGCAATCCCACAACAAAATCCATAGTGATCATATCCCACTTCCAATGACCACTAGGTATCTGATGCTCTGCCTTGACCAAAGAACAAGTGTTGCACCTCGCAACCCAATCTGCCACATCTCTCTTCATCCCAACCCAATGATAATACCGTTTGAGGTCACGGTACATCTTGGTCGCACCCGGATGAATCGAAAACTTGCTCGAATAAGCCTCTCTCAAAACCTCCTGCCTCAACTCCACATCCTTGGGCACACAAACTCGCCCACGAACCAAGATAGTCCCATTCGAAGAGACCTGATACTCATAACCAGATGCCTGCGAAACATCGATCAAACCCTGATCACTCTGTTGAGCCACTTTGATCCTACTGAGTAAATCTGCCTGATCAGCTGCCTCCAAACCCAAAGGCTCCTCTGAAATAGCACAAAGACGCAATGTACTAATTTCGCTGATAAAAGCCTCAACACCACGCTCTCTATCTGAATCAACCCTCCGTCGACTCCAAGCATCTGCCACCAAATTGGCCTTGCCCGGATGATAAACAATATCCAGGTCATAGTCTGCCAGAAACTCCACCCAACGCGTCTGCCTCGCATTCAGCAAAGGCTGAGTAAAGATATGCTGTAGACTCTTGTGATCTGTAAAGATCTGCACTCTACCACCATAAAGATAAGACCTCCAAATCTTGAGTGCAAAAACCACTGCTCCCAACTCAAGGTCATGCGTAGGACGGTTACGCTCACTGCCCTACAACTGCCTCGAAGCATAGGCAATCACTCTGCCCTCCTGCATCAAAACACAACCAAGCCCAACACCTGAAGCATCTGTTGTACACTACATATGGCTTCCCCGGATCGGGTAATGCCAACACTGGTGTACTAGTCAACATCTCCTTGAGATTCACAAAGCTCTCCTCGCACTCATCCGACCACACAAACGGCACATCCTTGCCAGTCAACCTCGTCATCGGCTGAGACATACTCGCAAACCCCTTGACGAACCTCCTGTAGTAGCCTGCTAAACCCAGAAAACTCCTGATCTCGGTAGCACTACTCGGTCTAGGCCAATCTCTGATGGCCTCAATCTTAGCCGGATCCACAGAAACTCCCTCTGCAGAAACAATGTGGCCAAGAAAACCCATCTCTCTCTGCCAAAAGCTGCACTTGCTCAACTTAGCGAACAGTTTCTCCCGAAGCTTCTCCAAAACAAGCCTCAAATGCGTCGCATGCTCCTCTGGACTCCTCGAATACACCAAAATATCATCTATGAAAATGATGACAAACACATCCAGAAACTCCCTGAACACGTCGTTCATCAATCTCAAAAAAATTAGTAACAGCCTAATTCCATTCACCAATCCTCCTATAAGATCAATATTTATAAGAAACATCACATAATAACCAATCTTGAAACAACCAAGCTTTTTTCATAATTAATTAATTACTAGCAATGCTGCAACCCACCGTCACAACATCTATGCTGCAACCCACTGTCACAACATCTATATTGCGGCCCACCGCCACAATATCCGAACCGTGACCCACCGTCACGAAAACCAAACTGTGACCCACCGTCACAAAAACAACTCATACTGAGGTAGCGACCCCCAATATAAGTCTGCCAGGCACCCACCATCCCAACAAAAGTAGTCCCACCGTCTACTCTAAAGGCCCACCGCCTCTAGATATAACGAGTAATAACACTGAAACGCGTATCAACATATGACCAAAAACTTTCAATGACCCCACTGGCCAAAGAAACTCGTAACACCCAAACACGAACCAGCATATGAGGCAAAAACTCCATCTCATATAACTCCCAAAATGTATATCGTACAACTAAAACGAAAATACATAAATCCGCAACCAACAACAACAAGACCGAACACAAGACTAGAACCACAAAGATGAAGAAGCTCACTCCACAGCCTGCTTGTCGAACCACTTTTCGAATTTGAGCTTCATCTTTGCCTCTTTGCCTCTGGCTCCCAAGTCTGCTCCTCTGTGCCACTACAGTCCCACAAGACTCTCAACAAGGGCACTCTCTTGTTTCGCAGAACCTTGACTCTCCTCTCAAGAATCCTCACTGGAACTGCCGGAACTGTCATATCTGGCTGAAGATCCTCTGGAATCTCTGCCACTAACTCCTCTGCAGGATGCAAACACCTCCTCCACATAGAGACATGAAACACCTTGTGAAAGGCGCTCATAATCGGTGGCAACTCCAACCGATAAGCCACTGGCCCAACTCGCTCCACCACTGGAAACGGACCCATAAAACGCGGACTGAGCTTGTTCTCTGCTATAGACCTGTTAGGACCCCTCAACATAGACATCTTGAGATAAACTCTATCTCCCACCTGAAACTCAAGCTCACGTCGCCGCCTATCTGCATAACTCCTCTGTCTATCCTGAGCCTCCTTCATGTTCAACCAACACTGGTGTACTAGTCAACATCTCCTTGAGCTTCACAAAGCTCTCCTCGCACTCATGCGACCACACAAATGGCACATCCTTGCCAGTCAACCTCGTCATCGGCTGAGACATACTCGCAAACCACTTGACGAACCTCCTGTAGTAGCCTGCTAAACCCAGAAAACTCCTGATCTCGGTAGCACTACTCGGTCTAGGCCAATCTCTGATAGCCGCAATCTTAGCCGGATCCACAGAAACTCCCTCTGCAGAAACAATATGGCCAAGAAAACCCATCTCTCTCTGCCAAAAAACTGCACTTGCTCAACTTAGCAAACAGCTTCTGCTCTCGAAGCTTCTCCAAAACAAGCCTCAAATGCGTTGCATGCTCCTCTGGACTCCTCGAATACCCCAAAATATCATCTATGAATATGATGATGAACACATCCAGAAACTCTCTGAACACGTCGTTCATCAATCTCATGAAAGCTGCCGGCGCATTAGTCAAACCAAAAGGCATGACCACAAACTCGAAATGCCCATACCTCGTCCGAAACTCGAAATGACCTCAAACATAGGCGTGTCAATCCTCTGCATCTCCCTCATCATCTCACGATAAGGCGAATACCCAACCGCAGCACCCTGCTGCCCCGCAGCCTCCTGCTGCTCAACAAAACCGGCACCAACCTGTGCCCCGACCGCTGGAGGTGCAACCGGAGCCTGCTGTGGAACTGCCTGAGGAAGACGCGCCAACAACTGCGTCAGTAGCCCCACAATCAAATCTCCCTGAACTAAAGCTGCTCCCCCACCGGGAACTGCTCCAGCTCCCGCGCCACCACCGGCACCAGAGTTAGCCCCAGCGGCCAACGAAACTGACTGAGTCACTGACGCTGTCGCCACACTCGGCGCCGGACTCTCCACTGAAACCTCAGCCTCTGGCACACCACGACCAGCACCCCGACTTCCACGACCCGCTGCTCGCCCACCGCGACCAGCTCCTCTGCCCCCACGGTGAAACAACCAAGCTTTTTTTTTTTTTTTACTAATTATCAATGCGGAAATTCTCGAAAGAAATCAATAATATTAAATTATAAATAAGCCGTTCAACAAATAACCAATAAAGAATAAGCAACCTAAACACCAGGTTTGCTACATTATTAACATAAGACTAACACCCTAAACATGAATTCCTTGTCAACCACAACAAGATAGCCAAAATCAAATTCCTAATCTCATCATCCTCTTCTCTCGGTCTCTTTCCGCGGAAGAACATTGCTGTTACCTGCATCACATTGGAATAGAGATGCGTAAGTATTATCATAAATACTTAGTGAGTGGATCATCCTGCCTTTAAGCCAAGTACGTCAAACACTAGACACTACATCAACAATAATCAACAACAACGTCAATAATCAACAACAGAAACCTTCCCTGTCAGGAAACACCCACGTTTCCTGACCACCCAGGTCGGTGTCGGCCGACACCTCTATGGTGTCGATCGACGCCAGCCTCCTGAGTATCGATCGACACCCATCGAGTGTCGGTCGACACCAGCTCGACGCCCAGACACCAGAAACTACGAAAATCACATAAAACAACCAAAATTGTGGGATTCCACCCCACATCGATCAAACAGCAATATAACTCGACCATAACTCAAGAACAACTCGGAAAACTCATCAATAACTCGAAATCAAACAAACTCCAATGATTAACGGACCTACAGTCACGCACTCACCTTGAAAAGGATTAGAAGGAAGGAGAAGAAAATGAACAACAACCCCAAGCCTCTGATCAAGCCTCCAAACCTCACAAAACTCCAAAATCACCTCTGAAAAGTCTCTGTCACGAAAAAGTGACTTTCTGCGCGGCCACCAGCTTTTTAACGCGAGACTAGGGCTTCCAAACCCTTAACCGGAACAAACCAGCCGACTTAAATCAAACCGGTCGATTTTCCAATAACCGGTGTCGATCGACACCCTTCCTTGGTGTCGGTCGACACCCCTCGACCAAAACCAAACCAACCTCAATTCGATCGACTAAACCCGGAATCGCTCACGATAACCGGTGTCGATCGACACACCCCTTTGGTGTCGATCGACACTAAGCATTTAGGAGCTTTTTACACATTTTCTTCGAGATGATTGAACCTTAAACCAATTGTACAACAATCAAACAAGAACATGTACAATCGATCCTCAATTCACACCTCAAAGAGCGTATGTAATCTACCCCCAAATCCCTAATGTCGTCCGATAACACTTCTAACACAACTTTCTGGTTCGCGGATGTTACAATTCCACCCCATTAAACTGGATTCGTCCTCGAATCCCAACACAAACGTCTCTCCAAGACCTCAAAACTCACATTTTCAATCCTATGTTATACGCATGTTTCAAGATATTATTACTCCTCGATACCGCGACCCACCGTCACGACATCTATGCTGCGACCCACCGTCACAACATCCATACTGTGGCCCACCGCCACAATATCCAAACCGTGACCCACCGTCACGAAAACCAAACTGTGACCCACCGTCACAAAAACAACTCATACTGAGGTAGCGACCCCCAATATAAGTCTGCCGGGCACCCACCGTCTACTCTAAAGGCCCACCGCCTCTAGATATAACGAGTAATAACACTGAAACGCGTATCAACATATGACCAAAAACTTTCAATGACCCCACTGGCCAAAGAAACTCGTAACACCCAAACACGAACCAGCATATGAGGCAAAAACACCATCTCATATAACTCCAAAAATGTATATCGTACAACGTAAACGAAAATACATAAATCCGAAACCAACAACAAGACCGAACACAAGACTAGAACCACAAAGATGAAGAAGCTCACTCCACAGCCTGCTTGTCGAACCCCTTTCCGAATTTCAGCTTCATCTTTGCCTCTGGCTCCCAAGTCTGCTCCTCTGTGCCACTACAGTCCCACAAGACTCTCAACAAGGGCACTCTCTTATTTCGCAGAACCTTGACTCTCCTCTCAAGAATCCTCACTGGAACTGCCGGAACTGTCATATCTGGCTGAAGATCCTGTGGAATCTCTGCCACTAACTCCTCTGAAGGATGCAAACACCTCCTCAACATAGAGACATGAAACACCTTGTGAAAGGCGCTCCAGAAAGGCCTTGCCCGGATGATAAACAATATCCAGGTCATAGTCTGCCAGAAACTCCACCCAACGCGTCTGCCTCGCATTCAGCAAAGGCTGAGTAAAGATATGCTGTAGACTCTTGTGATCTGTAAAGATCTGCACTCTACCACCATAAAGATAAGACCTCCAAATCTTGAGTGCAAAAACCACTGCTCCCAACTCAAGGTCATGCGTAGGACGGTTACGCTCACTGCCCTACAACTGCCTCGAAGCATAGGCAATCACTCTGCCCTCCTGCATCAAAACACAACCAAGCCCAACACCTGAAGCATCTGTTGTACACTACATATGGCTTCCCCGGATCGGGTAATGCCAACACTGGTGTACTAGTCAACATCTCCTTGAGATTCACAAAGCTCTCCTCGCACTCATCCGACCACACAAACGGCACATCCTTGCCAGTCAACCTCGTCATCGGCTGAGACATACTCGCAAACCCCTTGACGAACCTCCTGTAGTAGCCTGCTAAACCCAGAAAACTCCTGATCTCGGTAGCACTACTCGGTCTAGGCCAATCTCTGATGGCCTCAATCTTAGCCGGATCCACAGAAACTCCCTCTGCAGAAACAATGTGGCCAAGAAAACCCATCTCTCTCTGCCAAAAGCTGCACTTGCTCAACTTAGCGAACAGTTTCTCCCGAAGCTTCTCCAAAACAAGCCTCAAATGCGTCGCATGCTCCTCTGGACTCCTCGAATACACCAAAATATCATCTATGAAAATGATGACAAACACATCCAGAAACTCCCTGAACACGTCGTTCATCAATCTCAAAAAAATTAGTAACAGCCTAATTCCATTCACCAATCCTCCTATAAGATCAATATTTATAAGAAACATCACATAATAACCAATCTTGAAACAACCAAGCTTTTTTCATAATTAATTAATTACTAGCAATGCTGCAACCCACCGTCACAACATCTATGCTGCAACCCACTGTCACAACATCTATATTGCGGCCCACCGCCACAATATCCGAACCGTGACCCACCGTCACGAAAACCAAACTGTGACCCACCGTCACAAAAACAACTCATACTGAGGTAGCGACCCCCAATATAAGTCTGCCAGGCACCCACCATCCCAACAAAAGTAGTCCCACCGTCTACTCTAAAGGCCCACCGCCTCTAGATATAACGAGTAATAACACTGAAACGCGTATCAACATATGACCAAAAACTTTCAATGACCCCACTGGCCAAAGAAACTCGTAACACCCAAACACGAACCAGCATATGAGGCAAAAACTCCATCTCATATAACTCCCAAAATGTATATCGTACAACTAAAACGAAAATACATAAATCCGCAACCAACAACAACAAGACCGAACACAAGACTAGAACCACAAAGATGAAGAAGCTCACTCCACAGCCTGCTTGTCGAACCACTTTTCGAATTTGAGCTTCATCTTTGCCTCTTTGCCTCTGGCTCCCAAGTCTGCTCCTCTGTGCCACTACAGTCCCACAAGACTCTCAACAAGGGCACTCTCTTGTTTCGCAGAACTTTGACTCTCCTCTCAAGAATCCTCACTGGAACTGCCGGAACTGTCATATCTGGCTGAAGATCCTCTGGAATCTCTGCCACTAACTCCTCTGCAGGATGCAAACACCTCCTCCACATAGAGACATGAAACACCTTGTGAAAGGCGCTCATAATCGGTGGCAACTCCAACCGATAAGCCACTGGCCCAACTCGCTCCACCACTGGAAACGGACCCATAAAACGCGGACTGAGCTTGTTCTCTGCTATAGACCTGTTAGGACCCCTCAACATAGACATCTTGAGATAAACTCTATCTCCCACCTGAAACTCAAGCTCACGTCGCCGCCTATCTGCATAACTCCTCTGTCTATCCTGAGCCTCCTTCATGTTCAACCAACACTGGTGTACTAGTCAACATCTCCTTGAGCTTCACAAAGCTCTCCTCGCACTCATGCGACCACACAAATGGCACATCCTTGCCAGTCAACCTCGTCATCGGCTGAGACATACTCGCAAACCACTTGACGAACCTCCTGTAGTAGCCTGCTAAACCCAGAAAACTCCTGATCTCGGTAGCACTACTCGGTCTAGGCCAATCTCTGATAGCCGCAATCTTAGCCGGATCCACAGAAACTCCCTCTGCAGAAACAATATGGCCAAGAAAACCCATCTCTCTCTGCCAAAAAACTGCACTTGCTCAACTTAGCAAACAGCTTCTGCTCTCGAAGCTTCTCCAAAACAAGCCTCAAATGCGTTGCATGCTCCTCTGGACTCCTCGAATACCCCAAAATATCATCTATGAATATGATGATGAACACATCCAGAAACTCTCTGAACACGTCGTTCATCAATCTCATGAAAGCTGCCGGCGCATTAGTCAAACCAAAAGGCATGACCACAAACTCGAAATGCCCATACCTCGTCCGAAACTCGAAATGACCTCAAACATAGGCGTGTCAATCCTCTGCATCTCCCTCATCATCTCACGATAAGGCGAATACCCAACCGCAGCACCCTGCTGCCCCGCAGCCTCCTGCTGCTCAACAAAACCGGCACCAACCTGTGCCCCGACCGCTGGAGGTGCAACCGGAGCCTGCTGTGGAACTGCCTGAGGAAGACGCGCCAACAACTGCGTCAGTAGCCCCACAATCAAATCTCCCTGAACTAAAGCTGCTCCCCCACCGGGAACTGCTCCAGCTCCCGCGCCACCACCGGCACCAGAGTTAGCCCCAGCGGCCAACGAAACTGACTGAGTCACTGACGCTGTCGCCACACTCGGCGCCGGACTCTCCACTGAAACCTCAGCCTCTGGCACACCACGACCAGCACCCCGACTTCCACGACCCGCTGCTCGCCCACCGCGACCAGCTCCTCTGCCCCCACGGTGAAACAACCAAGCTTTTTTTTTTTTTTTACTAATTATCAATGCGGAAATTCTCGAAAGAAATCAATAATATTAAATTATAAATAAGCCGTTCAACAAATAACCAATAAAGAATAAGCAACCTAAACACCAGGTTTGCTACATTATTAACATAAGACTAACACCCTAAACATGAATTCCTTGTCAACCACAACAAGATAGCCAAAATCAAATTCCTAATCTCATCATCCTCTTCTCTCGGTCTCTTTCCGCGGAAGAACATTGCTGTTACCTGCATCACATTGGAATAGAGATGCGTAAGTATTATCATAAATACTTAGTGAGTGGATCATCCTGCCTTTAAGCCAAGTACGTCAAACACTAGACACTACATCAACAATAATCAACAACAACGTCAATAATCAACAACAGAAACCTTCCCTGTCAGGAAACACCCACGTTTCCTGACCACCCAGGTCGGTGTCGGCCGACACCTCTATGGTGTCGATCGACGCCAGCCTCCTGAGTATCGATCGACACCCATCGAGTGTCGGTCGACACCAGCTCGACGCCCAGACACCAGAAACTACGAAAATCACATAAAACAACCAAAATTGTGGGATTCCACCCCACATCGATCAAACAGCAATATAACTCGACCATAACTCAAGAACAACTCGGAAAACTCATCAATAACTCGAAATCAAACAAACTCCAATGATTAACGGACCTACAGTCACGCACTCACCTTGAAAAGGATTAGAAGGAAGGAGAAGAAGATGAACAACAACCCCAAGCCTCTGATCAAGCCTCCAAACCTCACAAAACTCCAAAATCACCTCTGAAAAGTCTCTGTCACGAAAAAGTGACTTTCTGCGCGGCCACCAGCTTTTTAACGCGAGACTAGGGCTTCCAAACCCTTAACCGGAACAAACCAGCCGACTTAAATCAAACCGGTCGATTTTCCAATAACCGGTGTCGATCGACACCCTTCCTTGGTGTCGGTCGACACCCCTCGACCAAAACCAAACCAACCTCAATTCGATCGACTAAACCCGGAATCGCTCACGATAACCGGTGTCGATCGACACACCCCTTTGGTGTCGATCGACACTAAGCATTTAGGAGCTTTTTACACATTTTCTTTGAGATGATTGAACCTTAAACCAATTGTACAACAATCAAACAAGAACATGTACAATCGATCCTCAATTCACACCTCAAAGAGCGTATGTAATCTACCCCCAAATCCCTAATGTCGTCCGATAACACTTCTAACACAACTTTCTGGTTCGCGGATGTTACAATTCCACCCCATTAAACTGGATTCGTCCTCGAATCCCAACACAAACGTCTCTCCAAGACCTCAAAACTCACATTTTCAATCCTATGTTATACGCATGTTTCAAGATATTATTACTCCTCGATACCGCGACCCACCGTCACGACATCTATGCTGCGACCCACCGTCACAACATCCATACTGTGGCCCACCGCCACAATATCCAAACCGTGACCCACCGTCACGAAAACCAAACTGTGACCCACCGTCACAAAAACAACTCATACTGAGGTAGCGACCCCCAATATAAGTCTGCCGGGCACCCACCGTCTACTCTAAAGGCCCACCGCCTCTAGATATAACGAGTAATAACACTGAAACGCGTATCAACATATGACCAAAAACTTTCAATGACCCCACTGGCCAAAGAAACTCGTAACACCCAAACACGAACCAGCATATGAGGCAAAAACACCATCTCATATAACTCCAAAAATGTATATCGTACAACGTAAACGAAAATACATAAATCCGAAACCAACAACAAGACCGAACACAAGACTAGAACCACAAAGATGAAGAAGCTCACTCCACAGCCTGCTTGTCGAACCCCTTTCCGAATTTCAGCTTCATCTTTGCCTCTGGCTCCCAAGTCTGCTCCTCTGTGCCACTACAGTCCCACAAGACTCTCAACAAGGGCACTCTCTTATTTCGCAGAACCTTGACTCTCCTCTCAAGAATCCTCACTGGAACTGCCGGAACTGTCATATCTGGCTGAAGATCCTGTGGAATCTCTGCCACTAACTCCTCTGAAGGATGCAAACACCTCCTCAACATAGAGACATGAAACACCTTGTGAAAGGCGCTCATAATCGGTGGCAACTCCAACCGATAAGCCACTGGCTCAACTCGCTCCACCACTGGAAACGGACCCATAAAACGCGGACTGAGCTTGTTCTCTGCTATGAACCTGTTAGGGCCCCTCAACATAGACATCTTGAGATAAACTCTATCTCCCACCTGAAACTCAAGCTCACGTCGCCGCCTATCTGCATAACTCCTCTGTCTATCCTGAGCCTCCTTCATGTTCAACCTCAAGACACGGATCTTCTCCGTCGTCTCCTGAACAAAAGTAGCTCCAAACATGATGCGTTCCCCTACTTGGGTCCAGCATAAGGGTGTCCTACATGGCCTCCCATACAAAGCCTCAAATGGAGCCATGCCAATGCTAGACTGAAAACTGTTGTTATAAGCAAACTCTGCCAAACACAGATGATCAGCCCAATGACCACCCCAATCCAGTACACACATCCTAAGCAGATCCTCCAAAGTCTGAATAGTCCTCTCTGACTGCCCATCTGTATGCGGATGATACGCTGTACTCATATGCACCTTAGTGCCCATCTCAGACTGAAATGCCCTCCAAAACTCTGAAGCAAACCTCGGATCTCTATCCGACACAATACTGGCTGGCACTCCATGGAGCCTCACAATCTCTCGCACAAACTTCCTAGCCAAGACAACAGCTCCATCTGTCTTCTTGATGGCCAAGAAATGTGCTGATTTGGTCAAGCGATCCACAATGACCCAAATAGCATCGAATGTCCGTGAGATAGGCAATCCCACAACAAAATCCATAGTGATCATATCCCACTTCCACTCTGGAATGGGCAAACTCTGCAAAAGACCACTCGGCAACTGATGCTCTGCCTTGACCAAAGAACAAGTGTTGCACCTCGCAACCCAATCTGCCACATCCCTCTTCATTCCAACCCAATGATAATACCGTTTGAGGTCACGGTACATCTTGGTCGCACCCGGATGAATCGAAAACTGGAAGACCGAGAGGATGAGACTAGACCACTAACTGACTAACTCACATAATCAATTAAACACATAGTCCAATTCATCCAATATTAACAGTCCTAAAACCGTCTTCACTCTGATACCAAAATGAAACAACCAAGCTTTTTTATTTTATTTTTTATATACGATTATAAATGCGGAAATTCTCGAAAGAAATCAAGAATATTAAATCATAATAAACCGTTCAACAAATAACCAATAACCAATAAAACCAATAAAGAATAAGCAACCTAAACACCAGGTTTGCTACATTATTAAAAAAATAGAACTAACACCCTAAAATGATGAATTCCTTGTCAACCACAACAAGATAGCCAAAATCAAATTCCTAATCTCATCATCCTCTTCTCTCGGTCTCTTTCCGCGGAAGAACATTGTTGTTACCTGCATCACATAGGAATAGAGATGCGTAAGTATTATCATAAATACTTAGTGAGTGGATCATCCTGCCTACAGGCCAAGTACGTCAAACACTAGACAATACATCAACAATAATCATCAACAAGAACAATAATCAACAACTGAAACTTCCCTGTCAGGAAACACCAACGTTTCCTGACCACCCAGGTCGGTGTCGATCGACGCCAGCCTCCTGAGTGTCGATCGACACCCATCGAGTGTCGGTCGACACCAGCTCGACGCCCAGACACCAGAAGCTACAAAAAGCGCATAGAAAAATACAAACTCGCAATCAAGGGTTTTCAACGCCCCAATACAATCCAAAACACGATTTCCAGCATAAACAACTCAAGAACACAATTCAAACTCAAAATCACACAATCTCTAACGATTAACGGACCTACAGTCACGCACTCACCTTGAAAAGGATTATAAGGAAGGAGAAGAAGATGGAACAACACAGAACATCAACAGAACAAGCCTCCAAACTCCAAAATCACCCAAGAAATCACCTCTTCCTCTCTGAAAACTCTCTGCCTCGAAAAGTGAGCTTTTCCCACGCGGATACAGTGATTTATCGCGGACCTAGGGCTTCCCTCGCCCAAACCGACCCAAAACCAGCTGACTTAAATCAAACCGGTCGATTTCTCAATAACCGGTGTCGATCGACACCCTTCCTTGGTGTCGGCCGACACCCATCGACCAAAACCAAACCAACCTCAATTCGATCGACTAAACCCAGAATCGTTCACGATAACCGGTGTCGATCGACACACCCCTTTGGTGTCGATCGACACTAAGTATTTAGAAGCTTTTCACACATTTTTTTCGAGATGATTGAACCTTAAACCAATTGTACAACAATCAAACAAGAACATGTACAATCAATCCTCAATTCACACCTCAAAGAGCGTATGTAATCTACTCCCAAATCCCTAATGTCGTCCGATACCACTTCTAACACAACTTTCTGGTTCGCGGATGTTACAGTAGACAAATAAGAAAGAAAAAAAGTTGAAGAAAAAAACAGACACAAAGAAGAAGAGTAAGAAGATAAAACCGAAGAAGAGCGAAAACGAACATATTGAATTGCGAAGACAAAATAGAAAAAAATGGAAAGATGAATAAGAAAAAACCAGATAAAAAACTTGCGAAGAAAAATTTGAAGAGGAAATCGAATAAAAACGAAAGAGAAGAAACCAAACAAAAACAAAAAATTTGCAAAGACCAATATAAAGAGGAAAGCGAATAAGAACGAAGGAGACGAAAAAAAAAAAAAAAGAATTAAAAATGCGTGGAGACGAAGAAAAGCAAACGCAAAGATGAGTGAAAATGAAGAAGAAACCATATAAGAAAAAAGACAAAGAAGAAATCAAAACAGAAGAGACTGAATAAGAATGAATCAAAGAAAATTAAAAAACATAAAAACAAGAACGAAGAAGAAAATGAAAAACAATAATATATGTCGATTAGCTTCTCTTCATTTTGGTTTTATAACCCTAGAAAACTGACCAAAATATTAGCTTATCTTCTAGCTTAAATTTGTTTACATTTTCATTTTTAAGTTTGGGTTGGTGTATCAGATAATGAAAATATGTTCTACATAGGATTAAAGAGACTTATGCTAAAATATGTACAAAAGCAATAGAGTGAGGAAAAAATTAGAAAGGAGAATAACCAATACAAAGAAGAAGAAAACAAATCTAGCAAAACATTAGCATTTTCGATGGAAATAATTTATCATAGAAGAAACATAAGAATAAGAACCAAGAAGAACAAAAAGAAAATGAAGTAAATGAAGTAAATGAAGAAAAGGGAGGACGAAGATAGCAAAAAACAAAGCCATAAAAGAAACCAAAAAGATAAGGTTGGAGAAGGAAACCAAATAAAAAAATGAAACCGAAAAATAAGAAACTGACAGCTATGCGTAACTATATCTCTATGATTGCATAAATTAAATTATTTATATTATTATTAGACATTGCTTATTACATGTGTGAATATGTAATTGTACCATCTCTAGCTTAATTTTGTTTCCGTGAATCTTTTTCATTTTTATGTTTGGTTAGGTGTATCAGATAATTAAACTTTTACTCTACATAATATTAAATTAAAGACAACAACAATAAAACTATTTATAAAATGTATCAAGTCATGGAGAATAATTAATAAAAATAAAGAGAAGAAGCTAAACAAAAGAAATATAGCAAACTCCTAGCAACATCGACCGCATGAACTAATTATAAAAAAAACGGAAGAACAAGAACCAAGACGATAGCTTAAATAAGAAGAAACAATAAAAAAGCGAAGACAATGATATTAAAGAACAGGACAAAAGATAAACAGAAAAATAACAAAGATGAAGAATGAGACCGAATAAGAAATTGTAAGGACAAAGAACTGAAAATGAAGGAAGACGAGTAAAAGTAAAGATGAAGAAAAAAAATCGAATAAAGAGCGAAAATAAAGGAAAAAAAAACTAAAAAACTAAAAAACATGAAACAAAATAAGAGAAATAAGAACATTGATTCACTACAATCAATCATGCTACGGACGAAAAAAGCTTATGAATCAAAATATTTAATCAAATTATTAAATTATGATACTCTTTGTCAAATACAATCAAAGCATTTTTGTATGTTTTTTTTTGTTTCCCACACCTTGAAGCAAATAGTTTGATTCTTCAGTATATGAATATCCCGAGAATAAGACCATCTTCTTCCAACTCGGCCATACTGGTTCTAAGAGCATGATCGCTTCATAGACCCTCTGCAAAAGAACGATTGGAGAAATAACCCTTTTTGGAACATATAAACAATGATATAAAAGAAATATAATGAATATAACTTTTGTACTTTTAATTTCTAATGCGTTTTGCAACTAGAGATAAGCTGCTTCAGATTCAATACTCATTGGCAATACAATGGCAAGACGTTCATCACACGTGTATTCAATCCTATTTTTCAATGCTTCAGCTTCCTCTTCGGCAACCTCATCTTTAACCTCCTTCTTCACTTGTTTATTCTACAAAATACTTGTCTTAAGTATGAATGAACAAGTGTTTTCAAACCTCAATTGTGAAAGTCTTTAGTAAAATTTTAAGGTTGCCTTGTCTTTTGCAGCCTTCACCATTTCTTTGGCTTCTTTCTTCCTATCAACAAATTCAGAGTTCTCAATGATATTTCCCAGCAACTTTTTACTTCAACCTTTATACGCACTATAAAATTCAAGAAAACCATACTTACGATGTGCCAAGCGCTTCATCTTCATCGCATAAAATTTTCAAAAGCAAAAGACTTTTCTAAGACTCCAAATTCTCATACGCATTAATACCTTCTTGAAATATTTCGTTAGGGAAGTGCTAAGAGCATTAATGCATATGAGAATTTGGAATCTTCAAAAAGGCTTAAGCTTGTGAACTTCTTATGGGATGAAACGCTTGGCAGAACGTAACTAATAGTGATTATACACTTGTTTTCTTGAACTTTATGGTGCGTATAAGGGTCGAAGTATTGTGATAGATTTTTCAGGCTGCTGGAGAATATCATTGAGAACCTTGAATCTGTTATAGGAAGAAAGAAGCAAAAGAAATGGTGAATGCTGCAAAAGAGAAGGTAACCTTAACAATTTATGTAAAACTTTTACAATTTAGGTTTAATAACACTTATTAATTCATTTTAAGACAATTATTTTATGTAATAAACAAGTTAAGAGGAAGTTGAAAGATGAGGTCCAAAGCTGAAGCCGAAGCATTGAAAATTGGGATTGACTTGACGTGTGATGAACGTCTTGCCACTGTATCGTCAATGAGTGATGAATCCTGTAACATTCGTAAACCAGAGAAGTGTCGTTTAGACGGGGTGTCGAGCGACACCAGAAAGGGTGTCGGTCGACATCGGTCTGGAAATTGAATGTCGGGTTGATTTAATTTTTCGGTTTGGGCTGGTTTTGTGGGAAAAAGCCTAAGGTCGCGTTTTTATAAGTGGAGCAGCCGCTTTTTGTCTCGGTTTTGGCGAAGAGTAGAAGAGAAAAAGGAGCTGAGAGGTTTTTGGGTGATTTCTGGATAGTTTGGCTGATCTGAGGCTGATTGTTGCTGTTCATCTCCTTTTCCCTCTTCTTAATCCGTTATCAAGGTGAGTGCATGACCGTAGGCTCGCGAATAAGAGGATTGTGGATTTGAGTTATGATTTTGGTGGTGTTATGTGGTTTCCGTGTTGTTCATGTGGAAATCGTGTCTTGAATCGTGTTGATTGTTGTGTGAGTTTGTTTTTGTGTAGTTGTGCTGAAAAATCGAATTGGGCGTCGACCTGTCCGATCGGTGTCGAACGACACCAATTGGGCCGGGTGTCGAGCGACACAAGCGGTGTCGATCGACACTGGTCCGGTTTAATCCGGTTTTCTGGCGAATTGATTTAATTAATAGTTTAATCTAGTTTAATCGGTTTAATTGGAATTAAGTGGTTTAATTCGGTAATTAATTATTAAATGGTGAATTTAATTAATTAATTGATTTAAAATAATTGTGGGAATCATTTAAGTGTTTAAAAATTATTATTTAATCGTGGTAATTATTTAATAATTAAAGTGAAGTGTTTTAATAATTTTGGTAATTATTTCTAATTTTTTTATAAAAATGTTAAAATTGCGTAATTGGCCTGTAGGCGGGGTGATTGCCTCACTAAGTATTTATGAAATACTTACGCATCTCTTTTTCCCTAATGTGATGCAGGTAAAAAGAAAGTGTGATCGCGGAATCGGGCAGAGGAGAGGATGATATGAATTGTTTCATTTGTTGAGTTATTTGTTTATTGCAAACCTGGTGTTTAGGTTGCTAGTATTTTATATTATTTTTTTGGAATTGAATTTGGTTGTTTGATTTAAATGGTTTAAGGATGATTTATTGGAGTTTATAATTGAGTTTTTTTCGCACTTGATTAATTAGCAAAAAAAAAGCTTGGTTGTTTCATTTTGGTATCAGAGCATATACGGTTTTAGGACTGTTAGTATTGGGTGAACTGGACTATGTGCTTAATTGATTATTGTGCTTAGTCAGTTAGTAGTCTAGTATCATCCTCTCGGCCTTCAGTGATTCCGCGGTGAGTTATGTGTTTTGTGGTTTGTTGTGTGTTCGTTTAGCTTGCTCATCTGCTGTACTTTGGTAGTGCAGTGAGATGGAGGCAGGTGGTGCTAGAGGTCATGGCAGAGGCCGTGGCAGAGGCCGTGGTCGTGGAGCGCAGGCGGATTCGGGAGAGAGTGCATTGCCTAGTGTGGCGACTGCGTCGGTGACCCAGTCGATGGCGGGTGAGGCCAGTTTGGGCGCTAGTGGAGGCGCGGGAGTTAGGGTTGCCCCGGGTGCGGGTGTCGCTCCTGCTCATGGTCTTGGTGACCAGTTGATGGGACTTCTGACGAAGCTATTGGCACGTCTTCCGCAGGCGATTCCAGATTAGGCTCCGGGTGTTCCCCCGGTGATGGGGGCACAGCAGGGCGCTTTTGTTGGGCAGCATGGTGCTGCGGTTGTTGGGCATCCGTCTTATTTTGAGATGATGAGGGAGATGCAGAGGATCGGGACACCATTCTTTGAGGGTAGAGGTGTGCCCGAGGAGGCCGATGAGTGGCGGCAGAGACTGGAACGGAACTTCCGTTCGGTCAGGTGTCCAGAGGGGTACCAGGTGGAGTTGGCCGTGCATTACCTTGGTGGGGATGCACATCTGTGGTGGCGGTCTGTCGTGTTGAGGAGGGCAGTGTGGACTTGGTGTGACTTCCTAGCGGAGTTCAATGCCAAGTATTTTCCTCAGGAGGCTCGAGACAGATTCCATATGAGGTTCATGGCATTGACCCAGGGAGAGAGGTCAGTGCGGGAGTATGAGGCCGAGTTCGGCAAACTCGTGGCGTATACTGGTTTCGGTTTTGAGGGCGAGGTTCCTTCAGGGTCTTCGGTCGACTATCAGGACTCAGTGCAGAGGTAGCACGTACACTACGCGAGCAGAGCTAGTGGAGCTAGCAGCTTCCATTGAGGAGGATTTGCGAGAGCAGGTGGGTCCAGCAGTTGTTCCAGCTGCGGTTGTTCCTGCTACCCAGCCGAGGGGCCAGCAGCAGCAGCGCAGGAGTTTCGGTTCTGGTTCTGGTTCTGGCAAGGGCGGCAAGCCTGCGCAGGGCCAGAAGAGGAGGTTCGAGGAGGTTGCTGGAGGCAGCCAGAGTGCTCGTGGTTGCTTCGGTTGTGGGAGCTTGGAGAATCGGGTGGCTAGTTGTCCCAAGAGTGGTGCGTCTCGGGATACTAGAGTGTGTTTCCACTACAGGGAGCCGGGGCATCTCAGGCCGATGTGTCCAAAGTTGCAGCAGTTGTCAGTGTCGTCGGTTCAGCCGGTATCGCAGATCGCAGCGATGCAGCCGTTGGATCAGATGGGAGTAGCACCGCGGGTGTACTCTTCAGCAGAGGTGGGCCAGACGAGTCAGTCAGGCCAGATCACAGGTAAAATTCTGATTCAGACTTCGTAAAATTCTTAGTGTAGAATTGTGGTTGTGATTGTTTGTTCTTTATTTTACTGTGGTAGAGTTTAGGGTTCTTAACACTTGTGCAATTGTGTAGGGATCTTGTTAGTGGGCGGTGTATTCGAGGAGTCCAGAGGAGCGTGCGACTCATCTGAGGCTGGTTTTGGAGAAGCTTCGGGAGCATAAGTTGTATGCTAAGTTAAGCAAGTGCAGCTTTTGGCAGAGAGAGATGGGATTTGTTGGCCATATTGTTTCTGCAGAAGGAGTTTCGGTGGATCCGGCTAAGATTGAGGCTATCAGAGATTGGCCTAGACCGAGTAGTGCTACCGAGATCATGAGTTTTCTGGGTTTAGCAGGCTACTACAGGAGGTTTGTCAGGGGCTTTGCGAGTATGTCTCATCCGATGATGAGGTTGACTGGCAAGGATGTGCCATTTGTGTGATCGCCGGAGTGAGAGGAGAGCTTTGGGAAGCTCAAGGAGACGTTGACTAGTACACCAGTGTTGGCATTACCCGATCCGGGGAAGCCTTATGTGGTGTATACAGATACTTCAGGTGTTGGTTTGGGTTGTGTCTTGATGCAGGAGGGCAGAGTGATTGCCTATGCTTCGAGGCAGTTGCAGGGCAGTGAGCGCAACCGCCCTACACACGATCTTGAGTTGGGAGCGGTGGTCTTCGCACTCAAGATTTGGAGGTATTATCTCTATGGTGGAGCTGTGTATACATATCACAAGAGTTTGCAGCATATTGATGGAGATCAGACTTTTCCCAATTTCTATCCTTGATTCTGCAAGTGCACAGATCAAGAGTAGCAACGGGTATCGAACACAAGGAGCAGATAAGTGCACTACGAGCTATGTGAGTCTAATAAAGCTAGGACAAATGAGGGGATTTTGGGTTTTAAGATGCAAATTAACTAAACTAATTAAAAGCAATATAAAAGCGGTGTAAGTTCAATATGAAAGAGACACTAGGCAATAGGTAATTCGCAGAGATTCATAGAAGATAAATTTGATGATTAATTTCTATCTATGTCAGGATATGGGATGTAAGATCCGTCTAGAACACAAACCACGAATATAAGTCTTTCCACTGTCGTGGCTCCGACTCCTATGATAACTTATCTAATCGCTAAACTTTTGGAATGTCCTTAGATAGTTAATCAAGCATTAAATCGAGCAAGTTCGGATACAGTTCACTAGGTTTAGTAAATCAACTTTTGCAGTCTAAGAAACCTAGCTTGTCGAAGATTATGTCCGGAGAATGATTCAGCACTGTCGTGGCTCAAATCTACCTATGATCGAATCACTAGTTGTACCTTCAAGTGATTAGCATTAGCAAGTGTGCAAACCGAGACAAAGACCCTAATGATATCCCTGGAACCTAACTAGAAATCAACACATGAACTCTTTTACAAGAGACTTTATAACAAAAACCACAATCCAAGGGAAAAATCTCAGCAAAGCCCAATTAATGGATTCCCTTTTAAATCTACACTTGCGGGAGAAGACGATTACTCATTGAGGCATTTAACAACTACGAATCCAAACGATTACTCATTTCGTTTAACGAAAATGAATTAACAAGCATTTTGTTTCTCCGTTTCTTCTATAGCTACGACAAGTTTTCTTTCTTCTTCCTCAATCTAAGTAGAGCAGGAAACAACAACAAGCTTGTTACTTAACATCATGAGCAATCCATATTAGAGCAAACAAAAAATGCTGAAACTGAAACTGACCTTTCTTTTTTCCTTGAGAAAATCAGCTTCATTAAGAACATCTTGGGTCTCTCCTTCTAACCGCTGAACGCATGCTTCATATGCTTCCACGTCCCTCGTCACATCCTCGACTTCTTTTTCAAGTTTATCAGACAATACCCTCATGCATTCTAGGCACAATGGCTGCTCAACCTAAGAAACCAACAAAGAAATGTAAAGCAAAACATATTATTAGGTCCTTTCTATCCAGCGACAAAGGTGAAGCCAAAAAGTTACAGTATCGTACCTGTGTCTAAGTTCTGGCAATATCGAAAGCACGTGTTAAAACATTGATGGTTGCATTAAAGCCTGAGTTATTTGAATGCAATGGACCATTTTGGCCAACTTCAGGCGACGTATTTTGAGCACCGCCTGAATCAGAAGCTGCTGACTCAGACTTATACACGACGACAAACGATTCTTCCATTGCCTTCCCAGATGGGCTTGCGTCAGGCTGAGCAGAAGCCGCACGAGGACGTGGAGGAATGCCCTGAGCTTGAGGCTTCTGACGAGGCAAAACAACGAAAGAGTTGTCCATGCGTGTTGAACCAAGAACACTGTTGGCTCCATGGATGGAAGAGCCTTGCATTGCTGGATGAAACAATCACATTCATTGTGAGGGATTTTAAACTCAAAACTTTTTCACTAGGCAAGACAAGTCTGATTCGGGAACTCCCTATAAGCTACATATCTATATCCCATAGCAGTAACTTCTAATTTAGACAATTTCTTGGAGAAAAACTCAAATTAAGCCATACGATCTGAAAAATTGAGCCAATCCTAATTCGAAATACAAGAGAGATCACCAAGAGCAAAGTAAAAAAGGGAAGCAAGAGAGAGAGGAAGAAGCCCTAACCGGAATGAGGGGAATCATTGAAGAACTTGCCGGCGTAGGAATCGACGCCGACGATGGTAAGGGAGTGGTGACATTTTTGGCAGACCCATTTCGGAGGATTCGAATCGAGAGGGGAAGCCCGACTTTTATCTGGAGTCTCGTCTTTCCTCATCATCGCTCATCAACTTTCCCCAATTTTTGTGAGGTTTTACGAAGAGATGCGTACGCAATCTAGGGTTTCTTTTGAATTTGAAGAAATCACTCTCTACTTAATCAATAATCATGCAACTGTGTGATACTTGTTTGGGTAAATTTCTCTCCGGGAGATAAGGTCGCGTTTTTATAAGTGGAGCAGCCGCTTTTTCTTGGTTTTGGCGAAAAGTAGAAGAGAAAAAGGAGCTGAGAGGTTTTTGGGTGATTTCTGGAGAGTTTGGCTGATCTGAGGCTGATTGTTGCTTTTCATCTTCATTTCCCTCTTCTTAATCCGTTATCAAGGTGAGTGCATGACCGTAGGCTCGCGAATAAGAGGATTGTGGATTTGAGTTATGATTTTGGTGGTGTTATGTGGTTTCCGTGTTGTTCATGTGGAAATCGTGTCTTGAATCGTGTTGATTGTTGTGTGAGTTTGTTTTTGTGTAGTTGTGCTGAAAAATCGAATTGGGCGTCGACCTGTCGGATCGGTGTCGAACGACACCAATTGGGCCGGGTGTCGAGCGACACAAGCGGTGTCGATCGACACTGGTCCGGTTTAATCCGGTTTTCTGGCGAATTGATTTAATTAATAGTTTAATCTAGTTTAATCGGTTTAATTGGAATTAAGTGGTTTAATTCGGTAATTAATTATTAAATGGTGAATTTAATTAATTAATTGATTTAAAATAATTGTGGGAATCATTTAAGTGTTTAAAAATTATTATTTAATCGTGGTAATTATTTAATAATTAAAGTGAAGTGTTTTAATAATTTTGGTAATTATTTCTAATTTTTTTATAAAAATGTTAAAATTGCGTAATTGGCCTGTAGGCGGGGTGATTGCCTCACTAAGTATTTATGAAATACTTACGCATCTCTTTTTCCCTAATGTGATGCAGGTAAAAAGAAAGTGTGATCGCGGAATCGGGCAGAGGAGAGGATGATATGAATTGTTTCATTTGTTGAGTTATTTGTTTATTGCAAACCTGGTGTTTAGGTTGCTAGTATTTTATATTATTTTTTTGGAATTGAATTTGGTTGTTTGATTTAAATGGTTTAAGGATGATTTATTGGAGTTTATAATTGAGTTTTTTTCGCACTTGATTAATTAGCAAAAAAAAGCTTGGTTGTTTCATTTTGGTATCAGAGCATATACGGTTTTAGGACTGTTAGTATTGGGTGAACTGGACTATGTGCTTAATTGATTATTGTGCTTAGTCAGTTAGTAGTCTAGTATCATCCTCTCGGCCTTCAGTGATTCCGCGGTGAGTTATGTGTTTTGTGGTTTGTTGTGTGTTCGTTTAGCTTGCTCATCTGCTGTACTTTGGTAGTGCAGTGAGATGGAGGCAGGTGGTGCTAGAGGTCATGGCAGAGGCCGTGGCAGAGGCCGTGGTCGTGGAGCGCAGGCGGATTCGGGAGAGAGTGCATTGCCTAGTGTGGCGACTGCGTCGGTGACCCAGTCGATGGCGGGTGAGGCCAGTTTGGGCGCTAGTGGAGGCGCGGGAGTTAGGGTTGCCCCGGGTGCGGGTGTCGCTCCTGCTCATGGTCTTGGTGACCAGTTGATGGGACTTCTGACGAAGCTATTGGCACGTCTTCCGCAGGCGATTCCAGATTAGGCTCCGGGTGTTCCCCCGGTGATGGGGGCACAGCAGGGCGCTTTTGTTGGGCAGCATGGTGCTGCGGTTGTTGGGCATCCGTCTTATTTTGAGATGATGAGGGAGATGCAGAGGATCGGGACACCATTCTTTGAGGGTAGAGGTGTGCCCGAGGAGGCCGATGAGTGGCGGCAGAGACTGGAACGGAACTTCCGTTCGGTCAGGTGTCCAGAGGGGTACCAGGTGGAGTTGGCCGTGCATTACCTTGGTGGGGATGCACATCTGTGGTGGCGGTCTGTCGTGTTGAGGAGGGCAGTGTGGACTTGGTGTGACTTCCTAGCGGAGTTCAATGCCAAGTATTTTCCTCAGGAGGCTCGAGACAGATTCCATATGAGGTTCATGGCATTGACCCAGGGAGAGAGGTCAGTGCGGGAGTATGAGGCCGAGTTCGGCAAACTCGTGGCGTATACTGGTTTCGGTTTTGAGGGCGAGGTTCCTTCAGGGTCTTCGGTCGACTATCAGGACTCAGTGCAGAGGTAGCACGTACACTACGCGAGCAGAGCTAGTGGAGCTAGCAGCTTCCATTGAGGAGGATTTGCGAGAGCAGGTGGGTCCAGCAGTTGTTCCAGCTGCGGTTGTTCCTGCTACCCAGCCGAGGGGCCAGCAGCAGCAGCGCAGGAGTTTCGGTTCTGGTTCTGGTTCTGGCAAGGGCGGCAAGCCTGCGCAGGGCCAGAAGAGGAGGTTCGAGGAGGTTGCTGGAGGCAGCCAGAGTGCTCGTGGTTGCTTCGGTTGTGGGAGCTTGGAGAATCGGGTGGCTAGTTGTCCCAAGAGTGGTGCGTCTCGGGATACTAGAGTGTGTTTCCACTACAGGGAGCCGGGGCATCTCAGGCCGATGTGTCCAAAGTTGCAGCAGTTGTCAGTGTCGTCGGTTCAGCCGGTATCGCAGATCGCAGCGATGCAGCCGTTGGATCAGATGGGAGTAGCACCGCGGGTGTACTCTTCAGCAGAGGTGGGCCAGACGAGTCAGTCAGGCCAGATCACAGGTAAAATTCTGATTCAGACTTCGTAAAATTCTTAGTGTAGAATTGTGGTTGTGATTGTTTGTTCTTTATTTTACTGTGGTAGAGTTTAGGGTTCTTAACACTTGTGGAATTGTGTAGGGATCTTGTTAGTGGGCGGTGTATTCGAGGAGTCCAGAGGAGCGTGCGACTCATCTGAGGCTGGTTTTGGAGAAGCTTCGGGAGCATAAGTTGTATGCTAAGTTGAGCAAGTGCAGCTTTTGGCAGAGAGAGATGGGATTTGTTGGCCATATTGTTTCTGCAGAAGGAGTTTCGGTGGATCCGGCTAAGATTGAGGCTATCAGAGATTGGCCTAGACCGAGTAGTGCTACCGAGATCATGAGTTTTCTGGGTTTAGCAGGCTACTACAGGAGGTTTGTCAGGGGCTTTGCGAGTATGTCTCATCCGATGATGAGGTTGACTGGCAAGGATGTGCCATTTGTGTGATCGCCGGAGTGAGAGGAGAGCTTTGGGAAGCTCAAGGAGACGTTGACTAGTACACCAGTGTTGGCATTACCCGATCCGGGGAAGCCTTATGTGGTGTATACAGATACTTCAGGTGTTGGTTTGGGTTGTGTCTTGATGCAGGAGGGCAGAGTGATTGCCTATGCTTCGAGGCAGTTGCAGGGCAGTGAGCGCAACCGCCCTACACACGATCTTGAGTTGGGAGCGGTGGTCTTCGCACTCAAGATTTGGAGGTATTATCTCTATGGTGGAGCTGTGTATACATATCACAAGAGTTTGCAGCATATTGATGGAGATCAGACTTTTCCCAATTTCTATCCTTGATTCTGCAAGTGCACAGATCAAGAGTAGCAACGGGTATCGAACACAAGGAGCAGATAAGTGCACTACGAGCTATGTGAGTCTAATAAAGCTAGGACAAATGAGGGGATTTTGGGTTTTAAGATGCAAATTAACTAAACTAATTAAAAGCAATATAAAAGCGGTGTAAGTTCAATATGAAAGAGACACTAGGCAATAGGTAATTCGCAGAGATTCATAGAAGATAAATTTGATGATTAATTTCTATCTATGTCAGGATATGGGATGTAAGATCCGTCTAGAACACAAACCACGAATATAAGTCTTTCCACTGTCGTGGCTCCGACTCCTATGATAACTTATCTAATCGCTAAACTTTTGGAATGTCCTTAGATAGTTAATCAAGCATTAAATCGAGCAAGTTCGGATACAGTTCACTAGGTTTAGTAAATCAACTTTTGCAGTCTAAGAAACCTAGCTTGTCGAAGATTATGTCCGGAGAATGATTCAGCACTGTCGTGGCTCAAATCTACCTATGATCGAATCACTAGTTGTACCTTCAAGTGATTAGCATTAGCAAGTGTGCAAACCGAGACAAAGACCCTAATGATATCCCTAGAACCTAACTAGAAATCAACACATGAACTCTTTTACAAGAGACTTTATAACAAAAACCACAATCCAAGGGAAAAATCTCAGCAAAGCCCAATTAATGGATTCCCTTTTAAATCTACACTTGCGGGAGAAGACGATTACTCATTGAGGCATTTAACAACTACGAATCCAAACGATTACTCATTTCGTTTAACGAAAATGAATTAACAAGCATTTTGTTTCTCCGTTTCTTCTATAGCTACGACAAGTTTTCTTTCTTCTTCCTCAATCTAAGTAGAGCAGGAAACAACAACAAGCTTGTTACTTAACATCATGAGCAATCCATATTAGAGCAAACAAAAAATGCTGAAACTGAAACTGACCTTTCTTTTTTCCTTGAGAAAATCAGCTTCATTAAGAACATCTTGGGTCTCTCCTTCTAACCGCTGAACGCATGCTTCATATGCTTCCACGTCCCTCGTCACATCCTCGACTTCTTTTTCAAGTTTATCAGACAATACCCTCATGCATTCTAGGCACAATGGCTGCTCAACCTAAGAAACCAACAAAGAAATGTAAAGCAAAACATATTATTAGGTCCTTTCTATCCAGCGACAAAGGTGAAGCCAAAAAGTTACAGTATCGTACCTGTGTCTAAGTTCTGGCAATATCGAAAGCACGTGTTAAAACATTGATGGTTGCATTAAAGCCTGAGTTATTTGAATGCAATGGACCATTTTGGCCAACTTCAGGCGACGTATTTTGAGCACCGCCTGAATCAGAAGCTGCTGACTCAGACTTATACACGACGACAAACGATTCTTCCATTGCCTTCCCAGATGGGCTTGCGTCAGGCTGAGCAGAAGCCGCACGAGGACGTGGAGGAATGCCCTGAGCTTGAGGCTTCTGACGAGGCAAAACAACGAAAGAGTTGTCCATGCGTGTTGAACCAAGAACACTGTTGGCTCCATGGATGGAAGAGCCTTGCATTGCTGGATGAAACAATCACATTCATTGTGAGGGATTTTAAACTCAAAACTTTTTCACTAGGCAAGACAAGTCTGATTCGGGAACTCCCTATAAGCTACATATCTATATCCCATAGCAGTAACTTCTAATTTAGACAATTTCTTGGAGAAAAACTCAAATTAAGCCATACGATCTGAAAAATTGAGCCAATCCTAATTCGAAATACAAGAGAGATCACCAAGAGCAAAGTAAAAAAGGGAAGCAAGAGAGAGAGGAAGAAGCCCTAACCGGAATGAGGGGAATCATTGAAGAACTTGCCGGCGTAGGAATCGACGCCGACGATGGTAAGGGAGTGGTGACATTTTTGGCAGACCCATTTCGGAGGATTCGAATCGAGAGGGGAAGCCCGACTTTTATCTGGAGTCTCGTCTTTCCTCATCATCGCTCATCAACTTTCCCCAATTTTTGTGAGGTTTTACGAAGAGATGCGTACGCAATCTAGGGTTTCTTTTGAATTTGAAGAAATCACTCTCTACTTAATCAATAATCATGCAACTGTGTGATACTTGTTTGGGTAAATTTCTCTCCGGGAGATAAGGTCGCGTTTTTATAAGTGGAGCAGCCGCTTTTTCTTGGTTTTGGCGAAAAGTAGAAGAGAAAAAGGAGCTGAGAGGTTTTTGGGTGATTTCTGGAGAGTTTGGCTGATCTGAGGCTGATTGTTGCTGTTCATCTTCATTTCCCTCTTCTTAATCCGTTATCAAGGTGAGTGCATGACCGTAGGCTCGCGAATAAGAGGATTTTGGATTTGAGTTATGATTTTGGTGGTGTTCTGTGGTTTCCGTGTTGTTCATGTGGAAATCGTGTCTTGAATCGTGTTGATTGTTGTGTGAGTTTGTTTTTGTGTAGTTGTGCTGAAAAATCGAATTGGCGTCGATCTGTCGGATCGGTGTCGAACGACACCAAGCTGGTGTCGATCGACACCAATCGATTTTCAGAACAAATGCTGTAACATCCCGGTTTGTGGAGAGGCTTAAGAGAATTCGTTTGGCTACCTATGTCAACAAAGTGCACTTACCTTTCCGGTCAAAGGCCCATACGTAACTCCAGAGTTAAGCGTGCTTGGGCTGGAGTAGTGAAAGGATGGGTGACCTTCCGGGAAGTGATCTGCAGAACCGTGTAAGTGAGGCCAAAACACGGGGAAAGGTCGGGTGTTGATTGCAGGGATAGTAAATAAGTCGGTAGAGCCTCTCAAAAATAGCGCACCGGCCGTCGGACAAGGGTGGGGCCCACGAAACAAGAGAGGGTGTGGGTGACTCACCGGGATGGGCGGTCGGGGCGTTATAATTTGGTATAAGAGACGAACCCAGACGTGAGTGTGGAGTCAAGTGGAGTGGCCTTGACTCACACCGTCAGGAGGTGACGATCCAGGTGCGCAACGAGGACGTTGCGCTCAGTGAGTGGGGGTGAATTGTAACATACCGGTTTGTGGAAAGGTTTAAGAGAATTGATTTGGCTACCTATGTCAACAGAGTGCACTTACCTTTTCGGTCAAATGCTCATACGTAACTCCAGAGTTAAGCGTGTTTGGGCTGGAGTAGTGGAAGGATGGGTGACCTTCCGGGAAGTGGTATGCGGAACCGTGTAAGTGAGGCCAAAACACGGGGAAAGGTCGGGTGTTGATTGCAGGGATAGTAAATAAGTCGGTAGAGCTTCTCAAAAATAGCGCACCGGCCGTCGGACAGGGGTGGGGTCCACGGGCCGAGAGAGGGTGTGGGTGACTCACCGGGATGGGCGGTCGGGCGTTATAAATGCAGTATCTATTGAAATTTATATTTTGGTAGTTTATATTTGGCATCGTCGCTGGAATCATGGACACCCATGGAAACGATGGTGATTCAAAGATGTATTCTCTTTGTTGTATAGCGATGTTCTTAGAGCCGTTGAAAATTGGATGTCCCAATCTTTATTTCTGATGGAAGAATCAATATATTGGATTCTACACAGGATATCGATAGACCTATATGGGGATATGGCCAATGTTGTCAAGAGAAGAAACAAAACAGAGATCAAGGATGGATCTCAAAAGGAGAATACAAAGTTGGGCCCGAGAGAAGAAATCCAAATCAAGCCCAACACGGGATCAAAGAAGACAAGCGTTGTTTGTGTCGTTGAGCTGTCAAATTGATTTCAGGCTCTTGGATAAGTGAAAGAGGAGGAAGGCACGTAGCAGAGTATTGATCGTTATCTGAGACAGCAATGGAGCTTACTTGGATAGGTTCTGTCATGCGAGAGCTTGGTGTACCGCTTCAAGTAACTCCAGAACTGTATTGTGACAACCTGTCCTCAGTGCATCTTACAGCTAATCAAGCTTATCACAAAAGATCTAAGCATTTTGAAACTGATTGGCATTATGTCCGAGAGAGAGTTGCCCTTGGTTCTCTGGTCGTGAAACATGTCCCGGCTCATCAGCAATTAGCTGACATCTTCACCAAGTCCTTACCTTATGAAGCTTTCAGCTCATTGCGATACAAACTTGGTGTAGACACTCCTCCCACACCAAGTTTGAGAGGGGGTATCAAGAGAAGAAACAAAACAGAGATCAAGGATGGATCTCAAAAGGAGAATACAAAGTTGGGCCCGAGAGAAGAAATCCAAATCAAGCCCAACACAGGATCAAAGAAGACAAGCGTTGTTTATGCCGTTGAGCTGTCAAATAGATTTCAGGCTCTTGGATAAGTGAAAGAGGAGGAAGGCACGTGGCAGAGTCTTCTAGGTTTATCTAGAAGTATAAATAATCTCTTAAGAGTGTTGTGGTATCCTAAGTTGTGAAAAGCAATGAAATTCTAAAAGTATCAAATTTTCTCCTGAAATCTCATAAGTTTACAAACTTCTTTAAATGTAATACAACAAATGAAACTCGTATTTAAAATGGGACGAAGTGTCAAAGCTCCCAAGGAAATTAACAGAGTTGGAACTCTGTTATTCATGAAGACCTCTCAAGCAAAAACATCTTCAAATTTTACTTTATTTGATCTATTGTTATTATCTCATCTTCTCTACGTTTTTTTACTATTATTTCATGTTTTCTATTATGTATTCTTACATTTAATTCAATATCAATAAAGTTAAGTTAGATGTTAAGAAAAAAAAACATGGTTTATATATATTACTTAACATCCACCAAACCAAGAGTCACGATAAACTATTCCCAAGAACCCAAAACCAAACTCTGGTTTTTTGGTACAAGAAAAACATTTTTGAAGAGGACTTTCTTCACTCCAGCTTGAAGAGGACTTTCTTGGTAAAACTATAAAAGTATAAAAAAAAAGGAAACAAAATTGTAAAATTATTATACTCTTTATCAAGACAAACAAAGCGTTTTTGTATGTTTCTTTTTTCACACACCTTGAAGTAAATAGCTTGATTTTTCAATTTCCTAATTCAATTTCCAGAGAATAAGACAATTTCTTCCAACTCTAAACATATAAACCATGTTATTAAAGAATGAAAAGAGTATAAATTTGTTATTTCGATTTCGATTGCGTGAGATAAGCTGCTTCGGATTTGAAACAACCAAGCTTTTTTTTTTGCTAATTAATGAAGTGCGAAACAAAAACTCAATTATAAACTCCAATAAATCATCCTTAAACCATTTAAATCAAACAACCAAATTCAATTCCAAAAAATAATATAAAATACTAAAAACCTAAACACAAGGTTTGCAATAATCAAATAACTCAACAAATGAAACAATTCCTATCATCCTCTCCTCGGCCCGATTCCGCGACCACACTTTCTTTTTACCTACATCACATTAGGGAAAAAGAGATGCGTAAGTATTTCATAAATACTTAGTGAGGCAATCACCCCGCCTACAGGCCAATTACGCAATTTTAACATTTAAAAAAAATTAGAAATAATTACCAAAATTATTAAAACACTTCACTTTAACTATTAAATAATTACCACAATTAAATTATAATTTTTAAACACTTAAATGATTCCCACAATTATTTTAAATCAATTAATTAATTAAATTCACCATTTAATAATTAATTACCGAATTAAACCACTTAATTCCAATTAAACCGATTAAACCAGATTAAACCAGATTAAACCATTAATTAAATCAATTCGCCAGAAAACCGGACCAGTGTCGATCGACACCGCTTGTGTCACCCGACACCCGGCCCATGTCCATCATATTCCAATGGCCAGAAGTGATTGAACCCCATCTTCTCATTCCGTAACTTCCTCGGTAAAACTGATTTTCCCGGATCCCAAATTCGCCGACCAATACACCAAAAGAGTCGTTGGACTTTATAGTCGATCCCTTGACCAGATTGGTATCCGGAATGTGGAGATTTATAGCGATTTCTCCAACGGGAGTTACACACCAAAATCGCATCGTAGAATCCCACGATTGCCACTACGGAGATAGATGATGTGAAGCAAGCAACATATCAAGGCATCTAAAATGAATCTTTATAAAGCTTTATAAAGTCAACTAAGCAAAGAGATTCAATCTCAGTCAATGTGACCGTTGTAACTTGAGAAAATATCTCCTTTATTATATTGTTTCCTTGTACTTATATATTATCTTGTAACTAATGAATTAAAGAGATAGAAGAGAGAGAGTTTATCTCTTGAGACTCTTTTGTGAAATCCTTACTCTCTCAATCTCTCCCAATCTTCTTAATCTCATCAATCTTTCAATCTCTATTTTCCGCAAACTATTCTTACATGGTATCAGAGCCAGGTTCCTAATCTGGTGACTTATCTCTTCTTCATTCTCACAAATCAGAAAACTCTGGTTCGCGGGTACTGTTCACCTGCGGATCTACTGTTCACTCGCTGGATTTGTTTATCTTCTTGTTCCAGAATCTCTTTCCCTTGTTTGTTTACTTCATCTGTTGTCTGTTGTCTCTATTTCCAGATCTATTTCCAGATCTGTTGTCTCTATTCTCTCTTCTTTGGAGCTCTTTCTTCAAGGATTAAGTTCTGATTCAAGAGACAACAGATCTCAAATTCAAGATTTATGGAGAACACAAAAATAGTGTCTCTTCCAGTCACCCTCAAAGGCGGGGAGAATTACCTTCTCTGGTCAAGGACGGCGAAGACTGTCCTATGCGGTCGAGGTCTTTGGAGTCAAATTGAACCACCCGAGACCTTTCCACCTGAGGCCGGAGCTCTCGCCGAGCTAACTAAGAAGCAGATTCAAGAAGACCAAGCGGTCCTTGCTATCTTGCAGAGTTCTCTCGATCTCTCTGTCCTAGAAGCCTACTCCTACTGTGAGCATGCCAAGGAAGTCTGGGACACACTTAAGAATGTCTTTGGAAATGTCACAAACCTCACTAGAGTGTTTGAAATCAAGAGAGCTCTCAACAACTTATCGCAAGAAGACATGGAATTCACCAAATTCTTCGGCAAATTCAGGGCTTTGTGGGCAGAACTGGAGATGCTCAGGCCACATACCACTGAGGCAAAGATTCTCAATGAGAGAAGGGAACAAGACAAGGTCTTTGCACTCCTCATGGTTCTCAATCCAAGCTACAACGATCTTATCAAGCATATCTTAAGATCCGAGAAGCTGCCTAACCTAGAGGCAGTGTGTTCACAAATTCAGAAAGAGCAAGGCTCTCTTGGTCTCTTTGGAGGAAAGGAAGGAGAGCTTGCCATGGCTAACAAGGCGGAACAAGCCAAGATAGAGCAAGCTGCAGCTAACAAAAGTAGCTACTTCAAAACTGGAGAAAGACTAGCGATTGTGTGTGACCATTACAAGAGGTAGGGACACACCAAAGACAGGTGCTTCTTCCTTCACCCCCATCTCAAGCCAGCCTCATCTTCCGGATCCTACAAGTGGAGAGACTGGAAAGATCGTAGAGGCTCAAGAGCTCAAATGGCTAATGGGGAGAATCAAGCGCAAACCTGGTCTTCTCAACGGTCAAACGAAGGAGAAAGAACTGCCTTAGCTGCCACAACTGAGTTTGTGAAGAAATCTGATCTTGATGCTCTCATCAAATCCCAAAAGGACTCTGGTAACCCAATTACTTCCTTTAGCTATCATGCATCTAGTTCTCTTAAGGCTGATCAAGTATCAAGTATAGCAAAACCTTTAATTGTGCATTCTGGTGCTAGTCATCATATGATTAGTGATGCTAATTTGATAAGTGATATTAAACCAGCCTTAGGAGATGTTATAATAGCTAATGGTGATAGGATTCCAATCAAAGTTGTTGGTAGTTTGAGACTCTTTGATAAAGAATCGAAGGCTCTATATATGCCTAGCTTTACTTCAAATCTTTTATCTGTTAAAAGAACGACTAATGACTTGAATTGTTATGCAATCTTTGGGCCTAATGATGTTTATTTTCAGGATATTGAGACAAGCGATTTGCTTGGGAAGGGAAAGACCAAAAATGATCTTTATGTTCTTGAAGATACAAAAAGATCACCTCAACTATCATGTTCTTTTAGTTCGGCCTTCTCTTTTGCTGCTAGTACAAGTAGTTCAATATGGCATGCTAGATTAGGCCATCCTCATTCTCGTGCTTTGAATATAATGTTGCCAGATGTTTCTTTTGAAAACAATGATTGTGAGGCATGTATTCTTGGCAAACATTGCAAAACCGTTTTCTCAAATTCATCTACGGTTTATGAAAAATGCTTTGATTTGGTTCATTCAGATGTTTGGACTTCTCCTTGCTTATCTAGAGAAAATCATAAGTATTTTGTTACTTTCATTGATGAAAAATCAAAGTATACTTGGGTAACCTTACTTCCTTCAAAGGATAGAGTTTTATAAGCCTTTATAAATTTCCAAAGCTATGTATCTAACCATTATAATGCCAAAGTCAAAATCTTGAGATCAGATAATGGTGAATATACAAGTCAAGCCTTCAAATAATTTCTCAACAAACATGGAATTGTCCATCAAACGAGCTGTCCATACACACCTCAACAAAATGGAGTGGCTGAGAGGAAGAATAGACATTTTATGGAAGTGCTCGGGCTATGATGTTTCACACCAACGTACCTAAGAGATTTTGGAGTGATGCTGTTGTAACAGCATGCTATCTCATCAATCGCATCCCTACCAAAATTCTCCAAGATGTCTCACCATTTGAGGTACTAAATCACACTCAGCCTTCTTTAGATTACTTACGAGTGTTTGGTTGTGTCTGTTTTGTCTTAGTTCCTGGAGAACAGAGGAACAAGCTATAGGCTAAAAGCACTAAAGGAATGTTTATTGGCTACTCCATCAATCAAAAGGGGTACAAATGTTATAACCCAGAGACAAGAAGGGTCTTGGTCTCCCGTGATGTCAAGTTCTTAGAACACAAAGGCTATTATGAAGAAAAGAACTGGGAAAGTCTTCGGGATCTTCCTCATTCTCAATCTGATCGTGCTTCTACTCTACGAGTCTTGTTAGAAAGCTTGAGAGATGGTTCCTCGTCTGAGTCTGAGGTTCATACCTCACCACCTACATTCACGGAGACTCAAGCACCCCTGTCCCAGGATCAGAACCCAGCTGAGGTACCCTCACCACCAGCTCATGAACACAACCATAGCTCACCGTGTCAAGAAGCTCATGAAGAAGAAACGGAAGCTCAAGCTCACTCGCCGGAGATACCTCCACCAGCACCTCCTCAACCACTCAGACGTAGCTCAAGAATCAGGAGAGTCCCGGCTAGGTTCTACTACAATAGTCAGGCTGAAGCCCATCCCATTCAAGCGACTTGTTCCATGGCCTACATTCCGACGGCACATCAAGCTTTCACGGCTGCTTTAGACAAAGGCATTATTCCTCAAAGCTATGAAGAGGCTGTCGAACTTCAAGTCTGGCGTGATGCTGTTGGAGATGAGTCCAGAGCCATGATCAAGAATCAAACGTGGGATGAAGCAGACTTACCACCAGGGAAGAAAGCTGTTAGCTCTAAATGGATCTTTACCATCAAGTATTTAAGCACTGGAGAGCTGGAAAGGCATAAGGCTCGACTTGTGGCTCGAGGATTCACACAAACGTTTGGTGAAGACTACCGTGACACATTTGCCCCCGTAGCTAAGCTCCATACGGTTCGAGTAATTCTCTCATTAGCCACAAACCTGAAATGGGACTTATGGCAAATGGATGTAAAGAATGCTTTCCTACAAGGTGAACTGGATGAGGAGGTTTATATGACACCGCCACCGGGTATCTCAGTCACACCATGCAAGGTTCTTCGCCTCAGGAAAGCCATCTACGGCCTTAAACAATCACCAAGGGCCTGGTATCAAAAGCTGAGTTCCACCTTAAGAGACAGAGGGTTCCGTCGTTCTGAATCTGATCATACACTCTTCACCCTCCAAGGCCAGGCAGGTATAGTTGTTGTCCTCGTCTACGTGGATGATATAATCATCTCTGGGGATAACAAGGTAGGCATTCAAGATACCAAGGACTATCTTCACTCAGTTTTTGAAATTAAAGACTTAGGCGAGCTCAAATACTTCCTTGGAATTGAGGTTTGCCGATCTGAGGATGGACTATTTCTTTCTCAAAGAAAGTATATTCTTGATTTACTTCGTGATACAGGCCATCTTGATGCCAAACCAGCCAGGACACCGCTAGAGGACGCATATAAGGCTAACCAGCAGGGGGAGAATGAAGCCGAGAGCTCATTTCATGATCCTAAGCTCTATAGGCGCATTGTTGGTAAGCTTATATACTTAACACTCACTAGACCTGATTTGTGTTTTGCTGTGAATCAGGTGAGTCAATTCATGCAAAAGCCAATGATGTCACATTGGGAGATGGTGAAGAGGATCCTCAGATACATTAGAGGCACATCTGACCAAGGCATATGGATGGGAAGCAATGAGAACACAGAAATCGTGGGCTATTGTGATGCAGATTATGCCGGAGATCGCAGTGACAGAATATCAACAACCGGCTATTGCACATTCATTGGAGGCAACTTAGTTACTTGGAAAAGCAAGATGCAAAAGGTGATATCTTGTTCGAGTTGTGAAGCTGAATACAGAGCCATGAGAAGGCTCACAACCGAATTAATGTGGCTCAAAATGCTCCTCAAGGATTTGGGAATAGAAACTCCAAAACCAATCACAATGCACTGTGATAATCAAGCTGCCATACACATTGCATCAAATTCAGTATTCCATGAGAGGACCAAGCACATAGAAGTTGATTGTCATAAAGTTAGAGAGCAAATGCAACTCGGGGTGATTCTTCCATGCTACACCAAAAGCTCAGATCAGTTGGCTGACATTTTCACAAAGGCCACAAGTTTGAAGACTTGTGAGTACATGCATAAGAAGCTGGGATTGCTCAGCCTCTCTAGACCGTGATTCCCTAGCCGTGAGGTCTATACTCTTTTTCCCTGAGCAAAGTATTCTCCCAAGTGGTTTTTCTTTGCTTAGGTTTTTAATGAGGTAGGTCTCTATGCTCCAAGCTAAACCTTCATCACTTATGGTTTAGCTTGAGGGGGAGTGTGAAGCAAGCAACATATCAAGGCATCTAAAATGAATCTTTATAAAGCTTTATAAAGTCAACTAAGCAAAGAGATTCAATCTCAGTCAATGTGACCGTTGTAACTTGAGAAAATATCTCCTTTATTATATTGTTTCCTTGTACTTATATATTATCTTGTAACTAATGAATTAAAGAGATAGAAGAGAGAGAGTTTATCTCTTGAGACTCTTTTGTGAAATCCTTACTCTCTCAATCTCTCCCAATCTTCTTAATCTCATCAATCTTTCAATCTCTATTTTCCGCAAACTATTCTTACAGATGATGTCGTCGAAAAACCACCAGGAAACTGCCCCACGACGCCATCAGATCTGAAAACAGTCATCTGAAAGAGGAACGTGAAAAATCGGAAAAGCCGCCAGAATTTGAATTCGGGAAGACGGCGGACGAACGGCCGTAATTCATCGGATCGACAAGTAGGAAGACCTCCGCCACTGAGAGATGCCTCGGGATCTTCCGTTTTATCGAGGAGATGTTGTTGCCGCTGCGACAAGGCGTGGGTTAGCCGAGCAACTGCGTCGGCTGGAGACGACGACGACGATGAGATACCACCGCTCGATTGGAGATCATCAGAGGTTGCAGCGGCGGAAGGAACCGTAGATCCGGACTCCATTGCCGTAAAAGGCAATCGCCTTTTTCGTCGCCACGTAACCGTCAAGAAAAAAAAACTAATACCACCAACCATGTTATCACAAAATTTCCTTCGTTTTCTTTGTCTTTCTTATTTTCTTAAAGGAAGAAAATGAACTTTCAAAGTCTAAATCTATCTAACAAAACTAACAAAACGACAATGTTAAAGATGAAGAAGAGATAGTAAACTGGACAAATCCCATAAAAGCAATCGGCTAATGGTTTTATGGGCTTTGTCCAGATTCTTATATCTTCTTCATCTTTGGCATTGGTGTTTTGTTAAATAGATTCAGATTTTCAAAGTTCATTTTATTCCTATATAAAAGTAGGAAAGAAAGAAAAAAAACGAATGGAAATTTTTGAAATAAGAGTACGGAAACAGAACAATTAATCTAAGTTTGTACCTGATCACAATCTAATATTTTCCCTTTGGTATTGATTTATTACATATACTCATAAGGTAATAATTTTTAGTTAAGCACAAGCTTCATTGCCACGATAAGAACAACAACTAAGGAAACCCATAAACCTAAATCATACAGGAATGTGGCCACACACGAAGTTGCTGGACAAATGCAGAGCTCGTGAGGGCTGCACTAACGGCACCATATGAGCCGCACAAGCCACCAACCTAGTCAAAACTCCAACAACCAGAAACTCAGCAATGGAATAACAAAATCTTGCAATTTCAACAACCTTAGCTTCATAATAAATGAGAGGAGATAAAAACAGTATCTAATAGAATTCTTCCTACCCGAGGATACATGAGTTTTGTTTTGTCTTCTCTTAATAGTCGGAAGCATGTTCAAGCTCCCATCAATGCCACTATAATTCTTCAGGCTGGCATAGGGAAAATAAAAACAATATCAGTCAATATAAAACACATCAACTCAATTTATATAGCGTTTATTCAATCTTGTAATCAAATCAAATCAAACTGAAACGAAATGTCTTCCAAGAAATTGTATATGACGATACTGAAGTTTTTAAGACCAACATGTTCCAATAAATCTGTAAGAAGAATACGAATGAATCTGGCTAGCTAAGAAGATTTAACTGAAACAAAAGAGTTGTGAAATCCATTAGCAAAAGAAACCAAAACTGAAGATGCAGCTGGATTGACGCAGACCGTGAACCAGTCAGGAAGTGCATCAGGACATATGGACGGACTTGTAGCGGAGCTAAGTGGAAGTCTAACGGAGCTAAAGGAGAGTTGCTGAGCTGGATGCGAGCTTGTAGCAGACTAGGACGAATCCAGAAGAGGCGGTAGCTGAGCTGAATGAGGAATATTGCAGCTATCAAGATAAAAGGAATATTTCCTATTCTTAGAGAAAAATAAGGAAGGAAATATTCCCTTGGAGTTTTTGGAGTAATCGCTAAGGCATGCCTATTGAGGATAAATAGGATGCTCTTGCTGTTCGTAGATGGCATCACAAATATTGAGAGCTTTAGACTTTGGGTTTAGATCATCTTGTAAGAGAGCTAGGACAAAGGGTTAGGGCTTGAGAGGTTCGAAGATCGTGGATAGATCTGAGAACGTGAGTGTTACTAGAACTACGAGTCAAGAGAGATCGTGGATAGATCTGAGTTGAGCTCATAGATTTCGTTTAAGTATATACTTGTAAGTTATCTTAAAGAAGTTTCTAGTAATATATTTTCTTTGTAGAGAAATCCCTTGTGTCACTTTGTGATCTACTTCTGCATCAATTGTCCTTGCTTTTTCAATTGGTATCAGAGCGGTCACCTTGTGTGTATTGCTATAGCAGGTGAGATCTTGCGGAATGGAGGGCTATCACCAGGACTTCATTGGAGGTTCAAAGGTGATACTTGATGCTGGAAATTATGGATATTGGAAATCCAGAATGAGAGCAAACATCCAAGCTATTGACGAAATAGCATGGAATATGGTTGAAGTTGGATGGAAGGCTCCTACGGTTACAGTAGAAGGGATCACCACTGATGTTCTTCGAGAACGCTGGAACATTAGTCAGCATGACGAGTACAAGTTCAATGCCAGAGCTTTGTCACAGATTCATGCAAGTGTTTCACAGAAACAGTTCGAACTGATTCAAGGCTGTGTACGAGCCAAGGAGGCATGGGACATTCTTCAAGTCCACTTTGAAGGAACCACCCAAGTACAAAGTTCGAGAAAAGACTTGTTAGCTACCAAGTTTGAAAACTTGACAATGGATGAACATGAATCGGTTGCAGATTTCAGCTTCAGATTGAGCTCCTTAGTGCAAGAATCTCACACCTTGGGAAAGATATACAAGGATGCTAAGTTGGTGAAGAAACTTCTAAGTTGTCTACCGTCAAAGTTTACACCCTAGAAAGCTGGTCTAAGTACAAATCCTATTTCAGAAAGTATTACCTATGATGAGATGATGGGAAAACTACTTATTCATGAACAGGAGCTGGGAGGAGCCAGAAAAACTAAAGGCATTGCACTTTTGTCAGTGGAAAAACAGTCTGAAGCAGAATCTGAAGAAGACAACATCAGTCTCTTGGTACGACGTTTCGACAGAGTTCTAAAGAAATTTGAGACAGGAAAGAGCACATCTCAAAGTGGCAATGAGAAGAAGTCTATGACAAGAACAAGAGGAGCCAAGGCCGATTCACAATGCCATGAATGCAAAGGGTTTGGACATTTCAAGACTGAATGTCCTACGGTAAAAAGGAGGAGTACCACTTGCTATAAGTGTAAAGGCCTTGGACATACACAACAAGAATGTGAGTATGATGAGTCAAAACTTGGAAAATCGATGATTGGTGTTGCTGATGAAGAATCTACTTAAGAATCTGAAGAAGATGAAGAAATAAGTAACTTTGTAGCTTTTGCTGGAATTACTGAAATTGATGAATCAGATCTTGACGACTCATCTTCCGAAGTAGAATCTGAGGTTGACATTCATGAAAGCTATAAGGAAGTACGTGATACTTTGGTACAAACTGGGAAAGAAAATCTTGATCTCAAGAGAGAGAATGCTCGTCTTGAAGCACAAGTTGAGGAACTTCAGACCGCACTACAAGCTGAAAAAGATCTCAACATGGATAATCTTAACATCATGTTGGAAAAGATGGAAGCTGTCAAGCGAGCAGATGACATCACCAAAGAGTACTTTCTTGAAAAAGAAACCTCCAGACATTTTCAAGGAGAATTGGATCAATATAGGAAGCAACTCAAGATGCTGACCGGTACTAAAGAGCTAGACAAGATTTTGAGACTGGGATGTGTAGGGAAGTCGAATCTTGGACTAGGGTACACAGTTTACTGTGGAACAACTAGCGTAACAATCAAGTTTGTATCAGGAGGGATGGCTCAAGATGTTCTTCAGGCAGACACTAAGTCACCAGCACAGAAACTCGATCACATCCTCAGAAATGGAAATCGAGGAAAGAGCACCACTGGATTAGGATATGAGACTCAGCGAACTAGTATTACCAGAGCATCTCGTCAGCACACTTCGAGACATCAAGGAACAAAGTGCTATTTTTGCGGGGTTGTAGGACATATCAAGGCCTTTTGCAGCAGGTTTTGGGCTAGAGTTGATCATGCTTGGAAACGGGGACGCTACTACTGGAATCGTGGTCTGAATCAGGTATTCATCAGAAAAACTGATCTCTATCAGAATCCTGCCCGACATACATCATTACGTGGTTCAAGAGAGCGTGTTTACTCTAACATGGCACTACTCGAACAACTCGACGAGGTTGACAATACTGAACCATGGTATTTTGATAGTGGATGCTCTAGACACATGACACAACTTATGAATGTTTACCTTGTACAAGGTCTGAAGTCAAACTTAATCAGTGTCAGTCAGCTCTGTGATGAAGGCTTAACTGTTTGGTTCAACAAGATAGAATGCAAAGCCATTGATTCTGACGGAAAGGCAGTTTTACGAGGAGTTCGTTCAGGCAACAACTGCTACATGTGGGATCAATATGCCAAATGCTTAAATGTTCGAGATGATGTTGCATTGTGGCACAAGCGATTGGGACACATGAATGTTCGTCATCTTACCGATCTGGTGAATAAGGAGATAGTACGTGGTGTTCCGAAACTGAAGGGATGTGAGAAACTTGTGTGTGGTCCTTGCAACCAAGGAAAACAAATCAAAGTTCAGCACAAGAAGGTGCCCGATATACAATCCACAAGTGTTCTGGATCTAGTACACATGGACTTAATGGGACCAATGCAAGTGGAAAGCATTGGAGGGAAGCGCTATGTTTATGTTCTAGTAGATGATTACTCGCGATACACTTGGGTGCGTTTTCATTCGTGACAAATCTGACACCGTGGCTAGTTTCAAGATTTGGGCTCTTCAAGTTATCACTGAGAAAGGAAGTCTCAAGCGTATACGCAGTGATCATGGGGGAGAATTTCAGAATGAAGTTATGACTAATTTCTGTAATGAACAACGCATAGCTCACCAATTTTCGGCACCTAGAACACCACAGATGAATGGAGTAGTTGAGCGAAAGAATAGAACACTTCAGGAGATGGCGCGAGCAATGATTTATGGAGGAAACATTCCAGTAAAGTTATGGGCTGAAGCAATCAACACAGCATGCTACATCATAAATCGTGTCTACATGAGAAAGGCTTTATTCAAAACTCCTTACGAATTGTGGAAAGGCAAAACACCTAATTTGAGTTACTTTCGTGTATTTGGATGCAGGTGTTTCATTCTGAATGACAAAGATCAGCTTGGGAAGTTTGATTCAAGGAGTGATGAAGGCATATTTCTGGGTTATTCAGGGAACAGTTCAGCCTTTAGAGTGTTCAACCTTCGGCCTAAAATGATTATGAAATCGGTTAATGTAGTTTTTGATGATCGATCAATTGCGGCTATTGAAGACTCTCCAATACTACATGAAGCTGAACTCAAGAATTCTACAGAAGAAGAAGTGGACATCACCTTAGAGAACGCTGAGGATAAGGAAGAAGAAATGTCTGACAAAGTGGTTGAAGTAAGACATCCGGTGACTCAAGTTCACAGAAATCACTCATCAAGTGATCTGATTGGAGATATAACTGAAGTACGGAAGACAAGAGGAATCAAGCTAAACTTCAAGCAGATGGTCAGTATGGCAATTATCCAATTTGAATGTTTCGTCTCTGTCATAGAACCTCGAAACCATCTTGAAGCACTTAAAGATGCGGATTGGATCATCTCCATGGAAGAAGAACTCGAGGAGTTTGTGAGGAATGATGTCTGGGAATTGGTACCACTACCAGATGGTGTGAATGTAGTAGGTACAAAGTGGATCTTCAAGAACAAAACATATGATGCTGGAAGTATTGTTCGAAACAAATCAAGACTTGTTGCACAAGGATACTCACAAGTAGAAGGAGTTGACTTTGACGAAACTTTTGCTCCAGTAGCTCGTCTTGAGTCTATCAGATTATTCTTAGGCATGGCTTGCATACTGAACTTCAAGGTACATCAGATGGATGTAAAGAGTGCCTTTTTGAATGGCATTATAAAGAAGAAGTATATGTAACTCAACCCAAGGGGTTTAAAGATCCTACACATCCTGACTACGTATACAAACTTAAGAAAGCTCTATATGGACTGAAACAGGCTCCAAGAGCTTGGTATGAGCACCTGACGAAGTTTCTCATTGATACAGGTTACGTCAGAGGAACTGTGGACAAGACCTTGTTCATACTTGAGAAGGAAGATGAGATAATGATGGTGCAGATTTACGTAGACAATATCATCTTTGGAGGAACTTCAGAGAGATTAGTGGAAAACTTTGTGAAAAGTATGACTAAGGAGTTCAAGATGAGCATGGTGTGAGAATTGAAGTACTTTCTTGGACTTCAAGTAAATCAAACTGAGAAAGGGATTTTTATTTCTCAAAGCACTTATGCAAGAATCTGTTGGTAAAGTTCGGACTTGAAAAGTGCAAGGAGGCTAGAACACCAATGAGTACAACCACCAAGATTGGAAAGGATGAACATGGAGAAGATGCTGATGTGAAGCTCTACAGAGGAATGATTGGGAGCTTACTTTATCTTACAGCAAGTCGACCAGACTTATGCTTCAGTGTTGGTGTGTGTGCTCGCTATCAGGCCAAACCAAAACAATCTCATCTTCAAGCGGTGAAGAAGATCCTGCGGTACGTCAAGGGAACTGTCAATTTGGGGATTTTCTACTCTAAGGGATCCAACAGAAACCTTGCTGGATATTGTGACGCCGATTGGGCAGGATGTGCAGATGATCGGAAAAGCACAAGTGGAAGTTTTTTCTTCCTTGGGAACAACCTTATATTCTGGCTAAGCAAGAAGCAGAACTCTGTGTCACTATCTACTGCAGAGGCTGAATATATTGCATTAGGAAGCTGCTGCACACAGCTTATATGGATGAGACAGATGTCAGCAGATTATGGGATGGAATCTGGACCCTTCTTGGTCTACTGTGACAACAAAAGCGCCATTGATATATCAAAAAATCTGGTGCAGCACTCAAGGACTAAGCACATTGACATAAGACACCATTTTGTTCGTGAATTGGTGGAAGAAAAACAGGTAGTACTTGAACATGTTGTCACAGATTTACAGCTCGCTGATTTATTCACAAAACCATTGGATTTTAACCGTTTTGTCACCTTAAGAAATTCCATTGGAATTTGCGCTTGTGGTTTTGAATGATGCAGGAGTTGATACAGGCACTGACTCGGGGTGTATATATCAAGTTCATATTTAGTTTGGAGTCAATGATGCCAATGAGGATCAGCTGCCTGTCATACCATCATGTCACCTCAACATTTGAAAAGTGAATAAGGTAACTAATTGAGAAAAATGAAAAGTTAAGAGTCAGTTGAGCCAATTTCAAATGAATGAAAAATGATGGAATTGGCTCCAAGAACCAAATAATGATTTATGAGAACTACTTAGAAGGGTGATGGACTGACGCCAATAGCTCACAAGGCTAAGTCAGTTCATGTGCTTTCTCGAAAGACAATGTTTCACAAGAACAACGTCCGACGGCAGAGCTCACTTAGAAAGGTGATGGCCTAACGCCAATAGCTCACAAGGCTAAGTCAGGTCATGGGCTTTCTCGAAAGACAATGTTTCACAAGAACAACGTCCAACGGCAGAAATAAATCATGTGTTCCTTCCTGATCAGAATAAAAACTTTCACAATGCATTGTATGAAGTCAATTATTCGGATTGGAGCATGATCTGGGTATGACAGAGTGAAAGCTGGAGGTTGGCATCAGGATGGCCAAGTGCTATGAATCTGTTGAGAATTTGAAATACATCCTGATGCAAGTGTCGACTCAGTCACTCTCTCCTTCACGAAAATTGAAAGGTATTTAACTTGAGAAAAAACTGAGTAAAAATGTTTTAAAGCTGAATAGATGTGACACATGGAAGAGTATTAATTGTTTGGACTCTATCTTGGATCGAATTTTATGTGGTTGTCACAATTTTACTTGTAGTGCTGTACTGCTGATATTGGTGATAAGTGTTACAGGAAATCAAGCAGGAGCTCTGGCTTCCAAACCAATATTAATCAGGCTGATTTATGTTAATTCCTAATTCCGGTTTGGTTTAAGTGGTTTTCTAGTGCAATATATAGGCTTGAAGAGAAGCGGAAAAAGGAAGTTTTTCTAGAATTTCCTTTTGCAAAACCTAATTCTCTCTCTCTTAAAGAATCAAATCCGATTCAATGGTGACTGAAACTCGTCAAGGAAGAATCCGACCTAGTCAAGGAAAATTGAAGAAACACGAAGACGGATCCGCATCAGTTCCGGTACAAATCAACGACTCAGCCGAAGAAAGAGAGATTCCTAGGTCTACAACGCCGGATCAAGACATGCAAGAAACAGCCGCTGACAGAAACGACGACCTCAACAAACAAATCATATTGTATGGAGCCTCATCAGACTCGTTCAACACGGCTGAGGAAGAAGAAGTTGGAGATGAAGAGGAGACGGCGGAGAAACCCGAGAATTGCCAAGATAAACAGTCGTTGGATCCTCGAACTGATGAAACCCTAGTTCCACCTCCGATTGACGGAGAGACTGAAGCAGCTGACACTACGCCTCCTGATGCCAGAGCCGATGATAAGCTGAACGAAATCGAGATCGAAATTCCGGAGCCCGATTCCTCGACTTTTCCGTCAGATCCAAATCCTGCCGGCTCTTCACTTTGCGGCAACGATGCTCAGGACACGGAGGTTCTGGATGTACTCCAGCCGGGTCATCCTTTTCAAGCTATTAAGAAGGTGTCTCCGCTTGATATATCCGATGAAGAACAAAGCGAATCAGAACCTTCTCCGTTGAAGCGGAAGGAAAGAGTGCTTAAGGAAACAGGCTTGCCTTCGTCAAGGAAACGAAGAGTCCTTCAGAAAGCTAGTCTTCCTCCATCTAAGAAGTTGAAAGAGAAGGCTGCTACACCGTCTTCTTCACCAGTTCCAAAAGCTGTCAAGTCTCCATCTTCTCATGCGAAGAAGCCATCAGTTCGAGCTATCTCACGAGCTAAAGGGAAGTCCACGCGAACCGAGGCTCCCAAACCAAAGAAGAAGTCATCTGTTAACAGGTTTGCCAGCTTTCAATCTCGTGGAATCATTGATGAGAGGACTGTGGATTTGCAGGCTGAAGCACATTAGGGCTATCCCGAGATTATTATCAAAGAGAAGTTTCAACCAACAATTGTTGGTTTGGGAAGCTATGTGCGCTCGGTAGTTGTTGACTTCTATTCGGCACTACCTGAGTCCGGAGATGAGAGTGTCAAAGTGATGATTTGTGATCAAGAGTATATCTTTTCACCAGCTGTTATTAATGAGTTTCTCGATTTGGAGCCTTTGAGTGCAACAGAGATGAAAACGGAAGCTGATGCAGACTCGGTCAGTCAGAAAACATTGGCTCAGTTGTTCACAGTTGATGAGAAGTCTGAGTGGTCAGAAATTTATTCAATAGGGATGACTCCGTGCTTTGCTGCTCTTGTCATTATCGCGTCCCACAATTGGATTCCCTCCACTCACAGGAATAGGGTGTCCATCGAGAGAGCCAAGCTCATCTACAAGCTCTCTGCTGGGATTCGAGTTGATTTTGGTCAACTGGTGTTTGATAAAGTGATGAGCATGACTCGACTTCAAGTCAAGGACTCTCGTTGGCTCTTATTTCCGCGCCTCATATATGGTATTCTTCAGATGCAAGATCCCATTCCCCTATCTGATGGTGATATCCTGGTTCGACCCTTGTACTATCATAAAGACAAGCGGTCAGGTGAAGAATATATCAAGAGGGAAGAAGCAAAGAAGAAGCGGGTCGCCAAGATACAGAAACCTCATCCTCCAACCAGGACTGCTACAGCTTCTACATCTGCGCCTGCACCAACGTCTACATCAGAGGGCTTCGTCTCTGTTGATCTCGGTTTTGTCCATTTTCCTATTCCTCCACTCCAACCGGCAGCGGCGATCCTGGCACTTAACGACATTGTCTACACTCTCCAGACTTTCACTGAGACGGTCCAGGGTCTACTCGCCCATTTGCAAGGTAAGTAAAATTTTCTTCTCAATCTTGTTCCATATGCTTATTTATCTTGTGTTTTTAACTTGTGTGTGCTCACAAGCAGGGGGAGAACAGGCTGAACCAAGAAACGAAAACTAGGATTCGTGCTAGAATTGTGGGGGAGCAAGTTTTTGTGCTCTGTTTTTAAAAGTTTTTGGATCTAGATTTCTGGGGGAGTTGAGAGTGTTTCTTTTTGGACCTAACTTTTGAATCTTTTGAATCTTTTCTTTAAGGACTCTTAACTCATGTTCTGAATTTTGTTGAACACTTTTATGTTTAATGTTGAAGAATTCAGACTATCCTAGTTTCTTGGTTATCTCTGGTATGTGCATTGCGAATGTGAGTTTTTCAGGTGCTTGTGAGATACAAAGCTAAAAAGGGGGAGATTGAAGATGCAGCTGGATTGACGCAGACCGTGAACCAGTCATGAAGTGCATCAGGACATATGGACGGACTTGTAGCGGAGCTAAGTGGAAGTCTAACGGAGCTAAAGGAGAGTTGCTGAGCTGGATGCGAGCTTGTAGCAGACTAGGACGAATCCAGAAGAGGCGGTAGCTGAGCTGAATGAGGAATATTGCAGCTATCAAGATAAAAGGAAAATTTCCTATTCTTAGAGAAAAATAAGGAAGGAAATATTCCCTTGGAGTTTTTGGAGTAATCGCTAAGGCATGCCTATTGAGGATAAATAGGATGCTCTTGCTGTTCGTAGATGACATCACAAATATTGAGAGTTTTAGACTTTGGGTTTAGATCATCTTGTAAGAGAGCTAGGACAAAGGGATAGGGCTTGAGAGGTTCGAAGATCGTTGATAGATCTGAGATCTGAGTTGAGCTCATAGATTTCGTTTAAGCATATACTTGTAAGTTATCTTAAAGAAGTTTCTTTGTAGAGAAATCCCTTGTGTCACTTTGTGATCTACTTCTGCATCAATTGCCCTTGCTTTTTCAAAAACCTACCTTGACAAAAGCAAAAATAACGAATTTCTTTCGTTTAAAATGCATTTACATAAGACACTGACAATTAACTTCTGATAAAATCAAATTGCAGCATGATCAAACACCAAATGACCAAGTTTTTAAGACCAACAGTCCAATAAATCAATAAAAATAAACAAATGAAATTTGGTTAGCTAAAAAACACTGAATACGATTTAACACAAGCAGAATGTATGAATCAAGCCAAGAAAGATTAGGAGCCATCTCAACATCTCAACAAGAAGGCAATCATGTCGTTGGCTGTTTAAATACAAAACATGTCAAGAAACAACACTATTCTAATGACGTATAAACTCTAATATTTGTTTAAAACCAAAGAATGGGGACTATAATAGAACACGAGTGTTGATGTGTGCATAGTCAACATCATTTAAGCATCGGTTTTCATACTTTTTTGCATCCATTCATTCATCATTTCACCTCTTTTGGCACGATTTGCATTCATAGTCTAGACTTAGAGTATTTAGATAATGCATTGCATATATTTCACATTCAGAGTTGTATACATGCACTTTTGGACGTTTTCTGATGCAATTTGATGATGAGGGAGTCTGATTATTTATATAATTAAAGCTCTTGTTTTAAATAAAGAAAATTTCCTAATTTAATCCTAAGTAAAATTTTGGGAGAATTGGGACATTTTTAATGACTTTGGTGATTTTACACCTTTTTATTTTAATCATGGGGGATTAGTCTTTATATTAATGTTAATACTAATGTACCCTTAATATAATTATATAAAAGCTTTTAAATAAGGGTTTATTTTCCTTTTCGTATTCTAATTTTTTTTATATACTGTAATCCTATTCTTCTTCTTCACTGACGGCTCAAACTTCTTCTCCTCCGCTTTTTTTTTTTGTCGTACAAAGGGATTGATCGAAAGTAAAAAAATCTCCCTATTTCAACATCGTCTGTGTTAGGACTGTTGGCCATTACCGATCAAGCTTTTGAATAAGTATGTGAGGAAGCACGATGACAAGGAGCTTGTGGCTGAAAGTTGATGGCTATCTTCACCACTGTTTTTAAGGCACGCCTTGAAGAATGAACAACGTTCAAAATTCTTTATTTTCCTTTTTTTTGTTAGTTTCATTGATAGTGAATCTTCTTTTTTCGTTGCAAGGAGGAAGCAATTTTGTTCTTGGTTTTCTCATACAATAATTAAGTTTGAAGATGGTGATAATTTTGACCGCAATTCAAGAGAACACATGCCATTACTTTTGTGTATGTAAGGTGAATTATGAAACAGAGCATGACTCCTTTTTCGTCTATAGAAGAGAAAGGTGATGCTTGTGCCATTAGTGACTGATGTAATACCATATATATAGCATTTCTTTAGTTTTAGCCAATCGTTTGATCTATGTGCAGGCAGAATTGAAAGAGAGAAATCAATTAGTCTAATGAAACTGTCATTTTTTAAACCTATGAGACACTGTATCAATTTGAAGTTGTCCTCTCTCTTAATCTTTATTTCAAATGTAGTTAGTCACGTTGGGTCCCTTGATTCCTACATACACACACAAAAAAAAAAAAAAAATTGACATGCCTAAAAATTGGATGGTATCTATCATATTAATAATAAGAAGGACGTATAAAAAATGTATGCGGAGGAGAAATTTTGGAAATATACCTTAATAGTAGTTTTTATTTAACCCTAGTTTTTTTAGGTTTTGAAAACTACACTTTTTCATATGTAAAAGACTAAATTTGTAACATCTGTAAACTTGAAGTGCTGTTTTGGAAGTGGTGTCGGACGACACCAAGTGACCGGGTGTGTTTACAGATGCTCTATAAGGTGTGAATCTCGGATTGGCTGTGCATGTTATTGTTTGATTGTTGTGCAGTCGGTCTAAAGATTCAAGCATCATATGGAAAAATGTGTAAAAGGCTTTTGGTCAGTTGGTGTCGATCGACACCGGTTAGTGAGTTTGATTTCCGGTTTAAATCAATTGTTGTTCGGTTTTGTTGGTCTGGTCGAGTGGTGTCGAACGACACCAGGGAAGGTGTCGCTCGACACCGGTTATTGAGGAATCGACCGGTTCGTTTCAAGTCGGCTGGTTTTGTCCGGTTTAGGGCGAGGAAACCCTATTCTCGCGATTAAAAACACTGTAGCCGCGTTTGAGGCTCACTTTTCGAGGCATAGGCAAAAAGAGGCGATTTTGGGAGATTCTAGGAGTTTTTGGCTAGATCTGGAGAGGATTGTTTGTGTTCTTCATCTCATCTCTTGTTCTTCCTTGTTCAGTCCGTTCTAAGGTGAGTGCGTGACCGTAGGTATGTGAATCACTGGAGATTTGTTGTATTGTTGATATTTTTGAGTTGTCCTTGAGTTGTTCTTGAGATATTTGAGTGATTGATCGATTATGGGGGTTGAATCCCATTGATTTGGTGTTAATATGCTTGTGTCGCACTGTTTATCGTTCTGGGTTTCGAGTTGTCGGGCGTGTGTCGAGCGACACCTATTTTGCTAGTGTCGAGCGACACCCTCTGGGTGTGTCGATCGACACCTAGCTGGGAGTGTCGATCGACACAAGTACTGTTGCGCGAGTTTTGTTGTTGTTATTTATTGTTGAAGGTTATTGTTGCTGGATATTGTTGATATTGTTGTTTTTTGTTGCTATTGATTACTGTATTGTCTAGTGGTTGGCGTAATTGGCCTGTAGACGGGATGACCATCTCACTGAGTATTTCTTAAATACTCATGTATCTCTTTTCCTAATGTGATCCAGGTAACAGGAGTGTGTGACCGCGGGATCGAGGCTGGAGAGGGGGATGATAGGATTATTGGTTTATTGTTTTATTGTTTAAGTTGGTAGCAAACCTGGTGTTTAGGTTGCTAGACTTATTTTTTTATTTTTTTTTTTATTTTTTGGCAGCAGTCTCTACACGTATAACGAATCAGTAATATAAACCGGTGGTGAAGAGTTTACATAGTATACATTATGAAAGAGATCTCGAGCACTCCGTGCTAGCTTGTCTGCTTTCGTGTTTTTTGTCCTTGGAATGTGAGCAATAGAAAATGATGAGAACAGCTTTCTGCACTTTGTGACTTCCTCCAATAGGATTAAGAATGCCGGCCACTCTTCAGGTGTAGACACCATCATCACCAAATCCGAACAGTCCGTCTCAAATCTCATTACTCGTTTCGTCTGTACCAACATGCTCTGCATAGCCCATACCAATGCTTCTAGTTCCGTTTGTAGGGGTGTTAATGCCCTCCTTAGATTACTGGCCCCCATTAATCGCTCCTTGGTATGTGTGTTGTAGTAATACCATCCCAGTCCTGCCCGACAAGTAGTCTCTTTCCATGACCCATCGATTTGACATATTTCACCCCACCCTGTCATTTGGTAGGAATTCCGTGTGCCAATCCGCCTTTCCGCCAAATCTTCTCGATTTTGAGCTGTTTCCCAAGCAATTACTTCCGCTTCTGCTAGCGTAATGAGATCTCGGGGATCGCGATCCAAATTAGAAAAAGTTTATCATTCCTAGCTTTCCAAATATACCACATCAACCATGGAAAAATTATCATCTTGTCATCCTTTGGCAAATGCCAAAATAAATGAGCTACATTGGTAAATAATGCAGTACCCGGGAACCTATGTGGTGGTGTCGGTATTGGTGACAATGCCCACACCTGAATGGCTGGTGGACATTCAAATATAGCATGATTAATAGATTCCTCCGCCAAGCCACATCTTGTACAGATAGGGTCTACTGGAATTCCTCGATTGTGTAATCTTGCATTTACTGACATGCAACCAGTTATAACCTGCCATATAAAATCGTTGATCTTTGGCGGGCATTGAACTTTCCAGGCATACGCTTGAAGTCTCCCAACGTCGGGGCCAAACCGTGGCAGATTTTCCCCCGATTCTGGGAACTCTTGCGTCGTCTTATATCCCGATTTGACCGTGTAGCGTCCATTTTTGGTGAAATGCCATCCTAATGAATCCTGTCTGTGAAAGTTCGTAGTCGTTATCCCATGAATAAGGGTCACATCCGTACTAACGAACAATTGTTGTAATAGTGGAAGATTCCACGTTGAAGTTATCGGGTCAATTAACTCACTCACCCGAAGGTAAGGATAATAATTAAATCCGCTACAGATAGCTGGCCTCGGGCGAGAATCTGGAATCCACGGATCATTCCAAACAGAGATAGAAAGACCGGATCCAACTCTTTTAATGAGCCCTTTGTTAACCAAAGGCCGAGCTGAAACTATACTCCTCCATCCATATGACGGGGAGTATGAGCGAATAGGATCCAAAGGACTGCCGTTCCGAAAGTACCGTCCTTTGAAGACTTTTCCAAAAAGAGAATGTGGGGTATCAATTAGCCGCCACAGCTGTTTTGCCAGTAATGCCGAATTGAAATCCTCTATATATCGGAATCCTAGTCCCCCGTCCGTCTTATGGCGACAGAGTTTTTTCCAAGCTAACCAGTGCATTCCCCGAGATTGCCCATTGTTGCTCCACCAAAAATTCGCGACCGCACTAGTTAATTTATTGGACACTCCCTTGGGTAACCTAAAACAGGACATAACATATGTTGGCATTGCCGAAACCACTGATTTAATGAGAATTTCTTTGCCGCCTCTAGATAATAGTTTAGAGGTCCATTCATTAATTCGTTGATTTTGGCGTTCCACAAGAAAGTTGAAAATTTTTGTTTTTGGCCCCCCCAAACTTTCGGGAATTCCTAAATACTTGCCCATTCCTCCTATATTCTTGATACCTAAGACTTGGTGGATTTCAGTCCGTAATCCCGCCTCCACCTTGTGGCCAAATTGTATTGATGATTTATCAAAATTTATTTGTTGTCCCAACGATCTCTCATATTGCCTGAGCAAACTCAATAAAACCTCACTTTCCTCCCTTGTAGCTTTACAGAAAAACAAACTATCATCCGCAAAGAATAAGTGGGATACCGCTGGGCTCGCACGAGCCACTTTTAAACCTGTAAGCTGCTTCATCTCTTCTGCTTTCTGAAGGTTCTTAATGAGAATTTCCGTACATAATATAAAAAGATTGGGTGTTAGGGGATCTCCTTGTCTGAGTCCCCTATGGGGTATTATGTGTCCTTTTGTGTGACCATTTATAAGTACCTTATATTTAACAGATTTAATGCACCACATAATCCAGGCGATCCACCGTTCTGCAAGTCCCAGTTTCCTTAATAGATGTTCAATAAAATACCATTCAACTCGATCATATGCCTTGCTCATATTCGTCTTTACCGCCATGTACTTGTGTTTGCAAGAAATATTTGTTCGCAACCCGTGGTACATTTCCTATGCAATCAAGATGCTATCCGATATTAGTCGTCCCGAGACAAATGCCGACTGAGTCTCCGAAATTAACCGCGGAAGCAAGACTTTGAGTCGTTGACATAAAACTTCTGAGATTATCTTATATCCCACATTACACAAACTAATGGGTCTGAGTTGTGTCATGTGAGTGGGTCTCTCCGTTTTCGGGAAGAGACAAATATTTGTCATATTCAAACGTTCATCAAAGACACCAGTGTTGAAGAAATCATTAATCAATTTTACAATATCCTCCTTTAGTATCTGCCATGACCGTTGGAAAAACAGTCATTCCATCGAGTCCCGGTGCTTTCTCTGGGTGCATCATAAACAAGGCCTCTCGCACTTCATGCTCCGTGACTGGCTTCACTAACATTTCATTATCACTAGCTGATACTTTTCCTGTTATATTTGCCAAAACTGTTTCAAAGCCATCTGGTTTGGTCGAGGTAAATAAATCCATAAAATACCCGACCGCCACTTTCTCTACTTCTTTCTCCCCATCAACCCATACATTTGCCTGATTATGTAGCCCCACGATCCGATTGATAGCCAGTCTTTGCTTCGTGGTAGCATGATAAAATTTTGTGTTCAGATCTCCATCCTTCAACCAGAGATTCCTACTTTTTTGTTTCCAATAATCTTCCTCACCTCGATAGGCCTGCTTTAGCTTTATAGTTATTTCTGCAAGCTCCTCTTGTGTATGATTATCATCATTTTGGACCGCCTCCAGAGCCTGTTGTATGATGTGTTCATAGTTTGCATGTTTTTAGCATCCCATTTCGCATGTTTTTGCATTCATAATCATTCATTTGCATTGTTTTCACTCACCTTCACTCATATTTCGCATTTAGTATGTTTAGGACTAGCACTCTTGCATCTTGTACATTTGTGTCAGTTTTAGGTGTTTTCTGGAGCGGAGTGATGGAGTGGAGGAATCGAGCTGTAGCTGAAGAGATCGAGCTGGGGATCGAGTGACGAAATCAAGCCGCGGTGTAACTGAACGCGATCGAGTTGACTACATGCAGACGCGGGATCTACCCAGTTCGATGCACGCGGGATCTACTGAGTTCGCTGCATGCGGAATCTATCGAGTTTGCTACATACGGGTCCGATCGAGCTGGGCCTAATTGAGTGGGCTTGGTCGCGCTGGCGTCGAGCCTGAGAGATCCAGCCCATTACGGAGACCAACCTGTTTCAGCCTATTTTCTTTTTCTTAGGTTTTTCTTTTGGACTATAAATAGGGAGGTGAACCTTTTCACCAAGGACGTTCGTTTTATCATCACCTCATTCGAGAAACCAAGTTGTAATTCAGATTTCTTTTGAGTTTTAAGTATTTTAGCGTTCTCGAATCTATCTCTTTGTTTGATTTCTATTATGCAATCTATCTCTTTTGATTTTGAATTCTGTCTAATGAGTTCTAGCGAGTAGTTTCCTTTAAGTTTCTAGGGATGGGATAGATCCGTAACGAACCCTAGCGTGATCGAGTTGCTTAAGATTTGATTTCCAATAGATCCCTTCTGGATTAGTGATCTTAAAACCGGATTCTGTCTGATCAACTCTATCTGGATCTTAGACATCTCCGCACTCGCGAGGTGTTCGTTGAGATGTCCGAACTTGCTGATTCAGAGATTTACTGTTCTAGCCTAAGGGATTAGATGTCTAGAGAGTATTTTGACTCTATCGAACCTGAACTTAATGCTTGCTAGTTTTTTCTTCGCTAATGATGATTAGGTCTTGAGAATTCACTAGGTTGTTGATCTCTTTCACGAAAGTGAATTGATCTTGTTTGTCGAGTTCGTTGTTGAGGGATTAGCCCGTGTTTGGGTTTGTTAAGCAACGAGATCGCGTTAGGAGTAGTTATAGATCGATTACCCCATCCTTAGGAGCTTTGCTTTTCTCTGATATTCACATCTGCTATTATTTGCTTTATTTCGATTGCACTCATTATCAACTTGATCGAATTCGTTTTCTGCTGATCGCTTCACTGTTCTGTTCTAGCTCGATCGAGTCGATAGCGAACTCGATCGCTTCACCACAAACTGATTGATTTGGCTTGAATTAAGTAGTTCTGTCATATCTTGATTGCTAGCAACACACCTGATTGGATTGATACCTAAAGTACTGCTGCGATAGATACATTGCTTTAGGATAATTGATAGAAAAATCCTAGTATCAATTTGGCGCCGTTGCCGATTGGGTGTTTGATTGTTACATTCAAGATCTCAGAAAGCTTGAGATCAAGTTCGTTTAATTATTTTTGACATTACTGATCCTTCTTTTTCTCTTGCTTGTTTTTGATCTTTTCAGGTACACTCGATCGATTCTTACCTTGCATGCACAATACACGTTCGTGTAAGGATAAGACTTTGATCCCGCTCAACCCTAACATCAACAAGCTACAAAGGAGAAAAACGACCAGTCTTCTGCAGAATTGCATTGAAATGAATCCACAGGGTCAGAATCAGGCTACACAGGGTCAGAATCCGCAGAATCAGGCTCCACAGGGTCAGAATCCGCTGAATCAGGTTCCACAGGGTCAGAATCCGCTGAATCAGGTTCCACAGGGTCAGAATCCGCCGAATCACATCCCGCCAGCTGCACCTATTCAGAGGATACCACGGTGCATTGGAGCTGGTGATGCACCGAGCACACACGCTCAGAGACAAGGGATAGTTCCTCCCGCTGTGCAGAACAACAACTTTGAGATCAAGTCTAGTCTCATCTCCATGATTCAAAACAACAAGTTTCATGGACTCCCTATGGAAGACCCACTCGAACACTTGGATGAGTTCGATAGACTTTGTGGCCTCACCAAAATCAATGGAGTCAGTGAACACAGTTTCAAACTGCGTTTGTTCCCATTCTCTCTAGGGGACAAAGCTCATCAGTGGGAGAAAAATCTGCCACACGGATCTATCACTTCCTGGAACGACTGCAAGAAAGCCTTTCTAGCAAAGTTCTTCTCTAACTCAAGAACTGCAAGGCTTCGGAATGATATCTCCGGATTCGTTCAAAAGAATGGAGAAACCTTCTCTGAAGCTTGGGAACGCTTCAAGAGTTACACTAATCAGTGCCCTCACCATGGTTTCAGCATGGAGTCGCTTCTCAGCACCCTCTACAGAGGTGTACAACCAAGAATCAGACAGATGCTTGATACAGCGAGCAATGGCAACTTCCTCAACAAGGATGTTCAGGAAGGTTGGGAATTGGTTGAGAATCTGGCACAATCGGACGGGAACTATAATGAAGACTACGACCGTACCCAGAGAGGATCGATCGAGTCAGATGAGAAGCACCGCAAGGAGATCAAGGCCCTAAACGAGAAGATCGACAAACTTTTAATGGCTCAGCAGAAGCCAGTTCACTTCGTTACTGAAGAAGGCGACTACCTGATTCCAGACGGGGAGAACGATCCCACCACTGAGGAGTTATGCTACATCCAAAACCAAGGAGGTTACACAAAGGGGTTTGTTCCATTCAAAAAACACCCCAATCTATCTTACCGAAGCACAAACGTGGCCAACCCCCAGGATCAAACATACCCTCAGCAACAGCAAGCACCACCCAAGAACTACATCCCTTACCCACAGAACCACACGTTCGTCCCAAAGCAGCAATTCCAAGGAGGATTCCAACAACAGCAAGCACCACCAGGATTTCTACCTCAGCCGCAAGCGGTCGCTCCAGCTGCACCAAAGATAGACATGAAGGCAATGCTTCAGCAACTTCTGCAGGGTCAAGCTAACGGAGCAATGGAATCGAGCAAAAAGTTTGCAGAACTTAACAACAAGCTCGACTGTACCTACAATGATCTCAACTCCAAGATCGAGGCATTGAACAGTAGGGTACACTTCATCGAGAGCAATCGCGCTTCGACTTCTACGGTCAAACCTACTGGGCAGCTCCCTGGAAAGTCTGTTCAAAACCCGAAGGAGTATGCGCACTCGATCAGCGCTGTCACACTGAGGAATGGGAAAGAGCTACCTGAGCCAAAAGGCCGTTCTAAAGTCACTGAGGACAGCGATGCCCAAGGCGGGGAGGAGTTAGTCTCAGATGAGGTTTCAGTTGAAAACGAAGTTTCATCCGAACACAGCACGCCAGTAGATGAGCTCGATCGAGTTGCTGAAAGAAAAACCGCTGAGCCCAAGCAAGCTGTAAAACCACCTGTTTCGCAAGGGAAGGAGACTGTCTTCGTTCCTCCTCCTTACAAGCCGCCGATGCCTTTTCCTGGTAGATTCAAGAAGCAGTTGACTGAAAAGTACAAGGCTTTGTTTGATAAACAGATGGCAGAGATCGAGGTGAAGATGTCGTTACTGGACGCCTTGATGCTAGTCCCACCATATCAGAAATTCCTCAAGGATGCAATTCTGGAAAGGACCAAGGAAGTATAGGGAATGGTAGTTCTGAGTCACGAATGCAGCGCTATAATCCAAAGGAGATCGATCCCTCAGAAGTTGGGAGACCCAGGATCATTCATGCTGCCTTGCTCGATCGGTCCGCTTTCTTTCAATAATTGTCTGTGCGATTTAGGAGCATCTGTCAGTTTGATGCCTCTTTCAGTTGCAAGGAAGCTGGGGTTTACCAAGTACAAAGCGTGCCAGATCTCTCTTGTCCTAGCAGACAGAAGCGTTAGGATCCCCCACGGTTTTCTTGAAGATCTGCCTATTCGAATTGGTAACGTTGACGTTCCAACAGACTTTGTAGTTTTAGAAATGGAGGAAGAACCGAAGGATCCTCTCATTCTTGGGAGACCTTTCTTAGCTACAGCTGGAGCAGTCATTGACGTGAGGAAGGGCATGATCAATCTGAATTTGGGAAAAGACTTGAGCATGAAATTCGATGTCAAGGATTCGATGAGAAAACCGACGATAAATGGGCAGGTTTTCTACATTGAGATGATGGATAAACTGGCGGACAAGTTTTTGGAGGAGCTACTTGTGGAGGATCACCTACAGACCGCGCTGACTAAGAATAGTGGACATGGGTACCTTCGCAAAGAAACTGTCTGCTATGAGAAGTTGCTGGACTCTCACAAAGCAGTAAATGGAGCAGATGTTTTCGAAGATTTGGTTAGACCGAGTGCAGAACTCATGGCAGCAGAAATGACAGATCTGGTTCGCGCTCGACAGACTCAATCGATCTGCACTCAATAGAAACGTAGCTCGACCGCTACAACTCAGAGCTCGATCGAGCTCATACGCGATAGAGGCGACGATTGGTCAGAGCTCAAGGCGCCCAAAGTTGATCTCAAACCATTACCGAAAGGGCTGAGGTACGCCTTTCTAGGCCCTAATTCCACTTATCCAGTGATTGTCAATGATTCACTTAGTGCTGATGAGTTAGATTCACTCTTGATCGAATTGAGGAAGTTTAGGAAAGCTATAGGTTATTCGCTTGATGATATTAAGGGAATTGCACCTACTTTATGCACACATAGGATCCACCTCGAAAACGAATCATACTCTAGTATCGAACCACAAAGGAGATTGAACCCAAACTTGAAAGAAGTGGTTAAAAAGGAGATCCTTAAATTGCTTGACGCTGGTGTGATCTATCCTATCTCTGATAGTACTTGGGTCTCACCAGTGCATTGTGTTCCTAAGAAAGGTGGAATCACTGTGATTAAAAATGACAAGGACGAATTGATACCCACTCGAACTATAACAGGACATAGGATGTGCATAGATTACAGGAAATTGAATGCTGCATCTAGGAAAGATCACTTCCCATTGCCATTCATTGATCAAATGCTTGAAAGATTAGCTAATCATCCTTACTACTGTTTTCTTGATGGTTATTCTGGGTTCTTTCAAATCCCAATTCATCCTAATGGTCAAGAAAAGACCACATTCACTTGTCCTTACGGAACATTTGCTTATAAGAGGATGCCTTTTGGTCTTTGTAATGCGCCTGCTACTTTTCAGAGGTGTATGACCTCCATTTTTTCGGATCTGATCGAGGAGATGGTGGAAGTTTTCATGGACGATTTCTCAGTCTATGGCTCCTCCTTCTCCTCATGTTTGCTTAACTTGTGCAGGGTTCTATCTAGGTGCGAAGAGACCATTCTGGTGCTAAACTGGGAGAAGTGTCACTTCATGGTCAAAGAAGGGATAGTGTTGGGTCACAAGATTTCTGAGAACAGGATCGAGGTGGACAAAGCCAAAATCGAGGTCATGATGCAACTGCAACCGCCTAAGACAGTCAAGGATATCAGAAGCTTTCTAGGTCACGCTGGATTTTATAGAAGGTTCATCAAAGATTTCTCAAAAATAGTGCGACCTCTGACAAGATTGCTGTGTAAAGAGGTAGCGTTCGTCTTCGACGCTGAATGTTTAGAAGCGTTCGAGCTCATCGAGGACGCCCTCGTTTCTGCACCAATCGTTCGAGCTCCTAACTGGGATCATCTGTTTGAGATTATGTGCGACGCATCCAATTTTGCTGTTGGAGCAGTGTTAGGACAGAAAATTGACAAGAAGCATCACGTGATCTACTACGCTAGCAGAACTTTGGACGACGCTCAGAGCCGATATGCAACAACAGAGAAAGAACTGCTTGCTGTAGTATTCGCATTTGAAAAATTCAGGAGCTACCTGGTTGGATCTAAAGTGATCGTGCATACAGATCACGCTGCTTTGAGATATCTTATGGCAAAGAAGGATGCCAAACCAAGACTGTTGCGGTGGATTTTGCTGTTACAGGAGTTCGATCTAGAGATCAAAGATAAGAAGGGAATTGAAAACGGTGTAGCAGATCATCTGAGCAGGATGAGAATAGAAGATCTAGTGCCAATAGACGACTCGATGCCTGAGGAACAGTTGATGCTGATTACAGATCTCGAAGCGAGCTACCTCACCAGTACTGAGCTCGATCGAGTCTGTTCGCTGAACGACGAGAAATTTCCATGGTACGCCGACATAGTGAACTATTTGGTTTATAAGGAAATTCCAAAGGATTTGGATGCTTACAAGAAGAAGAAGCTACTCCGGGACGCTTCACAGTATTTCTGGGATGAGCCATATCTGTACAAGAGAGGATCAGATGGTCTAATCAGAAGATGCATTGCAGAGGAGGAAGTCAGTGGGGTTCTAGAACACTGCCACGGTTCTACGTACGGTGGTCACTTTGCTGTATTTAAAACAGTGCAGAAAATTCTTCAATCTGGGCTCTGGTGGCCGACTCTATTCAAGGATGCACACAGTTTCATCTCTAAGTGCGATCCTTGCCAGAGAATGGGCAATATCTCTAAGAGAAACGAGATGCCACAGAACCCGATTTTAGAAGTCGAAGTCTTCGATGTTTGGGGGATCGATTTCATGGGACCGTTCAATCCATCATCGCATGGGAATAGCTACATTCTGGTAGCAGTGGATTACGTGTCTAAATGGGTCGAAGCGATCGCGTGCCCGTCCAACGATCACAAACCAGTACTCAAGCTGTTCAAATCCATCATCTTCCCTAGATATGGAATTCCGAGAGTTGTGATTAGTGATGGGGGGAGCCACTTCATTAACAAGATCTTTGAAGGGCTTCTGAAGAAATATGGAGTAAAGCATAAGGTTGCAACACCATATCACCCCCAGACTTCCGGACAAGTTGAGGTTTCCAACAAACAGATCAAGGCGATCTTGAACAAAGTTGTGAACAGTTCGACCAGAGACTGGGCGATCAAGCTCGACGACTCACTCAGGGCGTATAGAACAGCTTTCAAAACACTTATTGGGAGGACACCATTTCAGTTGCTATACGGAAAGTCATGCCATCTCCCCGTTGAAGTGGAATACAGAGCCATCTGGGCGACGAAGCTGCTTAATTTTGATCTTAAGACTGCTCAGGAGAGAAGAGAGATAGATCTGCATGAATTAGAGGAGATCAGATTGGATGCCTACGAGAGCTCTAAGATCTATAAGGAGAGGACTAAGGCATTCCACGACAAACAGATCATTAGAAAAGACATCAAAGAAGGCGATCGAGTTCTGCTGTTTAACTCTCGCCTGAAGCTGTTTCCCGGGAAACTGAAGTCGAGATGGTCTGGACCTTTCACCGTCAAAGAGGTCTCACCATTTGGAGCGGTAACTCTGTTCAACAAGGACGGAGCTCCTTTCACAGTCAATGGGCAACGGGTTAAGCCTTATCTTGCGAACTACACGATCCCGGAGGGGACATCGATTCCTCTCAGTGAGCCACCCCAAGCCTGATAAGTAAAGGAAGTCAAGCTTAGAGACTTAAAACAAGCTCACTTGGGAGGAAGTCCCATGTCTTATCCACCAGTATATATATTTTTCATTATATTATATCCAGTAACATTTATTTGGCAGGTTCAAAAAAAAAAGAAAAAAAAAAAAAAAAAAAAAAAAAAAAAAAAAACAGATGGGAACTCGATCGAGTTGAGGGAGACCTCAAATTATTTCAACCATATAATTGACCAGCCATCCAAGGTAAGAACTCTTGAACCCCAAACTCGAACACACCCAATCGAACGAATCGGCCATCTCATACCTCATTTCACTTGATCGCTTGCATTAGCACATTCGCTTGTCATGAGAAGCGGATCGAGGTATGAACTTCGGGCCCTAACCCTCTCTCTATTTTTGCGGAATTCTGGGTTGAGATTTTTGAGACTCTTTGTGCTAAAATTGTTTGAACTCAATCGATTAGCTTGCCATTCTCTGTGCCAGAACTGTTAGAACTCGACCGATTGGCTTGCAATTGTTGATTTCTGCCACAAAATTTCTGGGTTGAAAGTTGTGTGTTCTTGAGTGTTCTTGAGTGTTCTTGATCGAAAATGACACAAACCTAGGCTGAATCTTGATAAACTATCAATTGTGTTGAAAATCTGTTGAAATTGATCGGCCCATTATACTCGATCGACCCCGGTATCAAGCGATCGACCGTTCGATCGAGCTGAGAGATCGAGCGAGTCGGTCGACTGGCCTGTCCTGTCTAATTTGTTTTCTATTTATTGAATTTCAGGTCGAACAGAGGTCGCAGCGACGGTGACGGATACTCCCAAAGTAGAGACGAGATATCAAGAGGAAAACGAAGAGTAGAATCGGACGATGATTTTGAAGTGGACGAGGAGATGACGGATGTCGAATCACCCAGAGACATGGGAAACGAGGGAGATACTTTGACAGACGAAGAGATGAAGATCTATCGCATCCTACTCGACATGAAACTTGGAGGGACGAAGTACCCGGACCGAGACACAATGGGAAAACTACGCATCACTGATGATGTGGATGAGATGTTCAATAATCTAGGAGTCGGCGCATTCATGTTCAAAAGGCACGAATCATACAAGACAGCAACATGCCATCTTTTAGCCACTCTCCAACTACATCTCTGCGCTTTAGGGCAATTCACACCAGATGGGAGTGACGGGTATGTCAGTTTTTGGGCGACAGGACGGAGACACCATCTCACCTTCCGTGAGATCGATAGAGCCCACTGCCTACCACCTGGTAACCGTCACGGACTCGGTGTTGACAGGGAAGAGATGAAAGCTTTGTGGAGAACGATCGCTTCAGGAGAATACCATTCTCCGAGCTGCAAATCTGCTCAGATCCGAAGCCCACCGATCCGCTACCTGCACAAAGCCATCGCCAACACGCTATACCCAAGGCACACGACCGGCAACGTCAACGAGAGCGAGCTGAGTATGATCGATGTAGCACTCACTGGGATTTTACCGAGGTTGAACAATGGGAGGAAGCTGATAGGGAGTACATAAAACGGTGGGATCACGCTAGCAATGATAGAACAACTTCTCTCCTACCAGAGCTGGGCTCTAACGAACTCTCACATACGACACAGATGTGAGCTGCGGATGGGTGGACTTGTCACACCTCTTTTGTACGCCGTGGGATTTACTATAGATAGGTCCGAGGAAGTTGCACAGCCCGAAGAGATCGACCTCAGTTACCTGAAAAATTGCAACTTCCTACAGAAAACACCGGAAGGCGGAGCCCTTGAATACCAATCCACTCACCCGCAGTTTGGAAAATCTCGGATGCGGATGCCCAACCCAGGTTGGACCGCGATCAGAGGAGGATCCAACATTGATTTCGCCCCCCCCCCCCCCCCGTATCAGTAATCCAGATGCACTCGACCGCAGGAGACCACTCGACTCCTCCCACCAACCCGGAAAGCGGCGATCACTCGCAGCAGGAAGCGACCGTTCAGGCGGACGAGTTCGATCATTTCCATTTCGAAGAGTATACTTCCACTGCTCGACAAGCCGCTGGAATGAAGGCTGCCCACGATCGTATCAGCGTGCTCCAACGGTGGAACAAAGCACAAGACAAAGTCACCGCCAAATTGAGGAAGAAGGTCAAAAAGATGGCTGATCAAATCAGATCACTTCAGGACAAGTTGAGTTGCACCGCAGGAGGAGTACGGAGAAGCACAGCACCAGTCAACGCACCACGGACCGTCATCCCTGACGTCGAGCTCGACCCCTCCACACCTGGTGATCGCCAATCTCCTCATGACCAACCACGTTACTCTTCTTACGAACCGAGACAGAGGAAGAGACATACTCGAGGGGAGCATTCAGAGGCACGCTCTGACACCGATCTACCTTTCCGGCGAAGTTCCTCTGTTCCAAGATCGACTGCACCAACAGAGCATCCGACACCGCTATCGAGTGCTCCGACTGCTAGCCATGTGCCACAAACCTCCGCACCAGCTAGCTCCTCTACCATCCCCACATACACGCAAGACAGCATGAACGAAGCGATTGATTCGCTTTTTCAATTTCACCACTAAAGGTCCACTCTAACTCTACCCCTCATTGTACCATCCGTTTAAGTCTTGCATTTTCTTTGATTTTTCTTTCTTGAAACTTCTTTTCTAGACTTTTGTTACACAAGGGACTGTGTAATTCAAGTTTGGGGGAAGGTTCAAGAGGACACATGCATCATAATTTTCCAAAAAAAAAAAAAAAAAAAAAAATATTTCATGTTAGATTGCATTGCATTTTAAGATCGAGTCTAGGCATTCATATAGAACATTTGCACTTGCATAGGGGGCTAGGATGATTATAACCTTGTAAGCATGTTAATGAAGTGGAAAATTTCAGTGCCCTCGTTATTAGTTCTTTGAGTGCATAACCGATTGAGTCTGAGCGCATAATGTGAATTGAAGTCATTCTCCATTTATCTGAACCTAATCGATTGACAATTATCTGGTTGTGCACTGCGGTCGTGCTCATGGGTACTCTATACATATCTGGATTCCCTTCTATCTGTTTGCCATTCTTGTTAATCCAGGTAGCTGATTCCCACTTTTGGAACAGTATCCACGCCCTCTAACCAGCCTTTCTTTCCAGCCTTGACTATTTACTGAGTGGTAAGCCTATTTCCTGGTTTGAGCTTGGGAGAAAGTGTTAGGATTAGGACCGACAAGAGTGAAATCCCATATAGGTCTGATTCACGCTTTCTGAGTCAGTTAGATCTAAGTTTGGGGGTGCTACATTTTAAGCTCGATCGAGCTCCTCTTTGACGTTGAGGAAAATTGAGATAGAGTCAGAAAGGAAGATGAGGAGTTAAAGTCTAAGGGAATTAGAAGCAGTGTAGTGTATGGCAGCTCTAGCTCTAGCTCTTCGTGTAACTAGACCGGTTCGAAAAAAAAAAAAAAAAAAAAAAAAAAAAAAAAAAAAAAAAGCTAGAGCTTGTGTATATATTTAGGAGCCGAGTTTAGATAGAGCTGCAGCCATCGAGTAAAAGAAAGGAAGTTATTCCCTTAGAACATTAAAAAGGAGAGAATGAGCTCAATCAAATCTATCTCAAGAAAAAAAAAAAAGGGGGTAGAACTAGGAACAGTTCTGGGTTATTTTTTAGATAGATGGGATTGATCTCTTGTACGCATCAGTTGGTCTTTACCTTTAGCATTCTCCTAAAGCTCACTCCTTTCTTTGAGAGAACCCCGTTGCTTTTATGAAGAACTAAACCACTTGAGAGGGACGAACTCTGTCTCTAAAAAAAAGCCTCACCCTTAGCCAAATGAGTTCGATTTAGGTGCACAGCTCGATTCACCTGTTACATGTAATTGAATGTTAAGGAGATTGACTGAGATTTTATGATTGACTCTATCACATTGCACCTTAGAACTAGTAACTAGGACATTGATTTTATCCTCTTTATTGGCATGTTTTGGTTCTGAGTCCCCACCTTTAAACCTCACTTCTATGACCTGGTCGCGTTTGTTTGCTTGAGGGCAAGCAAAGACTAAGTTTGGGGGTGTTGATGTGTTCATAGTTTGCATGTTTTTAGCATCCCATTTCGCATGTTTTTGCATTCATAATCATTCATTTGCATTGTTTTCACTCACCTTCACTCATATTTCGCATTTAGTATGTTTAGGACTAGCACTCTTGCATCTTGTACATTTGTGTCAGTTTTAGGTGTTTTCTGGAGCGGAGTGATGGAGTGGAGGAATCGAGCTGTAGCTGAAGAGATCGAGCTGGGGATCGAGTGACGAAATCAAGCCGCGGTGTAACTGAACGCGATCGAGTTGACTACATGCAGACGCGGGATCTACCCAGTTCGATGCACGCGGGATCTACTGAGTTCGCTGCATGCGGAATCTATCGAGTTTGCTACATACGGGTCCGATCGAGCTGGGCCTAATTGAGTGGGCGTGGTCGCGCTGGCGTCGAGCCTGAGAGATCCAGCCCATTACGGAGACCAACCTGTTTCAGCCTATTTTCTTTTTCTTAGGTTTTTCTTTTGGACTATAAATAGGGAGGTGAACCTTTTCACCAAGGACGTTCGTTTTATCATCACCTCATTCGAGAAACCAAGTTGTAATTCAGATTTCTTTTGGGTTTTAAGTATTTTAGCGTTCTTGAATCTATCTCTTTGTTTGATTTCTATTATGCAATCTATCTCTTTTGATTTTGAATTCTGTCTAATGAGTTCTAGCGAGTAGTTTCCTTTAAGTTTCTAGGGATGGGATAGATCCGTAACTAACCCTAGCGTGATCGAGTTGCTTAAGATTTGATTTCCAATAGATCCCTTCTGGATTAGTGATCTTAAAACCGGATTCTGTCTGATCAACTCTATCTGGATCTTAGACATCTCCGCACTCGCGAGGTGTTCGTTGAGATGTCCGAACTTGCTGATTCAGAGATTTACTGTTCTAGCCTAAGGGATTAGATGTCTAGAGAGTATTTTGACTCTATCGAACCTGAACTTAATGCTTGCTAGTGTTTTCTTCGCTAATGATGATTAGGTCTTGAGAATTCACTAGGTTGTTGATCTCTTTCACGAAAGTGAATTGATCTTGTTTGTCGAGTTCGTTGTTGAGGGATTAGCCCGTGTTTGGGTTTGTTAAGCAACGAGATCACGTTAGGAGTAGTTATAGATCGATTACCCCATCCTTAGGAGCTTTGCTTTTCTCTGATATTCACATCTGCTATTATTTGCTTTATTTCGATTGCACTCATTATCAACTTGATCGAATTCGTTTTCTGCTGATCGCTTCACTGTTCTGTTCTAGCTCGATCGAGTCGATAGCGAACTCGATCGCTTCACCACAAACTGATAGATTTGGCTTGAATTAAGTAGTTCTGTCATATCTTGATTGCTAGCAACACACCTGATTGGATTGATACCTAAAGTACTGCTGCGATAGATACATTGCTTTAGGATAATTGATAGAAAAATCCTAGTATCATTGTAGCTCCATGATCCGATCTTTCCCATATGGTTTATTTGCTTTTCGCCAATTTGAGATTTCATGACGTACATTATGTATACGTTCAACAATATTCGGAATAGCCGAATTTGTTGCTACACTGTCATACTTCTAGCCTTTATCAATAGATTCCATTAGCCCTTCTATGCCAATCCATCTTTTGTCAAACCGAAAATTTCTACGTCGTTTTGTTATTTTCGTATCCAATGTCGCCACTATTGGCCTATGGTCTGAACCCACCATTGCTAAATACTCCACACTTGAAAATGGACACAAGTCATGCCAATCTTCTGTAGCCAGGGCTCGATCTAGTCGACATCTGACTATTTTCCCTCTTCTCCGACCTCGCCATGATAACTTATTACCCCACGTTGGAAAGTCAACCAAACCACAGTCATTTATCATGAAATTAAATGACATAAAAGTGGATGCTTGACGCAGAGCGCCCCCTTGTTTTTCATGATTTCCGATAATTTCATTAAAGTCTCCAATTAAAAACCACGGTTCCGTTTTCGTCGTTCCTAACCGTGTTATCCGTTCCCATACATCATTGTGAAAGTTTGGTATCGGATCTCCATAAACAAAAGACATACATATTTGTTTCCCCTCATACTTGGTACTTATATCGATTAACCTATTATTTGAATACAAGATGTTAACATCAAAAGTATTATTATATAATAAGGCTAAACCGCCACTTGCACCACATGGCTCCACCGTGAATAATTTGTCATAACAATAATGAAATTGAAATTGCTGAATAAAATCAAAACATTGCTTTGTTTCTGAAAGAAATAAAAACTCAGGCCTAAATTTCTCCCAAATCTTTCTGAGATAGCTTATTGTAAATTTATTACCCAAACCTTGAACATTCCAACTTAAAACCCTCATTTAAAATCTTTTGTGTCAGGATTTGGTCCCTTGGCAACCCATCATCCTTCTTTATCTTTGGCTCCTTCAAAACCTGTTTCTTCCTTGGTGTCTTGGCTGTTTGAGCCATTCTCCTGAGTATCCCTCCACCCAAACCAACTGCTGGACGAAACCCCTTCCTTTTTACAGTCGGTTTACGGGCGCCCCCTGGTTTCTCTGCTGGGAGTTCCGCATTCGCAAGATCCTCGTCAGCCTCATGTAGCTCCTCCCCATCATCATCATGTCCAAATAACATCATGTCTTTGTTTTCCTCCAGCTCCATTCCTTTCAGCTCCTCATCGTCGTTATCATTTGCCACCACCACGTCACTTTCCTGGACAGAGTCAATATCATTATTCAGTGTTTGACTCTCACCGTTCAGAGTTTGTTCATCACGTCGTGGCCCCGTATTCTCTTCATCTCTCATCTGCCCCATGACCTTTTGTGGCATTGATTCTGTCACGTACCCTGTAACAGCCTCAGCAGGTTCCACCATCAAGGTCTCTAATTCCATACCCTCATCGTCATCATCAAACTTCAATTCCTTCCTCACCTTCTTCCCAGCCTGGTTGAAAGAGCTCAAAGTCTTCCCAATAGTACCATTTTGTGGTTCAATCACCTCAGTAATTCTCGCCTTCTTAGCCGAGAGATGATTATCACTCATCGTCTCCGTGGGACCCTCCTCTCTGCCTCTCTACCGCCCATTCTCATTTTCACGGTTCTTCTGCTCATTGTTGTGATCATCTCCACCACGAGATATCCCACGTACGGGACCCCCATAGCGTTTCCCTTGCTCCACAGGTGGAGCCCGTAAAGAGGATGTACCCTCGCCATCTAACTTTGCTTTGCCACGAAAATGAGCTGGCTTGTAGCCTCGGTCTTCTCGTGTCTCCACCATCTTCCCTTTGTCTTTGCCCTTGTAGTCTGCTGTTTTCCCATGATAGCGCCTTCTGTCATCACCTTCCTTCACCCCATTAAGCACAACTCCTTTGTAGCTCATCATACTCATACCCGGCTTTTCCTCTCTGCATCTCTGCCTTTCTTTTTCTGCCCTTTCCACCCTTTCTTTTTCTTCCTGTTGAGCCAGCAGCAAAGGGCACTGCTCAGCAGCATGGCACATACTATGGCACTCTTTGCAGAATCCATAGAGACGTTCATATCGCAACAATATCGTTGTTTCCTCACCTCCATTGTCAAAACCAACCGTAGTTTCAAACACCAAAGGCTAAAATGCATTCATGAGAACCTGAACTCTTCCTCCATCGAGATCCACTCCTTTGGCTTTACCGAGAGCGTCACCAATGCTTTCAAAGGTAGGGATAGCCCAATACTGAAGTGGGACTCCCAACATACGGACCCAAAACATGATTTCCGAAGGATACTGTGGGTCCATAACCGGCTGCCAACGAACCACCGATAGCATCCAATAATCAAAATGAAAAGGGTCCATCTTCAGCACCTCGATGATGTCTTGTTCCTCATCAAAGTCAAATTGGAACCTTCCCAGCCCCAGATCAGCAGCAGCCACCTTTCCTTCAACGTGCCATATGCGAGGAAGCATATATAGCAAAGCCTTAATGTCTTGCTTCTGTGGATTCATACATCGCCCGATAAGGGTTTTGGAGTACCCCTTAATGAGCTGGGAGTTGTCGAATCGGGCCACCGTAATCTTCAGCGTAGGTTTAAGCGTAGCTTTTCCTTTGTTGGAGCCACCAGCCTTCATCAAATTTGATTGAGCCATTTCACCAACTCGCAATAACAAAGAGAAGAAACAATAACAATGAGAGAAGGGATATTGAAGAAAAAGTTGAGTGTGGAAAAACACAAAACAATTCCTTGTACTTATACTCAAACAGCCTACTCCATCAAAATATTCCTTGATCACAATTACACCCATCAATTACCCCAAATATTCTATATCGATCATATTTATTTCGGTCATACTTGTGTCGATTAATAACACTATTCCTTTTATGATTCTTGCATTGAAACCATTTGATACCATTCCCTTTCGTTACCTCATGAAAGAAGCCGTAATTACCGACCAGCAGAAGCCAAAGCTCCATCAAAATTGCCATGATTGGAGGGCCTTTGCCTATTTCGTATTCCAACAGCGTAAAAATGAATGATTCTCTAAGTAAACGCCAATAATCCCTTTGGAAAAGCCCCAAAATCCTCCAAAAGATCTCATGAGTCAAAGATTGAGACAAGATCTCAAGAGGAAGCACTCGCCATAAGAAGCCACGCACCATAATTGCCAAGTTTCGTGAATCAATAAACCCAATTAAGAGCCCTATCCATCTAATCCTGCTCTTTCCAAATACTGGACCAACCAGTGGCTGTCGGATAACACCATAGCTCCGAAAGACTAGTGCTCCCAGTAAACAGAAGTCCCTCCCAATCCAATCATATCTTGCTCCCATATCTCGCCTTTCACCACCCAAGCGTGATTCAATCCCAAGATTGGGACCGATTGATCTCCAAAGGACTTTCCTTTCTTGATGATGGATCCACACATCATATGTCTTCGTGAATATGATTTCATAGAGTAAGAAGATTTGATGATATCTTCGTTCTATTACCCATACTTCCCATAAAGAAAAACCAAATCTCTTGCCCATCCATAGTCCATGTTCACCAACTCGCAAAATTTTCACCCCGAGGAGATCCGAGAGATCTCCACCAACGAATCCAATAGACCCGTCACCAGATATCTCCTCTCTAACAACCAATTCCCCCGTATAGAAACCAAAATTGCCACCGAGTCTTGTCTGATGTGCATGTCTAGAGCTTGGATCTGGAAATTCCCTTCCCTGTCGCCTTTGTCATTGTTTCCTCCATCGAGTTTTTTTTTTTAAGAGAAACAATTTTTCTAAGGTTGCTAGACTTATTTATTATTTTGATTATGAATATTGTTAAATTGATTAATTATTTATTTGATTTTTTATTTAAAGACTTCCGTTGAGTATTGAGTTAAAAAAAAAAAAAAAAAAAAGAACTGGTTGTTTCAAAATTATCCTAATTTTAATTTTCTAACTAATATAATGAAAACAAAATTTAATTAATAAAAATAAAATTTAAATAATAAAAACAAGAGGGAATTACCTCATATAACCCACAATTTGATTTGAAATGCAAAAATAGACCCCCTATTGCACTTATGTCAAAACTAATCTTTTGGAGTTGCCAAATTACAAACATCACCCTTCTGAACAAAGAAAAAACGCTAACCTTTTGACTGTTATACCCCGAAGTCTAACTCTGAAGTCTAACTCTGATGTCTAACTCTGAAGTCTAACGCTGAAGTCTAACTCTGAAGTCTACTCATGACGTCTAACTGTGAAGTCTAACTGTGAAGCCTAACTATGAAGTCTAACTCTGAAGTCTACTATATAATAAAATCTTAAATTTAAAGTTTAAAATTTATAAAAAATATTTTGATAAACTTATTCACACATAAATTTAACACAGACAATTACAATCCATATAAAATAATATGCAAAGAAATTAATCAATTTAAATCAAGTAAGACAAATTATGTTAAAATACAGTTAGAAATTTGTGTGAAGTCTACTCATGAAGTCTACCAAATAACAAAATTTTAAATTTAAAGTTTAAAATCGATAAAAAATAATTTTGGAAAAAAAATTTATGGATAATTTAAATAAACACAACTTCTATCTATGTAAAATAATATTTCATGAAAATGAATCAATTTATAAGTTTCATGAGTATACCATCACCAAGCTTAGTGCTTGAGGTTTAATGTGTAGGGTTTATCATTGTCATTGTTAGGGTTGAGAGAATTTTGCAAAAAACAAAATGTTTGTGGTTCGTTTAACGATTGGTCATGAATTCGTACTTTATAATGTTAATTGCGATTATGTAAACATAATTAACGTTTACTAGAAGTTTTTTCTTAAAATCGTTTCCCCCCTGTTTTTTTTGGGTTTCATACTTCATAAAGAAGTCTAACTGTGAAGTCTAACTGTGAAGTCTAACTGTGAAGTCTAACTGATGCAGCGTGATATTTGGAATATCTCCAAATATCTTAAATATCTATATTTTCTGTATTTAGATAAATATGTATTATTTCTATTTTAATTATTATTAGGGTTTTAAGGGTTTTAGAGCTTTTCTTATATATAGCCGTTTAGCCTAAAGTTGTATGGAGACTTTTGATGATTTAATAAAAGGATATTTCCTGAAGAGGTTTTGATAAACCACTATGAAGAGTATTCACAACAAAGAGCTTTTGCGAAAGCCCTGAGAGGAGGACTCTCAAACCCTAGTTATCCGGTATTCTCAGAATCAACGGATCTAGTTCTATTCCTAGAAGCTTCCGCTCCATCAGTTGGTATCAGAGATAGGTTCCCTTTGATTTTTTAATCAAAGACCGATTTTGGATGTCATGGTGAGTGACAGCATCTACACTTTCGAGGACGAAAGTCCTTTTGTCGAGAGAGAAGAGAGTCATGAGATCTATCGAGAGATCTATGGCGATCCGATCTACGACGTATATGAAGACGATGAGATTTACAAAGAAATCTGTGGTGATCCCATCTACGATACCTATGAAGATGATGCTTTGAACATTGATCATGTTGACTTTGTGTTCAAGCATGGTGGTTTCAGGAAAGCTGCGCAAAATCCGGTTCATGCAGATCTAGAGCAGATATACATTCTTTCAGTGAAGCTTGATTGTGAAGATGGATCTAGAAAGATCTATTTGGTTCCAAGAACGCGGTTGAAGATTCGAGGACGAATCTTTCTTGGCCGGCGAGACCTGATGCAGCGTGATATTTGGAATATCTCCAAATATCTTAAATATCTATATTTTCTGTATTTAGATAAATATGTATTATTTCTATTTTAATTATTATTAGGGTTTTAAGGGTTTTAGAGCTTTTCTTATATATAGCCGTTTAGCCTAAAGTTGTATGGAGACTTTGATGATTTAATAAAAGGATATTTCCTGAAGAGGTTTTGATAAACCACTGTGAAGAGTATTCACAACCAAGAGCTTTTGCGAAAGCCCTGAGAGGAGGACTCTCAAACCCTAGTTATCCGGTATTCTCAGAATCAACGGATCTAGTTCTATTCCTAGAAGCTTCCGCTCCATCAGTACTGATGTAGCGGAAGTTAAGATAAACACAGCTCAACCAATGATTCAAGAGAATCGATCAGGACCTGCCAGCTCAACCAAGGAATTCAATAGAATTCTCGCTTGGGACCTGCTTCTTGAACTCGTTGAGATCTCGATGGATCTACCGAAAACAAGGATAGAGAATACTCTTCTCTCAAAAGCCAAAGCTCTTTTATCAATAATCAACAACCCCCTACAATAGTAGGCCTAAACGGCTTATTTATAATAAAGCTCAAAACCTAGAAAAACCCTAAAACAATAATAAGAAATTATCTAAATAATAAAATAAATAATATAAAATATCTAGAATATTTCTAAATATCTTCCTGCATCACTAACTAACCCTAAACCCTAAATCGAATTTTTAAGAAAAAACTTCACAGTTAGACATTTGTGTGAAGTCTACTCATGAAGTCTACCAAATAACAAAATCTTAAATTTAAAGTTTAAAACCGATAAAAAATAATTTTGAAAAAAAAAATTTATGGATAATTTAAATAAACACAACTTCTATCTATGTAAAATAATATTTCATGAAAATGAATCAATTTATAAGTTTCATGAGTAAACCATCACCAAGCTTAGTGCTTGAGGTTTAATGTGTAGGGTTTATCATTGTCATTGTTAGGGTTGAGAGAATTTTGCAAAAAACAAAATGTTTGTGGTTCGTTTAACGATTTAGAGGTCATGAATTCATACTTTATAATGTTAATTGCGATTATGTAAACATAATTAACGTTTACTAGAAGTTTTTTCTTAAAAATTCGATTTAGGGTTTATGGTTAGTTAGACTTCATAGTTAGACTTCACAGTTAGACTTCTTTATGAAGTATGAAACCCAAACAAAACAGGGGGGAAACGAAATATTTTGGCGGGAAGCGGAAATAAGGGTTAGTTAGACTTCATAAGTAGACTTCATAGTTAGACTTCACAGTTAGACTTCACGGTTAGACTTCGTGTTGTAGTCTACTTAATAATCACAACTTAAATTTAAATAATTAAATTGTAGCAAATTCTTTTGATTAAAAAAATTTATACATAAATAAGATGTAAACATTTATCATCTATGAAAAATAAAATTGTATAAAAATGAATCCATATAAGGGTCAGTTAGACTTCATTACTAGAGTTTATAGTTAGACTTCACAGTTAGACTTCACAGTTAGACTTCACAGTTAGACTTCATTATGAAGTATGAAACTAAAAAAAAAACAGGGGGGAAACGAAATATTTTGGCGGGAAGCGGAATATTAGGGTTAGTTAGACTTCATTATTAGACTTCATAGTTAGACTTTACTGTTAGACTTCACATTTAGACTTCACGGTTAGACTTCATAGTGAAAACCGGCATATTAACCGTTCAATGGTTGGTCGAATTGGGTATAATAAAATGTTAACCGGCCACAATCGAGATCTAACCGGTAATCACAATCTCACGAATTACTGACCCAAAATTAGGTTTTCACTTTCACATTTCACAATTCACTTTCACTTTCACATCCGTCTGTTCCGTTCCGTTCTCTATCTCTCTCGAATAGGCGATTTGCAAATCCGTCCGCTCCGTCTTGTTCTATCTCTCTCATTCCCCGTCGATCTCCTTCGCTGTCGAAGTCAGACAGATCTACCATTGTCGCCACCGCCGCAGTTTCCTCTTCCTTCTCTCAAGTATACTTCTGTAAGTCCTATTCATCTATATATCTTGATACAAGTCACTTTCCCTATATTCCCGTTATACTCACTCAGTTTCTCCGTTTTGAACTCGACCGCCGCCGTGGTTTCCGCTGGCCGTGGTTTTGCACCTGTGTAATCGAACGACCTAAACCTTCGCTTTTTGCCGGTGGTGAGTTCTCCCTCTTTGACTATTTTCTATCTCTATACCTCCATCTAACACTCGTCTAAACGATTGTATTCTTTCGCAGGTCTGCATATACCCGTTCCACGTTTTTTAGTAGGTAAAAAACTCTTTCCCTTGGGCTTTGCCGGCTGTTTACGTATGAAATTAGGGCGGCTTATAAATTAGACTTTCTATTTAGACTTCGTAGTTAGACTTCATAGTTAGACTTCATACCTTCAGAGTTAGACTTCAGAGTTAGACTTCATAGTTAGACTTCAGAGTTAGACTTCAGAATTAGACTTCATAGTTAGACTTAAACTGTTAGACTTCATAAATTTGCTATTGTCTCCCTGTTTTTTTCCTTTACATCTAATATGCTTCTCCATGTTTTAACTGTGTTTACAGGATGGAGCTGGTTATATTTCCCAGGAGGTTTTTCACAGAAGGAGAAGAACCGGAATATGACCGAAGCATTGGTTATTTCAGCAAGAACAGTGAGTTGTGGGCGAAATTGCATCTTCTACTGACAGAGGATGAATGGAGTGAGCTTGAGAGTTCCAAACTCGGTGTCCTCTTTAAGTTCACGAAGATCAACTTCAAGTGGGCATCGAAGGTTGTGCAAAGTCTGCTCGCTATAGGCGTAGAATGCGATAAGAAGTTTGAGATATGGAGTGTTGTGGGTGTACACCCACTGCGTTTTTCATTGCACGAGTTCGAACATATCACCGGGCTCAACTGTGAGTATAAAGAAGCATTGACGAGGCCCGAGACAGTTGAGACAGACGATATGATAGCTTTCTGGCAGAAGCTTGGTGTGAATACCAAGGTTGGTCCGAGCATTGAAAACCTTGTAGCAGCGTGCAGAAATGCTGGAAATTGGAGCAGAGAGGATAGGCTGAGGTTGGCTTATCTGGCCATATACGCTGGCTTTGTTCATGCTCGCAAACCCAGCACCCATACACGAGTGGAACTGGCTAGTCTAGTTATGGACTTAGACAGATTTGAAAGTTACCCATGGGGCGAGTAGCTTTCAAGACCCTCATCAAGTCTGTAAAGAGGGTAGATCAGACCAAACCATATACTCTGGACGGGTTTGCTAAAGTTTTGCAAGTGTGGGCGTACCATGCTATGCCACAATTCGGACAAGACAACGGTGATCCGAGGCCTAATAATCCTGAGCCACCGCTGCTGGCATTCAACGGAATCAAAGGGAAGCGATATATTATAGAAAACATGAAGAAGCAGGTAATCCCTTGCCTAATACTGTTTGCATATATTCAGTTTGCATTAGAATTCAGAATTAGACTTCATAATTAGACTTCAGAATTAGACTTCATATATTCTGTTCGCATATATTCTGTTTGCATTTCCTTGACCTGTTTTTAATAATTTTCATTTACAGACTGTGTTCAATCACATGACAATGGTGGGCAGGGAAGAGATGTACCCACTTTGGGACAACGATGTAGAGGACTTGAAGGTTGACAACATCCTTGGGGCTCTGTATGGTGAATTTGGTGGACCATGGATCTGGAAACCAGCTGACTGGGCCCCGATTGGGATATACATGGCAAAGACTGTGAAGTCAGGGAAGTCTGCGAAGTCAGAGAATGTTGAGAAGTCTTCTGGCTTGAAGAGACTCCATGATAGCGTTGCCGATGATGATTATGAAGCATTCAGTCTTCATAAAAGGGGTGGGACGTCTGGTTATCCATCCGTGGAGCCCTCTGGTGATGGGTGGAAGAGTCTGGAGGCGAAGATAGTGGAGCTGTTTGATCGGTTCTCCAAACAGCACTTTGCCGAGCTGAAGCTTGGGTTTGAAAGATGTGATGAGAAGATTCAAATGCTCACTACGGAGGTGGTTGCGATGGGGAGCCTTCTCGAGAAGCTGAGGCATCCAGCGGCTGAAGAGCATGTGAAGTCTAACGATGCCAATCTCAACCAGGATCAAACCGGTGGTCCGGTTAGTCTCGTTCATTCCCCGCAAACTTCTAAATGTGATAACAATCATAGGCGTAAGAGTAGAAGAGTTCCTACTAGAATTAAGCCGCATTGTGTTTACCAATTGTTCAGATAGATGGCGATGAGGCGGAGAAGGTTCCTTGCGAGGAGAGTGTTGGCAATGAGGATTCGGAATGCCATTTTATCCGAACACATATCCCAACTGCCGTTGATGATGCCGAGGAGAAAAGGAAGCAAGAAACTCGAATCCGGACTGAAAATATTGCCGCACGCGCCAGAAATGCGAGAACGAGGAAACTTGCGCCCTCACAGCAAGGTGATTTTGAAGGGAACAGCACAGTTAAGAGGATTATCCCTAACAAGCCGTTTCCACCTGAGCTCCCTATCCCTAACAAGCCGGATCCACCTGAGCTCCCTAAAGCGAATACACCACCTCCGGTCATCCCTAAAGAGAAGACACCACCGGCGAGCAAGCCTATCCCTAAAGCGAAGACACCACCGGCGAAGACAACACTGGCGATCATCCCTAAAGCGAAGACAACACCTGGTGGATATGATCCGTTCGCTGTAGCGGTAGAGGAAGAAAAGAGGCCAATGTTGGACTACTTGGCTACATTACCGTGAGTCTCCTAAAACGTGATCCTGTATGCTGTGATAAATTACGACTGTTACTAAAGAACTTCTCACTGTTTCAGGGGGCATCCGACTGTCAAACCGGATGCGGAGCATTTCCCAATCTGGTCATGGTGGTATCTGTTGCTTACAACAGAAGAGTGGCTTAGAGATACGGTAAGACTTCTGCATTAGACTTAACAATTATACTTCTGCATTAGACTTCACAGATAGACTTCACAGTTAGACTTCACATTTAGACTGTGAATGTGCGGAATTATCACATTTAGACTTCACAGTTAGACTTCACAGTTAGACTTCACGGATAGACTTCACATTTAGACTGTAAATGTAGGATTTATCACATTTAGACTTCACGGTTAGACTTCACAGATAGACTTCACAGATAGACTTCACATTTAGACTTCACGGTTAGACTGCACGGATAGACTTCACTGTCTAACAATGTATTTTTCTGAATGTAGCACGTGGATGCTTGGGTCAGAATGATGAATACTCGGCTGCAGCAGCATCCAGAATGGTTTAGGAGTGACCGGATATGCTTCTTGGATAGTAAGGTCCCCCAATATTGGGAGAGAGACTGGCCCAAGTTTGAAACATGCGAGCTTCTACCTGCTTTGGCGCTGGACTACTACTATGGTAGGAAACCGAGCTACTGCGCGACCGACAAGCGCTGGGGAGTTGATATCGATGATATATACATTCCCCTGAGTGTAAGACAGAAGCATTGGGTCGCCCTGCATATCTCCATACCAAAGAGGCACATTGTGGTATACGACAGTCTACCGAGTACCATCAGGAAAGTTGAGATCACTAAAGTGGTGGAACCGTATGCTGTGATGATCCCGCACCTTCTTAACGAGGCGGCTCTGAGCGAAGACAAACATCGCTTCCCGAAGGATAAATTCACGATCGACCGTCCGACAAAAGGTGTGCCACACCAAGATAATGGTGGAGATTGCGGTGTGTTTGTCTTGAAGTACATAGAGTGTCTCTCACTTGGATATGACACCTTTCCAACATCCTTGCACCCACGAAATGTCCCTTCGATGAGGGAGAAGATTGCATCTGATTTGTTCAGCGAGGTCCAATGTCGCGAACCCATAGATAACGATGACTGGGAAGGTTTGGACATATATGATGAGTAATGATGTTAATAGTTTGTATTTATGGTATATAGTAGACTCTAATTTAACGGTATTTATGTTAGTAGTTTGTATTTATGGTATATAGTAGACTCTTTAGGCTAATTATTTTTTTGTAACCTATCAAACATTGTATTGCATTATATTATGAAGTATTTAACATTTCAGGTATTGTATTGTATTGTATTGTTCCTTTTGCATATAGACTTCACGGTTAGACTTCACGGTTAGACTTCACATTTTCAAATATAACAAGCATTCAAGCTCCAAAAGCTCCATTTTAGCTGCCTAAAACGGTTCAATTCCGAAATAATTTTAGACTTCACAGATAATATTAGACTTCACAGATAGACTTCACGGTTAGACTTCACAGATAGACTTCACGGTTAGACTTCAAAGTTGGACTTCACATTTTCAAATATAACAAGCATTCAAGCTCCATTTTAGCTACCTAAAACGGTTCAATTCTGAAATAATATTAGACTTCACATTTTCAAATATAACAAGCATTCAAGCTCCAAAAGCTCCATTTTAGCTACCTAAAACGGTTCAATTCTGAAATAATTTTAGACTTCACAGTTAGACTTCACGGTTAGACTTCACGGTTAGACTTCACGGCTAGACTTCAGAGATAGACTTAAAGGCTTCATTGGTGTCCCTGTTTTCTATGACGAAAGAATCCAAGAAAGTATTCACTTTGCAACTAAGTATTCACTTTTCAACTAAGTGAATACTTTCTGGATTCTTTCGTCTAAAAAAACACTAGAGTACGAAGCGCCGGAGATCGAAGAGGACAAATATCGGAGAAAGGAAAGAGCGATAACGAGAGAAAGAATAAGAAAAAGAAGAATAAGAAGGAGAAGAAGAAGAATAGGAAGAAAAGGACGAAGAACAGCGACGAGGGTAGAGATTGAAGAAGAAGATCGGGTTTCATCATCGGGTTTCATCAGAGCGAAAGAGAGACGGAGAAACCGAAGTGTTTTTTTTTTTTACAACCATGTGGGTACTTAATTACCCTTTTTTACAATAATATTAGACTTCACAGATAGACTTCACGGTTAGACTTCACAGATAGACTTCACGGTTAGACTTCAGAGTTGGACTTCACATTTTCAAATATGACAAGCATTCAAGCTCCATTTTAGCTACCTAAAACGGTTCAATTCTGAAATAATATTAGACTTCACAGATAGACTTCACGGTTAGACTTCACAGATAGACTTCACGGGTAGACTTCAGAGTTGGACTTCACATTTTCAAATATAACAAGTATTCAAGCTCACATTTTCACAGATACACATATTCAAGTGTTCACACATCATATTTTTAAAAACAACACATATATTCAAGTGATATCCGCTAAATAGAATTCATGGGTTTACTTCAAAGGTAGAATTCCGTAAGGCCATATCAGTCTTCAGCGACTTGTAGGATTTACAAACGGGAAATTGTCAATATCTGTCGATGGGGTACAAACCAGGACAGTAGACAAAAAGCTTACACAGTTAGGGCGAGTATGTCCCGGTTCCCCGCACTTGGAGCAGCTGTACTTCCTATGCATTTTCCTTGGTCTAGTGTTTTTCTTCCTAGACATTTCTAGCCAAGATTGCCACCGTGATTTCTTCTTCCTCCCAGGATGGATCTTACCTACGGGAGGCAAACATGGTTGTTTCTTGACGTCAGAGTCGCATCCCGATTTGGGGTAAATTGGATGCGCGTATGTCGAGTACAAGAAGTTGTTCGAATGAGTGCCGCACACGTAATAGGACATATGTACGTTAGCTTCCGCTGCAGCTGCAATAACATGAGAGCAAGGAATTTTCTCAATGTTATACACACAACATGAGCACGTTCTTTGTTCCAAGTCAACATTGCAATCTCGTTTTCCGCCCTTGACGTGAAAACGCCAGTTGTCTATGCGTTCCACGATCATACTTTCCGCGTAGTGTGAACGTATGGCTAATATGTACTCAACTCCTCTACTGTGGGCGGTAGTGAGACTCAATGCATCTTCACGCCGGCTGTTAAACCATCTACCAAGCTTCTCCCTAATAAACTTCAAAAGCATCGGAATGGGAAATCCCTTTGCCTTCTTAACCGCCGCATTAATAGATTCCGCGATGTTGCTCGTCTTTATATTGTATCTATCACCGGGAAAATGAACTCTTGACCATAATTGAGGATCTGCTTCGTCTAAGTAATCTGCTAGCTCAGGTTTTGAAGCTCGTATGAGGTCCATGTACCGGTCATATTCGGGAACCGTATGGGCATACGCAGCACCTTTAACCATATACATGATGTCCTTTGCATGGAAATCCTTTACTATGTTACCCTGTAGATGATAGTAGCATATACCTCTTGATGCCCAAGGTAGAACGATTCCACATGCCCTAGCTATGGAGTGGTGCCGGTCAGAGACTATAGCCATTGGAAAAAGATGCGTAAAACAATCTCGAAGCTTGGTGAAAAACCATTCCCATGACTCATTATCCTCAGTATCAACAATCGCAAAAGCTATTGGGAATATTTGAAAGTTGCCGTCCTGTCCGGCAGCGACAAGTAGAACTCCCCCATACTTCCCAGTAAGATGAGTCTCATCCACCACAATCACTCTCCTCAAATACTGAAAGCCAGCTATTGAAGCTCCGAAAGATATAAAATAGTACTTGAAACGGTCCATTGAGTCGCACACCAAGTCAGTCACACTTCCCAGGTTTGCTTCCTTAATTCTTTGCAAGTAAGAAGGCAGATTCGCGTATCCATCTTCTGCTGTTCCCCACACCAATTCTTGAGCGTGTTTAAGAGCTCTGTACGAAGCAGTATAGTTGAGCTTCATTCCAAACATAACCCTCATTGAGTCTCTGATGTGTTGCGGCACAATTCCGTCGATGATTCCGACCCGCTCGACAAATAGATGTCCAATATAGTTCGCCGTACAGCGTCTACGATTACCTACTCGGTCAGACACAGAACATGTATGCGACTTCATGTACTTTGTCACCCAAAACGTAGTGGCTTCGTTCTTGACAGCCGCTCTAACCATCCAAGCGCATCCAGTCACTTTGCATTTGGCCACAAACAGTTTTGTAGTAGACTTATCTACTCTGAACGTGAATCTTAGCATCACCGCCGTCAAACACAACTCAGACAGAAGTTCTGCCTTGCTGTCAAAACTCTGGTGCTCATAGATATTGTCTTCCCAATTATCCGTCCGTCTACGCTGACCACCAAGACGCCCTCTAAGACGGGCATCATCGAAAGGAATTTTCGTTTCACACACGTCTTCATCTTTCACTTTACCGTACTCACTATAGTCCGCGTGAGTATCATCGTCCACATCATAAGCTTTTTCCCTTGTATCACCCTCATCATCACAACCCGAATATAGTCCTTCTTCAGAAGCTTCATCTGAGTTCGCGGCCCATTCTTCATCGAACTCTTCATCCTGATTTTCAGTCTTAGGTCCATCAACGTGGTCTTGGTCCTTCCCTTGGCTAGAGACACAAAGTCGTACAACATGAGTTCTACTTAGCTGGATCAAGCTGTGGACTTGTCTGTCATTTGTGACAAACATAGGAGGAGAATCAATAGGCAATTGCTGACTGAATGCATCTGGTAATGGATATGTAAATCCAGACGCTGTCCGTTCATGCTCACCGAATAATCATCTAAGGCCATTTGAACAAGCTCATCATGTGTACAACCATCCGTCAATGAGAACATTCGACCTCCTTTACGATGATCAATCTCAAAATGCCATGACATATTGTCCTTTCTTACCCATTCTCCATAAACAGAAGCAATGTACACCATTATCTGCAAGTAAACAAATATCAACCACGTTAGAAATGTTAAGGAAAAGCCATGGTAGACTTCGCAGTTATACTTCACAGTTAGTCTTCACAGATAGACTTCACAACCAAGTGCTAATCAAACAAGAAAACCATTTTCACGTTGTATATAACGAATAAGCATGTCAAACCCACACACAAGCAACTAAACAGACTAATACAACTAATTGTTCAAGAAAATCTTAGAAATTAATTATACATTTTCCAAAAATGCGTTTTTAAAAAAAATTCAATATTAGACTTCATTATGAAGTCTAACTCTGAAGTCTATCTGTGAAGTCTGATGTGTGTGGGATATGCAAGTAATAAATAACCCTAAAACAAACCGTGAGTTGCAAGTGCACAACAGACAATTGTAGTATTTAGGGGTCGAACCACTGAGGATTGCGGAATGTACACTTCAAGATCATGAGATGCAAACTAAGCTAGATCGACAATATGAAAAAGGGGTTTTGTGTTTTTTGGTTTTTGTAAAACATAAAGATATTAACAATGCAAAACATAAAGCAAAAGATAAATATTGTTGAAAGGAACCATTCGCAAAGGCACGTGCCAAATCGATTGAAAAGATTGTTAAATCCGATTCATGAACTCAAAACACTAATGAAGGATTTTCCCACTTTCGTGGCTCCAATCCCCTATGTCTCTTAAACCAATGGGCTCAGCTTTCGCATGGTCATTGTAGAGTGAGACATGCATTACGGTGAGGTAATGATTGTTCACAAAACTTCTTAGGTCTACTTTCATAGCCTAAAACGATGTGCCCATCGAATATTAGATCAGGAGATATAACAAGCTTTTGGAGAGTATATCAACCTTAGATCAAGTCGCTAGTTGATCATCTCTAGCAACAAGCATTAGGTTTAAATAAAGATGGAGAACCACAAGGTTTCCCCTTTATTTAACAACTGAATAGCGAAGGCAATCATGTCATGTCCTCATTGAAGGATCCATAATTCAACAATAGATCTAAGAGATAGAAGGAGTCTTCTTGACTTCTTTGTGATTAGCTCGTTCGTTCCTTGATTTTCTTCTGGAATAATGATTTTGAAGCTTCAAGGATCCATCTCCAGCTGGTGGTGTCTCCATGCCGTGATTTCGGTTTTGCCGGCCTTTGGGTGCACCGCTATCGACCGGATGAGGCATCTTTGCATATCTCCTGATCCGTCAACATTCCTCCGTCCTATATTTTGGATTTGCCGACCAACATGGTGTTGTGTAGCCGCCTGCGAAGTTTGGTGGACATCGGTCACGTGGTTTGGGAGATGGTGATGTTTCTCCTCCTTTGCACCCGTTTGGCCGAGAGAATCTCGCCGGATGGGATATCTTGAAATCTACTCGACCGTTTTGTGATTTTCTTCGACCAAAGTGATTCTTTGGTCCTCCTTTATCATTCCAGAGTGTGCCCGCCATGTTCTTTGTTCCTTTGTTTGGTTCTCCTTTGAAACCGCCTGTAAACCGCCATGTGGTTTGTGGTTTTGGTTGGTTTCAGCATCTCTCATTTGTTTCCTTCCTGTCAAAGATTGAAGTCCTTGCAAAATACTTGAAACCACTGTTAAGTCCGGTCTTAGATTGAGATCTCCAAGTAACCAACTTGAAGTTCACAATCTAAGAGAATATGGTATAAACTATAAAAACATGTGGGGTCTTGGTTAGGGATCCTAAAGTTCTGAAATAGTTTTATCATCAGTGAAATCAATGTATAATTCAGTTTGACAAGTCAAGATTCATTCTCATTCATTAACCATCAATATTAAGCAATTTAAACCATTAAATGTAACTAATGAAGTTCAAGGTTCAAATGCTTATCAAGTGAGGATCAAAGATGGTTTTTAATGAATGCATGAGGAGAAGTTACTTACCTTGATTGGAGATTTCGCCTTCTGCAAGGGTGGGAACAAAGGGTGGGTCACTTTCTTGTTTTGGTCTCCTTTTGGTTCTTCATCATAAAAACATTTTTTTTTTTTTTTTGTATTTTTATGCAATTTTTAAAAACTCCTGAAAAATAAAACTAAGTAGTTATGCATGCAATAATGATATGAAAATAAAAACCATGTGGTTTGCCTCCCACAAAGCGCTTTGTTTTAAGTCATTTAGCTTGACTCCCTTTTTGTTTTTTTTAGGTGCGGGGGGAGATCAACTAAAGGGTTTGGGATCCCTTTAGCTTCTCCATTCTCTGGTTCAGGGAGCTCATATGGTTGTTTGGGCTCTCCAAAATGATCTCCCATGCCGTCCTTGAAGACAAATGAACTCGGGAAAAGTTTTAAGGTGTACCCGAGTTTCTCCTTTGCATACTCTTAGAAACCGCTATGGACTCCATTGTTTCTTGTGGTTTTGAAACCATTGTAATCCTTCTTTTGACAACTTTATTTGTGCGTCCACAGCAAGTGGTCTTTACATCTTTCATGTCAAACATTGAAGCTCTTGCAAAAACACTAGAAATCACTCGTCAAAGCATTCTTAAATCGAGATCCTCAAGTAGTTAACTTGAAGTTCTTTATCTAAGATAAAATAGTATAAACTATAAAAACATTGTGGACCTTGACTAGAGATCCCAAAGTTCTAGATATAGTTTAATCTTAAGTGAAATCAATGCAGAAAATGAGTAAGACATAGAAATCAATATTCATTCATTCAAAGACCACCAATTTTAAGCAAATTTAAACCACCAAAGATAATCAATTAAGCGTATGGTTCAAATGCTTATAAAAGGGAAAGATAGTATTGATTGAATGATATAGAAGGAAGTACTTACCTTGGATGGCGGAATCAAGGATCCATAATTCAACAATATATCTAAGAGATAGAAGGAGTCTCATGATTCCACTGAAAAGAGGCGGAGGGATAGAGATCAAACCGTGGCTCCTTCATGGAGAGAAACCTCTCTACTCATAGATGTATGCAAAACTTAAAGAAACATGTAAATATTTACAATGGGAAGAAAAGAAAAGGGAAGAGAGGAGACCACCCAAGTGGCTCCGAAATTTATTAAGAGATTCAAGGAATTGTAGGATGATTGATACAAGAGGCTAAAAGCAAGTATATATAGGTGAGGAGGAGTCTAGGTCGGCTGAGTTAATGCCTGGGCGAGAGGAGGAAAGTTTCCTTTTCTTCTTCTCCTTTGAGCTTGCTCACCAAGTCTTGAGAGAGGCGCGGCCGCCGCCTCCAAATCACGTGTAAGGATGTGGGCTTGAGTCCTGATGAAGTTTAGGCTTGGCCCGAAGTGATCCCGGTCCATTTCGCTCATCCAAGCTCCATGGGCTTCACTTACTCGCCAGACGGACATGTCTTGGGAGAAAAAGCTCCTAGGCCGCATTCCTACTCCAAATGGCCCAATTCAACTTCGCCGCGACGCATGACTCATTTATCTATCTTTCCATATAAAGATCTCATGATTTGTACGTCGGAAAGCCCCTTTGCCGCGGTCATCTTTCGGATGCTGCGATTCTGTCCGAATGCGGAATTTGGACTTTTGGAGTTTTATTGAAGCTCTTGACTTGGAAACTTGTATGGATCATTGTTTGAAGTTCTTTTGCTCCATTTTGCCTCCTTTTTGCCATTTTGACCTGTTGGTACCTCAAAACCACAATATACAAGAAAACTACCTCTTGGACACAAAAACCTTATTATTTATGTTATAAAAGATATTAAAAACCATAGTAAAAACATGTAAACCAGCGTTTCCTACAAACACAGACGCATGGAGCTGAGACTTTCACTGAAGGGTCTATCCAGGAGCTCTTAACGTTTAGGTGTTCAGTGGAGTGTGAGGCTTCTCTGGTATCTCCTGTCACTACTTCTGAAATTCCGAGATGCTCTACATTCGATTCCGAATGATAAAGTGTTTTTACCAGATGGGTATACAAAGGAGTTTTTTGTGGCAGCCTGGCCAGTGATCGGAGCTAACTTCATCACATAAGTGCAGTCCTTCTTCATATATGGATTCCTCCCAAAAGGGGTCAATGCCACTATCTTGTCCTTAATCCCCAAACAGAGAATGCTCAAACAATGAAGGACTTCAGACCGATAGCATGCTGCAACTTTATCTACAAAGTCATATCCAAAATTTTAGCTAATCGTCTGAAGTCTTTTCTGCCTGAGGCTATTGAGCCAAATCAAAGTGCTTTCGTGAAAGGCCGCCTTCTGTTGGAGAATGTCCTCTTAGCTGCAGAGCTGGTCAATGGTTATCAGAAACCCTTCATTGCTACACATTGTTCTATTAAATTTGATATATCAAAGGCGTTTGAGACGGTGAAGTGGTCATTTATCCTTATTGTTCTGCAATCTATGGCGCTACAGGATCAATTCATCAAGTGGATTCATGTCTGTATCTCCATAACATCTTTTTCTGTCGCAGTGAACGGGGAATTGGAAGGCTTCTTCTCGAGCACTAGAGGCATTAGACAGGGAAGTTCACTCTCTCCTTATCTCTATGTCATACTCAATAAAGTTCTTTCAAAATTACTCAACAAAGCCGCTGCAGAAGGAACTTTTGGGTACCATCCCATGTATAGAGATGTGAAATTTACTCATCTTAGTGTTGCACATGATATACTTGTGTTCAGGGATGGCACTCCGACTTCACTCATAAGCGTCATGGATGTCATGAGCCATTTCTCATGTCATGCATCAATGTGGCAAAATGCTGCTCGAACAGGTGCAGATGCCTTAACAAAGGCAGCTCATGAAATAGGCCTCACTGTTGGCAATTTGCCAATCAGGTATCTTGGGTTACCAATTACAACTAGAATAATGACCAAGCTTGACTATGAACCATTGATAGACAAGATTAGAACTCGATTTGTCACTTAGTCGCACAAGACTCACACTTTTGCGAGTAGTTTCAGCGCATCAGATCGGTTATTGCCAGCATCACAAACTTCTGGTGTGCAGCTTTCATCAGCTTTGATACCATAGAAGGGATGTGCAGTGCGTTCCTCTAGTCAGGTTCACCAAATGATGTTCACAGAGCCAAAGTGTCATGGGATGATGTTTGCTATCCAAAGAAGGAAGGTGGTTTGGGCATCACGAGGCTGCGGGAGACCTCATTGGTATTTGCACTTCACCTCATTTGGAGACTGTGCTCTACTCCAAATTCTCTATTGGTTTCATGGACAAAGTACTATTTGATGCAAGAAAGTTCTTTTTGGGACGCAAAAAAGGGTATCGAGGATCATGGATGTAACATCCGTGAACCAGAAAGTTGTTTTGGAAGTGGTGTTGGACGATGCTAGGGGTTCAGGAGTAGTTGGCACATGCTCTTAGAGGTGTGAATTGAGGATTGGCTGTGCATGTTCTTGTTTGATTGTTGTGCAGTCGGTCTAAGGTTCAAGCATCGCGAAGAAAGTGTGTTAAATTCTTCTGAACGACTAGTATCGGGTGTCGATCGACACCGGTTATCATGACTGCGGTTATGGCATTGAGAGTAATAATATCTTGGAAACATGCGTATAACATAGGACTAAAACTTGAGTTTTGAGGTCTTGGAGAGACGTTTGTGTTGGGATTCGAGGACGAATCCATTTTAGTGGGGGAGAATTGTAACATCCGTGAACCAGAAAGTTGTTTTGGAAGTGGTGTTGGACGATGCTAGGGGTTCAGGAGTAGTTGGCACATGCTCTTAGAGGTGTGAATTGAGGATTGGCTGTGCATGTTCTTGTTTGATTGTTGTGCAGTCGGTCTAAGGTTCAAGCATCGCGAAGAAAGTGTGTTAAATTCTTCTGAACGACTAGTATCGATCGACACCCGAAGGGTGTCGATCGACACCGGTTATCGGGTTTGATTTCCGGTTTAAGTCGATCGATTTGCAATTGGGTTGGTTTTGGGTCGATGGGTGTCGACCGACACCAAGGAAGGGTGTCGATCGACACCGGTTATGGTGAAATCGACCGGTTTGATTCAAGTCGGCTGGTTTTGTCCGGTTTAGGGCGTGGAAACCCTATTTCGCGTTTTAAAAGCTCTGTGGCCGCGAGAGAGGCACAAGTTTCGAGATATCAAGCTTCAGAGGCGATTTTTGGAGGATTGGAGGTGATTTCCAGAGAGTTTTTGGAGTTTGGAGGTTGAATCAGAGGCTTTGGGTTGTTGTTCTTCTCCTTTCCTTCCTTTCAATCCGTTTTCAAGGTGAGTGCGTGACTGTAGGTCCGTTGTTCATTAGAGATTGTTTGATTCTGAGTCTATGTTGTTGTTCTTGAGTTGTTCTTCGTTTTTTTATGTGGTTTGATGCGTTTATGGGGGTTGAATCCCATTGATTGATGTTTATTCTACTGTTTTCGCACTGTTTCATCGCTTTTGGTGTCTGGGCGTCGAGCCGGTGTCGAGCGACACTCGAAGAGTGTCGATCGACACTCGGGAGGCTGGCGTCGATCGACACCATAGAGGTGTCGGTCGACACCAACCTGGGTGTCAGGAAACGTGGGTGTTTCCTGACAGGGAATGTTTATATTGTTGACTATTGTTGAGCATTGTTATGGTTGTTGTTCATTGTGATGTTTTGTCTAGTGTTTGACGTAATTGGCCTGTAGGCAGGATGATCCACTCACTAAGTATTTATGATAATACTTACGCATCTCTATTCCAATGTGATGCAGGTAACAGCAATGTTCTTCCGCGGAAAGAGACCGAGAGAAGAGGATGATGAGATTAGGAATTTGATATTGGCATTGTTGTTGTGGTTGACAAGGAATTCTTGAGTTTAGGGTGTTAGTCTTTATTTCAATAATGTAGCAAACCGGTTTAGGTTGGTTATTGGTTATTGGTTTTATTCTTTATTGGTTATTGTTGAACAATTATTTTATGATTTAATAATATTGGTTACTTCCGCATTGTGTTGTTGAATTAGCTGTTGAGGATTAATATTTATGGGAATATTAATCTGGGCTAATTATTAAAAAAAAAAAAGCTTGGTTGTTTCATTTTGGTATCAGAGCGTAGTCGGTTTTAGGACTGTTAGAATTGGATGAATTGGACTATGTGGTTAATTGATTATGTGAGTTAGTCAATTAGTGGTTTAATCTCATCCTCTCGGTCTTCCAGTTTTCCGCGGGTAAGTGAGTTGGATATTTGGTGTGTTGTGCTTTGTGTCTGTGTTTTGACCTTGCTCTTTTTTTGTACTTGGTGGTAGTGCAGAGAGATGGACGCAGGTCGTGGTCGTGGCCGTGGTCGTGGTCGCGGTGCAGCCCGTGGGGGCAGAGGAGCTGGTCGCGGTGGGCGAGCAGCGGGTCGTGGAGGTCGGGGTGCTGGTCGTGGAGTGCCAGAGGCTGAGGCCTCAGTGCAGAGTGCGGCGCCTAGTGTGGCGGCAGCGTCGGTGACACAGTCTTTTTCGTTAGCCGGTGGGGCTAGTTTGGGCGTCGGGGGTGGCGCGGGGGCAGGAGCAGTTCCCGGTGGGGGCGCGGCTCTTGCTCAGGGTGATTTGATTGTGGGGCTACTGACGCAGCTTTTGGCACGTCTTCCAGAGGCAGTTCCACAGCAGGCTCCGGATGCACCTCCAGCGGCCGGGGCACAGGTTGGTGCCGGGGCACATGTTGGAGCCGGTTTTGTTGAGCAGCAGGAGGCTGCGGTGCAGCAGGGTGTTGCAGTTGGGTTTTCTCCTTATCGTGAGATGATGAGGGAGATGCAGAGGATTGGTACGCCGACGTTTGAGGGCGGTGTTACTCCAGAGCAGGCTGACGAGTGGCGTCAGAGGTTAGAGCGGAACTTCGATTCTGTTCGTTGTCCGGCACAGTTTCAGGTTGAGTTGGCAGTGCACTACCTTGGAGGTGATGCACATTTGTGGTGGAGGTCTGTTAGGACCAGGAGAGAGGTTTGGACTTGGGTTGACTTCGTCGAGGAGTTCAACCACAAGTTTTTCCCTCAGGAGGCTCGTGACAGGCTGCAGTTGAGATTCTTAGACTTGACTCAGGGCGAGAGGTCTGTTCGAGAGTACGATGCAGAGTTCTGCAGATTGGTGGTCTTTTCTGGTAGTGAGCTGATCAGTGAGCGGGCATTGACGTCGCGGTTTCTCCAGGGGCTTCGGAGGAACATCAGGACTCAGTGCAGAGGTGGTATGTACCACACCAGAGCTGGTTTAGTGGAGTTGGCAGCGTCCATTGAGGAGGACTTGCGTGAGCCGGTGAGTACGGCGGTTGTTCCAGTTGCAGTTGCTCCTGCTACCCATCCTCGGGGCCAGCAGCAGCATCAGCAGCGCAGAGGGTACAGTTCTGGTTACGGCAGGGGCAGCAGGCCTGCGCAGGGCCAGAAGAGGAGAGCAGAGGAGATATCTGCTAGTAGCCCGAGTACGGGTGGGTGTTTCGGTTGTGGGAGTCTGGATCACAGAGTTGCGACTTGCCCCAAGAGGGCGGGATCCAGAGAGTCGACAGTGTGCTACTACTGCAGGGAGCCGGGGCATATCAAGACTATGTGTCCCAAGTTGCAGCAGAGAGCAGTGGCAGCGGCGATCCAGCCGTTGGCTATTCAGTCAGCAGCGCAGGTTGCGGCGTTGCAGTCAGGTGGAGCGCCGAGAGTGTATACTTCGGCAGAGGTGGGCCAGACCAGTCAGTCAGGCCAGATCACAGGTAAAATCTTGACTCAGACTTTTAAATTCTTAAGGTAGAATTGTTGGCGTTGTCTGTTTCTGTTATTTTACTGTGATAGAGTTAGAGGTTCTCAACACTTGTGGAATTGTGTAGGGACCTTGTTAGTTGGTGGATTTGAGTCTCACGTTCTGTTTGACTCGGGAGCATCTAATTGCTTCATAACTCCGGAGAGAGCTGAGGGTAGTGGCATTCGGAGTAGCGATGGCGAGGCTTCAGGCTTTGTCAAGGTGGCTGGTGGTGGTTATTTGGCTACTTCGGGCAGAGCTAGAGCAGTTGATGTGCAGATTGCGGGGCAGTCTATGCCAGCAGATTTAGTCATCAGTCCGGTGGAACTGTATGACGTGATTTTGGGGATGGACTGGTTATCTCTATACCGAGTTCATCTGGATTGCTTCAGAGGTAGAGTTGTGTTTGAGCGGGATGCGGGGAAGTTGGTTTATCAGGGAGTGAGACCGACTTCGGGGAGTATAGTGATTTCAGCTATTCAGGCAGAGCAGTTGTTAGAGCGGGGCTGCGAAGCCTATTTGGCGACGATCACTATGACAGAGTCCAGTGGTGAGGTGAGTCTGCAGGATATTCAGGTTGTCCAGGATTTCGAGGATATTTTTCGGTCGCTGAAGGGATTGCCACCATCTCGGTCAGATCCTTTCACGATTGATTTAGAGCCCGGGACAGCTCCGATATCGAAGACACCTTACAGGATGGCTCCAGCAGAGATGGCAGAGCTGAAGAAGCAGCTAGAGGACCTTTTGAGTAAAGGGTTCATCAGACCTAGTGTTTCGCCGTGGGGAGCGCCAGTGTTGTTTGTGAAGAAGAAGGATGGTAGTTTTCGGTTGTGCATTGATTACCGGGGACTTAACCGAGTCACAGTGAAGAACAGGTACCCACTTCCGAGGATTGATGAGTTGTTGGATCAGTTGAGAGGGGCTACTTGGTTCTCAAAGATTGACTTGGCATCGGGATATCATCAGATTCCGATAGATGAGGCAGATGTCCGGAAGACGGCTTTTCGGACGAGGTATGGGCATTTCGAGTTTGTGGTCATGCCTTTTGGTTTGACTAATGCGCCGGCAGCGTTTATGAGGTTGATGAACGACGTGTTCAGGGAGTTTCTGGATGTGTTTGTCATTATTTTCATTGATGACATTTTGGTGTATTCGAGGAGTCCAGAGGAGCATGCGACTCATTTGAGGCTTGTGTTGGAGAAGCTTCGAGAGCAGAAGCTGTTTGCTAAGTTGAGCAAGTGCAGCTTTTGGCAGAGAGAGATGGGTTTTCTTGGCCACATTGTTTCTGCAGAGGGAGTTTCTGTGGATCCGGCTAAGATTGAGGCTATCAGAGATTGGCCTAGACCGAGTAGTGCTACCGAGATCAGGAGTTTTCTGGGTTTAGCAGGCTACTACAGGAGGTTCGTCAAGGGGTTTGCGAGTATGTCTCAGCCGATGACGAGATTAACTGGCAAGGATGTGCCGTTTGTGTGGTCGCATGAGTGCGAGGAGAGCTTTGGGAAGCTCAAGGAGATGTTGACTAGTACACCTGTTTTGGCATTACCTGACCCGGGGAAGCCTTATGTCGTGTACACAGATGCTTCAGGTGTTGGACTGGGTTGTGTTTTGATGCAGGAGGGCAGAGTGATTGCCTATGCTTCGAGGCAGTTGCAGGGCAGTGAGCGCAACCGTCCTACACATGATCTTGAGTTGGGAGCAGTGGTTTTTGCACTCAAGATTTGGAGGTCTTATCTTTATGGTGGTAGAGTGCAGATCTTCACAGATCACAAGAGTCTACAGCATATTTTCACTCAGCCTTTGCTGAATGCGAGACAGACGCGTTGGGTGGAGTTTCTGGCAGACTATGACTTGGATATTGTTTATCATCCAGGCAAGGCCAATTTGGTGGCAGATGCTTTGAGTCGACGGAGGGTTGATTCAGATAGAGAGCGTGGTGTTGAGGCTTTGGTCAGCGAGATTGGTACATTGCGTCTATGTGCTATTTCAGAGGAGCCTTTGGGTTTGGAGGCAGCTGATCAGGCAGATTTACTCAGTAGGATCAGAGTGGCGCAGCAGAGCGATCAGGGTTTGATTGATGCTTCGCAGGCGGTCGGTTCGGAGTATCAGGTCTCATCGAATGGGACTATTTTGGTTCGTGGGCGAGTCTGTGTGCCTAAGGATGAGGAGTTGAGGCATGAGGTTTTGAGAGAGGCTCATTCGAGCAAGTTTTCGATTCATCCGGGTGCGACCAAGATGTACCGTGACCTCAAACGGTATTATCATTGGGTTGGGATGAAGAGGGATGTGGCAGATTGGGTTGCGAGGTGCAACACTTGTTCTTTGGTCAAGGCAGAGCATCAGGTGCCTAGTGGTCTTCGGCAGAGTTTACCCATTCCAGAGTGGAAGTGGGATATGATCACTATGGATTTTGTTGTGGGATTGCCTATCTCACGGACTTTCGATGCTATTTGGGTCATTGTGGATCGCTTGACCAAGTCAGCACATTTCTTGGCTATCAAGAAGACAGATGGAGCGGCTGTCTTGGCTAGGAAGTTTGTGCGAGAGATTGTGAGGCTGCATGGAGTGCCAGCCAGTATTGTGTCGGATAGAGATCCGAGGTTTGCTTCAGAGTTTTGGAGGGCATTTCAGACTGAGATGGGCACTAAGGTGCATATGAGTACAGCGTATCATCCGCAGACAGATGGGCAGTCAGAGAGGACTATTCAGACTTTGGAGGATCTGCTTAGGATGTGTGTACTGGATTGGGGTGGTCATTGGGCTGATCATCTGTGTTTGGCAGAGTTTGCCTATAACAACAGTTTTCAGTCTAGTATTGGTATGGCTCCTTATGAGGCTTTGTATGGGAGGCCATGCAGGACACCCTTATGCTGGACCCAAGTGGGGGAGCGCAGCATGTTTGGAGCTAGTTTTGTTCAGGAGACGACGGAGAAGATTCGTGTCTTGAGGCTGAACATGAAGGAGGCTCAGGATAGACAGAGGAGTTATGCAGATAGGCGGCGACGTGAGCTTGAGTTTCAGGTGGGAGATAGAGTGTATCTCAAGATGGCTATGTTGAGGGGCCCTAACAGGTCCATAGCAGAGAACAAGCTCAGTCCGCGATTTATGGGTCCGTTTCCAGTGGTGGAGCGAGTTGGGCCAGTGGCTTATCGGTTGGAGTTGCCACCGATTATGAGCGCCTTTCACAAGGTGTTTCATGTTTCTATGTTGAGAAGGTGTTTGCGTCCTTCAGAGGAGGTAGTGGTTGAGATTCCGGAGGATCTTCAGCCAGTTTTGACAGTTCCGGCAGTTCCTGTGAGGATTCTTGAGAGGAGAGTCAAGGTTCTGCGGAACAAGAGGGTGCCATTGGTGAGAGTCTTGTGGGACTGTAGTGGCACAGAGGAGCAGACTTGGGAGCCAGAGGCAAAGATGAAGCTGAAGTTCGGAAAGTGGTTCGACAAGCAGGCTGTGGAGTGATTCATCTTTGTGGTTCTAGTCTTGTTTTGGTTTTGTTGTTGTTGGTTTTGGACTTATGTATTTTCGTTTTGTTGTACGATATACATTTTTGGAGTTATATGAGATGGAGTTTTGCCTCATATTTTTGGTTATGGTTTGGATGTTACAAGTTTCTTTGGCCGGTGGGGTCATTGAGAGTTTTTAGTCATATGTTGGTACGCGTTTCAGATTTTATTACTCGTTTTGTCTAGAGGCGGTGGGCCTTGTAGACGGTGGTTCTATTTGTGTTGGGACGTTAGGTGCCCAACGGACTTATATTGGGGGTCGCTACCTCGATATGGGTTGTTTTAATGACAGTGGGTCACGTTTTGGTTGTGACAGGGATCACATTTTGGTTGTGACTTCGGGTCACGTTTGGTTTGTGACATTGGTCACATTTTGGTACTGGACCGCGGGTCGCAGTACGGATGTCATGACTGCGGTTATGGCATTGAGAGTAATAATATCTTGGAAACATGCGTATAACATAGGACTAAAACTTGAGTTTTGAGGTCTTGGAGAGACGTTTGTGTTGGGATTCGAGGACGAATCCATTTTAGTGGGGGAGAATTGTAACATCCGTGAACCAGAAAGTTGTTTTGGAAGTGGTGTTGGACGATGCTAGGGGTTCAGGAGTAGTTGGCACATGCTCTTAGAGGTGTGAATTGAGGATTGGCTGTGCATGTTCTTGTTTGATTGTTGTGCAGTCGGTCTAAGGTTCAAGCATCGCGAAGAAAGTGTGTTAAATTCTTCTGAACGACTAGTATCGATCGACACCGGTTATCGGGTTTGATTTCCGGTTTAAGTCGATCGATTTGCAATTGGGTTGGTTTTGGGTCGATGGGTGTCGACCGACACCAAGGAAGGGTGTCGATCGACACCAGTTATGGTGAAATCGACCGGTTTGATTCAAGTCGGCTGGTTTTGTCCGGTTTAGGGCGTGGAAACCCTATTTCGCGTTTTAAAAGCTCTGTGGCCGCGAGAGAGGCACAAGTTTCGAGATATCAAGCTTCAGAGGCGATTTTTGGAGGATTGGAGGTGATTTCCAGAGAGTTTTTGGAGTTTGGAGGTTGAATCAGAGGCTTTGGGTTGTTGTTCTTCTCCTTTCCTTCCTTTCAATCCGTTTTCAAGGTGAGTGCGTGACTGTAGGTCCGTTGTTCATTAGAGATTGTTTGATTCTGAGTCTATGTTGTTGTTCTTGAGTTGTTCTTCGTTTTTTTATGTGGTTTGATGCGTTTATGGGGGTTGAATCCCATTGATTGATGTTTATTCTACTGTTTTCGCACTGTTTCATCGCTTTTGGTGTCTGGGCGTCGAGCCGGTGTCGAGCGACACTCGAAGAGTGTCGATCGACACTCGGGAGGCTGGCGTCGATCGACACCATAGAGGTGTCGGTCGACACCAACCTGGGTGTCAGGAAACGTGGGTGTTTCCTGACAGGGAATGTTTATATTGTTGACTATTGTTGAGCATTGTTATGGTTGTTGTTCATTGTGATGTTTTGTCTAGTGTTTGACGTAATTGGCCTGTAGGCAGGATGATCCACTCACTAAGTATTTATGATAATACTTACGCATCTCTATTCCAATGTGATGCAGGTAACAGCAATGTTCTTCCGCGGAAAGAGACCGAGAGAAGAGGATGATGAGATTAGGAATTTGATATTGGCATTGTTGTTGTGGTTGACAAGGAATTCTTGAGTTTAGGGTGTTAGTCTTTATTTCAATAATGTAGCAAACCGGTTTAGGTTGGTTATTGGTTATTGGTTTTATTCTTTATTGGTTATTGTTGAACAATTATTTTATGATTTAATAATATTGGTTACTTCCGCATTGTGTTGTTGAATTAGCTGTTGAGGATTAATATTTATGGGAATATTAATCTGGGCTAATTATTTAAAAAAAAAAAGCTTGGTTGTTTCAATGGATGTGGAGAAAGATACTTAAGCTTCAGGATGTAGCCTATCCTTTAATCAGGTTTCAAATCAAGGATGGCCGGAACACATTTTTGTGGTTTGACGATTGGCTCACTCAAGGCAAGGCAAGTTGTTGGACAAGGTAGGCGAGTCCGGACCACAAAGTTATTGTAACATCCGTAAACCAAATTGCTTGTTTTGGCGTGTGGTCTCGAGCGACACCAGGAGGATGTCGATCGACACGGGTTTTGGAAATCGATTTCGGTTCGATTTAAGTCATCTGGTTTGTGGCTGGTTAAGGGAGAAAACCCTACGTCGTGAGTATATTAAGTGGAGGAGCCGCTTTTTCTTCACAGTTTTCGAGAGAAAGAGGCAGAGAAGAAGAGGAGAGGAGATTTCTGAGTGAAATCAAGCTTTGGGTTCATAGTGGATGATTGTTCATTACCATCCCTTGTTTTCCCATTTTCAATCTGAATTTGAGGTGAATGCGTGACCGTAGGCTCGTAATTGCTAGGTTGAATAAGTTGTGGTTGAGTTCATGATGGTTTTATGTTGATCAGTGTGTTTAATTGTGTTATTGGTGATGATATGTGATATTTCGTGTTTTTCGCACTGTTCATCATCTTTTTTGTCGATCTGCGAGTTGAGTATCGATCGACACTCCATGGTGTCGGTCGACACCCATGTTGTTTGACGTGAATTGTTTAATTTAATTATGCTGTTTATTGTTCTGGTAATTGCCTAATTGGCATGTAGACAGGATGACCGTCTCACTAAGTATTTATGAAATACTTACACATCTCTTTTTCCCATGTGATGCAGGTAAAACAAATGTGTGATCCCGGAATAAGGGCCGAGGAAGGGGATGATAGGATTTATTTGTTTTAGTTGTTTCTTTTAGTTAATTTGGTGTTAGGTTGCTAGATTTTATTCATTCTAGAATTTATTTGTTGGTTGAATTAATTAATTATCTATTGATTTATTATTTGAGAACTTCCGCATTACTAGTGATTAATTAATTAATTATAAAAAGGCTTGGTTGTTTCATTTTGGTATCAGATCCCTTACGGTTTTAAGACTATTAGTAATTAGATTAACTGAGACTATGTTTAATTGATTATGTTTGCTTAGTCAATTAATAGTCTTAGAATCATCCTCTTCGCCTTCAAAGTGATTTTGCGGTTAGTTGTTTGTTTTGTTGTATTTTTCTAGTGTGCTCATCTACTGTTATTTGGGAGTGCAGTGAGATGGATGCAGTTGCTAGAGGTCGTGGTACTAAAGGTCGGGGTAGAGCCGGTGCACGTAGTGGCAGAGCATCTGGCCGTGGTGGCAAAGCTGGAGGCCATGGAGGCCGGGGTCGTGGTCGTGGAGCAGCGGCTGAGTCAGGGGAGAGTGCGATGCTTAGTGCGGCGTCTGCGTCAGTGTCCAAGACATATTTAGTGGGATCGGCGAGTGAGGCCGGTTTGGGTGCCAGTGCTAGTGTGGAGACTGGTGTCGGTGGAGGTGCTGGAGTTGGGGCGGCCCCAGGTGGGGGTGCTTCTGCAGCTCAGGGTCGTGATAATCTTGTCGTGGGATTGCTGACGCAGTTGTTGGCACGTTTTCCGTCTGTAGTTCCAGAGCAGGCTCCGGGTTCACCTCCAGTCGCCGAGGCGCAGCAGGGTGCTGCAGCTGTTGAGTAGCCGGGGCTGCAGTTGCTGGGCGTCCGCCTTATCTTGAGATGATGGGGCAGATGCAGAGGATTTCTATGCATTCTTCGAGGGCAGAGTTGGGCCTGAGGAGGCATGAGTGGCGTTTGAGACTGTAGCGTAACTTCCAGTCTATCAGATGCGCTGCGGAGTACCAGGTAGAGTTGGCAGTTCATTCTCTGGGAGGTGATGCGCAATTGTGGTGGCAAGCTATCGAGGCTAGAAGAGTGGTGTGGACTTGGGGCGAATTCCTAGCGGAGTTCAACGCCAAGTATTTTCGTCAGGAGGCTCGAGATTGTCTTTAGATGAGATTCATGGCACTGTCCCGGGGAGAGCTTTCAGAGCGTGAGTATGACGCAGAGTTCAGTAGGCTTGTGGTTCACACTGGCCGGGGTATGGAGGACGAGCATGCCCTTGTGCAGAGGTCCTTACAGGGACGTCGTTTGAGCATCAAGACTCAATGCAGAGGCGCCGTGTACACCTCGAGGGCTGATCTAGTGGAGTTAGCAGCATCCATTGAGGAGAATCAGCATGAGAAGGTTTGTCTGGTAGCTGTTCCAGCTGTAGTTGCTTCTGCTTTCCAGCCGAGGAGTCAGCAGCAGCGCAGAGGTTTTCGTTTTGGTTCTAGCAAAGGCGGTAAGCTTGCGCAGGGCCAGAAGAGGAGGTTATACAAGGTTTATGGAGGCAGCCAGAGTGGTCGTGGTGGTTGTTATTGTTGCGGGAGCACAGAGCATCGTGTTACAAACTGTCCTAAGAGGGACGGATCTCGGGAGGCCAAGGTGTGCTTCTATTGCAGAGAACGGGGGCATATCAGGCCGATGTGTCCCAAGTTGCAGCAGATGGCGGTCGCAGCGGTTCAGCCAGTGGGGGCTGAGAATGTGACTCAGATCGCGGTGGTGCAGCCGTTGGGTCAGATTGGAGCTGCGCCGCGGGTGTATTCATCGGCAGAGGTCGGACAGCATAGTCAGTCCGGGCAGATCACAGGTAAAGTCATTGACTCAGACTTCGTAAATTCTTAGTGGTAGAATTGTTGTTGTTGTTTGTTTCGATTCTTTTCCTATGATAGAATTATCGGGGTTCTCAACGCATGTAATTTTGTAGGGACCTTGTTAGTGGGCGGTTTTGAGTCTCATGTGCTGTTTGATTCTGGAGCATTGAACTGCTTCATTAATCCGGAGCGTGCCAAGATCAGTGACATCCGGAGCAGCGCTGGTGAGCGTTCGGGTATGGTCAAGGTGGCTGGTGGAGAATTCCTGACTACTTCTGGCCGTCCTATAGCAGTTGATGTTTGGTCATCAGTCCGGTGGAGTTGTACGATGTCATTATGGGGATGGACTGGTTAACGTATTACAGAGTTCATCTGGATTGTTATCGAGGCAGGGAGGTTGGTGTTTCAGGGAGCTAGACCTACTTCTGGTAGTCTAGTGATCTCGGCTATTCAGGCAGAACATATGATAGATTGAGGTAGCGAGGCTTATTTGGCGACGATTGTTATGTCAAAGTCCAGTGGTGAGGTTGCTATTGGGGATATTCGAGTTGTTCAGGAGTTCGAGGATATTTTTCGGTCGCTGAAGGGATTACCACCATCTCGGTCTGATCCTTTCACGATTGAGCTAGAGCTGGGGATAGCTCCGATATCTAAAAACCTTACAGGATGGCTCCATCAGAGTTGGCAGAGCTGAAGAAGCAGCTGGAGGACCTTTTGAGTAAGGGTTTTATTCGGCCGAGTGTTTCACCGTGGGGAGCACCAATGTTGTTCACGAAGGAGAAGGATGGGAGTTTCCGCTTGTGCATTGATTACCGGGGACTTACCCGAGTCAATGTGAAGAACGTGTACCCTCTCCCGAGGATTGATGAGTTACGGGATCAGCTGAGGGGTGCTACCTGGTTCTCCAAGATAGATTTGGCATCAGGTTATCATCAGATTCCGATAGACGAGGCATATGTTCGTAAGACGGTTTTCAGGACGAGATACAAACATTTTGAGTTTGTGGTCATGCCCTTTGGTTTGACTAACGCGCCGGCAGCTTTCATGAGATTGATGAACGACGTGTTCAGGGTGGACGTGTTCATTATTATCTTCATCGACGACATCCTGGTATATTCGAGGAGTCTCGAGGAGCACGAGACTCATTTGAGATTGGTTATGGAGAAGCTTCGGGAGCTTAAGCTGTATGCTAAATTGAGCAAGTGCAGTTTCTGGCATCGACAGATGGGATTTCTGGGTTACGTCGTGTATGCAGAGAGAGTTTCAGTAGATCCGGCGAAGATTGAGCCTATCAGGGATTGGCCTAGACCGAGTAGTGCTACCGAGATCAGGAGTTTTTTTGGTTTAGCATGCTATTACAGGAGATTCGTCAAGGGTTTTGCGAGTATTGCGCAACCTATGATGAAGTTAACCGGCAAGGATGTTCCGTTTGTTTGGTCACTGGAGTGCGAGGAGAGCTTTGCGAAGCTGAAGGAGATGTTGATTAGTACACCATTTTTGGCATTACCCGAGCCGGAGAAGCCTTACACAGTGTACATAGATGGTTCAGGAGTTGGTATGGGTTGTGTTCTGATGCAGGAGGGTAGGGTGATTGCATATGCTTCGAGGCAGTTGCAGGGTAGCGAGCGTAGTCGCCCTACACATGATCTTGAGTTGGAAGCGGTGGCCTTCGCGCTTAAGATATGGAGGTCTGATTTATACGGCGGATCACAAGAGTCTGCAGCATATCTTCACTCAGCCATTGCTGAATATGAGACAGACGCGTTGGGTTGAGTTTTTTGCATATTATGATCTGGAGATTATCTATCATCCAAGCAAGGCTAATCAGGTAGCAGATGCATTGAGTCGACGGAGGCCTTGGTGAGCGATATTAGTACTTTACGTCTTTGTGCTATTTCGCAGGAGCCTTTGGGCTTGGAGAGAGTTGATGAGGCAGATTTTCTCAATAGGATCAGAGTGGCTCAGGAGAATGATCAGAGTAGGTCTCTGCGAATGGGACGATTCTGGTTCAAGGACGATTCTGGTTCAAGGTCGCATGATTATGGTTGATGCATCGCGAGCATTTGGTTCTGAGTATTAGGTCTATGCGAATGGGACGATTCTGGTTCAAGGTCGGGTTTGTGTACCCAAGGTAGAGGAGTTGAGACAGGAGATTCTGAGAGAGGCTCATGCGAGCAAGTTCTCGTTTCATCCGAGCAAGTTCTCGTTTCATCGAGGAGCGAGAAAAATGTATCATGATCTCAAGAGGTATTATCACAGGGTCGGGATGAAGAGAGATGTGGCTGATTGGGTCTCGAAGTGCAACACGTGTTCGTTGGTTAAGGCTGAGCATTAGGTTCCGGGTGGTCATCTGCAGAGTTTGCCCACTCCATAGTGGAAGTGGGAGATGATCACGATGGATTTCGTTGTGGGGTTACCTATCTCGCGGACCTATGATGCTATTTGGGTGATTTTGGACCGGTTGACTAAGTCAGCACATTTTCTGGCGGTTGACGGTTGACGGTTGGCGGTTGACCGGTTGACGGTTGGCGGTTCCTGTGAGGATTATGATGTGTGTGGGATATGCAAGTAATAAATAAACCTAAAACAAACCGTGAGTTGCAAGTGCACAACAGACAATTGTAGTACTTAGGGGTCGAACCACTGAGGATTGCGGAATGTACACTTCAAGATCATGAGATGCAAACTAAGCTAGATCGACAATATGCAAAAGGGGTTTTGTGTTTTTTGGTTTTTGTAAAACATAAAGATATTAACAATGCAAAACATAAAGCAAAAGATAAATATTGTTGAAAGGAACCATTCGCAAAGGCATGTGCCAAATCATTTGAAAAGATTGTTAAATCCGATTCATGAACTCAAAACACTAATGAAGGATTTTCCCACTTTCGTGGCTCCAATCCCCTATGTCTCTTAAACCAATGGGCTCAGCTTTCGCATGGTCATTGTAGAGTGAGACATGCATTACGGTTAGGTAATGATTGTTCACAAAACTTCTTAGGTCTACTTTCATAGCCTAAAACGATTTGCTCATCGAATATTAGATCCGGAGATATAACAAGCTTTTGGAGAGTATATCAACCTTAGATCAAGTCGCTAGTTGTTCATCTCTAGCAACAAGCATTAGGTTTAAATAAAGATGGAGAACCACAAGGTTTCCCCTTTATTTAACAACCGAATAGCGAAGGCAATCATGTCATGTCCTCATTGAAGGATCCATAATTCAACAATATATCTAAGAGATAGAAGGAGTCTCATGATTCCACTGAAAAGAGGCGGAGGGATAGAGATCAAACCGTGGCTCCTTCATGGAGAGAAACCTCTCTACTCATAGATGTATGCAAAACTTAAAGAAACATGTAAATATTTACAATGGGAAGAAAAGAAAAGGGAAGAGAGGAGACCACCCAAGTGGCTCCGAAATTTATTAAGAGATTCAAGAAATTGTAGGATGATTGATACAAGAGGCTAAAAGCAAGTATATATAGGTGACAGGAGGCTAGGTCGGCTGAGTTAATGCGTGGGCGAGAGGAGGAAAGTTTCCTTTTCTTCTTCTCCTTTGAGCTTGCTCACCAAGTCTTGAGAGAGGCGCGGCCGCCGCCTCCAAATCACGTGTAAGGATATGGGCTTGAGTCCTGATGAAGTTTAGGCTTGGCCCGAAGTGGTCCCGGTCCATTTCGCTCATCCAAGCTCCATGGGCTTCACTTACTCGCCAGACGGACATGTCTTGGGAGAAAAAGCTCCTAGGCCGCATTACTACTCCAAATGGCCCAATTCCACTTCTCCGCGACGCATGACTCATTTATATATCTTTCCATATAAAGAGCTTATGATTTGGACGTCGGAAAGCCCCTTTGCCGCGGTCATCTTTCGGATGCTTCGATTCTGTCCGAATGTGAAATTTGGACTTTTGGAGTTTTATTGAAGCTCTTGACTTGGAAACTTGTATGGATCATTGTTTGAAGTTCGTTTGCTCCATTTTGCCTCCTTTTGCCATTTTGACCTGTTGGTACCTCAAAACCACAATATACAAGAAAACTACCTCTTGGACACAAAAACCTTATTATTTATGTTATAAAAGATATTAAAAACCATAGTAAAAACATGTAAAATATGGATATATCAACTCCCCCAGACTTAGCCTTTTGCTTGTCCTCAAGCAAACTAAGCATGAAAGAGAGGTTTGAAAACATGAGAACTCTCAAATCTTTTGGACATCCAAGTTGACCTTTATCTTAGTAATCCACATAAAACAGCAATGGCATTGAGAATTAAGAACAAGGGAGTACATACCATGAGCTTTATAATCATCCCAAAGCAATCCACTTCTCTTTAGGCCATCCAAATTCGCCACCTTCGACTCCTTTAGTTTCTAAAGGTGTGGTCTCAACTAGGGAATGTCGATCAAAGGGGTTATAGACTCTTACCCATCCTCTTTTTATAGAACACATGTCTTGGCTCTTGTTTCACCTCTCTCTCTTCTCACTTCTTAAGTCGACTGATCCCTTTTTTAGGGTAGCAAGGTATTTTTTTATTCGACTTCTTCTCCTCTTTGTGGAGGTTTTTGATGGATCTTCCATAGACGCGAGTATTGACGGTTGTAGCCACCTAATCCCCGGTTACTTGGATCAAAAGGTCTTCCATAGACGCGAGTATTGATGGTGGTTGCCACCTAATCCCCGGTTACTTGGACCTTGGTGCTTTTTCTTAAATTTGAAGGGGAGAGAAAGGAAAACCGAACTCACACAGACTTTTCACTTGGTAGTGAGGATGAGGAGTCATGCCCTTTGTAATGCCAAGCCCCTAGCTGAGAAGATTAAGTTCATTAAGGTGTGGAGTCAATGATGGATCCTTCTTATGCCCTTAGAGATGTGGATGCTTCTGGTAGATCAATCCACTCATGGTGCACATATGATGAAGTGTACTGCCAATAACTGATCAATGGTCACTTAAACATAGGCATAACAATGGTTAGGTCCAAGATAAGGTCATAATTCTCGACAAAAATTTTGGCTCAATAAAAACGACTCAATAAAAAGAAAAATGATGCAAGATGAAATGCCAAAATGAAAAAACTTATTAGTATAATCCCCCCAGACTTAACTTGCACCATCCCGCTGTAAGAAAAATCAGATTAAGAGAGGTAAGATATGTAATAAATTTGAAAAAGGAAAGTTTAGGATGATGTTACCAAGTGATGACCAATTGAAATGAAGATCAGTGTCGGATAACTGAATAGGCCTCCTCTTTAGACATGATTGGTCGGTGAGTTTTGAATTTCCTGGCCTGATTCTCGCCGGTTTGCATTTTGGTCGAGTATGGCTCATTTGGTCGACCCGAAATGAGTGCTATGAACCACAGAACAAACCGTTAAGAATTTCATGTACCATATGGAAATTTTACCGTCCAAGTTGATGTTTTAGAGCTCCTCGTGAAGTTTGAGGTCAAACGAACGAGCGGTTTGGGAGATTCGTCATTTGGTGGTCCATTCGGTCGACTGGATGATAGTGCAATAGACCACAGCTCGAATGATGAAGAATTCTATGACCTATCTTGAAATTCCATCGACAAACCCCATATTTTATGACCACTGGTGAAGTTGGAGGTCAAACGAACGAGTGGATTGGGAGATCCTTCAAAAAGTGGTCAATGTGGCTCTGGGAAGAGTTTCTTGACCATCCTTGAACTTGGCTCGTTCGTTTGTTGAATCTCTTCTGGAATAGTGATATTTAAGCTCCAAGGATTCATCTCCAGCTGGTCGGCGTACCTATGCCGTGATTTGGTTTTTGTCGGCCATTGGTTGCCCGCTATCGACGGAATGTGGCATCTGTGCTTATCTCCTCATTCGTTCACATTCCTCTGTCCTATCTTTTGTATTCGCCGACCAATATGGTGTTTTGTAGCCGCCTGTGAAGTTTGGTGGACATCGGTCACGTGGTTTGGGAGATGGTTGATGTTTGTCCTCCTTTGCACCCGTTTGGCCGAGAGAATCTCGCCGGATGTGATATCTTGAAATCTACTCGACCGTTTTGTGATTTTCTTCGACCGAAGTGATTCTTGTATCCTCCATTATCATTTCCAGGTCGTACCCACCTTGTTTCTTGTGCCTTGTTGTGATCCTCCATTGAAACCGCCTTTAAACCGCCATGTGGTTTGTAGTTTTGGTCGGTTACAGCATCTCTCCTTGATATCCCTCCTGTCAAATATTTAAGTCCTTGCAAAACACTTGAAATCACTGTTAAGTCCGGTCTTAGATTGAGATCCCCAAGTAACCAACTTGAAGTTCACAATCTAAGAGAATATGATATAAACTATAAAAACATGTTGGGTCTTGGTTAGGGATCCCAAAGTTATGAAATAGTTTTATCATCAGTGAAATCAATCAATGTATAATTCAGTTTGACAAGTCAAGATTCATTCTCATTCATTAACCATCAATATTAAGCAATTTAAACCATCAAATGTAACTAATGAAGTTCAAGGTTCAAATGCTTATCAAGTGAGGATCAAAGATGGTTTTTGATGAATGCATGAGGAGAATTTACTTACCTTGATTGGATATTTCGCCTTCTACAAGGGTGGGAACAAAGGGCGGGTCACTTTCTTGTTTTGGTCTCCTTTTGGTTCTTCATCCTAAAAACATTTTTTTTTTTTTGTATTTTTATGCAATTTTAAAAATTCCTGAAAAATAAAACTAAGTAGTTATGCATGCAATAATGATATGAAAATTTAAAATGAAAATAAAAACCATGTGGGTTGCCTCCCACAAAGCGCTTTGTTTTAAGTCATTTACCTTGACTCCCTTTTTTTTTTTTTTTTTTTTTTAGGTGCGGGGAAGATCAACTAAAGGGTTTGGGATCCCTTTAGCTTCTCCATTCTCTGGTTCAGGGAGCTCATGTGGTTGTTTGGGCTTTCCATAATGATCTCCCATGCCATCCTTGAAGACAAATGAACTCGGGAAAAGTTTTAAGGTGTACCCGAGTTTCTCCTTTGCATACGCTTAGAAACCGCTATGGACTCCATTGTTTCTTGTGGTTTTGAAACCATTGTAATCCTTATTTTGACAACTTTATTTGTGCGTCCACAGCAAGTGGTCTTTACATCTTTCATGTCAAACATTGAAGCTCTTGCAAAAACACTAGAAATCACTTGTCAAAGCATTCTTAAATCGAGATCCTCAAGTAGTCAACTTGAAGTTCTTTATCTAAGATAAAATAGTATAAACTATAAAAACATTGTGGACCTTGACTAGAGATCCCAAAGTTCTAGAAATAGTTTAATCTTAAGTGAAATCAATGCAGAAAATGAGTAAGACATAGAAATCAATATTCATTCATTCAAAGACCACCAATTTTAAGCAATTTAAACCACCAAATATAATCAATTAAGTGCATGGTTCAAATGCTTATAAAAGGGAAAGATAGTATTGATTGAATGATATAGAAGGAAGTACTTACCTTGGATGGCGGAATCAAGGTATTCATGTTTTGCTCATGCCTAAGCTTAGGCTTCAAGATCCGGGGCATGACCATAAACCCTTTGATGCTTTAGTGATGAATCTCCTAGCTCTTGATGAATACAGCCATGATCTCATCTTGTAGAGAGACTCCCAAAAGTCCTCATTAAGATCATACCTTAGAAACTCCAACTTTGATCCAAGATCTCGGTTAGATTGTCTTTGGCTTTCCATGAACTCTTCTAGCATAGCTTCGAGATTGGTACCTCTAGGCTCATTAGGGACGTAGTCATGGTATTGATGAGGGTCCAGGCGTGAGTAGTGATTCATCTTTAGGTACCTATCAAACACAAAAACACTAAAATAAAAATTTAGAAAGCATGAAAATAAAAGATCTAGTCTTAGCTTTTATCAAGAAAACTCGAAGGTACAAAGAAATCCCCGGCAATGGCGCCAAAAACTTGATGTGTGTGGGATATGCAAGTAATAAATAACCCTAAAACAAACCGTGAGTTGCAAGTGCACAACAGACAATTGTAGTACTTAGGGGTCGAACCACTGAGGATTGCGGAATGTACACTTCAAGATCATGAGATGCAAACTAAGCTAGATCGACAATATGAAAAAGGGGTTTTGTGTTTTTTGGTTTTTGTAAAACATAAAGATATTAACAATGCAAAACATAAAGCAAAAGATAAATATTGTTGAAAGGAACCATTCGCAAAGGCATGTGCCAAATCGATTGAAAAGATTGTTAAATCCGATTCATGAACTCAAAACACTAATGAAGGATTTTCCCACTTTCGTGGCTCCAATCCCCTATGTCTCTTAAACCAATGGGCTCAGCTTTCGCATGGTCATTGTAGAGTGAGACATGCATTACGGTTAGGTAATGATTGTTCACAAAACTTCTTAGGTCTACTTTCATAACCTAAAACGATTTTCCCATCGAATATTAGATCCGGAGATATAACAAGCTTTTGGAGAGTATATCAACCTTAGATCAAGTCGCTAGTTGATCATCTCTAGCAACAAGCATTAGGTTTAAATAAAGATGGAGAACCACAAGGTTTCCCCTTTATTTAACAACCGAATAGCGAAGGCAATCATGTCATGTCCTCATTGAAGGATCCATAATTCAACAATAGATCTAAGAGATAGAAGGAGTCTCATGATTCCACTGAAAAGAGGCGGAGGGATAGAGATCAAACCGTGGCTCCATCATGGAGAGAAACCTCTACTCATAGATGTATGCAAAACTTAAAGAAACATGTAAATATTTACAATGGGAAGAAAAGAAAGGGGAAGAGAGGAGACCACCCAAGCGGCTCCGAAATTTATTAAGAGATTCAAGGAATTGTAGGATGATTGATACAAGAGGCTAAAAGCAAGTATATATAGGTGAGAGGAGGCTAGGTCGGCTGAGTTAATGCGTGGGCGAGAGGAGGAAAGATTCCTTTTCTTCTTCTCCTTTGAGCTTGCTCACCAAGTCTTGAGAGAGGCGCGGCCGCCGCCTCCAAATCGCGTGTAAGGATATGGGCTTGAGTCCTGATGAAGTTTAGGCTTGGCCCGAAGTGGTCCCGGTCCATTTCGCTCATCCAAGCTCCATGGGCTTCACTTACTCGCCAGACGGACATGTCTTGGGATAAAAAGCTCCTAGGCCGCATTACTACTCCAAATGGCCCAATTCCACGTCTCCACGACGCATGACTCATTTATATATGTTTCCATATAAAGATCTTATGATTTGGACGTCGGAAAGCCCCTTTGCCGCGGTCATCTTTCGGATGCTTCGATTCTGTCCGAATGTGGAATTTGGACTTTTGGAGTTTTATTGAAGCTCTTGACTTGGAAACTTGTATGGATCATTGTTTGAAGTTCTTTTGCTCCATTTTGCCTCCTTTTTGCCATTTTGACCTGTTGGTACCTCAAAACCACAATATACAAGAAAACTACCTCTTGGACACAAAAACCTTATTATTTATGTTATAAAAGATATTAAAAACCATAGTAAAAACATGTAAAATATGGATATATTAGATTATCGAGAGGAGAGTCAAGGTTATATGTCACAAGAAGATACCGTTACTAAGAGTTTTGTGGGACTGTAGCAGTACAAAGGATGAGACTTGGGAGCCTGAGGCAAAGATGAAGCTGAAGTTCATGAAGTGGTTCGACAAGCAGTTCGCAGAGTGAGCTTCTTTCATCTTTGTGGTTCTCGTTGTTACCCTTGGGCTATGTTGTTGTTTCATGTATTTTCGTTTTCGTTGTAACGATATACATTTTTGGAGATTTATGAGATGGAGTCTTCTTTATATTTATGTGTTTCGGATATTACGAGTTGTTTGACCAGTTGGGTCGTGTTTGTGAGATATTCCGGGTTGGGGAATATCATGTTAGGCCACGTGAGGCGGTCCTAATCAGATATGTTATAGGCGTTTCAGAATTATTACTCTAGGGATGGTGGGTGCCTAAGTAACTCATTACTTCTTTCTTGAAGATGGTGGTTCTCCGACAGACTTATCTAAGTGTAGTGGTCTTAGTATAAGTGGTTGGGAATGCTTACTTATTTGTGACAAGTGGGTCGCAATATGAATATCGAGAGATATGGTGGGTCTCTTGACAAGATGGTGGTTCTCCTGCATTTCTTTTGGAGATAGTGGTTCTCCGGCAGACTTATTTGGGTGCAGTGGGCCTCAGTATAAGTGTTTAGGGTAATGAGTTAAGAGTAATAATGTCTGGGAACATGCGTATAACATAGGATTAGATGTGAGTCTCTAGGATCAGGTGAGGATCTCTAGTGGGTTGGCCATGTGGACCAGGTTTGTGGTCTTTAGTAGACGTCTTTTGTGGGGATTCGAGGTCAAATCCAGTTTAGAGGGGGAGAATTGTAACATCCGTAAACCAAATTGCTGGTTTCAGCGTGTGGTGTCGAGCGACACCGGTTCTGGAAATCGATTACGTCCGGTTTGTGGCTGGTTAAGGGAGAAAACCCTACGTCGCGAGTATATTAAGTGGAGGAGCCGCTTTTTCATCACAGTTTTCGAGAGAAAGAGGCAGCGAAGAAGAGGAGAGGAGATTTCTGAGTGAAATCAAGCTTCTGGTTTCATAGTGGAGGATTGTTCCTCACCATCCCTTGTTTTCTTCTTTTCAATCCGAATTTCAGGTGAGTGCGTGAGCGTAGGCTCATAATTGCTAGGTTGAATGAGTTGTGGTTGAGTTCATGATAGTTTTATGTTGATAAGTGTGTTTAATTGTGTTATTGGTGATGATATGTGATATTTCATGTTTTTCGCACTGTTCATCGTCTTTTATGTCGATCTGCCAGTTGAGTGTCGACCGACACCATTTGGTGTCGCTCGTCACCAACGTTATGAGTGTCGATCGACACCCCATGGTGTCGGTCGACACCCATGTTGTCTAACGTGAATTGTTTAATTTAATTATGATGTTTATTGTTTTGGTAATTGCGTAATTGGCCTATAGACGGGATGACCGTCTCACTAAGTATTTATGAAATACTTATGCATCTTTTTTTCTCATGTGATGCTGGTAAAATAAATGTATCGCGGAACCAGGGCCGAGGAAGGGGATGATAGAATTTATTTGTTTTAGTTGTTTCTTTCAGTTAACCTGGTGTTAGGTTGCTAGATTTTATTCATTCTAGATATTGGTTGAATTAATTAATTAGTTATTGATTTATTATTTGAAGACTTCCGCATTGCTAGTGATTAATTAATTAATTATATAAAGAAAAGGCTTTGTTGTTTCAGTTATGGTATTCCGCTTATAGCAAAGGTAGCTGATGTTGTATCCGGTTCAGAGTGGCGGTTGAGAAGGCAGAGATGACACGCGCAGCAGCAGCTGTCAGCGCTAATATGGGCTGCTCCCGTTCCACAAGACGGCAATGGGCATGATCTTGCATTATGGTGCCGTGAAGATGGAGAATTCAGAGGGAAGTTCTCTGCTGCCCATGCTGAAGGTTAAGCCTGGGAACAACTCTGGAAGGTTAAGCCATGGTGCAAAGTTGTCTGGTTTGCACAAGGGGTCCCTCGTTTTGCATTCATTACATGGCTAGCAATCCAAAACAGGCTAGTTACGAGAGTCCGGATGAGATATTGGAGGCAAGATCAAGCTTGCCTGTTCTGTGGGGGAAAGGGATGAATCAAGAGATCATCTCTTCTTTGCCTGCCCATACACCTATACTTTCTGGTCGAATTTAGGGAATCGGCTCAAGGGACGTTTCTCTACGCCGGATTGGAGTGACACATTAGCTTTCCTCATCTCCACGGGATGTGGAACTATGGATCACATCCTCTTTCACATGCTGTTTCAAACATTGATTTACGTGATTTGGAGAGAGCGTAATGGTGGAAGACATAGAACCAGTTAGATTCCCGTACATCAAATGGAGCGTAACATTGACGAAGCGATGCATAATCTGATATCATCCCCGCGCTATCAAAATCCGCACAAGTTCGAAGGTTTATTAACGCTTTGTTTTCACATTTATCAGCGTCCTTAACGGTCCCCTCCGATCAAAGTTCCTGTATTCTTTTACAATACTAGGTTTTTCACCCGCGCTACGCGCGGGTCTGTATTAATAATTTGATTAAATATTCTTATTTCTATTCTTTTATTTCAGGTTTTTTTGTTTTTTTTTCCTTTATTTTCGCTCTTTATTTGATTTTTTTTTCTCCATCTTTACTCTTCCTCGTATTCATTTTTTCAGTTATTTGTCCTTACAATCTCTTATTCGGTCTCCTTCTTCATCTTTGTTATTATTTTGTTTATCTTTTGTCCTAGTTCTTTAATATCATTGTCTTCGCTTTTTTATTGTTTCTTCTTATTTTTCTCCTCGTCTTGGTTCTTGTTCTTCCGTTTTTTCTATGATTAGTTCATACGGTCGAAGTTGCTAGGAGTTTGCTATATTTCTTTTGTTTAGCATATTCTCTTTATTTTTCTTGATTATTCTCCAAGACCTGATCCATTTTATAAATAGTTTTATTGTAGTTCTCTTTAATTTAATATTATGTAGAGTAAAAATTTAATTATCTGATACACTCAACCAAACTTAAATATGAATTAGATTCACGGAAACAAAATTAAGCTAGAGATTGTACAATTACATATTCACACATGTAATAAGCAATGTCTAATAATAATATAAATAATTTAATTTATGTGATCATAGAGATATAGTTACGCATAGCTGTCAATTTCTTATTTTTCGGTTTCATCTTTTTATTTGGTTTCCTTCTCTAACCTTAACCTTATCTTTTTGGTTTTTTTATGGCTTTGTTCTTTGCTATCTTCGTCCTCCCTTTTCTTCATTTACTTCTTTTTCTTTTTGTTATTTTTGGTTCTTATTCTTATGTTTCCTCTATAATAAATTATTTCCATCGAAAATGCTAATGTTTTGCTAAATTTGTTTTTTTATTCTTTGTATTGGTTATTCTCCTTTCTAATTTTTTCCTCACTCTATTGCTTTTGTACATATTTTAGCATAAGTCTTTTTAATCCTATGTAGACATATTTTCATTATCTGATACACCAAACCAAACTTAAAAATAAAAATGTACGTATAAACAAATTTAAGCTAGAAGATAAGCTAATATTTTGGTAGATTTTCTAGGGTTATAAAACCAAAATGAAGAGAAGCTAATCGACATATATCATTGTTTTTCATTTTCTTCTTCGTTCTTATTCAGTCTCTTCTGTTTTGATTTCTTCTTTGTCTTTTCTCTTATATGGTTTCTTCTTCATTTTCACTCATCTTTGTGTTTGCTTTTCTTCGTCTTCGCGTTTCTTTTTATTCTTTTTTTTTTGGTTTCGTCTCCTTCGTTCTTCTTCGCTTTCCTCTTTAGATTGATCTTTGCAAGTTTTTTGTTTTTGTTTGGTTTCTTCTCCTTCGTTCTTATTCGATTTCCTCTTCAAATTTTTTTCGCAAGTTTTTTATCTGGTTTTTTCTTATTCATCTTTGCCTTCTTTGGTTTTTATTTTGTCTTCGCACTTCAATATATTCGTTTTCGCTCTTCTTCGGTTTTATCTTCATCTTCTTCTTCTTTGTGTCTGTTTTTTTCTTCCACTTTTTTTCTTTCTTATTTGTCTAGGTTATTTTCCACCATTAAAATTCTACATGGCTACATTCCTCTTGTAAAATATTACTTTTATGTTGAAATTTGTAAACTAATTTTAACATAAGCTTTTTTTATTTTGATATCGATCCATAAGTTATTTAGAGTGTCCACATATAAAATATATATATGCTTCATAAATTTGTTCTTTCTTATTTGTTAAAAATTTCCAGTGATTATTTATATAATTGAAACGATTATCTTAAATTAAGAAATTTTCCTAATATAAATCTAAGTAGCTTTTGGTGTTACTAAAAACTTATACATGTTTTTCTTATATCTATCAATATTCCAAATCTAAAATTTGGAAAATTTCTTAATCTTAAATAATGATATAGAAAAACATTATTGACTGTTTAAAATTTGGAAAATTTCTTAATTTTAGAGATGCTGATTTGGCATAATTTAATTGGGTAAAAGAAAATTAAAAGCTGATGTGGACACCGTTAGAGACATTTAGCCTCAACTTTTATATAGTATAGATTTTATATTCTTTATTCTAGTTTTTGAAGTGGTTTCCCCACAATTCATCCACCTGTAAATTAACATTCTCAAGTTGCTCAATAAATTTGAAATTTCATCAAAAAAAAAAAAAATAGACCCCCAATTATTGAGAGAGATTTTTTGGGGATTTTATTTCCTAATATTGTTTTCTATTTTTTTTAGAATAAAAAATAAGATAGAATGTGTATTTTAAAATTTTTAGAACGTGTACAAACTTTAGAATCCGCATTCTAAATGTTTAAGAATATGTACAAACACTAGAACATGGATTCTAAAGTTTTTAGAACATAGAATACACATTCTAAAAGTTTTAGTATATTTACAAACTTTAAAATATGCATTCAAAAAAATTTAGAACATGTTGAAACGTTAGAATACATATTCTAAGAAACTTAGAACGTAGAATTCGAATTCTAAAAGACTAAACACAATTAATCATTTATCACATAGTCTAGTTCACCCAATCGAACAGTCCTAAAACCGTATTCGCTATGATACCAAAATGAAACAACGAAGCTTTTTCTTTTTAATAATTAAGTGCGGAAAACTCAATTAAAATAAACTTCAATAATAATTAATTCAAACAACCAAATTCAATTCCAGAAATAATATTAAAAATAACTAGCAACCTAAACACCAGGTTTGCACATCAACTTAAACAAAAACAATAACCAACAACATCCTATCATCCTCTCTCTGGCCCGATTCTGCGATCACACTTTCTTTCTACCTGCACCACATTAGGGAAAAAGAGATGCATAAGTATTTAATAAATACTTAGTGAGGCAATCACCCCGCCTACAGGCCAGTTACGCAATTTTTAACACTTTTAAATATTTGTAATAATTACCACAATTATTAAAATTCTTCACCTTAATTATTAAATAATTACCACAATTAAATAATAATTTTCAAAACACTTAAATAATTTCCACAATTATTTTTAAATCATTTAATTAATTAATTTCACCAGTTAATAATTAATTCTCGCATTAAACCACTTAATTTCAATTAAACCGTGTTAACCAGGATTAAACCACTTAATCCAATTAATTCCATTAATTCGCCAGATAACCGGATTAAACCGGCCAGTGTCGATCGACACCTCTTGTGTCTCTCGACACTCGCCTGATTGGTGTCGATCGACACCGATCCAGGAGATCGACGCCCAATTCGATTTTTCAACACAAAACACGAAAACAACCTCAAACATCAAACACCACGATTCAAGACACGATCATCACATAATCAACACGAAAAACCATATAACTCCACCAAAAACATGATCCAAATCCACAATCCTCTTATATGCGAGCCTACAGTCATGCACTCACCTTGACAACAGATTGAGAAGAAGGAAGAGATGAAGAACAACACAGAACAACCTCAGATCAATCACCAAAACTCCAGAAACTCCCACAAACTCTCAGCTCTTTTCTCCTCTTGTTTTTCACGAAAAATACAAAATAATGCGGCCACCCACCTTTAAAACGCGACCTAGGGCTTTTCCCACAAAACCAGCCCAAACCGGAAAATTAAATCAAACCGACATTCAATTTCCGGACCGGTGTCGACCGACACCCTCCCTGGTGTCGCTCGACACCCCGTCTAAATGACACTTCTCTGGTTTACGGATGTTACATAAGGTTTATTGAGTCCAAAAATGGACAAAATACTAAAAGGTGTAGATCACCAAACATACATTTAAAACATCCTTTATTTCAAATTCCCCCCTAAATTTTTGGTGTTAATTAAAACTTATGCATCTTTTTGTATTTCTTACAATTCAAAAATTTGGAAATTTTTTTAGTTTTGAATGAGCTTACGTGGACCAATAATATGCCAATAATCCTATGTCGACGCCTTCAATGGCATATAGCCTCAACTTTTATTAGTAATCGATTTTATTTTTAATTTTTTTTGAAAAATATAATTTAATAGATTTAAAAATTATATAAAAAACATTTGTATAACTACAAGATTAGTTATAAATAATTATATAGACCTTAAGGTGAGTTATTTATGAGCAAACTTAAGTTTTTACAAATAAAGAGTAGGTTACACCCTTGTAATGGAAAAATTGTTCTGAGCAAACAAAACCAACTTTGTAAGAGAGCCGGTCTCAATATTACATCATCTAGGAATAAGAAAAATGAGATAGAAACAAAAATGCCTAATGATGCGTAGAAGACATATGAGTTCATCTCCGGTTTCTTTTTAGATGATGAGAGAGATCAAGCTTTGGGAGTCCATAAAAACATTTAAGAAAGTAATAGCATAGTAGATAACACTTTCTTCATCGTAGGAGCTTACAAAATGGCCAAAAATTTGACAGTATGTTTGCATTACTACGGAGCATAAGAGCTCAGAGGAGATTTGATAGTCTAGCCCATACTACTGCTTCTCGAGAAAGCATTCCACCCTACATCAATAAAACAAGATTTCATGTTTGAGAAGATAATGGAGGCCATACAGGGAGGGAGAAAAGAGGTTGATGTCATAGCTGACTTTTGGGTATCATTCCATTCACGGGGAACCTTCACTAAGAGGATTTCATCTTCATGTAAATAACGATATTCAAATAATAGAAGATCACGAGCCTTCCAAAAATGCTAAAATATATAAAGATAGAGAGGTATAGACAATAAACCTATTAGGGGCAGAATAATCATATTTTTGCATTTTCAATTAGTTTCAGAGAAAGGTGTGAGTTTGCAATAAGTTTGTTGAGAAGAAGGGCTGGATCCTAGACTCAGACTGCATAAGGACATATGAAGAAGATATGGAGACTGTCTCTCTGATGATCACAATGACTGCAAGAGCTGTCAGCATCGATTCCATGGCCAGTCAGAGCTTGACCCGTTGGCAAAGCTTTTGCCATCGAATTCAAGAGGAAAATTTGATTTTTGGTGTTGTACAAACTTGCCAAATTTTATTATTTGATGTAACTTGAAGTGATTAGAAACATGAAACATTTGTAAAATATATGAGGTGAATTAATAACCATTTTTGCAATTAAATAAACACTAACTGAATTTTGCAATTTCTTAACAAATAAGTAACCACTACAAGAATACAGCATCAAACCGACGGACAAACCCGTCGATCATCCATCAGAAATCTATTGTCTCGACGGATTTCCGACCGTATCAATCCGTCAGTTCCATGTCGTCGGAAAAATTAAAGTCGTCGGAAATCCATCGTAAAACGCCGTCGGAATCCGTCGGAAATATGTTCTGACGGATTACCGAGAATCTATCGATAACAGTCTTAGTCAGGAGTTCCGTTGATAATCCGTCGCTAAGCACCCGTCGGAATCCGTCGAAAAAATTTCCCGTCGATAATCTGTCAGAAAAAACATCCGTCGGAAATGCGTCGCTTACTAAGTCAACGGTATTTGGTCGGAAATGCATCGCAAATATTGCCGACGGTATTTTCACGGAATTGTGACGGAATTATGGAAATAATTCCGACGGATTTTAGACGAAATTTCTGATGGATTAGCGACGGGATTAAAACTGGTCGGAAATGCATCGAAAATATTACCGACGGTATTTAGACGGAATTGTGACGGAATTATTTCCGTTATTCCGACGGATTTTAGACGAGCTTTCTGATGGATTAGCGACGGTACTAAAATTGGTGGAACCGGTTTTGCTGCTTAATTTGTTATTAATATCGATTAATAATGAAAACATTAAACAAATTCAAGAAGCTGAAATATCAATTTTGAAATTAATATTTTACATACAAAAGATTAGTTTTGTAGACAAAACACATTGGCTTGTTCTTACAAAAGATTAGTTTTTGGTGGAAAAGAGTTTGGACAAAAGAAGAGATAAGTAGAAATCCTACAGCTGGGTTGGTGGAAAAGAAGAGGGAAAGTTCTCCATCAATATGTTGGTAAGGGTTTCAACCTTTGCCTGCAATGAGTTCAGCCTTGCATCCTTTTCCAAATGTTGTTCCTTGAGAATCTTCACTTCTTCAACAAGGCTAGAATTGTGTGGCAAGCTAGAAGAAGTTGGGTTACGATCAACTAGTTTTCCCAAACAGTATGTGCGGTTTTTGTTGATAGGAGCATTCTGTAAAAAGATTACAAAAACTTGTAGTCAAGACACATTACTTTCTATCACAACTATGACATGACAATAAGTTAACAATCACACTAGTTTCAGTCAAAAGACACATAGTATGTTAACAATTAGAACTAACACAAGAATTAAAGATTGAAAACTTGAAAACAAAAACATGAGGAAGACATAACGCAAAAGGAAACCTCAAGAGATCAAAACCAACTATGAGACTAAGCGCTAAGCTAAATGAGTTATATATGTGAAAGTAAAAAGCTGAAACACTCACAAACATATCGCCTAACACCTAACAACCTAATCAATGCTTCCAACGAATTCCTAAAGTGGTATCGGAAAATTCATCACCAAAAACAAGAAATGAGTTTGCAAAAATATAAAATTACCTCGATAACCACTTGGTTGATATCCTCTCGATTCAGCGGGCCCAAGCCTTCTTGTGTGCGTTGTGTCCCCCTCTCATCCACAATATTCTTCACGGTCTCCACAAACTCACGCGCCTTAGGATCTTGAATTTGCTTGGTTTTTTTGTTGGTGTGGATATCCTCAATCAGTTGGATGTAATCAGGTGGAACTCCTCCAGCCTCGATCGTCTTGGAAACAAGAGAATCAAACTTATTAAAATCTAAAAGACAGCCGGATCAAACTACTTAAAAGCTAAAAGAAAACTGGAAGTAATTCATAGAGAGAAGAAAGAAAACATACCATCTCTTCTGCTCGGGCTTCGATTGTCTTGGCACCAGCATTATGAGTAGACATTCCCTTACCATCTCTTTCACTTCTACGGTTTTTGGAGTTAGTCTCTGAAGTAGCTTTGGTTTCAGGCTTATCCCAGTAAGTCTTGAGAGCTTCGAAGACATCCAAGTTGATATACTTTGGCTTTTTCCCCTGCAAATACTTCTGCTTCCACGCGTAGATGTGGTCCGAGTATAGCTTCGCGGCTTGTTCGTTGAACTCTGACTGAACGAGAGGACTCAACTCAGGTTCCCAATTGTATAATTGCTGCCAATGAAACACAGTAAGCAAATACAGTAAATAACAATGTTTTCTTAAAAATATACACAATTTAGTTTGTATAAATGAAAGTTCTCATACCGTAAAAGATCGAAACCATGAGTCTTTGACAGTTGTGGGAATGTCTGAATACTTCTCGTAGGCGTCCTTAAGTTGTGTTTGGATCATCTTCATAATGGCCTTAGAAGTCCTATTCCTTTTAGCACGAAACCTACATAGGAATAAAAAGTCATGTAACATTTGCAAATGTGAAAAGCCTGGTGAAAAAACAGGGCTTAATGGAGACTTACCATGTCGCTCCGTCAAGTTTGGCCGGGTGGAGCTTCCGGATATTGCCTCGACCTGGCTGCATCAAAAGCTCGTCAAGAGTCATTTGTGCTCTCGGGGCAGAATTAGAGGCAGAGGCTTGAGAGGCAGAATTCTGACAGTTCGGAGAGTTGTGAGAGGTGGCAATCTGAGGAGGCGGCTGAGTTGCTGTCGCAGAAACACTAGGCCTCCGTCGTATGTGGCTTGACTGACCAGGAGATTCATTCTCTTGAAATTCCATGTAAGACCTGCAAACGAGAAATCAAAGCAGGCAAGTCACTGTTTCAGAAAAGTTAAAGATTCTTAACACCAAACTAAAAAGCAAGAACAAATCAAACCAAGTAGTTAAATTGACATATATTTGTAAGGTTTGTAACGTATATTTATCATGATGCATTAACAAACCGTCCGCACGAGTGTGTTTGGCTTTAATTGACATCTATAATAATCATCTAATACTCTTAAGTGGAACAAAACATGCACTAAAAGGTTAATACAAGCACAAGGCAATGTGGTGTAGAGAAAAAAACTAAATTGGAATCAGAAGATCTAATCTGCTGAGTTATTTATCACATGAATTTTCCACATTCCACATACAATTCACAATAATTAAGCACAGAGAGATTGAAATAGTGTTTAACGGGTGGAAAGTATAGCCGTTGAAAGAAAATCAAATATTTGACCGTTAAGTAGATATTACCGAAATCTACCTGCGCTTGAAAGAATAGCCGTTGCAAAGTAAAGATTAGTTACCTTCTCTTTTGTTTTTCTACTTATTGACAAAATAAAATATATACTGGCTCATCCAAATGTGAATGTTTTCATTGATTTATAATATCAGTTTTTGATCTTCCTATATCGGAAATCACATATGATTACCGATATGCCCACACGGTTAACCAAACGGTAATGGAATTAGAAACGTGATGATCAGCAAACAAACGAGGAGAAACTTCTGATTTTGTGCGTTGTTTTGTATACCGGAGTAATATTAAGTAGTAATATTCCTCAAAACCCAGGGAAAAAAACCAATCCAACTGAGAAAAGCAAGAACAAAAACCAACCTTTGGTATGTAAAATTCATGAAAACCCAGGACATTAAGAACAGTGTTCATGATGTTGTCGAAAAAATTCTTCTCGATGTGCATAACATCGAGATTATGCCTCAAGAGATGATCTTTCCAATATGGCAACTCCCAAAATATACTTTTCTTGTGCCAATTGTGTTGGGAGGCAACACCTTGGACCGGAACATGCCCATTACCACCGCATTCCACTGTCTTTTGAGCTCCATAATCTCTGAGTTGATCCAGCAAATACTGACCTTCAAAAACGGGAGGCGGATCATCAAATACTTGTATGTTTTTCCTAAACAATGTGCTGCTTTCACGATATGGATGGTCGCTCGGCAAAAAACGTCTATGACAATCAAACCAACATGTCTTCCGTCCATGTTTCAACTGGAAAGCACTTGTTGTATGCTGACAATAAGGACACGATAATCTTCCATGTGTGGTCCATCCAGATAGCATCCCATATGCTGGAAAATCACTTATGGTCCACATAAGTACCGCACGCATCATAAAATTCTGTTGGGAGGAAACATCAAACGTCTCAGCACCATTCTCCCATAACATCTGTAACTCATAAATCAGTGGCTGCAAGAACACATCAAGTGATTTCTTGGGATGATTTGGACCTGGAACAAGAATGGTGAGAAACAAAAACTCTCGCTTCATGCACAAAGACGGATGCAAGTTATATGGTGTCACGATCACGGGCCACAACGAATACTGCCTTCCATGCTTCCCAAAAGGGTTGAAACCATCTGTACTCAAGCCAAGATATACATTACGTCGCTCATACGCGAACTCAGGATACACTGACTGAAAATGTTTCCATGCTTCTGCATCTGACGGATGAGCAATTTGTCTTCCTTCCATTGTATGCTCTGCATGCCATCTCATAGCCTCCGCCGTACGATGTGATTGATATAACCTCTTTAACCTCTCTGTTAAAGGCAAATACCACATCCGTTTATGTGGGATTGGTACCCGTCCACTTGTTTCCTTAAACCGAGGTTTGCCACAAAAGCGACATGTCGTACGGTCTGAATCCTCTCTCCAATAGATCATGCAATTATCGATACAAACATCTATCATCTGATACGGCAAACCAAGACCAGCTACGAGTTTCTGGATCTCATAGTATGAAGCTGGAAAACTATTATCGTCTGGCAGAAGGCGTTTCACATAGCTGCACACCCGATCCACATTCTCTTCACTCATACTGAAATCGGTCTTCATGGCCAGCAACGTAGTTGGCCATGTATCTTCCTCTTTACAACCTCTGTATACCAGATTCTTAGATGCGTCTAACATATCAAAAAACCTCCGCGCCTCTAAATTAGGTTCTTCAACTCTATCACCATCAACAAAGAACGACGCTATATTTTCCCGATATGCGTCGTTCACCATTTCCACAGGACCTAAATTAGCAGCTTCCGGTATTGGTTCCTCTAAGCTATCCACAACATAATGTTCACTAGTACTAGCATAATTCACCATATCCTCATTTTCTCCATGTGAATACCATATCTTATAACCCGGCATAAATCCTCTACTATACAAGTGCCTCCAAACTTTATCCGTCACAATAAATCTATGATTCCCGCAACTAGAACATGGGCAGAACATCTTACCCGAATCAATGGTTATCTCTTGGTTTGATGCAAAGTTCATGAATTCTTTGAGACCGGTAGAGTATTCCTCCGTTGCTAGTCCTGTAGCTGGATCTTGATATGGTTTATCCATCCAAGAACAAAAATAGTTAAAAGAATTGGAAGAAGACATTTTGTAAGTTTTTTTTTCTAAAACATAAGTTAATAATGAAAAGTGGTGTGAAGAAACAAGCAATTCGGTGTTTGTATATATACTGAAATTTCCGACGGGAATTTGACGGAATGTAACCGTTCAAATTACAACGTTCACAACAACGGCTATTTATCAACGGCTATCTTTTTCCGATGACTTCCCGAGGGATTCCGACGGATTTTAAATATAACGGCTACATTTTTCCGACGGATTACCGAGGGCGTTCAAATACCAACGGCTATAACAACGGCTCTGAAGCAACAAATATAATATTTCCGACGGACTTCAAACGTCTCGATACCCGTCGGAAATGTTCCCCTCGTACCGACAGGTATCAGACTTCTCGATAGCCCGTCGGAAATAAATCACTTTTACCGACGGATATGTCGTCTGTCGCTAGACCGTCGAAATTGTTCCTTGATTCCGACGGATTACCGACCATTTTTGTCCCGTTAAAAAACCGTCGAAATGCAGTCGGAAAATTACCGACGGATTATACCCGTCGGTAATTCCGTCAGAATATCGGCTATTTTCTTGTAGTGAACTAACAAGAATTTTGAACAAGAATATATTTTTAAATAGATTTAAAGCGAAAATAATTAAGTAAAGTTTAATATAAAACTATTTCTAAAAAGCAATGTATACCATAAAATAACACATTGCTTTAAATGGAAAGAAGACCGCCAAAAGTAGCCTTGTGCATTTCGAGTTTTGGGACTGATATTGACGGTATCGGGATGGGAATGGGAAATTTGGGAATAAAAATATAATACCCGAAGTATTCCCTTATGATAAAATGAAAGGGAAATAACGGGAACGGGAAGGGAACGGGAAGGGAACGGGAACGGGAAGTTTGGGACTAAAAATTTTACACCCAAAGTCATACTAAATCGGGAAAATTGAAGAAATTTCTGAAAAATATAGAAAATAATGGAAATTTTGGGAAAATACTGGAAATATCCCAAAATGCACAGGCCTAGCAAAAAGTCACTAAATACTACGGGAGAATTGTGAATGTACCCCAAAAAAAGCTACTATTGTCCCTTTACTCTTTTTTTGACTTTGGTCTTTTTTACCAAGATTACCCTTCAGTGTAATTAAAAACTCATACTAAATTCTTTTACAAGTGAACAAGATTTCTAAAATTCTTAAAAATGATCTAAATACTTTTGAAAATATTTGAACATTTTTAAAATTGTTTTTCATGTTCAGAAAATTATTTGAAGTTTGGTTCTGCCAATCTCTAAACTCAAAGTAGAATACGTTTTCTACTAGTTACTCACACGTTTAACGACTGTAGAATATGATATCTACAGCTATGTCATACCTATACCACAATCAGAATTCGATATCTACCAAATACTATAGGCTCTACCGTTTGGTAGAATTTGCTCCCAATATATTCTCCAGAATACACTATCTTCTGCTAATTGTGGATTTCAAATTCTACGCTAAACACTGACATCTACCTCCCGTAGTTTTCGTGTCCTACGTGTTACTGTTCATTCTACCACCCACAGAATTAGTGTTCTACTAAAAACAAGTTTTCTACAACCCGTCGTATTCGTGTTTTTACTAGATATTCTACTACAATAAGTGTCATCTACCTTTTGCAGAAATCATCTTCTACCAAAATCGAGAAAATCTTCCAACTGAATTATTTTCAAATCTTTGTTTCCTTTTTTTACTCTAACTATCCGAAAATAAACCACGACGACATCCCTCCATGTTCCTCCCTAATATGGTGCATATCTAAGTAGTTTGTGGTTCATGGAAAAGGTGTGCAATTAATGGGTGGATATTTGTTGCTGATGAGGATAAAGGAGGAAGACTAGTTGATTTGGAATCTAATACCAGTTTTGAGGAGTTAAAAACGATTGTTTTAGAGGACTTCTCAATCGAGAGCGGGATCGACGTCGAGTTTAGCTATTTGCCACACGGTTTGATCAATAATGTTATATCTCCACGGGTTGTGATTTTGAACGATCGTCAAGTGCAAAATTTTGTTGGGTACATACGTAAACAAGAGTCAAAACATTTGTGTGTGACACTTAAGGATCCCAATGGAAACAATGGAGTCAACATTGATGATAATAGAGATCATGATGGTTTTAAAGAGGATAAAGATGAGATCAATAAAAGGAAAAGGGAATTCAATGATGATGAGGAAGTGATAAAAAGATGGAAGTGTGTATAAATGATTCGAGTCCAGAGGACCAGCGTTGCACTATGAATTATGAGACAGGAAACAGAGCTAAGGCAAGATATTGGTTGGGTTGTGATTAAGTGAGAAGTAACGAAAGCAAGTAATAATATAAATTCAATATGGAAGAAGCACTAGACCAAGGCAAATCGCAGGAGTTCATGAAAAGTAACCGAACGACTATTCAGAACAATGATTTAGGACAGGTTTCGAACTCGAACACGAAAGTATGCTAATCCACTCTCGTGATCTTAACAACTTTGCTAATCAACCTAGATGTCTAAACTCTCGTTTGAATCTAGAAGTTAAAAGCAAGCAATATAGACAGGTTCGATATGTTCACGATTCGCCTTAGCATCAACTCTCGCAGGCTAAGGACGAATCGCTCACCAATGAATGTTCTATCAACCTATAACACTTTTGATGCACAGATTAACTAAGGATCTAAAACCGAGTGATCAAATCAATCTTAGCATTAAGATTATCAAAGGTGAAAACCAAGAGACTCTTTTCATCAAGGATCCCGAGATACGACGATCTTAGCTGATGGTCGAAGTTGCCACAATCCGAAGATTTGGATTCTCGTTGAGGTATGTATCCGAAGACGCACTCTAAATGATCCTTGATTCAAAGACAAAGTATCCTATCTGCATTCAGTTATCTAAGTCATGAAACTCCTTTGAAAAACCTAGATCTAGCAAGGCGACTACTCAGACATGATCAAGCAAACAACAGCAAAAGATGAAACAGTTTTCATTCAAATAACGAATAGTAAACAAGAGGGTTCATAAATCTTCTCCAACAAAGGATTCAGAGATCTTCTCCCTCAGATCAACAATGAAAAACTCCCAAAAAGCGTAAAAAAAGAACGTGTCCCAAAACAAAACGAAAAATAGGTCTAAGTAGTGAAAGTCGAAGCGATCGACTGGGCCATCAGGCGAAGTACTCGAGTGGGCCTTCGGGTGATCAGGCCCATCGAGTGGTGTGAGATGGCGGACCGTCGGGTGAGGCCGGCGAGTGGCCCATCGTGTCAATCCGTCGGGCGAAGCCGTCGGGCGAGGGGGTCGGGTCAGGACGTCGGGTGGAGGCGTCGGGTCGGCCCGTCGGGTGGAGGCGTCGGGTCGGCCCCGTCGGGTGGAGACGTCGGTCACGACGTCGGGTGGAGGCGTCGGGTCGGCCCGTCGGGTGGAGGCGTCGGGTCGGCCCGTCGGGTGGAGGCGTCGGGTCGGCCCCGTCGGGTGGAGACGTCGGTCGAGGCCGGCGGGTGGAGGCGTCGGGCGAGGCCGGCGGGTACACCGGTCAAATTGACTTCGTAAAGCCGACATTTCGCTCCTTTTTGCATGGTTTCAGCTCCCGTTGCTTCCTGTCACCGAAACTCACCTTCGAATGATTTAGACCTGATAAAGACTCGATAAAAGTTAAAAAGACTCGATAAAACACGTAAAACGATTGTTAGATTACGCCAAAACGCAAGACATCAACTCCCCCGGACTTAGTCTTTTGCTTGCCCTCAAGCAAACATAGGTTCTAAGACACAGAGAAGAAGTTTGAAAACGCGGAAACTCACACATCATCAGCAACCATACCCAGAAAGGAAAATCATTAGACCTCAATAAACAACGCTTGATCAGCGCATAATCACAGTCGTACCCTCAAGGTCTCGCAATCCTGATCCCTTCGTGAACCTCCATCCTGCAGAAACTCTGGCTACACATTGGTTAACTCTCTACATTCATTAAGATCAAACGTGGACCTCTCGTCAAGAACATTACACAGGTGAGACGGGTTCGGGCATCAAAAAGGCTTATTTGTTGGTGAGCTTAAGTGTTTAAGTATTTAAGGCATGATATCGCGCAAAACAGCAAGAGAGAAGGGTTCTGTTGATAGCCACAGTTCCCAACCACTTCACTCCTCAGCTCCTTGTATGTTGGATTTCACCCGAAACTCTTTCAACTCCCATTTTTGCCTTGATGTACTGTGTTCCTTGGTGGATTTTTCGCACTATACTCGTATTGATCACTAGTTCCTTTCCTCAAGTGTAAGTTTTTTTTTTTTTTTTTTTTTTTTTTTTTTTTTTTTTTTTTTGATGAGGGGAACTAGTGTCAATAGGCACGAAAATGTTACCGTGTACTCGTGCTTTCCCAAGGAGCAACCATCTCTTCGACCCAGATTTCATGTTTCACCTTCTCGTCCCATTCTCAGTGTTACAGATAAACACTCGTAAAGCTCTGTGGTTGGGAAGTTGTGTCGAACCTTTCTCTCCGACGTTTTTGCACATATCTGCACATATGACAAAGAAGAACAAAGTGCATGAGGTTCGAAAGGAGGTAAGGTTCAAGGTGGGTACCAACCAAAAATGGGTCGGCCACTCAGGATCAACAGAGAGTGATAAAGTGAATAAGAAGTTCTGAGTGTATGATCCGTTTCCCTGATATAACATTCCTAATGAGAAGTAATTATAAATCAGATTCAAGGTCCAATATGGTTAGAGTCAACCAAATGCTTCACCAAAAATTTCTGCAAAACGAAAATTCCTGGGGGAAGTCTGACCAAAAGGGTATTCCAGCTTTTTGCACCTAACAAACCCTGCAAAATTGGTCACTAGATCGAAAATATTCAAGAGCAAGAGTGGTTGTAAATCTTCAGATAAGTTCATTCCCTACAAATTTTGACTCAATAAAACGTTGACTCAATGAAAACATCAAAATGACTCAAGATGAAAAGGTAAACAAAAGAAAGAAAATGACGTTAGTAAACACAAAGACTCTCCCTCGGACTTACTTCACACCGTCTCGGTGTGAAAATAAACCAGAGAGAAAGTTAAACAGACTCAAGAGATATAGTACAATGGGAAAGAGAGGTGTTACAGCGCGTGGTCCACTAAAGTTGGGGAGGGCATCATCCTCCAGGTGAGGGTGGGAAGTCGTAGATGAACTTCCTCTGTCAGAACGATCGATCCCCGTGGTCGGACTGATTGGTCTGTCAACCCTCTGTATCTTTTCTCTACGCGAGTCCCCTCCGGATTGATCGGTCCAGCAACCGTTCGATTGGTCCTTTCTTTTTTTTTTTTTTTTTTTTTTTTTTTTTTTTTTTTTGAAACATGAAAAACAAAACAAGAAGTTAGTAACTAAAAACATAAAGACTCAAGTTAGAGACTCTTACCGGTGGGTTGCCTCCCACCAAGCGCTTGGTTTAAGTCTTAAGCTCGACTTGTATGACATGCCTCAGTCAGGATAAGCAGAGGAGCTTGCACCAAAGCAAGTCCCGCAGTCAGACATTTGCAGCTTGAGTACTCTGTTCAACAGACTCTTCACGGCATCTTGTCCTTTCTCTTTCAGCTCTGATGTGAGGATAGCTCTAACTTTAGAGAAAGGCTTAGAGGTACCTCTGCACTTCACGTCGTACTCAATGGTATCTCCGACACGTCTCTGAGGCAGCAAGGTTATGTGAGGATCTCCCTTGACTCTCTTGCTCTTTATATTTCTCTCCACCTTTTCCTTCTCGCTGACTTCCTTGATACTGACGCGAGAGTCTTCATCCAGGACTTCTTTAACTCTCATGTTGCAAGGTTCTTTCTGAGGACAGACCCCAAGCCTCTCTCTTTTGACAATGCTGACACAGGAGGCGAGTTTGGTAGTTCCAGTAGTGGGGATGGCCTGATAGAAGACCTTCTCGTCGATGAAAGAGAAAGAGACTCTCTTATTAGGCAGATCAACAACTGCACCCACTGTAGCCAGAAATGGTCTTCCGAGAATCAAAGGCACGTCAGAATCCTTGCTCATTTCCACGACTTGGAAATCAGTTGGAACAAGACAATTTCCAACTTGAACGGATAAATTCGGAATGGTCCCGTATGGAGTCGTGGTTGAAGAGTTTGCGAATGTGAGAGTGAAACCAGGAGAGTTTATGTCAGCGACTCTCAACCTCTCTGCAATTGCTCTTGACATCAGATTCACGCTAGATCCAGAGTCACAGAGAGACTCGTCAAATCGAACTCCAGCAATAGAGCAAGGAACAACAAACTTCCCTGGGTCTTCAACCTTCGGCAATTGCTTCAATGTTGACGGTGAACTCTTTGCCTTGATGAAGAGAGCCTTGATATCTTCCAGACTTTCTCTGCAATTCACAAAGAAATGACACAAGGGACGAATCTCTGAGGCTTCTTCGAATGAGATCGTAGAATGAAGCCTTCTCACCATCTTATTGAATCCAGCCAGCTTCTCTGCACTGATAGGCTCCATCAGGTGTCTGGGAGGAACAGGATATGGGACCTTAGGGACATAGGTTCGTGCTGTACGAGTCTCTGCAAGTTGAGGAATAGGTCGGTCAGAGTCAGGAATGGGTTCTTGAGATGATGAAACGCCTTCTAGAACTCTGTTTACGCTTGGAGCAGGTGCTCTGGCTTCTGCGGGCAGGTGCTCGGTGACCCTCTCCACCTCACCGTGAACGGTAACTGCATGACAGTGCTCTCTGGGGTTCGTCTCCCCCTTCCCAGGAAGAGTTCCATGGGGTCTCTTGACAGCCTCAGCCGTCTGAGCAACCTGAACATCCAGCTTCTTCACGTGAGCCCACACAGTCTCAATCTTCCCATTCAGATCGTTATACATGGCGTCTATCTTCGAATTGGTCTCTACAGACGACTTCTGCTGGTTCATCAACATCTGTTGCATCATACCCTTCAGCTCATCTTGTGAACTGTTCGATGAACTCGAAGGTTTCTGCTGATTTCCTGCTTGAAAACGATTCTGGTTGGGAACAAAGGACTTATCCTGGAAGTTGTTAGAGTAGTTCTTCTGATAACCTTGCTGGTTCTGGTTGAAGCCACGGTTTTGCACAAAGGCTTGCCCGTTCACGTAGTTAACCTCCATCTGATCAGCTTCGTCCTCTCCAGCTACTCCGAACGCCTGACAGAGAGGCGCGTCATCAGTTTCGTCTACAAAGTGAACAGACTTATGCGAGGCCTTCAGTAGCAGATTCACCTTCGCCGTGAGCTCTTCAATTTTATCAGCTTCAACGCTGATCCCCTTGACAGACACATTACTCATTGTTTTGTCATACTCCGGATTCTTGTTGCTAGAGCTTGCAGCAAGATTTTCGATCAGCTCGAATGCACCCTCTTTGGACTTAGTCATGAAATCTCCATTACTGGCTGAGTTCAGAGCATTACGGTAGTCCCAGTTGACCCCGTCGTAGAAGATGCCCAAGACCTGCTCATCAGAGAAACCGTGATGAGGACAATCTCTCCGGTACTCCTTGTACCTCTCCCAAGCTTCACAAAAAGCTTCTCCATCATACTGGTGGAATGATGCAATCTTAGTGCGCAGAGCAGCCGTTTTAGACTTGGTAAAGAAGTGGTCTACGAATGCAGACCTACATTGGGCCCATGAAGTCAGCGACCCAGCTGGTAGCGACTTCAGCCAGCGAGAGGCTTTGTTGGCCAGTGAGAACGAGAACAATTTGCACTTCAGGAAGTCAGGTGGTACACCGTTCGAGCTGGTAGTACTGCATATCTCTTCAAAGCTTTCGATGTGGTCCATCGGATTCTCAGCGGGCAGTCCATTGAAGAGGCTCAACTTGACTAGTGAGATCAAGTATGGGTCGATCTTAAAATCCTACCTCTGGATTGGTGGAGGAACAATTGCAGACCTGTTTTGGTAAAAGGTGTGCGGATTGTCCCTCTCACCTATAGCAGCTTGAGGTCGCGGCTCTCTATCCTGTTGAGCCTTCTGCATCAACTCGATCTGTTGCTGGAGCTGCTGCATCTGAGCAGCCATCTGAGCGTTAGCGTTCTGATTGCCTTCGTCGCCCATATTGGCGGGATTAGGCCGGTTCTGTCTGTTTTCTCGTTCTACTCTCGCGAGTTCTGCGTTGGACAAGACAAGTAGATCTTCTGTGCGGTTTCTTCTTGTAGACCTATGAGTCATGCACCTGAAACACACAGAGGCAAGCAGAGAAAGAACAAGTTAGAAAAATCTTAGACTAAATTTCAAATCAAAATTCAAAGGCAACGAGTTGGTCCCCGTCGCAACGGCGCCAGTTTGATAAAAAGATGGAAGTGTGTATAAATGATTCGAGTCCAGAGGACCAGCGTTGCACTATGAATTATGAGACAGGGAACAGAGCTAAGGCAAGATATTGGTTGGGTTGTGATTAAGTGAGAAGTAACGAAAGCAAGTAATAATATAAATTCAATATGGAAGAAGCACTAGACCAAGGCAAATCGCAGGAGTTCATGAAAAGTAACCGAACGACTATTCAGAACAATGATTTAGGACAGGTTTCGAACTCGAACACGAAAGTATGCTAATCCACTCTCGTGATCTTAACAACTTTGCTAATCAACCTAGATGTCTAAACTCTCGTTTGAATCTAGAAGTTAAAAGCAAGAAATATAGACAGGTTCGATATGTTCACGATTCGCCTTAGCATCAACTCTCGCAGGCTAAGGACGAATCGCTCACCAATGAATGTTCTATCAACCTATAACACTTTTGATGCACAGATTAACTAAGGATCTAAAACCGAGTGATCAAATCAATCTTAGCATTAAGATTATCAAAGGTGAAAACAAAGAGACTCTTTTCATCAAGGATCCCGAGATACGACGATCTTAGCTGATGGTCGAAGTTGCCACAATCCGAAGATTTGGATTCTCGTTGAGGTATGTATCCGAAGACGCACTCTAAATGATCCTTGATTCAAAGACAAAGTATCATATCTGCATTCAGTTATCTAAGTCATGAAACTCCTTTGAAAAACCTAGATCTAGCAAGGCGACTACTCAGACATGATCAAGCAAACAACAGCAAAAGATGAAACAGTTTTCATTCAAATAACGAATAGTAAACAAGAGGGTTCAGAAATCTTCTCCAAACTGTCACAAAGGATTCAGAGATCTTCTCCCTCAGATCAACAATGAAAAACTCCCAAAAAGCGTCAAAAAAGAACGTGTCCCAAAACAAAACGAAAAATAGGTCTAAGTAGTGAAAGTCGAAGCGATCGACTGGGCCATCAGGCGAAGTACTCGAGTGGGCCTTCGGGTGATCAGGCCCATCGAGTGGTGTGAGATGGCGGACCGTCGGGTGAGGCCGGCGAGTGGCCCATCGTGTCAATCCGTCGGGCGAAGCCGTCGGGCGAGGGGTCGGGTCAGGACGTCGGGTGGAGGCGTCGGGTCGGCCCGTCGGGTGGAGGCGTCGGGTCGGCCCCGTCGGGTGGAGACGTCGGTCACGACGTCGGGTGGAGGCGTCGGGTCGGCCCGTCGGGTGGAGGCGTCGGGTCGGCCCGTCGGGTGGAGGCGTCGGGTCGGCCCCGTCGGGTGGAGACGTCGGTCGAGGCCGGCGGGTGGAGGCGTCGGGCGAGGCCGGCGGGTACACCGGTCAAATTGACTTCGTAAAGCCGACATTTCGCTCCTTTTTGCATGGTTTCAGCTCCCGTTGCTTCCTGTCACCGAAACTCACCTTCGAATGATTTAGACCTGATAAAGACTCGATAAAAGTTAAAAAGACTCGATAAAACACGTAAAACGATTGTTAGATTACGCCAAAACGCAAGACATCAGGAAGTATTGTCCGAAAAGGAAATCGAGTATGCTAATCAATTTCGTTTCGCTTTGGTGGAAGCTGTGAAGATTACGCAACAATTCAGGTGCAAGAATCAGTTGAAGTCAACTTTCGAAATCTTTGCAATGAAGCACAATTTTGACTACAAGGTGCTAAAATCCGATACTAGGTTGTGGACAGTTCGTTGTGCGGAAAAAGAATGCAACTGGCGTGTTCGAGCAGAGAATCTAAAGGGTACGACTTTATTTGTCATCAACAAGTATGTGAGTGAACATACTTGGGCTCCTTCAAGTAAAACCAAAAATGGTAGGACAGCCTCAGCAAAAACAATTGGCAATCTGATTCTGCAGAAGTACGAAGGTGTCAAGGAAGGACCTAAACCAAATTATATCATACATCTGATGCGAACGGAGCATGGATGCCAAATTTCTTACGATCTAGCATGGGAGGCACATGAGTATGCTGTCAATTATGTGAGAGGTATACCTGAGGAGAGTTATGGTAAAATACCAAAGTACTTGCACATTCTAAAAGAAGCTAATCCGGGTACGCATACTGCTTATAAAACTGATCGTGATGGTAGTTTCAGATACATGTTCATCTCTTTTCGTCAATCAATAAGAGGGTTCTACAAAGCGATGTGTCGGGTCATCGTTATTGATGGTACGTTCTTGAAGAATAAATACAAATGAACGCTACTAGGTCATACAGCTTTAGATGGTAACTCTAATTTGTATCCACTAGCTTTTGGTGTGGTTGATTCGGAGAATAATCTCTCATGGGAATGGTTTTTGAGGCAACTACATGTTCTTATTGAGGATTATTACAGTTTGGCTTTTATCTCAGACAAACATTTCTCCATTGGTAAAGTACTTCCTATAGTTGACCAACGAGCTAGTCATGGAATTTGCATTCACCACTTGCTGAACAATGTCATCTCACATCTCCATGGAAAAGGTTTGGCAGGTTTGATTGCGGAGGCTTCAAAAGCATACATAGTTGCTGATTTTCAGATGATGATGACTGATGTCTGCAAAAATAGGCTCGTTGTCTATATGTTGGATACATGTATGATATTAGGACAACTGATGCGTTGGGTTTTATGCTTCAAACTAATACAATTTATAACCCAACTTGGTAGAGCTGCAAGTGCACAGCCGTGGTAAGTCGGGGTCGAACACAAGGAAGAGTGATTTCGTTTCAAGCTTATATTGAGTGATAAGTAGCTAGACCGAAGAATATGATTTGTGGTGATCTTAATATCTAATGAAAACAAGAGAGTAAATGAATGAGATTGTAAACAAGATGGGAAAGATGTTAGGCAAAGGATAATCAATGGAAACATTCAATGAAATGACAAGAGATTGCATGGGATAAGTTATAAACCGCCTTGAACTCACAACAATAAGGTATAGCCTTTCCACTTTCGTGGCTCCGGCTACTATGCTTAAACAACCTAATAGACTCAACTTTCGATGGTTATTACAAGTTATAAGCATGCATTAATCAGTGTTCAAGTTGTGATTGTTCACTAAGTTCCTTAGGTCGACTTTTGGAAGCCTAAGACACTTAGCTCATCAAATACTAGTTTCGGCAATACAACAAGCTTTTGGAGAGTGTATCAACCTAGAATCAAGTTGTTTAGGCGCGCTTTCCTAACAACAAGCATTAAGAACAAGCAAAGATGAAGAACCAAAAGAGTAAATCCCGTTTTATGCAATCAAACAAGTCAAAACATGTCAAGAGTCCATCGATCTCCCTCGGCCTAACGAGGGGATCTACTCGGACATATTAAGATCAAGCAAGCAAGGCGAGATTGATATCATTATGCAAGTATAAAAATAGATAAGGGATTGAAAGAGGCTTCTCTGATGAAGAACAAGTCGAATCCCTTGATAACTTCCGATCCAAAGTACAAAAGTTAAAAGGAAAAGATTAAAGAACAAAGATGAGATGCGAGTTCAATGAGTTGAGCGGCGCCTCCTTCTTCCTTCTGGACGGCGCACCACCTAGGGCTTCTCCTCCTTGACGGCTACTCTCCTCTTGCACAAACACTCGCGCCTCTTCCTCCTCCAAAGGCTAAAAACATTGTATTTATAGGCTTGTAGTCGCTAGGGTTATGATGTGCTGAAAAAGGAAACTTTCCGGTTAACCGGCCTTGATGATTTGCGACGAGATTGGACCGGGTTCAGGACAAGTAAACCACCAAAAGCAAGCTGGGCTTGTGTTAAGTCGAGACAGGGTCCATGCCGCGGAATCCCGGGCTGTTTGTGACGCCAAATCTCCATGGGCTTCGTTTGCATGCCTGGCGGACACGTCTTGGGAGGAAAAGAGTATCTCCGTGATGGTTGATCCAAATGGCTTGAATCCACTTCGTCGTGATGCATGACTCAAATATCTATCCAGCAAGACAAAGATATTGATTTTTGGACGTCGGGAAGACCCCTTGCCGCGGTTATCTTTCGGATGCTCCGGTTCTGTCCAAATGCGAGAATCGGACAAATGGAGTTATATTGATGCTCTTGACTTGGAAACTTGCATGGATCATGGTTTGAGGCTCTTTTGCTCCTTTTTGAATCCTTTTTGATGTTTTAACCTGTTAAGACTCCAAAACCAACAAATACAAGAAAACTACCTCTAAAAGCATAGAACCTTGTTGAAAACACTTGAAAACATAAATAAATACTAAGTAAAATCATGCAAAATATGGATATATCAACAACTCATTCCGGGTCGACCGAATGAGACGTACACGACCAAAATGCAAACCAAGGGGATTCAGGCATTGCCCTTCAACATTTACTGACCAATCATGCCTACAGAAGAGCCCTATCCAGTCCTCCGACTCTGATCTTCATTACACTTGGTCATCACTTGGTAACATCATTCTAACCATTTCCCTTTTCAAATTTATTACATATTTTACCTCTCTTAATCTGATTTTTCTTACACTGGGACGGTGCAAGATAAGTCTGGGGGGATTATACTAATAAGTCTGTTCATTTTGGCATTTCATCTTGCATCATTTTTCTTTTCATCGAGTCGTTTTTATTGAGTCAAAACTTTTGCCGAGAACTGACTTTATCTTGGACCTAACCATTGTTGTGCATATGTTTAAGTGACCATTGATCAGTATTGGGCAGTTTACTTCATCACATGTGCACCATGAGAGGATCGATCTACCAAAAACGTCCACATCTCCAAGGGCTTAAGAAGGAAACATCTTTGACTCCGCACCTTAATGAACTTAACCTTCTCGGCTAGGGGCTTCGTTTTATAAAGGGCACGACTCCTCATCCTCACCAAATAGTGAAATGTCTATGTGAGTTCGGTTTCTTGCATGACATGACATTCGATGTACTTCAAAGCATAAATACCACAATCACACTGAGTTTTGTTCAGACCCTTTCGCACATGCACGTAGTGGACAGAATATGGTGCAACTGATAGCTGCTTCTTCTTTGCATCTGTCTGAACCTCTTTCAGAATACGCGGTACCATGTTTGCGAAAGTGTCCACCTCTCTATAACGTTTCAGACAATTACAGTCGAAGACGTCTATGGTATGTTGCAAGAAGTTGATGCACAAGGAGATCCAATGATTGCCGCCTACGCACACTGGAGTGTAGATACGATCAACATTGACACCCCCAAACCTTGCCGGTTCTCCCGTGAGAAGGAAGAACACCTTTACCAAAAGCCAAGATGAACTCGCTAAGTTCGAACTTCTTCTTTACACTCCTCCATTGCTCATACGTAGCCTTGATTTGACATGAGAAAGTGAAGTTCATGAAGCCAACTCTGTCCACATTCTCAGAGAAGTATTCTCCCGAAATACGTAGAGCATTGCATCAATTTCCTGAAGAATGCGCTTGAATTGGTTACTAGCTATGTGGTTGAAAGACATTATGTGATAGCAATATGCGATTTAAAAGTAGCTCTAACCTGGTTTTGAAGCCATACTGATGGACCACCAATAACACACTCTGATAGCTCTTGAGTGAAGACAATAGGACCAACCGGTAAGTGCCTTTACCGACAGTTACAACTAAGAACCAGCAGACCATGTAAAACTGAAAAAAACAAAATTTTGTAAAAGATTTGTGACTCACTCGCGCATGAATGACCACTGTTGTAGTTCCTCAAATCGCTCGTCAGAGACAAAAACCAAATATGCATCGGGATCTTGTTAATATGGTTTAAAAACCATAATATTCGTACACTTGTTTGGGGACTTGTCGGCCAAGTTGATAGTCACTGGATGTAGTTAACTTACTGGTTCAACACCGTCCAACGGGTCTTTATCGTCCCTCTCTTCATCAGAAGCATAAACGGGTCGACGTGGTAATGGTTTCGTTTTCGCGGCAACCAATTTCAGGAGGTGTACTTCTATATCAGATCCGTCTTCCACGTCTTCCATTTTGTTATTTGTAGTCTCTGCTTCCGTGTTTACGGCCTGAGAAAATGATTGACATTGTTTCACTTTTTTAGATAACACAAAAAGAGACAACAACACAAGCAATATCTATGAGGAGAAGAATTCGACTTTTGTGTGGAGAGTTTACCTTTCCTTGTCTCTTAGAGGTGTCCTTCTCAAATTTCTTCTCCTCATTCACAGACTCCACTTCCGTCTTTATGGCCTGAGAAAACAAAGATTGACATTGTTTAACTTTAAAAGGAAAAAAAAACGAAAAATAGATCCAAATTCAAGCAACATCGAAATTGAAAAAAGGTGGAGTTTCTTTGATTGTATACCTTCCCTTTTTTCTTAGACTTGTCTTTCGACTGCTGCGATTTCTTAGACTTGTCTTTCGATTGCTGCGATGGATCAAATCCAGGTACAAAGGAGTCTTGCGAGAGGTGGCCTCGCTTTCTGCCGAGATAGCTTTGTGTATTTTCACCAATATGATCTCTGAGCTTTGGGTTAAGTCAATATCAACCAGTTTGTCTAATGACACATCAAAATATCCCTGTTGTTAAAGAAAAATGCTCATCACTTCAGTTCTTAACCTTGAAAACATATTTAAATTCCGATAATTCTTTACAACACAAAGTTCTTACCACAAGCTTTAGGACTACAACAATTCATTACATATAAAGTACGTAGAGTTTATGTCACAAACTTGCAAAGTAACATAATACACAAAGGCCTAGACCGTTTATGTTACAAGATCACAGGTAACATTACACAGCAGAGAAGTTGGTCAAGTGTTAGGGTTGTTGTGTGGTTTACCTTTTTTCTTTGCTGAGAGCTGATCGGAGACACCGGGTTAGACCTTGACGAGGGCTCTCTACTGTTTCCGCGAGATAATGCTTCTTTTAGCATATCCTTAAGCTCACCAACATCACTCTTAAACTGCGAAAACTCACTAGCCAACTTGTCATACTTGTCGTCACTCTGCTTTGCCATTTTGTTCTGATAATCATCAAACAGACTATGTATAAAACTCTCACTCCCATGTTCGGCATTTGCAACTGATCGCTGAAACAACAATTGCTTCTTGCGTGACTCAGCGCCTTTGTCAATGACCTTCCTCTTTCCAGTCCTCTAGCCAGAAGATGATGTGGCTTCACCGTAAGGCGTTCTGAAGTCCTCACCACTTTCAACGCCCTCGTTATGGACATATTCCACCGATATTGTTTCCAGCAGCAGCAGGAATTGTTTCCACCGGTTCTTCAAATTCCCATGTATGACAAGTCCAATCATAATTGTTTCTGATGAACTCCTTAATACGATCCACCCTTTCATCTCTCATTTCGTCATTCCTTAAGAATTCCTGAGATTCGATTACATCTATATTCCCGGTTGACGTGATGTATGGATATAGAAGTCCCTACAAGAGTGTAAGAAGATGTGGAAAAAGTAGTATACACTATACAATCATTCACTTTTTTATCGAGAATGGCAACTAAGTATGCAAGTTAAAAACAAATAAATGTTTAAGAGAAATCAGACCAAAAACAAATGATGACTACTCACCGCATTTTGAAACGCCTTCTCCAAGTTAATAATCTCTGCAAATCCCACCCTTGCAGCCCCTGACCAGTTTGAACATCTAGGAAAGACATGGTCCACCGCATTTAGCCTCTTCCCCAACAAAACGCCACAATCAGGAATAGCTTCCATAATCCAAATTTGAAAAGCATATGCAAATCCTTCTAAAACGTAGCTTATCGGATTTACTCAAGTCTCTCCTTGCTTTGACGACACCATCCACTAGATGATCAAAGCAGCGTAGACCCCATGGATAAGCTCGTAGCTTATCAAAATCCATGATGAGTTTAATGTAGTCATGAGAAACCCAAGTCTTCTCATCTATTGCCATTAACATACCAGCAATAACCCAAAAATACACCAATCGCGTCTGTCCAAACGAGTCCACTTGTTAGCCTCTTTGATATGCTTTTTCCTAATCGTCTCGAGGCTAATCTTTCCACGAGTCTTTAACAGCCTACTCCAGAACCCACCATCATCAACCCGTTTCGTGATGTCAGAGTTGCCGTCGTCTATGCACTTTAGCCCCGTAACAGCATGAAATTCTTGCAAAGAAAATTGCAATGGCCTCCTAGCGAACACAAACCAGAGCTCATGATTTTCTTGCAGTAATAAGCTGCCGAGTCATGAAACTGTGTACCAATTTTGCTGAAAAATGTAGCCGATTTTCATGGATAGCTATGATATGAGCAAACAACGGGTCTTTCTTCACTTCGTTGTACTTTGATATGATATCAAAAGCCAAAGTCGTCAATATCGACATTCTTGCACACTTGTTTTTCTTATCACCTAGTGGTTCGCCTCCTTCCTCAAATAATCTCTTGGGCAACTCTGAATCCATACCTGCAACTAACGAAAACAATAAAGAAAAATTCAATATGAAAACAAAAAGAAAACAGTTGCAAAACAAAACATGAAGAATTAAAGACACTTTGAGTTAAACAACAAGAGCAGCAGCAGACAAGAGATAAACAACAAGAGCAGCAGCAGACAAGAGATAAACAACAAGAGCAGCAAACAAGAGTTAACCAAACAAGAGCAACAAACAAGGGATAAACGAAAGAACAACAAATATAAGAATACTCTGATTGTAATCAAAACGAGTAGAAACATAAGAACATCAAGTAAGCACTAGCATTAAAATAAGTGAGTGATAAACCATTAAATGGCAAGAACATCAATGCAAACTAAGTCAATAAAAATTACTCGAGAAGTAACAAAATAAGCAGATCAAACGCAAATGCAACAAATGAAAGATATCATAGAAAACAAACAAGAAGAAACCAGAGATATCATCACCATGAGATCATACGCAAGGACAATCACAGAGTATGTTAAAAAAAAAACCATGCTAAGAAAACAAAACAATCACATAACATGTGAATCTCTAATTGGAAAACATGCTAACAAAAAAAAACACGATTCTAAACAGAGAAGTTGCAATAAACATTACAAAAAAACGGATTCAAGTCTTGATATGCAAAACCTAAACAAGTATAACATTGACCAAATGAATAACACTAATACTCGGTAAAGTCTTGCAAATTTTGATATTCAACTCGTGATCTACTAGTTGCAAATTTTCATTTGTTTATCTTTTCAGCAAGTCAAACACATTGTGATTTGAAAATCCTTTTTTGACAGACAACTTCAGACAAATTAGTTCATCAAAAATCATTTACAAACCTTCAGAAAATTAAACAATTTTCTTATGTATCGAGAATTTTTTTCTACGAATTGGACATGCAAAACCCAAACGAAATAGCAACCCACATCTACAAGTTTGAAAGCATGCCGAACCCTAGCAAACCCAAAATCAATTTTGGTGTCACCAAATCCCCAATTGCATGTTCCCCAATCTTCAATTGCAAACCCTATCACCAAAATTTCTTAGGGAAAAGTCAATTAATCAAGGAACCAGCATACTAACCTTGTGAGTAACTAGAGGAAGTGATTGGCGGATAAGAAGGACGATGAGAACAGAGGACGACTGAAGGAAGACACGGCGAATGATGATGAGGAGAATGGAGAGCAGACGAATGATGACGAGGAGAACGGAAAGCAGATGAGCGAGCGAGGACGAGGACGGAGATTTCTCTGGAGATTTCCGGCGTCGTCAAATGTGAAGGAGAGAAGATGTCGAAAGAGAGAACTCTGAACCAGAGAATATGTCGAAGGAGAGAAAGCCAGTTTTGTTATTTGTTTAATTTTTAAATTTTTAATAACGAAAATGGTTTAATTAAAAATAAAACCTTATCAAGGACAAAAATAGATTATTAGAGGAAAAAAGGTGTAACCGGACAAAGATCAAATGTGAAAAAGTAATAGGATAATAAATGCTTTTTTATATATTTAGCCAATTTTCTCAAATACTAAAAGGAAATTTGATAGAAAAGTATTTTAAATTAAATGGCTGAAATGAAAACACGTTTATAAACATATTGATAGCACCACCGTGGTTGATATTTAATATGACCTCGTAAAAATATCTTCTTTTTTTAGAAAGACCTCGTAATTATATCTGCCATCGATTTTATACTGTCTCTGTTTCTCTATTGTAAAACCCAATAATACAAGTAGCCATGTTTGTATATACTTGGCAATTACGGAGACGTATAAGACCTTACGAAGTCTTCACTTTCCGTCTTTCATTTCTTTCATATATATGAATATAGAGATAATGACTATAACAATCTTTTACTATCCTATAATAACAGGAATAACTCTTTAAAAGTTTCAACTTGGAAAAGAGCGGTGAAAAGTCATTGGGGTTGTTATTCAATTATGTATTTAAAATCAATTCTATAGGTTTTATAATCCTTCAGATTTAGGGGTTGTTATTGGATGTTGTATTTGAATGAACTAAAACTGAATTACAATCCAGTGTTATTCAATTAAGATTTCAAATCCGGTTTTAAAATCCAGTGTTATTCAATATCTGATTTGTAATCTATCATTAATAGATTCTCAAATTCAGTGTTATTCAATCAAGATTTCAAATCTGGTTTTAAAATCCAGTGTTATTCTAAAGGTAAATGACTTTTAAAATCTTTGTTTATTGAGTCATTTGAAATGAATTACAATGGAGTTTCATGAGTAAATTATTTAAAACAGAATCCAAGCTACATTGCAGAGATTTTAGAATCAACTCCTATGGATTTCTTAAAATAAAATCTAAACTTTAAATCTGAAGGATTATAAAACCTATAGAATTGATTTTAAATACATAATTGAATAACACCCAAAGTTTTGATTTTATTTTAAAGAATCCATAGGAGTTGATTCTAAAATCTCTGCAATGTAGCTTGGATTCTGTTTTAAATAATTTACTCATGAAACTCCATTGGAATTTATTTCAAATGACTCAATAAACAAAGATTTTAAAAGTCATTTACCTTTTGAATAACACTGGATTTTAAAACCAGATTTGAAATCTTGATTGAATAACACTGAATTTGAGAATCTATTAATGATAGATTACAAATCATATATTGAATAACACTGGATTTTAAAACCGGATTTGAAATCTTGATTGAATAACACTGTATTGTAATTCAGTTTCAGTTCATTTCAAATACAACATCCAATAACATCCCCTTTACGTTTTTCACTGTTCGTTGTATTTTCTGCCATTTATTTGTGAAAAAAATAATATTTTACACTTTATTTACTATTATGCCATTCATTTCCATATAACTTTCTTTCCCACAAAACACGGCCTTCCGTAAACCCTAAAATCACCGACGAGAGCTCCTCTTCTTCCTCTTTTGGCAAGAAAACCTGTGCTTTTGTCTTCTTGCCCGACGAAATCTCCATTTTTTCCTTCAAAACCTAATTCACTCATCCTCAACTCACACGACCACCTCTTTCTTCGATGGCACAGAAAGCTCACATAATGAATTTGTCGTTAGCTCGCGCGCAGAGAATGCAGTCAGTGGCTCAGATCTCGACGAGGAATTGGCTTTCCTCACCGCGGAGGAATCCAAGGAACAAAGCCACGGCGGTTCGTACCACGAGGAACACGATCAGTATCGCGACTTCGAAAAAATTACAAGGATCTCGAGCAGGGAGGCGGAGGCGATTTCCATCACGGCGAGCACGGAGACGGCGGCTACAAGGAGGAGCCGTTACCAGCCGTCGACGAGAAAGACGTGGCGGTTCTCACCAAGGACAATTTCACGGAGTTCGCGGGGAACAATAGATTCGCGTTGGTGGAGTTCTACGCTCCGTGGTGCGGCTCTTGCCAGGCTCTTGCGCCGGAGTACGCCGCGGCGGCGACGGAGTTGAAGGGCGTTGCGGCGCTCGTGAAGATCGACGCGACGGAGGAAGGGGATTTGGCTCAGAAGTACAAGATTCAGGGATTCCCCACCATTTTCTTGTTTGTCGACGGAAAAATGCGAAAGACCTACGAAGGAGAAAGGACGAAGTAAGTGGATTGTGTCTTTTATATGCTCACTCATTTCTGGATTAGTTGTTGGAATGTTGAGTTAGATTTAGCCAACAGATTAGCATGAATACTTTTCTGAAACTTTGAGATTTGATCATAATCATCAAGTTTAGCTTTGGCATTAGTGATTTAAGGTGAGACAGTTCAACAGGAAATTTAATAGAATTAGCATGGATCTAGAGGGATTTGACAAGAAATATGACTTTGAAGTAAGTCAATTTTGAATCCGTGAAGAGATTTCGAGAATTATTGATGTTTATGAATCTGAGAAGAAGGTCAATTATGAAATGGTGCAACAGAGGACATGTGATCTTTTGATTTCCATTAAAAATTATTGTTCAATGCGTTTCACCATTATTGGTGTATGATAAGATATAAAAACTTGGTTTTACAGGGATAATCACATATATCTACCACAAATACGATAATCTACCGTCAAACAAAATATATCTACCGCGCCGACTTTTATCTACCATCATTAACCTAAAAATCTACCATAACTACATGTCTACCGTCATTCATAATAAATCTACCACCCAATTATAAATCTATCGTCAAGAAAATAAATCTACCAAACTCTACCAGTTAATCTACCAAGCGATAATTAAGTCTGCCATTCATAAGAAAAGTCTACCAAACATACTTAAATCTACCACCACTTAAACTTAAATCTACCGTTAGTTTTATAACTCTACTGTTTCCAAGTAACTCTATCACCATTCGATAATACGTTATCACACAAAAAGTCTACCCGTCAGAACAAAAGTCTACCGTTCAAAATATAAATCTACCATTGTCAACTAAATCTATTGTGTCATAAAATTTATCTACCATTGATAAATAAATTTACCAACACTGGCTTGGTAGATTTATTATTTCGCGACCGATGAAATGACAAACTTTCATTAATGACAATTTCGTAATTAACGTTTTTCTACTACAAAGAATTAAAGGTAAAACATGTATGAAAGTATTTCTAATAATTAAAAACACTTGATGTTGTTATAGTCATTAGAGCATGATCATTGCCCCATAAATATATCATTAACTAATGATCTACGTTATAAAGGCTAATAATGGTTACGATGACATCACACATTTCTCTACTTCTATTTTCGGTTCTTCTTCTTTTTCTTCTTCTTTTTGGGCCGGGAAAATGACAAACTCTCCGCCCCCAGTTCTGTCACGAATCGACGCGCCACCTTCAAGATCACGTAAAGGTCAAGGCCCATAGCAAAGTTAATCCCTAAACGAAGAAGAAAAGACGAGTGGTAATTAACTTTGATATGCATGTTAGAATAATATCTACTACTTTTAAATAAAATTATGGATGAAATGTATGAGTTGTTCTTTATCCCAAAAAAAAAAAATGTATGAGTTGTTGTCTATATTTTAGTTCATGTTTGTAGTCTTATATATTAAATAAAATCTAAGTGTGATATGATATTAACAGCGTCTATTAATGATTATTTATTTTTTATTTTTTGTGTGTACATCTCTCAAATTTACTCATTGGATTGGAAACAGTTATGGAGCATCTGTCAATCTTGCGAGCAGCATGCAGTCACACTCAAACAAAAACATTCTAAGCTTGCTGTTATCAAGAACATTGTTTGTCCTTCGAACATTGGATATAACTTGTATTGAAAGGCTGCACCTTCTCTACGTACCCTTTAGAAGGGATCAAGCCAAACACGTAGTTCTAACTCTTAATTCTCTCTGAAACTAATAAGTTATGCCACACCTTGACATCTTCTTATACAGAGAGAAACCTAGACTATCTTCTAGTTGTAAAAGGATATCTTTCATATTTTAGATAACTCCTAAATATGTCTACTTTTCTAATCCTAAACAACTTATAACTCAAGCTTTCTTCAAGCTTAAGTCAACATTCTCCCCCTTAAGCTTGAAAACTTCTTTTGACACATCTTGAACTCCCATAAGATCTCTCATCTTCTTGAACTTGATCCTTTCCAAGTGTGTTCTGAACCATCGCTCTCTTCTCATTTAAGAACACGAGATTATAAAAGACTCACTCTTTTATTGCTTTAGAAAACTTACGCAAAAACTAAAGCTCACACAATCTCTCTTAACCTATCATGCCCAACAACGGTTCTCCGAGATTCTCTTAATCTATGTCATAACTCAACATAAATTCTCCTTTTTTTTTTTATTGTGTTCTATGCCTTACGATGTGCAAACTTCACTTAATCCCAACTTGAATCACTCGAAACTGTTCCATTACTCGTCTTAACTCCACTTTTGATTTTAAATCCCTAAAATCAATATTTCTCATATTCTTCTATTTCCTATACTTCCTCGCTTCTCTCCTTTCACTCTTCACAGCAGTCTTTCGCTCTTTCTTCTCTTCCTTCGACTCTTGACCATGAGTCTTCCTCTTGATCGGTTCAGCTTTCGGGATCACCGGTTTAACACCGGTTTGCTCAGCTTTCCTACCGGGCAAAAACTCGACCGGAAGCTTCTCTTTCCCTTGGAGGGTAATGATCTTACCATTCGAACTCAACGCGTTAGCTACTGTTTCACTCAGCTTCTTCCTCCTAGCCGTCTCTGGAGCATAGATTTTACCAGGGTGGTTATCAAGATTCGAGAATGTCGAGACGATGGACTCACAATCAAACTTCTCGCTCTCGTCGCTGCTTTCTTCCACCAACTCCTCGAACTCACCGTCATTCCCGTTCTCCAAATTCTCACCATACTCCACAGTGCGACGGATGAGATCCGCAGCAGTTGCAAGTTCCTCTTTATCTTTCACAGAGTCACTGTTCTTCAATATATCACTTATATATCAGCTCAAACTATAACCTGCTTCAGCAAAACCTCAACCAACAAATATGACCACCTGCTGATTTCTTTATCTCTGCCTCATACTCACAAAACCTGTAGCATTCCCTGAGACACTTTTGATGTCGACATAACCTGAAATGTCTTTACTCGCATGCAGACTTTACCAAAACTTGGAACCTTCACCTTTTTCCTTTCTCAGATTTTACCCAAAAATCTCTATCCAACAGCTCCACTATGCAGTGCCTTTGATTCTTGAAACTTCACTTGACTTTCTCTTCTTGAAGTCTTAACTTTGAGGTAGCTCAGCAACACTTGCTCTTGACTCTTTAGAGAACTCTCTGAATCTGTTTTGATTCTGCTTTGATATCCTTGAAGAACACATGATGAGCGATGACTGATGACACACTCCTCACAAAGCCTTTATACTCCAACTGTTTATAACTTTTCTTGAGCTTTGAACCTCTCGACACTCTTCTGCACTTGGCTTCTTAACCATGGCTTCTTACTTATTATATGTCAGACCTTATGACATATCCATCTTCAATTTCCAGCCACTCCAACAAATCACTAATACCAGAAGATCCCACCAAGCGCTTTACTTCTCTGAAGTTTCCCCAATCTGATTTGTACCACCAAACTGAATAGGCATTGACTGTCTTGATTATGCTGTAACTTGTTATAACCTCAGACATCTTGATTTTCTTCACATACCGCTCTGAAATTGACTCACCAGAACTAGTGCCACCTTCTGCAAATATCTCAAATGCTCCACCATTCTTTGACAGAAATATCAAGCTGATCAAAAATGATATTTCTGAGATTCTCCGATGAACAAAACCTGAGCAATGTTCCCAGACATCTGACGCAGACTTGAACCTTTAATCTTTCATGTCGAGATGAACCTATAACCCGCAAAACCATCTTCCTTTGACTCTTTTTAATTACACCTATAACCTGCTTCTCCTTCTTGGATTCTGTAAAATTTGATTTCTCCTGAAGCTTTATCAAGAGTCCATCACTTCTCTTCTCCTGCAGAAACGACCTTGAGAAAACCATTGAAACTCTTGGCACTACCTTGCCTCTGTCACTCACTATACCTCACTGAAGCTATCAGCTGCTATTACCACAAATAACCTCTATTCCAGAAAATAGTTGTGTTGATTTTCCACTCTTTGCCTCTGCTCCAACTGCTTCCTTCTTGAGGTAATCTGTTCTTGTTTCTGTTACAGACTTGATGATTCTTCATCTTCTTACTTTGATGAACCTTGATTGGAGCCTTTCTGAGAAAAACGTCCATATGATGTTCCAACAGATTTACATATGTTTCTTCACATGTCGCTGAATAAACAGCATCATACGTAACAGCCTTGATCCACTTCAATAGAAACAATCCTTGCTGCTACAAGCTCCATAACAATCAACTTTTATCCTTGATCATACAACATGAGCTTCTCAGATTCACTGGAATCTGACCTTGTAACTCTGAGACTGAACCTGCAACCAAACCTCTCTGAAAACTGAACAGACCTTGAATCTTCAAATCTCTGAACCTGACTTTCTCTGTATTTCTGAACCTGACATACTTTCCTGCAACTCCCTTTTAACTTGAATCCTGGAACCTTGAAAACCGATTTTCAAACAGCCTTTGACACACATACCAATCCCACTTCTAAAGCGTCCTCTAAACCTGAGTTTTATAAGCGCCACCAATTGCCATTCTTTGAAACTTTCTGAACCACAACTTCATCTATCTTCCACAAACAAACTGACCAAGACACAATCTGACCCAGACCTGAGGCTTGACCATTCCTTTTGCAAAGATAAACTCCATTCCATGTGATCTAGCTAGATTCCATTCCTTACTTTATGCAGAACATGACTAACCAGAGAAGAAGCCATACAAGCATCACAAAGATACCTTGCGACTGCAGCGGAATGAGACTCTTTGTCTCCAAGATTTGATCCTTGAGAATTGATGAGACCATTCTGATTTTACAGCCTTGAGCCAACAAACCTCGACTCTCCTTTCCTGTTCTGAATCAATCTTCAAAACCACTGAAATCTTTACTTCACATCAACCTCAAATCAACATATAAACCGCAGATTCTTCTCCGAGTGTTCTTGCTTCAATCTCTTGAATCTTTTCTTTTCGTGATTTTAACATCATCACCTGTGAATGTCTAAACCCAGAATTCACATCGATGTATAACTTTAGAGCCTGCAGAGAGAGAGTAACTTAATGCTTCTCTGATTTCACAAAACCAGAAACACTTTGATCCGATTGGATCAAAATCCGTTAGTTTTCTTTCCACCATGTTTGGCGTCTTCTTCTAAGAACAGCCACGATCATCTTCTTCTCTCGCTCTCGACAGCCCAGAACTTGCAACATCTCCTGATTATGAATTTCCCTGAAACACAATGTTGCAGAAGACTTCCGAAACCTCCGTACGTAATCCCCAGTCGCGATGATTGCAGAACTAAATCCTTCGATTCCTTTCCACATTTTCTTCTGAATCGATCTTCCTTACTCTACCGACGAGATTCTTTATTGAAAGGCTCTGATACCAATTATTGAAAGGCTGCACCTTCTAAAGAAGATTGCCTATGTACCCTTTAGAAGGGATCAAGCCAAACACGTAGTTGTAACTCTTAATTCTCTCTGAAACTAATAAGTTATGTCACACCTTACATCTTCTTATATAGAGAGAAACCTAGACTATCTTCTAGTTGTAAAAGGATATCTTTCATATTTTAGATAACTCCTAAATATGTCTACTTTCCTAATCCTAAACAACTTATAACTCAAGCTTTCTTCAAGCTTAAGTCAACAACTTGCTTACGCAATCCTTTACAATACAAAACGATAATCACCAAAGAATTAGTGAGTTCTCCCTAAAAGGACAACCAACTGGTACAATGAAAATGGTCGTCTTCAATATTATTTGCCTTAGAAGAATGAGTAAAACCGTAAACAGAAATAAATTAGTACAGAAAAAAGCATATTTGATGGCTCTAAAATTGTTATTATTATAATTATTATTCAAAAAGTAGCCCTAATTCGTTGTTTAGTCTGCTTGCTCTCTGTCCTGGGTCTGATGCGAAAGGCGATTAACTTAAAGTAGATTTACTCCAAACCATCCACGGCCCTCGAATCTTAAAGTTTTGATGGTTTGGAGTATCTAATTGAGGATTGTAGATTGCACCATTCCCATCTTCTTGGATTTGTTTCTCTATATTTAATTCATTATATTTGATAGTTTCTTTATATTTTATGTTTATACATGAGTTTATTAGACCTTATCCTATGTATTGAGATACTGCAAACTTGGAACTGATCACGAAGTAGAATAAAATCAAACGCTCGGATTTGTAGAACACACAAGAAGAAGAGGTAAACATGTAAAAAAAAATAACACAACGAATTGTACAAATATCAGGGAACCTCTAATATATTCCTCTATTCTACTCTAAAAAAAAAAACAGAGGTGGTTTTCTATCAAGTTTATTACCTTGAAGACATGATAGATTCAGTTTAAACATCGGCATTAGTGTATTTTCCCCCAAAAACATTTAATTTATAATGTATGAATTTTTTTACTATTAAAAACAAAAATAATTTATTCATTTAAAATTTGAAGGACCATTTATACAAATAAAAAATAGAGTTAGAAATAGATATGAGACGACATAGAGCATTAAATCTAACCATTCTGGTTAAGTGTTTGATGCTGATATTTTGGAACCTAAATTATGTTGTGAGAAAGAGAGAATGAAGTGTCTTATTCCATGAGTGATAGCTCCTATATATAGGAGTATAACATAGGGTTTCAAGGTAGAAGAAACAAATGGAGAAGTGGACCCAATGGGCTAATGGGCATCCACATATTTACCCATAACACTCCCCCTTGGATGTCCATTATCTAAAATATCTTCTAAATGCGTAAGATGCTGCCTCGTTAAAACTTTTACAAGGAAAACCCAATAGGAAAAACATTTGTTAAAGAAAAAGAGTGCAGCGCGTAATTACTCCCCCTCATGAGAACATCCGTCTAGATCTTTGATATGATATGATCCAATAAGATAAACTAACTCCTTGAAAGTAGTAGATGAAAACTCATTTAAAATCTTCACTTGAACAATCTTTAGAACATTGACATCGCCATTCTTCTTGGGTTTGGTAATGAATCTACTTTATCATTCTCTTCACTCCACTTGATCTCATAAGTGAATGACAAGGACTTTGGAAAGGAGACCTTCATGTTTTTCATTTGTGTGTTCTTTGTTGCCTCATTAAAACATTTCGTGGAAAAACCCAATGGGATAAAAACCATGATAAGGAAAAAGAGTACAACCATACATATCGTCATATATCTCCTCCTTGGAAGTATCTTCTTCAGGAGATGCATTCCAATCATATATACCATATGTTGGTAATCATTATTTTTTTGGTAATCATTATAAGTATAATATTAATGAATAAAGTCATGTGATTATCTTATAATCTCTTATTGGACTTCTTGTCCATAACAACTTTTCGTTTATTCATGAAATATAAATCCTTCAGGGATATTCATAAAATATAAATCTTTTAAAGAGATATATATATAATTTTTGTAATGTTAATCCTTGTGTGATATAATTTAATTAGACAATAAAATAAATAAATGCATAAACAATATAATATCCTTCTGGGATATATATAAATAAATAAAATATAAATCCTTCAAGGAAAAATATTATATAAATCCTTCAGGGATAAAAGTAAAAATAAATAAAATATAAATCCTTCAGGGATATATATAAATAGAAATTAATAAATTATAAATCTGAAGTATAAATCTGAATTATACATGACCATATTGCTTGATGAATCCAAAGTATTATCAATAAGTAATATTGATTAAATATTGATAAAATGGATTTATATGAAAAACACATATCAACAAAGTAATATGAATTACTCATTGAATCTTGTGAATTCAAACTAAAAGAACTATTAGAACTTTTGATTATCTAGAAAAGCTAAGAGGTAGAGACTCGTGCTGATAACGTGTTGTGAGAAAGAGAGAATGAAGTGTCTTATTCCATGAGTGATAGCTCCTATATATAGGAGTATAACATAGGGTTTCAAGGTAGAAGAAACAAATGGAGAAGTGGACCCAATGGGCTAATGGGCATCCACATATTCACCCATAACAAATTATACTTTTTTAGAGTGGAGACGTAGCATTCTTGTTACGCTGACGTGGTATAAGCATGAAAGAACTCTTCTACATTTATTATTTACATAGGTTATGATTAAATAACATGAGCTTTATCATTTTAACAAAAATTATTCTAATACTCTGATATAATACACCCCTTAATATATTATTTAGATCATATTGTATGACGCTATATTAATTATTTGCCCTATTCTTTACTCCAAAAAGTCATCCAAAAATTCATGAGGAGATTTACAATTTCTTAATTAGAAAACATTAACATCCGTAAATTAAACTGCCGTTTTGAGCAGGTGGTGTCGAACGACACCAAAGGGTGTCGGTCGACACCGGTTCGACAAATCAATTTCGGTCTCATTTGATTTGTTCCGCTTTGGTGCTGGTTAAGTGGAAAACCTAATTTTCACGTTTTATAAGTGAGGGAGCCGCGAGAGAAAGTGGTTTTTCAAGAGAAAGAGGCAGAAAACAATATAGTAGAAAGAAGAAAAGGAGTTTGGAGTTTCTGGGTGATTTCTGGAGATGGTTGTTGTTGTTCTTCACCGTTCATCTATTTTCCCCTTATTTAATCCTTTGTCAAGGTGAGTGCGTAACTGTAGGCTCGTGGATTTCTAGATCTGTCGAATTGGATTGATCTGTGGTTGATTGTATGATGATTTCGTGAAGTGTTTATGTGATAATCGTGCTTTTGATCGAGTTTGATGGTGTTGATTGTTATTTTCGTGTTTTGTGCACTGTTCAATCGCATCTGGTATCACCCTATGAATCGGGTGACGAGCGACACCAATCTGGTGTCGCTCGACACCGAACGCTGGTTTGGTTTGGTGATTCGGTTTAGTGGTTTAATTGATGTAATTAATTATTTAATGATTAAATTAATTAATTAATTGGTTCGAAAATAATTATGGAAATGATTTAATTATTGGAAATTATTTTAATAATTATGGAAAATGATTTAAATAATGATTTTATCTGGAATTTGCGTAATTGACATGTATACGGGATGACCGTCTCACTAAGTATTTATGAAATACTTATGCATCACTTTTTCCCTAATGTGATGCAGGTAAAAGAAAAATGTGATCGCGGAATCAAGGCCAAGGAAGAGGATGATAGGATTTTTTATTGTTTTATTTGCTTCCGGTGTACTCTAGTAGAACCTGGTGTTTAGGTTGCCAGTAATTTTATCATTATTATGGAATTAAATTGTTGAACTGAATTGAGTTATTTATTTGAGTTATTGAATTATTCTTTGAGAACTTCCGCATTGTTTAATTATAAATAAATAAAAGCTTGGTTATTTCATTTTGGTATCAGAGCTCTTACGATGTTATGAGTGTTAGAATTGGATGAACTGAGACTATATGCTTAATTTCTTATTGTATTTTAGTTAGTTAGTAGTCTTAGTATCATCTTCTTTGGCCTTCAAAGTGATTCCGCGGTGAGTTGTTTGTTTTGTTGTGTGTTTTTCTAGCTTGCTCATCTTGTGTTCTTTGGAAGTGCAGCGTGATGGATGCAGGTGCTAGAGGTCGTGGTGCGAGAGGTCGCGGTAGAGTCGGTGCCTGTGGGGGTAGAGCAGTTTGCCATGGTGGCCGAACTGTGGGCCGTGGAGGCCGGGGGTCATGGTCATGTAGCAGCGGCAGAGTCGGGAGATAGTGCGACGTTTAGTGTGGCATCTGCGTCAGTGACTCATTCAGTGGAGTCTGTGAGTCAAGCCGGTTTGGGTAGTGCTAGTGTGGGGAATGGTGCCGGTGGTGGTGTTGGGGCTGAGGCGGCCCCAGGTGGGGGTGCTGCTCCAGCTCAGGGTCGTGATGACCTAGTCGTGGGTATACTGACGCAGCAGTTGGCACGTTTTTCGCCAGTGGTTCCAGAGCAGACTCCGGGTGCACCTCCAGTGGCCGGGGCGCAGCAGGATGCTGCAGTTGTTGGGCAGCTTGGGGCTGCAGTTGCTGGGCGTTCGCCTTATCTAGAGATGATGGGGCAGATGCAGAGGATTTTTACGCCTTTCTTCGAGGGGCCAGAGGAGGCCGATGAGTGGCGTTTGAGACTGGAGCAGAACTTCCAGTCTATCGGATGCCCTGAGGACTATCAGGTGGAGTTGGCTGTGCATTATTTGGGTGGAGATGCACATTTATGGTGGCGAGCCATTGAGACTAGGAGGGCAGTGTGGACTTGGGGCGAATTTCTAGCGGGGTTCAACGCTAAGTATTTTCCTCAGGAAGCTCGAGATCGTCTTCAGGTGAGATTTATGGCGCTGTCTCAGGGAGAGAGTTCAGCAGACTGGTGGTCCATACCGGCCAAGGTATGGAGGACGAGCGGGCTCTAGTGCAGAGTTTCTTGGAGGGACTTCGGTTGAGCATCCAGACTCAGTGCAGAGGCGGCGTGTACACCTTGAGGGCGGATCTAGTGGAGTTAGCAGTTTCGATTGAGGAGGATCTGCGTGAGCAGATTGGTCCGGTAGTTGTTCCAGTTGTAGTTGCTCCTGCTATTCAACCTAGGAGTCAGCAGCAGCAGCAGCAGCAGTCGCAGCAGCACTAAGGTTTGGGTTCTGGTTTTGGCAAGGGCAGTAAGTCTGCGTAAGGCCAGAAGAAGAGGTCAGACGAGATTTCCGGAGGCAGCCAGAGTGGTCGTAGTGGTTGTTTTGGTTGCAGGAGCACCGAGCATCGAGTGTCGAATTGTCCCAAGAAGGACACACCTCGGGAGGCGAGAGTGTGCTTCTATTGCAGAGAGCCGGGGCATATCAGGCCGATGTGTCCCAAGTTGCAGCAGATGTCGGTGGCGTTGGTTCAGCCAGGTGTGGCTCAGCCTGGCTCAAATTGCGGCGGTGCAGCCATTGGGTCAGATTGGATCGGCACCGCGAGTGTACTATTCGGCAGAGGTGGGCCAGACTAGTCAGTCTGGACATATCACAGGTAAAAATCTTTGACTCAGACTTCGTAAATTCTTTAGTGGTTGAATTATTGTCGTCGTTTGTTTCGATTATTTTTCCTGTGATAGAATTTTAGGGTTCTCAACGCATGTAATTGTGTAGGGACCTTGTTAGTGGGCGGTTTTGAGTCCCACGTGTTGTTTGATTATGGAGCTGGAGCGTGCCGAGAGCAATGGCATTCGGAGCAGCGTGGCTGAGCGTTCGGGTATGTTCAAGGTGGCTGGTGGAGGATTCCTGGTTACTTCCGGCTGTGCTAGAGCCGTTGATGTTCATATTGCGGGGCAGTCGATGCCATCAGATTTAGTCATCATTCCGGTGGAGCTGTATGATGTTATTATGGGCATGGACTGGTTGGCGTATTACTAAGTTAATCTGGATTATTATCGAGGCAGTGTAGTGTTTGAGCGGGATGCTGGGAGGTTGGTATTTCAGGGAGTGAGACCGACTTCCGGGAGTCTTGTGATCTCGGCTATTCAGGCGGAGCAAATGATAAAGCGAGGTTGCGAGGTGTATTTGGCGACAATTATTATGTCGGAGTCCGGTGGCGAGGTGGATTTAGAGGATATTCGGGTTGTTCAGGAGTTCGAATATGTGTTTCGGTCGCTGAAGGGATTACCACCATCTTCGTCTGATCCTTTCACGATTGAGCTAGAGCCGGGGACAGCTCTGATATCTAAGACACCTTACAGGATGACTCCAACAGAGTTCGCAGAGCTGAAAAAGCAGCTAGAGGACCTTTTGAGCAAGGGTTTTATTCGGCCGAGTGTTTCGCCATGGGGAGCGCCAGTGTTGCTCATGAAAAAGAAGTTTGGAAGTTTCCGGTTGTGCATCGATTACCGGGGACTTAACCGAGTCACTGTGAAGAACAAGTAACCTCTCCCGTGTATTGATGAGTTACTGGATCAGCTGAGGAGTGCTACCTGGTTCTCCAAGATAAACTTGGCATCAGGTTATCATAAGATTCCGATAGATGAAGCAAATATTCGCAAGACGGCGTTCAGGACGAGATATGGGCATATTGAGTTTGTGGTCATGTCTTTCGGTTTGACTAATGCGCCGACAGGTTTTATGAGGTTGATGAACGACGTGTTCAGGGATTTTTTGGACGTGTTCGTTATCATCTTCATTGACGACATTTTGGTATACGAGGACTCCCGAGGAGCACGAGACTCATTTGAGGTTGGTTATGGAGAAGCTTCGGGAGCAGAAGCTGTATGCTAAGTTGAGCAAGTGCAGTTTCTGGCAGCGACAGATGGAGTTTATGGGTCACATTGTTTCTACAGAGGTAGTTTATGTAGATCCGGTGAAGATTGAGGCTATCAGAGATTGGCCTAGACCGAGAAGTGCTACCGAGATCAGAATTTTTCTTGGATTAGCAGGCTATTACAGAAGGTTCGTCAAGGGGTTTGCAAGCATATCGCAGCCGATGACGAAGTTGACCGGCAAGGATGTTCCGTTTCTCTGGTCGTCAGAGTGCGAGGAGATCTTTGCAAAGCTCAAGTAGATGTTGACTAGTACATCAGTGTTGGCATTACCCGAGCCGAGGAAGCCTTATGTGGTCTGGATTATGTCTTGATGCAGGAGGGTAGAGTGATTGCCTATGCTTCGAGGCAGTTGCAGGGAAGCGAGCGTAGTCGCCCTACACATGATCTTGAGTTGGGAGCAGTGGTCTTCGCACTGAAGATCTGGAGGTCTTATTTGTATGGCGGGTCAGTGCAGATCTATACGGATCACAAGAGTTTGCTGCATATCTTCACTCAGCCATTGTCAATCATGAGACAGACGCGCTAGGTTGAGTTTCTGGCAGACTATGACTTGGAGATTATCTATCATCCATGCAAGGCTAACCAGGTGGCAGATGTGTTGAGTCGACAGAGGGTTGATTCAGCTCGAGAGCATGACGTTGAGGCCTTGGTGAGCGAGATTAGTACATTGCGTTTTTGTGTAATTTCAGAGGAGCCTTTGGGCTTGGAGACAGTTGATCAGGCAGATTTGCTCAGTAGGATCAGAGTGGCTCAGCAGAGTGATCGGAGTTTGATTGATGCGTTGCGAGCAGTTGGTTCCGAGTATCAGGTCTCTTCGAACGGGACGATTTTGGTTTGTGGTCGGGTTTGTGTGCCCAAGTCAGAGGAGTTGAGACAACAGATTCTGAGAGAGGCTCATGCGAGCAAGTTCTCGATTCATCCAGGTGCGACCAAGATGTACCGTGACCTCAAACGGTATTATCACTGGGTAGGGATGATGAGAGATGTGGTTGATTATGTTGCGAAATGCAACACGTGTTCGTTGGTCAAGGCAGAGCATCAGGTTCCGGGTGGTCTTCTATAGAGTTTGCCCATTCCAGAGTGGAAGTGGGATATGATCATGATGGATTTCGTAGTGGGATTACCTATCTCGCGGATCTATGATGCTATATGGGTGATTGTGGATCGGTTGACTAAGTCAGCACATTTTCTGGCCATTAAGAAGACAGATTGAGCTATTGTTTTGGCTAAGAAATATGTGAGGGAGATTGTGAGGCTGCATGGAGTGCCGGCCAGTATTGTGTCAGACTGTGATCCTCGATTCTCTTCAGAGTTTTGGAGAGCGTTTCAGATAGAGATGGACACTAAGGTGCATATGAGTACAGCATATCATCCGCAGACTGATGGGCAGTCAGGGAGGACTATTCAGACTTTGAAGGATTTGCTGAGGATGTGTGTGCTAGATTGGGGTGGCCATTGGGTAGACCATTTGAGCTTGGTCGAGTTTGCATATAACAACAGTTTTCAGGCGAATATTGGTACGGCTCTTTTTGGGGCTTTGTATGGGAGGCCATGTAGGACGCCTTTATGATGGACCCAAGTGGGGGAGCGCAGCATGTATGGAGCTACTTATGTTCAGGAAACGACATAGAAGGTCCGTGTTTTGAAGCTGAACATGAAGGAAGCTCAGGATAGACAGAAGAGTTACGCTGATAGGCGGAGGAGAGAGCTTGAGTTTCAGGTTGGAGATCGTGTGTATCTCAAGATGGCTATGTTTAGGGGTCCTAGCAGATCCATAGCAGAGAACAAGCTGAGTCTGCGGTTTATGGGTCAGTTTCCAGTGGTGGAGCGAGTTGGACCAGTAGCGTATCGACTGGAGTTACTTCCGATTATGAGGGCGTTTCACAAGGTGTTTCATGTTTCGATGTTGAGGAAATGTGTTCATCCTTCAGAGGAGTTAGTGGCTAGGATTCCAGGATCTAAGGCCAGATTTGACGGTTCCGTCAGTTTCTGTAAGGATTCTCGAGAGGAGAGTCAAGGTTCTGCGACACAAGAAGATACCGTTGCTGAGAGTTCTGTGGGACTGTAGCAGTACAGAGGAGGAGACTTGGGAGCCTGCGGCAAAGATTAAGTTGAAGTTCAGGAAGTGGTTCGACAAGCAGATTGTGGAGTGAGCTTCTTCATCTTTGTGGTTCCAGTTGTTTAGCTTTGTTATTGTTGTGGTTTATGTATTTTTGTTTTCGTTGTAACGATATACATTTTGGAGATTTATAAGATGGTTTGTTTCCTTATATTTCTGTGTTTTGGATGTTACGAGTTTGTTGACCAGTTTGGGTCGTGAGACAGTCCTAATCGGATATGTTATAGGCGTTTCAGAATTACTACTCTAGGGACCGTGGTGTCCCCGAATAACTCTTTACTTTTGGAGACAGTGGTTCTCTGGCAGACTTATCTGGGGGTAGCGACCCCAGTATAAGTGGTTAGGGATGTTTACTTACTAGCGGCTGACGAGTCGCGAAGAGAGTATCGAGGGGATAGTGTTTCTGTTGAGGAGACAATGGTTCTCCTGCATTTCCTTTGGAGATAGTGTTCTCCGGCAGATTTATCTGGGTGAGTGGCCCCAGTATATGTGGTTAGTGTAATGAGTGAAGTAATGATTTATGCGTATAACATAGGATTAGATACGAGTCTCGGGGATCAGGTGAGGATCTCTAGTTGTTTGGCCATGTGAGGACAGGTTTGTGATCTTTGATAGACGTGTTTTGTTGGGATTCAAGTTCGAATCCAGTTTATTGAGGGAAAATTGTAACATCCGTAAACCAAACTGCCGTTTTGGGCAGGTGGTGTCGAGCGACACCAAAGGGGTGTCGGTCGACACCAAAGGGGTGTCGGTCGACACCGGTTCGACAAATCAATTTCGGTATGATTTGATTTGGTCCGGTTTGGTGGTTGTTAAGTGGAAAAACTAATTTTCACGTTTTATAAGTAAGGGAACCGCAAGAGAAAGTGGTTTTTCAAGAGAAAGAGGCAGAAAACGACAGAGTAGAAAGAGTAAAAGGAGTTTGGAGTTTCTGGGAGATTTCTGGAGCTGGTTGTTGTTGTTCTTCACCGTTCATCTCTTTTTCCCCTTGTTTAATCCTTTGTCAAGGTGAGTGAGTGACTGTAGACTCGTGGATTTTTAGATCTGTCGAATTGGATTGATATGTGGTTGATTGTATGATGATTTTGTGAATTGTTTATGTGATAATCGTGCTTTTGATCGAGTTTGATGGTGTTGATTGTTATATTCGTGTTTTACGGTGTTCAATCCCGTCTGGTATCACCCTGTGAATCGGGTGTCAAGCGACACTAATCCGGTGTCACTCAACACCTAGCGCTGGTTTGGATTGGTGATTCGGTTAATTGGTTTAATCGATTTAATTGATTTAAGTGGTTTAATTGGTGTAGTTTAATTAATTAATTAATTGTTTCGAAAATTATTGTGGAAATTATTTAATTATTGAAAATTATTTTAATTATTATGAGAATTATTTAAATAATGATTTTATCTGGAATTTGCGTAATTGGCTTGTAGACGGGATGACCGTCTCACTAAGTATTTATGAGATACTTATTCATTTCTTTTTCCCTAATGTGATACAGGTAAAAAAAAAGTGTGATCGCGGAATCAGGACCGAGGAAGAGGATGATAGGATTTTTTATTATTTTATTTGATTTTGCGGTAATCTAATAAAACATTGTGTTTAGATTGCTAGTATTTTTATCATTATTTTGAAATTAAATTGTTGAATTGAATTGAGTTATTTATTTGAGTTATTGAATTATTCTTTTAGAACTTTTATTGTTTAATTATAAAAAAAAAAACTTCGGTGTTTCATTACTTCAATTGATTTTTATCAACGGGAGGTTGCCATTCAAACTTGATATTTTTTTTTTTTTTGAACAACTTGATTGATTTCATTTGTTAAATATAGAAATGACAATAAAAAATTACATGAACGTAGAAACCCCTCGAATATTATTGCTAAGAAAGAAAAAAGTACTTATATGGTGCGTCGGACTACATGCAACTTAACGAACACTTACTGCAAAGACATTACCAAGTAAAAGGTCTTCTGTTGGTGTCAGATCTCACACATGAACCCGTTCATATCTTTTAAATAACGATCATTTCATAAAGTCAAAAAAAAATCAAAATGTTATATCTTGAAATGGTCCAATACTCGTTTCAATACCATATTATACTTCTCCGAAATAATCAAGAAACACTTAATTCTTTCACTACGTTCTTTCATCTTCTGTACAATTTAATTTGATTTCGTGCCATTGATTAATAAATTGTATCCCCAAATTTAATTCCAATCACTCGATTTATTTCACACTTTGTATAGCTTCTTTTGATGACGAGGAACAAGCACGTAGTCTCGTTATCCCAAACATAAGAAAGTGCGCTGAAAGAAAGGTTACCCGAAATCCTTTGAACAAAGAGGAATTGGCTGCCCCAGTCCACAAATTTCCAAAACCGTTTGCTGTAGTTGAGCTGAAATTTCCGAAGATACCGACCGATATCATACTTTCCAGAGAATTTTCGGGAATTCTGGAAAATTTATGATATCTTCGAGAATAGACTCGGGTGACTTTTTTTATATATAACTTTTTGTAAAATTATGTAATTGTATTTCAAGCCTCTAAATAGCTGTGGTATTATGTGGGAATTTATACAATTATGTTACTAAAATAAGTTTCATAAAATAAAGAAAGTTGACTTAAAAAAAAAATTTGCTTGAGTGTGATTGGACCACACTGAATCATGGTCCAAATTAAGCCAATTATTATGGTTGCATGTCAAGATTATGTGTCAATTTTCATGATTAACTAACAAGGTTTTATTAGAAGCGAAAAGTAGTTTTAATTAAAAACCAATTCACCTCTTTATTCTTCTTCATTTTTCTAATATGAGCCCTCTCTCTCTAAAATATGAACATGTAAACCCTTTGCTCCAGTTTCTCTCTAGATTTCTCATTAGATTCCGTGCAAAACGTACAATCAGAAGAATGTTATCTATATAAGTAATATTTTTACCAACTTATCACCATATATGTATTAATGTAAGAAAGTAAAAAAAAAAAAAGTATTAATTTTGGAAGAAAATCACTTTGTAATTTGGGTCACTTATTGAGTACAAACACAGTTTTCTTCTTTTTGGTTGATATATATCACATTTTTTCTTCTCTTTCTAGACTTAAAATTAGGTCTGGGCATTTTACCCAAACCCGACGACCCGAACCGGAACCGACCCGAAAAAACCGGTTCAGATCGGGTTTGGGTATTGGGCTTTTACCCTATTGGGTCAGTTTCATTTGGACCCGTGGGTATCGGGTCGGGTCGGGTTTTTACCCGAAACCCGATGGGTACCCGAAAATTTTACAACGCCACTTTTAGTTATTATTCCTTTACACTTTACCTTCCCGAGGAAAAATACGCCTTCGTCTCTCCCACTTCCCTGCAAATCGGCAATCGCGTTTATACTTTATACTTGCATGCAATCCTTTTCCCGAAATCACAAACTGGAAACCTTACAGAACCATTCGACGGCATCTTCTCCACCTTCGGAGACCTCTCAAAATCGATCGAAGGTATTCAATTGATCCAGAATCTGTTTTTTTTTTTTTTCCGGTAAATATAGCTTGCTCTTCTTCGTTTTCGTTTTGTTTGATGAGATTTGTGATTGTCTTTGTCTTTGGTGATTGTGTACTTGCCCTTCAAGCACCGTCTTCTTTGTTTTGATTTCTGATTTCTGTTATTGATTTTTGATTCTACTTGTTTGCTTTGCTCCCGATTGTGATAAAGGCTGTAGTAAGATGTGAATTGTGAATCATAATATTAGTTGTCTAGACTCTGGATGCCTAGAAATTCTGGATTTTTGGTTGCTAGTCATTACAAAGTCGGATAATTTCTTCGTGATAGTCCTTAAAATCCTGGAAATTGAAAACTTTTGCTGCCTTGATGAATGTGGATTAGTTTCGTGCTGTTTTTGACTTTGTTTATGTTATATGTGACTTTGGATTCTAGTTAAACTATGTTCTTATAGCTCATTCCTCATTGCCTCATTCTTGTTAGTTTGTATGTGACTTAAACTCTGTTTCAACTTTACAGAAATCACATTCTTCTTCTCTTCTTTCTACGTATGGTTTAGTTTCTTGACTGTTTCAAAAATGTATTCTCTGTAACTGAATTCTCTGTATTCTCTGTTTCAAAAATCACTTTGCATTAACCTTCTTTTGTTTTGGTTCTTGGGTTTATGTTTTCTAAAATGCGATATTAATTTTGATCAATGCAGATGGCGTCTTGTGAAAGTGAAGAGTATGATGTCGACCTTGAAACACCAACAGGATCAAAACGGAAAAACAAAAGCAAGCGGAAAGAAGTGGAATCAGAAGATGATGATGATGATGTTGAGATACCTCCAAGTGGACAACAACAGAAGAAAGGCAAAAAGAAAAAAGCAGAAGGAGACAGCGGTTCTAAGTCAGGGTCAGGGAGTAAGAGGTCTTGGGTTTGGGAACACTTCATCCCAAAGAAAGAGAATAAAGACGTAGGCAACTGTAAGCACTGTACAAAAGAGATGGTCATTGCAACAAGGTCGGGCACATCCAGCATGAAGAAGCATCTACTTCAAGCCTGCACACATTTCAAACTGTGGAGTGCTGCTAATAATTACACCAAGGGTAAAACTCAGACTATTATACCGAATGATGGTGATATGAGGCTGTGTAAGGTGTCTAAAAAGGTGGTCAGGCAAGCTTCTAACGAGATGCTGGTGTTGGCTGAGCTACCTTTGGCATTTATAGAGAGCTTAGCGTGGAAGCATTTTTGCACTATGGCGGATCTGCATAAGCCACACTCGAGAAGAACAGCCACAAGAGATATTGTGGAGATGTTTGTGAAAAAGAAGCAAGCCATGAAGAAGATTCTCGGAGATAACCAACAGAGGCTTTCACTCACCACAGATATATGGGTTTGTCCACCAACAGGAGCTAGTTACATGGTAATTACAGCTCATTTCATTGATGTCTGGTGGAATTTGAAGAAGCTCATCATAGGGTTTAAGAATGTCTACGACCACAAAGGAGCTACAATTTGTAAGGTACTCGTTGACTGCTTGGCCGAGTGGGATATCAAGAAGATCTTCTCCATCACAGTTGACAATGCCACTGCAAACAGCTCAGCCTTAGACGATTTCCAAGAAGAATTCCAGCAGCTTAATGGAGATGAAGCTCTAGTCTTGAATGGTGCGTATCTGCATTTACGGTATGCTACACATATAATCAACCTGATTGTGAAGAAAGGTTTGCTGGAGATAGTCGACAGTGTGAGTGCTATTCGCAATGGGATTTACTTTGTGAGGTCTTCAACGCCTAGGCTGAAATCATTTGAGGTTTGTGTAGAATCAGGGAGAGTTCAAAGTGGAAGCTTACCTTTGGATGTGAAGACCAGATGGAATTCTACTTATCTTATGCTAGAACAAGCTTTGAAGTTCCGAGCTGCGTTTGACAAGATGGCAGGTAATGATTTGCCTTACTTTGCTTACTTCAAAGACATTGTTGGACCACCAACTAGAGCTGATTGGGAAGCGGTTGATAGGTTAGTCCAGTTCCTAATTATAGTTTACAAGGCAACAATTGTGCTTTCGGCTTCAAATTCTCCATGCTCTCACAAGCTGTATCATGCGATAGTAACTCTTACAAAGAACATAACTATGCTACATACTAATGCTGGTTCAGATGCAGCTTTGCGTGAGAAAGCTATGTTAATGTTTAGTAAGTTAGAAAAATACTGGAATCCATTTGATAAGAGGGTAAAGATGAATAAGTTAGTGTTTGTAGCTGCTGTTTTTGATCCATGCAAGAAGATGAAGTTTGTGCAAGGATGTTTCGATAAGCTTTATGGTAAAGATAGTGCTCAGGCTGTTGGTCTTTCTGCTGAAGTTATAGAGATCCTTAGGAATCTATTTGATGAGTATAAGATGATAGCGAACAAGGTTAGAGATGAGTCAGTGACATCTACTTCTTCTTACTCGAGTGAAGGAGTTTCTCAGTCCCAAGATATGTCTGTTGATGAAGTTTCTCAGAAAACTGTTATTGGAAATGGTCTTCATTACGAAAGTATGAATGACCTTTACAATGAGCTTGTCCAAGAATCAAGTTTTACAGAAAAGATTGATGAGTTGGATTTATACTTGAAAGAGAGTGTGGAAAATCCTAATGGTATATCCGGTACTGAGTATGATGTTCTTTCGTTCTGGAGAATGAACAGTCTCAAGTTTCCGGTTCTGTCACAAGTTGCTAGAGATATACTCGCAATGCAAGTGTCTTCAGTGGCATCTGAATCTGCCTTTAGCACTTCAGGTAGAGTTTTGGACCCAACCAGAAGTTGCTTGACTCACTACATGATTGAAGTCTTGATGTGCACCGAACAATGGTTAAAATGTGAGATCAAAGTGAATGACAGAGGAGTCACAAGAAAAGAGCAATTGCTTGCGGATGTTGAATTGCAGGATGAACTTATGAGAGGTAAATCTAGTCAAACTTCTTTTTATTTTTGGTTATTTGTGTGTTGTGATTTCTGACTTACGTTTTTTTGTTATGTGTGTTTGATGTGTAGAGTTTGAACCAGAATTCAACTCCCTAAGAATCTAAACGGAAGGTAAATCTGAATTTGTAATATTGTTTGATTGATCAGTTTGATTTTAGGATTCATTTATTAATTTTATTGTATGACAGGAACATGTGTTCGAAGCTTGGAATGGAGCTTTCCGGTGGAATGAAGGTTAATGGTCCGATTGACATGCCTTGTAGGCTTGTAATGTCTTCTCTTTATTTCTTTAAACTTTAAAACTTGAATTGAAACTTGTTTCTTTAAACTTCTCCTTGAGACTTTGGTTTGAGACTTGAGACTTCGTTTTTATATTATATTTTCTATGGATTTTGAATTTTGATATTTGGTTGCTATATAGTTATTGCGATTATATGCATGTTTTTTCGGTTTTTAGCAAGGTTTTTGGGTTGTGAACGGTTTATGGTTTAACAAAAAACCGAAAAAACCGAACCCGAATCAGACCCGAATCAGACCCGAATGAGAACCGAAACTTAGTACAAACCCGAATGGGTCTAAAAAATTTAGCCCCGAACCGACCCGAAACCCGACATGAACCGAACCGAAACTGAACCGAAATTTTCTAAACCCGAATGGGTCTATTTTTTAGTAACCCGAAAAGACCCGAACCCGAATGGAACCGACCCGAACCCGACCCGAAACCCGAACGCCCAGCTCTACTTAAAATATTTACAAGCCCACGAAAGCAAAGTTTTTGATTCTATGTTTTTAAATGTAAACTTGGCTTCATTCTTAGCTCCATAGGTATTAAAGAAAATTTGTGGCTCTTTATTTGAATTAGTCTATGACTTTTATTCAGAATAACATTTATGGTGGCAATATCATCATCTACATCTTTATCGATGTTGACCTGCCCTATATAAAATTCAATAATAGAGGATAAAGTATACAAACTACAATTTTTCAGAGCTAACATAGATTACCATATGTAAGTCAGCCAATAAACTGTACTCGCAAACATAATATTTTGACTTTTGAGCCAATATTATCCTTCTTCTTGGATTATTTGACCCAAGAAATCGTAAATAAATTCAGAAATGTTGGATTATAGAAAGTACATCATCAATACTTTATCAACTGTTGGCACGAATGTACAAACCCGTCCGGTAAAATAATTGCTAGGAAAATAAATATATCCTATATATACATGCAACGTGACATGAAAGAAACAAGAAGAAGAATGGATTCGAAGACATCAAGAAATGCTCTTCTTGTATTTTTGTATATTCTACTTCTTTGTCTCTTCTCCGAAACTGAAGGGATTGAGACCACTGGCCGGAGAGTAGGTCAGTTTTTATTCTCTTGTTTTTATTTTTCACTATAACTCTCTAGCTTATCACTAAATTTTGTTGTCTCCCCTAATCTATATTCAACTAATAACAAATATTTTGATTTCTTAACATTAAAACCAAAAAAAAAAGAAAAAACAAATATTTCGATAGGAAGTAGTAAAAGAATTAGTTTACAGCCTACTCCAGAATTTTCCCGTTCCTTTTGCTCCAGTGTTGTATGAAAGTTAAATCTTAGTTTATGATTTTGACATATAATTCTTATTTAATTTCACATCCAATTTGGTAGATGAACCTATTAGAGGGCGAATTGCAACCCCTCCATCTGTAACATGCGGAGGCCAAAGACTTGGAGGACCGCAACCACGTTCAGGTCCATGCCCACGTCCACGCCCACGTCCAAGATCTTCAAGAAGATCTACCACAAACCCATAAAGAAGAAGGAAATGATGAAGATAAGATATCTCAAAATTCTCTTTAAAAAATGTGACAACAGTACTCTTTCATGTTTATAGTGGGACACTAGGTTCCGATTCGCTTTATGTGCGAGCACAATTAATTTTCAGACAAAATAATGAACGGTAATCAAGTTGATGTATACTTAAGTGATATTGTATTAGTGTGGATGTTTATATGATTTAGCCGTATATTTATGAGATTACTGTACTATCTGAAGAATAAAGAGCCGTTAGGTTGGAAGGCCAAGCTAGATGAATAAAGTTTACAAAACTGAAATCCAATAATAAATTCGGATACCCTGGGTAATTGATATTACCCTTACCCGAAGGATCCTGTTACCCGACCAAATAATGCTCAGGCCTAATCTCGAGAGGTTGCCGGTCACTTCCAGTCTTCCATTAGGTTTCTTCTACATATTTTTTGACCAATGGTATGTTATAATATTTTTTATCACTGCTTAAATTGTTATTAATTAGAAAATAAATGATAGTTTTTTATAGAACAAAACAAAAAGTTAAATTATTTGTGATTATGCTGTTTTACAATTCTGTTTTGAATTTTGGGAGATTTGTGAATATACCAAAAAAAAAACTCATTTGTTATCTTTTTACTCATTTTTTGACAAGTTTACCCTTAAAAATCACTAATAATTCGAAAAAAATACTTTTAACACTTTATAAAATTACTAAAATTTAGAAATATGATCTAAATACTGTTTAGAATATTTGAACATTTTTTACACAAATTCTTATGTTCATAAAATTAAAGCAAGTTTGATTCTACCGATGTCAGAAAATCAAAGTATAATATGTTTTCTACTAGTTACTCTAACGTCTAACGATGATGAGATATGATCTCTACAGCCTGTTTGTACTTCTACCAATCACTGTCATCTACGGTTTATATAACTTAATTTCTACGAGAATCTGAGGGGGGAAGGTGGGGAGGGGGGAGAGGGGGTGTGGGGGTGGGTGAGGGAAATAGCCAATTTTTTCATGAATTATTCAGCAAACAAGTTTTGTGGTTAATTTCTGTGATTATGCTATTTTATAATTCAACTATTTTACTATCCTGCTATGTAGGTGTCAGATGCCCAATATACATATTCAGATCATCAAATCAATAAAAAAAATAATCATGTTGACCAATTCAACGATCAATAATAATGGCACAAGAATTAAGGTGTGTGGAGCCATAATCGCAAAGTCGCAAGTCAAAGTCATTAGTTGGATCATCTAAAGTGAGAACGAAAGTATTACGAAGACTCTAAAATTAAGGCATAGAAATTTCAGTGTTACTACAAAATCAGTTTAATAAGTTTCGATTAATCTACCATCTAAGAAAATTATGTTCTTTTTTTAATTAGTTGGGATAAATGTTTAAAATGAAAAACAAAATGTCTAACTTTCTTTCACATATTTTATAAAAATTAATTTGAATTTGGTCCGGATCTGTTACGGTTACAAGAAAAAAAAAACATATAAATCGTTGTTATTCTTGATATACATAAGTCAACGTGCAGTAATAGTCAATTCAACTTAAAAAATATTCTCCAATAATATGAAAATGGCTAAGAAGTCGTGTATTTGGCTTTTTCCAAAAGAAGGGACAAAACACTTATCGCTTAAATTCAAATCTCTAGACATTCGTTTATCAATAAGGAATCTTTTAGCTAATGTAGGAACCACCGTTTACTTGTCCTTCAAAAGGTTAGATTTCTTCTATATATTTAGCACGAGCCTAACAATGACCAAAAGCACGACGAAGAAGAAAATGGTTTCAAAGTCCCCAAATATTGCTTCACTTGTGTTACCACTGCTTCTTATAATATTCGCACTTTCCTCTCAAGTTGAACATGTTGAATCTATGGGCCGCAAACTTGGTGAGTATTTTTACAATATACACACATAAGTTCCCAATGTTACTTAATTTATAGGCAATTAAATAGACAGATAAACCAAAAAGGTTGCTATATTACTATCGTTATAGGTATGTTATGTCTGTTTCGCTGCGTATAGAATAACCACTTGTAGCAATGATGTTCAAAGATGATGAATAAACCGGAATTATCATTGGTTTCTTCACCTAAGTAAATCAAACATTTCTCTAAACTTGGCTTTTGAATGATAATATTGCAGCGTGGGGGTTTAATGGAGCGCCTATCGTGTATACACCACCTTCGATTGCTTGTGGAGCTTCTCCAGCAGCAATAATGGCTTCCGAATGGAGGCCACGCCGACCATGCAGACGTCCTCCGGGAACTTATATTCCCGCTTCTGACCAATCTCCATAACACTAAGTTAATGCTGCGTACGTGCTTGTGTGTCTTCGTGTCAGAATTTTGAAGTTATATGAATGCAATAATAAAGTTTGTGGTATTCTGATTCGGTTTCTTGTCTAAAGTGTTAAATAGTATTAGTGACATCGATGTTTTTTTTTTTTTTTTTTGATAAAGGGTTGTCTTGAATTAATAAAAAAGGAAAGTACAATATTTTTGGGTTTTCTGAATCAATGAACGAACTACTACTTCTGGATATGGTTGGGCCCATGATCTTATCACTAAATTATCTTTTAGAGCCAATGAGCTATGTAATAACAAACAAAGAAAAGCAAAACCTAAATGTTCAAATAACGAACTTCTTCTCCAACGGTCTTATGGTATCGATTAATATGGCTCCCACTCCCATAAGCAGTACCGCATTACTCATTTATTGTTTGGCTTACGATTAAAGATTTTCTAGTGACATGAGAGCCGATAAGAAAATCATGGCACACCCAATCTCGTCTACTATGTGGTGAACAAAATTAAACACATGACAATCTTTTTCTTTGCTTGCCCGTTTTTCTGTATGGTATGGTCGGAGCTATGTAGTCGCTTCTTGCGTTCAGCCATGACACCAGATTGGATAGATCATAGATACCCTTCCCATCTCATTACACATTGATTGTGTCCAATGATTTTCTCTTCATCAAATTTTGTTTTTTATCGGTAACCTGTCTTCATCAAATTTTTTTTTTTTAACCGTAACCGTTTAAGCTTTAGTTCCAAAAAAAAAAAATTGTAACAGTTGAAGGTTAAATAATTATAACCGTAACCGGAGGTTAAATAAGCTTAACCGTTATAACCGTAATTGTGGTCATGCCTACAACTGGTGAAGAGGATAATGGTAATTTGCCTGAAAATGTTGAAGAATGTGTGAATGTGGGTAAATGGAATTCTGATTTGAGAAGCAAATATTTTCATGCTAAAGTTGGTGTGAATCTGGTGATGATGGCTTACTTAGTTACATGTCCTTTTTTTTTTGTTTTTGAATTGAATGTTAAATTAATTCAAACAAAAAAAAGTCATTGTTAGAACAAAGTGCTTCTTAAATCCTGAGGTTTGAATCGTACTCCAAATAACTTCTGCGCAAGTCCCACCATATTTCCTCTGAATATTTGCAACTGAAAAAGACATGATTTCGATTCTCCATATCTCCGTAAAAGATACTCGAACCAGTAGCTCCAATATTCCATTTCAGCATTCGATCCCCCGTTAACAAGCGATTGTGCATAGCAAGCCAATCACAAAACCAAAACCTCTTGTCTTTTTAGCTTAAGTAGTTTCACCATAACTTTGTGTGTTATTTTTATTCCGTGTATTTGATCTAAAGTACTGTAGCAACATAACTACACTTGGTATGTGTTTAAGATCAAAACTTATGCACATCAACAGTTTTCATTAATGGCCGGAATTCCCATGATGATCCCTTTTTATTGTAAGATCGCAAGATTTCTAATGCACACGTTATTAACTTCGACCCACGAAAATTAAGATCGTTGGTTCGGGCACCATAATAAATCTTATCAGAGGCATATTTGTTGAGTTGGTTTAAATTCATGTTCAAGTTGGCATGCGTCAGTCGGGCGGTTGAGGTGGGCCTTGCGCCAAACGAAACAATATTAAGGCTAATATATTATAATTTATAATATTAATATACTATTGTGTCATGAAACCAAATTTTAAGTTCAATATATTTACATTATGAAAATAAATTGGGCTCGTCAAATTTTAGCCTAACATAAAAATAAAATAAAAATTGTGCTAGGCATCCGTCTAGGCAAAAATTAGACCATGTTCAATGTAATTTTTTTTTTTTGTCATGAGATAGTGAGATTCCAAAATAGAGTGGAGTTGTCTCCAACCCAATTCTATATTTTACTCTAAAATAAAGATCCTTATTTTCTTCTTCTAATATCTTTATTTTTCCCCCTAAATTTAGAAAAAAAAATAAAGATCTCTATGTTATGGGACAAAATTAAATAGAGGTGATTTGGAGAGAAATTTAATAGAAATTTAATATATTTTAGAATTTCAGAATTGTAAGAGAAATAAAAAATAAAAAATAGAAGTGAGTTAGAAATGTTTTTAATACGCTTAGTTGGGTATTTATCGGCCAAGGTGGAGATTAAATAGGATAAACTGATTTATTTACCCACTCTACTACTCACTCCGTTTTAATATAAGTGTCGTTTAAGGTTATTACACACGAATTAAGAAAACATATTAAAATTTCTAAAATGCCCCTAACTAATACAATAAATCATTTAACTCTCTTGTTAATATACTTAATAAATAAGGATAAAAATGGAAATTTACTCTAAATTATGCATTGGAAATCTAAAATGACACATATAATGAAGAGTATTTGCACTAGATAGCCATAGATTTTTATCTATTTAAATTTTCGACAATGTGTATTTGGGGCTTCGACCCAATAAATATTTTTCACCCATTCCTTCCCATTTTAACCCCACGCGTTACGAACCTTTGGTGGAAAAGTTGCAATTAATGTGTTGTGCAACTTTGCGTATTACAGTGAGTAAAAATTCAAATTTTTATTTTTTTCTATTGCGATATTATCTGCTGGACTCCTGAACTCCCTCTTCTTTTTTTTTTTTGTCGATAGAAAACCCTAGTCTCTTCAATCTCAGACGGAACCAAGGTTGAGATAAGCAGAGATTCGCTAATGAGGGAAGTTCTTGAAGTGGAGTGATTAAATCGTTGCCGATCTGGGTAAGTGGATGTTTGAGTAACCAAATGCCGATTCATTTTTTGTTGTTGCGAGTCGGGGTTATTCGTTGTTCTTAATGGTTCTCAGTAGATTCGCTGTGTCGGTTTACCTTTCCGTCGTTTATGTATGAGAATTTTTGTTCTGATGCTCCGAATTGGTTGTGGCCTATATCTCTTTACGGGTTTGACTGTCTTATCTGTAATATCTCATGAGTTCGATTATGCTAATAGTCTTTGCCGTTTCGAGGGGATATGACGAACTGATAAGTAATCGAATGTGGTTTTTGGAGTAATATGTTCCTATTGTTGAACTGTGTATTTCGAATCCGAGTCTTATGTTCCGTCTCGGGTATTTTTGGAGTCATATGTTCCGGCTTGGGTATTTCGAATACGAGTTGCAGAACTTTTAGGTAGATGGTGTAAGGGGTTTTGGAGGGGGGAGGAGGCAATGATGTCTGATTGTTATAGGTTTTGGGAAGCAGTAGGTTCATTTTCTTTGATTGTCTAAGTTTCTCGATCTATTGTCACCGGCTTGGTTATTTAGACTCAGAGTCACATAATTTCTAGTTAGATGTAATCGTTTTTGTGTAGCCGTATGTTCACTTTCCGAGATTGTTTCGTTTTTGTTGTTTTTCGGGGTAGGTCTAAGATGTGGAGTACACGCTTGTGGCTGTACATTCATAAACTAAGATGAGGGCTTATTTATTTAGATGAATGTCTAATGTCAGAAAATATTTATGTTATGTATTTCTTTATGTAAATCGGTATATAATTATGTATGAGTCTGTTAAGATATGTGGATATATATATATTATTGTACATGTTGATCATTTTCCTGAAATGAATTATGATGTAAGGTTATACATTTTTTCAGGGTGATGGACAGCACGAAGCTACCCTCTCGCATCTTTGCCGATCGTGAAGAACCTGTTGGCGATAGAGTCAACTCATATTTCAAGCTGAGTACAATTGGGGCCGTTTTGAAGTACCTACTGAAACAACCAACACTTTTTTTTTTTTTTTTTTTTTTAAACAAGTTAATTCTCAATGTTCAACAATGCGGAAGTCAAATAAATAATTCAATAAATAATAACCAATTAATTCCAATAATCCAATAAACAATTCCAGAAACATAAATAAACTCTAGCAACCTAAACACCAGGTTCGCTACCAACTTAAACAATGAAACAATAAACCAATAACCAATAAAAACCAATAACCCTATCATCCCCCTCTCCAGTCTCGATCCCGCGGTCACACATTCATGTTACCTGCATCACATTACGAAAGAGATGCGTGAGTATTATCATAAATACTCAATGAGACGGTCATTCCGCCTACAGGCCAATTACGCCAACCACTAGACAATATAGCAATCCATAACCATAATAAACGACAATATCAATAATAACCATAAACAATAACCACAACATCAACAACAAATCGCACAACAGTACTCGTGTCGATCGACACACCCATTGTGTCGCTCGACACTCCCCAACTAGGTGTCGATCGACACACCCAGAGGGTGTCGCTCGACACTAGCGAAATCGGTGTCGACCGACACCTAAAAGGTGTCGCTCGACACACGCCCGACAACTCGAAACCCAGAACGAAAAACAGTGCGACACAAACATATAAACACCAAATCAATGGGATTCAACCCCCATAATCGATCAATAACTCAAATAATTCAAGAACAACTCAAGAACAACTCAAAATATCAACAACACAACAAATCTCCAGTGATTCACGGACCTACGGTCACACACTCACCTTGAAACGGATTGAACAAAGAGGAAAGAGAGAAAACGATGAACAGTAATCCCGATGAACAGTACTCCCGATGAACAGTAATCCCGATGAACAGTACGCTATGAACAGTAATCCCGATGAACAGTGTTTCCGATGAACTGTAATCCAGATGAACAGTGTTTCCGAAATTCTCCCAAAATCACCTCTTTTCTCTCTGGAAACTACAACCTCGAAAAATTGAGCCTCAACTCGCGGCTGCACCTCTTTTAAATCGAGAAATAGGGTTTCCTTCCCTAAACCGACCAAAACCAGCGACTTAAATCAAACCGACTCGATTCACAATAACCGGTGTCGACCGACACCAACCCTTGGTGTCGGTCGACACCACTCGACCAACCCCACAAAACCGAACACAATCGATTTAAACCGGAAATCGATTCCCAAACCGGTGTCGATCGACACCCTCCTGGTGTCGCTCGACACCAACTAATCAGAAGTCGATTTACACATTTTTCTACACAATGGTTGAACCTTTAGACCGACTGCACAACAATCAAACAAGAACATGCACAACCAACCCGAGATTCACACCGTATAGAGCATATGCAACTACTCCCGATCACTTCACGTTTACGGATGTTACAATTCTCACCCACTAAACTGGATACGTCCTCGAATCCCAACACAACACGTCTACCACAGACGGCAAAAACCGGCCCACATGGCCCAACACTAGAGATCTTCCACTAATCTCATAGATTCACGTCGAATTCCTATGTTATACACACGTTTTCCAGACATTATTACTCCACATTATTACTCTAAAAACAAAACATGAGACCCACCCGTCTCCTCGAGAGATCCACCCATCACTCGATACCCCTATTGTGACCCACCTGTCACAATAGTAACCACAAAAACCACTTATACTGAGGTAGCGACCCTCACATATAAGTCCGCAAGAGATCCACCCATCTCCTCTAAAGACCCACCCGTCTCTAATAAAGACCCACCCGTCTCTTCTAAAGACCCACCGTCTCTAGGACTGTATCGAGTAATAATCTGAAACGCGTATAACACATCCATGCAACATCCGAAACACAACCAAAATATGAGGCAACCCCATCTCATATAATTCAAAAATGTATATCGTACCACCAACGAAAATACATATCCACAATGCCAAACACCTCAAACCAAAACTAAAACCACAAACCAACTGGAGATACCCACTATCTCCCCACCTTAAACTCGAACTCTCATTTCCGCATAACGGCGTAACTTTTCAAAGACGGACCTTCTCCGTCGTTCCCCGAACGAAAGTAGCTCCATAAATGTTGCGCTCCCCCACTTGGGTCCAGCATACAGGCATCCTGCATGGCCTCCTATGCAAAGCCTCACAAAACACTCTTAGGTAAAACGACTCTCCGTCGACTCAACTCCACGCCATTAACCGCTCTAACATATACGTAGCCTAAATTCCTCCACCGAACACCTTGGTTAAAACCCCAAATGCTCAACCACGCTGCTCCGGATGCCGATACACTTGGCACGCTCCGGAGTAAGGTAACATTTAAATGTTCCCGAGTCAAACACCTCTGAAACTCCACACCGCCCACCAACAACGTTCTTACACAATTCCACCAATTGTGCAAAAGATTCCTAAACTCTATCACCGCTAGCTCAACCCGATACTCCTCTGGACACCTGACTGAACCGAAGTTCCGCTCCAGTCTCTGCTGCCACTCATCGGCCTGCTCAGGCTCACTCCCGCCCTCAAAGAATGGTGTCCCAATCTTCTGCATCTCCCTCATCATCTCTAGATAAGGCGGATGCCCAAACATCGCAGTCCCATGCTGCCCAACGAAACCCGCAGCCCCATGCTGCCCAACAAATCCGGCACCCACCTGTGCCCCGGCCACTCGAGGTGTATCCGAAGCCTGCTGTGGAACCGGCTGCGGAAGACATGCCAACAGCTGCGTCAGTAGCCCCACTATCAAGTCACCCTGAGCTGGAGCCGCGCCCCCACCCTGAGCCGCCCCAACTCCTACGCCACCACCGGCACCCAAACTGGCCTCACCCCCCACTGACTGTGTCACTGACGCCGCCGCCACACTAGGCACTACACTCTCCGCTGAAACCTCAGGTGATCCACGCCCTCGACCCCGAACTCCACGACCCGCAGCTCGGCCACCACGGCCAACTGCTCTGCCCCCCACGGGCCTACCGCGCCCTCTCGCGCCACGACCTCTAGCACCTGCATCCATCTTGCTGCACTTCCAAGCACAGAAGATGAGCAACTAGACAAACGCCAAAAACAAAACCACAAACATTACTCACCGCGGAATCTCTCGAAGGCCGAAGGGGATGATACTAGACTACTAAACTGACTAACCACAATAATCAATTTAAACACATAGTCTCAGATCAACCCAATTTAACAGTCCTAAAAACGTCTAGGCTCTGATACCAAAATGAAACAACCAACACTTTTATATATATATATATTTTTTAAACAAGTTAATTCTCAATGTTCAGCAATGCGGAAGTCAAATAAATAATTCAATCAATAATAACCAATTAATTCCAATAATCCAATAAACAATTCCAGAAACATAAATAAACTCTAGCAACCTAAACACCAGGTTCGCTACCAACTTAAACAATGAAACAATAAACCAATAACCAATAAAAACCAATAACCCTATCATCCCCCTCTCCAGTCTCGATCCCGCGGTCACACATTCATGTTACCTGCATCACATTACGAAAGAGATGCGTGAGTATTATCATAAATACTCAATGAGACGGTCATTCCGCCTACAGGCCAATTACGCCAACCACTAGACAATATAGCAATCTATAACCATAATAAACGACAATATCAATAATAACCATAAACAATAACCACAACATCAACAACAAATCGCGCAACAGTACTCGTGTCGATCGACACACCCATTGTGTCGCTCGACACTCCCCAGCTAGGTGTCGATCGACACACCCAGAGGGTGTCGCTCGACACTAGCGAAATCGGTGTCGACCGACACCTAAAAGGTGTTGCTCGACACACGCCCGACAACTCGAAACCCAGAACAAAAAACAGTGCAACACAAACATATAAACACCAAATCAATGGGATTCAACCCCCATAATCGATCAATAACTCAAATAATTCAAGAACAACTCAAGAACAACTCAAAATATCAACAACACAACAAATCTCCAGTGATTCACGGACCTACGGTCACGCACTCATCTTGAAACGGATTGAACAAAGAGGAAAGAGAGAAAACGATGAACAGTAATATCGATGAACAGTACTCCCGATGAACAGTAATCCCGATGAACATTACGCTATGAACAGTAATCCCGATGAACAGTGTTTCCGATGAACTGTAATCCAGATGAACAGTGTTTCCGAAATTCTCCCAAAATCACCTCTTTTCTCTCTGGAAACTCCAACCTCGAAAAATTGAGCCTCAACTCGCAGCTGCACCTCTTTTAAATCGAGAAATAGGGTTTCCTTCCCTAAACCGACCAAAACCAGCGACTTAAATCAAACCGACTCGATTCACAATAACCGGTGTCGAGCGACACCAACCCTTGGTGTCGGTCGACACCACTCGACCAACCCCACAAAACCGAACACAATCGATTTAAACCGGAAATCGATTCCCAAACCGGTGTCGATCGACACCCTCCTGGTGTCGCTCGACACCAACTAATCAGAAGTCGATTTACACATTTTTCTACACAATGCTTCAACCTTTAGACCGACTGCACAACAATCAAACAAGAACATGCACAGCCAACCCGAGATTCACACCGTATAGAGCATATGCAACTACTCCCGATCACTTGGTGTCGTCCGACACCACCTCCAAAACAACACTTCATGTTTACGGATGTTACACCTACAGCCAGATGAAATAGAACAGATTAGGCCGTGTTTTGGGAAGTTGTTTGATGTATATGCCAAACCAGCTTACTCAGGGAAGTTAGTGCATTTCCTATTGACGAGGCAGCTGTCTGTTGAAAAGCTGCATGAAATTTGGGTTGTTTTCAGCGGGAAGCCAATAAGGTTCTCGCTTAGGGAGTTTGCCATTGTTACAGGCCTAAACTGTAGTCCTCTTCCCTCCGTTCCTGCTGACCGGGTTAAAAGCAAACCAGGGGTTGCGCCATACTGGTTTACTCTTTTCGGGGGGGGAGCCATTTGTTACTGGGGAGATGTTATTGAGTATGCTTAAGAGATCCAAAAACCTTGGTAGTGAGATTAGGGTTAAGTATGCCTGTCTGTTACTTGTTGACGGCATGCTCTGCAGACGCTCATCGCCGATGAAGATCCCTAGAGAGCACGTTGAAATGATAAGGGATCTTCAATACTTCTTGAGTTATCCGTGGGGCAGGTTTGCGTTTGACATGACCATGCAGTGTATTAAGACGAGACAAATCAACCAGCTTGCACAACCCACAGTCGCAATACAAGGGTTCATTCATGCGCTGCAACTTGTGGTCATAGAAGCTGTACCCGCCGCAGTTTCAGCTGTTGGTGATGGTTCTGATATTGAATCAGGCGAGGAGGATTCTGGAGCGGTCGTTGGTCTTAAGCTTGACAGATTTTGGGAGCTGGATGTTGATGATTCGGTAATTTTGACTGTTATTTTCGTATGTTTTTATCAGCGGATTCATTTATTAAACGGCTGGGACCATAGTATCGGCATTATTTGCGAGAAATACTTGTCAATGCATTTGTATATAAACATGTGCCGCTCTACAGTGTTAAGTAGTCAAGCATGATGGGTTATGGTTCACTATATGAAATATTTCATGTCTGATTAATTGTGTGGTTCGTGTTGGTTACATATGCAGGTTGCGGTTACGTCCATTATAGAAGCTGGGGGAGAGGAAGGTGACGACGGTAACGACTTGAGCTGGGTAGACGAGGTTGATGACCCAGCGGTTGATTATATGCTCAGGCATGTCGGGGAACGTTTTACGTTTAAGCGTGAACACTTTAGAGGAGGACAAAGGAGGGGTGTAGCACCTGCTAGTCAGGTGTCAAGATCTGCTCCTAATGGGAAACGGAAGGGGAAAGCACCAGCTGGCCCATCTGTGTCTTCTCCCTCAGTTTGTGGGAGGGGTAAGAAGGCCAGAAAACAAGTTCCAATGGGCTCGCATGTGTCACTTGACTATGGTAAAATTGCGGAAATGGTTACGGACCAGATTAAGGAGGCCTTGGCTGTTGCCGGAGGTAGCTTTAGAAGTAGTTTGCAGACGGATTTGAAAGAGATGGAAGACCGTGTCCTAGCTAGGTTGAGCTCAGACATAAAGAAGAAGGTTGATGATCATAAGAAATCTAAATACGCGGATGTAACAATTGGCGGTGTTTTGCGTGATCTGTCAGATATGGTTGTTCCTGGTGGGGACGCCACAGCCTCCGACGCCGCGAGCGAGGTGCATGTTTTTAATTTGTTATACTGAGGCAGCAAATTTTTTCTATTCTGCCTTATACGTCTCTTTTGTAGGACATCGACAATGTTGTTGTTCCACCGGGGGGTCTTAGGTTGAATGCCAAATTCAAGCATATAGTTGATAATCCTGCTCCCACAATGTGAGTCTCTTCAAAACGATTGCTCATATTTACATCTACTTTTTAGGGTACATTGTTACTGATATATCAACTCATATTAACTCGTATACTGTCATAATTTCTTATGAAACAGGACGCTGGATTTTGGTGCTGGTCTCGCACTGAAGGACTCCGACCTCATTAATCTCCCTCAACTTATCCCAGTCGATACTTCTACTGTATGTCTTCCTGCTGAGTATATATGGCCATTTACTGTATATATCGTGAGATAACTAACTTACTTTGCAGGTTATGGATTCTTGCGTTATGTTGCTAAGGGAAACTATGTTCACACTAGGTGGAGTAGACTCGGATCTGAGGGCAGATATTATGCCCTCATTCTTTCCATCCCTGCTTGCAAAGAACCACGCCCGTTTTAAGAAAACCAGCAAGAAAGAAAGCTTTGAGTTTGATGATGATATTATGGGCCACCTCCGCAACAGAACGGAGGCCACAGGGAAGGAGTTGGTCAAACACGTTGATTTCATTTACTTCCCGTTCAACCTAGAAAAGAACCGCTGGGTAGCTGTCTTGGTGGACTTGCCTTCCTCGTCTTTGACGGTGTTTGATCCGAATGCATCTGCGGTTAGGAGATCTCGCCTGAAGCCTGAATTTGACTTCCTGTGTGAGATGTTGCCCTACTTTATCCGCAAGGCTGCATCCTGCAATGAAATGGCAAGTTTCCCACTCACTCCACTAACGTTTTCAAGGGATGTTGAGGTTCTTCAGGTACCTGATCGACGCCAAACTCGGATAGTTTCCGTCATGGTCATAGGCGCATGCATCTGGGGGATTACCAAAAGTACACGCTATCAGTGAGGATATGATACATGAAAGGGCTGAGAAACTGGCTGTCGAGATGTATGAGCTGTGTTGTGGAGATATTGAGGATTAGAACCCCTTACCAGTTCTCTTGTTATGTTGCTATCTTCTATTATATATTGCCACACAATTATCTACTCCGTTACTCGATTTTATAGCAGACATTTTTCCTTGATGGATTGTTATTTTCGTAATGCTCCTTTGAATACATTTATTTTCAACCATGTGTACGACCATACGCTTTTTTTCGATGTTCGTTTTAGGTAAACCGTTCATAAGGAAATTTTTTTACATTGACAACGGGTTCCGGCTTACAGCAGTGGTACCAACCCCGGGGGTTCCCAACTAAAAGAAAAACTTACTACATTGATTCCTAAAAACCACATGTGTACTACTATGTCACAACAAACTTAGCCACTTCATTATAATTAAACATGTGGCACATCTTTGTCACAAGCACCGTTGCCACTTAATTTAGAAGCCGTCAATACCTAATACCGTCTAGCTGTCCCTTTCATTGGAAAATTTGCAGCCTGTTAAATAACAATCCATAAGGCCTTCATTTATATTAGTTAATTTATCTGTGTCTATGAATGTTACTTACACATACCTTATTTCTTAATCATAATACATCATCATATGGGCATTTTGCATGAAGCTTTGTTATGTCCTACTCCACGGTAACGAGTACACTCCCGCCTCGCCTTCGTCTCCGGCCTCTGTCTCAGGGTATACAATTGCAGCGTAAGATGTATGTTATTAAATAACCATTTACTCATACTTATTGCAAGATATAAATACCTTAAACTCTCCAGATGATAGGTATCTGGATCTCTTAGACCTACCTGGGGGCCTCCTAGTTTTTGGAGGAAGGATGGTTAGTGTTGCGACATGGTCTGGTACGCGGTACAGGTTGGCCAAGTCTGGAACTGGGTTGATGCTGTCATGGTAGGCCAGCTTCCAATAAAACGTGCTGTACGTGGGATCGCATAGGGTGTGAACTTGAACGTCCGCTCTCACCGCTGCCCCAACCGCATGGGAGAAAGGAATCTTCAACAATGTGAATTCCTCGCACGTGCATGTCTTCATATGGAGATCCACATGATAGGATATATCTGCAGGGGTCTTCACTTCGTAGTTGTTTTCTGCGACCTTCAGCATGGTAAATCCGGTGGACCTTTCGGAATTAGTATGAATCATTCCCGTCACTGTTGGCGTTACGGCAGCAACCTGGTTTGCTGCCCTATCTCTGCGCTTGGTGAACCAAGCCATCAGCGTGCTTCGTATGTATTCCAGCGTTGATACGATTGGCAACTCCCGGGCTTCTTTTAGGACAGCGTTTAGTGACTCTGCCACGTTGCTTGTCATTATGTTGTAACGATCACCGTCGGTATGTGGAAGCCGATGATCCGTAAGTACTCAGCACATGCGGGGGATACGACTTCAATCTCCGTGAAATAGTCATGAAACGTGGATTTCCGGTATGCCCGAGCTGCTTTTGATATCAATGGCCCCAGCACCTTCAGCTTGAATTTTGCCGCCACATTTCGTTGCAGATGCACAATACAGGCCACGTGGCTTGCTTTCGTGTATACCTGCAAGACGTTGCCGTTGATGTGTAAGTACATCATCGTACTATACAAATAAATCGTCAAGCGGACACATCCCATCAATTTGTTCTACACTTACATTTTCAAGTATGACGGTGTATATAATCATAAAACGAGTTATGCATAATTTTAACACGTTTATAATACCTTGTCTAATCCAACGTATATGGAAGAAGTTGTTGCCTGACGGTGGAATTGGCTTCGTATATCAATCGGACATGAATGAGTCAGCGTGGCTGTTCTTATTTAAAAGTAGCTACTGTCTTCCATTCGGGCAACATAAACTCTCCACGGGCATGAGTCGGACAAGCAGCGGCGACGATAATATCTCCATTTGATCGTTCATTCTTGTAGCTGAACTTGCGGTTGATGGCATGGACTGCAATCTTCACCTTGCAGTCCTCCTTGTTTTTGAAAATACGCCCGACAAACAGCTCATCGCCTTCGTATAAGACGTCTAGAACGACGTCAGCTGTTCTGTCATCTCCTACACATTCAAGGCGGGTGATGTATTTGTCAATTCATTTGCTTATACATATACGCCCACTATGTTTTATACTTGGTTTATGCGCTATAATTTACTATCATTTTTTTAAATGCTTTGCTATTACGTTACATGTAGTGACATGTGCGTAAACGAACTTTGTACACATCATCGGCAAATGTTGCTACTAACCTTCAGTTTCTTGGTCATCTACCACTGGTGCTGCATCTCTACTAAACGCATTTTCCGGTATATTGATGAACATACCGTCGAACAGTTCACCTGACGTTCGGAGAAAGACTGGAACCCCCTCTAACGGCTCACCATCGACAATACTCGGTCCTGCACGTTATGTTATAAACCGTTATCTTAAATTATATACCTACATATATATAAATATATATATAGATGTTTATATATATATATATATATAGTCCTACATACCCGGCGATTTCGTTTGCCCAGATCCAAAGACATGTGCTTCGCCTGCACTTCCTTTCTTTAGTTCACTTGGGATGACCTCACTAGCCGTAGCTTCGCCTTCGAACAAAGGGAGCAGGTTTTTAGTCAACCGCTTCAATCCCCCGATTGTTGTATCCTCGGTCGACGAAGAGCTGTCCGGAAACACACTCCCCGACGATTCATTCCCGGATATATCTGGGCCTATGTCCACACGGAGGTTCACACAGTCATCTACAGGTCCAGAATGTGTATCTGCCTTATCCAGTGGTTTGCTACTCTCCCCAAAATCCCGTGCTTTCTGTGTCAGCACGACCAGCCCACCGTTGTTTCCATCCGCAAACATGGCGTTCTCCCTATCATATTCGCTTCCCTTTACAGTCTCTGCCGAGGCAAAACCATGTGTTGCCTTAACCACACGTTAATCCTCAACGTCGAGGGTCATACCTTTCGACATAGGGACTACGTAGAGTTTTAGATCACGCAGATCAACCCTCATCGACATAAACATGTCCAAGTCGTCGTTTGTGCGAATGTGAATGGGGACTGGTTTAACGCTGCCGTCGACGTCCATCCAAGAAGGCATTTGGTAAGTGAGCTCGATGTCCTCCGTAGCCGTGTCAATATGGAGTTCTTTGATGACCTTCTCTCTCGTTGCCAGCAGCGTTGCTCCTTCTTTAATCTTCATCCCTATGCTAAGCCTGTCTTCTGCAACCAAAAATCGCCATACTCCATCGCTGTCTCTGTTCCACCATCCTTGCTCCACTCGTATAAGATCACTCATCAATTCCCACAAAAACACCATAGTGTCCACTGTACGCTAACATAAACAACTAGTGTTACTGTCTGTAAATTCTGAATATGTATTTTAACAATAATTTTTCCAAAATAAATGCAAAAACGACTCACCTGGATCAGATACCTCGCACCACCAAGTTATTGCCTGCTATATGTTTTCTTATATTCGCTATATTTTTTCACTTCGTTTGTTCTGATTTCATTGCAACATATGGCAATCTATTTAAAGACACTCCACAACCCTAATGTAGCGCTTCAACTTATTTCATTCCCGCCCAAAACAGTACCTGCATTCATTACGAGATTCACCACGAGGATAAATTCATCGCTATCTCTCATTAACTTTCGCCACTTGCATGCATTTACTACAATTCAATTCAGATATCGTGTGCATACGTAAGGCGGCTCAAATCACATCCATTTAATTCACTGAATTATCCACCCCCACGCGCATTTCACATTCTTTTTGCCTCACTCATTTCGTCACCCACTTTTTTCGGGTACCCTTTGTCGCATACCTAATTACCATTTTCAGTATTGCTTTCTACCTAAATACACGCTCAATTATGGCTATCTACCAAATTCACTCTATAATGAAACAAACAAATTAAAGCTAATAGCACTCTCCAGGTTGCGACATGTCAGCATTGGAAAAGAGGACATGTGGAGTTTGTTTATGAAAGAAGAAAATATTGAAAGAAATCTCGAGAGTCAAGAGACGATGGCGGTGTTTTAGAAAGAAAATGGAGGGCACAATATAAACCTCTTTATTTCTCTTGTTAATATACTTAATAAATAAGGATAAAAATGGAAATTTACTCTAAATTATGCATTGGAAATCTAATATGACACTTATAATGAAACAAACAAATTAAAGCTAATAGCACTCTCCAGGTTGCGACATGTCAGCATTGGAAAAGAGGACATGTGGAGTTTGTTTATGAAAGAAGAAAATATTGAAAGAAATCTCGAGAGTCAAGAGACGATGTCGGTGTTTTAGAAAGAAAATGGAGGGCACAATATAAACCTCTTTATCTACATACACTCATGAGATCCAAATCGTTACGTGTCCTTTCATCTTCTTCAGATATATGGAATTGTAAGGAAGCTTGTCTCTTACCATCACAATCCCAATCCCCAATCGTGTATCATAATCTGGCTTAGAGATTGATTCCTAACATCGCAATCTCAGTCCACAATTTCACTGTCAAATACGAGATCCGATAATAACCCTCCGTAGTTGTGGCAGACTGGCGCTACAGTGGGTAATGTCTCTCTTCTCATGTCGATGAATAAACATCTTTCATTTTGTTTCCACTTTGATTTAGAACTTATTATATGTGCATCGTCTCTGTTGCTGCTATTTTGATGGCGAGGAGACGACTATACGATCTCTGGAATCGATTAATGTTTTTTTTATTTATAAGAACCACGTTTTAATAAAACCTTGTTCAATAAGTGGAAAGCATTAGCTGTCCGCTCGCAATTTGGGCAGTAAGGGTCGGAAAAGGGCAATCACTCATTCTTAAAACCAGCATTCGAAAGAGTTGGGGTGGAAATGGGGGCAAAGCTCTCCGTTCCTGGTTCTCATGTAGCTGGATCCTCTAGAACCACAATAATCCTTAGTTGCAATCTCATTCCAACTCATCACCTTTTGAGATTTTGAGAAGAGTTTCTCTTTGGAGAGCACAATATGATGAAAATTGTAAGCTGTGTCCGGGGGGAGTTCTTGTCTATCGTTGGCCTTTATGGTAGAATCAGCAAGGGGCCTGATAGGCGGTGGTTTACCCTGTGGCGGATGTCAGCGGTTCGAGTCCACTTATCTCCAACTCGTGAACTTAGCCGATACAAAGCTATATGATAGCACCCAATTTTTCCAATTCGGCACTTCGATCTATGATTTTTCAGTCATGGACGTTGATAAGATCTTTCCATATAGCAGCACCTTAGGATGGCATAGCCTTAAAGTTAAGGGCGAGGTTCAAACAAGGAAATAATTACAGTGGATACCTAGTCACTTAGAGACGAAGGAAGGGCGTAGTAAGCGACGAAATGCTTCGGGGAGTTGAAAATAAGCGTAGATCCGGAGATTCCTGAATAGTTTAACCTTTTGAACTGCTGCTGAATCCACGGGCAGGCAAGAGAATACATGGCGAACTGAAACATCTTAGTAGCCAGAGGAAAAGAAAGCAAAAGCGATTCCCGTAGTAGCAGCGAGCAAAATGGGAGCAGCCTAAACCGTGAAAACGGAGTTGTGGGAGAGCAATAAAAGAATCGTGCTGCTAGGCGAAGCGGTGGAGTGCCGCACCCCAGATGGCGAGAGTCCAGTAAGCATCAGGGGCATGGGGCACGTGGAATCCCGTGTGAATCAGCAAGGACCACCTTGCAACGCTAAATACTCCTGGGTGACCGATGGCGAAGTAGTATTGTGAGGGAAGGGTGAAAAGAACCCCCCCCCCCCCCCCCCCCCCCCCCATCGGGGAAATAGAACATGAAACCGTAAGCTCCCAAGCAGTGGGAGGAGCCCTGGGATCTGACCGTGTTCCTATTGAAGGATGAGCCGGCGACTCATAGGCAGTGGCTTCATTAAGGGAATCCACCGGAGCCGTAGTGAAAGCGAGTTTTCATAGGGAAATTGTCACTGCTGATGGACCCAAAACAGGGTGATCTATCTATGACCAGGATGAAGCTTGGGTGAATCTAATCGGAGCTCCAAACCGACTGATGTTGAAAAATCAGCGGATGAGTTGTGTGAGTTGTGGTTAGTGGTGAAATGTCACTCGAACCCAGAGCTAGCTGGTTCTCCCCAAAATGCGTTGAGGCGCAGTAGTTGACTGGACATCTAGAGGTAAAGCACTGTTTTGGTACAGGCCGCGAGAGCGGTACCAGATCGAGGCAAACTATGAATACTATATATGACCTCAAAATAACAAGGGTTGAAAGAGGTTTTTTTGTATGCTCTTTGCAAATAAAACCCTTCTTAGCCAATTGTAGTATAGCTTGGGTTCTTTGTCAAATCCAGAAAGGTTAAGATAGAGACATGAAGAATGCATGAAACTAAATGAGCTAAGAAAATTCGAAATGGTTTTGTTTTAAGCTAACAACCTGAATGAACATATAGTAAAAATGCAAAAGATGAAAGAAAGACAAATGGCGAATTAGGCACTTGGGATGAGGGTAATTGACATTGGGAAATTCTCAAACCAAGCTATGATGCTCAAACAATTAAGTGAATGCTAATCCTAAGGCAAAGAATTCATTAAAAAGGACTAATCCACTTTCATGGTACTAATCGCTTTGTTAATTACCAATTTCAATAACTAACTCTTATTAGTGAAATTCGAATTGAGCAAGCATTATAACAAAGTTCTAAAAAGCCAATAAACACCATAGACAATCACTCTCATGAGATAGGATTGCAAATCTCTTGATTTAGTTGGTTGGGACATTTCATCAAACACTTTGTGGGTGGAAAATGCCCTTTGCTCTAAATCACTTTTCTTAAAGCTAAATTAGCATTAAGATCACTAAACAAGAAATGATATATGATATAAGCTAATCAAGTCCTAAACATCAAGATTGTTCATCAAATCTCCCTAAATCTATCTCATCTCAAGGACCTAAAGAGATCTACTCAAAAGACATGAAGAATTCGAAATTAAATAAGGAAATAAGATGATGATTATGATATTAAGAAAGAGATTCAAAGATGAAATACTTTCTAAATCATTAAAATCAAACCATGATCTTACAAAAATAAAAAGAGGCAAAAGGAGAGGTTTTTTTTTTATCAAGGAAAAGTTTTCAAGATGCCTAATAAAATTAGGTATTTAGCTATTTATGGTAAAAGAGAAGGAGGAGCCTTGGTCAACATTTTTCTTTGACTTCGCCTTTTTGAACGACATTGGTCTGCATCCCAAGTCCTCTGGTCATGTTGCTCATGTCCCCTGGTTTGCTAGCTTCTTTGAATGCCTTTCTCCTCTCATCAGCTCCTCGCTTCACCGTCTTGCTCCAGTCACTACCCCTACTTGCCTCCATCTTGCTCAACGCCTCAAACACCTGAGAAAACACTCAAAATGCAATGCAAAACACCAATCCTAAACCTAAACATTCCAAAAATAGATGCAAACTACACTAAATTATATGAAACTAGTAGCCGACCCGCGTAGTACCGCGGAGTTACGTTTTTTTATCTTTTTAGTTTTGTTTTGTTTTGTTACCCGACCCAATCAATTAACAGATTCGATTTCTGATTTGAGTGCGCAGGGTTATATTTTTATATTTTCAGTTTAGTTTAGTTTTGTTACCCGACCCAATCAATTAACAGATTCGATATCTGATTTGAGTGCGCGGGGTACGTTTTTATCTTTTCAGTTTATTTTTGTTTTGTTACCCGACCCGATCAATTAATAGATTCGATTTCTGATTTGACTGAACTATCTGCCAGTTTGTTTTAAGTTCCCGACCTGATCAATTAACAGATTTGATTTCTGGTTTGACTGAACCATCTGTCGGTTTGTTTTAAGTTATTATTTTTGTATCCAAACAGTTTTTATCTCTTATTATTATTTCCAAACATTATAATGTACTTCTCAATTAATATTATAATAAATATGTGACAGAGGGACATGCAAAACTACATGAGAATGGAAGCTAATGACATGTAAATGTTGAGTATATCAGGGGTCAAGGTCGGCCAGTGAGACGGTGGTGGATAAGCTTCATTGTCAAGAGGGAAACAGCCCGGATCACCAGCTAAGGCCCCTAAATGACCGCTCAGTGATAAAGGAGCTAGAGGTGCGGAGACAGCTAGGAGGTTTGCCTAGAAGCAGCCACCCTTGAAAGAGTACGTAATAGCTCACTGATCGAGCGCTCTTGCGCCAAAGTGATACAAGACTATGGTTAGGATGTTTAGAGTATCGTTAGTGATACAAGCACAGAGCTGTCAAAGGCTTGTAGGATTCCAGGGAACAATGCTTCGGCTTGATAAAACCTGGGCTGAAGGATCTTCAGCTTTGCTACCAAAATGATACAAGCACAGAGCTGTCAAAGGCTTGTAGGATCTGGTTTCAAGGCCTTAGGTCGGTTTAGCCAAGGGTTGGTTGACGATAAGCTGACTGATTCCACAATCGGCTTGTCAATCGGGATGTCAAACAGGATATCCTGATTCCACATGCTACACTGAATGAGATGGATTGAGGTGTACCAACAAGCTGCGAAAGGCTTATGATAAAACACAATGGATCGAAGAACGCCACTCAAAGGTGTGAAAGCCTTTGTGATGAGTTCACAAACCTAGTCTCAAGGAATCACACACAAGAGACATAGATTCAAAAGTTCACTAAGTAAAGAAATCCATCTTGACTTAGATAAACAAAGACAAAGCCTAAGCTTTAGACAAAACTCTCTTTAATTTCCAAAAATTTCTATATATTTTTACGATAAGAATATATGAGCTTTTATAGCTCTTACAAGGTTATCTTTACAATAAAATACATTAAAAGAGAATTATATACATTTAAACAAAAAGAGAGATATTAGCTAAATCAAATAATGGTCTTCTTGCCACCAATTAAGCTTTGGACTTTGAATGATAATCTTTTGTTATCAATGTAGTGAAGAACTTTGACTCTTTGAATTTTGATATTGCATCATTCTCTCCTTCTTCAGATGGTTTTGTCCTCGAAACCGTTTCATCTTGTGAAGATGATATAAATTTTTTTGTTTTTTTCATTTTTTTTTGAATGCAAAATATAAAGCAGGTTTGTTTTTTATTTTTATTTTATAAAACAGAAATTAAAGAAAGAATCATAAATAAATGATTTTTTTTTTTTTTTTAATAATGAAAGAAGCAAGCTAAAACTTGAAGAAACAAACAAAGAGTAGTTTTTATGATTTTTTTTTTTTTTTAAGTTTAAAAAACAAAACAGAAAAAACTTTTTTTTTTTTTTGCATTTTAGATAAAAATATGAAACAAAAAACGAAATGATAGAAGATAGGAGCTTTTAGCACTGATACCAAACTGATACAAGCACCAAGCTGTCAAGGGCTTGTATATTTGGATCTCAAGGCTTTAGGTCGGTTTAGCCAAGGGTTGGTGCAACCAGTCGAGCTTCTCTAACTGATTGAACCGGGTTGATTGATTATAAGCTGATTGATTCCTCAAACGGCTTGTCAATCGGGATGTCAACCTGTTTGACATGTTACACTGGATGAAATGGATTGAAGTGCGACACCACACAAGCTGCGAATGGCTTATGATACAACACAAGGGCTCTCTTGACTAAGGAAGGACTGGTCTCGACTTAGGCAAAGAGAAAGGACAAGTTTTTACACAAAAAAAAACTTTGTTGAAGAAAATTCGATTTTTTATTAATTCAAAGGTGAGCAATACAATGTTGTGAGAGGGGACTTTATATAGAGTCCAAACAGCTATGCCCTTCTAGGGGTCTTGAAACAGATTACAAAAATCAAGGAAATAAATGAAAATGCAACAATCATGCTTAATCATAATAAAACGAAATTTACTAAGAAGAAACAAGGAAACAAAGAATTCAAATGGTTAGTCAAGATAATAAATGTGATAGCTTAAAGACTTACCTTTCTTACCTCTGGTCGTGGTCAGAGTTGTGTAATAAGGGAAAGTCTTGACTTGGTTTATCTTGACTTGAGATGGAGTCTTTAAGTGGTCGGATCCTCACAAGAAATGATCAAGATGTTGGCTTGGGCTTGGACAGGCAAAAGGGGCCACTCTTCTTGGTTTTATGAGCTTGGGTCAATTTGAGTTGCGTCAGCCCATGCTTGTATCTCGTTAGCCTCATAGACTGACTCATCTTGTATTCCGAGTAGTGGTGTCTCTTCTTTAGTCCTCTCTTGATCTCCTTTGAGAGTAGCTCGCCTTAAACTTTGGTTGAACTTGTGTTGCACGGTTTTAGCTCTTTGTCTGGTTATGGCTCCTTCATAAACCGTAGGAACATCAAGATCTTGCATTTGAGGTCGGTTAGGTCTGCTTCAGCTTGGATGTCCACATCAGTTAGGGTGTTTTTAATTAATGGTTTTGGTGTTTTACTTTATGAATTATGTTTTCATGTTTTCCCTTCTACGCTAGAGTGTTTTCCTTTTTACATTAGGGTTTTGATTAAATTGTATCAAGACCTATATAAGGGTCTCTACTGATTAATAATAAAGGAATTTCCAAGAATTAACCTTAAAGCTCCAAAGAGAGTTTACAGTTAAGAGGAAGCTTAACTAAATATCTCTTAGATCTCTTTCAATCTCTTTCATTCATCATAGCTTATCTAGGAGGAACTACAAGAGCTAGGGCTAAAGCTTTGGCTCATATCAATTTGGTATCAGAGCCGTGCGATCCGATGGGAGACCATGATTCCGTGCAACTCGTAAAACTGATGGAATTGATTCAAGGGAATCACGCAAAGTTGGATTCAATGTTCGGAAAGTGGGAGCCACAAACGTCCGATGCTGCGCGTAAGAAGGAAGCACATGAGCAGACCGTCTCGGACCATGGACCTCTAAAGGGAAAACCCGCAAGGGTCGACCCAGCTCTAGGGCCAATTGTCAAATTCATCATAGAAGAGCTTTTCGATGTGACTGAGCTTAAGCAACCAAAACCAACTGTTGAAATATTGGGGGCACCAACTGTCGTTCAAGTCATGGAATAAAAAAACAGAAATCCAGAGGAGACAGCGTATGTGGCTGAGCCAAAGCAACCAGAGTCACAAATCCTAGAAGCAGCGGCAACACCAACTATTGTTCAAGTCGTGGAATCAAAGAATCGAAATCAAGAGGAGACACTCTTCACCAGATGTGATTGTTATGTGGCTAAGGAAAAAGATGAGGTGCTTGGGGCAGCCATGGATAATCATTCAATGATGACCCACCGACAACTGTTGCATATCTTGACTATGTCTTTTGTATCAAGAGTGCCACAATCGTTACTACTGTGTGGGCGTATGCATACCAAAAATTGTTAGGGTGTTTTTAATTAATGCTTTTGGTGTTTTACTTTATGAATTATGTTTTCATGTTTTCCCCTCTACGCTAGAGTGTTTTCTTTTTTACAGTAGGGTTTTGATTAAATTGTATCAAAACCTATATAAGGGTCTCTATCCCTAATATATTAAAAGAGAATGTATTATGAAAACAACCTTTATCTCATGTATGATTAACAAGAATGTCATTACTTAGGTATCATCATTAGATTCACTCTCAAGGGGTTTAGCAATTAAGTCATAAGTTACTAGAAAATTTACATAAAATGTCATTGCATATTATGTCTTTTTAATTATCTAAGAGTAAATGATAACATATATTATCTAGGATTATTTCAAGTGTACAAGTGTGTTATCTCATTGACTTCGGATGAAAATCTTCTTGATTGATAACCGTAGTAATGAGATTTTATGGCAATGATTTCGCGAATTCATGATGGTGTAAAACAGATTATGGAATTGTTTCAGATTCACTACTATATTACAGTTTTTCATCAAAAATCTATGAATCTTTGAAAATTAAAGACTTACAATTCTATGGTAAACTAATAATCATCCCTTTCCATGTACGAGGTAGTGTTAATATGAAAATCTTCTTGACTGATAACCGTAGTAATGAGGTTTTCGTTTTTTGGAAATTAGTTTCAATTCGTAATAAATTTATGGAAATGATTTCGCGAATTCATGATGGTGTAAAACAGATTATGGAATTGTTTCACATTCACTACTATGTTACAGTTTTTCATCAAAAATTTATGAATCTTTGTGAATTAAAGACTTACAATTCTATGGTAACCTAATAATCATCCATTTCCATGTACAAGGTAGTGTTAATATGAAAATCTACTTGATTGATAATCGTAGTAATGAAGTTTTCGTTTTTTGGAAATCAGTTTCAATTCGTAATAAATTTACATTGACCCGCGGCACTTAATATTTAGGTTTAAACTTCGCAGGTCTCCCTCTCATCGCGCTACTATATAAGATCATTGCTATCGACTAAAATCAGTCACCTAAATAAACATTCTCCTCATCGCAGCATAATATAACACACAAAAGCTCACTTTGTTGAGTATGTCTTCCTTAAGCTCTGTGTTTGCTCTGAAACCTTTCAAATCCATGTGGAAAATCAAGGTGAAGATCATACGTCTTTGGAAACAATACTCTGCTGCTGCTGGTTTGACCATTGAGATGGTCTTCATTGACTCAGAAGTGAGTTTTCCATATGGTTTTTCCTACTTTAAAGGTCAACAAATATATTTGTCTTCCTTTTAGCATGTAACCACCATATTGAATATACTTTGAAATCATTATGTAGGGTGACAAGATTCATGCATCTGTGAAGAAGGAGTTGGTCAACCAGTTTGATCAATTCCTCATTGAAGGTGATTCCAGGATTTTCATCAACTTTGCAGTCTCCCATGCTACTGGTTCCTACCGAACCACACATCATGCTTACAAGATCGGCTTCCTTTCCACCACCCGTGTACGACAGTGCGAAGCATTGCCTGCTGAATTGAATGGTTTTGAGCCAACCAATTATCAGGACCTGCTCGAAGGAAATTTAAATCCTGACTTCTTGATCGGTAAGTCATTTTTGTGGTACAATATGTTTTACAAAATGTTTTCAATTATTAGTACTATGGTGTTCAACGTTTATGGAGATTTTATAAATTCTTTTCAGATCTCATCGGTCAAATTGTGGAGGTCAGCCACGTTGAAAGTGTGTCGGTTAATGGAAAAGAGATGCAGAAGATTTCTCTTGAACTTCGAGATGCAGAGTAAAATTTAGTCGTGGTTTTTTCAACTCATTTACAACATGATAATTTAATATGGTATATATGGAGACCTTAAATAAATCGTTAATGTCGTCTATCAGGGATGCTCGACTCCCTTTAGTGTTATGGGGTGTGTTTGCAACGGATGTTAACAACGCCGTGCAGGTTCGCAGCGAGCAGTCATTGACGGTGGTCTTGAGGTTTGGGAAGATTAAAGTTTGGAAAGGTATAATGTCTATAACTTTATAATTTACATTATCAGGAACCATTAAATGTTTCTATGTAATATAACACATACTGGCGTGTACATCTACTTTTGTAGAGAAGAGTAGCGTGTCTAACGCGTACAATGTCTCCACTGTCTCAATCAACCCATAAATGCTTGAAGTTGACACTTTCGTCAATACGTAAGATTATTAAATTCTTGCACTTCTCGCTCTTAGATACTTGGTACATACAGAAGATAGCAATTGTTTTAACGAGAGAGATCAATGTTAATGTTTCAGTTTACCAAATGATGACCTTGCTTTGGCGATTGTTGAGACTAAACCGATGTCTTTGGCTAACGGTGTATCTGACAAGGATGTACATTTCTTTGTTCACATGCCATGAAAAACAATTTCCGATGAAACAACCGATTCCTTTTTTTTTTATAATTAATTATCAAAGCGGAAATTCTCGAAAGAAATTAATAATTAATAAATCAAATCAATTCAACAAATAGTTCCAGAAATAATAAATAACTCTAGCAACCTAAACACCAGGATTGCAAAACACATAAATCCAATTACCAATAAACTAACAACCTAAAAGCGACGGTTTGCTAGCCACATAAGAATATATAAAATCAACATCCTATCATCCTCTTCATCTCTCGGCCTCATACGCGGTCGAACACTTCTGATACCTGCATCACATTACGAAAGAGATGCTTGAGTATTTAAGAAATACTCAGTGAGACGGTCATCCCGTCTACAGGCCAATTACGCAATTTCTAGACCAATTTAAGTCTTTTAAAATAATTTCCACAATTATTAAATAATATCTCACAATAATAAACCACATTAATAATTCTCATAATTATTAAAATACTTCCTCATAAACATTAGATAATTCTCATAATTAAATAATTCCCCAACACTCACATAATTACCACATATATTTTAAACCACTTAAATAAATTACCACAATTATGTTAAACAATTTAAATAATTTCCCACAATTAATTTAAGGCAACTTTCATAATATTTCCATCAAATAATTATTTAAACCACCCTTTAAATAATTAATGACACTTAAAGTAATTACCACAATTATTAAATAATTTTCCACAAATATTTAGTATTTTTCTCATAAATAAACATTTCCAAATAATTATTAAATAATTCTCAAAATTAAATGATAATATTAATTAATTATTAATCCGAAAATAATTAATTAAACCAACTCAATTAACCACTTAAAATAATTTAAACCAGGAAACCGAAAATAATTCGATTTAACCAACTTAACCAATTAATTCAATTTTAATTCGATTAAACAGGAATCCTCTGACCGAACCGGCCTGGTGTCGATCGACACCAACTCTTGGTGTCGCTCGACACCAGCTCGTCAGAGCGATTCCGAAAGCAACGATTCAACACGAAAAACACAGATCTAAGAAATCAATCAACACCAAACACGATTAAACTCACAAATCATCGCGAAAATCAACACATAACTCAAGAATAGCATCAAAACTCATCAAAACTCATCAAAACTTCAATAAACAATTTCCCATCTAGAAATTCCGGACCTACAGTCACGCACTCACCTTGATTAAGGATTGAGAAGAAGAAGAGATGAAGAACAGCACCACACAACCTCAAATCAACCCAGAAATCACCTTGAATCACCACAACTCTCTGCCTCTTTTGTCTTCTCCAAAACCCGAAAAAGACAAGGAAAAGCGGCCACAACACTTTATAATCGCGACTTAGGGTTTTCCACCCTTAACCGGACCAAACCGAGCGAATTAAAACAAACCGGAAATTGCAATTCGGACTGGAGTCGCTCGACACCAGAAAAAAAGACAATTCTTCGTTCTGGGATGTTACAATTCTCCCCCACTAAACTGGATTCGTCCTCGAATCCCAACACAACACATCCTCCAAAGATGACACAAATCCGGCCCGCATGGCCAATTACCAGAGATCCTCACTAAAACTGGATTCGACCTTGTAACTTAATACAATGCGTCTACCAAGACCACAAAGTCCGGCCCCAACTGGCCAAAAACACTAGAGATCCTCACCCGATCTCCCGAGACTCACATCTAATCCCATGTTATACACACGTTTCCAGACATTATTACTCCTCATCTCAATACCACAACTCTAAAAACCAAAACATGAGACCCACCCGTCTCCTCGAGAGATCCACCCGTCCCTCGATACCCCTATTGTGACCCACCCGTCTCAATAGTAACCACAAAAACCACTTATACTGAGGTAGCGACCCTCACATATAAGTCTCCAAGAGATCCACCCATCTCCTCTAAAGACCCACCCGTCTTTTCTAAAGACCCACCGTCTCTAGAACTATATCGAGTAATAATTTGAAACGCGTATAACACATCTGACTAGAATGTCTCGCGACCCAAACTGGTCAACACATGATATTCCCCACACCGGAATATCCTTAACAAACGACCAAAAACGGTCAACACGACTTGTCTCCATTAACCAGGGCGTTGGTTCACGCATGCTACACAATGATGCTTTAGTCTCTAAACTGCCCGCACAACAATCAAACAAGAACATGCACAACCAATTCAGAGATTGACACCTTGCATAACATGTGCAAACTACACCTTGGTGCCACTCGACAAAACTCGAAACACCGAACCTCAGATTGATAAGGAAAACCCATCTTATAAATCTCCAACAATGTATATCGTTACCAAAACGAACATACATCACCACCAAAACGCCAAACACCACAAACCAGAACTAACATCTTAAAACATCTGGAGATACACACGATCCCCCACCTTAAACTCAGTTCTCGACTCCGCCTAACGGCGTAACTTATCATACACGGACCTCCCCCGTCATTTCCTGAACAACAGTAGCTCCTTACGTGCTGTGCTCCCCCACTTGGATACACACACCGACCACGAAATCAAACCATCCCGTTCGCCGAGACCCGACACTCTAAACCCACTGCCTACGATGCGTCAAACACACTCCGATCGTACTGAGTGGTTCCGCCTGATCTACTTTCTCCGAGCCCACGGCTCCCTGAACTGATGACCGAACTATTGGCATCAACTGACACACCCTCCGAACAGCCTCTGCTCTAACACCACCCACTGACAAAGTTCTTACACAACCACAACTGTCTAGAACCCTAAAATTCTATCCCATAAACAAAGAAGAAACAAACACACACCAAAATTTTACTACTAAAAACATACAAAGTCTGAGATAAGGATTTTACCTGTGACATAGCCTGACTGACTCGTCTGGCCCGCTTCTGTCGAAGAAGAATACACACGCGCCACTCCTCCAGTTTGATCCGACGACTGCAACGCTGCTATCTGAGCTGCTGACTGAATCGCCAAAGGCTGAACCGCCGCCACTGACAACGGCTGCAACTTGGGACACATCGGCCTGATATGCCCTGGCTCCCTACAGTAAAAACACACCGTAGCCTCCCTGGATGCCTCCCTCTTGGGAAAACTAGCAACCCTATGCACCATGCTCCCGCAGCCATAGCAACCACCCTTGCTGCTCAAGCTACTAACAGACATCTCGTCTGCTCTCCTCTTCTGACCCTGCGCAGGCTTGTCGCCCCTGCCAGAGCTAGACTCAACTCTCTCGCGATGCTTCTGCTGCTGGCCCCTCTGCTGGGTAGCAGGAGCAACTGCAGATGGCACCGCTACCGGACCAACCTGCTTACGAAGGTCCTCCTCAATGGAAGCCGCCAGCTCCACTAACTCTGCTCTCGTGGTGTACATACCACCTCCGCACTGAGTCCTGATACTCGACCGAAGACCCCGTAAGAACCTCATCGTCAGGGACCGCTCGCCCTCAAAACCTAAACCTGTATGCACCACGAGTTTGCCGAACTCCGCATCATACTCCCGCACTGACCTCTCTCCCTGAGTCAATGCCATGAATCTCATCTGAAATCTGTCTCGAGCCTCCTGTGGGAAATACTTGGCGTTGAACTCCGCTAGGAATTCGCCCCAAGTCCACACTGTCCTCCGAGTCACAACAGATCTCCACCACAAATGCGCATCTCCACTAAGATAGTGCACCGCTAGCTCAACCCGATACTCCTCTGGACACCTGACTGAACTGAAGTTCTGCTCTAGTCTCTGCCGCCACTCATCGGTCTGCTCCGGCTCACTCCCGCCCTCAAAGAATGATGTCCCAATCCTCTGCATCTCCCTCATCATCTCTAGATAAGGCGGATGCCCAAACGCCGCAGCCCCCTGCTGCCCAACGAAACACGCAGCCCCATACTGCCCAACAAAACCCGCAGACCCATGCTGCCCAACCAATCCAGCACCCACCTGTGCCCTGGCCACTGGAGGTGCAACCGGAGCCTGCTGTGGAACCGCCTGCGGAAGACGTGCCAAAAGCTGCGTCAGTAGCCCCACTATTAAGTCACCCTGAGCTGGAGCCGCGCCCCCACCCTGAGCCGCCCCAACTCCTGCGCCACCACCGGTACCCAAACTGGCCACACCCGCCGCTGACTGTGTCACTGACGCAGTCGCCACACTAGGCACTGCACTCAGCCGACCTAGCCTCCTCTCAACTATATATACTTGCTTTTAGCCTCTTGTATCGATATCACGAATCAATAGACACTCCTCTCTTCTTCTTTCAGTCAATAAACCGGAGCCACTTAGGTGGTCTCCTTGTTCTTTCTTTTCTTTTGCATTTTGTACATACTCGCATGTTTTAGCTTTTAGTCTAGGGTTTTAGAGGTTTCTCTCTAGGGGAAGCGGCGGCTTGATTCCTATCACTCAGCCTTCTTTCCCTAGGACCATGAGATCCTCTCTACTCCCTTAGACTCGTTATTGAATCATGGATCTTTCAAAGAAGACATGACATGATAAGCCATCAAGAATCGGTTGTTAAAGAAAGGGAAACCTTAAACATATCATCGCGAAAATCAACACATAACTCAAGAACAGCATCAAAACTCATCAAAACTTCAATCAACAATTTCCCATCTAAAAACTCCGGACCTACAGTCACGCACTCACCTTGATTAAGGATTGAGAAGAAGAAGAGATGAAGAACAGCACCACACAACCTCAGATCAACCCAGAAATCACCTTGAATCTCTCTGCCTCTTTTGTCTTCTCCAAAACCCGAAAAAGACTGAAACAACCAAACTTTTTTTTTTAAATTTATTTAAGTGCGGAAAAACCAATTAAAATAAACCTCAATAACTAATTAATTCAAACAGCCAAATTCAATTCCAGAAATAATATTAAAAATATCTAGCAATCTAAACACCAGGTTTACAATAAACAAATAACTCAACAAATAAAACAATTCCTATCATCCTCTCCTCTGCCCGATTCCGCGATCACACTTTCTTTCTACCTGCATCACATTAGGGAAAAACAGATGCATAAGTATTTAATAAGTACTTAGTGAGTGGTTCACTCCGCCTACAGGCCAATTACGCCAACCACTAGACAATACAAGAATCAACAGCAACAACAATAACCATCAACACAAACATCAACAAAAACTCTCGCAGAACAGTACTTGTGTCGACCAACACCCACCGTGTCGCTCGACACAGCCTCGAAACCTCAAAACCAATTAACCATTATTAATAATTACCACAATTATTAAAATACTTTACTTCCAATATTAAGTAATTTCCACAATTAAATAATATTTTTCAACCCATAAAATCATTTCCATAATTATTAAATACTCCAAATAATTATTAAACAATTTCCACCATTAAATAATAATTTTTCACACTTAATATAATTTTCCATAAATTATTTGACCCATTTAATTAATTAATTCCATCTTTTATTAATTAATTACGAACTGAACCAAATAAAACCATTTAAACCGGATTAAAATTAATTAATTCCAATAACCAAATTAAACCAAACCAAACCGAGATCAGACCGTCGGTGTCGACCGATGCCCAACTCGATTTTTCCAACACAAAAACACCAAAATACTCAATCCACGACATCAATCAAGATCAAACTCATCAATTATCACATAAACATCACGAATGACACACAAAACTCAACCATTAATCACAGCAAACACACAACCAATGGGATTCAACCCCTATATACGATCAAATATACAAATAACTCAAGAAAAGCTCATGAACACAACAAAAACCTCATCTACCAACAAACCTCTAGTGATTCACGAGCCTACGGTCACACACTCACCTCGACAACGGATTGAACAAAGAGGAAAGAGAGAAAACGATGAAAAGTAATCCCGATGAACAGTACGCGATGAACAGAAATCCCGATGAACAGTACGCGATGAACAGTAATCCCGATGAAGATTACGCGATGAACAGTAATCCCCGATGAACAGTACGCGATGAACATTAATCATGATGAACAATGTTTCCGAAATTCTCCCAAAATCACCTCTTTTCTCTCTGGAAACTCTAACCTCGAAAAATTGAGCCTCAACTCACGGCTGCACCTCTTTTAAATCGAGAAATAGGGTTTCCTTCCCTAAACCGACCAAAATCAGCGACTTAAATCAAACCGACTCGATTCACAATAACCGGTGTCGACCGACACCAACCCTTGGTGTCGCTCGACACCCTTGTCGAACCAACAAACCGCACACAAATCGATTTAACCCGAAATCGATTTCTCAAACCGGTGTCGATCGACACCCTCCTGGTGTCGCTCGACACCAACTAACCAGAAGTCGGTTTACACATTTTTCTACACAATGCTTGAACCTTTAGACCGACTGCACAACAATCAAACAAGAACATGCACAGCCAACCCGAGATTCACACCGTATAGAGTATATGCAACTACTTGATATATCCATATTTTACATGTTTTTACCTTGGTTTTCTTCATGTTTTCTTATCTAATAATAATGATTTTGTATCCAAGAGGTAGTTTTCTTGTATATTATGGTTTTGGGAAGCAAATAGGTCAAAATGGCAAAAAGAAGGCAAAAGAGCTTCAAACAATGATCCATGCAAGTTCCCAAGTCAAGAGCTTCAACAAAACTCAAGTTAGCCGGTTTCCGCATTCGGACAGAATCGAAGCATCCGAAAGATGACCGCGGCAAAGGGTCTTTCCTACGTCCAAATCATGAGATCTTTATATGGAAAGATAGATAAATGAGTCATGCGTCGCGACAAAGTGGAATTGGGATATTTGGAGCAGAAATGCGGCCTAGGATCTTTTCTCCCAAGACATGTCCGTCTGGCGAGTAAGTGAAGCCCATGGAGCTTGGATTAGCGAAATGGACCGGGATCACTTCGGGCCAAGCCTAAACCTCATCATGACTCAAGCCCACATCTCTACACGCGAAAAGAATCTGGCTGCCGCGCCTCACTCAAGAGTTGGAGAGCAAGTTCACGCGGGGAGAAGAAATGGAAAGTTTCCTCTTCTCCTTTGCGCATTAACTCAGCCGACCTAGCCTCCCCTCAACTATATATACTTGCTTTTAGCCTCTTGTATCGATATCACGAATCAATAGACACTCCTCTCTTCTTCTTTCAGTCAATAAACCGGAGCCACTTAGGTGGTCTCCTTGTTCTTTCTTTTCTTTTGCATTTTGTACATACTCGCATGTTTTAGCTTTTAGTCTAGGGTTTTAGAGGTTTCTCTCTAGGGGAAGCGGCGGCTTGATTCCTATCACTCAGCCTTCTTTCCCTAGGACCATGAGATCCTCTCTACTCCCTTAGACTCGTTATTGAATCATGGATCTTTCAAAGAAGACATGACATGATAAGCCATCAAGAATCGGTTGTTAAAGAAAGGGAAACCTTATGGTTCACCATCTTTATTCATACCTAAAGCTTGTTGCTAGAGTAGCTAACTAGTGACTTGATCCAAGGTTGATATACTCTCCAAAAGCTTGTTATATCCCCGGTCCTAATATTTGATGGGCAAATCGTCTTAGGCTATGAAAGTAGACCTAAGGAGTTTTGTGAACAATCGCTACTCGATTTTATTGCGTGTTTCACTCTTCAATGACCATGTGAAAGCTGAGTCCATTGGTTTAAGAAACATAGGTGGTCGGAGCCACGAAAGTGGGATGACCACATCTTAGTGTTTTGAGTTCATAGAAACCGGATTTAACAAACTTTTCAATTGATTTGGCTTATGTCTTTTGCGGATTATCCTTTGCTCAATAATGATGTTTGTAAAGTTTGCATTTGTTATTTACTTTCCCTTATAAAACAAAAATACAAAACCCCTTGCATATTATTGATTTAGCTTAACCAAATCTTTACCAATGTGTAGTGTGTAATTCGCATTCTCCTGTGGATCGACCCCTAAGTACTACGACCATGTTTAGCTTAGGGTTTTTATTACTTGCATATATACCACACCCTTGTTTGGCACACATCAAGTTTTTGGCGCAGTTGCCGGGGAATGCATTGCACTTACACGTTTATGAGATTAAAAGTTAATACTAGATCTTTTGTTTCATGTTTACTAACTTTTGCAATTTTGTTTCACTTATGTTCCTTAGGTACTTTAAGGATGAGCCATCACTCAAGCATGAGTAACAACTTTGGAAGGAGAAAACCTCTTCCCCATGAAGTCCAAAGACGGCCACATGATTCAAATCCGGCCGGAGACTTCATCCCCATGCCAATCCCACCAAATTTCCACCATCCGCTTTTTGCCGAGACTAGCCGAGAAGAACATCATCACTATCATCAAAACCGATCACCGGTTTATCAAGGCCGACCTCACCAGCCACCTCATCATCACCACCGTCCACGCCCCGACCTTCCCACATACCAAGAGCACGCGCTTAATCGGCGGAGAGATGACAATCTCAAGGCCATGATAGAAGACTTCATGGAAATCCAAAGAAAATCTAGCCAAAGTCTTGAGACAAGGTTAGAGTTTGTAAAGCATGACCTTGATAGAAAGTTCGTAAACCTCTCTGACCAAGTGGAGAGAGTCGAATCAAAGTGTTTTGAAGTGGAAGGAGAGATAAAAGAACAAGCCGCAACCCTCGGAGGCAACACCAAGGCAATCCGAGACTTGAACATGAATTCAAAGGAGATGGATAACCACCTTGATGAGAAGATCACCGGCATAGAAGACAACCTCAATGGCGCAACCATGAGCCTCAACTCAATCTCACTTGTTGCTCACCAAGCCAAGAAGAAAGCATCGGCGGTTAACCAAAGAGAGAAGGAGCTTTACTCAACAATGGTGATGTTGGTGGAAGGGCAAGAACAATTCAAGGAATCAATCAATGACTTGAAGCGTCTTGTGGAAGAGAGATACAAAGAGCTACAAGAGAAGACCACGCTATGGGATGATACAACCGGAGGAGCCTCCAAAGGAGTCAAAGACCTCACCAAACGCTTGGAGGATATGGAAGAAAGAGACCGAGCTTCAAAGGGCACAAAAGCGGCTAACTCAAAGCCTAACAATGCTTTGGCTGCTTTTGGTGCTAAAGAAACCAATCCAAGAGTGGTTTGGGATGAGGATGAAAGAAGACAAGGAAAGCGGACAGCAAGGATAAGAGGAAGAAAGTTGCCGGAAGGAACACCACTTTCTCCAAGATCTTCACTACCACCCCTCCCTAAGGAGAAAAGGAAAGCAAGCTCATCAATGGATTACACCATTGATGACTTCAATTTTATGGCGAAAAGGTTCCCTAGCAATATGCCCTTTGATGTCGCTTGCAACAAGAGCCCTTACCTTCAAGACTTTGTATGGACTCACGATTGGAGCTTAGCCGAAGTGGAGAAGATGTATAATGAAGCGAGGGAGGAAATGCCTGCTCCAAGGACACTACACAAGCTTCATGACCCAGGTTACTTCCTTATACATTGCTCTATCAACGGCAAATTCTTTGATGATGCGTTATGTGATTCCGGTTCAAGCGTGAACCTCATGCCGGCTGTGATAGCAAGAAGTTTGGGATTGATCGAGACCATGGAGCGGACCAACATGGGCATAAAGCTTGCCAACAACTCTTCATTCAAACCACTTGGCAAGGTAAGAGATGTTCAACTTTCCTTTGAAGATTGCATCATCCCGGCCGATTTCTATATTGTCACTATGGAGGATCCGGAAGACCAAGCCCTTCTACTTGGGAGATCCTTCTTAGCAACAGCCGGGGCAATTATGGATTGGCCAAACAGGAGAATCTCACTAGCCAATGTTGACAAGGATACCTATTATGTTGCTGCACCTCCCGGTTTCTCATCCAAAAGATTTTGGTACACAAGTGGAGGAGAAGGCACACAACAAGGTTACTTGATCAAAGAAGTGTTACAAGACAAGATGCACTTTGAGCCATCCAGTACTAGGAGCTTTCTACAGCCTCCACACTTGCCTAACACCTAAGGAACACAAGGAGTCGAGCTATAAAGACTTAAAACTAGCGCTTATGGGAGGCAACCCATGTTTCCTTTTTTTTCTTTTCTTTTCTTTTTAACTTTTATTTTGATTTTATTATTAACTTGAATTTTTTGGGAATTTATAAAATCCAAGAAAACACAAAAAACATGTTTTATGATTAAGTGCCAAAGAAGACCATCAAAGGAGTTTTGCATGAGCCGGCCAATTCCCACCCAATCATCCCGCCCTTGTTCCGGAGCACCAACATAGTGGTCACCACCTTGGGATGCTAAGGGAAGATTACGGAGATCAATCGGTGGAAGAAATACACAAAACGGTCGGGTCATATGGAAGATATCAAGTCCGGTAGAATTTTCCCGGCCAAACGGGTAACACGGAGGACCCAATCGACCCATCTCACAAACGGCTCAACAAAAGTCCACCAAACTTCACAGGCGACCAGACAACACCATGTTGGTCGGTAGATCCAAAAGATAGGACGGAAAAATGTTGACGGATAAGGAGATACGCACAAATGCCACATCCGGTCGTTAGCGGTGCACCAAAAGGCCGTCAAGACCAAAATCACGGCATGGAGATACCACCACCTGGAGATGGATTCTTGGAGCTTCATCATCACTATTTCAGAAGAAAATCAAGGGACGGACGAGCCAAACTCAAGAATGGTCAAAAATCTCTTCCCGGAGCCAACTAGACCACGTTGTGAAGGAAATCTCAAACCGCTCGTCCGTTTTCCCTCAAACTTCTCCAGTGGTCATAAAATATAAGGTTGGTCGACGGATTTTCAAGCTCGGTCGGGGAATTCATCATCGTTTGGGCTATGGTGTATTGCACCCTCTCCGGATCGACCTGATGGCCACCAAACGATGAATCTCCCAAACCGCTCGTTTGTTTGACCTGAAACTCCACCACGGCTCCTAAAATATATGATTGGTCGGTGGAATTTCAAGATCGGTCAGAGAATTGTTCACGGTTCAGGCTGCGGTCATTTACATCACCTTCCGGCCAGCCGAGGAATCCACCCGATGACGAATTCTCACCTCCGCTCGTTCGTTTGACCTCATACTTCACCAGCGGCTCTCAAACATCATATTGGACGGTAAATTTTCAATCCCGTTCATAAAATTCTTAACGGTTTGTCATGTGGTCCACAGCCTCCATTTTTGGCCGACACACGGGCCTTACACGACCACACTGCACAACGGACGGAATCACACCTTCAGATTGAAAACTCACCGACCAAATGGATCTACGGCGTGATTTGATGTTGTCATATCACACTTAGAGTCGCTTCACAATGCAAACCCGCTCTTCATGACCTATGGTCACACTTTGGTAACGAAATCCGAAACACTTTCCCAACAAATTCAATTTTCTTTTTCACCCTTCTTAATTGGATTTGCTTTCACCGGGACGGTGCAAGTTAAGTCTGGGGGGATTACTAACACGTTTGTTCCTTTTGACTTTTCATTTCATTTTTCCCTTTGAGTCGTTTTATTGAGTCAAAATTTAGTCCGAGAATTATGACCTTTTCTTTGAAACTAACCATGTTACACTAATGTTTAAGTGACCATTGAAACAGTATTTGGCAACATTCACCCAATGTACACTTTGAGCGGATCGGTTTACCAAAAATGGCCACATTTCCAAAAAGCCAATGGAGGATCCACCTTTGACTCCGCACCTTAATGAACTTAACCTTCTCAGTTAGGGGCTTGGTTTTACAAAGGGTACGACTCCTTATCCTCACCAAATAGTGAAAGTCTACGTGAGTTCGGTTTCCCCTCTCTCTCCCCTCCAATTTTAAGAAAAAGCATCAAGGTCCAAGTAACCGGGGATTAGGTGGCAACTACCATCAATACTCGCGTCTATGGAAGACCCATTGATCCAAATAACCGGGGATTAGGTGGCTACAACCATCAATACTCGCGTCTATGGAAGATCCATCAAAAACCTCCACAAAGAGGAGAAGAAGTCGAATAAAAAAATACTTTGCTACCCTAAAAAAGGGATCAATCGACTTAAGGAGTGAGAAGAGAGGGAGGTGAAACAAGAGCCAAGACAAGTGTTTAAACACAAGAGAATGAGAAAGAGATCATAAACCCTTTGATCGATATCCCCTAGTTGAGACCACACCTTTAAAAACTGAAGGAGTCAAAGGAGGTGAGCCCGGATGGTCATATGGAGTGTGGGTTACTTTGGGATGACTGCTAAACTCAATGTAAGTACTCATGCTCCTCATCATAAAGCCAAAACCGTTTTTCATGTGGATTACTAAAACATAAGCTAACGTGGATTTTCAAAATGCATTGAGAGTTCTCATGTTTTCAAACCTCTTTTCCTCTCTTAGTTTGCTTGAGGACAAGCAAAAGGCTAAGTCTGGGGGAGTTGATATATCCATATTTTACATGTTTTTACCTTGGTTTTCTTTATGTTTTCTTATCTAATAATAATGATTTTGTATCCAAGAGGTAGTTTTCTTGTATATTATGGTTTTGGGAAGCAAATAGGTCAAAATGGCAAAAAGAAGGCAAAAGAGCTTCAAAAAATGATCCATGCAAGTTCCCAAGTCAAGAGCTTCAACAAAACTCGAGTTAGCCGGTTTCCGCATTCGGACAGAATCGAAGCATCCGAAAGATGACCGCGGCAAAGGGTCTTTCCTACGTCCAAATCATGAGATCTTTATATGGAAAGATATATAAATGAGTCATGCGTTGCGACGAAGTGGAATTGGGCTATTTGGAGCAGAAATGCGGCCTAGGATCTTTTTCTCCCAAGACATGTCCGTCTGGCGAGTAAGTGAAGCCCATGGAGCTTGGATGAGCGAAATGGACCGGGATCACTTCGGGCCAAGCCTAAACCTCATCATGACTCAAGCCCACATCTCTACACGCGAAAAGAAGCTGGCTGCCGCGCCTCACTCAAGACTTGGAGAGCAAGTTCACGCGGGGAGAAGAAATGGAAAGTTTCCTCTTCTCCTTTGCGCATTAACTCAGCCGACCTAGCCTCCCCTCAACTATATATAATTGCTTTCAGCCTCTTGTATCGATATCACGAATCAATAGACACTCCTCTCTTCTTCTTTCAGTCAATAAACCGGAGCCACTTAGGTGGTCTCCTTGTTCTTTCTTTTCTTTTGCATTTTGTACATACTCGCATGTTTTAGCTTTTAGTCTAGGGTTTTAGAGGTTTCTCTCTAGGGGAAGCGGCGGCTTGATTCCTATCACTCAGCCTTCTTTCCCTAGGACCATGAGATCCTCTCTACTCCCTTAGACTCGTTATTGAATCATGGATCTTTCAAAGAAGACATGACATGATAAGCCATCAAGAATCGGTTGTTAAAGAAAGGGAAACCTTAAACATATCATCGCGAAAATCAACACATAACTCAAGAACAGCATCAAAACTCATCAAAACTTCAATCAACAATTTCCCATCTAAAAACTCCGGACCTACAGTCACGCACTCACCTTGATTAAGGATTGAGAAGAAGAAGAGACGAAGAACAACACCACACATCCTCAGATCAACCCAGAAATCACCTTGAATCACCACAACTCTCTCTGCCTCTTTTGTCTTCTCCAAAACCCGAAAAAGACTGAAACAACCAAACTTTTTTTTTAAATTTATTTAAGTGCGGAAAAACCAATTAAAATAAACCTCAATAAATAATTAATTAAAACAGCCAAATTCAATTCCAGAAATAATATTAAAAATATCTAGCAATCTAAACACCAGGTTTACAATAAACAAATAACTCAACAAATAAAACAATTCCTATCATCCTCTCCTCTGCCCGATTCCGCGATCACACTTTCTTTCTACCTGCATCACATTAGGGAAAAACAGATGCATAAGTATTTAATAAATACTTAGTGAGTGGTTCACTCCGCCTACAGGCCAATTACGCCAACCACTAGACAATACAAGAATCAACAGCAACAACAATAACTATCAACACAAACATCAACAAAAACTCTCGCAGAACAGTACTTGTGTCGACCAACACCCACCGTGTCGCTCGACACAGCCTCGAAACCTCAAAACCAATTAACCATTATTAATAATTACCACAATTATTAAAATACTTTACTTCCAATATTAAGTAATTTCCACAATTAAATAATATTTTTCAACCCATAAAATCATTTCCATAATTATTAAATACTCCAAATAATTATTAAAAAATTTCCACCATTAAATAATAAATTTTCACACTTAAAATAATTTTCCATAAATTATTTGACCCATTTAATTAATTAATTCCATCTTTTATTAATTAATTACGAACTGAACCAAATAAAACCATTTAAACCGGATTAAAATTAATTAATTCCAATAACCAAATTAAACCAAACCAAACCGAGATCAGACCGTCGGTGTCGACCGATGCCCAACTCGATTTTTCCAATACAAAAACACCAAAATACTCAATCCACGACATCAATCAAGATCAAACTCATCAATTATCACATAAACATCACGAATGACACACAAAACTCAACCATTAATCACAGCAAACACACAACCAATGGGATTCAACCCCTATATACGATCAAATATACAAATAACTCAAGAACAGCTCATGAACACAACAAAAACCTCATCTACCAACAAACCTCTAGTGATTCACGAGCCTACGGTCACACACTCACCTCGACAACGGATTGAACAAAGAGGAAAGAGAGAAAACGATGAAAAGTAATCCCGATGAACAGTACGCGATGAACAGCAATCCCGATGAACAGTACACGATGAACAGTAATCCCGATGAAGATTACGCGATGAACAGTAATCCCCGATGAACAGTACACGATGAACATTAATCATGATGAACAGTGTTTCCGAAATTCTCCCAAAATCACCTCTTTTCTCTCTGGAAACTCTAACCTCGAAAAATTGAGCCTCAACTCACGGCTGCACCTCTTTTAAATCGAGAAATAGGGTTTCCTTCCCTAAACCGACCAAAATCAGCGACTTAAATCAAACCGACTCGATTCACAATAACCGGTGTCGACCGACACCAACCCTTGGTGTCGCTCGACACCCTTGTCGAACCAACAAACCGCACACAAATCGATTTAACCCGAAATCGATTTCTCAAACCGGTGTCGATCGACACCTTCCTGGTGTCGCTCGACACCAACTAACCAGAAGTCGGTTTACACATTTTTCTACACAATACTTGAACCTTTAGACCGACTGCACAACAATCAAACAAGAACATGCACAGCCAACCCGAGATTCACACCGTATAGAGTATATGCAACTACTTGATATATCCATATTTTACATGTTTTTACCTTGGTTTTCTTTATGTTTTCTTATCTACTAATAATGATTTTGTATCCAAGAGGTAGTTTTCTTGTATATTATGGTTTTGGGAAGCAAATAGGTCAAAATGGCAAAAAGAAGGCAAAAGAGCTTCAAACAATGATCCATGCAAGTTCCCAAGTCAAGAGCTTCAACAAAACTCAAGTTAGCCAGTTTCCGCATTCGGACAGAATCGAAGCATCCGAAAGATGACCGCGGAAAAGGGTCTTTCCTACGTCCAAATCATGAGATCTTTATATGGAAAGATAGATAAATGAGTCATGCGTGGCGACGAAGTGTAATTGGGCTATTTGGAGCAGAAATGCGGCCTAGGATCTTTTTCTCCCAAGACATGTCCGTCTGGCGAGTAAGTGAAGCCCATGGAGCTTGGATGAGCGAAATGGACCGGGATCACTTCGGGCCAAGCCTAAACCTCATCATGACTCAAGCCCACATCTCTACACGCGAAAAGAAGCTGGCTGCCGCGCCTCACTCAAGACCTGGAGAGCAAGTTCACGCGGGGAGAAGAAATGGAAAGTTTCCTCTTCTCCTTTGCGCATTAACTCAGCCGACCTAGCCTCCCCTCAACTATATATACTTGCTTTTAGCCTCTTGTATCGATATCACGAATCAATAGAAACTCCTCTCTTCTTCTTTCAGTCAATAAACCGGAGCCACTTAGGTGGTCTCCTTGTTCTTTCTTTTCTTTTGCATTTTGTACATACTCGCATGTTTTAGCTTTTAGTCTAGGGTTTTAGAGGTTTCTCTCTAGGGGAAGCGGCGGCTTGATTCCTATCACTCAGCCTTCTTTCCCTAGGACCATGAGATCCTCTCTACTCCCTTAGACTCGTTATTGAATCATGGATCTTTCAAAGAAGACATGACATGATAAGCCATCAAGAATCGGTTGTTAAAGAAAGGGAAACCTTATGGTTCACCATCTTTATTCATACCTAAAGCTTGTTGCTAGAGTAGCTAACTAGTGACTTGATCCAAGGTTGATATACTCTCCAAAAGCTTGTTATATCCCCGGTCCTAATATTTGATGGGCAAATCGTCTTAGGCTATGAAAGTAGACCTAAGGAGTTTTGTGAACAATCGCTACTCGATTTTATTGCGTGTTTCACTCTTCAATGACCATGTGAAAGCTGAGTCCATTGGTTTAAGAAACATAGGTGGTCGGAGCCACGAAAGTGGGATGACCACATCTTAGTGTTTTGAGTTCATAGAAACCGGATTTAACAAACTTTTCAATTGATTTGGCTTATGTCTTTTGCGGATTATCCTTTGCTCAATAATGATGTTTGTAAAGTTTGCATTTGTTATTTACTTTCCCTTATAAAACAAAAATACAAAACCCCTTGCATATTATTGATTTAGCTTAACCAAATCTTTACCAATGTGTAGTGTGTAATTCGCATTCTCCTGTGGATCGACCCCTAAGTACTACGACAACATGTTGTGCACTTGCAACCATGTTTAGCTTAGGGTTTTTATTACTTGCATATATACCACACCCTTGTTTGGCACACATCACTACTCCCGATCACTTGGTGTCGTCCGACACCTCTTCCAAAACAGCACTTCAGGTTTACGGATGTTACAATTCTCCCCCACTAAACTGGATTCGTCCTCGAATCCCAACACAACACGTCTACCACAGACGGCAAAAACCGGCCCACATGGCCCAACACTAGAGATCTTCCACTAATCTCAGAGATTTACATCTAATCCAATGTCATACACACGTTCCCAGACATTATTACTCCTCAACTCAACACCACAACTCTAAAAACCAAAACATGAGACCCACCCGTCTCCTCGAGAGATCCACCCGTCCCTCGATACCCCTATTGTGACCCACCCGTCACAATAGTAACCACAAAATCCACTTATACTGAGGTAGCGACCCTCACATATAAGTCTGCAAGAGATCCACCCATCTCCTCTAAAGACCCACCCGTCTCTTCTAAAGACTCACCCGTCTCTAGAACTGTGCCGAGTAATAATCTGAAACGCGTATAACACCTCCGACTAGAAATACCTCACGACCCAAACTGGTCAACATACTTACAATATCCGAAACACAACCAAAATATGAGGCAACTCCCTCTCATATAATTCAAAAATGTATATCGTACCACCAACGAAAAAACATATCCACAAAACACCAAACACCTCAAACCAAAACCAGAACCACAAACCAACTGGAGATACCCACGATCTCCTCACCTCAAACTCGAACTCTCGTTTCCGCCTAACAGCGTAACCTTCCCGCATACCCCGAGTTTCCTTCTTGTTCAGCCTCAAACACGGACCTTCTCCGTCGTTTTCCTGAACAAAATAGCTCCATAGATGCTGCGCTCCCCCACTTGGGTCCAGCATACAGACATCCTACATGGCCTCCCCATGCAAAGCCTCACCATCTCTCTTAGCTAAAAATAACTCTCCGTCGACACAACTCCATGCTACTAACTGCTCTAACACGTACGTAGCCGAAATTCCTCCACCGGCCACCTTGATCAAAACCCAAATGCTCAATAGCGCTGCTCCGGATGCCGGTACACTTGGCACGCTCCGGAGTAAGGTATCATTTAAATGTTCCCGAGTCAAACACCTCTGAAACTCCACACCGCCCACCAACAACGTTCTTACACAATTCCACCAATTGTGCAAAAGAAAATCCTAAACTCTAACACGACTAAAACAGAAGAAACAGCCAACACCAAAGTTCCACTCCAGTCTCTGCCGCCACTCGTCGGCCTGCTCGGGCTCACTTATGCCCTCAAAGAACGGTGTCCCAATTCTCTGCATCTCCCTCATCATCTCTAGATAAGGCGGATGCCCAAACACCGCAGCCCCATGCTGCCCAACGAAACCCGCAGCCCCATGCTGCACGACAAAACCGGCACCCACCTGTGCCCCGGCCACTGGAGGTGCACCCGGAGCCTGCTGTGGACCGCCTGAGGAAGACGTGCCATAAGCTGCGTCAGTAGCCCCACTATCAAGTCACCCTGAGCTGGAGCCGCGCCCCCACCCTGAGCCGCCCCAACTCCTGCCCCACCACCGGCACCCAAACTGGCCACACCCGCCACTGACTGTGTCACTGACGCAGTCGCCACACTAGGCACTGCACTGTCCGCTGAAGCCTCTGGTAAACCACGCCCATGACCCCGACCTCCACGGCCCGCAACTCGACCACCAGGGCCAACTGCTCTGCCCCCACGGGCTCTACCGCGCCCTATCGCACCACGACCTCTAGCACCTGCATCCATCTTGCTGCACTACCAAAGCACAGAAGAAGAGCAACTAGACCGACACAAAACAAAACCACAAACATTACTCACTGCGGAATCTCTCGAAGGCCGAAGGGGATGATACTAAGACTAACAACTGACTAAACCACAATTAATCAATCAACACATAGTCTCCATTCACCCAATTTAACAGTCCTAAAAACGTCTAGGCTCTGATACCAAAATGAAACAACCAAGCTTTTTGTTTTTGTTTTTTTTTTTTTTTTAAGTGCGGAAAAACCAATTAAAATAAACCTCAATAAATAATTAATTCAAACAGCCAAATTCAATTCCAGAAATAATATTAAAAATATCTAGCAACCTAAACACCAGGTTTGCAATAAACATATAACTCAACAAATAAAACAATTCCTATCATCCTCTCCTCGGCCCTATTCCGCGATCACACTTTCTTTCTACCTGCATCACATTAGGGAAAAAGAGATGCATAAGTATTTAATAAATACTTAGTGAGTGGATCACTCCGCCTATAGGCCAATTACGCCAACCACTAGACAATACAACAATCAACAGCAACAACAATAACCAACAACAAAAACATCAACAAAACCTCTCGCAGAACAGTACTTGTGTCGATCGACACCCACCGTGTCGCTCGACACCCACCGTGTCGCTCGACACAGCCCCGAAACCTCAAAACCAATTAACTATTATTAATAATTACCACAATTATTGTAACATCCCGGTTTGTGGAGAGGCTTAAGAGAATATATTTGGCTACCTATGTCAACAAAGTGCACTTACCTTTTTGGTCGAAGGCCCATAAGTAACTCCAGAGTTAAGCGTGCTTGGGCTGGAGTACTGGAATGATGGGTGACCTTCCGGGAAGTGGTCTGCGGAACCGTGTGAGTGAGGTCAAAACACGGGGAAAGGTCGGGTGTTGATTGCAGGGATAGTAAATAAGTCGGTAGAGCCTCACAAAAATAATGGACCGGCCGTCGGACAGGGGTGAGGCCCACAGGCCAAGAGAGGGCGTGGGTGACTCACCAGGATAGGCGGTCGGGGCGTTATAATTATTAAAATACTTTACTTCCAATATTAAGTAATTTCCACAATTAAATAATATTTTTCAACCCATAAAATCATTTCCATAATTATTAAATACTCCAAATAATTATTAAATAATTTCTACCATTAAATAATAATTTTTCACACTTAAAATAATTTTCCATAAATTATTTGAACCATTTAATTAATTAATTCCATCTTTTATTAATTAATTAATTAATTACGAACTGAACCAAATAAAACCACTTAAACCGGATTAAAATTAATTAATTCCAATAACCAGATTAAACCAAACCAAACCGAGATCAGACCGTCGGTGTCGACCGATGCCCAACTCGATTTTTCCAACACAAAAACACCATAATACTCAATCCACGATATCAATCAAGATCAAACTCATCAATCATCACATAAACATCACGAAGGACACACAAAACTCAACTATTAATCACAGCAAACACACAACCAATGGGATTCAACCCCCATATACGATCAAATACACAAATAACTCAAGAACAGCTCAAGAACACAACAAAAACCTCATCTACCAACAAATCTCTAGTGATTCACGAGCCTACGGTCACGCACTCACCTCAACAACGGATTGAACAAAGAGGAAAGAGAGAAAACGATGAACAGTAATCCCGATGAACAGTACACGATGAACAGTAATCCCGATGAACATTACGCGATGAACAGTAATCCCGATGAACAGTACGCGCTGAACAGTAATCCCGATGAACAGTATTTCCGAAATTCTCCCAAAATCACCTCTTTTCTCTCTGGAAACTCTAACCTCGAAAAATTGAGCCTCAACTCGCGGCTGCACCTCTTTTAAATCGAGAAATAGGGTTTCCTTCCCTAAACCGATCAAAATCAGCGACTTAAATCAAACCGACTCGATTCACAATAACCGGTGTCGACCGACACCAACCCTTGGTGTCGCTCGACACCCTTGTCGAACCAACAAACCGCACACAAATCGATTTAACCCGAAATCGATTTCTCAAACCGGTGTCGATCGACACCAACTAACCAGAAGTCGGTTTACACATTTTTCTACACAATGCTTGAACCTTTAGACCGACTGCACAACAATCAAACAAGAACATGCACAGCCAACCTGAGATTCACACCGTATAGAGTATATGCAACTACTCCCGATCACTTGGTGTCGTCCGACACCTCTTCCAAAACAGCACTTCAGGTTTACGGATGTTACAAAGACAAGGAAAAGCGGCCACAACACTTTATAATCGCGACTTAGGGTTTTCCACCCTTAACCGGACCAAACCGGGCGAATTAAAACAAACCGGAAATCGCAATTCGGACTGGTGTCGCTCGACACCAGAAAAAAAAGAGACAATTCTTCGTTCTGGGATGTTACATCCGAAGTGTTGGAGTCGAAGCAGGTATTCGAGTTGTGATGATTACAAGTTTAAATTGTTTGCAAAAGATGATATTTTAAGAAGATTCAATAAAATAATAGTTTGGTGATTTTTTAATTGACAGACCGAAACATGTATTGTGATCAGAGCCGTGCTCAAGGCATAGAAAAAGAGCCAATTGCACTGGGCCCCCATTTTACAAATCAGTTTGGTACCCCACTTTCACATTTCCAAAAATATATAATTTGCTAAAAGAAATTATTTATCTCTTATCTAGGTATTGATTCTTGCTATTAGTTGTTCACAAAATGATTTTGATTAATCAGTTTCATATCCTACTCTTTTATCGGTTTTTAGATATGAAATAGCCAATGTTTTCCGTTTACATTATTTTGTTTTTACTTCATTTTCTAATCTTTTATTACATAGTTTTTCTAACTAATTCATTTGATATTCATATGAAATAATAAAAGTATTTGTTTTCCACCGTACTGAATCTAATTTTAAGAAAATATTTCATATGTTAAAATTTTAAAATCTAAATAAAGGCCACATTTTTTTGGAAAAAATTAAAAAGTAACGCTACATTTTTGAATTTTGCCATAGGCCCCCAAAAGTCTAGGCACGACACTGATTGTGATGTGCACAATTGCTGCTATTGATGCTGACATGGGTTGGTATTATTTGAGCTGCAAAGTATGTGCTAAGAAGGTGGTACATGTACATGAAATTGACGATGAATCAGAAGATATCGAGGTTGCTGCGTTGGTACCGACGAAGTGGTATTGTGAAAAATGCCTGATTGACAATCCTAAACTTTTGCCAAGGTATTGATATACATACTTCTAAAACTATTTGTTTTCCTACTCAATGATCATCAGTATTGGTCAAACGTTATTACTAACTTTGATGTTGTTATCTAAATGGTTGAAGGTACAAGCTACATTTGAATGTTCTCGACAACACGAGTAGCACCAAGTTCATATTGTTCGACAATCATGCATATCAGCTACTTCGTCAGCCTTGCGTTGAACTTACTGGACCGGTATATAATGAGGTAGCGAATATACAAACGTGCTGTTATAATATATATCGTTTCAGAGAATATGTTTCAAATGTATATTAAATTGTGTTCGTTTTGATGTATATAGATTCAAGAACCACATGTGCTGCCATTAGCTCTGACCAATTTAGTGGGAAATGTTGATTCTGGAAATAGCACACGTTTATGCGACGGGATATTTCAGATGAGTTATTGGAAACTGGGAAAATAGTCTTATTAAACTTGGAAGATGAAAAGACATTACAAAGGAAAAGCGTCTCGGCGACAAGCTTGCCGAGACGAAATCGAAGGAAAAGAGTAAACAAAGAATAAGGACGAATTTATGCTAGGGTTTTTGCCTCTCTGCTCTCAGCTGTTGTGTATCAATCTCCGGATCCTCTTCAAGTAATGAGGGGTCTTCTATTTATAAGGAGAGGAGGTCGGCTTGCGTGAATATCTTCCTTCTTTCTCCATAAAGGAAATATTCCCTTTGTAATTATCTCTTTCCATTCTTCAAGGAGGTGCATCTCTATATTGACATTTTTCCCAAGATTTACCTTTCTCCTCAAGACTTGCCATTTTTCTGAGAAGGTTAAGGTGAAGATGGGCCGGGCTTTTGCATTATTATTAATTATGACGGGCTCAAGCAATTGTGCTAATTCCGGTACTAACAATATGTCCCCCCCCCCCCCAGTTCGTCGAGTCAAATGCAGTTTGATCTCGGCGGACTTCATGTATAAGAGTGGAGCTCGTGAGCTATTAATAACAATTATGCTGTGCCGATTCTAGCTCGTTTCCGATGCGATGCTGCGTTATTAACTTTAGATTCGTACCGCCTCGTTAAAACCTTGATATGGAAAAACCCTATGGGATAAAAACCATAAAAAGGGAAAAGAGTACGTTGACGTCATCTTGTCCGCAAGTGGAATGTGCTTTTGACAATTTCTCTTGGACTTGACGTCAGCTCGTCAAGGATAATAAATTGCTGTTATGATTTTTCTCGGACTTGACATCGTCGCGTCAAGGAGAATTCATCTCGAACTTGATAGCGGCTCGTCAAGGAGAATTCATCTCGAACTTGATAGTGGCTCGTCAAGGAGAATTCATCTCAGATTTGACAGCGGTTCGTCAAGGAGAATTCAGCTCGGATTTGACAGCGGCTCGTCAAGGAGAATTGATCGTTTATCTCGGACTCGACATCAGCTCGTCAAGGAGAATAGGGTGCTGCGATAATTCACCTCAGATCAACTTGATATCAGCTCATCAAGAGGGGTTAATTATCTTATTTTTGATGGTTTCCCTCGAACCTGACATCAGCTCGTCAGGGAGGAATTCTCCGTTTACCTCAGACTTGACGGCAGCTCGTCAAGGAGGATTAATTACTTCTCTCAAACTTGACGGAAGCTCGTCAAGGAGATTGAGTAATCAACTTGATTGTTCTCAGATTTGATTTCAGCTCGTCAAAGAGATCAATACATGGTTCGCTTACTCGGACGAAGTAATTTTGCTTTATACTCGTCAGAATAAACTCGTCATTCTTCTAAGGGAATTGGCGAGGCGTGCGTATACGGACATCTTCAGTTGCCGAGTTGCCAAACGTCTTTGAAAAATGGTTGGGTTAAAGCTTACCTCATTAGTTTGGTTTGCGAGGTGGTCGACCTTAGTGCTCGGGTTGTTGACCTTAAGAAATGATCTCGTCAAGATGCCGAGATGGCTGCAGCTGAGGCGTCTTGGCGTTATCCGTTTGGTGGAGACTTGGCTGCGGATTTTGAGGTGGATCTTTGACAAGATGGAGGTTCCAGATCGCGTCATGAAAAGGTCGAGATGTCAGGTCACGCAATGGTGCAAATGTTGCAGGCGATAGTCAGTCAATGGTCTCGGGGCTCAAGAAAAGAAGCTTCATCCCTAATGCCGTTGAGATCTGAATCCCTTCATCTCGTCAACATCCTGCCGATGCTCCTCCAAGATGGTTTCGCGATTCTTCAGAATTCGGAGTGCGTTTTCCGATATTCCCTTTCATGCTAGAGTATGCTTTTGACGAGATGGACCCACGACGCGTGTAGAATGCATTACAATTCATCTCGTCATTCTCTGGGTTAGTTTATGTACTAACTCTCTTGCCTTTGCGTTTTGACTATGCTCGTCATCGATCTTTGCGCTTTGACTATTCATGGGTGACCCCCATAAATTTAGACCAATTTGGGACAATGTATCATACTTTCAGGCCCAATCTTGCCGAGCTGATAATTGGTGGGTCGCCGACGAGAGAGAGTTCGGGAGCGGCTAGTGCTGACGCCGGGACGAGATCGGGTCCGGATGCTTCCGAGGCCGAGGCTGTTTAGGACTCCGTCTCTATTCTCTCCTTTTTCTGCTTTTAATAACTCTTCTTTTTTATTAGTCGCGGCGACTCATGCCGATTTAACAACATTGCCCGGGAGGGTTTTAATCCGTATGCTTTTCAGGATTTAAAACTTAAGTATTTGCTTTACTTCCTCGTTCATCTTTTTGTTTTATGCGCGATGGATATCGCGAATATAGTTGATGATTTCGTGCTTTTTGAAACATCCTGCTTTTAATCTATATCCTTTAATGAGGTGCACTATGTTGTCAATCTAGCGGAATGATTCAAGTGTCTAATCGTCATTAGACAAGTGGTTCAACTTGCCGAGACAACTCGGCGTCCTCAAGTTCTGTCGTGACGAGATGCTACTCGCTATGACAATGCTGTGCATCTGACGAGATGCGATGTCACGCAGCTCGTCAGAATTCTCATTTTTAAGAGACACCGATCCGTGCTTTTTGGATCTGTTTGCGGTGGCGCTTTTTAGGCCGGTAACAGGAACCGAAGTCTAGAAATTCGAATTACTCCTACGCCGCTAAGTCGAATATGATTAACAAGGTAGCGATTTTTTCTTGCCCATATGGCTTAGGGTCGTGCGAGATATGCGTGCTCTCGACTTGTAGTGCGTCATTCTTGAAGAATGGGGGATGATCAGTCCACTGGGTGCGATGTGCGGTCAACCGTTTGGCCAGAACGTCGACACTACTCTTTTATGCGTGCGCTTCAGAGTAGCTTCGAGACTCTCTTTGTTTGCCGAGCTCGTAGACAAGGACTCTTTATACTGCCGAGTTCCAGAGGCTTTGAGACTCATTAATTTACCGAGTACTAAAGGAATTTTATGACTCTGATTTTTCCGAGCTCACTAGGCACACCAAAACATCTGTTTTGACCTAAGTCAATCAGGAAATTCTTGCTTGAGTTTTTCTGCCGAGATGGAATGTTTCTCAAGGATTCAGAAAAAGATGCATGCATACAAGCGAATTAATAAAATAAAACAGCTTTTTATTTTTATTAAGTTACAGCTGCGCCTCGGTGAAAAGGCTGCCTACGTACCCGTGCCGGGATCAAGCCATTCGTAGTTCGTTTCAGATGCTTCTGATTTTACTTCAGCGATGCAAGACGAATGACTCGTCGATCATTCGACGACGAAGTGAGTCTGTCGATTACTCGTTGACGAGATGCTTTTGACAATCACTGCTGATTGCTTGACGACCACATGATTCGTTGATCTTTCGTTCGTCGACGAAGAGATGAAGTCATTCTTTGCCGACGTGATAGATGCTTCGACGGTTTAGGCCGGGAAAGACGATAATGCAGAATTCATCGGCAAGAAGCATTCCTGCCGAGACCGTCAGGTAATCTGATGCTAAGCTGGACATAAAACATTAGTTATGCCGAGCCGATCGGAAGTGGACAGAGATAACGTCGCGATGATACTAATCCCGGCATAAAGCTTATATGCCGAGATGATCAATGGCGGAATATATGAAGTGCTGCTATGATGCGATGCTAAGCATATAATCTCTGTTATGCCGGACCTCATCGACGAAGTGATCGAACCTGTCGAAAATTCGTTAACGAGGTGACTCATCCATGAAGTGACTCGTCAAATTTCTATCGACAAATTGATCATGCTTGATCAATCGGACGAAATGACATGCTTTGCGGTGTTTTCTCAAGCTGGAGAGATGTAACAAATCAATTTCTTTTAGATTTGCTTATGTGCGGGCACTTTAGGCCAAGGTGGATGCGAAAGCTAGCTGTTCCGACTTATTCCTTTTTGGGTCTTGACGAGAACCTTCGCCAGTTCTAGTGCCGAACTTCTGACGAGATGTGCGTTCGAGTTGGTCTCGTCGAGACGTCGATTGATTCTTGAGTTGAATACAGAACATGTAAGGCCCTAGCATCGCCAAACTTCCTTGTATAGCTCAAAACCATGCGAGGTTTTATCTTGACAATGCCGAGAATGCTTCTCGTCTCGTCATTTGCTTTCGACTCGTCAATGAAGGATCCGTTGATCACTCGTCGACGAAGAGATTCATCGATGAAGAGACGTGTTGCCCACGCATTCATTGACGAAGTGATTCGTTGTATTCCGGTTTATTCGGTCGAACGAATCAGCAAAGTTAAGACATGCCACTGACGAGATGAGTCTGTCGACGAAATGATCTGCTGATCCGACATGATTTTTTATTCATATGCTATAGCGCTTTAGGCTGAGTTGGACGTGAAGGCGATTTTCTTCAGCTTATGCTGTTTACGATTCTGAGTAGTGCTCTTCAGAAAAGTTCCAGAACGTCTCCATCTCGTCATGACTATGCTTGCCATTGATTTTTTTGCAAAAATGCTTTGTAGTTAAACCAAATCGTCCAAGGAACATGGTGCTTAAGTGGAGGCCAGCTGCGTCTGCTGCCGAGGCCATCCAAGTACCCTACTCCCCCCCGAAAGGAGGAGAACCGACTCAACTGCCGAGTCGAGTGATCTTCCGAAGACTACGAAATCTTCCATCGCGTAGAGGAAGAAGTAACTCTTTTTCGACTTTGATTTAACTGTGCAGTTTATTGCTTATTGCTGACGATTTGAATGCTTTGTCGTGCTTTCAGGGCTGCTTCTGCCCTGAAGAAGGCCAAGTTTGAGAAAGCGGCCAAGGAGAAATTATCTCGAACTTGACAGCGTCTCGTCAAGGAGAAGTTATCTCAAACTTGACAGCGGCTGGCCAAGGAGAAATCATCTCGGACTTGACAGCGTCTCGTCAAGGAGAAGTTATCTCAAACTTAAGGTGTTTATGAGTTTGAAGGCGACGACGGGCTGGAGGTGATGTTTCTGCTGTCGACGAGCTGGAGATGATTTTTTCGTCTCGGCAAAGACTTTCGCAATCTCGGATGCCGAGCTGGTATCGCCGTTCATCGCGGCGTTAGAGCCTGTTGCCGCGATGCTTCTTGCATGGTCGCTGTAAACGCAGCGTTGGTGATTGGAGCTTTGCGTCTGGGACCGGTTGCGGCGGAGGATTGACGTGACCGTCGTTCGCGTTGCTTCCGACGGGACGAATGATGGGCTTCCATCTGCGCCCAGTTCAGGTTGACTTTGCAGTCCGCCTGTTCCGGCGCCGAGATCATTGTTCAGAGATCTCATCTTTGAACCTTGATTGTCTTTTTCAGAGTTTATTCTCCTATCCCCGATCTGGCATCTTCGTCTCATGCCGAGATGAACTCTGATGCTTCTGCTAAAAAGTGATGCTATTCTAAGTGCTATTTAGAATAGGTTTTTAATAAAATTTATAATGCCAATCTCGTCGGATGGATTATAAAATTTTATTAGAGTTATGGCTGGACCTTTTGCAAGGCTGCCTACGTACCCAAGCTAGGATCAAGCCATTCGTAGTTCATTACAATCACTGCTCGATTGTTGGACTCGGGCTAGGAGTAATATTACTGCCGAGCTAGGAGTAATATTTCGCCGAGTTGCAGGCGTAAGCCTCTTCGAGATTGATGTATCTCGAAGATCCGTAGAGTGCGTCTGCGAGGCTTTTTGGCTCGTCAAGCATCAGACTTGCTTTGAATTCCGATTCGAACCAAAGACCACATTCTACTACCTTGATGGCCATCTCATCATAAAGGTTGTGATGCTCTGTTGCTGCAACCCGAAATCTATCTATGAACTTACGCAAAGGTTCATGCCTCTCCTGAGTCAATGCGAAAATATTTGTGCAACTTTTCGACTTGAACGTGGAGTATTGCTTCAAGAAGATCGTAGCGAGGTCGTCGAAGCTGTCGATAGATTCGGCTGGGAGGTTTGAGAACCGGATTGATGTTTCTTTATCCAGATGCTCGGCAAAAATCTGTCAAAAATTTGCATCTCGCTCTTCGGGTGATGCATATTTTTGTCTCTTCATAGCAATTTCGAAGGTTGTGAGCCAGCTTTTGGGGTCGTCACGGCCATTAAAGAGCTCTAAGCGCAGAGTGATCTGGTCTTTCAGAGGAATCGCGCCGAGACGAGCAGTCAGAGGACTCTTTCTCGTCTCGGCAAGGATTTCAGCTATCCCGCGTGCCGAACTGGCGATGCGATTCACTCTGGAACTGATCAGACTAAGCTCTCGGCGTAACTTCGTTACTCCAGGGTCGATTTCTCTTACAGTATTTTGTAGAGTTTGACTCGCAGCATCACTACCGTTCGTCGCGGCATTGAAGTATGTTGCCTTCGAATCAATCTCGCCATGATATTCGATGTTGGTCAACTGAGCTGTGATGCTTTCAGAGCCCTTTGCCAGGTTGAAAGCTGGCCACGGCGGAGAGTTGAGGGAATTTCCTTTTGCATGTCTCTCGACGTCACTAGTAACAACATCTACACCATCTTGACGAGATGAAAGTTGCTGTTGCGAATGCGATTGGTTAAGTCGCCGCCAATGGTTCCGGGGTTTTTTAGCAACAGACTTCTCCACGCTGCAGGAGAGTGATCTCTTATCAGCTTTCATTTGTTGTAAAGACTCCGGATCTTCTTCTTCTGGCGTAGCGATTGCCGACTTGACCTTGCCGAGATGCTTGGCATTGCAGTTGTCATCCTCCTCAAGGAGGATGTATTGCTGAGCTAGATGAAGTGCGTCATCCAACGTCGAGCAGGTTTGGAGGATTAATGCTTCTTTGAATTTCGACTTATACCAAAGGCCGTGTCGAAGTGCTTCGAGGGACATGCTGTCCGGAGTTTCGTCGAGGTCAGATAATGTGCTTTTGAGTCTGTGGATGAAACTCCGTAGGGGTTCACCCATTGATTGCGTCAAGGTGAACAGGTCTCGCATACTCCTGGTCGTGATTGGACTCTTTCGGGTCTCGGCAAGGATTTCCGTCAGTTCTAGTGCCGAACTTGTGACGAGATGCATATTCGAGTTGGTCTCGTCGAGACACCGATGGATTCTTCCAATTTCGAGATCGGCTCTCCTGGTAGGTCGTGCGGTCCAATTCGCCGAGTTGCCTTGTTTGGTGTTAACACCTGCCGTTGCGACTTTTACTCCCGTGGTTTTAATTGCTGGCAACTCGTCGAAAGGATGACGACCTACAGGAGTTAGCTCGTCGAGCTGCTCTTGCGTTTTCTTTTGCTGAGCTTGCGTTGCATCAAGATTGTTTGAGAGCTGTTGCATGGCGGTGTGGATTGTCGCCGAGAGATCTGCTTGCGAGATCATCATTGGTCGTGCAGCAAAACGATCAGCGGATGGCGGTGGAGTCTCGTCGCATGCTAGCGGTAGAGTCTCGTTGCAGAACGACATAGTATTGTCATGAGCTGGTGACATAGTCTCGGCGAGAGCCGTTCGCGGAGTCTCGTCGCAAGCTGGTCGCGGAATCTCGACGCGAGCCGGTGGCGAAGCCCCGTCGTGAGCTGATGGTTCGGTACGACGATCAGCGGTCGGCAGCGGAGCCTCGACGCGAGCTGATCGCGGAGTCTCGTCACATGCTGATGAAGTGTCACGATGGTCAGAATCCGGTGGCATCTCGTCGTGAGTTGGTAGTGTGGGATGACAATCGGCAGTCAGCGGCGGTGTCTCGTCTCGCGTGCTCGTGACGAGATCGCCAGATTCGTCGAACTCCTGCTGGTGTTGTTCGACGTCGACGAACAGATGTGCTTGCGAGATTACTACTGGTAATGTGCCAGGATGATCAGCAGCCGGTTGTGGCGTCTCATCAGGTGCTGGCAGCAGGATCTCGTCGCGTGCTGGTGGTATGATCTCGTCGCGTGCTAGTGGTGTGGCACGACAATCAGTGGTCGGCAGCGGCGTCTTGTCGCGTGTGCTCGTGACGAGATCGCCAATTTCGTTGAACTCCCGCTGCTCGTCGTCGACAGACAGATCTGCTTTCAAGATCAACAGTCATGTTGCGGTTTTCGAGATCGCCAGATTGGGGTGGACGAGATTGCCAGATTCGTCTAGTTCCTTCTGGACTTGTTCGATGTCATCGATAGACAGATCTGCTTGCGAGATTAGCACTCGCGTTGCGACAGAACAATCAGCAGACAGCGGAGGCGTCTCGTCACGCGTGCTGGCGACGAGATTGCCAAATTCGTCAAGTTCCTGCTGGAACTGTTCGATGTCGTCGACAGACATATCTGCTTGCGAGATTAGCACTCGCGTTGCGACAGAACAATCAGCAGACAGCGGAGGCGTCTCGTCGCGCGTGCTGGCAACGAGATTGCCAAATTCGTCAAGTTCCTGCTGGAACTGTTCGATGTCGTCGACAGACATATCTGCTTGCAGTTGCAGAGTCTTATCACAAGCGTCGACGACATGATTTCCGAACTCGTCGAGCGTTAGCTCGTTCTGTTCGTCTTTGCTTTCGCTAGTCATCTTCAAGCTTAAGATTGCAAGAAGACTATTCCCAGTCCCCACAGTCGGCGCCAATTGTTGATTCTGGAAATAGCACACGTTTATGCGACGGGATATTTCAGATGAGTTATTGGAAACTGGGAAAATAGTCTTATTAAACTTGGAAGATGAAAAGAGATTACAAAGGAAAAGCGTCTCGGCGACAAGTTTGCCGAGACGAAATCGAAGGTAAAGAGTAAACAAAGAATAAGGACGAATTTATGTTAGGGTTTTTGCCTCTCTGCTCTCAGCTGTTATGTATCAATCTCCGAATCCTCTTTAAGTAATGAGGGGTTTTCTATTTATAAGGAGAGGAGGTCGGCTTGCGTGAATATCTTCCTTCTTTCTCCATAAAGGAAATATTCCCTTTGTAATTATCTCTTTCCATTCTTCAAGGAGGTGCATCTCTATATTGACATTTTTCCCAAGATTTACCTTTCTCCTCAAGACTTGCCATTTTTCTGAGGAGGTTAAGGTGAAGATGGGCCGGGCTTTTGCATTATTATTAATTATGACGGGCTCAAGGAATTGTGCTAATTCCGGTACTAACAGGAAATACATTTCTTTTCAAAATAGGAATACAGAGGGAGAACACTATGTTTACAAGCACGACACTTACAAGTTCTTGAAGATCATGACCAACCAGGAAATGATTAATGCATTTGAGGAACATAATTCTCCTCAGGTAAGTGTTTTTGATGTTAATCGTGTAGTATATGCGGAACATTGTAGTGAAACTGAATTTTTGTGTATACTCGGTCCTTTGTAGGACACCACCATCACACGCGGTCCCGAATTTTCACTGGTTTCCGATGCACCTGAGGTATACAAATCGTCCTCTGTTTAGTTTACGGTTTCAGTAACCTCTCGTCTTAATGTCATGTCATTAGTTTTGCTTAATCGTTGCCAATTCAAAATTGTAGGGTTCACTGATGTTGACTGGATTTGGAGGAATACGTGCCAAAATTCGCTCGAAATCGTCTGAATTAACACCAGCTAAACGGATGGGAACACCAATCATCAATTTGGAGGAAGCATTTGACCAGAACTCTTCTACGAGGAATGCTGTCTCTGTAAGAATCAAGAAGGAGAAGAATGAGAAAAGTGGCTAGACGGAATGCAGCAGAGTGTTTGTTGGAGGCTTCACTGGATTTTTATCTTTTTCAAACTTCGGTTTTTTTTTAATAAGTCTTTGCTTGTGTTCAAAGAAATTGATGTACTACGAGCTTTCGTAGTTTCTTTCATTTTTCATTATTTGTTATCCAATGATATTAATAAAGCCTCTTCTTTTATTTTCTATTGTTTGTTTGTTCGTTCACTTTTTATGTTTTCCTTTAAATATCAAAAATTTTGATCGAAATTATTCAGCACTATGCCATTATTACTAATAGTCACTGGAATGGGTGGTCGTTTGTTTCATTTCTCATGAGGCGCGTTTTTCAGCAAGAACGAGGAGATATTAAAGTTAGTTATTATTAAGTAGAATCCTCTGTTTTCCCAAACATGTTTGTTACCAGTGAAACAAACTCTGCTTGCATTCAAGCAGAAAGCTATCAAAATCATTTGGGTTGTTTGTTTAACAGAAAACGTGAAATGCATTGACTATAAATATTATACTCTTTGTCTTTATATCTAATCTGTCTCTATTAGAAAAAAAAAGTTTACACTTTTCAAACAATAGAAACGGACCTCATAAAAAAAGGAAAGCATATATCTTGAGAACCTTTTGTAACCAAATAAAAGTAAAACAGAGTAGGAGCAACTTACGGAGGCATTCATTGTATAAACTGGAATTAATGAATATTTTAGTTTACAAATGGCAGTTAGAATAAAATAAAATCACCCAATCTTTAAACTTTAGTGATATTATATATGAAAGGAAATCATATATACTGCTTATAAAATTCATATATCTTTTAGCATTGTGACAACTGTGCGAGCTGAAACCTTCACAATAGTGTTTAGTGTGTTTTAGGGAGAGCCGAGGAATTCTTTGGGTAAAACACAAAGAGGACGTGCCAAAGATGGTTTATTGATAGCTGTTATGCGAGCTACAGAGTTTTGCGGCGTATGCCTTTGTTAGGAGTAAAAAAAGTCCTCCTGAAACAATATATATCGGTTCTTATTTATAAGAGAATAGGAACCGACATTACAAGATTTAAGTAAACTTTCCATAATGGTTCTTTCCTTTTCCGTTCGCGCCGACTTCAGTTAAGGCAAACCTCAAACATGGGCCTTCTTCGATGGGCCTCGGCTCGGATCGCTTCGTTGGATGTCGATTCGGCCCGGTTTGATGCGGTTGTGCTCGGCTTCTCTCTTAATTTGCTTAGTTCAAATGACAATGCCATGGGGTGAAATCCGACCCCAACAGTTAGCCCCCAGCTCGCTAGTCTTAGGAGTAAGAGTGGTGAGCTAAAAGCTAAAAAGGAAAAGCGTTGTCAATTGAACCGAGCCGTCGACACATTCGGTTCATCTTCTTTAAAAAGTTGGCTCGTCATAATTTGCCTTAGAGATTATTTACTGAGACGCGCCTAGCTCGTTTTCGTTACTTTTCTCCTAAACGACGTCGAAGAGTTTCAACGTTTATCGGGCCTGGAATCCGAAACGTTTCTGGGGCCCGCTGGTTTTGATGGAAACCCTAGAAATCGGGCGGGAATTAGGTCATGCCATTTCGTCTTCCCGAACCGACGCGCCCACGCGCCAAAACTTGTATAAATATGTGACCCCGGGCTCACTTTCTTCATTTCGCTTCTCTCTCCAACTCGAGCAAAAGGTAGATTTCTCTCCTTCTCTCTAACTTTTCTTTTCTGTTCTTCGATTTCGTTAGTGTTCTTCGTTTGCGTTGTCGGGGTGAATCATCTTCCGTCACATCTTCAAACTTTCCGGCCATTCTTCAAGTTTTCTGTTCCATGTTCTTCCGAGCCGAATGTCTTCGAGTAGTCGCACTCCTTCTATCGGGGCTGATCATTCTGAGGATCGCTCCCACAACTCTAATGATTCTGACGCCTCGGTTCGTCTTTCATCTTCGTCCTCCGAGCTGTCTGATTCGGTAGGATCGCACAATTCTTATAATCCGCAGGGGCGGAAAATAATCAACTCGCCCCGATCCGAAGACGGAAATCGATCTGTTCGGCTCGCCGAGATCGCCGAGGTTGATCCATTGGCGAGCGAGCCGTCAATTCTTTGTCGTGATGACTCGAATGGGGCGTCCGAGCCGAACATGGATACGAAAGAAGATGAAGGAGACGAGCTGGCTCTTCTTCATGCTGAGGCGGAATTTATTCAGGACCAATCGGCTCGTCCTGGAGTAGGACTTGACTCGGTATTTAATCCCGAGGAAATCAAGTTCGAAGAGATGATGTCCGAAGGGGCAGTTGGTGATATTCTTGGGTCGGTTAGACCCGGATCCTCTCAGGCGCCGAGGAGGCCGTTGCTGGATGATGCGTCCCTTGATGTTCCTGATGACGTGTTTTGGGACTGCCTGATCAATAAACAAGAAAACCAAAAAATACAATAACTAAGGGCATGCGCTTAATAGGTAGCTTAGCAAAAATTACAATTTAAATAAATGAAAAATGCTTTAAAGTCGAAGCTCCGACGCCTAATTAAGCAGTTTAAGCGTCGCCGCTTATTGCCACGTCACGATTCGTTGGGTGAAAATGAGAAGAAAAAAAAAACTCAACCTAATGTTCAAGCTTCTTCTTCTTCTCACATGGCGTCTTCTCTCACTTCCAATTCCAGTTTCCGATACACCAAACTCGGTTCTTCTTCTTCTTCTCTTCCGTCGGAGCTCCGTCGTCTCTCTTCTCCCCCTGTTCAGATTTCAATCCGAACCCAATCCAGGAAGAATTTCCGTGAGTTTTTCTCCCTTTTTTGATTCAATTTTCGTTGGTTTTCAAATTGAGAAATGAGTTGTGTGTTGGAGATACCGATCCTTTGTACAAAATTAGTCATTAGTTGTTAATTGTTATGATTAATCAAACCAATTTACCATCGAAGAAAATGTAACGCACAAGACGAATTCGTTGTTTGACTTTGTTTTCATTTTGATTTCCTTGCAATTTATTGGATGTATAGTCCGGTTAAATCCGGTTACTTGATTATAGAGATTAGATAGTTTCCTTTAGCTACTAATCTTGGTTTGTATATAAATAACTTTGTACTCTCTTTTCACATTAATGAGAAATATCAATTACGATCTTAATATGGTATCAGAGCAATAACAAACTTTCTTCCGCTTTCTCTCATTTTCTCTTCACTTTCTCGGCACTTTCATCTTCGATTTCAGTTGGAAACTATCTAATCTCTATAATCAAGTAACCGGATTTAACCGGACTATACATCCAATATACCCCCCTTAAGCCGCTGTCTCAGATCCTCGTTGAGATGAGAAAAGGCTTGAAACAGACATACGATTAAGGAGGGAGAAGAATGGACCAGACTGAAGTGGCTTCGTGAGAATGTCAGCATGTTGGTTTTCACTTGCAACAGACATCAGCTTCAAGAATCCATTCTTCACTTGATCACGGACGGTGTGACAATCAATCTCTACATGCTTCGTTCTTTCATGGAACACGGGATTCGTAGCTATGTAGATGGCAGATTTATTGTCACAGAAAAGCTTAGCAGACGTGCAAACCTCAATCTTCAGAAACGTAAGCAACTGTTGAAGCCAAAGAAGTTCACATGTCGTTTGAGCCATACTCCGATATTCAGATTCTGTGCTGCTACGACTTACGACGTCCTGTTTCTTGGATTTCCACGTGATTAGTGATTTACCAAGGTAGACACAATAACCCGTGATCGACCGGCGAGACACAATAATTCATTGCTCATTGCTCAATTCCTCTTGGATTCGATGAGTCTTTCGTGTTCTCAGCTGATTTCCGAGCTTGCTTGTGCTTTTGTTCTTTGGTTTTTCGCGTTTCTTCGCGACATTTCATCTCTTTTCTTTTCCGCCATTTTCGCTTCTTTTTTACCTTCGATTGTTGTCTTTCTCTTTCGTTTCGGCACAATCTCTCTTAGATTCTCGGTTTTCCGGCTTGCTTTCTCGATCTTCGACATGGAAGCACCTCCCGTGAATCCTCCCGCGAATCCTCAGTTTCTTGATCAGTATGAGAATCCGTATTTTCTCCATAGTTCCGATCATGCCGGCTTGGTTCTAGTCTCCGATCGTCTTCAATCCGGCGCAGAATTTCATTCCTGGCGTCGCTCTGTTCGGATGGCTCTTAATGTTCGGAACAAGCTTGGGTTCATTGACGGAACGATACCTAAGCCTGCTGATTCGCATCGCGATGCTGGTTCTTGGTCGCGTTGCAACGACATGGTAGCGACTTGGCTGATGAATTCCGTCTCGAAGAAAATAGGTCAGAGTCTTCTCTTTATGAATACAGCTGAATCAATCTGGAAGAATCTATCGGCTATATTTAAGCAAGACGATGCACCTCGCGTGTTTGAGATTGAACAGCGCTTAAGTAGTCTACAACAGGGATCTATGGATGTTAGTAGTTTCTACACTGAATTGATGACTCTCTGGGAAGAATATAAGAATTACATTGAGCTTCCTGTATGTACGTGTGGTCGCTGTGAATGCAATGCTGCTAGTTTGTGGGAAGCTTTACAACAGAGGAGTAGAGTTATGAGGTTCTTGATGGGTTTGAATGAAGCTTTTGAGCCCACTCGTCGCCAAATCTTGATGATGAAACCAATTCCATCCATTGATGATGTATTCAACATGGTGGCACAAGATGAGCGACAGAAACCTTTTAAACCAAGCTCGAAGCAGGACAATGTTGTCTTCCAGAACTCTGGACCTCATGATGATACTCGTTCAATATCCTCTGAGGTTACAGTTGATAATGCTGCCTTTGCTGCTCAGTATAACAATGGATATCGTCCTCGTCAACGTCCGCTATGTACTCATTGTGGTCAATATGGTCATGTGATACAGAAGTGTTTTAAACTTCATGGTTATCCTCCAGGCCACAGGTTTCACACTGCCTCTGGCCCGAATCAATCTTCCCAGAATTCTCGTGGTCCGGCTCAAGCACATCCTCAGTCTCAGCCATCCTCAAAGAAGAACACAATGGCGAATGTGATGACTGCTTCTCCGATGTACTTGCCAGCTCCGACTACAAATGCTATCAACATTGACCTGAGTCAACTCAACACAGATCAGTTCCAGACTCTGCTTCAACAGCTCCAAAGTCATGTTAAGCCTTCTGAATCTCAGGCTCCTGTTCAACGTGCGTCTATTACTGAGGGTGGTCATATGGCTCGTGAATCGTCTGCTGGTATCGTCTCTTTACCATCCTTTTCTATTCCATTTCCTTCTTCAAGCCTCCGTTTTGAGAACAATTGCCTTACTTTCCAACACCAATGCTTATCTTCTCTCTACAATTCCTTACCTAGTGGATCTTGGATAATTGACAGTGGAGCCACGACACACGTTTGCTCTGACTTGTCTTTGTTTAGTGAAACTTTTCTGGTGACCGGTGTCACAGTCTCTCTACCTAATGGCATTAGAGAATCAATTAGTCACACAGGCACAGTGCATATTCATTCATCATTGACATTGCATAATGTTTTACATGTTCCTTCTTTTCGTTTTAATCTCATTAGTGTTAGCAGTCTTCTTAAAAATGATGATCGTTCTGCTCACTTTTATGCTGATCATTGCATCATTCAGGAGTCTATTCAGGGCTTGATGATTGGTAGAGGCAATCTTATCAACAACCTCTACATTCTTCAAGTCACTGCTGCCTCCTCGAATTTCTGTGGATCCTTGCTTGATGATGGTCTTCTTTGGCATCAGCTCCTTGGACATCCATCTCCTGCCAAGTTACAACATCTTTCTGGTATTCTGCATCTGCATAAAGCTGCTAGTTCTACTTCTCCACATTGTAGCATTTGTCCTTTAGCTAAACAAAAACGTCTTTCGTTTCCTTCTAATAACCGTTTGTCTAAGGCTCCATTTGATCTTGTTCATTTGGATGTCTGGGGTCCTTTTTCAGTAGAATCTATAGAGGAGCCGACGATCCTTCCATGGGATGCCTGACGCTGTATGAAAGCTTCTTCTACGGGTGCTTCTTGTGGTTCCCGATGCCGAGCCTAATTCTACACTACTTGAGTAAATATGGGCTCGCGATTGGTCAAATTATGCCGCGAGGTCTCCGTCATCTGATCGGGCTTATTGTTCGTAGTTTCGAGACGGGCATTTCGATTGGGATCCATCATCTTCAGAATCTTCTGGAGATTCGAGCCGGTCGAAGAAGTCGCTTCGGTATTACATTTCTTCAAAGAAGAATCGAAGGATTATCGACGGTCTTCCCAACAAAGACAGCGGTTGGGAGAACTTTTTCTTTTTCATCCCGATATGTGGGGCGACTGTCGGGAGTGTCCCCATGAAGTTTGTCAAACAGAGTTGGCAGCCAATCGGTAGCCGAATCGAAATACGATCATTGTCTCGGTTCGCGTCGATTGTTTTCTAACTCCTTTTCTGTGATTTATTTTGCAGTTCGACGAGCCGTACTCTGTCTTCCTATTGATTTCTCAGAAGTCGTGGAAAGCTTTCGCGCAAAGAGAACCAACTGGGAGATCGATTTTTCTCTTGAGCGAGTAGAAAGCGCTCGGGCTCAAGCTTACGACTCTTTTGACGACTCCGACAGTTCGGACGAAGAGATCCCGGAGGTCCTTGAGCTTTCAGACGACGAGATGGAGAGAAAAACCATTCGCCAAAGACTTCAAGAGAAGAGAGATGAGGCGGCTCGCGCAAAAGCTGAGGAAGCGGCTCGCGCAAAGGCTGGGGAGGTGGCCGCGCAATCTAACGCCGAGGGCAAAAGAACGAAGATACCGAGCCCTCAGAACAAAAGTTCGCGAAGCGATGCGCCGCTAGACCTTGGGAAGGCCGTGATGCGCGCCAAAGAGGCCATGAGGAAGGATGTGGCTTCAAAGAAAAAGGAGTCTTCTGTGCTCCCTTCTCCGGCTCGCTCGGATGCTTCCAAGGATTCCGGGACCTTGGTTCTCAATCGGAAGGCAAGAAAAGGACCGCGACTGGGGGGCTCAAGGAGAAGGCTTTGAAGAAAGCCAAGGGGGATGCTTCCTCCGAAGCGGCCAATTATCTTGCGAGTAGCACTTCCACGGTTCGTCTTCCTCCTCCCGATACTCTCTTGGAGAGTGAAATTTACGGAGAGGCGGCCCTCAAGCTCTTTTCGGTGGGTTTTCTCTCCGTTCAAACAATGAGGAAGATGCGTGTATTTTTGCTTATATTCTATTCTTATTTCAGTTCACGGAGTCCTTTAATAGCATCGTGGCGGGCTACGAGGCCAGAGCTCGCTCTGATCGGTCGGCTCTCGACGAACTTCAGAAGACAGTTGATACTATGAAACAACTGCACGAAGTTTCTGAGAAGGGACATGCTGGCGAGCTGGCTCGAGCCAAAGAGGAGGTTTCCAGGTTCAAGAGCGAGGCGGCGGTTCATCAGGCAAACACTATTACAATGGCAGCCTCAAATCTTAACATCGCGGAGAGGAATAGATCTCTCAAGACTAAGTGCGGGCTAAGGATGCTCTTCTTGAGGTTGAAGTCAAGAGGGCAAAATCCGAGGTGAATGACCGATACGCCTCTCTTTTCGAGACGGTTAAATCTGATCTAAAAGATCTTAAGGAGGCGTATTCTCGAGCCGTACATCTTGCCCAAGCCCAAGGTAACATCGAACTGATCGATGATATCCGAAGCGCGAACCCTCCGGATCTTGATGTCAAGCTCGCCAGACTCAAGGAGCACGTTGCTTCCGATCCCGAAGCTTTCGAGGAAGCCAGTGCGCTGCTGGCCAAAGTGATTGGTCGGCTCAATGTCTTCCCGGTTTCTTCTGATCCGCCCGAGGTACATCTCAGAGATGAGAGGGTTACCTGGTCTGAACGACTCAAGATCGGTGTAGGTTCGCAGTATGGTACTAATTTTGGTTCCTCTATCTTTCAGAGTGGAATCGAGCCGGAGATGATTCATGATCCGATGTCAGTCGAGGGAGCCCCGGAGCCAACGAGCCAAGCTATTGCCGAGGTTCCGGAAGGATCGAGCCAAGCTGCTGTCATTCTCGAGAAGACTGGCGAACCAAACTCGAGACTCGAGGACGCCATTGATCAAGCTCCGGTTGTCGTTTGAAGAATCATCGAGCCAAATCCCTCGCTAAACTCTTTCTATGTTTGTCTCGGATTTTTGAACATGAGGCCTGGACGGCTGTTTTCGTTTTTGTTTGTAATTAGTGCCTGGATGGCTTTATCCGTTTGATCAGACTCGTTTAATCATATTAATTATTTTAACTGATATTGCTATGAAGCGTTTCTAGTATCGAGTTTAAGCTAACCTATTCCAGTTTTGACCACGAACTTATCAAACATCGTGGGTCGGAATGGTGATGAATTTAAACGTTAGACCAATGTTACCGCGAGGCGTTTAGTATATTGGGTTTATGCCAACTGGTTTCAGTTTTTGCCGCTAACTCATCAATTAGCGAGTTACGGGTCGAAACAATGACGATTTAAATATTGAACCACCGTTGCAGCGAAGCGTTTTGGATGTTGGGTTTCTGATCGATATGTTCCAGTTTTTGCCGCATCCTTATCTATTACTAACTAGCGGGTCGAAACAGATGACGAATGATCAATTTGTATAGCGCGCACATGATATAAAGTTAAGGTAAAGTGATTAAGATCGGGTGTTGTGGCCAACAACACTCGGCTCGGAGCGGTTTGTGAGCATCCTCCGAGTTATTAAAAACGAAGTAGCATAGATGGGCGGATTGTGCTGCCGAGCTGATGTAATGGAAATCAGAATTTTTATTAGTCATTGTGTTTAGCGGCGAGCCGCGTTACAAGAGAAACATCATCATTCATTTGTGTTAATGGCGAACCATCTTACAAAGAGTAAAAATGCGTTAACGGCGAACCGTGTTGCAGACGAAAGGGAGTGTATGCGTACAGGTACCCCACTCCCCCCCCCCCCCCCCCCTTTTTTTTTTGGAGGGGGGCAACTGAATCCACCCGAAAGTGAACTGCCTACGTACCCCTTGCGGGGATCAAGTCACGCGTAGTTCTAAGTGATGGCGCGTCGCGCCTTATTGATAATACTTCTTGAGGTGCATCACGTTCCATGGCTTCGTATCGCTTCGCCGGCCATATTTTCTAGCCGATAGGCTTCAGGACGAACCGTTTCGGTGATCATGTATGGACCTTCCCAGTTTGCTCCTAATTTTCCGGCGTTTCGTTCAGCGGTGTTTTGGAACACTTTCCCGAGAACCAAGTCGCCTTCTCTGAATCTCCGGCCTCGAACATTGGAGTTGTAGTACTTGGCGACGAATTGTTGATAGTTTTGGATGCGAATAAGCACTTGATCGCGCCGTTCGTTAATCAGATCCAACTCGTCCAGCAGCATCAAATGGTTGTAGCCTTCTTGTTCCGGCAGTAGCCAGCGACGAACTCCGGGAAAGTGTACTTCCGGTGGGATTACACACTCTGTCCCGTAAACAAGTGCGAACGGCGTTTCGCCAGTGGCTCGTCTCGGAGTCGTTCGATGGGACCAAAGGACGCCTTCTAGTTCGTCTGCCCAACGACCTTTTTTAGCATCGAGCCGTTTTTTGAGTCCATCCAAAATTGTTTTATTACTCGCTTCGGCTTGACCGTTTCCTTGCGGATAACGAGGTGTTGACTTGCTGAGACGAATCTTCCATTTGTCGCAGAAATTCTGAAATCGAGCTGATATAAAATGCGAGCCGTTATATGTAACAATTTCGTAGGGGACACCGTGCCGACATATGATGTTCTTCCAGATGAACTGCTCGACTTGGCTGTCTTTTATGTTCGCGTAGGATTCTGCCTCGACCCATTTAGAGAAGTAGTCGGTTAAGACTAGCAAGAATCTCTTTTGTTTCGACTTGTGCAGCGGTCCGACGATATCCATTGACCATCTCATGAATGGATATGGTGCGGAGATAGATGACAGTAGCTCGGCCGGTTGATGTATCGTCGGTGCGTGGCGTTGGCATTTTTCGCATTTCCTTGAATATTTCTCACAGTCGCTGATCATCGTTGGCCAGAAATAGCTATGCCGCTTAATTTTGATAGCTAGGGCTCGTCCACCAGAATGATTTTCACTTGAACCGCTATGCACTTCTTTCATTATTTCTCTCGCCTTTTTTCCTTCTACGCATGAGAGTAATGGTCCCGAGAATCTCCATCTAAACACGGCGTCACATATCAAAATATATCGTGTTGCTTGAGCCTTCAGCTTGCGAGCTGCCCACTTATCCGTTGGTGTTTCTCCGTCTGCTATGTAAAGACGGATCGGTTCCAACCAGTCTTTATCGCAACCGTACTCCGTGTTATCGTCTATGTCCATTTCCACAGGTTGGTTGTAATCGGGTTCGCCATTATTGTCCGGGTCGTCCTCAACTATAGTCATTAGGGTTTCTGGCTCGTCTACGTCAATACTGGGGTGTTCGATAAATTCTACGGGAATTATTCTTTTCAAGTCTGGGTCGAAAGTCGAGGCCAGCGACGCCAGGGCGTCGGCTTGAGTGTTTTCTCCTCGTGGGATTTTTTCCAAGGTGAATTTTTCGAACTGTCCGGCTAGATTCTTAACAACTTCGAGATATGCCTCCATTCTTTAGTCTTTGGTGGCGTATTCTCCACTAAATTGACTCGCGACGAGCTGAGAGTCGCAGTAGGCGTGTATGTTTTGGGCTCCGATCCCAAATGCTAACTTCAATCCAGCTATTAAGGCTTCATATTCTGCTTCGTTATTCGATGCGCCAAAATTTAGGCGAAGCGATTGTTCTAAGATTTTGCCTGTAGGAGAGGTAACTCGAATTCCGACTCCGGCGCCTTGTTTTGACGACGAGCCATCGACGTGAAGTAACCAGTCAGCGGGAAGATTCGTCTCTTCGCTGGTGCCAATGGGTAATTCAATTAGGAAGTCAGCCAAGACTTGCGATTTCGCGCTCTTTCGACTTCGATACTCGATATCGTATTCACTAAACTCGATCGCCCATTTTGCCAATCTTCCGGATTGGCTCGGGCTATGCAGAATTGTCCTTAGCGGTAGCGCTGTTAAGAATACGATTGAGTGAGATTGAAAATATGGACGTAATTTCCGAGCCAACGTGACGATTGCTAGTGCGAACTTTTCAGTTTGAAAATATCTCGTTTCTGCATCGGTCAGGCTCTGGCTCAAATAGAAGACCGGTTTTTGGGTTCCACGATCTTCGCGAACCAGGACTCCACTAACCGCCATTAGTGACACGGCGATGTATAAGTACAATGGCTCTCCTTCTTCTGGCTTTGCCAATATTGGGGGGCTCGCCAAATAAGATTTTAGCTCGAGGAAAGCTTCTTCACACTTCGCTGTCCACTCGAATTTCTTGTTTCCTCGCAGTGTATCGTAAAAGGGGAGACATTTTTCCGTGGATCGCGAGATGAAACGGTTGAGCGCGGCAATACGTCCAGTTAGTCGCTGTATTTGTCTCTTCGTTTCTGGCGACGGCATTTTGATCAGGGCTTTAATCTGTTTTAGATTTGCTTCGATACCTCGCTGAGTTACCAGATAACCCAAGAATTCTCCAGATGTTACGGCGAAGCGACATTTTGTTGGATTCAGCTTCATGTTGTATAAATTCAACTGTTCGAAGCACTCGCGGAGGTGTGTTACGTGGTCCTCTTTCTTCAGAGATTTCACCAGCATATCGTCGATATAAACTTCCATCGTTTTTCCGAGCTGAGAAGCGAACATTTTGTTCACGAGCTGTTGATAGGTTGTTCCTGCGTTCTTAAGTCCGAATGGCATAACCTTGTAGCAATAGATGCCTCGCTCCGCTTGGCAGGCTGTTTTTTCCTGATCGTCGGGATGCATCTTAATCTGGTTATAGCCTGAAAAGGCATCCATGAAAGTTAATAGCTCGTTTCCTGCAGTTGCTTCTACGAGCCGATCAATATGCGGGATCGGGAAGCTTTCCTTCGGGCATGCTTTATTTAGGTCCGTGAAGTCTATGCACACTCGCCATTTTCCATTTTTCTTCTTAACTACGACTAGGTTAGCGAGCCATTCAGGATATTTTGCCTCGGCAATCGAGCCTACTTTTAACAGGCGTTCCACCTCGTCGTTTACGGTCATCTGGCGCTCGTATCCTAACTTTCTCCGCTTTTGTTTTACTGGTTTAAACGTTGGGTTGACGTTCCGCTCGTGACAGGTGACGCTGATGTCTATCCCAGGCATATCCTCTGCCGTCCAGGCGAAGGTTTATGTTTCCCTTCAGAAAAGAGATTAGCTCCTTTTGTATCGCCTCGTCCAGGTTTGCTCCGATCTCCACACATCTCTCTGGGTTCATTTCGTCGATACATACGGAAATTACGGCTTCGCAGCTTGGCCCTTCGGTGACGGTTTCCTTGCCTCTGACTACCTTGTCTTGGGCAGCCTGGTTCTTTATTGGCTCGCCGTCGCCGTTGATCTGTAATTGCTATAAGAGGTTGGCCAAGCCGTTTGCCGCCTCTCGGCTCGTCTTGACCTTCTTCCTATTTTCTTCGGGAAGTAACTTGGGTAATGGATTCCGGAGTTTGTGCTCCGTCATGAAACAAATTTTTTATTCCTTTTGTGAACCGAGTATGGTTTTTACTCCCGACGGAGTGGGGAACTTGATGCACAGATGATAGGTAGATGGTACGGCTCGCATCGAGTTTATCCACGGGGTGCCCATGATGATGTTGTAGATTGGCGGGTTATCCGAAACGGAGAAACAAACCATCTTGGTTACTCCACTCGCTTCGACCGGGAGCATGATCGTTCCCATAGACATTGTCGTCTCACCTCCAAACCCTGTTAATGGTTTTGGCGCTGACTTTACGTCGGCCAGATTGATTCCCATTCGCTGTAAGGTGTCCTTGTAAATTATATCCACCGTGCTCCCTGTATCGAAAAGGATTCGAGCTACTTCGAAGCTGCCGACGGCTAACATGATCACGAGTGGATCGTCATGCGGTTTGTCAATTCCGATAACTTCATTCTCCGTGAAGGTGATTTCGGCATTTGGGAGCTTGGGGGGTTCGTACCAGTTGACCGCTGCGTCGGCTCGTCGCGGAAAAGCTTTGATTGACGACACGGTGTCTGGGCAGTACTGCGAGCCGCCCATTATGAGATGGATTCTCCTTCGTGTACCCGGTTGGTCGTCCGAATCCTCCCGTCTTCCGCGCTTCGGTTGGTCGGTCGGTCGATCTGATTGTTCTGGTCGTTCTCTTGGTTCGGGTCGTTCTAGATCTTCCAGTTTCAGATCGCCTTTCAGCTCGCCATTAAGCAGTTTCTTCGCAAGTTCTGCCCCTAGATGACGACATTTTTCGGTGGAGTGGCCATAGCATTGGTGAAATTCGTAGTAGGCTTTGTCATCATAGTTCGGAGAATTTTGATTCCTCGTCCATGTGTAACTCTTCGGCGCTCTTCCCCTTCCTGCGCCTACTTGATTTATAATGCTTGGTTGTTGACTCGCGTCCACTTGATAGTTATGCGCCCCGGATAAGTTCTGCCCTTCGTGATACACGTATCCGCCTCGTTGGTTATGACGCTTCAGGTTAGTCTGCGGCTGGACTACTGATGGTGGTTTGACCGTTGCTTTTGACGAGGTGTGTAATGCAGTTAATAATTTCATATCTTCTTCTTCTGCTGCGAATGCCACGGATCGATGGATGGCATCGGCGATCGACTTGGGTTTGTTGAGTGCGAGCTCTTTTCGGAAATCTGATTGGAACCATAACCCCTTTTTGAGCGAGTCGATGGCAATTTCGTCATTGACCGTTCCCGCCTTCGACATGGTCGTCTTGAAACGATCCATAAAACTGCGAAGCGATTCTCCTTCCCCTTGGACCATATTCCATAGATTGATTGCCGAAGCCGACTTTTCTATAAACATGGAATATTGTTTGAGAAAGAGAGCTGTCAGCTGCTGGAAGTTTTCGATTTAGTTTGGCTCGAGGTTCAAGAACCAGTCCAGGGCCGCGCCTTTCAAGTATTCAGCGAATAACAGGCAAAATCCGGCATACTTCTCTTCAACGCTTCTGAATGCAGCTCGACTCAAAGCGACCCGAAACGCGTTAGTATGATCCTTTGGATTGGTCGAGCCGTCATACTTCTGAATGCTCAATCTCCCTGGGTCGATCACTTTGGTGTTAATTATCCTGGCCGAGAAAGGCGTGTGCTCTGACTCCTCGCATATTTGAGCGAACTCTGGTGCCGAGCTGAGTGCTCTGTGAATCTGCGACCGGAGTAATTTAGCCTCACTATCAGATTTTTCAAGACGAGCCCGAATTTCAGCCAATTCGTCTCGACTCATACCCTGCTCCTTGTTAGGATTATTCTTTCTTGAGACACACAATCGAGATGGTCGATTTTTGATTCGAGTACTTGGCGAAGTCGGCGTTCGCTTCTCAAGTAGGAGACGCGTAATGGCTTCCGCAAATGTTTCAACAGGGGCAGAAGTTGGCGAGCCGTCGGTTCTCTGCTCGGCAGTCTTGGTTTGTTGGTTTTGATCACCAAGTGAATCGTTCGGGGCGAATCCCCCTTGATTCGACAGTACCTGCTTGAGAATCTTGGCCAGTGATTCTGGGGTGACGTCACTGGGAATTGGGTCTCCCAGGTTGATTTGTATCGGCTCGGTCGGTGGTGCGCCTTTGCATCTTGCGTTATGCTTCTTCTTTTGGAGATGTGGTGGCGAATCATCTGACTCGGATTCCGTTTCATCTCGCTCGGGAGTTCTTTCTTCTTCATCTTCTTCGACTTCGTCGGCTGGGGAGATGAAAGCCAGATTCTTTGTATTAAGCTTCTTTCGCCGCCTGGCGTCTCGTTCTTCTCTTTCCTTTAGTTGGGTTCGCAAGTTTTCGAGCTCTTGGGTTAACGTGCTGTTCAGGGCCTCTTGCTCCTGGGTTTGTTTTTTAAGGGCAGCGATCTTCTCTGTTTCTGTCTGGCTCGCTGTCTCGCTGTCCTCGTGCTGCTGACTGGCCAAGCCGTTCCTGTTTAGATCTTCGTCGGTCATCTTGTCGAGCTTTGTATTTTTCGGTGTTTGAATTCACTTCCCCCTCCTTCTAGCGCCAAATTGTGCGAGCTGAAACCTTCACAATAGTGTTTAGTGTGTTTTAGGGAGAGCCAAGGAATTCTATGGGTAAGAAACAAAGAGGACGTGCCAAAGATGGTTTATTGATAGCTGTTATGCGAGCTACAGAGCTTTGCGGCGTATGCCTTTGTTAGGAGTAAAAAAAGTCCTCCTGAAACAATAGATATCGGTTCCTATTTATAAGAGAATAGGAACCGACATTACAAGATTTAAGTAAACTTTCCATAATGATTCTTTCCTTTTCCGTTCGCGCCGACTTCAGTTAAGGCAAACCTCAAACATGGGCCTTCTTCGATGGGCCTCTGCTCGGATCGCTTCGTTGGATGTCGGTTCGGCCCGGTTTGATGTGGTTGTGCTCGGCTTCTCTCTTAATTTGCTTAGTTCAAATGACAATGCCATGGGGTGAAATCCGACCCCAACAACAACAGCTCTTACGGTTGGAGGTGATCGTTTAGATATATTTCGAGGATTAGTTTTGGAAGTTACTGGCACCTAATAAGAAGCTATTAATCAATCTTCTCAATCAACCGGTAATTAGTATAACACAGTACCAAGACGTGTATAAATGATAAGCCTTTCTGTTTACAAAGCTCTGCGACAAAATTCAGAAGTACTCTTTACAAGAACATGTAATAAACGAAACAGTTTTTATGACATAATATTTCACTCAAATTATTGAGAAGTAAATATACATATTTCGATGTTGGATCATTCAGATTAGAAATAATATCATGGATAGAGAACAGAAGACCATAAAAGAATTGGCGGGAACTAAACAAAATGCCCCCAAAAGAAGGAAACAAGGTAAGCCCAACTACAATATGAACACCAAGAAGAAACATCAACTACAACAGATAGTTTTTACTTGGAAGTAACTGGTCTCTGTATATATTCTATGGAGTTGTTAACAAATCCCAAATTCTTTTTAATCATGCAGTCATACAGCCTAACATTTATGAATGCGTTTCCAAGCATGTGATGAATGTTTTGGGGGACTTAACAAATGCAAAAGTGATAGAACAGAAAGAAGCTAGGGATAAAAGGAGATAAATCATGGCACAAAAAAGGAAGGACATGGAAACTCCTCGGTGTGATCCATTGCAAATGAAAAACACGTTAAAGACATCAAACTCCAGTAATTTGAGCTCACCGTACTTACTGTAGCAAGTTTGTTTGTTTAATTATTTATCGTTAATATTTACAATGACATTCGACAAGTTTACATTTTCATTTTTTTTAGATTCTGCAACAACTGCAACTAGACAATTGCGAGTGCCTCATAAGAAGAAGGCATGTATTCAGAAAAGAAGCATTGAAAACAGAGAGCAAACTTTAAGAATAGAGGATCAGCCTAGCATAGCTTCTAAGGAAACGTTTCTAACACCGACTAATACATGTCGAACACCTATGATGACACGTTCTTCAAATCCATCTGCGATCAACAAATCGACAAGTAAGACAGAAACCATTCCGTGATTGTTCCTGTTTGAAAAAGTAGCTTTTAATTGATAAGCCCACATTCGTTGTTGGTTTATGCAGTCACACAAACCTCAGCGGCTTATCAAAAGAGAGATCAGTTCAATATTTCAAACAGACTGTATGGTTTTAACGGTGGTAGTGCAAGTACAATAAGAAGTACTACTATAAGCAACTCACCGACGATGCCAATTTTAACAAATCCATCTGGTAAGAACAAATTGACAAGTAAGATAAAAACCAGTCTTGACAATTTAATATTAATTGCTAATTTGAATTAAGTTAACTAAACTTACTACTTTCGTTTATATCATAATCAGTGCAACAAAGCACCCTGGACCAGCGACATAGAGATCATATCATTATGATTAACCAAAAGTGTGATAACGGGAGTGCTGCAAGTACAAGTAGAAGTACTATAATTAATTCACCTATACCATATATGAGGGCGCTTGACTCTGACTCATCAGGTTTGTGCTTAGAAACATTGGAGTATATATGTTTAGACTACTATAATACAATTTCTCTTTGCATACGTTATCGTATATATATTAATTCTATCAGAGGATGGCTATGACGCTTGGGATTGTACCAGTGACGAAGGAGGCGATCATAAGTCTGATTCAGATAATGAGGCACAAGAAAATACAGAAACAGATCGTGAGCGTGAAGAATACGGGAAACATGTGGAGTTTTTCTTTGCACATATGTTTGGTGGGAATGCCAACATTAACCAAGCCACACATGAATCTTCATCTTCATCTGCACGTATGCCAAAAGAAGAAGGTAACTCTGACCATTAAATGAATGAAGATTCGGAAGACAATACGTTAATTGCAAAATCTGCTATGTTCAATTCTTCTATGATTCTACATATTTTGATATCCATGGCGTGTCTTTTGTAAATATTTTGCTCAGAGTACAAGGATGATGGGGATCTGACAAATGAATGTCCCAAATGTGGAGCTATGTTTTGGTACAACGAAAGGATTGGAAAGAGCAGAAACACCCCGACTCCAGTTTTCACAATGTGTTGTACGCATGGTAAAATCAAGCTTCCAGCTTTGAAAGAACCACCGGAACTCCTACATCGTTTGCTCACCGACAACGATGAGCTTAGTAAGCATTTTCGGGACAATATTAGAGCAATAAACATGATGTTTTCTTTTACATCTCTTAGAGGGAAGATTGACAATACAGTCAACAAAGGTAAAGGTCCTAAAATTTTTAAATTACACGGTGAAAATTACCATTTGATCGGTAGCATGATGCCAATGGTAAACGAGACAGCCAAGTTCTCACAGTTATATATCCATGACACTGAGAATGAGGTACAGAACAGATTGTCAGCATTTAGGTAATACTCTTTCGCAAAACAGTTGTGATTCTGATCGTTTATTATTTCCTGTCATTATCCATTGTAGTATGCTTATTCCCATTTTGTACTTTGGCTGTTTTTTGTTTTTGGAATCTCAGTGGGAATGGTGAAAAGAGCAAGATAAGACCTGATTTGGTAGAGTCTGTTATGAACATGTTAAGGGACAATAATGTTCACGTGGATAAATTTCGAAGCGCAAGAGAAAGATTCAATGATGATGCTGAATCTGAAGAAGTCTCTTTGGTTCTAATACACAATCGTGTAAAAGATGGTCGTATTTACAATTTACCAACCTCATCAGAAGTTGCTGCTTTGGTAGTTGGAGATTTCCAGCACAACATGGACAAACGTGATATAATCTTGGAACGAAGATCAGGGAAGCTAAAAAGAATAAACGAGTTACATCCGTGCTATCTCCCACTACAGTATCCAATTATTTTTCCTTGTGGAGAAGATGGTTGCCGTTTAGGTATCAAGAACGGATTCACAGGGAGAACAAAATTAAAGAAGCCCAATATCAGTATGAAGGAGTTCTTCTCATACCGGATTCAAGTGAGGAAGGTTGGTTCTCAGGTGCTTCTTCTATCTCGACGTTTATTTCAGCAGTTTTTGGTAGATGCTTATACGATGATCGAGACTAACCGGCTTCGATACATAAGGAAGAATCAGGAAAATCTACGATCTCTGAACTATAGCAAGTTTAAAGCTGCTGCAGATGATGGAGATTCTAATGTGGCAATTGAAGGAAATAGGGTTTTCATACCATCATCTTTTACGGGTGGTCCAAGGTACATGCATCAAATGTACTGGGATGCAATGTGTATTTGCACACACTTTGGGTTTCCAGATCTTTTTATAACCTTCACGTGCAATCCTAAATGGCCGGAGTTAACACGAGAGTTGCCGAAAAACAATCTAAGACCTGAGGACAGACCGGAGCTGTGTTGTAGACTTTTCAAAGTTAAGCTCGACACCCTGATGAAAAACCTTACCAAAGGAAAAGTTTTTGGCAAGACGGTATCTGGTAAGAATTTATAATTTACATGTTTCATATATTTCAATACTTAGTTTTAACGGTTTAAGTACACTATTTATAAACTAATTTAAATACTTTCCTCCTACTCCAGCTATGTACACGGTAGAGTTCCAAAAAAGAGGGCTTCCACATGCTCATATTTTGCTGTTCATGGATTCTAAACACAAGTTACCTACTGCTGATGATATTGATCGGATCATAACAGCTGAAATTCCAGATCAACAGAAAGAGCCTAAACTGTATGAAGTCGTTAAGGATTTGATGATTCATGGCCCATGTGGAGTGATCAACAAAAATTCGCCATGTATGCAGGATGGAGTATGTAGCAAGTTCTTCCCTAGAAAACATGTCGAGAAAACTACTGTGGATGCACAAGGTTATCCAGTTTACCGGAGAAGGGAAGATGGTGGCTTTGTCGAGAAAAAGGGAATCAAATGTGATAACCGGTTTGTAGTTCCTTACAATAAGAAGCTACTCCTTCGATATAATGCACATATTAATGTTGAATGGTGTAACCAGTCACGCTCTATAAAGTACCTATTCAAGTACATTAACAAGGGACAAGACTGTGTATCAGCAGCCATTACTAAGAAAAGTGCCAACGAAACTACTGGTGAAGAAGGAGAACAACCTGTTGACGAAATCAAAACTTTTTTTGATGCCAGGTATAGCAGATCATGTTTGTAACACCGTAATGTGTCTGTCTCTGTTTCCTTACATTTAATAGATAACCTTTTTTCATATATATATATAAATATATATATCTGCTTTTGAGGCGGTTTGGAGAATTTTGGGTTTTCCTACAACTTATAGAACAACCCCTGTTGAGAGGCTTACATTCCATCTTGAAGATGAAAATATGGTATTTTACAGAGATGGTGATTCAGTGGATAGCGTCCTAGCTCGCCCAGATATTTGTAAGACTGTGTTCTTAGCTTGGTTTGATTGTTGTTTGCAATACCCTGAAGCAAGGCTCTTAACGTATGCCCAGCTTCCCAATAAGTTTGTAAATGATGCAAAGGAGAAAGTGTGGAATAAACGAAAGAAAGGTTTTGCAATTGGAAGACTGTCTCATGTTCCTCCAAGTGCAGGTCCACTTTATTTTCTGAGAGTGTTGATAAATAAGAAAAAAGGGGCTATTTCTTTTGATGATATCAAGACAGTTGATGGGATCGTCTATCCTAACTATGAAGATGCATGTTATAAGCTAGGTTTACTGGATGACGACAAAGAGTATATAGAAGGATTAAAAGAGTGTGGTTTTTGGGCTTCAAGTTCTTATGTTCGTAAACTTTTTGCCATGATGCTGCTTTCTCAGAGTTTATCTATGCCTAAGTTAGTTTGGGAAGCAACGTATGATGACCTAAGCGAAGACGTTCTGCATATATTTGGGTTTATTATTCAAAAAAATGTTTATCAGTTAAAAGATATATCTTATTGTTTGTTAGATGTTTAGTTCAGGGGAGGGCATCACCGGAGGAATCAGTGTGCTAGGCCTTGATGTGGGCAATCCAAAGCTGCTGGTCCTATAATTGGGTTTGAAGGTGATAATCTGATTATCAATAGATCTATCAATGTCAGGTTCAGGAATCTGTAGCTCCGAAATTATGTCGGTTCAATCATGTTTAGTTCTGATAAGTTTTCTTTTATTAGTCGTACGTCTAATGTTAGTGTTGATAGCTTACCTAGGGAAGCCTTATCATCCCAAAATCTCTGGTCAATTTCTTCAGAAATTTGTATCTAACGATTGTATTATTCATTAATCAATGAAACATTTTAGTTTGGCAAAAAAAATGTTTGTATGCAAATCTGATTTAACCTTATTCTGTACCGTAAAAAAAAAGTGATTAATCTCTCCCATGTTTTTGAACATGACTCCGACTCTGCAGAATAAAACCTGACATAAAGCTTGAAGCGATGATTTCAGAATATTATCTTTTATCAAATTTATAGGTACTTTTACTGTTATAAATGCTCATGCCCATCCATGGCATGGGCCAAATACTAGTCTATATTCAAATATTATAGAGTTACCATATTTCTTACTCTCTGAGAGGTTGCCATGTGTCACTTTTAGTTTTTGACACATGTCTTCTTTTGAAATTCAACATCCATTTTTTCATATTAATTTTTTTGGTCAAGCAAATATTTATTTCATATAAACTACACAATTAAACCACATTAAATTCACACAAAATAATAGAGTGTAAATATTTGTTTCATATAAACTATCAAATTAAACTACATTTAATTTATGCAATATGTAAATCTTTTATCTAAATGGAAGAACAATCAATATACCGATACAATTTTTATTTTTATTTTTTAATATAACATTACATTATGTTTATATTAATAGTTTTGGTACTACTTCCGAAGTCATATTCATTGGTGAGTTCATGAAACTTAAGCAATATATTATAGCATTCGTAGCTATCTTAATTTATATGAATATTAAATACTCCACATAATAGTTAGATCCGCCTAATTTGCTACTTCATGTGTTTTTTGAATTATTATTGCATGATTCTTATATGTTACTTCTTCTCCTTTTGGTATTTTCAAATCAATAATAAATTAATTTCACTTTATTTTGAAATCAAATATACTGTAGATTATTAATAATAACCTATATTCAGTTTCAAATTACACATCATCTAATTAAAAAAAAAATACAACTACAATTATTTTAACTATAAATATCATAGTAATTCTATTTTCAAATTTATTCTACTTCACCAAGTACAAAAAAATTCCGTTCAAATCACCAAAAAATTATCAGAGAGCCCATATTAAAAATTGAGTAAATTTTACCATAACATTTTTAATTTTTGATGATATATAATTGACATCTACTATTTAAATAAATGAGATCAAATTAAAACTTTGTAAAAAAATATAAGACATCACAAAAAACAGCCACTACATATTAAATTAAAAACATATAATTTACACAAGTATAAGATATTAATAACAAAAAACATTTTTTTTTAGAAAACTAATAAAAACTTATCTCCGCGCATAGCGCGGGGTTTCCTCTAGTTAATAATAAAGTAACTTCCAAGAATTAACCTTAAAGTTCCAAAGAGAGTTTAGAACTAAGAGGAAGCTTAGCTAAATATCTCTTAGATCTCTTTCAATCTCTTTCATTTATCATAGCTTATCTAGGAGCAATTACAAGAGTTAGGGCTAAAGCTTTGGCTCAGATCACAAAGATGAACGGGGCTAAGCGATCTGCCAAAGCTGTGGGATGTCAAAATGCATCGGTAGGGGAGTGTTTTGCCTTAGGGGGAAGCAACCACGCGAGCGGCGGTGGACGAAGCGGAAGCGAGAATGTCGGCTTGAATAACGCAAACATTGGTGAGAATCCAATGCCCCGGAAACCCAAGGGTTCCTTCCATGGAGGGTGAGTCAGGGCCTAAGATCAGGCCAAAAGACGTAGTCGATGGACAAAAGGTGAATATTCATGTACTACCCCTTTGTTGGTCCCCAGGGACGGAGGAGGGTAGGTTAGTTGAAAGATGGTTATCGGTTCAAGGACGCAAGGTGTCCCTGTTTTTTTAGGGTAAGAAGGGGTAGAGAAAATGCCCAGAGCCAATGTTCGAGTACCAGGCGCTACGGCGCTGAAGTAACTCATGCTATACTCCCAGGAAAAGCTCGACCGACCTTCAACAAACGGGTACTTGTACCTAAACCGAGACATGTGGGTAGGTCAAGAATACCTAGGGGCGCAAGACAACTCTCTCTAAGGAACTCGGCAAAATAACCCTGTAACTTTGGGAGAAGGGGTGCCTCCTCACAAAGGGTCATAGTGACCAGGTCCGGGTGACTGTTTACCAAAAACACAGGTCTCCGCAAAGTCGTAAGACCATGTATGGAGGCTGACGCCTACCCAGTGCGGGAAGGTCAAGGAAGTTTGTGACCTGATGACAGGGGAGTCGGCGACCGAAGCTCCGATGAACGGCGGCCGTAACTATAACGGTCCTAAGGTAGCAAAATTCCTTGCCGGGTAAGTTCCGACCCGCATGAAAGGCGTAACGGTCTAGACACTGTCTGGGAGAGAGGCTCGGTGAAATAAACATGTCTGTGAAGATGCGGACTACTTGCACCTGGACAAAAAAAACCCTATGAAGCTTCATTGTTCCCAGGGATTGGCTTTGGGCTTTTCTTGCGCAACTTAGGTGGAAGGTGAAGAAGGCCTCCTTCCGGGGGGCCTGAGCCATCAGTGAGATACCACTCTGGAAGAGCTAGATTTCTAACTTTGCGTCAAGACCTATGGGCTAAAGGACAGTCTCAGGTAGACAGTTTCTATGGAGCGTAGGCCTCCCAAAAGGTAAAGAAGGCGAACAAAGGTTTCCTCGGGCCGGACGGAGATTGGCCCTCGAGTGCAAAGGCAGAAGGGAGCTTGATTGGAAGACCCACCCGTCGAGCAGGGACGAAAGTCGGCCTTAGTGATCCAATGGTGCCAAGTGGAAGGGCCGTCGCTCAACGGACACTACAAGAAATATACCGTAATTGCGATGGAAAATATGGTCGCAATTCCGTCGCAAATCGCCATTTGCGACGGAATTACGAAGAAACAGAATCCGTCGCAAATCTTTCGTCGCAATTATGTTTCCGTCGCAAATCCCTAGCAAAATTGCGATGGAAATTTTTCCGTCGCAATATAGTCGCAAGTTTGCGATGGAAACTATTCCGTCGCAAACTTGCGATGGAAAACTTCCGTCGCAAACTTGCGATGGAAAACTTCCGTCGCAAACTTGCGAGTCTATTGCGATGGAAACGTGTTCATCGCAATTTTGCGACGGATTTGCGACAAACAAATATAGTTGCAGGTTTGCGATGGACATAATTCCGTCGCAAAATTGCGACTTTATTGCGACGGAATATTTACCTTGCAAGTTTGCGACGGAAATATTTCCATCGCAAACTTGCGAAGACTTTGCGACGGAAATTTTACTCGCAAGTTTGCGACGGAAATATTTCCATCGCAAATTGGCGACGGCTTTGCGACGGAAACGTTCCGTCGCAAATCAGGAAAATAAAAAGAAATTAAAAAATATTTTGTGATTTTTTTTTTCGTAATAAAAAAATTAAATCGAAAAAAATTAAAAATATTAAATATATTTAACTTTAAATTCAAATATAATACAAGAAGCGGGAAAAAAAAAACTAAAACGCTTGAGACGGGCCATCGCCCGATGATGGATCTCCTCTGCTGGTTCCGTCCGGGAGCTGCTGATGGTCTGGACATAAACGGCTCATCATCTCCTTGATCTTCGGATCCGTCGCGCCCAAGTAGCCGAACATCTCTTGGAACGCCGCCATCTTCGTCTGTGTTGCAGCCAATTCGTCCTTCAACCGAGCAACCTCGTCGGGATCGGAGAACCGACTTGAAGCGGAACCATGAACAGAACCGCTCTTAATATCGATTTGGGATCGAAGAGAACCAATCCCCCTAATTTGCCCCTTTCTTCGGGGAGCGGTCTGAAAAAAAAAACAAAAATACTTACTAGTTAAACAAATATATAACTTAATATATATATGAATTGAAATAATTTGAAATAAAAATTTGAAAAATACTTACGTCCAGAAAAACCTTGTTCCTCACGGCGGTAGACGGCTCAGCAGAACCAGAAGCGATGCTCTCGGGATCAGCATTCTGAGTCATTTCTTGTAGCTTCGAACTAACCTCGTTGTAAAGCTCCTCAGAATCTTCGTCCATGAAAGTCCCATCAGGGTTCCGCTTTGTGTGCGCGAGAACCTCCAGCAAATCCGTCTGTGATTCCCCCTTTTCCTCTGCCTTCAAAATTAATTTTGATTTGATAAATGAAAATAATAATAAATAAATAAAATACAAAAATAATAATTAAAAAATAAAAAAACTTACGAGCATTCGGCCTCGGGCTCTGTATGAAAGTCGGCCAGATCGATGTGTAGAGTTTTTACTCATCGCTCGAGATAACTTGCTGTTGGCGCTCCTCGTCTGGTGATCAGGATTCCGCCAATATGCTATTAAACCACGCCAGACTTCTGGGTTGAACCCTTTCGGCATGGCGTCATCTCCTTTTTTAAGCCAAGACTGCTTCCACCGTGATACCATATCTGGCAACCGCTGCCGGACTTTGTTTTTGAACTCCTCGTAAACCGTCGCAGTAATGCCAGCGTCCCAATGATACTTACGCTTCAACAAAAAAAAAAACAAAAAATAACAATATAATGTTAGATAAAAAGCAATGAATAAGATTTTTAAAAAGTAAATTAAACACATATTAAAACTTACAGCGAAGGTGAAGAACCAACGGATGATGTCGTCGTCCTGTACATCTTTCCACCGACCATGAGCTTCTTTGTAATCTTTTTCAAAGATTTCCGTGACTGATGAAGCGACGGATGGATCATCAGTGAACCTCGAAAAAAAAACATTAGAATTTAGATTAATAAAATGTAAAATATTAGAAAAACTAAAACTAAAAAAAAATATATATATATATTTACCATAAAGTTCTCGGCGGACAATGTGGATGAAGATGAGGAAGAAGATCATGACCAGGCTCATACAAAATGTCTCTAATAGCCGCATAGAATGCATCTTCGTCGGCGTTAATCGTGGCCTGATGTAGGTGCTCCGGAAAATGTGGAGGTAACTCGTGAGCGGGAGGAGGTGGGGACCGGTGCTCCGCCTGGTGCTCCGCCCGCTGCCCCGTAGAACCATGGGAGCTAGAAGCACCACGGGTACCACCACCGTGGGACATAGCACCAAGTAAGTCACCCTGGGAAGCACCACGGGAATGACCATGGGAACCACCATGGGAACCACTATGGGAACGACCACCACCACGGGAACGAGAACCGTGTGAACGGCCTCCTCGCTCGTTCAAAAACTGACTGTAAGTGTTTGGATCAGCCATCTTCCACAAAATTAAAACCAAACAAAATCAAAATTATTTCTCCACTTTCATTATCAACCGAATAATTGTAAAACTAAACGACTAATGAAAATAACAAACACAAAATTCAAATTGCATTTCACTAAATTTAATTCAATTTTTAACATCGCTAAAAATAATTACTAATTCATTCTAACAATTTTTAAAAATGCAATTCCAATCTAAAATCTAAAATTCTCAATTCCAAAACTACTCTAACAACCTAGAATAAATTAAATGGAGAGGAAAAAGATGCATATTACAGAAATGGGCGGTATTTGACTCGGCGCGGCGGAGATGACGGCGGCAAGGCGGCGGCGGCGGCGAGGCGTAGGATCGACGGAGAACGGAAAGAAACGGCGGCGCGGGATGAGCAGCAGACGGCGCAGGGAAGAGGAGCGGCGGCGCGGGATGAGCAAAGAAGAGGAGCGGCGGCGCGGGATTCCAGATGGCGGCGCGGGATTCCAGATGGCGGCGCGGTCGCAGGGAAGAGGAGCGGCGGCGTGAGGATGAGCACACGGCGGCGCGTTCACAGGAAAGAGGAGAGGCGGCGCGGTCGGAACGAAGAGGAGACGCGGCGGAGAAGAGAAGAACCGTCGGGGCGTGGAAGCAGATCCGGCGGGTGTAGGCGCGGAGACGGTGACGACCGTCGGAGATGAGAAGGAGGCAGTGACCGGTGGAGATGAGACGGGGAGGAGAGTCGGCGAGAAGAAGAAGAAATCGAGGGCGGCCCGGAGGGAGAAGAAGAAAATGCGAGTTAGGGTTGTCGCGTGATATATATATATGGATTTTATTCCATCGCAAATCCGTCGCAAAATTGCGACGGATTTGCGATGGACACGTCAGCGAATTAGGGTTTTCTTTATTTCCATCGATGGAATTGCGACGGCAAACTTAGTTTTAGGGTTTCCGGTTTAGGGTTTAGTTCTACGGACTAATACGGGTGGTAGATATTTACATATATGCCTATTAGTAGGTAAATATGAATATGAATATAGATATTGAACATTCATACATATATATATGGTCGGTGTTTGAGCAAAACCGTTTGGAATGTTATATACCTCCTAAGCTTCAATGAGTTTGATATCTACGAAATTCAAGAGAAACCTATTTTTATTTAGTAAAAAGTTCGACGGTTGAATTATAGATTGCAAAATAAGATTATATTACCCTAAACAATTCTTATTTGTGGAAAGGATTACCCTAAACCCTAAAACTTGAGAATCCATCGCAAATCCGTCGCAAGATTGCGATGGATTCGATAATTTCCATCGCAATTCCATCGCAATTATGCGACGGATTTGCGATGGATTCCACTAATTCCATCGCAAATCAATCGCAAATATGGTCCATCGCAAATCCATCGCAATGTTGCGATGGAATTGCGATGGAATTTAAAAAATTAAACAAGCCATCACAAATCCATCGCAAATCCTTTTGTCTCTTTTCCAGCCTCAAATATGATCACGATCAAACGACGGAAAAGAGACAATGAAGAAAGCACTTGGAGTGACAATGATAATTTTAAGGTCGGAAATACAAATTCATCACAATTTAAAATACAGACAACGTATTTACTATACAAAGAAAAACCTTAAAATTAATCAAAGTCATTAATTTTCACCGTCATTTTCAACATCATTTTCAGATACGTAAGAGTTGTCACTATGCTCCCGTTCATCTTCATCTGTGGGAGGCTCCTCGAACTCATCAGACTCTCCATCTTCAGTTGAATCGTCAATGACGTCTTCTACTTCTCTGTTCTCGGGATCAACGTGCATGATATTTTCAGTGGATTCAACCGGGTTTGATACTTCTACAACTCTGTCATGCTGCATAGCCACATCATCGTCTAAACCAAATACATAACCTCTTGGATTGACCTTTATGACCGATAACCAAGTCTCTCGTTTTTGCCTAACTCGAGGATAAGGAATGAAACACACTTGCTCTGCCTGCGATGCAAGGATGAAGGGTTCGAACTTGGAAAATTTCCGGTTTGCATTTACGTCGGTGACACCTACCGTCTCGTTTCTGCGAACTCCTCGACCTGGTGTCGGATCATACCAATCACATTTAAACATAACACATTTCAAGTTGATAGCTCCTGGGTATGTGACCTCGATGATCTCTTGCAAAACTCCATAGAATTCTGTTTCGCCCGGGACATGAATACGGTAATTTGCGGTCGACTTCCGCATGCCATGGCTGTACGTATGGAATACGTATCCGCGAGTGCAATACATTGGTGCTGTAGTGATCTTTCCTAGTGGTTCGTTCACAATCTCATGCAGCCATAGCGGTATTTGATCTGGATGATACCCTTTTCTCACCTATAACCAAATGGTACAATGAATTGAAACACATTAATTATATATAGTGTTACATATAAGTTTATGTAACATTGATTAATTTGAAGAGGGCCGGGCTGGCTTACATAGAATTGTAACCATCCAGCAAAGTCACGTTCTTTCAAGAACTCATACTCGTGTTCTTGTAAATCAGGGTATGTCTGGCGCATCTGATTGTCAAATATATGCTGTACAAGAAATTAATTCTAAAGTTGTATATATAAACATAATTATATATGAAGACGTAATTGACGAATAATTAATTATAAAAGTTACCTCTCAATCGAGTTCACTTCCTCCAGATTACGCAGTATGTAATTGTGAGCCGCACTCTGATGTTCATGGTCCCACGATTTTTCCTTCAACTTTCCAGCAAGTCTGCCTATTTCTTTGAAGATGTTAGGGACATCATGCCTATATACAGGTGCAACGCCTCCATCATCGAATCGTTTCGTAGCGGTTCTTCTCCTTCTCACATTTGGGTTAAAATAGTAAGACGCGAAGTTAGATGTTTCCTCGGTCAAACTTCCTTGTATAATAGATCCCTCAACTTTTGCAAGGTTTTTGGCCTTTCCCTTCAAGTGTCCCATAAACCGCTCAACATCCACCTGAATTGAACAGGCCCTCCAAGAGCCGCCTCATAAGGCAAATGTACCGGTAGGTGTTCCATCACGCCGAAGAACGACGGAGGGAAAATCATTTCCATGTTACATAGCAAGATAGAAATGTTTTTTTGTAACTTCTCTACTCCGTCTTCTGTCATTGTTCGCGTGCACAAATCCCGGAAAAACGCCCCAATACCTTTAATATATATACACAATAAACAAATTAGTAAAAACATATTTAATTAATTATATATATATGCATGTACATAAACTCAATAACAAGAAATTAATGTAAATACTTGTTTACCTGCAATTGCTTCGTGGACATGAGACGGCAACAGTTCTTGTAACGCAAATGGTAGTAACCGCTGCATGAACACATGACAATCGTGGCTCTTCATACCAGAAAATTTTTGCCCTTGCTCAATACATCGTATCCATCTGGAAATTTAACATCTGAGGCAACCCTGTCAAAGAGAGCTCTCTTCGCATCCGCAGACAACCGAAAGCTCGGAATTGGCTGTTTGCCGTCTCTGGAAATCTCCAACTCGCTTCTTTTGCATATTTGTGCTAAGTCCAGCCTTGATTTCATATTGTCTTTACTTTTTCCTTGGACATTCAAAATGGTATGCATGATGTTATCGAAAAAATTCTTCTCAATATGCATAACGTCAAGATTATGTCGCAAAAGATTATCCTTCCAATACGGCAGTTCCCATAATATACTCTTTTTGTGCCAATTGTGCTCCCTAAGATATCTGTCAGGCATTGTTTGCAGTACAATGCCAATTGCCCCCACGTTTGCATGTTTCCTCACCGCCATAATAATCGATTTGATCAAGCAAATCTGTTCCCGAAATATAATCCGGAGGGGGATAACGGACAACCTTATTCTTCGTAAATAAATCCTTGTTCTTTCGGTACATATGATTGATAGGAAGAAAACGACGGTGACAATCAAACCAACATGGTTTTCTTCCATGCCTCAGCTGAAATGCTTCTGAACTATTCAAACAGTGTGGACACGATAGTCTTCCGTGCGTAGTCCACCCCGACAACATTCCATACGCTGGAAAGTCACTAATCGTCCACAATAATACCGCGCGCATGTTGAAGTTCTGTTGCTGCGAGTAATCAAAGGTGCAGACTCCTGAATACCACAACTGTTTCAACTCATCAATCAAAGGTTGCAGAAATACATCCAGGGATCGCTTCGGATGCTTGGGACCTGGCACTAAAATAGTTAAGAACAAAAATTCTCGCTCCATGCACATTGTTGGCGGAAGATTATATGGCGTCAATATGACAGGCCATAGCGAATATTTTCTGCCGGACATACCAAATGGACTAAATCCGTCTGTGCATAATCCTAGATAAATATTTCTGGACTCGTTAGCAAAGTTTGGATGTACCGACTGAAAGTGTTTCCATGCATTTGCATCTGAGGGATGTGTAATCTCTCCAAGATGTGTGGAATGTTCTGCATGCCATCTCATTGACGCTGACGTCATCTCCGATTGGTATAACCGTTTCAATCTTTCAGTGATTGGCAAATACCACATACGTCGGTAAGGGACCCGCCTCCTTCCAGTAGTAGGTTTGTATCTCGGCTTCCCACAAAATCGACATTCCTGCAGCTTATCATCATCTTTCCAGAAAATCATGCAATTGTCAATGCATACATCAATCATTTCATAAGGTAACCCAAGACCCGCAACCAACTTCTGTATTTCATAGTAATTACCAGCAGAAATATTATCTTCTGGTAAATACTCTTGAAATAGTCCAGCCCACTTATCTAGGTTACTTTCGCTGCTGTTATCTTCACTTTTAATTGTCATCATCCTAGCTGCTAGTGACAATCTCAAAAGTCCGTCTCTACACCCATCATAGAGTGGTTGATTTGCAGAGTCTAACATATCATAAAACTTTTTTGCTTCAATGTTGGGTTCTTCCAATATATCTTCCATAGGATTATCAGCTAAAACAGTTGTAGTTTCATGAAATGCATTCGTAACCATATCATTAAACCTATTCCCTTGCTGATATTCTATATCATTTCCCAATATATCATGATGGCCATAATCATAACTAGCGTTATAATTTTGTTCCTCAACCCCACGACTCGAACCACTATTTCCCGCATTATGATGAGTAGTATTATAATGACCTTCCCCATGAAAATACCACACATAATAGTTTGGTAGAAATCCTCTATTAAATACATGTGCTTTTGAAGTATCAATAGCGACATATTTTTTGTTCCTACATTTCTGACAGGGACAAAATATTTTACCGGTTTGCAAAGCCTCTGGTTGGTTTTGTGCTTGGTTAAAGAATCCTTGTAATCCTTCAAAAAACTTTGTCGTCACTTCGCCGGTCTCTACATCTTTTTGATTGTACATCCAGCTTCGTAACTCATATAATCCATAACTCATTTTTTTGGTGTTTTTTTTGTTTTCTCTCTTTTTTTTTTTTCCTCTCTTCTTCTCTTTTTTTTTTTATCTTCTCTCTTTGTTTGTGTAAACTTACGTTGCGACGTTGGCTATTTATAGATTGGACGGTTTTTGCTATGGATTTGCGATGGATATTTTGCGATGGATTTGCGATGGATTCATATTTGCGACGGAATTGCGACTGACTTGCGACTAACTTGCGACGGACTTGCGACGGACTTGCGACGGAACTAGTCCATCGCAAAAGGTTAGGTGAAATTCATTTAACACGTGCGTACCTAACCGGGCGCATGTCGGCCAACTACTTTTCCTCGCAAATCCATCGCAAATTTGCGACGGATTTGCGACGACATAATTTGCGACGGAGAAACGTCAACGCAAATCCGTCGCAATTTTGCGAGGGAATTAATCCATCGCAAAAGCTTCGCAAACTTGCGACGGAAGTGCGATGGTTTTATGTATAATCGCAAATCCGTCGCAAGTCCCTCGCAAACTTGCGACGTATTTGCGATGGATTGTCAATACGTCGTAATTCCGTCGCAAATCCGTCGCAAAGTCCTCGCAAATTTGCGACGGAAATTTTCCGTCGCAAATTTCCGTCGCAAGGAGCCTGTTTTCTTGTAGTGGGATAAAATTTACTCTAGGGATAATAAGCTGATCTTCCCCCAAGAGCTCACATCGATGTCAGCTCTTCGCCACCTGGGGCTGTAGTATGTTCCAAGGGTTGGGTTGTTCGCCCATTAAAGCAGTACGTGAGCTGGGTTCGAAACGTCGTGAGACAGTTCGGTCCATATCCGTTGTGGGCGTTAGAGCATTGAGAGGACCTTTCCCTAGTACGAGAAGACCGGGAAGGACGCACCTCTTGTGTACCAGTTATCGTGCCCATGGTAAACGCTGGGTAGCCAAGTGCATAACGGATAACTGCTGAAAGCATCTAAGTAGTAAGCTCACCCAAGATGAGTGCTCTCCTATTCCGACTTCCCAAGAGCTTTACTTCAATCGTTTAAAATGCATGGAGGTTTGATGGAACAAAAGTTTGAGTCTTAGATATGCAGGTGGTGAAGGAAGGAATTCCAGGAACTTCACAAAGACGTTTAAACGTGATCATCGAAAATCACCATGTACTTCTTTATTGCAGAAAATATTTGGGTGAGACTCTCACCGTGAGAGATACATCAGGTTAATTTGTTGTTTCACTAGACCTTTTATTAAAAAACAAGGTAAGAGTGATGCTTTTAAAGTGTAAACCACACACTCTTTCTTCTGGCAGCCAGAGAACAAGTTCAAGTTGAAGCTTCTGCTTTAACTTCATCTTCTTTCTTTTGGTCAAAGTGATTTACAAGCTTAAGCAACAGTTTGCGCAACGTTAAGATTATCCATGAAGAGTGAAGGATAAAGGGACTTGGCACGAGAGCTTAGTGGATCTGATTAGCTTCGTATTAGGGAATTAAGGGTAACAGGAAGATTGGAGATGAGATCACGGATATAAAGGATGTATATTTCAGGAAATTTTAAAAGTTCATATGAAATATTGAAGCGCTATCTATAAAATTATTTGCTCGTCAGCCTCACAAACCTTCATCTCTTTATTTGTTGAGACTAAAATCTGACACAAATTATACATAGACCGAACACCAAATTTATTTTCTCCACTGTAAAAATTCATAAGAGTTGGCTGTTGTGAATTTCTATACGAGAAGGCTAGAAGGCGATAATCTCAAACAACATTCACTCTTCGTTGCAACTTGCAAGTAAACAATGTTACAGGTAAACAATGTACAGATAAAAAACCGGTGCATAGCGCGGGTACACTAAAATCAGGGGCAACATGGATATGGGGAGCGACTAAGCGGCTAGGTTTCAGGACAAAAGTTTAAACACGAGATCGCAACATACATTAAAATAGTGATAGCATTGGTATGATATAATGGTTCCTGATCCAATTCCGTAAATAAAATAAAGCGTGAACAAAAATATAATATACAAAAATAACATAAGAAATCTATAAATATTAATTTCCTCTGCTCACACATGTGATTCACGGATTTAACTTTGTATTCGGGTTTTGATAATAAATAGTATTTAGCCTAAAAGATAATGTCTTGCTCGTTAAGAAGACTAGTATGAAATGGCAAAAAAGTCGCGTATTTGTAATTTTCCATAAAGACGACAAGAGAAAACACTTGTCTCTTTTATTCAAATCTCTAGCCATTCGTTTATTAACAATGGAATCTTGTGGCTAGTGAAGAAACCGCGTTAAAACTTGTCGCTATTAAGAAATGTGGCTAGACTTTTCTGCTATATATTTATTACAAGACTTGCGATGACCAAAAAGGCAACAAAGAAGGAAATGAGTTCGAAGTCACCAAGTATTGCTTCACTTCTGTTACCACTGCTTCTTATAATATTCACTTTTTCCTCTGAAGTTGAATCTACCGGCCGCAAACTTCGTAAGTATCTTTTACAAAATATAGTACTAAGTAAAAATTCTGAAATGAAGCTAATGATCACTTGCTTGTCTATCTCTATTAACAAACCGTCTTGTAAAATGTTCTAATTTTGTTTCAATATATTAACATTAAACAGAAAAAAAAATACTCTGAATAAACCGATCGAGCTTATTAAAGAAAGTTAAGTTAAGTCCTCTAAAACTTTGTTGATTAAGAGTTGCTTTACGTTTTGTAAACAAAAGCTGTTGCCTAAGACCACAATAAATTTATAATTATTTATTAATTTCATTTAGTTTCAGATGTTTCAGACTAAAAATTAGAAGGACAATTTGTTTCTTCAAAGTCAAGCTTATTTATGACATTAAGAATTTAATATCACAAGAGAGATTGTATGGTTTGATTTGACTACCGTATTTATAGAGAGAATTAGTAAGAAAATTCGACTATGTGAATTTCGTAAATAATTTTATAGAAGAAATAAAATTGATAACAAGAAGAGCCATATTTTTCAAATTGATTTAGGCTTTTACGTACCACCTGCGCGCATCGTGTTGACACCACGCTCAAATTCATGTGGAACTTCTCCAGCAGGCTCAGTATTTTCTTCGAAGTATTGGACAAGCGCCCGACCATGCAGACGTCCTCGTCCTCCAGGAACTAATATCCCTGTTTCTGACCAATCTCCTTAAGATTCAACTATCTGTGTCAGAATTTTGAAGTTATATGGAATAAAGTGTTTGTGGTTTTAGAATTTGGTTTCTTGTCAAAAAAAAGTAGAATAGACGAAATGTTTGTCACCTACTATGAATCAATATGAAGTACGACCGAACTAGTACTTATGGGTCTGGTTCGCTCCATGATCAAGTACGAATACTTTTTATTCAATTTTTTTATAAAGAATACTTTTTATTCATTGTAATCCTAAATTCCTAATATAATATAGAGAAAACATCAAGAAAAAACTGCTTTAGCTACTTTAAGTAGCAAAATATAACAATTGTTTTCTAGTTAATTTTGGAGAATTATCGTAATAATAATTTTCGGCTTTTTAAAGTGTTGAATAATAGTTTGAGTTTCGATTCAGCACCCACCTGTGCTCCGGCCACTGGAGGTACACCCGGAGCCTGCTGTGGAACCGCCTGCGGAAGACGTGCCAAAAGCTGCGTCAGTAACCCCACTATCAAATCACCCTGAGCTAGAGCCGCGCCCCCACCCTGAGCCGCCCCAACTCCGGCGCCACCACCGGCACCCAAACTGGCATCACCCGCCACTGACTGTGTCACTGACGCCGCCGCCACACTAGGCACTGCACTCTCCGCTGAAACCTCTGGTGAACCACGCCCACGACCCCGACCTCCACGGCCCGCAGCTCGGCCACCACGGCCAACTGCTCTGCCCCCACGGGCTCTACCGCGCCCTCTCGCACCACGACCTCTAGCACTTGCGTCCATCTTGCTGCACTACCAAAGCACAGAAGATAAGCAACTAGACCAACTCAAAACAAAACCAAAAATACACTTACCGCGGAATCTCTCGAAGGCCGAAGGGGATGATACTAGACTACTAAACTGACTAACCACAATAATCAATTTAAACACATAGTCTCAATTCACCCAATCTAACAGTCCTAAAACCGTATATGCTCTGATACCAAAATGAAACAACCAAGATTTTTTTTTTTTTTTTTTTTTTTTTTTTTTTTTTAATCAATACTCAGCGGAAGTCTTAAACACATAATTAAATTATCCAATATCTCAATATCAATAACCAATTAAATAACCAATGAATAACCAATAATCCAATAACAATATAATCAACTCCAGAATAATAAATAACTCTAGCAACCTAAACACCAGGTTAGCTACCAATTCAAATAATAAAACAATAACCAATAAACCAACAAAAACCAATAACCCTATCATCCCCCTCTTCAGCCTCGATCCCGCGGTCACACATTCCTGTTACCTGCATCACATTACGAAAGAGATGCGTGAGTATTATCATAAATACTCAGTGAGACGGTCATTCCGTCTACAGGCCAATTACGCCAACCACTAGACAATACCACAATATCAACAACAATAACCATACTCAACAATAATCAACAATAACATCAACTACCTGTTTGAAGTCCACGTTTCCTGACACCCAGAAATCGGACCGACACTCATCGACAAGTCCACGTTTCCTGACACCCAGAAATCGGACCGACACTCATCGACAATACCACGTTTCCTGCTGACACCCAGAAATCGGCGTCGATCGACAATACCACGTTTCCTGACACCCAGGTCGGTGTCGACCGACACCTCTATGGTGTCGATCGACGCCAGCCTCCTGAGTGTCGATCGACACTCATCGAGTGTCGGTCGACACCAGCTCGACGCCCAGACACCAACAACAACGAAAATCACATAAGAAAACGCAAAACACATCATCAAAGGGTTTTCAACGCCCCAATACAATCCAAACACGAATTCCAGCATAAACAACTCAAGAACACAACACAATTCCGAAATCACACAATCTCTAACGATTGACGGGCCTACAGTCACGCACTCACCTTAGAAACGGATTGGAAGAAAGGAGAAGAGATGAAACAACGAAGAACAACAACAATCAAGCCTCCAAACTCCAAAAACTCTCTGGAAATCACCTCTTTCTCTCTGAAAACTCTCTGCCTCGAAAACTGAGCCTTTTCCACGCGGCTACAGTGATTTATCGCGGACCTAGGGCTTCCCTCGCCCTAAACCGACAAAACCAGCCGACTTAAATCAAACCGGTCGAATTTCCAATAACCGGTGTCGATCGACACCCTTCCTTGGTGTCGGTCGACACCCATCGACCAAAACCAAACCAAACTCAATCGAACGCGCAATCGACTTAAACCGGAATTGATTTCTCAAACCGGTGTCGATCGACACACCCTTTGGTGTCGATCGACACTAAGCGTTCAGAAGCTTTTCACACACTTTCTTCGAGATAATTGAACCTTAGATCAACTGTACAACAATCAAACAAGAACATGTACAATCGATCCTCGATTCGCACCTCAAAGAGCGTATGTAATCGACTCCCGAACCCCTAATGTCGTCCGATACCAACTCTAACACAACTTTCTGGTTCATGGATGTTACAATAAAAGTCAACCATTGAGAAAAAAAAAACTGTTTTTAAACTTATCAGTTGGTTAGTCATGACAAAGAAGTCATATGTGTGCGAGCCGAAACTTGCACGATATTATTTAGTTCGTTTTTAGGGAGAGCCGAGGAATTCTATTGATTGAACACGAAGATGACGAGCCAAAGTTGGTTTTATTATTAGCTGTTATGCGAGCTATGAAATTCGTGGCGTGTGCCTTTGATGTGGGTAAAAAGTCATCCCGAAAACAATTGACATCGGTTCCTATTTATAAGAGAATAGGAACCGACTTTACAAGATTTAAGTAAACTTTCTATAATCGAACTTTCCATTTCTGCTCGCACCGACTTGCATTTATGGCAAGCTCTGATCATGGGCCTTCTTCGATGGGCCTCGGCTCGAATCGCTTCGCTGGATGTTGGCTCGGCCCATCGAGAGATTTCCTACCGGTTTCTTGGTTCAGTCGACGGTTCGTCCTGGCTCGGTTTGGCTATGTCCGGTTCGAATGGCAATGTGATGGAGGGAAATCCGAACCCAACAATTTGCCCCCAGCTCGCTAGTCTTGTGTGTAAGAGTGGCGAGCTATAAGTTATCAGGAAAAGCATTGTCGCTCGAACCGAGCTGTCGACGTATTCGGCTCGTCTCTCCAAAAGAAGCTGGTTCGTCTTTCTTCTAAACGGTGTCGTAGAGTTGTTACTTTAACCGGTCGAGGAATCCGAAACGTCTCGGGGCCCGCTGATTTTGGCGGAAACCCTAGAAATTGGGCGGGAATTAGGTCGTGCCGTTTCACCTTCCCGAACCGACGCGCCCACGCGCCAAGACTTCTATAAATATCGGACTCCGGAGCTCAGTTTTCTCATCTCGCTCTCTCTCCAAACCAAGAAAAAAGGTAGAACTCTCTTTCTCTCTCTAGCTTTTTCCTTTTTGTCTTCAAATTTCGCTAGTGTTATTCGTTTGCTCCGCCGGTGTGAATCGTTTTGCATCGCAATCTTCAAACTTTCCGATCATTCTTCAAGTTCTCCGATCAATCTTCTTCCGAGCCAAAGATGTCTTCAAGCAGTCGCACTCATTCGGTCGGCATCGATCATTCTGAGGATTGCTCGAACAATTCTAATGATTCGGAGATCTCGGTTCGCTGCTCGTCTTCTTCTTCCGAGCCGTCCGATTCGGTGGGATCTCACATTTCCTTCACTCCGCAGGGTCGGAAAGTAATTAATTCGCCTCGATCTGAAGAGGGAAATCAGTCTGTCAGGGTCGCCGAGATCGCTGAAGCTAATATATTGGTGAGCGAGCCGTCAATCCTTCATCGTGATGGTTCGAATGGAGCATCTGAGCCAGTCTTGGATGAAGGGAACGAGCTAGCCCTCCTGCGTGCCGAGGCGGAATTTGTTGAGGATCAGTCGGCTCGCCCCAGAATAGCACTTGACCCAGTATATAATCCTGAGGAGATCAAAATCGAACAGATGATGTCTGAGGGGGCGATCGGAGATACCCTCGGGCCAATTAAACCCAGGCCTCCTCAATTTCCGAGGAGAACCCTTCTGGACGACGCGTCTCTTGATCATCTTTTATCTAGTGCCTTTGGTGTCGGCTCGTCAACGGGAGTGAGGAAATGCTCCTCGAAGAAACGGGTCTTGAAGAAAAATACACGCAGACGAGCCGCGAAGAGGAAGGTTCCAAATCCTCCTGGATCGACGCTTTGCACCGAATCATCTTTGGAGTCAAGAAAAAAGGTAGAACTCTCTTTCTCTCTCTAGCTTTTTCCTTTTTGTCTTCAAATTTCGCTAGTGTTCTTCGTTTGCTCCGACGGTGTGAATCGTTTTGCATCGCAATCTTCAAACTTTCCGATCATTCTTCAAGTTCTCCGATCAATCTTCTTCCGAACCAAAGATGTCTTCAAGCAGTCGCACTCCTTCGGTCGGCATCGATCATTCTGAGGATTGCTCGAACAATTCTAATGATTCGGAGATCTCGGTTCGCTGCTCGTCTTCTTCTTCCGAGCCGTCCGATTCGGTGGGATCTCACAATTCCTTCACTCCGCAGGGTCGGAAAGTAATTAATTCGCCTCGATCTGAAGAGGGAAATCAGTCTGTCAGGGTCGCCGAGATCGCTGAAGCTAATATATTGGTGAGCGAGCCGTCAATCCTTCATCGTGATGGTTCGAATGGAGCATCTGAGCCAGTCTTGGATGAAGGGAACGAGCTGGCCCTCCTGCGTGCCGAGGCGGAATTTGTTGAGGATCAGTCGGCTCGCCCCGGAATAGCACTTGACCCAGTATATAATCCTGAGGAGATCAAAATCGAACAGATGATGTCTGAGGGGGCGATCGGAGATGTCTGAGGGGGCGATCGGAGATACCCTCGGGCCGATTAAACCCAGGCCTCCTCAATTTCCGAGGAGAACCCTTCTGGACGACGCGTCTCTTGATCATCTTTTATCTTGTGCCTTTGGTGTCGGCTCGTCAACGGGAGTGAGGAAATGCTCCTCGAAGAAACAGGTCTTGAAGAAAAATACACGTAGACGAGCCGCGAAGAGGACGGTTCCAAATCCTCCTTGATCGACGCTTTGCACCGAATCATCTTTGGAGTCACTTCGTCGGTGTTTCCACATATCATAAGGAGTCGAATTTTTTCTGCCGGCGAGCCACCAAAGAGCCGATGATCCTCCTCCGGGGTGTTTGACGCTCTACGAGAACTTCTTCTATGGCTGCTTCCTTTGGTTTCCAATCCCGAGCCTGATTCTGCACTATCTAAGCAAGTATGGGCTCGCCATTGGACAGATCATGCCGCGAGGTCTCCGTCATCTGATCGGGTTCATCGTCCGCAGTTTTGAGAACGGCATCCCGATCGGGATCCATCTCCTTCAGAATCTTCTGGAAATTCGAGCTGGATCGAAGAAGTCGCTCCGATATTACATTTCTTGTAAGAAGAATCGGAGGATCATTGATGGTTTTCCTAACAAAGACAGCGGTTGGGAAAATTACTTTTTCTTCGTCCCAATATGTGGGGCGACTGTTGGGAGCGTCCCCAGGAAATTTGTCAGGGAGAACTGGCAGCCAATTGGTAGCCGAACCGAAAAACAATCATCGTTTTTATTTGTATGGATCGTTTCTAACTTTTCTGTTTATTTTGCAGTTCGACGAGCCGTATTCCGTCTTCCCATAGGTTTCTCAGAGGCCGTAGAACACTTTCGCGCGAGGAAAACCAGTTGGGAGAGAGACTTTTCCTTGGAGCGAATAGAAAGCGCTCGAGCCCGAGCTTACGATTCCTTTGACGACTCCGATAGCTGGGACGAAGAGATCCCCGAACTTTCCGAGCCTTCAGACGAGGAAATGGAGAAGAAAACCATCAGACAACGGCTCCAAGAAAAGAGGGACGAAGAAAATCGCGCAAAGGCCGAGGAAGCGGCTCGCGCTAAGGCCGCGGAGGCAGCCGCAAAATCCAAAGCCGAGGGCAAGCGGACTACGGCGCCGAGCCCTCCAAAAAAGGTTCCGCGAAGCGAGGGACCTATAAATCTCGGAAAGGCCGTGAAGCGCGCCAAAGAGGCCATGGCCTCGAAGAAAAAGGGTCCCGCTGTGGCCCCCTCTCCGGGTCGTTCGGATGCGTCCAGAGATTCGGGAACTCTGGTTCTTAACCGGAAAACGAGGAAGGCTTCCGAACCTGCTGGCGCGCCGGCGATGAACTCGCCTTCTGAAGCGGGAGGGAAGAAGAGAGCCGCACCCGTAGGGCTCAAGGAGAAGGCTTCGAAGAAAGCCAGAGAAGACGCTCCCTCCTGCCTTCTTGCCGGTCCTACTCAAACTCAGCTTCTTCAGAGAGCCGAGGCGGCTAGCTTTCTCGCGAACAGTACCTCCATGGTTCGTCTCCCTCCCCCTGATACTCTGCTGGAGAGCGAGGTTTACGGAGAGGCGGCCGTAAAACTTTTTTCGGTGGGTTTTCTTCTTCTGAGAAAAATGAAGCAAGTGTTCGTATATCGACTCATACGTGTATTTTTTGTTTCAGTTCGCGGAGTCCTTCAATGGCATAGTGGCGGGCTACGAAGCTAGAGCTCGCTCCGATCGATAGGCCCTTGACGAGCTCCAACAGTCGATCGACAACCTGAAACGGCTCCACGAGGTTTCAGAAAGGGGCCACGCCGAAGAATTGGCTCGGGCTAAAGAGGAGATTGCCAAGATCCAACGCGAAGCGGAGGTTCACAAGGCAAACGCTATCAAGATGGCTGACACGAATCTTAGGATCGCGGAAAGGACTAAGTCCTTCGAAGCCAAGGTCAGCTCACTGCAGGAGCTAGTGCAGGCCAAGGATGCTCTCCTCGAGGCTGAGGTTAAGAGAGTGAGATCAGAGGCAGATGGTCGGTATGTCTCTTTGCTTAAAACAGTTAGAGCTGACGCGGATCGGAGGCGCTCAAAGAGGCTTTCCCCCGAGCCGTTTATCTCGCCCAAGCTCAGGATAACATCGAGCTGATTGGTGACATCCGAAGCGCGAACCCTCCCGACCTCGAAGTCGAACTCGCGGGACTCGAAGAGCATGTCGCTTCGGATCCCAAGGCTGGCGAGGAGGCCGACGCACTGCTCGCGGGGATGATCAACCGCCTCGACGTCTCCATGGCCTCCTCCGTTCCGCCCGAGGTACATCTCAAAGATGAGAAGGTTACTTGGTCAGATCGGGGTGTATTCGCAGTATGGTACTAACTTTGGTTCCTCTCTCTTTCAGAACGAAGTCGAGCCGGCGGTAATTCCTGACCCGTTATCGGTTGAAGGAACTTTGGAACCGACGAGCCAAGCTATTGCTGGCGTTCAGGGAGGGTCGGATCAAGGCCTTGGCGAGCCGGATTCGAGACCCGTGGGCGCTACTGAAGAAGCTCCGGCCGCTGTTTAGGGAATTCCCGAACTCTTTCTGTTTTTCTTTTAGATTTTTGAACATGACGCCTGGATGGCTTTATCCATTTTGATTGTAAATAGTGCCTGGATGGCTTTATTCGCTCGCTGATTTGTGTAATTAAAGATGATAGTTTGACTTCATATTTGGAAAATGTATTCAATCTGTTCAGCGAGATTAACTTTAGCTCCAAGTATCGTACTTAGTTCTTTTAAAGTTGTTTTCTTGACTTGTCCAACTTCAAACGCGTATTAATATTAACTACGACTTGAAATAGCAACGAATTTAAAGCACTCAACCGATGTTACCGCGAGGCGTTTCTGTATATCGGGTTTATGCCAGCTAGTTTCTGTTTTTGCCGCGTCCTCATAAATTAATGAGTTACGATCCGAAACAGTGGCGACTTAACTATTCTACCAACGTTTTTGCGAGCCATTTCGCGTGTTGGGTTTCTGATCTGTATGTTCCAGTTTTTTCCGCATCCTTATCTATTAGTAATTGGCGGGTCGGAACAGACAATGGATGATCAATTTATATAGCGCGCGCATGATAGAGGATTAAGACCGGACGTTGTGGCCAACAACATCCGGCTCAGAATTGATAAAGAGCGTATTCCGAGTTGTACCAAGTGGTGTAAATGGTTTGAATATGTTGACGAACTGTGATAAAAACTTGCATTTTTATTAGATATCATGTTTTAGCGGCGAACCGGGTTAATTTTTTTATCAGTCGTGTTGACGGCGAGCCGGTTACGAGGGTTAATAAAGCGTTTAACGGCGAACCGTGTTGCAAACTAGTGATGCGTTTAACGGCGAACCGTGTTGCACGTAAAAGGGAGTGTATATGTACACGTACCCACTCCCCCCCCCTTTTTTTTTGAGGGGGGGCAACTGAATTCACTCGAAAGCGTACTGCCTACGTACCCCTTGCGGGGATCAAGTCACGCGTAGCTCTAGGTGATAGCGCGCCGCGCCTTATTGATAATATCTCTTGAGGTGCATCACGTTCCATGGTTTTGAAATTGCTTCGCCGGCCATGTTTTCGAGTCGATAGGCCTCAGGACGAACCGTTTTAATGATCTTGTAAGGGCCTTCCCAGTTTGCTCCTAACTTTCCGGCATTCCGTTCAGCGGTGTTCTGGAATACTTTCCTGACAACCAGGTCGCCTTCTCTAAATATTCGGGCTCGGACATTGGAGTTGTAGTATTTAGCAACGGATTGTTGATAATTCTGTATGCGGATGAGCGCCTGATCACGTCGTTCGTTGATTAGATCCAGCTCGTCTAGCAACATCAGGTGATTATAGCCTTCTTGTTCTGGTAACAACCAGCGACGAACTCCGGGAAAATGTACTTCTGGTGGGATTACACATTCCATTCCGTAGACAAGTGCGAATGGCGTTTCGCCGGTGGCTCGTCTCGGGGTTGTTCGATGAGACAAAATGACTCCTTCCAGTTCGTCTGCCCAGCGACCCTTTTTAGCGTCGAGCCGTTTTTTGAGTCCATCTAGAATCGTCTTGTTAGTCGCTTCGGCTTGACCATTCCCTTGCGGGTAGCGAGGCGTCGACTTGCTACGGCGGATCCTCCATTTGTCGCAGAAATTTTGAAATCGAGCCGATATAAACTGCGAGCCATTATCCGTGACAATTTCGTAAGGGACACCATGTCGACAGATGATGTTCTTCAAAATGAATTGTTCGACTTGGACGTCTTTTATGCTTGCGTAGGATTCGGCCTCGACCCATTTAGAGAAGTAGTCGGATAAGACCAATAAAAACCTCTTTTGCTTCGATTTATGCAGCGGTCCGACAATATCCATCGACCATCTCATGAATGGATATGGTGCGGAGATAGAAGATAACAGCTCGGCCGGCTGATGTATTGTTGGAGCATGACGTTAGCACTTTTCGCATTTCCGCGAGTATTTTTCGCAGTCGCTGATCATCGTTGGCCAAAAATAACCGTGCCGTTTGATTTTGATAGCCAAGGCTCGTCCTCCGGAATGATTTCCACATGACCCACTATGAACTTCTTTCATTATTTCTCTGGCCTTCTTTCCTTCTACGCATGCGAGCAGCGGTCCCGAAAACCTCCATCGGAACACGGCGTCGCGTATCAGAATGTAACGTGCTGCTTGAGCTTTCAGCTTGCGAGCCGCCCACTTATCCGTTGGTACTTATCCGTCGGCTATGTATCCACGGATTGGATCGAGCCATTCTTTATCACAACCATACTCCGTCTCTTCTTCGATGTCCATATCCGCGGGCTGATCGCCATCGAGTACACCGTTATCGCCCAGCTCGTCTGTGATTACTGTCATTAGGATTTCAGGCTCATCGATGTCGATACTGGGATGTTCGATAAATTCTACGGGAATTATCCTTTTCAATTCTGGATCGGAGGTCAAGGCCAGCGACGCCAGAGCGTCGGCTTGAGTATTGTCTCCACGCGGTATCTTCTCCAATGCAAATTTTTCGAACTGTCTGGCTAGATTCTTAACTTCTTCGAGGTAGGCTTCCATTCTTCTGTCTTTCGTAGCGTATTCTCCACTGAATTGGCTCGCGACGAGCGGGGAATCACAGTAGGCGTGTATGTTCCGAACTCCAATTCCGAGCGCCAACTTTAATCCAGCTATTAATGCTTCGTACTCTGCCTCGTTGTTTGACGCGCCGAAATTCAGACGAAGAGATTGTTCCAAGATTTCGCCTGTCGGGGAGGTGAGTCGAATTCCGACTCCGGCGCCTTGTTTTGACGACGAGCCATCAACATGAAGTAGCCAGTCAGTGAGAAGACTTGGTTCATCGCTGGCGGCGATTGGCAGTTCGATTAAGAAATCAGCCAAAACTTGCGACTTTGCGCTCGTTCGATTTCGATATTCGATATCGTATTCGCTCAGCTCGATTGCCCACTTCGCCAGTCTTCCTGATTGGCTCGGGCTATGTAAAATCATCCTTAGTGGTAGTGCTGTCAGGACTATGATTGAATGAGATTGGAAGTATGGGCGTAATTTCCGAGCTGACATGACGACTGCTAGCGCGAATTTCTCGGTCTGGGGGTATCTTGTTTCTGCGTCGGTCAGGCTTTGAGTCTTTGACTCAGAGATTTAGAGCCCATAAACAGAAAAATAAAAAAGCCCCTAAAAAAAAACCAATCCATTCATAGAAAACAAATAATAAATATTGTCATTCCAAAGTTATAACCATCATCATCCCAAATAAATAAATAAAAAACCAGAGCAAAAAGCAAAATACAATATTAGTTTTAAAACATAACTTTTCTGTCCTTTTTTCCAACAAACTCAGTAACCAAGCTTTCAAAGTCGACACTTTTAAATAGCTCTCTATTGATAGCTAAGTCACTCAATCTCTCTTGTGACATAGTTGAAGGAAGATAAGACTTTTGACAACTTTCGAAGTCTAAGACTTTCGAAGATAAGAAGCTGAGAAAGTGAAAATTTTTCAACAACTTTCGACGGATAAGAAAAGAACAAAAGCCCTAATATTTTTTTGTAATTTAAATTAATTAATCATTAGTTGCTATATTAATATAAACTTATTTTTCTATTACTACTAATACATGTAAACCCCTAATATATATAGGGCCCCTCATTTTTTTAAGAAACTTTGGGCCCGTAGGCCAATGTTTCCTTTACATAGACATAGGCACGGCCCTGGCTTTGACTCACGTAAAATACCGGCTTTTGGGTTCCGCGGTCTTCGCGGATTAGGACTCCACTGACCGCTGTTAAAGACACTGCGACATACAGATACAGCGGTTCTCCGTCTTCCGGCTTCGCTAGTATTGGAGGACTTGCCAAATAAGACTTCAGTTCGAGGAAGGCTTCTTCACATTTTTCTGTCCATTCAAACTTCTTGTTTCCTCGGAGAGTATCGTAGAAAGGAAGGCACTTGTCCGTGGATCGCGAGATAAAACGGTTAAGCGCGGCGATACATCCAGTTAGTTGTTGGATTTGCCTCTTCGTTTCTGGCGACGACATTTTGATCAGGGCTTGAATCTGTTTAGGGTTCGCCTCGATGCCTCGCTGAGTTACCAGGTAACCCAGGAATTCTCCAGATGTCACGGCGAAGCGACACTTCGTCGGATTCAACTTCATATTGTATGAGTTCAATTGTTCGAAGCATTCGCGGAGATGCATCACATGATTTTCCTTCTTCAGTGATTTCACTTGCATATCGTCGATGTATACTTCCATCGTTTTTCCGAGCTGGGGGGCGAACATTTTGTTCACGAGCCGTTGATAAGTTGCTCCAGCGTTCTTGAGTCCGAACGACATTACTTGATAGCAATAGATGCCTCGCTCTACTTGGAAGGCTGTTTTCTCTCGATCGTCGGGGTTCATCTTAATCTGGTTGTAACCTGAGAATGCGTCCATGAAGGTCAACAGCTCGTTTCCTGCGGTCGCTTCTACGAGGCGGTCGATGTGAGGGATCGGGAAGCTATCTTTTGGGCTTTATTCAGATCCGTGAAATCTATGCATACTCGCCATTTCCCATTCTTCTTTTTCACCACGACCGGATTTGCGAGCCATTCGGGATACTTTGCCTCGATGATCGAGCCTACTTTCAATAAACGCTCCACTTCGTCATTCACGGCCCTTTGACGCTCGTGTCCTAACTTTCGTCGCTTCTGTTTGACTGGCTTAAAGGTCGGATTGACGTTTAGCTCGTGACAAGCGATATTGATATCTATCCCTGGCATATCCTCTGCCGTCCAAGCGAAGGTGTTGATGTTCTCTTTTAGGAAAGAAATCAGTTCTTTTTGGATCGCTTCTTCCAGGTTCGCTCCGATTTCCACACATCTTCCTGGGTTCTGTTCGTCAATGCACACGGAGATTACGGCCTCGCAAGTTGGCTCAACGACGACGGTTTCCTTGCCTTCAACTAGCGTATTCTGTGCGGGCTGGCTGTTCGTCGGCTCGCCGTCATCTGCTATCTGTAATTGCTATAAGAGGTTAGCTAGGTCGTTTGCCGTCTCTCGGCTCGTCTTGACCTTCTTTCTGTTCGCTTCGGGGAGTAATTTAGGCGGAGGATTCCGGAGTTTATGTTCCGTCATGAAGCATATTCTCGACTCTTTTTGCGAGCCGAGTATGGTTTTTACTCCGGATGGGGTAGGAAACTTGATGCTCAAATGATATGTAGATGGTACGGCTCGCATCGAGTTTATCCATGGTGTTCCCATGATGATATTGTAGATCGGCGGGTTATCCGAGACGGAAAAATGAACCATTTTAGTGACGCCACCTGCTTCGACCGGGAGCGTGATTGTTCCCATGGACATCGTCGTCTCGCCTCCGAACCCTGTCAATGGTTTCGGTGCCGACCTCACGTCGGATAGATCGATCCCCATCCGCTCCAAGGTTCCTTTGTAAATTATGTCGACTGTGCTCCCGGTGTCGATGAGGATCCGAACTACGTCAAAGTTTCCCACGGCTAACATGATCACGAGAGGGTCGTCGTGAGGTTTATCAATGCCGATAACTTCGTTCTCCGTGAAGGTGATTTCGGCGTTTGGCAGCTTTGGGGGCTCGTACCAATTGACTGCTGCGTCGGCTCGTCGCTGCAAAGCTTTAATTGATGACACGGTATCTGGACAGAATTGCGAGCCGCCCATTATGAGATGGATTCTTCTCCGAGCTCCACCTTGGTCATCGAAATCCTCCCGTCTTCCGCGCTTTGGTTGGTCGATCGGACGATCCGGTTTTTCGGGTCGTTCTCTCGGTTCGGGTCGTTCCAGATCCTCCAGTTTCAAATCACCTTTCAGTTCTCCGCTAAGCAGCTTCTTTGCGAGCTCTGCTCCTAGGTGGCGACATTTCTCGGTAGAATGGCCGTAGCATTGGTGAAATTCGCAGTAGGCTTTGTCGTCGTAGTTCGGTGAGCTCTGGTTCCTCACCCATGTGTTGTTTTTTAGCGCTTTTCCCCTTCCAGCGCCTATTTGATTTACGACGTCTGACTGTTGGCTCGCCTCTATTTGATAATTATGCGCTCCAGACAGGTTCCGCCCTTCGTGATATACGTATCCGCCTCGCTGGTTATGGCGCTTCTGACTGGTCTGCGGCTGCGCTGCTGGTGGCGGTTTAGCTGTTGCCTTGGACGAACTGTGGAGCGCGGTTAATACTTTCATATCTTCCTCCTCTGCTATGAACGCTACGGATCGATGGATTGCGTCGGCGATCGACTTAGGTTTGTTGAGGGCGAGCTCTTTTCGGAAATCTGACTGAAACCACAACCCCTTTTTGAGTGAGTCGACGGCGATTTCGTCGTTGATCGACCCTGCCTTCGACATAGTCGTTTTGAATCGCTCCATGAAGCTGCGAAGGGACTCTTCTTCCCCTTGGACCATGTTCCACAAATTAATCGCCGAGGCTGACCTCTCTATAAACATGGAGTATTGTTTTAGAAAAAGAGCCGTCAGCTGCTGGAAGTTTTCGACCGAATTTGGTTCGAGGTTTAAAAACCAGTCCATGGCCGCGCCCTTCAGATACTCAGCGAATAATAGTCTGAATCCGGCATCCATTTCTTCTATGCTTCTGAATGTGGCTCGACTTAGTGCAACCCGAAACGCATTAATATGATCTTTAGGATTGGTCGAGCCGTCGTACTTCTGGATGCTCAATTTCCCTGGATCAATTACTTTGGTGTTAATTATGCGAGCCGAGAAAGGCGTGTGTTCCGCGTCTTCGCATATTTGAGCGGTCTCTGGTGCTGAGCTGAGTGCTCTGTGGATTTGAGATCGAAGCATCTTTGCCTCGTTATCAGATTTTTCAAGGCGAGCCCGAATTTCGGCCAATTCGTCTCGGCTCATATTCAGCTCTTTGCTGGGAACATTTCTCCTTGAGGAGCTCGGGCCCCAAGGCAGCCGATCCTTGTTTTGAGTACCGTGGGGAGTTCGTGTTCGTTTCTCAAGTAGGAGTCGCGTAATGGCTTCGGCAAACGTTTCAGAAGAAGGTAAAGCAGGTGAGACGTCCGTGTTCTGCTCGGCAATCTTAGTAGGTTGATTCGGATCGTCAGTCAAGTCGATCGGGGCGGATTCTCCTTGACTTGATAGTATCTTCCTGAGCATTTCAGCCAACGATTCTGGGGTGATATCGCTGGGGATCCGGTCTCCCAGGTTAAGTCGTATTGGTTGGGTATCCTTGCGCTTCGTGTTCTGCTTTTTTCCGCGGAGACACGGTGGCGAATCATCTGGCTCGGAATTTGTCTCGCTTTGCTCGGGAGTTTTTTCTTCTTCCTCTTCTTCTGTTTCATCGGCTGGGGACTCGAAGGCCAGATTCTTTGGGTCGAGTTTCTTTCGTCGCCTGGCGTCTCGTTCTTCTTTTTCCTTTAGTTGGGTGCGTAGATTCTCGAGCTCTTGAGTCAACGTGCTGTTCAAGGCTCCTTGCTCTTCAGTTTGTCTTTTCAGGGCGGCGATCGTCTCTGCTTCCGTTTGGTTTGCTGCTGCGCCTCCTTCGTGTTGCTGACCGGTTGGGTCGGTCTCATCTAGGTTTATATCCGTCATCCTGCTTCGTATTCCTTGTGTATGAATTCTCTATTCCCCTCCTTCTAGCGCCAAATTATGCGAGCCGAAACTTGCAAGATATTATTTAGTTCGTTTTTAGGGAGAGCCGAGGAATTCTATTGATTGAACACGAAGATGACAAGCCAAAGTTGGTTTTATTATTAGCTGTTATGCGAGCTATGAAATTCGTGGCATGTGCCTTTGCTGTGGGTAAAAAGTGATCCCGAAAACAATTGACATCGGTCCCTATTTATAAGAGAATAGGAACCGAGTTTACACGATTTAAGTAAACATTCCATAATCGAACTTTCCATTTCTGCTCGCAGGAGCTTTAAGGCCCTCGTCCAACCCGACCTTCCTTCACACCATCCGCGTCCGCTCGACCGCACCCGGTCGGACAGGAGCTTTAAGGCCCTCGTCCGACCCAACTTTTCTTCACCACTCGATACGCGCTCGACCGTCCCGCTCGACCGCCCCGACTATCCCGCTCGACCGCTCGACCGACGACCATCCCGATCGACCCGACTCGTTTTCAAAGCCCGTTTAGCACGTTTTCAAGCCCAAACTTATGCCGCCTCTTATGTTTCGACCAAGACCTAGGTCAAGCCGCCCTTCAACTTCTGAAGCATTATAAATACATCTTTTTAGCCTTGTAAAAGAGAGAGCCACACATAGAGAGACACAAAACATATTATTTTCAATACAAGTTCTTCTAGTTTTACTTTCTCTCTTTGTCTCCTTCAAGAGGGGATTTCGAATATCTGTTCTTATGAATATGAGTTCGACTTCCTTCTCTATGTCTGAGTAATTACCTTGTTAAGTGATAGGAAATCAAAAGATAGTGTTCATGCTTGCTTGATATTCGAACCATAGAATTAGGGTTTTACATATACTCTTCACCTTTGCTTGTGTTCATTGCTTGGTGTTGATCTGGCCAATCAACATATGATCCTAGGTAGATTTGAGCCACGAAAGTGATGAATCATTCGCGTGAACTAGTATTTTGTGGGCAACTTCTCTTAGACTACGAAAGTTGATTTATTAGAGGTTGTGAACAATTGAGACTTTACCGAATTAATGCTTGCTTGATTATCTAAGGACACTCCAAAAGTTTAGCGATTAGATAGATCAACATAGGGGTCGGAGCCACGACAGTGGAAAGATCTAAATTAGTGTCTTGAGTTCTAGGTGGTACCACATTCTTAAAACCCTAACAAATCGAACTTGCTTGCTTGAATCACTTATCCCGCGATTGTCCTATTGCTTAGCGCCTTACCATCTATTGATTTACAACTTTACTTGCTTTGTTTACATGCTTTCTTACTTGCTTTAATCGTGACAACAACCCAATCTATATTGCTTTCCTAGCTAAATCTCGATCTCATACCTTGTAGTGCACAATCTGGTCCTTGTGTTCGATAACCCGTTGCTACTCTCGATCTGTGCACTTGCAGAATCAGAGATAGAAATTGGGAAAAGTCTGATCCCCATCAGATTCCCGTTACTGTCAATTTACACATCTTGGTCTACCTAAAAAACTCTACAATGTGGTAACTCTGGTCTCCTTTCAGGAAATATTTTCTTCACTTTCGTTCTTGAGAAAGAAGAGAATCATATTCTCATTGGTCCGCGAATTGTACTCGGTTTCGAAACCGAGAATCTTCTCCTCCTTTATGGAGTGAATATTGTTAAGCTCCGCATTGATGGCTTTGGCTATAGCAAGCATTATATGACCATGTTGTGGTCTTGGGTCTAAAGAAAGCTGATGTTAAGTCTATTTCTCTTCAAAACTCAGCAAATCAAAGTCTCGTGGTCTGGGATTTGGTTGTCGAAGTCATGGAGTTTGGTGGTGTTTTGTTATTGGTTTCAGGCAAAGAATTTGGGACATGGATCTTGTGTTCAGGAAATTCTGCCTCCCTATCTATCTCAAAGGAAGAATCACTCCATTGTGGTTATTCTGAATTTATCTTGTTGTTATCTTTTTTATGCTTGTTTATTGTAATTTTAGCTTCAACGCTTATGTTGGATCTCTTCCTCTTTGTGAGGTGTAGCAGAAGTTAAGATTTATAAAATCAGTTGTGCACACAAAAAAAAAAAAAAGTTTTCTAAGCAATTCAAACTCTTGTAGTCGTTTTCATATTAAAAACGAATATTATACAAGTCATATGTTGTTTTTAGGGTTTTGGTTCACAATTCATATGGAAACGTTTAATGAACGTAAATTTTACATTTTTCTTGACTATGTAGAGGACGTGAAGCTCGTGGGAGTGGTTTAACAGAGCTACTTCTCGCTACAGGAGACAGATTGCCTTGTCACTCTAAGTTAGAGCAAAAAAATAAGGGCACTGGGATATTTAGAGCAAAACAATATACAAGTTATGAACCAAGACTGCAGTTTTAGGTTTTGTCACTTTTTTTTTTTTGATTAAACGTAAATTATATTACCAAAAGGAAGTTTAATTACAGGAGCTGCATTAGCATAAAGCTTCTATGGCAAAAAAAAAAAGAAAAAACCAGTGAGAAGCTACTAGGATGATTCGAAACAAGCCTAGCTATAAGTAAACCAGGTTAAGTGTTTTTTGTTTTTTTTTGCTTTAGTTAACCTATTATCTTTTTTTTTTTGTTAAACAGTTAACCTATTATCTTCCAAGCATGTTACTTTATGAATCTTATCTTCATGAGTTATTTGTCACTCATATAGGTAAGAACTAAAAGATTTAGTTAGAAGGTAAAAAAAAAACTACTTCAATATGTATTTTTTTGCGTATTACAAAATGGGGGAATTGCCAAATTTAGACCACAATTTGATTTTTTTTCTATTCAACTAGACCACAATTCGAAACAATTGCAAAACGAACATTTTGTAGAGTAACAGTACCTCACACTCTCTTATGAACAAACAAAAAAACGCATGCCACGATTACGATTTTAACCACCAGACGTTGTGGTTTACCGGTGAGGTCTACCTGGTAGACAAACATGGAGATCTACCACGGAGGTTTACCAAGGAGGTCTATCAAATCATTAAACCTTAAATTTAAATTAAAAATTAAATAAAAAATAATTTGACAACAAAACCTGTATGAATAATTAAAAGATAGACAGTATCATCTACAAAAAAATATGATTGCATACAAATGAATCATTTATAGATAAGCAAAGACATTAAGGTTAAAACCTACAAAAGTGTGAGATATACTGAGTAAGTCTACGGAGGTCTACCACGGAGGTCTACCAAATCATTAAATCTTAAATTTAAATTAAAAATTAAATAAAAAATAATTTGACAACAAAACATGTATGAATAATTAAAAGATAGACATTATCATCTACCAAAAATATGATTGCACAGAAATGAGTCATTTATAGATAAGCAAAGACATTTATGTTAAAACCTATAAAATTGTGAGGTCTACCGAGTAAATCTACCACGGAGGTCTACCAAGGAGGTCTACCAAATCATTAAATCTTAAAGGGGGAATTGCCAAAATTAGACCACAATTTGATTTTTCCTATTCAACTAGACCACAATTTAAAACAATTGCAAAACTAACATTTTCTACAGTAACAGTACCTCACACTCTCTTATGAACAAACAAAAAAACGCATGCCACGATTACGATTTTAACCTCCAGACACTGTGGTCTACCGGTGAGGTCTACCTGGTAGACAAACATGGAGATCTACCACGGAGGTCTACCAAAGAGGTCTACCAAATCATTAAACCTTAAATTTAAATAAAAAATAATTTAACAACAAAACCTGTATTAATAATTAAAAGATAGACATTATCATCTACAAAAAATATGATTGCATACAAATGAATCATTTATAGATAAGCAAAGACATTTAGGTTAAAACCTACAAAAATGTTAGGTCTACTGAGTAAGTCTGCCACGGAGGTCTACCAAATCATTAAATCTTAAATTTAAATTAAAAATTAAATTAAAAATAATTTGGCAACAATACTTGTATGAATAATTAAAAGATAGACATTATCATCTACCAAAAATATTATTGCATACAAATGAATCATTTATAAATAAGCAAAGACATTTAGGTTAAAACCTATAAATGTGTGAGGTCTACCGAGTAAGTCTACCACGGAGGTCTACCATGTAGGTCTACCAAATCATTAAATCTTAAATTTAGATTAAGAAAATTAAAAAAACAAATTTGAAATATTTTTTCCACAAATAACTAAATAATAGACATTTACAATCTATTAAAAATATGATCTCAGAAAAATGCATGAATCTATAAATATCATGAATATATAGTTCATAAGGATAAGAGTTTGAGTAGATTGTTTAGAGTTGAATGGTGTAAGTTGTAGGGTTTAGAAAATTTCTAGACCAATTGTTGTTTTTGGTTTGTTATACGATTCAATGTTCGTTTATTTGTTATCAAAACTGTAAAATGACAATATGGCAAGCACATTGTTGCAAAATTTTATCTAAATTATTTGATTTAGGGTTTGGGGTAAAGTAGACCTAACTCGTAGAATAACCTAGTGTAACATCCGCGAACCAGGAAGTTGTGTTAGAGTTGGTATCGGACGACATTAGGGGTTCGGGAGATGATTACATATGCTCTTTGAGGTGCGAATCGAGGATTAATTGTGCATGTTCTTGTTTGATTGTTGTACAGTTGGTCTAAGGTTCATTTATCTCGAAGAAAGTGTGTGAAAACCTTCTGAATGCTTAGTGTCGATCGACACCAAAGGGTGTGTCGATCGACACCGATTATCAGGTTCGATTCCGGTTTAAGTCGATTGCGCGTTCGATTGTGGTTTGAGTTGGTTTGGTCGACGGGTGTCGACCGACACCAAGGAAGGGTGTCGATCGACACCGGTTATTGGAAAATCGACCGGTTTGATTCAAGTCTGCTGGTTTTGTCTGGTTTAGGGCGTGGAAACCCTATTTCGCGTTTTAAAAGCCTTGTGGCCGCGAGAAAGGCACAAGTTTCGAGGAGAAAAGTTTCAGAGGTGATTTTGGGTGATTTTCAGAGAGTTTGTGGAGTTTCTGAGGCTTTGGGATTGTTGTTTCATCTCTTCTCCTTCCTTTCAATCCGTTTCTAAGGTGAGTGCGTGACTGTAGGTCCGTTAGCATTAGAGATTGTTTGCTTTCGGTTTTGTTATTGAGTTTTTCGAGTTGTTCTTGAGTATGATTGAGTTATTGTGATGATTGATCGATGTGGGGGTTGAATCCCACGATTTATGTTGTTTTGTGCGATTTTCGTTGATGTTGGTTTCTGGGCGTCGAGTTGGTGTCGACCGACACTCGATGAGTGTCGATCGACACTCAGAAGGCTGGCGTCGATCGACACCATAGAGGTGTCGGTCGACACCGACCTGGGTGTCAGGAAACGTGGGTGTTCCCTGACAGGGAGTTTATACTGTTGATTAATGTTGAGCATTGTTATTGTTGTCGATTATTGTGGTGTTTTATCTAGTGTTTGATGTAATTGGCCTGTAGGCAGGATGATCCACTCACTAAGTATTTATGATAATACTTACGCATCTCTATTCCAATGTGATGCAGGTAACAGCAATGTTCTTCCGCGGAAAGAGACCGAGAGAAGAGGATGATGAGATTAGGAATTTGATTTTGGTTTTATTGTTGTGGTTGACCAGGAATTCGTGATATTTAGGGTGTTAGTCTTTATTCTAATAATGTAGCAAACCTGGTGTTTAGGTTGCTTATTGGTTTTATTGGTTTCATTCTTTATTGGTTATTTGTTGAACGGTTTATTATGATTAATATTATTGATTCTTTTGAGAACTTCCGCATTGTGTTGTTGAATTAGCTGTTGAGGATTAATATTTATGGGAATGTTAATCTGGGCTAATTATAAAAAAAAAAAAAAGGCTTGGTTGTTTCATTTTGGTATCAGAGCAAATACGGTTTTAGGACTGTTAGAATCGGATGAATTGGACTGTGTGATTAATTGATTATGTGAGTTAGTCAGTTAGTGGTCTAGTCTCATCCTCTCGGTCTTCCAGTTTTCCGCGGGTAAGTGAGTTGGATATTTGGTGTGTCGTGTTTTGGTTTGTGTGTTGACTTTGTTCTTTTTCTGTACTTGGTGGTAGTGCAGAGAGATGGACGCAGGTCGTGGTCGTGGCCGTGGTCGTGGTCGCGGTGCAGCTCGTGGGGGCAGAGGAGCTGGTCGCGGTGGGCGAGCAGCGGGTCGTGGAGGTCGGGGTGCTGGTCGTGGAGTGCCAGAGGCTGAGGTTTCCGTAGAGAGTGCAGCGCCTAGTGTGGCGGCAGCGTCGGTGACACAGTCTGTTTCGTTGGCCGGTGGGGCTAACTCAGGTGCCAGTGGTGGCGCAGGAGCTGGAGCGGTTCCCGGTGGGGGCGCTGCTTTAGCTCAGGGAGAGTTGATTGTGGGGCTACTGACGCAGTTGTTGGCACGTCTTCCTCAGGCAGTTCCACAGCAGGCTCCGGTTGCACCTCCAGCGGCCGGGGCACAGGTTGGTGCCGGGGCACATGTTGGTGCCGGTTTTGTTGAGCAGCAGGAGGCTGCGGTGCAGCAGGGTGTTGCAGTTGGGTTTTCTCCTTATCGTGAGGTGATGAGGGAGATGCAGAGGATTGGCACGCCTAAGTTTGAGGGCGGTGTTACTCCAGAGCAGGCTGACGAGTGGCGTCAGAGGTTGGAGCGGAACTTCGATTCTGTTCGTTGTCCAGAGCAATTTCAGGTCGAGTTGGCAGTGCACTACCTTGGAGGTGATGCACATTTGTGGTGGAGGTCAGTTAGGACCAGGAGAGAGGTTTGGACTTGGGTTGACTTCGTCGAGGAGTTCAACCACAAGTTTTTCCCTCAGGAGGCTCGTGACAGGCTGCAGTTGAGGTTTCTGGACTTGACGCAGGGCGAGAGGTCTGTACGGGAGTATGATGCAGAGTTTTGCAGGTTGTTGGTACATTCTGGTGGTGAGCTGATCAGTGAGCGGGCATTGACGTCGCGGTTTCTTCAGGGACTTCGAAGGAACATCAGGACGCAGTGCAAAGGTGGTATGTACCACACTAGAGCGGGTTTAGTGGAGTTGGCAGCGTCCATTGAGGAGGACTTGCGTGAGCCGGCGAGTACGGCAGTTGTTCCAGTTGCAGTTACTCCTGCTACCCATCCTCGGGGCCAGCAGCAGCATCAGCAGCGCAGAGGTTACAGTTCTGGTTACGGCAGGGGCAGTAGGCCTGCGCAGGGCCAGAAGAGGAGAGCAGAGGAGATATCTGCTAGTAGCCCGAGTACGGGTGGTTGCTTTGGGTGCGGGAGTCTGGATCACAGAGTTGCGACTTGCCCCAAAAGGGTGGGATCCAGAGAGACTACAGTGTGCTTCTACTGCAGGGAGCCGGGGCATATCAAGACAATGTGTCCCAAGTTGCAGCAGAGAGCAGTGGCAGCGGCGATTCAGCCGTTGGCTATTCAGTCAGCAGCGCAGGTTGCGGCGTTGCAGTCGGGTGGAGCGCCGAGAGTTTATACTTCGGCAGAGGTGGGCCAGACCAGTTAGTCAGGCCAGATCACAGGGACCTTGTTAGTTGGCGGTTTTGAGTCTCACGTGTTGTTTGACTCGGGAGCATCTAATTGCTTCATTACTCCGGAGAGAGCTGAGGGTAGTGGTATTCGGAGTAGCGAGGGCGAGGCTTCAGGCTTTGTCAAGGTGGCCGGTGGTGGGTTTCTGGCTACTTCGGGCAGAGCTAGAGCAGTTGATGTGCAGATTGCGGGGCAGTCTATGCCAGCGGATTTGGTCATCAGTCCAGTGGAGCTGTATGACGTGATTTTGGGGATGGACAGGTTATCTCTATACCGAGTTCATCTGGATTGCTACAGAGGTAGAGTTGTGTTTGAGCGGGATGCAGGGAAGTTGGTTTATCAGGGAGTGAGACCGACTTCAGGGAGTATAGTGATCTCAGCTATTCAGGCAGAGCAGTTGCTAGAGCGGGGCTGCGAAGCCTATTTGGCGACGATTACTATGACGGAGTCCAGTGGTGAGGTGGTTTTGCAGGATATCCAGGTTGTCCAGGATTTTGAGGATGTATTTCGGTCGCTGAAGGGATTGCCACCATCTCGGTCAGATCCTTTCACGATTGAATTAGAGCCCGGGACAGCTCCGATATCGAAGACACCTTACAGGATGGCTCCAGCAGAGATGGCAGAGCTGAAGAAGCAGCTAGAGGACCTTTTGAGTAAAGGGTTCATCAGGCCGAGTGTTTCGCCGTGGGGAGCGCCAGTGCTGTTTGTGAAGAAGAAGGATGGCAGTTTTCGGTTGTGCATTGATTACCGGGGACTTAACCGAGTCACAGTGAAGAACAGGTACCCACTTCCGAGGATCGATGAGTTGTTGGATCAGTTGAGAGGTGCTACTTGGTTCTCCAAGATTGACTTGGCATCGGGATATCATCAGATTCCGATAGATGAGGCAGATGTCCGGAAAACAGTTTTTCGGACCAGGTATGGACATTTTGAGTTTGTGGTCATGCCTTTCGGTTTCACTAATGCGCCGGCAGCTTTTATGAGGTTGATGAACGACGTGTTCATGGAGTTTCTGGATGTGTTTGTCATCATTTTTATCGATGATATTTTGGTGTATTCGAAGAGTCCAGAGGAGCATGCGACTCATTTGAGGCTTGTGTTGGAGAAGCTTCGAGAGCAGAAGCTGTATGCTAAGTTGAGCAAGTGCAGCTTTTGGCAGAGGCAGATGGGTTTTCTTGGCCATATTGTTTCTGCAGAGGGAGTTTCTGTGGATCCGGCTAAGATTGAGGCTATCAGGGATTGGCCTAGACCGAGTAGTGCTACCGAGATCAGGAGTTTTCTGGGTTTAGCAAGCTACTACAGGAGGTTCGTCAAGGGGTTTGCGAGCATGTCTCAGCCGATGACGAGGTTGACGGGCAAGGATGTGCCGTTTGTGTGGTCGCATGTGTGCGAGGAGAGCTTTGGGAAGCTCAAGGAGATGTTGACTAGTACACCAGTGTTGGCATTACCCGATCTGGGGAAGCCATATGTAGTGTACACAGATGCTTCAGGTGTTGAACTTGGTTGTGTTTTGATGCAGGAGGGCAGAGTGATTGCCTATGCTTCGAGGCAGTTGCAGGGCAGTGAGCGCAACCGTCCTACACATGATCTTGAGTTGGGAGCAGTGGTTTTTGGACTCAAGATTTGGAGGTCTTATTTGTATGGTGGTAGAGTGCAGATCTTTACGGATCACAAGAGTCTACAGCATATCTTTACTCTGCCTTTGCTGAATGCGAGGCAGACGCGTTGGGTGGAGTTTCTGGCAGACTATGATCTGGATATTGTTTATCATCCGGGCAAGGCCAATTTGGTGGCAGATGCTTTGAGTCGACGGAGGGTTGATTCAGATAGAGAGCGTGGTGTTGAGGCTTTGGTCAGCGAGATTAGTACATTGCGTCTTTGTGCTATTTCAGAGGAGCCTTTGGGTTTAGAGGCAGCTGATCAGGCAGACTTACTCAGTAGGATCAGAGTGGCGCAGCAGAGTGATCAGGGTTTGATCGATGCTTCGCAGGTGGTTGGTTCTGAGTATCAGGTCTCATCGAATGGGACTATCATGGTTCGTGGGCGAGTTTGTGTGCCCAAGGATGTGGAGTTGAGACAGGAGGTTTTGAGAGAGGCTCATTCGAGCAAGTTTTCGATTCATCCGGGTGCGACCAAGATGTACCGTGACCTCAAACGGTATTATCATTGGGTTGGGATGAAGAGAGATGTGGCAGATTGGGTTGCAAGGTGCAGCACTTGTTCTTTGGTCAAGGCAGAGCATCAGGTGCCTAGTGGTCTTCTACAGAGTTTACCCATTCCAGAGTGGAAGTGGGATATGATCACTATGGATTTTTTTGTGGGATTGCCTATCTCACGGACTTTCGATGCTATTTGGGTCATTGTGGATCGCTTGACCAAGTCAGCACATTTCTTGGCTATCAAGAAGACAGATGGAGCGGCTGTCTTGGCTAGGAAGTTTGTGCGAGAGATTGTGAGGCTGCATGGAGTGCCAGCCAGTATTGTGTCGGATAGAGATCCGAGGTTTGCTTCAGAGTTTTGGAGGGCATTTCAGACTGAGATGGGCACTAAGGTGCATATGAGTACAGCGTATCATCCGCAGACAGATGGGCAGTCAGAGAGGACTATTCAGACTTTGGAGTGGATTGGGGTGTGTGTACTGGATTGGGGTGGTCATTGGGCTGATCATCTGTGTTTGGCAGAGTTTGCCTATAACAACAGTTTTCAGTCTAGTATTGGTATGGCTCCTTATGAGGCTTTGTATGGGAGGCCATGTAGGACACCCTTATGCTGGACCCAAGTGGGGGAGCGCAGCATGTTTGGAGCTAGTTTTGTTCAGGAGACGACGGAGAAGATCCGTGTCTTGAGGCTGAACATGAAGTAGGCTCAGGATAGACAGAGGAGTTATGCAGATAGGCGGCGACGTGAGCTTGAGTTTCAGGTGGGAGATAGAGTTTATCTCAAGATGGCTATGTTGAGGGGCCCTAACAGGTCCATAGCAGAGAACAAGCTCAGTCCGCGTTTTATGGGTCCGTTTCCAGTGGTGGAGCGAGTTGGGCCAGTGGCTTATCGGTTGGAGTTGCCACCGATTATGAGCGCCTTTCACAAGGTGTTTCATGTTTCTATGTTGAGGAGGTGTTTGCGTCCTTCAGAGGAGATAGTGGTTGAGATTCCAGAGGATCTTCAGCCAGATATGACAGTTCCGGCAGTTCCTGTGAGGATTCTTGAGAGGAGAGTCAAGGTTCTCTGGAACAAGAGGGTGCCATTGTTGAGAGTCTTGTTGGACTGTAGTGGCACAGAGGAGCAGACTTGGGAGCCAGAGGCAAAGATGAAGCTGAAGTTCGGAAAGTGGTTCGACAAGCAGGCTGTGGAGTGATTCATCTTTGTGGTTCTAGTCGTGTTTTTGGTTTTATTGTTGTTGGTTTTGGATTTATGTATTTTCGTTTTGTTGTACGATATACATTTTTGGAGTTATATGAGATGAGGTTTTGCCTCATATTTTTGGTTATGGTTGGGATGTTACAAGTTTCTTTGGCCGGTGGGGTCATTGAAAGTTTTTAGTCATATGTTGGTACGCGTTTCAGATTTTATTACTCGTTATGTCTAGAGGCGGTGGGCCTTGTAGACGGTGGTTCTATTTGTGTTGGGACGGTATGTGCCCGACGGACTTATATTGGGGGTCGCTACCTCGATATGGGTTGTTTTCATGACGGTGGGTCGCGGTTTGGATACTGGGCGGTGGGCCGCAGTATGGATATTGTGGTGGTGGGCCGCAATATGGATATCGTGACGGTGGGTTACGGTATTGAAAGTAATAATGTCTTGGAAACATGCGTATAACATAGGACTAAAGATATGAGTTTTCTGAGGTCTTGAGAGACGTTGTGTTGGGATTCGAGGACGAATCCAGTTTAGTGGGGGAGAATTGTAACATCCGCGAACCAGGAAGTTGTGTTAGAGTTGGTATCGGACGACATTAGGGGTTCGGGAGTCGATTACATATGCTCTTTGAGGTGTGAATCGAGGATTAATTGTGCATGTTCTTGTTTGATTGTTGTACAGTTGGTCTAAGGTTCATTTATCTCGAAGAAAGTGTGTGAAAAGCTTCTGAATGCTTAGTGTCGATCGACACCAAAGGGTGTGTCGATCGACACCGGTTATCAGGTTCGATTCCGGTTTAAGTCGATTGCGCGTTCGATTGTGGTTTGAGTTGGTTTGGTCGACGGGTGTCGACCGACACCAAGGAAGGGTGTCGATCGACACCGGTTATTGGAAAATCGACCGGTTTGATTCAAGTCGGCTGGTTTTGTCTGGTTTAGGGCGTGGAAACCCTATTTCGCGTTTTAAAAGCCTTGTGGCCGCGAGAAAGGCACAAGTTTCGAGGAGAAAAGTTTCAGAGGTGATTTTGGGTGATTTTGGGTGATTTTCAGAGAGTTTGTGGAGTTTCTGAGGCTTTGGGATTGTTGTTTCATCTCTTCTCCTTCCTTTCAATCCGTTTCTAAGGTGAGTGCGTGACTGTAGGTCCGTTAGCATTAGAGATTGTTTGATTTCGGTTTTGTTATTGAGTTTTTCGAGTTGTTCTTGAGTATGATTGAGTTCTTGTTATGATTGATCGATGTGGGGGTTGAATCCCACGATTTATGTTGTTTTGTGCGATTTTCGTTGATGTTGGTTTCTGGGCGTCGAGCTGGTGTCGACCGACACTCGATGAGTGTCGATCGACACCATAGAGGTGTCGGTCGACACCGACCTGGGTGTTAGGAAACGTGGGTGTTCCCTGACAGGGAGTTTATACTGTTGATTAATGTTAAGCATTGTTATTGTTGTCGATTATTGTGGTGTTTTGTCTAGTGTTTGACGTAATTGGCCTATAGGCAGGATGATCCACTCACTAAGTATTTATGATAATACTTACGCATCTCTATTCCAATGTGATGCAGGTAACAGCAATGTTCTTACGCGGAAAGAGACCGAGAGAAGAGGATGATGAGATTAGGAATTTGATTCTGGCTTTATTGTTGTGGTTGACCAGGAATTCGTGATATTTAGGGTGTTAGTCTTTATTCTAATAATGTAACAAACCTGGTGTTTAGGTTGCTTATTGGTTTTATTGGTTTCATTCTTTATTGGTTATTTGTTGAACGGTTTATTATGATTAATATTATTGATTCTTTTGAGAACTTCCGCATTGTGTTGTTGAATTAGCTGTTGAGTAGTAATATTTATGGGAATGTTAATCTGGGCTAATTATTAAAAAAAAAAAAATGGCTTGGTTGTTTCACCTAGTAGACCGCAATAGTGGTCTACCACAGAGGTCTACCATGTAGATATACTAAATCATTAAATCTTAAATTTAAATTTAAAATTAAATAAAAAATAATTTGACAACGAAACCTGTATGAATAATTAAAACATAAACATTATCATCTACCAAAAATATGAATGCATACAAATGAATCATTTATAGATAAGCAAAGACATTTAGGTAAAAACCTATAAAAGTGTGAGGTCTACCGGGTAAGTCTACCACGGAGGTCTACCATGTAGATCTACCAAATCATTAAATCTTAAATTTAAATTGAAAATTAAATAAAAAATAATTTGATAACGAAACATGTATGAATAATTAAAACATAGACATTATCATCTACCAAAAATATGAATGCATACAAATGAATCATTTATAGATAAGCAAAGACATTTAGGTTAAAACCTATAAATGTGTGAGGTCTACCGGGTAAGTCTACCACGAAGGTCTACCATGTAAATCTACCAAATCATTAAATCTTAAATTTAAATTTAAAATTAAATAAAAAATAATTTGACAACGAAACCTGTATGAATTATTAAAACATAGACATTACCATCTACCAAAAATATGAATGCATACAAATGAATCATTTATAGATAAGCAAAGACATTTAGGTTAAAACCTATAAATGTGTGAGGTCTACCGAGTAAGTCTACCACGGAGGTCTATCATGTAGATCTACCAACCGTTTTATCCTGGTATATAAAGGGGAAACCCTAATTTTGTTAAAAAAAAAATTATGTGAAACTCTCTTTCATCAACGCCTCTCTCTCTCTCTCATCCTCCGTCGATTTCTTCTTTCTCTTCTTCTCCGTTTTGGCCATCATTTTTTCCAACCTTTCCTTCCGGAGACTATGGCGACGCTTCTCTCTTCCTTTCTCAACTTCAGCTCCATCAAATCTAAAGCTGTACTGTTCTCCTTTCCCGGATCTACTCTCAAATCCTCCGGATCTGAAACTCTCCTGAAACGGTGCTGCGGCGGTCGCGGTTTGGCCATGTAGCATCCCTCGTCTTCCCCTCGGTCCTCGTAGCATCCCTCATGTCCTCTTCCACGACGCTTGGCCAATTTCTAGATCCGGTTGCAGGTTCGTTTCTCATGGTTTTGGAATCCAAGGATTCTCTTTTGGGACTTCTTTGTTACGCCTCTTTTGAAATGATTCAACATAACTTATTAAGGAGCTTCTTAATCAGTTCCATTTTCCATTGTCTTTGGCTTAATATGCAGAGAGGAGCTAAAGAAGCAGCGAGCTTAGCTCATGAGCGTTACATGAGGTTGCAGGAGCAAGCAAAACCGAACAAGCAAGAAAGGATTTGGGTAAACAAGGATGGGAGAAAATGAGATGGGAATATGCAGTTTTTCTTCCTCCTCAGCCTACATCTCCTTCTCTGATCGCCACCGTCACCGCCGCTGTAAGTTTTTCTCTCTCGATCTGTGATAGATGGAGGTTTTGTTTTCTCAGATCTGTGGTAGACCTCTGTGGTAGACCTCTGTTGTAGACCTCTGTTGTAGACCTCTGTTGTAGACCTCTGTTGTAGACCTCTGTTGTAGACCGCTGTGGTAGACCTCTGTGGTAGACCTCTGTGGTAGACCTCTATGGTAGACCTCTGTTGTAGACCTCTGTGGTAGAGATTATGGGTAAAACCCGTTATTTGCTTGGATCTTCCATAGTTTGTCTTCTCTGAAAACAAGATTGAAATTTTATGTTGTGGTCTCAGTGATGCTTTTTTCATCCCCATTTAGTTAGTTTTCTCTGTTTGACATAAGTAGGTTTTTTTTATAGATCTTGATCTATTGGTTTGTCTGATATAGTTTTGGATACTATTTCTTATCAAGCTTATTTTGTAGGAAGGAAATAGGCTATTGGAAGTGGCGGCTGCAAGATAGAACAGAAAGGTTATTGAGATCCTCTTCCCGTTGACGACAAAACCCGAATATGTTTTGGATTGGTCAGTAGATGGAATTCTCGCTCACATGGAATCAATCAAATAGGCTTCCTCGGAGACTGCACACTACTTTAATCTCCATATTTGCTTATCGATTCATAATTTTCTCTCATCTTATATTGAAATGAGAGAAAATTGTTGCTATTCTCAGTTTAAACACTTGTTGATTTTAGTTTCAATTTTCATTGTAAGACTTTGTTCTCAAATTAAAAGATTTTCCGTATTATTTTCAAGGTCTTTATTGGCAATTGCACTTATCATCAATACAAATCAAAAAGATCAAATCACTTATGTACTCTTAAAGACATTGTGGCAAAAATTACAAAAGGTAACTAGGATATAACATAATCTTCTTACATCCACCACAACTTCAAGAATAACTACGGAAGTCATTTTGTGCTACTTCAACATGAGTAACATCTCGAATTAATGTAAATTTTACGAGACATAGGCTGCGACTCGTAACTTACATAAAAAAGTTGAAAACAGCATGAAGTAGACCTTCTACGTAGACCTCAGTGATAGACCTCATGCGTAAATTTTCATTGTAGACCTCCATTTCAATGTACCTTTGCGTAGTAGACCTTGTCTTCAGTCTGCACTTCGAACAACTATAAACTATGAACAGAGATGCAAAGGCGCATCACATGCCATGACCTGTCTTCTAACATCAGCCATTTTCCATAGATGGAAGCTAAACAAACCATTTTCTGCAACAAAAACAAACAAAACAAAACAACATAAGTAGATTAGTAGACCTAAGGCGTAGACCTAACGTGTAGACCTCCACATCGGTCTACCAATAAATTAAGCTAGTTAACTAATTTAAAAGAAAACTGAGAACACCAATTACAAACGATGACCACTCACCTACGAAACCGAACTAATCTATCAAAACAACCAAAGCAATTGATACAAAACAGAGAAAACCACAAACCTTTCAATATTGTGGATTATGTTGGTAATGTTGCCGGTACATAACTCTTTCCGCTGTGTACTAATTCTTCTCAACATACCCTTTAAATATCGAATCTGAAATTATTTCTGTATCAAATTCAAATAGACAATCAACAACAAACCACAATTTCACATAACATTGGTTTATGTAACTCTCTCACACCATTCATAATTCACAAAAACTCAATATGTATAAAGTATAATTACTTTGATGTATGTGAGTTTGTTCAAGGCCGACGGTCAATTTGAGAGATATAACTAACATAAATCACTTCGCAAATAATAGTATAGATTTGATCCCACAATAACCGTGACTAATCAGATTTTAAGGAATTAATAAACTTTACTAATCCTATAAAATTGCTGAATTTTTTAGTTTTAAACCAAAATAATTAACCAGAGCAGGTCTGGCTCATGATCGCTCATGACATCAATTTTCATTGGTTAGGATAAAACCATTCTTTTACAATTTGTTCACATTATTTACAAACACATTTAGTGGCGGTGCAACATTAAATACTTAAACATATATATGAAAGACATGGACATAAACATATACCAAATAAGTATAACATAATAAACATTTTTTTTTTAAAAGAGTGATTAGGGAGAGAGAAAGAAAAATATTCCCCTATATGCATCTTGCATATAGAAGGAAAATGTTGTTCTTGAACAAATGCATAAGGAAAATGTTTTAGCCCTAGTACAGGAGAATATTTAGCCTTACCCAAAGTGAAGACAAAGAGTTGGATAGTTGTGACAAGAACCTCTTTGGTATAGATGTATAGAGAATGTTATGTTCTATATTCATGGTGCTATGCACACTATATACAAGGTGCAGCAGTAACTACACGGATCTCATGAGAGTAATTACAGCAGTAGGGATTGGTACAGATCCTTGACTAAGAGATACACTTTCCTTAATACAATTCCTCAAGATGGAGGAGCATTTGAAACTCCAATCTTGGTAGTGAGATCCGAGAACGGTGCGCGCGTCAAAGGTTTTGTTAACGCATCTGCAAGCTGATCTTTTGAGGACACATGGACAACACGTAGAATTCCCGAAGCGACTTGATTCCGGATGAAGTGGTAGTCCAAAGCCAAATGCTTCATGCGTGAGTGAAACACTGGATTTGCACATAAGTAAGTGGCGCCTACATTGTCACAGTAAATGACCGGAGGAGCAGAGATTTCGACACCCAATTCCGATAGTAGCGAGCAAATCCATCTTAGTTCGGCTGATGTATTGGCAACCGACCGATACTCAGCCTCGGTGGACGACCTAGCAACACCCTTTTGCTTTTTAGAGGACCATGAGATGGGATGCTTACCGAGATAAACTATGTAAGTATTTGTGGAGATATAGTCGTCACGATCTCCACCCCAATCGGCATCAGAGTATGCGTGTAGAGAACTTGGATTATCTTTGCTGTAGAAGAGACCATGGGAGGTGGTACCAGCAAGATACCGTAGCACTCTCTTAACTGCTTGCCAATGATCAGACGTTGGAGCATGCATGAATTGAGACAACCTATTGACTTCGTAGGAGACGTCTGGTCTTGTGAACGCTAAATATTGGAGACTTCCAACTGTTGAGCGATACTCAGTTGGATCTAAGAGAGGCGTTCCAGACCGGAGAGTCAGCTTAGGTGTACTCGCCATTGGAGTGCTCACTGGTTTGGCATCCAACATATTGCAACGGGTTAAGAGATCAAGAATGTATCGGCGTTGGGTGAGATGGAGTCCTGAGGTTGTGCGATGAGCTTCAATTCCCAAGAAGTAGTTTAAGTCCTCAGGATCTTTGACAGAGAAACGAGTTGACAGTGATTGTATAGTCTGGTCCAGAAGGTGTTGATCATTTCCGGTGACGATAATGTCATCGACATAGATTAGCATGTAGATGAGACTATGGCCACGCTTGAGAATGAACAGAGAGGTGTCAGCAACAGAATTGGTGAAACCAGTAGACAACCGAAAGTTGCTGAGTTCCAGATACCAAGCTCTAGGGGCTTGTTTGAGGCCATATAGAGCTTTGTGAAGGCGGCAGACGTGTGTCGGATTATCAGAGTCCACAAAACCAATTGGTTGATTAATGTAAACTTCCTCTTTCAAGGTACCTTGAAGAAAAGCGGTGTTGACATCCAACTGTTTAATCGGCCAAGAGCGACTCACGGCAACGTCAAGAACAGTTCGGAGGGAGGTTGATTTGATGATCGGGCTGAACGTTTCTGTGTAGTCGATGCCATGCTGTTGTGAGTAGCCTTTTACAACAAAACGGGCCTTGTACCTGCGAACAGAACCGTCAGGAGCATACTTGATTGTATAAATCCATCGGGTGCCAACAATATTCTGATGAGGAGAGGATGGAACCAGAGAGTAGGTTCTGTGACGCATATGGGAGTTGTACTCTTCTCCCATGGCGGCTCTCCAGCGTGGATCGGAAAGTGCTTGAGCGACGGTGGTGGGGATCCAATCGACGTGTTTGGCATTTATAATTGAGAGAGCATATTTCGAATTGGGCTTACGGATTCCCGTTTTAGCTCGAGTGATCATGGTGTGAGCATTGTCAGGAAGTGGCGGTGGAGGATTGGCCGTCGACGAAGATGAAGCTGTGGAATCGGAGGGATTCGACTATGGGTTTGACACATGATTTTCATGGGCCTGACTTGGTTGTGGGCCGTGATGACTGGCAAGGGAATTGAATTATGTTGGGCCAGAGGTGGATTGAGATGGAGGGAGAGCGGATTGGGCCTGGGCCTGCGAGGGATTAGTCGTTTCTTGCTCAGTGTTTGCCAAGACGGAGATATCGGAGTGTTCGTCGCGAGAACCAGGCGGAATTGAGGCATCTGGGGTCGTGTCCGATCTGACGTCGGCAATGTGGAGTCCGACGGTGGGACGACTGCCGGAGTTTCTGGTGATGAGAAGGCCGGCAAATTCGGCGGTCCATTCGAAGGTGAAGCGTCTGGACTCGGTGGGGGACTCGCCGGTAGTACAAAGGAGGAAGATTTGAGTGGCGTGGTTGGAATCACAGAGACCGGTGGACACCAATCAGCGATCTGACCTGCAGTAACAGTAGAAGAGGAAGATAAAGATTGAAAAGGAAAGGTTTGCTCGTCAAAATGGACATGGCGCGAGACATAAAGACGATTAGAGGTGGGATCAAGACACAGGTAAGCGCTCTGAGTGAGCGAATACCCAAGGAAGACACACGGAGTAGATCATGTCTCTAGTTTATGAGAGCGATAGGGTCTGAGCCAAGGAAATCTCTGACACCCAAAGATTTTGAGCTTAGAGTAGTTAGGCTCTTGTTGAAATAGGAGGCGATAGGGAGAATTGAGAGAGAGAACTGGGGTTGGCATTCTGTTGATAAGATAGATGGATGTAGAAAAGGCATATGACCAGTAGGTTGTTGGTATTTGGCATGATGGAGAAGCGAGAGACCTGTTTCAACAATGTGGCGATGTCGGCGTTCAGACAGGCCGTTGTGTTCGGGTGTATGGGGGGGAGAGGTGAGATGAGAGATCCCTATAGAGGCAAGGAAATCACGGAGAGCTATGAACTCGCCCCCATTATCAGAGAATAGAGTTCCAATTTTTGTTTGGAAGCGATTTTCAATGAGCGCCTTAAACCGAATGAAGGTTTGTTTGACATGAGATTTGAGCTGCAATGGGTAAAACCAAGTATAACGAGTGAAATGGTCGACAATGATGAGATAATGTTTGTATTTTTCAACCGAAAGGAGAGGAGAAGTCCATAAGTTTGTGAAAAGATATTGTAGTGGACGAGTAGATGAGATAGAAGTTTGCGAAAAATGGAGTTTGCGACTTTTATTGGAAAGACAATCAACGCAAGACAAAGATTTAAATAAAGAAGCAGAACATGGTAAAGAGTGTTTGGAGATAATGGTCTTGAGAATCGGAAGAGAAGGGTGACCAAGCCTTGAATGCCAATCAGAAAGAGAAGCTTTAACAGTGGGAGTTGCAAAGAACGCTGTTACTGCAGATTTCAAGATCGGCCACTCATACAATTCCTCATTGGTACGACCTTAGAGTAACGGGGCCCCCGAGCTCAGATCTTTCACCTGAAAATGAGCCGGGAAGAATTCCACGGAAACTTGATTAGTATTACAGAGACGATAAACAGAGACCAGATTCTTCTTATTATCGGGAACGTACAGCACATTAGTGAGTGATAACGGTTTAGTAGGTGAGAGAAGAGAGGCAAAACCAGTTTGTGTGATTGGTAAGCCACTCCCATTACCAATGATAACCTCTTCACCACCTGTATAAGGCTGATGTAGTGACATGTTGTTCAGGTCGGAAGTGATATGGTGAGTGGCCCCGGTATCGAGAACCCATGGCTGTGAGCTGGTGGCAAAGTTAGCTCGGGGAAGCCATGGAGTTGGTGGATATGGAGGAGTCGGGAACAGCCCCATGGACGGAGACTTTGGAACCGTCTGCAGCTGAGAGCACCGTCTTGCAGAATGGCCCTGCACACCACATATCTGACACCGGCCAAGGTATGGTCTCGGACCCCTCTGTTGGTTGTTATTGTTGTGCCATGGTTGCTGCTGTTGAGGTTGATTGTTGCGTTGAGTGTTTTTCTGGCCAAATTTAGAGCGATTGTTGGCATGCATAGTTTGCAGTGATCGGGAAAGAGGCAGAGGAAGATGACATTAGTTTGGCTTCATGATTTATGAGCTTTTCATGAAGCTCTGTCAGGGTGTGAGGAGCATCACGGCCTTCTGTTTGATCAACGACTGGTTTATATTCCTCAGGGAGACCCTGGAGAACATAGTCAATCTTGTCTTCATGGTCAATTAATTTGCCAAGAAGGGCGAGTTGATCAAACCTGGACGTGAGGCCTTGCACATACTCATTGATGGTGTGGTTGCCTTTTTGCCACTGTTTGAGTTGATGATGTAGTTGCTTTATGTGCCCGCGGCTCGTTTTGCGTAGGTCGACGCTAGTGTGTCCCACACAGAGGCAGAGGTAATCGCAAGGGAGACAAGAGGCTGAATGGTTTGCGAGAGAGCACCAAGGAGGTGCTGTAAATGAGCTTGTCCTGGCGCTTCCACAGGGTGTACGCCGGGTTGGCTGTTGCTGTTTCGTCAACCGTGAGGGTCGGTGGAGGTGGAGAGACAGAGGCATCAAGGTGGGAGGCCAAGTCATACCCGTCCAGTAGCGCATGGACTTGGCGGCTCCAAATAAGGTAGTTCGAGGCGGATAGCTTTGTGATATTAGACATATTAATGTTGAGGAGGGCAGAGGTGTTGGGAGTGACAACTTCCGCAGAGGTGGTAACACCAGGAGGAGAGGAGTTGTTGTCAGAAGCCGACATAGTGAGGAGATAGGGAAGGAGAAAAGAAGAACAGAAAGAAAAGAAAAAGATTAAGAGGTCTCGTTATCTTTCTGCTCTGATATCATATAGAGATATAGAGAATGTTATGTTCTATATTCATGGTGCTATGCACACTATATACAAGGTGCATCAGTAACTACACGGATCTCATGAGAGTAATTACAGGGATGTGATAAGCGTAATTGTAGGGATTTATACGGATCCTTGACTAAGAGATACACTTTCCTTAATATTTGGGGTATGATCCGATTGAGAAACAATTCAAAATATTATTATCGTCCATTGGCTCGGAGGGAGGTTATATATAGACATGACATTGTGTTTGATAAGCATCAAATTCTGACATTAGGAACTGGAACATGGAGAACGATAGAATGTTGCATACTTCCTTATTCTCCATATAAAGCCATAGCATCAATGGTGTTATTTATCATCTAGCTATAGGTATGTCTTCAGAGACCAGTACCAATATGATAGTTTTCTTTGATATTAGGTCTGAGAAGTTCAGTGCTAGTACTAGTAATAGAGAAATAAGCCTTGGAGAACTGGCAAACTATGATGGGAAATTAGGTATGCTGTTTTCTGAAGGGGGTGGCTGTGTTCTTGGAAGTAGTAGAAGTGTTGAGCTATGGGTTCTTGAAGATTTAGAAAAACAGGAATGGTCCAAGCATATATGTGTATTCCCTGCTTTGTGGAAGAATCAAGTTGGAAGAGCCTATTTGATTTTTGTTGGAGTTACTCGCACAAATGAAATTGTGCTGTCTACATACTATCAAACCTCGCCTTTCTATGTCTTCTACTACAATATCGAAAGAAACACGGTCGTAAGAGTTGAAGTCCAAGGAATGGAAACGTTTAAACAAAATCAAGTTTACATTTTTTTTGACCATGTAGAGGACGTGAAGCTCATGGGAGTGGTTTAACAGAGCTACCTCTGGCACTTGGTTCTTGTTATCAGTTCTTATTACTACTGTCCATGTATTATTCGATGACAATTAATTTTCTGTTACGGTGTTGTCATCTTTTGAATTTTAAGATCCACTTCCTTGTTTACTCTTTACTACTTCTGGTGAATTTCTAAGTTAAATTTCTTGCTTTGTTCAAACTATTATCTTCCAAGCATGACACTTTGTGAACTGTATCTTCATGAGTTAATATCTTGCTTTGTTTAAACTAGTATTTTCCAAGCATGACACTTTGTGAATTGTAGCATCATGACATTTAATTAAAATGTAGAAACTACTTCAATATCATATGTAATACAAAAATGATGTGATCCCTAATGGTTCACAAGCCGACTTTGATACAATGGAGGCTCAAGACATTTCCAAGACTTTGGAGATACCGAATGGAGCGATCACAAGGAGCAAAGCAAAGGAGCTAGCTAAGATCATGGAGGATATGCTAAGAAAAACTCAAGTCAAGGAGCATGAGGACACACCAAGCTACATCAACATCATTCAAGCATTGGAAGAAGATCAAGGTATTCACTAAGTAGTTAAGTGATTTATCTAGTACTCTTTTTCCTATGCTTCGGTTTTGTCCCATTGGGTTTTCTCAAGCTTAGGTTTTAATGAGGCTAGATAAATCACTTCCATCTATACTACTTAGAAATATTTTGATCTTGTCAAAGACTCTAAATAAAGTGGAAGGTTTGAAAGAAGGATAAAGAAAACACAATTACCAAAGAACCTTGCATGTAGTCTTTGCTTTATTTATTTTTGAGATACATTTTCGAGGAGGAGCCTTTGTCATCTCCTTCCTCTATATACTGCACGAAATCTATGAGTAAAATCATCCATCCTTTTGTTGAGATAACATATTTGGATCATTTGAGTGTTTTTCTAAAGATTGGAGTGAATCCAACAAAATCCCTTTTCTTCTTCGAAGAAATTCTGTCTACTTTTTGTGTGAATCAACTAAGTAGCAGCCCTCTATCTCTTCATTTGATCCTTTCATAGATCAATTGATTATACCATCATCATCATCACCTCATTCATCCGGATCGCAAGCCACCAAATCATCTCTTTTCATACTGAATCAATCATCTATTTTCATCTTCCGCAAAATCTAATCCTATCACCACCAAAACCAGTAGCTCATCACGCCAAAGCCATCAATCTTGGGTCTAGATCTCATCAAGTGGTATCAGAGAACTTTGGCGTAGCTAAGTGTCTCGTATCTCCTTTTTTTATTTTGTTTTTATGCGATTTTTGTTTGAAGAGAAACCTGATTGTTCATCTTCTTTTGTGACCATTCATATTCAAAATATGTTCATCTTCTAGTGATAGACTTGCTGTGTTTGATTCATTTCAACCATAGTTGCTTTGATCCTTTTTCTTGTTTTTGTTGTCTTTGTCAATAGAAACCGATGGGAAGTAATGATGATGAAGAAACAAGTAAGGCAAACGAACGGAAGCTCATGATTGAGGATATGAGGATGATTATGAGAGAGATATTAGCTGAGCAAAAGAAGAGTACAACACCTCCAGCCCCTCGCAAACAACAAGCTCATAAACCACACCGTCGTAGACTTGTGGATGAAGAAGATGGGGAAGAAGGGTTGCTGTCTACAGAATCTTATTATTCTAGCTCAACCAATAGTAGGAGAAGTCAAAGAAGTGATGGAGAGCCAAGGAGACGAAGAGAATAACAAGCACCACAAGGGCGACATCAATTTGACAACATAAAGCTCAAAATGCCCACCTTTGTCGGTAAAAATGATCCTGATGCGTATCTCGACTGGGAAAAGAAAATGGATCTTGTGTTTGATTGTAAGCAACCTCCCGAGGCCAGCAAGGTTAAGATAGCTGTTACCGAGTTTAGTGATTATGCTCTTACATGGTGGGAACAAACCGTAACGACGAGAAGAAGAGTTGGTGAAGCACCGATCGCTACTTGGGATCAACTCAAAGCTATTATGAAGAGAAGGTTTGTGCCAAATCATTATCACCGTGAGCTACATCAACGTCTTAGAAGGCTGAACCAAGGTGGAAAGAAGGTGGAGGAATATTGTCAAGAGTTGGAAACTCTTATGCTTAAGGCCGACATTCAAGAGGATCGTGAAGCTACTATGGCGAGATTCATGGGTGGTCTTAATAGGGAAATTCAAGACAAATTGGAGCTACAAACATATGTTGAAATGGAGGATTTGTTACACAAGGCAATTCTCATTGAGCAGCAACTAAGCCGTAAGCCGTCTCGATCCAACTTTGTCTCGGGTTCGTTTAAATCAAAGGAGACCAAAACAAGCTATCCAAAAGATGTCAAACCATCTACTACTGATCCTAAAGAAGAATCCAAGAGTGACATTAAGGGAAAAGGCGTGGCTAATCCAAGCAAAAGCAAGAGCAACATCCGATGTTACAAATGCCAAGGAATGGGTCATTTTGCGAATGAATGTGTCAACAAGAGACTTTTCATTCTTCTAGATAATGGTGAGATACAACCTGAACAAGAGAGTGAGGACAAGGTCTCCTCTGATGAAGAAGAATATGAAGAGCTACCACTCCAAGGAGAACTACTTGTTGCAAGAAGAACGCTTAGCTTACAAACCAAGAAGGAGGAACTTATACAACGAGAAAATCTGTTCCACACGCGTTGTTTGGTTAAGGACAAGTTGTGTAGCCTCATCATTGATGGAGGAAGTTGCACAAACGTGGCCAGTATGTCCATGGTTAAGAAGCTTGGTCTAAAGGTTCGAAAGCATCCAAGACCGTACAAGCTACAATGGCTCAACGAAAGTGGAGAAATGAAGGTTCATGATCAAGTCACCATACCAATGAGCATTGGCAAGTACCAAGATGAGATTGTGTGTGATGTGCTGCCTATGGAAGCTAGTCATATCCTTTTGGGACGGCCATGGCAATCGGATCGCAAAGTGATACACGATGGATTTACCAACAAACATTCTTTCATGTTTAATGGTAAGAAAATCACACTTGTGCCTATGTCGCCTCAAGAGATCTACAAAGATCAATTGCATTTCAAGAATCAAGAGGAGAAGGAGAAGGTATCAATGGAAAATTCTACTCTCATGATCAAACCAAAAGAGGTTAAGAAATCCTATCTCTCTAATAAACCGATTCTACTTTTTATTTTTAAACAAACTCTAACAAGTTTAACTAATCTGGAACCGGTTATTCTGAGTGAGATGCATAATCTTTTGAAGGATTGTAAAGATGTTTTTCTAGAAGAAAGTCCGAAGGAATTACCACCTATAAGAGGAATTGAGCATCAAATCGATTTTGTGCCCGGAGCTTCATTACCAAACAAAAGAGCTGCAACGGCAAGTAGATGAGCTCATGAGCAAGGGACATATACGTGAAAGCATGAGTCCTTGCGCTGTTCCGGTGTTACTTGTACCAAAGAAAGATGGTACATGGAGGATGTGTGTCGATTGTCGAGCCGTCAACAATATCACCGTAAAGTATCGACATCCTATACCTCGTTTAGATGATATGCTAGATGAGTTGCATGGTTCCACCATATTTTCTAAGATAGACTTAAAAAGTGGATATCATCAAATTAGAATGAAAGAAGGGGATGAGTGGAAAACCGCAATTAAAACGAAGCATGGTTTATATGAATGGTTAGTGATGCCGTTTGGTTTAACTAATGCGCCTAGTACTTTTATGCATTTAATGAATCATGTGCTTAGATCATTCATTGGAATATTTGTGGTTGTTTACTTTGATGACATACTGATTTATAGCAAGAGCTTAGACGATCATCTTAAGCATATTAGCTCGGTTTTAGACGTTTTACGAAAAGAGTGTCTTTATGCTAATCTTAAGAAGTGTACTTTTTGTATGGATAACCTTGTGTTCCTAGGCTTTGTTGTAAGTGCAGATGGTGTCAAGGTGGATGATGAAAAGGTGAAAGCTATAAGAGATTGGCCGAGTTCTAAGTCCGTTGGCGAAGTTAGATCTTTTCACGGTCTTGCGGGTTTTTATCGACGTTTTGTGAAAGATTTTAGCACTATAGCCGCACCTCTAACTGAAGTGATCAAGAAGGACGTCGGATTCAAATGGGGTCCATCCCAAGAAGAAGCTTTCCATTCCCTTAAAGAGAAGCTTACTAATGCCCCACTTCTAGTTTTACCCGATTTTACTAAGACTTTTGAGATCGAATGTGATGCAAGTGGACTTGGTATTGGTGCTGTTTTGATGCAGGATAAAAGGCCTATAGAATTCTTTAGTGAGAAGCTTGGAGGATCCATACTCAATTACCCGACCTATGACAAAGAATTCTACGCTTTGGTGAGAGCTCTACAAACGTGGCAACACTATCTTTGGCCAAAAGAATTTGTGATTCATACGGATCATGAGTCTCTCAAGCACATTAAAGGTCAGCATAAACTCAACAAAAGACATGCTAAGTGGATTGAGTTCATCGAAACATTTCCGTACGTGATTAAGTACAAGAAAGGTAAGGATAATGTCGTAGCCGATGCATTATCAAGAAGGTACACTCTTCTCTCTAAATTAAGTTCCAAGGTTATTGGATTTGATCAACTTAAAAAGATGTATGACACTGATCATGAGTTCAAAGAGCCGTACCTCGCTTGTGAGAAATTTGCAATCAACCATTACTTTAGGCAAGATGGGTTTTTATTCTATGAAAATCGTCTTTGTGTGCCTAATGGTTCTTTGAGATGTTTATTAGTCAAGGAGGCTCATGGAGAGGATTAATGGGACACTTTGGTGTTGCTAAAACCCTTAAGACGTTACAAGATCATTTCTATTGGCCGCATATGCGAAGAGACGTAGAACGGGTTTGTGACCGATGTGTTACTTGTAAACATGCTAAGTCCAAAGTCCAACCCCACGGTTTGTATACTCCACTCCCTATTCCTATACATCCTTGGACTGATATTTCTATGGATTTTGTAGTTGGATTGCCTAGAACCAAGACCGGTAAGGATTCTATATTCGTTGTGGTAGATAGGTTCTCAAAAATGGCACATTTTATCGCTTGTCATAAAACGGATGATGCTTTGAATGTTGCTAATTTGTTCTTTAGAGACGTTGTTAGATTGCATGGCATGCCTAAAAATTGTCTCTGATCGTGATACTAAGTTCCTTAGTCATTTTGGAAAACATTATGGTCTAAGCTAGGAACTAAGTTGTCATTTTCTACTACATGTCATCCGCAAACCGATGGTCAAACTGAAGTTGTTAATTGTACATTGTCAACATTGCTTAGAACTTTGGTTAAGAGTAACTTGAAATCTTGGGAAGAATGCTTGCCTCATGTAGAATTTGCTTATAATCATGCAAAGCATTCCGCTACTAAGTTTTCACCATTTGAAATTGTTTATGGTTTTAATCCTTTATCGCCATTGGATTTATCACCTTTACCTTTGAGTGAAAGAATTAGTCTAGATGGCAAGAAGAAGGCTGATTTGGTCAAGAAGATTCATGAGAAGGCTCGGAAAAAGATTGAGCACAAACCGAACTCTACGCCAAGTATGCGAACAAAGGGAGGAAGGCGATGAAGTTTGAGATTGGTGACTAAGTGTGGGTTCACCTAAGGAATGAAAGGTTTCCTAATGAAAGGAATTCTAAGCTGAAATCAAGGATTGATGGTCCTTTTCGTATCACCAAGAAGATCAACGACAATGCCTATCATCTCGATCTTCAAGGTAAGTATAACGTGAGTAATTTTCAATGTTTCTGATCTTGTTCCGTTTATTGCAGATGATGAGACAGATTTGAGTTCAAATCCTTTTCAAGAGGGAGGGGATGATGTGACCCCTAATGGTTCACAAGCCGACTTTGATACAATGGAGGCTCAAGACATTTCCAAGACTTTGGAGATACCGAATGGAGCGATCACAAGGAGCAAAGCGAAGGAGCTAGCTAAGATCATGGAGGATATGCTAAGAAAAACTCAAGTCAAGGAGCATGAGGACACACCAAGATACATAAACATCATTCAAGCATTGGAAGAAGATCAAGGTATTCACTAAGTAGTTAAGTGATTTATCTAGTACTCTTTTTCCTATGCTTCGGTTTTGTCCCATTGGATTTTCTCAAGCATAGGTTTTAATGAGGCTAGATAAATCACTTCCATCTATACTACTTAGAAATACTTTGATCTTGTCAAAGACTCTAAATAAAGTGGAAGGTTTGAAAGAAGGATAAAGAAAACACAATTACCAAAGAACCTTGCATGTAGTCTTTGCTTTATTTATTTTTGAGATACATTTTCGAGGAGGAGCCTTTGTCATCTCCTTCCTCTATATACTGCACGAAATCTATGAGTAAAATCATCCATCCTTTTGTTGAGATAACATATTTGGATCATTTGAGTGTTTTTCTAAAGATTGGAGTGAATCCAACAAAACCCCTTTTCTTCTTCGACGAAATTCTGTCTACTTTTTGTGTGAATCAACTAAGTAGCAGCCCTCTATCTCTTCATTTGATCCTTTCATAGATCAATTGATTATACCATCATCATCATCACCTCATTCATCCGGATCGCAAGCCACCGAATCATCTCTTTTCATACCGAATCAATCATCTATTTTCATCTTCCGTAAACTCTAATCCTATCACCACCAAAACAAGTAGCTCATCACGCCAAAGCCTAGATCTCATCAAAAAATTACAACAACAAAAAAAAAACGATGATAACACTCTTAATGTAATTATCAACTTCATGCTCTAGTTTCTTCATACTATTGACCGGAAAAAAGCACTTTCCAGTGTTTATCTCACGGGGATATTCTTTCCTCTCTGGCTACTCTTGTTACCTATCTTTTTTTCTAAATCTACAAAAATTAGCCTCATAAAACCATCCTTACTGCTTAGCCTGCTCAAGGATTGCAAGGAACAGAAAAATTTACAACATTAATGAAACGTTCATTAGAACTAGAGAACCCGAAATATAGAAACCGAAAAATACCGAGTTCCACTGTTTGAATATATGATTCATGAACCAAATATTTCTCTAAACATCTCAGCAAGTGAATTGGCAGCTAAACAGGAACAAAGTTTGTTTGTATACCTGAGAGCAGAGGAAAGTTCCAAGAATCGCAATGGCAGCACCGGGTGCATCAACCGGTTGAATCGGGGTATGAAAAATGATGATCGAAGCCACAACGACCGAAATCCGCTTCAGAGTGTTACCGATACTGAAAGTTAGCAGCGAAATCTGGTCTAGTGACATGTACGATACCTGATTATACAAATGGTAGAACACACTCTCTGCCACTACCCACCTGTTTGATATTCAAAACAATCAAATTTCTGCAAGATTTTTTTTAATTAATAGAAAGTTTTAGCCCGTATGGAATGATTTTTTTTTTTTTTTTATAAATGATTATTGATTATTGATTTTTAGTTCATACCAAACAAAGTGTGGTCCCATTTGAGAAACCGCGGTTTCCCAACCGGCAGCCCACATTTTCGGATCCTCGACAGCGATTGCAAATGGAGTGAGGATCAAAAGAGACATCATCGATAAGCAAGCGTAGTAATTTATTCCGCTCACTGACTTCCCTTTCATTACTTTCTGATAAAAAATGTTTAGAAACACGAATGCTAAATTCGATATCATCGCTTCCATAAACCCTGCCGAAAATCATATATATAATCAAGAAAATGTCACACATGCAAGAATATAGTGTTTGAAACTTACTTTGAAAGGAAAGTAGTGATTACATTTGAATAGTAGAACTTCTTGAGGCAAGTAATTTACACTAGTGTACAGAGCCGGCCTTGAAGCCAAGCAAAGCAAGCAGCTGTTTGGGGCCCTATTTTAATATATCGATATTTCGGCCATAAATTAACATAATTTGCCTTTAGTCTAGTGGTTGACCTAAGTGTCTCTCTTCCCATTACATCTCAAGTTCGAAACTAGGAAGCCGCAAATAGAGATTTTTTTCCTTTTCATTGCTTTTTGTTAAGTTAAATCAGCCTATTTTTTTCTCAAGCTTGTGGCCCATCCAAACTCAGGGACGTTCTGCTAGTGTATATGGACACACAATTAGAGTGTACACATTAATGATTGCTTCCTAGTGAACTGATAGTCAACGACTCATGCATATTTACAGCTTGTTATAAAAAATATATAAATATACATGAAGATGTACATCAAATCTCACTGTAAATCAGGATCGCACCTAAACTGTGTATTTGCGGTTAGTTATATCGAATCCAAATTGGAACTATCAAGGTTTTGACTTCCAAGATTGTGTACAATAAATCTTGGATTCTTTTGATTATCTTATTTTTCTATTTCAGTCCCTTGTTTCGTTGTGTGTGAGTTTTGAGTCTTATCAATTCACAAACGTAAAGCACCAAGACATGCAGATCCTGATTTCTAAATGGTCTAGAGATTTGATGCGTAGTACTGAAGTGTAAAGTGAATATTTTCTTAGCTCAGTAGTGTGAATAGAACCACGTGAACCCATATGTTGCAAGGGATATGCGTTAATCGTGGAATCACACGTGAAATCGTTAATTTTGATTGTGTTGGAATTATTATTTTTTCTATGTATGTGTTGGAAGTTGTTAGCTATTTTTTGCGATTTCGATGGAAAAAATCATTTGTAAATCTTAAAAATGTTAGCAAATTTAACATTCATACAAAAAAAAAAATGGAAGCGTCTAATAATCATGTAAGACCACGAAAACAAAAACGAAAGAAACAGTCAAAGTAAGAAGAAAATATAGTAATGCCGACAAATTATCATGATCATCAATAGTGAGACTAATTTTAAGGTATAACCGTATAAAAGTCATCCATTGAGAAAAAACTGTTTTAAACTTTTCAGTTGGTTAGTCATGCATGAGTCATGACAAAGAAGTCATATGTTGTTTTTATAACAAAAGTTGTATCTCTTAAGATTTCTAAGCAGTTGATTCAAATTTGAAGTCCATTTAATATTAAGATGAAATCTTGTAGATAACGTGCGTAAGCAAACCGCGTTTTGATATTGCTGACTAAAAAAATTTGCTTGCCTTGAAAAAGAAGTAAAATACCAAGAAAAAACATAATTGAAAATTGGCATTGCTCTATATATGTTAGCCATAATAAGACTCCACTCCACATGATCAAACCGTGACGAGGAGCACACACACACACACAAAAAAAAAAAATGGGTTCGAAAACATCACACATGGTTGTTCTTCTGTTTTCTTTTCTCATTCTGATTTTCACATTTTCCTCTCATATTAGAACCGTCCAAGCTACTACAACCCGTAAACTTGGTACGTGTCGTTAGAATTTGATAACTGTACCTTTACATAAACTTAAGCTTGATTCGATTTGAAACTTGATGTCGCAGCATCGGGAAGGACCATAGTGTATACGCCATCCTCGAGATCATGTGGAGCATCTCATGCAACGTGGAAGAAGAAACACGGACCATGTAGACGTCCTCCAAGAACAGCCCCTGCTTCTTACAAATCTCAGTAAGACCATAAAATCCAAAGTCTTCTTTGTTTGTGTGTCCATTTCATTTGCAATAAGAAATTTTAGAACTTAGAGTTCCTGTGAAAACAAAAATATAAGTGTCGGTTTTCTTGTTTAGTTTTAGTCGTCCGAAGGTGTGAACTAATGATCCCACCTATGTATTATGTTTGTGTACTGTAAATAAAGTTTTTTAATATATAATATGCATTATCCATGCTTGAATGGAAGAAGAAGCAATCGTATGCTAGAGATCAGGTCCGGTTAAATATTTGGACCAAGTGCCATAATAATTTTTTGTTTTTTTCTCAAATGATGGTGTATGTTAGTGGTGGAATGAACATATTCTAAAAAGGCCCTATCTTTATTAAAAATAGCCCATCAAGGATTATGAAAAGGATTATGGTTAACGCATAGTGTATGTTAGTGGTGGAATGAACATATTCTAAAAAGGCCCTATCTTTATCTGTTAGATCTTCGGTCAATCCCCACGTTTTCTCCTCTTTGGTCGTTAATTCCTGTTCAGATCTGCTTGATCACTTTCTCTTCTTCTAGCGCTGCTGCCGTTTCGTCTTGCTTCTAAAGAGTTCGCTTGGGTGTTGGTTCTTGGTCCTCTCCGGTTCCATCTTTCACCTTCCATGTCTATGGAGCTTGGTGTTAATCCGGTTTGGTCTTGTTTTCTCCCTGCCGCTATCTTGCGTCTGATCGAGAGTTCATTTCGCCTGGGGTACTTCTGCCAGTTAGGACCTTTTGGCGTGTTGGAAGGCTGGCGTTTTTGAATTGCTAGGTAGTTTGTGTGCTTGCAGGAAAGGGAGGCTTCAGGCCTCTGTGACCGTAGTCTGGCCGTCGAGTGCATTTGCGGTGAGGGTGAGGTTTCTTGAAGGTTCTCTAGAAGTGTGAAGCAGGTTTTGGCTGCTACAAGTGTGAGTTGGTGTTGTTCTTCATTTAGGTTAATCCTTTTGAATCACTACTTTCTTCACCTTTAGTTCCATTGTTGTTGTGTTGTAAGGTTTAGTTTCCCCCTTGTGGGCTTAGTTTCTGGTGTATTCGTTTTTCACCAGCTTATCTTCCGGAGATTGTTTATATCGTCCGGCTTAGTATTCCATCTTGTGGTCTTAGTGGTTTGGTTGGTTGGTGTGTAACACCTTGTAACTTTCTCAATTCAATATAATTCTAGATGAAAAAAAAAAAAAAAACTAACATCTATCTCCTTATAAATACAAACCTTCTCATAACTTGAAAATCGATCTAGAAACGGCTGAGAGCAAGAGAGCAAGAGAGCAAGAGAGCAAGACCTTAAACTAATTCCTCTTTTTTCTTCATCTTCTTAGTTTTAGTCCTTGTAACTTTTTGAGATTTGGTTGATTTAATAAAAACTTTTCTCTTAAAATCACAAATCGTAATATCACAACAATAATATTGAGATATAAGATTTGTGGTTTAAGAGAAGATTATTTATTATATCAACCAAAGCTCAAAATGTTACAAGGACTACTTCGAATGACGAAATAAAAACTAAGAATAAGAGGAAAAAATATAAATTATGTTAAAGTCTTTCACTCTTGCTCTCAGTCGTTTCTGGATCGATCTTCAAGTTATGAAAAGGAGGTCAGTTCCATCGAGATCCTCTTCTTTGTCTCTTTTGGATATATTTTTATTTGTGTTAATCTTTTTTTTTCTTATGAAGTAGTCTTTATCTTCAAATATATTTTTTTTCTTTGAGAAAGTAGACAAGATGGGCTTTTTCTTGATGAACTATTTTTAATGAGGGGATACCTTTTTAGGAATGTGTTCATTCCACCTCTAATAGTGTATTTGAAAATTAAACTTTATTACGCAATTTAAAAGAAAAAATAGGACTTTAAAAAAGAGAAATTTATTATAATAAATGTTTATACATTAGGAAGTAAAATATTTATTACTTCTTGTAGAAGTAAATGATATTTTACTTGCTTATTATTATTTGATATGTAGAAATATGATGTCTTGTATGTTGTAGTAATTCATTCGACTCATTGAGAAGAAGAGAAACATCTTTCTCTCACCTTATATGTCTATTATGTCTAAAACAACCAAACTTTTTTTTTAAAAATAATTAAGTGCAGAAATTTTCAATAAAATAAACTCCATAAAATTAATAATTCAAACAACCATATTCAATTCCAAAAAACCATAAAATAATCTAGCAACCTAAACACCAGGTTTGCAAATAACAACATAAACCAAAAACGATAAACAACAAAATCCTATCATCCTCTCTCTGGCCCGATTCCGATCACACTTTCTTTCTACCTGCATCACATTAGGGAAAAAGAGATGCATAAGTATTTCATAAATACTTAGTGAGGCAATCACCCCGCCTACAGGCCAATTACGCAATTTAAAACACATTTAAATAATATTAATAATTACCACAATTATTAAATTCACTTCTTTTAATTTTTATAAAATTTTTCCTCAATTAAATAATAATTTTTAACCCTTAAAATGATTTCCACAATTATTAAATAATTTTCACAATTATTATAATAATTTTCAACACATGGCTATGAAAACGATGAACAGTACGCGGCTATAAACAGTAACTCCGGCGATGAACAGTAACTCCAGTGATGAACAGTAACTCCGGCGATGAACAGTACGCGATGAACAGTAATCGCGAAATCTCCCCAAAATTGCCTCTGAAACTTTGTTTTATCGAAAAGTGACTTTTCTGCGCGGCCACAAGCTTTTAAAGCGAAACCTAGGGCTTCCAACCCTAAACCGGACAAAACCAGCCAACTTAAATCAAACCGGCTGAATTTCCAATAACCGGTGTCGATCAACACCACTCCTTGGTGTCGGTCGACACCACTCGACCAAACCAACAAATCACGCGCAATCGACTTAAACCGGAAATTGATTTCACAAACTGGTGTCGATCGACACCCTCTCCTAGTGTCGCTCGACACGAATTAATCAGAGGCTATTTTACAAACGTCAACACCAGGATGCCTCGATATCTAGGCCGACTGCACAACAATCAAACAAGAACATGTACAGTCAACCCGAAATCAATGCCTCAATCTCTAGACCGACTACGCAACAATCAAACAAGAACATGCACAGCCAATTAGAGATTTATACCTTGCATAACAATGCAAACAACACCTGATCACCTGGTGTCGCTCGACACCTCTCCCAAAATAGTATTTTTCGGTTCACGGATGTTACAATGTCGGGATGCTAGGTTATGCCTACTCCGAGCTGATCGTCATGGTAGTCTCTGTCTTCACGATCAAATAATCATTTCTTATGCCGGGATACTAGGCTCTTGCCTACGCGGAGCAAATGATCACATGGTAGACTATGTCTCTTCAGATCATATATAGAGTGGTAGGTAAATCCTCCTCCGGATTTGATGGTAAAAACCTCATACATGTTGTGGAGTTGATGACTATGTCTCCACCCAGACTTAAATTTTTGTTTTTAAATTATGGTATTTAAATTCAGTCATTTAAATTTCTGCTATTTAAACTTCTGTCTTTAAATTTCGTTATTTAAATTTTGTTAAAGTTTCAAAGTTTTCAAAAATTTAAGTTTTTGTTCTTCAGATATAATGTTGAATTTGACAAAACTCGAGATCATCGCCCTTGACCTTAGTGGAAATAACTATTTGTCTTGGACGGTATGTGCAACGTTGCACCTAAAAGGAAATGGTCTATTGAGCACCAACGATAAGTCCGAAATGACATATGATGAAGAAAATGTGAAAGCCATGATCTTTTTATGCCACCATATACATGATGGTTTAAAAGATGAATACATCATAAAAGAAGATCATGCCGATCTATGGCACTCGCTTAAAAGCCGATTTGATCAACAAAAATACATGATCTTACCGAAAGCTAAATGCATGTAAATGCATGATCAACAAAGCCGATTTATGGTACGAGTGGTTGAACCTCTGGTTCAAGAATTACAAAAGTGTGGGTGAATATAATTCCGCTATGTACGGAATCACCTCTAGGATGTAGTTATGCGGAGAGGATATCAGCAAATTTGATATGTTGGAAAAAAGTCTCTCAACTTTTCATCATGGAAATGTAATTGTGCAACAAAAATATCGGGCAAGAGAATTCACCTCGTACTCGTAGTTGATGCAAATCCTCCTTGTTGCGGAACAAAATAATCAGCTTGTGATGTTAAACAACCAGCTCCGTCCAACTGGATCTGCGCCATTCCCAGAAGCGAATGTTGCGTCATCGAGTCATACTAAAAAGCCCGAACGTGAACGCAGACGCGGCAGAGGCCAAAGTTGCGGTCGCGGTCGAGATCGTGGATGTGGAAGAGAAAATGATGATGGTCGAGTTGTAAAAAGAAAAGGCGAACGCACTTGTTACAGATGCGGCATGAACAATCACTTTGAACGTACAAGTCGTATGCCCAAACATTTAGCCGATTTGTACAGGGCATTACAACATGCCAAAGATAAGGGTGCAGAGACCAACTTCATCTCAGATGAATCTGATCCCTCCTTTGATGGTTTAAGTGATGATTTTCATCTGGATGTCGCTGACTACCTTGTTGATCCTGAAGAATCAACTGAGACAAAGAAACTCAAATCGATGATAGTGTCTTTCTGAAGAAGACAAGAATAACAAACTCTTAATCATTTTTATAGTATTGTATAATATACTTTTTGTTAAAAGATTTTGATGTAATATATCCACCATTTTAATATAAAATGTCTTTCATATTATATAAATATTGTTGTTCAGATGATGTCAAAATTTGAGATTCAGGAAGGAGATACTTGTCTAGCAGACAAGTTATGATACATACAATTCTCAAAGATAAGAAATATTTCTCATGTCTCAAAATGAAAGACTACGCTGAAAGCGTGAGTACTATATGCGATAGTGCAAAGATTATACTTGGCTCTCGAAGAGCATGTTTTTTTATTTCCAAGGGGAACAAAATTTGAAGTGCGAAATGCACTATATTCTCCCGATTCTCACCGCAACTTATTAAATTTTCGAGATATCCGCAAAAATGGATATCATATTGAGATTACAAATAAAAGTAGCATTGAATACTTTTGAATTACAACGGAGAAGAAACATGTATTGGAAGAATTAACAATGATGTCCTCTGGATTATATTTGCACAAAAATAAATACGGATGAATCATATGTTGCAGTAAACCAAATGTTTACTAGCACTTCTCAATCATGCTGAGAAGAATTGTGCAAAATACGAGTGGCCACCAAATAAAAATGAGAAGATTTTTCAGTCGGGAGAGTTTTTATGTAAAGCATGTTCTCAAGAAAAACTCATAATTAGGCCTTCGCCAACTAAAGTTGGGAATGAATCCCCAGTATTTCTAGAGAGAATACATAGTGATATATGTGGGCCAGTTAACCCACCGTGCGGGCCATTTTGATATTTCATGGTATTGGTTGACGCATCTAGTAGATGGTTAAATGTGTGTCTTTTGACCACAAGAAATATGACTTTTGCAAGATTCATTACCCAAATAATCAAGTTGAGAGCACATTTACCTGATTGTGCCACAAAAATAAAGTCATGCTTGATAATGATGGTTAATTCACTTCAGCCGCCTTTAATGACTTTTTATGTATGTGGGAATCGATATTGAGCATCCAGTTCCGCACGTCCATACGCAAAATGGCATGGCTGAGTCATTGATTAAGTGGTTGCAATTAATTGCAAGGCTGTTAATTTTGAAAGAAAAACTCCCAATCACTGTATGGGGCCATGCAATGTTGCATGTGGGAGCCTTGGTCCAGGTAAGACCAAGTGCATATAATGAATATTCGCCCATATAGTTGGCATTTGGAAATATGCCAAATATATCCTATCTCCGGGTATTCGGGTGTGCGGTCTATATCCAAATAGCGCCACCACAGAGAACAAAATTGGGACCACAGAGGAGATTGGGAATATATGTCAGGGTATTTGTCCCCTAGTATAATAAGGTATCTTGAACCAGCAATTAGTGATATGTTTACGACACAATTTGCTGATTGCCACTTTGATGAAAATGAATTCCCTGCGTTAGGGGGAGGGTCGAGAGAATCACCAAATGATATCACCTGGTGTACACACTCTTTGGCTTATATTGATCCTCCTACTAATCAACACGAGGTGGAAGTTCAAAAAATTATACACATGCAAAGTTTGGCTAATCAGTTGCCCGATGCGTTCACAGATACGAGAAAGGTGATTTTCCTCAATAATAAATGTTCCTCAAGAACATGTTGATGTGAATAGAGCAAATGAACTGGTTCAATTAAAGAGCGGGAGGCCTATAGGATCAAAAGATAAAAATCCCCAAAAAAAAAGAAATTGGGAGTAAAGGTTTCTGAAGAACCAAAATGTCATGAAGACATTTCTGAAAAGGTTCTAGAAGAACCAGATAAAGAGGTTCGTCAAGAAGACAAACATGAAACAGAAAAATATGAGATTTCCATCTCCTTCGCCCAAAGTGGAAATTATGGACTATAAGTGAAATAGATGATGATGATAGAATGTTCTCTTTTTCTGTAGCTAAAGAGATCGATCATGAAAATGATGATCCAGATCCAATTTCCGTATCAGAGTGCCAGAAAAGATCTGACTGGAAGAAATGGCAAGTGGCCATGAAAAATGAAATATTCTCTCTCAATAAACGGAATGTATTAGGACCAATAATTGTTACACCTAAAGATGTAATACCGGTTAGATACAAATGAATCTTTGTAATAAAAAGAAATAAAAAACGAAGTCACAAGATATAGAGCTCGTCTTGTGTCACAAGGTTTTTCTCAAAGACCATGAATAGATTATGAAGAAACTTATTTCCCGGTAATGGATGCAATCACATTCGGGTACTTGATGAGCTTAACAGTCTCTAATAATTTAGAGATGTACCTGATGGATGTTGTGACCGCATACCTGTATGGCTCACTTGATAGTGAGATATAAATCTCTGAGGGATTTAAGATCCCCGAAGGTTCAAAGATGCCAGAAGCACCTAACGAGCTTTGTTCGGTCAAACTCCAGCAATCACTATACATATTAAAGCAATCCGGCCGCATGTGGTACTGATACAACAAAGCTTTTTTTTTATATAACTAATTAGCCCGAATTAATATTCCCATAAATATTAATTCTCAATAGCTAATACAACATCAAACAATACAAAAGACAATAACTCAAATAATTCATTAAATCAAATATTTAATTCAACCAACAATTTATTCTAAAATAAATAAATCTAACAACCTAACACCAGGTTCTGCTGAAATAATCAAAAACGAACAACACATAAATTCCTATCATCCTCTCCTCGGTCATGATTCTGCGATCACACTTTTCTTTTACCTTGCATCACAAGAAAAGAGATGCGTAAATATTATCACAAATACTTAGTGAGACGATCACCCCGCCTACAGGCCAATTACGTAATTCCAGACAATTAACATTATTTAGATAATTCTCATAATTATTAAAATAATTTCTCAATTATTAAATAATTTCCATAATTAAATAATAATTTTCAAAAATTAAAATAATTTTGACAATTATTTTTGAACCACTTAATTAATTCATTTAGCCATTAAATAATTAATTAACGAATTAAACCATTAAACCAATTAATTCAAATAAACCAATTAATTAAATGAAATCCATTTAAACCACACCACAACCGGTCAGACACCAGACCGACACCGAACTCGCAGTTCGAAACCCATATACGAAAATCAACACATAAACACGAAAAATACATCATAAACCACATCAACACGATTCAAGCATCAATAACACATAAACATACACGAAAACGTCACTCAGTCTTCAAGAACAATCCGATCTATAAATTTATGGGTCTACGGTCATGCACTCACCTTGAAAAAGGGTTGAAAAGTGGAACAATAAGAGGGATGATGAAGAACAATGACAACCAACTCCAGATCAAGCCAAAGCTCACAAAAATCTCCCAGAATCGCCTCTCCTTCGTCTCCTTTTTATCTCGAAAAACGTGCAAAAGGAGGCTCCTCTCCTTTTAAACTCGAATTAGGGTTTCTTTCCCTAAACCAGTCCCAAACCGACAACTTAAATCGAACCGGAAATCGAATACCAGAACCAGTGTCGACCGACACCCTCCTTGGTGTCGCTCAACACCAACCCCAAAAGTCGGTTCTCACGTTTACGGATGTTACAGGTACAATCGTTTAAGTGAATACTTGTTGAGTAAAGGTTACGTCAACAATGCGATATGTCCATATGTGTTCATAAATAAATCCTCATCGGGTTTTGTGATTTTGTTGTGTATGTTGATGACCTGAACATTATTGGAACTCAAAAAGAGATTGATGATGCACGAACTCATATGAAAAAAGAGTTCGAAATGAAAGATCTTGGAAAGACACAGTTTTATCTTGGGCTCCAAATAGAACATTTCCAAGATGGATTATTCCTGTATCAATCAGATTACACCAAAATTGTGTTAAAACGTTTTTATATGAATAAAGCGACTCCTTTGAGTAGTCCAATGGTCAATAGATCGCTTGAAGTTAACAAGGATCCATTTCGACCTATTGAAGATACTGAAGAAGTATTAGGTTCTGAAGTACCTTATATGAGCGCCATTGGGGCACTTATGTATCTTGCAAATTGTATTCGACCAGATATAGCTTTTGCTACTAATCTGCTTGCAAGATTGATGCAGCTGCCTTCCGCTCCATCAAAGATACAGCTCATCGCCTACCAAAATACATTGGAACGGAATAAAGTATATATTTTGTTACCTTCAAGATTCGATTGAGTTTGGATTATATTATTCTAGAAACCCCGAGGTTGGTGTAGTTGGTTTTGCAGATGCTGGCTATTTGTCTGATCCGCATAAAGCTCGATCGCAAACCGGATATGTTTTCACATACGGTGGAACTGCGATTTTCTGGCGTTCCCAAAAACAAACATTGGTTGCAACGTCTTCCAATTATGCGGAAATCATTGCTCCCCATGAAGCATGTAGAGAATGTGTATGGTTGAGATTTTTGATCCAACACATACAAGAAGCCAACGGAGTATCTATAAAGAAAGAGCCAACAACAATATATGAAGACAATTATGCATGTGTCACTCAACTCAAAGAATGTTATATTAAGAGCGACAGGACAAAACACATCCCTCCAAGATTTTTTTCCTACACTCAAGAACTAGAGAAAAATCAAGAAGTGGATATTCAATATGTTCGCTCAAGTGACAATGCTGTTGATCTCTTCACAAAAGCGCTTCCCACGACAGTGTTCAAAAAGTATTGAAATGCGTCGTCCTATTTTTCAGGGGGAGTTTGCATCGCAGTACTCTTTTTCCTTTTCATAGTTTTTATTTCATTGGGTTTTTCCATTGTTAAGATTTTAACGAGTCCATATGTAATTTCACAGTAATAGATAATCAATGAAAAATATTATAATAAATATTAGGAAGTAAAATATTATTTATTTCTACCATAAATAATAGATATTTTGTTTATTTATTATTATTTAATATGTATAAATAGGATGTCTTGTATGTTGTAGTAATTCATTATGACACATTAAGAAAAAAAGAAACATCTTTCTCTCACCTTACTCTCGTATTCTCTCTTATCTCTCTTCATCCCTTTTTCCAAACCAAAAGAAATCTTTTTTTATTATTATTTTATAACAAAATTAACTAAATATGTGAAATCATGTACAATTTGCATAGTCAACAAATGTACAAATATCTCAATCATGAAAAGTTTTCAATAGTAATATAAAATCCACGATTGATTTTTTTTTTGTCTTGCTTAGTTTTTAGTTTGGTTGGAATAATTTATTATACAAATTTAGGACTTTAGGTTTGTTGCAACGATACTAGCACAAATCGATTCAACTACCAATCATGTTCCTATAAATTGATGAAATATGCAACCTTATATATATATATATATATATGGGACCCTATATATATATATATATATATATAACTATAGTTTAATATGGCAAAAATCATTTTGGAATCTCACTACAAGAAAACAGGCCTTTTACAATGGCCGAAAACGTCGCAAAATCGACGTTAATACTATTTTACATCGAATTTCCATCGATTTCCAAATCGTCGGTAAACGATCGACGTAAATTCAAAATCGTCGTAAAATCGTCGTAAGTTGGGACAATACATAAATCGTCGCTAATTCGACGTTAATAGTCGTCGTAAAATCGTTGTATTATTTACAACGAATTTACTACGCAAAATGTGTGGTCGTCGTTATATCAATGCTTACTGTAACAAGCAAATAACGACAAAATTGCAAATCGTCGTTAACAGCCGGTTTAAAAACTGGTTAAATCAGAAATTTAGAAAACCTGATTTACCAAAAATCGTCGTTAAATCGTCGTAAAGTTACGACGAATTTCATTGTTAACCAGTTGTTAAAAAATCGTCGTTCATTCGACGCTAAAAATCGTCGTAAACTCGTCGTAAAGTTACGACGAATTTTGTTGTTAACCAATTGTTAAAAAATCGTCGTTCATTCGACGCTAAAAATCGTCGTAAAATCAAAGCAAAGTTAAATTTTTTTATTTATTAATATACGAATATAGGTGTCGGATTTACGATGGAATTATTAAAAAATTATTAAAATTTTTTTTTTAATAATAATTTAAAAAGAAATATTCAAAAATATTCAAAAATATTCAGAAGCCGCCATGTTCGCCGTTTCCTGTTGCTCTTCTGTAAGTTCTTCCTCTACGACACCTTCCCGGGCTCTTGCTGCAGCTTCTCGTTTTCGTCTCTTCTCTCTCAAGAGCGCTGCAATCTGCGGGTTTTCCATAGCCATGAGTTCAATAATGGCATCATTATCTGCACGTTCTTCTTGCAGCTCCTTCTGAAGACTTGTAATCGTGGCCCGCAGTAAGGTCGGATCATCTTTGGATAGTCGGCGTGGCGGAGCAAGTGATGAAGCAACAGGGACTTGGCGAATTGATTCCATCCCAATAGTTTTACCCTTATTCTTAGGGGCAACCTGCAATTTTTAAACATTAATAAGTTAGTATTAACTTTAAATATAATCAAGTTTATATAATTAACAATAAATTAATGTTAATATAATCATATATACATATATTCATATGTCGATTTATGTACTTGTTCGAAGATGCGGTCAATGTCGGGGGTGCTCAACTCCACCGATTGGGAACCGCCAGGACATCGTTGAGAGCGTTGTGTTTGTTCTTGAAAGACCCTTGCGTTGACATCGTTCCATATTTCCTCAGCTCTCGGAGATACATAACGTCCGTTTTTCCTGGTGTGTATCCTCTGAAAAACTGCCGTCAATGGAGGGAGCACACCTCCATTCTCCGCCGCCTAAAATTAATTTAATTAGTTTATAATTTAATTATTTATTTATTTTAATTATATAAGTGAAAATATATATATATATTACCATTTCTAAACGTCGTCCGGCAAAAGGCGTCTGGCCAGATGTGTGAGGTACGACCTTCGGTCTGCCGTCCGCACCAAGAGTTAAACGGGCAGCCGAGCATTTCAACGACGTCTCCACGGAGGTGGGTTACACCAGAATTGAACCAAGCCGTCCCACACCTGGGTACTAATGAATATCGGCTTTGCGTCGATGCCCTTTGCCCTCCATTTTTTTTTCAGTCACATACGGTGTTGTTTACACGCAACTTGGCCTTCTCTAAAAACTTGGCCTTCACCTCTTCATTGTGAGCCACATCCCAATTGTATCGTTGCTGAAAAATAACAAATTTATAATTAAATTATATATATTAAATATAAGTAAATAAATATAATAATTATTTGGAAAAAGTAAAAAAATTAATCACCGCAAACATTTTGAACCAAGTGTCTCTGATTTCTTGACTGACTTGGGACCAATTTGCATGAGGCTCCGAAAAATACGACTTTATGATCTCGCTGATGGTGCGTGCGACCACACATTCGACACCAAACCTGTTATACCGTAATAAAAATTTAATTAATATATTTAAAAAATTATATAAAAATAAATAAATATATTAAATTTTATAAATTTTAAAAGTTTTTACGTACCACAAAGCTCCATCTTTTTTATCTGGATGAAGTCTAGTTAGATTAACTCGTCCGGGTAGGGCGAGCAATTCATCGACGGTCATATGTGCATACGGCCGAGGCTGTTGTTACTGACGCGGCGGTGGTGGCGGCTGTTGCTGTTGCGGTGGTGGCGGTGGAAAAAATTCCTGCGATTGTGTCTGCGGAACCGTCGTATCCGCCGAAGTAGAACAACCGTCCATAGAAGGTCCAGATCCAGACGCATTATTACCGGGCATGAAATGATGGTAATAATGGTTTTGAGCTGGAGGTCTCATCTGCAAGTTAATAGTAACAAACATATTTTGAGAATATAATTCAAATTCTATATATCACTATATATTTCTAACTAATTATCCGGTTTCTAAACAGCTCCCTAACAAAAGCACAATAAACTAAACTAATATAAACAAAATAAATATAATTAAAGTAAGAATAAAGAAAAACTAACCGTTTAATTGGTAACGGAAAGTATTGAAACGTGAAACCGAAAAGGTTTTTTTTTTCTTTAGAGAAGTTTTTTTTTTTTGGCGGGTAGAAGTTGTGGCGATGCAGTTCTGAGGCGTCGAGAATATATAGAATTTTGTCGCTGTCGTAAAATCGTCGCTATTTACGACGATTTTACGACGACACTAAAAGTTCCGTCGCAAAATCGTTGGAAAGTGTTTGCACAAAAATTAATATTCCCGCATGGGAAATGAAGAAGGACTATTCGGTGGGGTCGACGTAATGTCGATGGTACTTTACGACGTGTTTACGACGATTCTAATCTCCCGTCGCAAAATCGTTGCAAGGTTTTTACAAAATTTATTCTCATTCCCGCACGCGGGAAACTGAAATCCGATTTATTGGTGTCAGAAATTAACGACGAATTTACGACGATTATATTTTGATCGTCGTAAACTCGATGGAAAACTTTTTAATAGGACGGCTTACTTTCGATTTCATACGATGAAATCTACTTTCCATACTCTAGTACTTCCCGACGATTTACCATCGAATCGTCGTAAATTAGTCGCTAAATGTAACCCTAAACCCTAAACTCGCCCCAAACTCTAATTTGCTTAACTGGAAGTATGAAACGTCGTAAAAAATGTAAATATTAAGTTGCAAATTGACTTGAAATACAAAAAAAAATATAAAAACCCAACTTTCACAATATCTTGTTCGAATACATATAAGTAACCTTATACTATGTAAAACATTTATAAAATACTTATTTCCAATGTATAAGTGAAATAAATTTGGTTTCACCGTTTAAAAGGTCAATGTTTGTTAGTTGGTTAGTCTTATAATCGATATGAGGTGTATTTAAAGGAGTTTCAGGGTTTAGGGTTTAGGGTAACGACGATTATACAAGTAAATTCCAATCAATCTATTTGTCGTCGTAATTTCGATGTAATTTACGACGAATTTACATCGAACCTATTTACAACGACTTTGCATCGACCTTTGAACTTTGTGTTGGGACCTCGTTGCAATTTGCATCGACTTACCATCGATTCGTCCCTAAGTCGTTGCTATTGACGACGACTTTATGTCGACTCAATCCTGCCGGAAATGGGCCATAATTTCCTATAAAATGACCACCACCCCCATAGAATCCTCACAAATTTCCCAAATTTTTCTCATCTCTTTTTCAGTAGTTTATCCCGTGCAAAATGATTAAATTTTCTTAATCATTTTCATACGGGGTAATCATTGAGAAAGCGATAAGAACAAATTTAATGTTAAAAATTAGTAGATGGCAACGGAGACGCATAGAATTTGTATAATACACGGAATTCATAACATATGGTACAATACACATAAAATAGGGTAAATTAGCTGAAATATAATACACAGAATATCTTCTCTCAATACTCGTCTGAGTCATTTGGATAACTGAACTCGTCATCCGGTTCATCGCTTTCGGAGAATGCATCCGGAATGCTCTCTTCTTCATCATCATTACTGGAATCATCAACTACATTTACGAGGTGTGGGTTTTGAGGATCAATTAAGAAGATGGAGCCTAATGTGTTTTCGTCTGCTTCTGCTATACATGGACAATGATCTTGTTGCACTGGCGGAATATCAACCTGTGGTCCAACGATTGTGCCCTTGGGAGAAACTTTGACAACGGATAACCAAGTAATCCCAGATGTTCGAACACGGGGATATGGGACGAATGTTACTTGTTCAGCTTGCGACGCCAGGATAAACGGCTCGAATTTGTTGTAACGCCGAGATTGGTTTACATCAACTCCATATTTGTTCTCTCGGACGCCTCTGCCGGGTGTTGGGTCAAACCAATCACATTTTAAGAGAACACATCTTAATCCAAGCATTCCGGGGTATTGAACTTCAATAATATCTTGCAATACGCCATAGAAATCAACCTCACTCCTAACGCAAACCCCGTAATTCGCAGTAGCCCTTTCATTTCCATAGTTGAATGTATGGAACACGTATCCGCGTGTACAATACATAGGGGCAGCAGTTATTCTCCATATTGGTCCTTTGATTAATTCGTGAAACCATTGCGGGTATGTTTCGTCACCAAGAGTAACCTATAGTATTGAAAAAAAAGTTGACAAACGTAATTAATATATATATATATATATATACAGACATCGTCATTACAAACGTAATTGAAGGAAGTAATATATAGGTCAAACTAACCGATGATTTAATCCACGATGCAAAGTGTTGATCTTTGCGTTTGTTGACTTCGGTATCTGTAACCCCGTTGATACACTCCCGGACCTGTCTACAAAATTCACTGAAAATCCAAGAAATGTAAAGAATATATGTTTTACATACAAATACAATGTGAATCATATATATATATATATATATATATATATATATATATATATATATAGTATGTAAAATATATGACTTACGTCTCAAATGGAGTAACTTCCTCGCAGTTGAGTAACACATACGTTTGTGCACTATGACGATCGTTCTCATCTGCCCACCATACTTCTTTAATGCATCCACCTAATCGCCCGACTGATGAGAATATATCTGGTACACTTTCCATTGGATATGATCGTCCAACACCACCATCGTCATATCGTTTAGGAGCCCGTTTCCGTGTGTGCACTTTTGAAGGAAAATAGAAATCAGTGAAATGAGAAGTTTCTTGTGACAAACTTCCAGACACTATTGATCCTTCAACCCTCGCAAGATTTTTGGCTTTTCCTTTCAAATACCCCATAAATCGTTCGAACGGGTACATCCACCGATAGTGAACTGGCCCACCAAGCTCTGCTTCGTAAGGAAGATGTACAGCTAGGTGTTCCATAACAACAAAAAAGGCTGTTGGAAATATCTGCTCCATATTGCACAACACCATAGGAATATTTTGTTGGACTTGACCAATAACATCCACGGTAAGAGTACGGGTACAAAGATCTCGGAAAAACGCTCCAATCGCTGCAAAACAAATATTTCTTTCGTTATTTCATATCACCCATATATACATATTATTTAATAAATATAAAATATTTAATTTCGAAAATATACCTGCAATTGCTGCATGTACTTCTGAGGGTAGAATTTCCGCAAATGCAAACGGAAGTAATCGTTCCATAAACACATGGCAATCGTGACTTTTCATCCCAGAAAACTTTTGTCCTCGAACACATTTAGATAGATTAGAAACATACCCGTCCGGGAACTTCACATCGGACGATGCCCATTTGAACAAGGACAATTTTTCTGCAGCCCCTAACTGAAATATAGCAATTGGTACTTCCCCCTCGTTAGAAATATGCAATTCACTCCGTGAACAAATTTCAGGCAGGTCCAATCTTGTCTTTACACTGTCTTTCGTTTTACCTTTTACGTTTAACACTGTATGCATGATATTATCGAAGAAATTCTTTTCAATGTGCATAACATCGAGGTTGTGTCTGAGAAGATAAGAGCTCCAGTATGGAAGGTCCCGAAAAATACTCTTCTTATGCCAATTGTGCTGTTCCCCGTATCCGTCAGGCATATTCCCTGGGGTGTGCCAGTTCCCACCACGTCTAACTGTACTCTTTGCACCATAATGATCAATTTGCGCTTCTATAGCCTCTCCAGATAAAATCACAGGTGGAGGAACACGAACAGCTTTGTTCTTCTTAAACAATTTATTGTTTCTCCGGTATCTATGGTTCAACGGTAAGAATCGGCGGTGACAGTCAACTGATATATCCATATTTTACATGTTTTTACCTTGGTTTTCTTTATGTTTTCTTATCTAATAATAATGATTTTGTATCCAAGAGGTAGTTTTCTTGTATATTATGGTTTTGGGAAGAAAATAGGTCAAAATGGCAAAAAGAAGGCAATAGAGCTTCAAACAATGATCCATGCAAGTTCCCAAGTCAAGAGCTTCAACAAAACTCAAGTTAGCCGGTTTCCGCATTCGGACAGAATCGAAGCATCCGAAAGATGACCGCGGCAAAGGGTCTTTCCTACGTCCAAATCATGAGATATTTATATGGAAAGATAGATAAATGAGTCATGCGTCGCGAAAAAGTGGAATTGGGCTATTTGGAGCAGAAATGCGGCCTAGGATCATTTTCTCCCAAGACATGTCCGTCTGGCGAGTAAGTGAAGCCCATGGAGCTTGGATTAGCGAAATGGACCGGGATCACTTCGGGCCAAGCCTAAACCTCATCATGACTCAAGCCCACATCTCTACACGCGAAAAGAATCTGGCTGCCGCGCCTCACTCAAGACTTGGAGAGCAAGTTCACGCGGGGAGAAGAAATGGAAAGTTTCCTCTTCTCCTTTGCGCATTAACTCAGCCGACCTAGCCTCCCCTCAACTATATATACTTGCTTTTAGCCTCTTGTATCGATATCACGAATCAATAGACACAACTCTCTTCTTCTTTCAGTCAATAAACCGGAGCCACTTAGGTGGTCTCCTTGTTCTTTCTTTTCTTTTGCATTTTGTACATACTCGCATGTTTTAGCTTTTAGTCTAGGGTTTTAGAGGTTTCTCTCTAGGGGAAGCGGCGGCTTGATTCCTATCACTCAACCTTCTTTCCCTAGGACCATGAGATCCTCTCTACTCCCTTAGACTCGTTATTGAATCATGGATCTTTCAAAGAAGACATGACATGATAAGCCATCAAGAATCGGTTGTTAAAGAAAGGGAAACCTTATGGTTCACCATCTTTATTCATACCTAAAGCTTGTTGCTAGAGTAGCTAACTAGTGACTTGATCCAAGGTTGATATACTCTCCAAAAGCTTGTTATATCCCCGGTCCTAATATTTGATGGGCAAATCGTCTTAGGCTATGAAAGTAGACCTAAGGAGTTTTGTGAACAATCACTACTCGATTTTATTGCGTGTTTCACTCTTCAATGACCATGTGAAAGCTGAGTCCATTGGTTTAAGAAACATAGGTGGTCGGAGCCACGAAAGTGGGATGACCACATCTTAGTGTTTTGAGTTCATAGAAACCGGATTTAACAAACTTTTCAATTGATTTGGCTTATGTCTTTTGCGGATTATCCTTTGCTCAATAATGATGTTTGTAAAGTTTGAATTTGTTATTTACTTTCCCTTATAAAACAAAAATACAAAACCCCTTGCATATTATTGATTTAGCTTAACCAAATCTTTACCAATGTGTAGTGTGTAATTCGCATTCTCCTGTGGATCGACCTCTAAGTACTACGACAACATGTTGTGCACTTGCGACCATGTTTAGCTTATGGTTTTTATTACTTGCATATATACCACATCCTTGTTTGGCACACATCAAGTTTTTGGCGCCGTTGCCGGGGAATGCATTGCACTTACACGTTTATGAGATTAAAAGTTAAGACTAGATCTTTTGTTTCATGTTTACTAACTTTTGCAATTTTGTTTCACTTATGTTCCTTAGGTACTTTAAGGATGAGCCATCACTCAAGCATGAGTAACAAATTTGGAAGGAGAAAACCTCTTCCCCATGAAGTCCAAAGACGGCCACATGATTCAAATCCGGCCGGAGACTTCATCCCCATGCCAATCCCACCAAATTTCCACCATCCGCTTTTTGCCGAGACTAGCCGAGAAGAACATCATCACTATCATCAAAACCGATCACCGGTTTATCAAGGCCGACCTCACCAGCCACCTCATCATCACCACCGTCCACGCCCCGACCTTCCCACATACCAAGAGCACGCGCTTAATCGGCGGAGAGATGACAATCTCAAGGCCATGATAGAAGACTTCATGGAAATCCAAAGAAAATCTAGCCAAAGTCTTGAGACAAGGTTAGAGTTTCTAAAGCATGACCTTGATAGAAAGTTCGGAAACCTCTCTGACCAAGTGGAGAGAGTCGAATCAAAGTGTTTTGAAGTGGAAGGAGAGATAAAAGAACAAGCCGCAACCCTCGGAGGCAACACCAAGGCAATCCGAGACTTGAACATGAATTCAAAGGAGATGGATAACCACCTTGATGAGAAGATCACCGGCTTAGAAGACAACCTCAATGGCACAACCATGAGCCTCAACTCAATCTCGCTTGTTGCTCACCAAGCCAAGAAGAAAGCATCGGCGGTTAACCAAAGAGAGAAGGAGCTTTACTCAACAATGGTGATGTTGGTGGAAGGGCAAGAAAAATTCAAGGAATCAATCAATGACTTGAAGCGTCTTGTGGAAGAGAGATACAAAGAGCTACAAGAGAAGACCACGCTATGGGATGATACAACCGGAGGAGCCTCCAAAGGAGTCAAAGACCTCACCAAACGCTTGGAGGATATGGAAGAAAGAGACCGAGCTTCAAAAGGCACAAAAGCGGCTAACTCAAAGCCTAACAATGCTTTGGCTGCTTTTGGTGCTAAAGAAACCAATCCAAGAGTGGTTTGGGATGAGGATGAAAGAAGACAAGGAAAGCGGACAGCAAGGATAAGAGGAAGAAAGTTGCCGGAAGGAACACCACTTTCTCCAAGATCTTCACTACCACCCCTCCCTAAGGAGAAAAGGAAAGCAAGCTCATCAATGGATTACACCATTGATGACTTCAATTTTATGGCGAAAAGGTTCCCTAGCAATATGCCCTTTGATGTCGCTTGCAACAAGAGCCCTTACCTTCAAGACTTTGTATGGACTCACGATTGGAGCTTAGCCGAAGTGGAGAAGATGTATAATGAAGCGAGGGAGGAAATGCCTGCTCCAAGGACACTACACAAGCTTCATGACCCAGGTTACTTCCTTATACATTGCTCTATCAACGGCAAATTCTTTGATGATGCGTTATGTGATTCCGGTTCAAGCGTGAACCTCATGCCGGCTGTGATAGCAAGAAGTTTGGGATTGATCGAGACCATGGAGCGGACCAACATGGGCATAAAGCTTGCCAACAACTCTTCATTCAAACCACTTGGCAAGGTAAGAGATGTTCAACTTTCCTTTGAAGATTGCATCATCCCGGCCGATTTCTATATTGTCACTATGGAGGATCCGGAAGACCAAGCCCTTCTACTTGGGAGATCCTTCTTAGCAACAGCCGGGGCAATTATGGATTGGCCAAACAGGAGAATCTCACTAGCCAATGTTGACAAGGATACCTATTATGTTGCTGCACCTCCCGGTTTCTCATCCAAAAGATTTCGGTACACAAGTGGAGGAGAAGGCACACAACAAGGTTACTTGATCAAAGAAGTGTTACAAGACAAGATGCACTTGGAGCCATCCAGTACTAGGAGCTTTCTACAGCCTCCACACTTGCCTAACACCTAAGGAACACAAGGAGTCGAGCTATAAAGACTTTAAACTAGCGCTTATGGGAGGCAACCCATAAAGACTTTGAGGACAAGCAAAAGGCTAAGTCTGGGGGAATTGATATATCCATATTTTACATGTTTTTACCTTGGTTTTCTTTATGTTTTTCTTATCTAATAATAATGATTTTGTATCCAAGAGGTAGTTTTCTTGTATATTATGGTTTTGGGAAGCAAATAGGTCAAAATGGCAAAAAGAAGGCAAAAGAGCTTCAAACAATGATCCATGCAAGTTCCCAAGTCAAGAGCTTCAACAAAACTCAAGTTAGCCGGTTTCCGCATTCGGACAGAATCGAAGCATCCGAAAGATGACCGCAGCAAAGGGTCTTTCCTACGTCCAAATCATGAGATTTTTATATGGAAAGATAGATAAATGAGTCATGCGTCGCGACGAATTTTAATTGGGCTATTTGGAGCAGAAATGCGGCCTAGGATCTTTTTCTCCCAAGACATCTCTGTCTGGCGAGTAAGTGAAGCCCATGGAGCTTGGATGAGCGAAATGGACCGGGATCACTTCGGGCCAAGCCTAAACCTCATCATGACTCAATCCCACATCTCTACACGCGAAAAGAAGCTGGCTGCCGCGCCTCACTCAAGACTTGGAGAGCAAGTTCACGCGGGGAGAAGAAATGGAAAGTTTCCTCTTCTCCTTTGCGCATTAACTCAGCCGACCTAGCCTCCCCTCAACTATATGTACTTGCTTTTAGCCTCTTGTATCGATATCACGAATCAATAGACACAACTCTCTTCTTCTTTCAGTCAATAAACCGGAGCCACTTAGGTGGTCTCCTTGTTCTTTCTTTTCTTTTGCATTTTGTACATACTCGCATGTTTTAGCTTTTAGTCTAGGGTTTTAGAGGTTTCTCTCTAGGGGAAGCGGCGGCTTGATTCCTATCACTCAGCCTTCTTTCCCTAGGACCATGAGATCCTCTCTACTCCCTTAGACTCGTTATTGAATCATGGATCTTTCAAAGAAGACATGACATGATAAGCCATCAAGAATCGGTTGTTAAAGAAAGGGAAACCTTATGGTTCACCATCTTTATTCATACCTAAAGCTTGTTGCTAGAGTAGCTAACTAGTGACTTGATCCAAGGTTGATATACTCTCCAAAAGCTTGTTATATCCCCAGTCCTAATATTTGATGGGCAAATCGTCTTAGGCTATGAAAGTAGACCTAAGGAGTTTTGTGAACAATCACTACTCGATTTTATTGCGTGTTTCACTCTTCAATGACCATGTGAAAGCTGAGTCCATTGGTTTAAGAAACAAAGGTGGTCGGAGCCACGAAAGTGGGATGACCACATCTTAGTGTTTTGAGTTCATAGAAACCGGATTTAACAAACTTTTCAATTGATTTGGCTTATGTCTTTTGCGGATTATCCTTTGCTCAATAATGATGTTTGTAAAGTTTGCATTTGTTATTTACTTTCCCTTATAAAACAAAAATACAAAACCCCTTGCATATTATTGATTTAGCTTAACCAAATCTTTACCAATGTGTAGTGTGTAATTCGCATTCTCCTGTGGATCGACCCCTAAGTACTACGACAACATGTTGTGCACTTGCAACCATGTTTAGCTTAGGGTTTTTATTACTTGCATATATACCACACCCTTGTTTGGCACACATCATTTTACAAAGGGTACGACTCCTTATCCTCACCAAATAGTGAAAGTCTACGTGAGTTCGGTTTCCCCTCTCTCTCCCCTCCAATTTTAAGAAAAAGCATCAAGGTCCAAGTAACCGGGGATTAGGTGGCAACCACCATCAATACTCACGTCTATGGAAGACCCATTGATCCAAATAACCGGGGATTAGGTGGCTACAACCATCAATACTCGCGTCTATGGAAGATCCATCAAAAACCTCCACAAAGAGGAGAAGAAGTCGAATAAAAAAATACTTTTCTACCCTAAAAAAGGGATCAATCGACTTAAGGAGTGAGAAGAGAGGGAGGTGAAACAAGAGCCAAGACAAGTGTTTAAACACAAGAGGATGAGAAAGAGATCATAAACCCTTTGATCGATATCCCCTAGTTGAGACCACACCTTTAAAAACTGAAGGAGTCAAAGGAGGTGAGCCCGGATGGTCATATGGAGTGTGGGTTACTTTGGGATGACTGCTAAACTCAATGTAAGTACTCATGCTCCTCATCATAAAGCCAAAACCGTTTTTCATGTGGATTACTAAAACATAAGCTAACGTTGTAGTAACCCTGAAGTGGGATGAGAGATTATGACTGATGATCATATTGGAGAGGATCCAGAGATCATATAGAGTGTTTCGGTCGAAGAACATTTGAATACGTACGAGTAGAATTGAAGATAGAATGGGAGAAACCGTTATGGGACGGTACGGTCGATCCGGGTAAAGACGGACAAGAGCTCGATCGAGTGGGAAGAAGAGCCGACTGACCAAACGTGGTCCGAATGGGATGAAAACTTGGGGACAACAAGAAGACCTCAAAACAAACCATCTGGTTGAGACAGAAGTTGATTTGGACGAGCGGATCTTGAGATATGAGTTTTACCGCCTGATGGCTATGCCGAAGGGTGGGAAGCTTATATCGATGATCGGGTAACGACTAGGAGGAACTGAGTATGGCCGACTATCAAGCGAAGTGATAGGGACGTGACCAAGGTGAGAAATGGTCATGGGAAGGTCAGCACGCAAGGATGGCCACGGATAAAAATTATTGGCCGCGGGACGAACATTGGATGTACACGAGTGCGGTACGGATGGAGTGCGGAATGTGATCGCGGTACGGACGAAGTATGGGACGCGATCATGGTCCGGATGGAGAAGTGGGACAGATTGGTTGGAGAAACCTAATTCCACATGTGTTAAAATACACATGCCATTTTATGATTGGTGGAGATTTAAGTAAGGACATATGTCACACCAAGAGAGCTTCATAGGTGTGTGACTCCTTGAAGCTATTTGCTTGAGGTGTTGGCGTGTGAGTGAGCATGGAAATCTAGGTGTGTGACTCCTTGAAGCTATTTGCTTGAGGTGTTGGCGTGTGAGTGAGCATGGAAAGCTAGGTGTGTGACTCCTTGAAGCTATTTGCTTGAGGTGTTGGCGTGTGAGTGAGCATGGAAAGCTAGGTGTGTGACTCCTTAAAGCTACTTGCTGACTTGTTGAAGCTACTTGCTGGAGGTGTCGGCTTGGGAAGGAGCATGACAAGCTAACCCTTAGGCCAGCACGAGGTGTCGCCGGTTTAAGGCTTCCTCTTCCGCATGTGAAGGAAACCTTGCCATTTGTCCGTGATTGTGTCTGGACGGTATTGGACCGTCATCCTCCCTCACTGGCCTATAAATAAGAGACCTCAGCCCCTTTAGCTTCCATTTACCATTCCTTGTGTTACTCCCTTGCATAAAAACCGAGAAAGTTAAGAGAGAAAAGAGTGTGAAATCTTTTCTTTAAGTGTGAGTGTTGAGTGTAGAGAAGCTTTAAGAGAGAAAGCTTAAGTTGAAGGATAGCTTGGTGGTGTAAGGCGTAGCTGTGGTGTTAGCTAGGCAGTTCATCAAGCGGTTTTGGTGAGTTTTCGATGATAGCTTCGAGAGTAGCTATGTTTGTGTGATGCATGTAGAATCAAGTAGAAACTTGTAGGTTTCTTTTGATTAGGGGCATGCATATTGTGTGGTGGTTGTTAGTATGTGTTATACTAACTTTGTGGTTGCAGGAAGTATGTACGTTAAGCAAGGAGGCTAACGTTATACTTGGTGTGGTTGTGCGGTTTTAACTTCGGTTAAACCGATGTGTTTGCATGCATGTTCGGATCCAAGAAAAACATGGGTTGTTGTTCCTTGTGATTGATTGCATGTTGTGTGATTAACGTGTTGTGATATAGGGAAGGGGAGAAACGCCTAAGTGTTGTCATGAACTAACGGTTTTAGTGCAGGGATGAAGAACACTTAGAGCGGTTTCTGTTTAACCTATTGCATATTGATGCTCTGAGGTTGTGACCTGATCATTCAAGTATCTTTGTTGAATGATTGTGTATTTTCTTAAGACTAACACATGTGATGTGTTCAGTGTGTTGAGTTCGTTTGAAAATGGTTCGGTGAACATATCATGTGTTGCATCGCTACGTTGTGGCAAGTAATGTGGGGAAACAAGAGGTTATGCCAATTACTGTGTCGAACATGTGGTGGTGGGTGCCGGGAAAGGCTAAACCTTATGTAGTCCAAGGGAGCGTGTAGAGTGTATGTCTTTGACAGCACCCTGTACTCATGGATGCATAAAGGAGGCTGAGTAAGGACTTAGACCCCACGATGTTCAGTGTAGGATTGCGAACAATGAATGTTGCACCAAGGGCTAGTGGTGAATAACAGGTAGTTATGTCACACTATGCCGGGAAGGACGTAAGGTGAGTGCCACGAGGGCAGGTCACGTACTTACGTTCCTTGTGTGTGAGGATCATGTATTCGTGTTTAGCATGATCTTTACGTTTGTTCTTTTTTTTTTTGTGTGAGGAGAAGGACGTATGGAATAGACAGCCCGGGATGTGACCATCTGGGAGACAGAACTCGTGTGGGTTGTGATCCAACGGGATGTGACTGTCTGGGAGATGGAACTCGGGTAGTGATGTTCTATTCCACGTGCCTTTAGGAGCTAGGATCATGTACTCGTGTTAGGCATGATCTTAGGGGTACACACGGTGTTCCTGCTGCCCTGACGGACGTTCACTGAGAAACCCTCTTGGATGGTCCTGAAGGATGACTCAGAGGGTACTTGGGTAGCTCCCATGGCTGAGTACACACGACGGTGTGTTTGGAAATGCCTAGTTGCACTTTCGGCTAGCGGAAGTGGCTAGGTGGGCTAATCGGCTGCCTGTGGTGTGGTGGGATTAGTCCGGGTTAACCGGTTGACTGGGTTAACGCGGTTAACTCCCGATTGCAGTTCAGGCCTAGTGTGACTTTGTGTTTGCTAGGTGCGGGTGTGCAGGTCTTCGGAAACCGTGGGGTACTATAGAGGCCTCTAGGTCGAGCAGGGCTCGATAGTGTGTGTGGTGTGTGTAGAGTGTTTCTTGTGTGATAGAAACCTCTAGGTCGAGCGGGGCTCGATAGTGTGTGTGGTGTGTGTAGAGTGTTTCTTGTGTGTTAGAAACCTCTAGGTTGAGCAGTGGCTCGTTAGAGTGTTGTGTGTGTAGAGAGTGTTCTTCTGGGAAGAACCTCTCGGGTGTTAGATCACTAGTGTGTTGTGATCTTGGAGTTACTCGGGATGAGTAATCTCTTGTGTTGTTAGGATAACTTGTAAGAGTTATCCTTGTGTTTTGTCTTGGCAGGTTGAAGAGCGTGGTGAAAGACAATACGGTTGTATTGGTCTATGGCGTGAGCTAGAGAGCTTTGCTACGGCATTGTCTCTAGTGTGTTTGAAGTTATTTGATTCAAGCTTCCGCTTGTGCATTGCTTTGATTGTGTATTGATTGGGATTTGGGTTGGGGTTATATTTGTTGTATTGTAGAGGGTTTCCAAGCTCACTAAGTAATCCTAGATTACTTATGATGACTCTATTTGTTTCAGGTAACCCTAGAAGTGGTGTGGAACTTGGACGTGGAAGGCCGGAGTAGATTGCGGTGTATTTTGTAAAACTGTGTAAGATTGCCGTTGTTTTTCTTTAAGTCTTTTGTTTTATATTCGTAAAACCCGGGTTGTAACTTACGGTTTTATGTAAGACAATGTTTATGTTTCAATAAAAGTAAGTTTTTATGTGTATTAAATACTCGGTTTTAATGATATTAGTCTTGTCCGGACTAACATAACTCTTGGCTTGAATACGGGTTGGCAAGCCTTAGGTTCTTGTCGAGAGGGTCGGATATCAAAGACGGACTGACCTCGGCTTTACTTTGTGTGTTGCCTTGAGGATGGATCGTCGATGGTATATCGGCATATTGTGGCATCCGACCGACGCGGGCTATGTCTAGCACGTGTCGGGGGTGTTACAAACGTGGATTTTCAAAATGCATTGAGAGTTCTCATGTTTTCAAACCTCTTTTCCTCTCTTAGTTTGCTTGAGGACAAGCAAAAGGCTAAGTCTGGGGGAGTTGATATATCCATATTTTACATGTTTTTACCTTGGTTTTCTTTATGTTTTCTTATCTAATAATAATGATTTTGTATCCAAGAGGTAGTTTTCTTGTATATTATGGTTTTGGGAAGCAAATAGGTCAAAATGGCAAAAAGAAGGCAAAAGAGCTTCAAACAATGATCCATGCAAGTTCCCAAGTCAAGAGCTTCAACAAAACTCAAGTTAGCCGGTTTCCGCATTCGGACAGAATCGAAGCATCCGAAAGATGACCGCGGCAAAGGGTCTTTCCTACGTCCAAATCATGAGATCTTTATATGGAAAGATAGATAAATGAGTCATGCGTCGCGAAGAAGTTGAATTGGGCTATTTGGAGCAGAAATGCGGCCTAGGATCTTTTTCTCCCAAGACATGTCCGTCTGGCGAGTAAGTGAAGCCCATGGAGTTTGGATGAGCGAAATGGACCGGGATCACTTCGGGCCAAGCCTAAACCTCATCATGACTCAAGCCCACATCTCTACACGCGAAAAGAATCTGGCTGCCGCGCCTCACTCAAGACTTGGAGAGCAAGTTCACGCGGGGAGAAGAAATGGAAAGTTTCCTCTTCTCCTTTGCGCATTAACTCAGCCGACCTAGCCTCCCCTCAACTATATATACTTGCTTTTAGCCTCTTGTATCGATATCACGAATCAATAGACACAACTCTCTTCTTCTTTCAGTCAATAAACCGGAGCCACTTAGGTGGTCTCCTTGTTCTTTCTTTTCTTTTGCATTTTGTACATACTCGCATGTTTTAGCTTTTAGTCTAGGGTTTTAGAGGTTTCTCTCTAGGGGAAGCGGCGGCTTGATTCCTATCACTCAGCCTTCTTTCCCTAGGACCATGAGATCCTCTATACTCCCTTAGACTCGTTATTGAATCATGGATCTTTCAAAGAAGACATGACATGATAAGCCATCAAGAATCGGTTGTTAAAGAAAGGGAAACCTTATGGTTCACCATCTTTATTCATACCTAAAGCTTGTTGCTAGAGTAGCTAACTAGTGACTTGATCCAAGGTTGATATACTCTCCAAAAGCTTGTTATATCCCTAATCATAATATTTGGTGGGCAAATCGTCTTAGGCTATGAAAGTAGACCTAAGGAGTTTTGTGAACAATCACTACTCGATTTTATTGCGTGTTTCACTCTTCAATGACCATGTGAAAGCTGAGTCCATTGGTTTAAGAAACATAGGTGGTCGGAGCAACGAAAGTGGGATGACCACATCTTAGTGTTTTGAGTTCATAGAAACCAGATTTAACAAACTTTTCAATTGATTTGGCTTATGTCTTTTGCGGATTATCCTTTGCTCAATAATGATGTTTGTAAAGTTTGCATTTGTTATTTACTTTCCCTTATAAAACAAAAATACAAAACCCCTTGCATATTATTGATTTAGCTTAACCAAATCTTTACCAATGTGTAGTGTGTAATTCGCATTCTCCTGTGGATCGACCCCTAAGTACTACGACAACATGTTGTGCACTTGCAACCATGTTTAGCTTAGGGTTTTTATTACTTGCATATATACCACACCCTTGTTTGGCACACATCATTTTACAAAGGGTACGACTCCTTATCCTCACCAAATAGTGAAAGTCTACGTGAGTTCGGTTTCCCCTCTCTCTCCGCTCCAATTTTAAGAAAAACCATGAAGGTCCAAGTAACCGGGGATTAGGTGGCAACCACCATCAATACTCGCGTCTATGGAAGACCCATTGATCCAAATAACCGGGGATTAGGTGGCTACAACCATCAATACTCGCGTCTATGGAAGATCCATCAAAAACCTCCACAAAGAGGAGAAGAAGTCGAATAAAAAAATACTTTGCTACCCTAAAAAAGGGATCAATCGACTTAAGGAGTGAGAAGAGAGGGAGGTGGAACAAGAGCCAAGACAAGTGTTTAAACACAAGAGGATGAGAAAGAGATCATAAACCCTTTGATCGATATCCCCTAGTTGAGACCACACCTTTAAAAACTGAAGGAGTCAAAGGAGGTGAGCCCGGATGGTCATATGGAGTGTGGGATACTTTGGGATGACTGCTAAACTCAATGTAAGTACTCATGCTCCTCATCATAAAGCCAAAACCGTTTTTCATGTGGATTACTAAAACATAAGCTAACGTGGATTTTCAAAATGCATTGAGAGTTCTCATGTTTTCAAACCTCTTTTCCTCTCTTAGTTTGCTTGAGGACAAGCAAAAGGCTAAGTCTGGGAGAGTTGATATATCCATATTTTAAATGTTTTTACCTTGGTTTTCTTTATGTTTTCTTATCTAATAATAATGATTTTGTATCCAAGAGGTAGTTTTCTTGTATATTATGGTTTTGGGAAGCAAATAGGTCAAAATGGCAAAAATAAGTCAATAGAGCTTCAAACAATGATCCATGCAAGTTCCCAAGTCAAGAGCTTCAACAAAACTCAAGTTAGCCGGTTTCCGCATTCGGACAGAATCGAAGCATCCGAAAGATGACCGCGGCAAAGGGTCTTTCCTACGTCCAAATCATGAGATCATTATATGGAAAGATAGATAAATGAGTCATGCGTCGCGAGAAGTGGAATTGGGCTATTTGGAGCAGAAATGCGGCCTAGGATCTTTGTCTCCCAAGACATGTCCGTCTGGCGAGTAAGTGAAGCCCATGGAGCTTGGATGAGCGAAATGGACCGGGATCACTTCGGGCCAAGCCTAAACCTCATCATGACTCAAGCCCACATCTCTACACGCAAAAAGAAGCTGGCTGCCGCGCCTCACTCAGGTGGTGATTGGTTAACCCGCTACCACCCGCAAACGCAGCTTTTGCGGGTAGTAGCGGTTATTGGCGTTTGACAACAATCATCGCAAACGCTTTCAACCGCTTCAAACCGCTCCAGATCCCTCAAGATTCCTCAAAATCAAAAGCTCCTTCCCAGCAGCGTTTGCGGTTGCGGGCGGTTGCGGGTGAATAATTAAAAAAAAAAAATCAAAAACACAAATTTATTTAAAATCTGAAAATAAATAATAATCTTTATTAAAAAAATTAAGATTTAGATATTATAATCACAATAAAAATAAAAATATTTGATATTTGTTTGGTAAAATTCATTAAAAACATATTACAATTTTATATTTCTAAGTTCTACAAATTAAAGTTCTCTTCATAAATGTTCACATCATACTAATATATATATATATATATATATATATATATATATATATCTAACAAAAAATAAAATGGTAATTTAAATTTAATTTCCACACTAAATTTTAATAGAAATCACATTTTATCTAAATTATAGAAATTAAAAGATGAACATAAGTATTATATACATATTATTTCTTATAAATTTTTATTATTAATTATGTTGAACTATAAATTTATAATTGTTCAATATAATATAGTTTTAATGTTTTATAATTATAAAATGTGTTTATATTGTTAATTTATTGTTAAACCGCTATTTTACTCGCTGGTCAACCAGTCAAAAATATTCCGCAAACGCATCAGCTCTCAATCGCTATACCAGTCGTACAAACAACTTAATTACGCGTTTAACCGCAAACTCCCACTTCAGTAAACTCCCGCAACCGCAACCGCAACCGCAGCGTTTAAACCAGTCAGGCCCTCAAGACTTGGAGAGCAAGTTCATGCGGGGAGAAGAAATGGAAAGTTTCCTCTTCTCCTTTGCGCATTAACTCAGCCGACCTAGCCTCCCCGCAACTATATATACTTGCTTTTAGCCTCTTGTATTGATATCACGAATCAATAGACACAACTCTCTTCTTCTTTCAGTCAATAAACCGGAGCCACTTAGGTGGTCTCCTTGTTCTTTCTTTTCTTTTGCATTTTGTACATACTCGCATGTTTTAGCTTTTAGTCTAGGGTTTTAGAGGTTTCTCTCTAGGGGAAGCGGCGGCTTGATTCCTATCACTCAGCCTTCTTTCCCTAGGACCATGAGATCCTCTCTACTCCCTTAGACTCGTTATTGAATCATGGATCTTTCAAAGAAGACATGACATGATAAGCCATCAAGAATCGGTTGTTAAAGAAAGGGAAACCTTATGGTTCACCATCTTTATTCATACCTAAAGCTTGTATATTATCGGCCATAGAGAGTATTGCCTACTAGACATGCCGAAAGGACTAAATCCATCTGGGCAAAGACCCAAGTAGACATTTCTTTTCTCGCTAGCGAAATCTGGATGCACCGCCTGAAAGTGTTTCCACGCTTTAGCATCAGAAGGATGCCTAATCTCTCCTTCTGTCTGTGAATGATCGGCATGCCATCTCATCAATCCTGCCGTCCTCTCAGACTGATACAGTCTTCGCAATGTATCTTTTATTGGTAGGTACCACATTCGTTGGTACGGTACCTTGTTTCGCCCACGACCTTGTGGCTTGTATCGTGGCTTATGACAAAATCGACACTCCTGCAACTTATCATCATCTTTCCAGTATAGCATGCAATTATCAACACAAACATCTATCATCTGAGAAGGCAACCCAAGACTAAACACCAGTTTCTGTATATCGTAATACGAATCAGCAGCTACATTATCATCTGGTAAGATATCCTTAATTAGATCAGCCCAACCGTCCATGATAAACTGACTTAGATTACCATCAGTTTTAAGAGTCATCATCCTTGCTGCAACTGACAATTTAGTGTGCCCCTTAGTACATCCATCGTACAAAGGCTGATCTGCTGCTGCTAAAATATCAAAAAACTTTCTTGCATCTGCATTGGGTTCCTCATACGCCACATTATGAGGATCTCCAAATGTACTTGCGGTTTCAGGAAATGCATCTGTCACCATTTCATGCATCCTATCAACTTCACTACCGTAATTAACAGGATGATGTTCAAATACTGGATCCACATTTTCCTCAAAATGCATTCCTTCATTAATATAATTACTACTGCTACTACTAGCTGCATTTCCTCCATGATCTTCCCCATGGCAATACCAAATATAATAATTCTGCATAAATCCTATATTCAACAGATGCGACCATATCTTGAGATAAGCAAAAATTTTCTATTCATGCATTTTGGACAAGGACAGTACATGTACTTATTACCGCTTTCGATCGTAATTTGCAATGTGCTGGCCTGGTACATGAATCCTTCAAGGCCATCTCTGAACTCTTTCCTCAGCAACCCGTCGGAATCGTTACGATTGTACATCCATTCCCGTAGCTGATAAATTGACATATTCTATTTTTTTCTCAGATTTTTTTTAGTTTTTTGGGAGAAGAAGTTTATGTGTTTGAGAGTGAAATTTTCGTCATTGGAACTCACGGTATATATAAAAACTTTTGTGAACTTTACAACGACTTTGCAACGAAAATTTCCAACCAATTTCCAACGACTTCATTTTTTTACAACGAGTTAACATCGATTTGAACTGTTGTTAAAAAACCGGTGTTAATCTTTAATACACGTTATAAATCATACGCTCACCTAAATCTCTCGTTGTAAAAACGTCAGAATTTTGCGACGATGTTACATCAAAAATTAAGTTACACTTAAAATTGTTGTTAAATCGACGTTATTTAACTACGTAAATAAATCGTTGTAAAATCGTCGTAAATTGTTGTATAACGTGGTCAATTCGTCGTAAAATCGAAGCACGTTTACGACGGATTTAAGACGACACGTTTTCGTCCCAAGTTACGACGATTTTACGACGAAATAGTTTTTCGTCGTAAATTAGTTACAAAATGGAGGTAGTTAAACGACGAATGAATTTCGTCGCAATGGTCGTCGCAAACGCTTTGTTTTGTTGTAGTGTCTGAATTTTGTATAACAAGCAATAGCATTATTACAAACAAATGGGGAACCATTCTACAATTTAGATCCAGTGTATCGCACCCCACTCGAAGCGCTCTCATTTGAACCAATCGTATGAAGAACCTCTCTTAAAAGAGTCTCTCGGATCCTACCGTACATGTGTCCATCAAATCCTTGCCTAACTATCTCATCTCCCAACTTAACGGCGGCTTCAATCGTCTCCGCCGCACTACCATGAGCAGAGTCCACAATTCCCATCTCTAATCCTCGATCCGCCGTAACTTTCGCAGCCGTCAACATCACATCCCTCCTTGCCGCCGGAGAACTAATCTTCATCCGGATCAAAGCCATAAACCACGCCGGAACTGGGAGATTGATATCCAACTCACTCATATACAGAAATCCTCTGTCGCGACGCATCAATATATAGTCGTGACTCATCGCAAGAATAAATCCCGCGGCGGAAGCGTGACCGGTGACGGCGGCGATTGTCGGCATAGGAAGAGAGATGAGATCGGCAACTAAGGATCGGAGTTTGGAGTCCATATGGAAACGGAGAGATGGATCTCTTTCGGCTAAAGCGAGATCGTAGCCGTTTGAGAAGAATTTTCCATCTGCTGTTGTGATGAGGACTGATTGTAAAGACGACGGATCGGAACGGATTTGGTTGATGGCGGAGCGAATTGCGTCGAGTAAAGTGGGGTTGAGACGGTGTTCGCCATCGCCGGTGAGCTTCAGCAAGAAAAGTCGCCCACGCTTCTCCAATGAACACATGTCTCTCTCCTCTCACTCGGTCACTCTGTGACTAAATTAATTGACTTGAACGTAGCAAATTATGCTTGTTAATAAATATATTAAAGTGTTATGATTTTTTTTGTTTTGGATAAAATTTTGTTGCTCAATAAATATAACTAACAATGTGTGAAGGAGGAGGTTACTGACAATCTTTCAAAGTTTGAATAGAGAAATAGAAAAAGTTTATCTTTTCTGTTATTAATTCTCATTTCATTACATTTTCAAAAATATATATATATATATATTGACATTGTCTTAAGCAAGTAATTATGTTATGTATGTTTTAGTTAAAATTCTTTTAAAATCTACTTGGTTAATCAAATTTTATATTAAAACCAATAAATAAGAGAAAAAAACTCATATTAGACCTAATAACAAGTATTTTTGTTTATGTATAAATAAAAACTATAAGAAAATGTTATAATTATATTATATAAGTGTTTGAACTATTATTAAATTATAAAAGTGTTTATAAAGTGAAAATATAAAACGATTATATCTTTATAAAGGGAAGAAGGAGAAGTGTGAATACCAATTAGATGAAGAGAGAAAGAGTGAATATATTGTTTTACTTGTAGTGGTTACAATGAGAAGCGAAATCACCTTATTTATAGAACTACATTCGACAAATATTACTGTGAAATTTAATGGTGATGGGCTCCACATTCTCTTCTTCACGCAAGTGTCTATTGACTTTCGTGACACTCTCTCTTGGAGTCCATTATCATTTATATTTCTCTTTACATGCTTTCAGTTGCCTCGTTAAAAATCCTTCTATGAAAAACCCTGTGGCAAAAAAATCATAGTAAGGTAAAAAGAGTGCAACTAGTAAGCTCCCCCTCGAATAACTTGATTTCATAGATCTCGTTGATGACGCATTCCAATGTTATGTATATGCTTTTTGAATGTCGAGGTGGGTAGTGACTTTGTGAAGACATCAGCGGCATTGTGCGATGACCGAATATACTTCACTTTAATGGCTTTATTCTTTTCAAGCTCTTGAGTATATGAAAAGAACTTTGGTGGAATATGTTTGGTTCTGTCGCTTTTGATATATCCTTCTTTTGTTTGAGCAACACAAGCAGCATTATCTTCATATAAGATGGTTGGTTCCGTATTCGCCCGGATTTCACTACTTGATTGAATATGTTGACTTATTGACCTAAGCCAAACACATTCTCTGCTTGCTTCGTGGAGCGCAATGATTTCAGCATGGTTTGAGGAAGTGGCCACAAGTGTTTGTTTCTGAGAGCGCCATGATATAGCGTTTCCTCCGACAATAAAAACGTAACCAGTTTGTGATATGGCTTTGTGTGGGTCAGATAGGTACCCAGCATCTGCAAAACCAATCATTTGGCCATCTGTATTTTTAGGATAAAATAATCCTAAATTAATCGTTCCTTGAAGATAGCGAAAGACATGTTTAATTCCATTCCAATGTCTTTGAGTAGGGGAGGAGCTAAATCTTGCAAGAGATTGATAGCAAATGATATGTCACGACGAGTACAATTCGCAAGATACATAAGTGCACCAATTGCACTTAAATATGGTACTTCAGGACCAAGTATCTTTTCATTTTCTTCATGTGGTCGGAAATGGTCTTTTTCGACATTAAGTGATCTAACTACCATAGGTGTACTCAGAGGAGTTGCCTTATCCATGTTGAAACGTTTTAACACTCTTTTGGTATAAGTAGATTGGTGTATAAATATACCCTTTTCAGAGTGCTCAATTTGTAAGCCAAGACAAAACTTTGTCTGTCCGAGATCTTTCATCTCAAATTCCCCTTTTAAATAATTTGTTGCTTCCTCTATTTCTTCATGAGTTCCTATAATATTTAGATCATCAACATATACCGCGATAATTACAAATCCGGATGATGTTTTCTTGATGAAAACACATGGGCATATAGGACTGTTGATATATCCCTTTTTGATTAAATGTTCACTAAGGCGATTATACCACATGCGCCCAGACTGTTTTAACCCATATAACGACCTTTGCTGTAACATACGTAAACCTGAAGTGCTGTTTTGGAAGTGGTGTCGGACGACACCAAGTGATCGGGAGTAGTTGCATATACTCTATACGGTGTGAATCTCGGGTTGGCTGTGCATGTTCTTGTTTGATTGTTGTGCAGTCGGTCTAAAGGTTCAAGCATTGTGTAGAAAAATGTGTAAAACAACTTCTGGTTAGTTGGTGTCGAGCGACACCAGGAGGGTGTCGATCGACACCGTTTTGAGAAATCGATTTCGGGTTAAATCGATTAGTGTGCGGTTTGTTGGTTCGACAAGGGTGTCGAGCGACACCAACCTTGGTGTCGGTCGACACCGGTTATTGTGAATCGAGTCGGTTTGATTTAAGTCGCTGGTTTTGGTCGGTTTAGGGAAGGAAACCCTATTTTTCGATGTAAAAGAGGTGCAGCCGCGAGTTGAGGCTCAATTTTTCGAGGTTGGAGATTCCAGGGAGAAAAGAGGTGATTTTGGGAGAATTTCGGAAACACTGTTCATCGGGATTACTGTTCATCGCGTACTGTTCATCGGGATTACTGTTCATCGCATACTGTTCAACGTGTACAGTTCATCGGGATTACTGTTCATCGCGTACTGGTCATCGAGATTGCTGGTCAACGTTTTCTCTCTTTCCTCTTTGTTCAATCCATTGTCGAAGTGAGTGCGTGACCGTAGGCTCGTGAATCACTAGAGATTCGTTGGTAGATGAGTTTTTTGTTGTGTTCTTGAGCTGTTCTTGATTTATTTGTGTATTTGATCGTATATGGGGGTTGAATCCCATTGGTTGTGTGTTTGCTGTGATTAATGGTTGAGTTTTGAGTGTTCTTCGTGATGTTTATGTGATGATTGATGAGTTTGATCTTGATTGATGTCGTGGATTGAGTATTTTGGTGTTTTTGTGTTGGAAAAATCGAGTTGGGCATCGATCGACACCAATCGACCAGGTGTCGAGCGACACCAAGCGGGTGTCGGTCGACATCGACGGTCTGATCTCGGTTTGGTTTGGTTTAATCTGGTTATTGGAATTAATTAATTTTAATCCGGTTTAAGTGGTTTTATTTGGTTTAGTTCGTAATTAATTAATAAAAGATGAAATTAATTAATTAAATGGTTCAAATAATTTATGGAAAATTATTTTAAGTGTGAAAAATTATTATTTAATGGTGTAAATTATTTAATAATTATTTGTAGTATTTAATAATTATGGAAATGATTTTATGGGTTGAAAAATATTATTTAATTGTGGAAATTACTTAATATTGGAAGTAAAATATTTTAATAATTGTGGTAATTATTAATAATGGTTAATTGGTTTCGAGGTTTCGGGGCTGTGTCGAGCGACACGGTGGGTGTTGGTCGACACAAGTACTGTTCTGCGAGAGTTGGTGTTATGTTTCGTATGTTGCTGGTTATTGTTGTTGTTGTTGATTGTTGTATTGTCTAGTGGTTGGCGTAATTGGCCTGTAGGCGGAGTGATCCACTCACTAAGTATTTATGATAATACTTACGCATCTCTTATAACCATGTGATGCAGGTAAAGGCCAAGTGTGACCGCGGGATCGAGGCTGAAGAGGGGGATGTAGGATGTGTTGTTTTATGATTATGTGTTTTGCAAACCTGGTGTTTAGGTTGCTAGAGTTATTTATTATTTCTGGAATTATTTGTTGAATTGATTCGATTTATTATTTATTGATTTACTATTTAAAGACTTCCGCTGAGTATTGATTTAATTAAAAAAAAAAAAAAAGCTTGGTTGTTTCATTTGCAATTTTATTGCGCATAATTCTCTTGGTTTTGAACTTAATGCTTCTGGCATTTTAAATCCTTCAGGAATTCTCATATAGATATCAGTATCTAATGATCCGTATAAGTATGCTGTAACAACGTCCATAAGACGCATTTCTAGATTTTCACTAACCGCCAGACTCATCAGGAATCTAAACGTGATTGCATCCATGACAGGAGAATATGTTTCCTCATAATCGATTCCAGGTCTTTGAGAAAAACCTTGAGCCACAAGACGGGCTTTGTGTCTCATAATTTCATTATCCTCATTTCTTTTTCGAACGAAAACCCATGTATACCCAACCGGCTTGACAGATTTGGGTATGACTACGATAGGTCCAAACACCTCTTGTTTATTAAGCGAATCAAGTTCGGCTTGTATTGCATTTTTCCATTTTTCCCAGTCATGTCTCTTTTGACATTCAATTACAGATTTTGGTTTTGGATCATCGTTTTCCTCATTTATTTCGTCTGATACAAGATATGAGAAAAACTCATCAACATTATCCATTTTATTTCGATTCCATATCTTTCCATTATGAATGTAGTTGATGGAGATCTCATGATTTTCTTCGGGCTCAGGAAGTTCGATATTTTCATGGCTCAGGAAGTTCGATATTTTCATCGGGTTCACGAATTGTTTCTCCCAAAATACTTTCAGTTATTTTAGGATCATCATGTTTTTGAACTTCCTTCCGCTTTCTAGGATTTTTATCCTTAGAGCCAATAGGTCTACCACGCTTCAAGCGTGTTTTAGACTCACGTGTATCATCTGCCTTTGCACGTTCATGTGGCATTTCAATATGAGCAGGGGCAATTGCAGCTGGTATGTGTGATTTAGTTACCATTTTGGTATCTGTAAATGCATCAGGCAATTGGTTTGCTATATTTTGTAAATGCATAATTCGTCGAACTTCTAGTTCAGACTGTTTTGTGGGAGGATCAAGGTGTAGCAAGGATGGTACACACCACTTGATATCTTTCATTTCTTCCTTGTTTTCTCCCCCTAGAACCGGGAATACTTTCTCATCGAAGTGGCAATCAGCAAAACGTGCCGTAAAAACATCTCCTGTTTGTGGTTTGAGATATCGTATAATAGATGGGGAGTCACAACCAACATATATTCCTAATCTTCTTTGTGGTCCCATTTTGGTTCGGTTTGGTGGTGCTATAGGTACGTATACCGCACAACCAAAAATTCTTAGATGAGAAATATTTGGTTCTCGACCAAAAGCCAACTGTAATGGGGAGTACTTATGATATGCACTTGGTCTTATTCGAATAAGAGCTTTTGCGTGCAGAACGGCATGTCCCCATACAGAGGTTGGGAGTTTTGATTTCATGATCAATGGCCTTGCAATTAATTGCAAACATTTAATTAACGATTCAGCCAAACCATTTTGTGTATGAACATGGGCCACATGATGTTCAACATTGATTCCAGTTACCATACAATAATCATTGAATGCTTGAGATATGAACTCACCAGCATTATCTAATCTAACTCCTTTTATTGGATAACCAGGAAACTGAGCTTTTAATTTGATTATCTGAGTTACAAATCTCGCAAATGCCATATTTCGAGATGATAATAGACAAACATGTGACCATCTACTTGACGCGTCAATCATTACCATAAAATAGTAAAATGGTCCACATGGTGGATGTATAGGTCCACATATATCACCTTGGATCCGTTCAAGGAATTTTGGTAACTCTTTATCGATTTTGGTTGGTGATGGCCTTATAATTAATTTTCCGAGAGAACACGCAACACAGGTCATGTTCTTTCCTTGGTATATCTCTTGGGTTTTCACAGAATGCCCTTGTGAGTTCTCAATAATTTTTCGCATCATAGTAGTACCTGGATGGCCAAGGCGATCATGCCATATTGTGAAATCATCAAGATTTCTTTTGACCACGAGATGTGATTCTATCTCATTAATGTATGTATGATGCAAACCAGAAGGGAGTTTTGGTAGCTTTTCCAGTACTTTCATTTTTCCTGATTTTTCAGAAGTTATAAACATGTACTTCTTTCCATCCTCAGTTGCTGACTGAGTATCAAACCCTTGAAGGTATATATCTTTAAAACTCAACAAATTTCTTTTAGAATTTTGAGAAAATAATGCATTATCTATTGAGAACCTTGTCCCATTAGGTAATGCAAAATTAGCGTTCCTAGTCCCTTCAATCAAGTCTGCAGGACCTGATATTGTATTGACAATAATCTTTGTCGGTTTTAAATTGGAAAAATACTTTCTATGTTTCAGAATAGTGTGCGTTGTTCCACTATCTGGTATACATATATCCCCAATATTCACCTTGGATGTTGTTCCATTCGTATTGTAGTCCATTTCTGAGATCAACAAAACAAGTTATATAAAATAAGATAATTTTATTAATAAAACAAAAAACACAAAATAGTTATACATTAATACTTGAGCAGCACATAATAATTATACATAAGTAGATAATGCAAGAAATATTAATTTTACACAAATGGCAATTATTTATATCACAATCGTTGGAATTTTCACGAGTCACATGAAAGATATTTCAGATTTCTGATGGGGCGGTGTCATCGAAATCATTTGCAAAGTCAGAAGCATCGAGGTGAGTTGTTCCCTCATAGTGTTCTGAAAGGTTCACTTCCTTTCCTTTTCCTTTGCCTTTGGCGGATTCTTTGTACAATGTACAAAGGTGCGTAGGAGTACGGCATTGCCGATACCAATGGCCTTTGGTACCGCACCTGTAACAAATGGTCTCTCGCTTCTGGGAGGTATTTCCTTGTTGCTCTTTTTCTGAAGTGTGTTCAGAGCGGTTCCATTGGAATGACCTTTTGTATTTCGGATTGTATCTCCCACGTCCGCAATTGTTTCGACCGCCACGACCTCGGAAGGATTTGTTTTCCTTCACCGATCTTAACATCCAATGTGTTTGCTTCAGGAAACGCTTTGGACCCAGTAGGTCGAGTCATGTGATTCTTTATGAGAAGCTCACTATTCTTCTCCGCTATTAGGAGCGCCACAATCAAATCAGAAAATTTGGTGTATCCCCGCAACCTGTATTGTTGTTGCAGGGTGATGTGATTCTTTTGGAATGTGGTGTAAGTCTTCTCGAGCATTTGAGCTTCCGTTATGGTTTCACCACAGTATTTCAGTTTGGCCACAATTCCCAACACAGCGGAATTATAGTCTATCACTTTGTCAAAGTCTTGGAACCTCAGAGTTTTCCACTCATCCCGAGCAAGTGGAAGTGTTATGTCTTTCTGATGATCAAACCAATCTTTCAGAGACTTCCAGAGCTCTTTGGGGTCCCTCATGTGGGTATAATCATATATGATGCTCTCATCAAGGTGTCTTCTAAGGAAGATCACCGATTTCGCCTTTTCTTGGGCCGTCGATTCATTGATCTCTTTTATGGTTTCTGACAACGCTAGAGATTCCAAATGAAGTTCGACATTCGTGGTCCAAGAAATATAATTTGCACCAGTGATATCCAAGGCCGGAAATTGGAGCTTCTCGATGTTTGCCATTAAATGTCTAAAATAAAATAACACAAAGCATTATTAGAAAGATAATTTTATTAATTTAAAATATGTGTGGTGCTGAAATAAACAATGAGATTACAAGAAATTCAATTGTATAAAACATTGACATAAAAATCATCAAAGATTCTTCAGGAGAAAATTCTCCAATATATAAACTATAAATTGCAACAAAAATATATCCTATTACAAAAATTAAAAACGGATGAAACATTTTTTTTTTTTGGAGAGAATTTGAAGAGAAGAGAAATGTTTGAGTGAAATATAAGTGTATTTATAGATTAGAAAATACTGTACACTAGCTCTTATGTAGCCGTTAGAGAGTAAAGAAAAACTTTAAAATTTTACTTTATGACCGTTGGAAGTAGAAAAATAATTGTATAAATATATAATAATTTTATCATGCTAGAAAAGATTATTTCGTAGTTTAGATATAAAAATAAAAATTTAACAGGAATTATGATCTAAACATAAGTTTAAAGATAAAAATATGGTGATTGATTCATCCATATTATAACAGTAAATAAATAAATATGGTGAATGAATCAACCATAAACAAAATAAATAAATAAAGCAAAGTAAATAAATAAATAATGAAACAACCAGTTCCTTTTTTTTTTTTTTTAAGTGCGGAAATTCTCAATAAAATAAACTCCATAAAATTAATAATTCAAACAACCATATTCAATTCCAGAATACCATAAAATAATCTAGCAACCTAAACAGCAGGTTTGCAAATAACAACATAAACCAAAAACGATAATAAACAAAATCCTATCATCCTCTCTCTGGCCCGATTCCGCGATCACACTTTCTTTTTACCTGCATCACATTAGGGAAAAAGAGATGCATAAGTATTTCATAAATACTTAGTGAGGCAATCACCCCGCCTACAGGCCAATTACGCAATTTAAAACACTTTTAAATAATATTAATAATTACCACAATTATTAAATTCACTTCTTTTAATTTTTAAACAATTTTCTTCAATTAAATAATAATTTTAACCCTTAAAATGATTTCCACAATTATTAACTAATTTCCACAGTTATTATAATAATTTTCAACACATCAAATAATTTCCACAATTATTATAAACCACTTTAATTAATTAATTAACACTAATTAATTAATTTCGAAATTAAACCACTTAATTCAAATTAAACCGATTAAACCAGATTAAACCATTAATTAATTCAATTTAATCAATTCGTCATAAACCCAGATTAAACCGGACCAGTGCCGATCGACACCGATCCAGGAGATCGACGCCCAAATCGATTTCTAACACAAAAACACCCAAAACACGAAACTGTCACAATCCAATCGATCAAATGCATTAATAACACATAAACCACCACGAACAACACATAAACTCATCAATAAACAATTCACTTTCACAATTTCCACTATTTGCAAGCATACGGTCATACACTCACCTCGACAACCGATTGAACAAAGGGAAAAGAGGAAAAACGATGAACAGTACGCGACGATGAACAGTACGCGGCGATGAACAGTAACTCCGGCAATGAACAGTGCGTAGTGAACAGTAACTCCAGCGATGAACAGTAACCGATGAACAGTGTTTTCGACTTCTCCCAAAAATCGCCTCTTTTCTCTCTGGAAACTCCAGCCTCGAAAATTGTGTCAAAAACAGACGGCTGCACTCTTTTAAACTCGTTTTTAGGGTTTCTTTCCCTTAACCGGACTAAACCGACAACCTTCCTTGGTGTCGGTCGGCACCCATCGACCCAAACCAAACCAACCACAAAATCGAACGTGCAATCGACTTAAACCGGAATCTAACCCGATAACCGTTGTCGATCGACACACCCCTTAGGTGTCGATCGACACTAGTCATTCAAGAGCTTTTTACACATTTTCTTCACGATGTTCGAACCTTAGACCGACCGCACAACAATCAAACAAGAACATGCACAGCCAATCCTTGATTCACACCTCAAAGAGCATATGTAATCTACTCCCGAACCCCTAATGTCGTCCGATACCACTTCTGAACAACTGTTTGGTTCACGGATGTTACAATTCTCCCCCACTAAACTGGATTCGACCTCGAATCCCAACACAACGTCTCTCCAAGACCTCAAAAACTCACATTTTAGTCCTATGTTATACGCATGTTTCAAGACATTATTACTCCTCAATACCGTGACCCACCGTCACAATATCCATACTGCGACCCACCGTCACAATATCCAAACCGTGACCCACCGTCACAAAAACCAAACTGTGACCCACCGTCACGAAAACCACTTATACTGAGGTAGCGACCCCCAAATATAAGTCTGCCGGGCACCCACCGTCCCAAATGTAGACCCACCGTCTACTCTAAAGACCCACCGTCTCTAGATATATCGAGTAATAATTCTGAAACGCGTATAATCATGTGACCAAAAATTTCAATGACCCCACCGGCCAAAGAAACTTGTAACATCCAAACACGAAACCAACATATGAGACAAAAACTCTATCTCATATAACTCCAAAAATGTATATCGTACAACGAAAACGAAATACATAAATCCAAAAACCAACAACTCCAAAACCAAAAACAAAACTAGAACCACAAAGATGAAGAAGCTCACTCCTCAGCCTGCTTGTCGAACCACTTTCCGAACTTCAGCTTCATCTTTTCCTCTGGCTCCCAAGTCTGCTCCTCTGTGCCACTACAGTCCTACAAGACTCTCAACAATGGCACCCTCTTGTTCCGCAGAACCTTGACTCTCCTCTCAAGAATCCTCACAGGGACTGCCGGAACTGTCATATATGGCTGAAGATCCTCCGGAATCTCAGCCACTAACTCCTCTGAAGGATGCAAACACCTCCTCAACGTAGAAACATGAAACACCTTGTGAAAGGCGCTCATAATCGGTGGCAACTCCAACCGATAAGCCACTGTCCCAACTCGCTCCACCACTGGGAACGGGCCCATAAAACGCGGACTGAGCTTGTTCTCTGCTATGGACCTGTTAGGGCCCCTCAACATAGCCATCTTGAGATAAACTCTATCTCCCACCTGAAACTCAAGCTCACGTCGCCGCCTATCTGCAAAACTCCTCTGTCTATCTTGAGCCTCCTTCATGTTCAACCTCAAGACACTGATCTTCTCTGTCGTCTCCTGAACAAAAGTAGCTCCAAACATGCTGCGCTTCCCCTACTTGGGTCCAGCACACAGACAACTTACATGGCCTCCCAAACAAGCCTCACACGAAACCAGGCCCAATAACTCGCCTGATAACTTTTGTCGTGACAACACTGCCAGACACAAATGACCAGTCCAATGACCATCTCAAACCACACACGCAACCTGAACAAAACTTAGAAGTCGGGATAGTCCTCTCTGACTACCCCTCTGACTGTAACGATAAACTGTACTAGTAACACCTTAGTGTCATCTCTGTCTGAAACGCCCTCCAAACTCTGAGGCGAGTCTCGAAACAAAACTCGGATCCCTGTCCGACACAATACTGGCTAACACACCATGTAGCCTTACATCCTTTTGTACAATTTTCCCAGCCGAAACAGCAGCTCATCTGCCTTCTCAAAGGCCAAAAAATGTACTAAGTTGGTCAACCGACCAACAACCACTCAAACCTCTCAAGTCCGCAAGATAGGTAATTCCATCCCGAAATTCATCGTGATCCTATCTCACTTCCACTCTGCAGAACACCACTCGAAATCTGATGCTCTGCCTTGACTAACAAAATACGAGTTGCACCCCGCAACCAAAACCAGCTCCAACTATCTTCATCCCGGCATAGTAATCACATCACTTGAGACCAAAGATTTTTTCTACTATTTACGCGGACGTCTAGCGAGTGTAGAAGATGATATCTACAAATAGTTTGTACCTCTACCGTTTTGTAGAATTTGCTCCAAATATATTCTACGGAATACGCAGACTTCTGCTAATTGTAGATTTCAAAACACTGGCATCTACCGTTCGTAGTTTTTATGTTCTATGTATTACATGACATTCTACCATTCGCAGAATTTATGTTCTACAAAAAACAAGTTTTGCTACAATTTCGTAGAATTCATGTTTTTACTACAAGTTCTACCAAAATAACTGTCATCTACCCATTTGTAGAATTCATCTTCTACGAGAATCGAGAAAATATTGCAACTGAATATTTTTCAAATCTTTATTTCTTTTTTTTTTCTCTGCCTCTGAAAATAAACCTCTGTCGATGTTCTTCCTCCTCACATCTTCCTCTCTCTATACCCTAACTCTCTTTTTCTTCATCTAAATTAATATGTTGCATATCTATGTCACTTGTGGTTCATGGAAAATGTGTGCAACCAATGGGTGGATATATGTTGCTGATGAGGAAAAAGGAAGAAGACTAGTTGCTTTGGAATCTACTACTAGTTTCGAGGAGTTAAAAACGATCGTTTTGGAGGACTTCTCAATCGAGAGGGGCGTTGACTTTGAGTTTAGCTATTTGCCACGCGGTTTGATCAATAACGCTATGTCTCCCCGATAATGATTCATATGGCAAACCTTATCTTGTTCGTGTGATGATTATAAAGACAAGAGTTCTCAATTTTTTTTTTTCTGTCAACGTGTTTATCATTGCCAAATAATTCTCTTTTTTATTTTTTCTCTAAAACTTTTTACAGTGTCAATTTTGTAAAACAAAACAGAGGAAATTACACATGAACTCATGAACATCACGGCAAGAAACACAACACACGAGCATAATGCTTCACCTTCTTCAATCTTCATCTTCCATATATTTGCTTTTAATAACTCTCTAATCAATCATAAGCCATTTGAAACACTGAAGCTGAGCCAAAAACCAGGAAAAAGGAAGAAAATATGTAGCTTTTTCCCTTTAAACAGATTGAATCCATCAAAAAAAATGTTTGCCACTTTGGTCTTCTTCTTCTTCTTCTTCTTTCTTCTGTTATCAATCCTTTTGTTCTTGTTCAGTTGTTAATGAAGAAGAAGAAGTGGGAACTGGTCTTGGAATGCTGGAACCTGTTACAGGTTTCTCTAACCGCTTTAGACAAGCCATTATCTCTGCAAACTTGGCCTTAACTTTGAATCCCTACCAAACACACACACACACACACAAAAACCACAAGATATATCAGCCAAACCATAAGAACAAGATAGCTTATAAGCCCCATTGTCAAGGCTTGTTACAGAGCTATAAACCGTAAAAGATTCAAGAAACTTTTTAACTCACGTTTGCCAGCATTTACTGATGAGATCTGCGATAGCTGGATCGACAAAGTCGGGAATGTCAAGACGCCGATGCTGAAAACCAACTGCACCAACAACTTGCATCGGATTCATCTTTCCCCACGGTTGCTGTAACGTAAATAGTTCCCACAGAATCACACCGTAGCTGTAAACATCGCACCTGTTTCACATATCGTTTTTCATCTAACCTCAGCGAACAATTGAAACATAATCAAATCCAAATGAAAACCTTAGAAACTCCAAATCAGTTTTCATGTCACCAAATCCCCAATTGCATGTCCCCAATCTTCAATTACAACTCTATCTCGAAACATTCTTAGGCAAAAATCAATTAATCAAGGAACCACTATTGCAAACATAATCAAACCCATAATCAAACCTTAGAAACCCCAAATCACTTTTCATGTCTTAAAATCCCCAATTGCATGTCTCCTCTCTTCAATTGCAAACTCTATCTCGAAACTTCTTAGGGAAAAGTAGATTAATCAAGAAACCAGCATACTACTAACCTTGTGAGTTACTAGAGGAGGTGATTGACGGATAACAAGGACGATGGGAGCAGAGGACGACTGATGACACGGCGAAGAGAACGGAGAGCGGATGAAACACGGCGAGCGCGGACGAGAACGGAGAAGAGAAAAAGAAATCGGGGAGGAGAGAAGAGAAAAAAGTCACCGGAGAGGAAGAAATCGGCGAAGAAAGGAGATGAGGGGAAGAGGAAAAAAACCACCGTCGTCCGCTATGTGAGAAGAGAGAAAATGAGGGGAAGAAGAAAAATAAAACTATATCTAATCAATTTTCCTATTTTAATTATGATTTTAATCAAAACTTTATCTAATCAATTTCAAGGTTAAAATTGGATTAATTGTCAAAAAAAAGAGTAAGGGGACAAAGTGGATTTTTGAAAGTGTATTTAGCCAATTTTCCCTTAATTTTTTGTTTATTGAGTCATTTGAAATGAATTCCAATGGAGTTTCATAAGTAAATTATCAAAAACAGAGTACATGCTATATTGCAGAGATTTTTGAATCAACTAATATAGATTCTTTAAAATAAAATCAAAATTTTAAATATGAAGTATTATAAAACCTAGAGAATTGATTTTAAATACATGACTAATAACACCCCCTTATTTTTCGTATCAATTTTAAAAAATGATATCAACTTATATGGATTTGTATCAATTTTATTAAAGTGATGTTAAAATATATATTTTGTATAATTTATCAATAAGTAATTTAAACTAACTAGGTGATTCTCCCACGCCTTGTGTTGATTCCAGAAATAGCACACGTTAATGTGACGGGATATTTCGGATGGGAGACTTGGGAAGCTTTGGATTAATTACTCGAAAAGAAGATTGGATACAAGAGATTGTCCCATCAAACAAGCCTTGACGAGACGTAATGCGAATAGCGAATAAAATAGAGAAGAGATGAGCCAATGCTTTTAGGGTTTGCAGGGTAGCGTGACTTGGCCTTCAGGAAATGAAGACCTCTCCTTATATAGTTGAGTTAAGGCGATTCTCTTCTGAATATTCTCCTCTTGATCGTAAAGGAAAACTTCTTCTTCTCTTGATTTCTTTCCTTTCTTCGAGTGGCGGCTGCTTCTTTTTCCTTTTTGCTTAAGGTATTACCTTCCTCCTCAAGGCTTTCCATTTCTGTAAGGAGGCTAGGGCAGAAGACGGGCTGGGCTTTGGTGCTGTTACTCATTGCGACGGGCTCAGGGGAATGTGCTCATTTCACCTCTAACAATAAGTCCCGCCCCCAGTTTGGCGAGTCAAATGCAATTTGGTCTCGGCGAACTTCATGAATGGGAGTTGAGCTCAAGAGTTATTAGTTACAGCATAAGGCGCCAGTGCTAGCTCGTCTTGGGTGCGATTGACTTTAGATTCGTACCGCCTCATTAAAACCTTGATATGGAAAAACCCGGTTTGGGATAAAAACCATAAGAAGGGAAAAGAGTACGTTGACGTCATCTTGTCCGCAAAAGAATATGCATTTCGATGATTGTTTTTGACATCAGCTCGTCAAAGAGAATCAACCATCCATAACGGTTTCATTCGAGTCAGCTCGTCGAAGAGAATGACCGTTCATCCTTATTTTAACGTCAGCTCGTCAAAAGGAGGAGTTATGCCGCTCAGCAGGCGGTTCGTCAGGAGTGGGATTGCCACGTCATCAATGCACATTTTGTTAAAACTGAAAAAGTAGGTTTTTCCAAGCGGGAAAAAGGAAGGGAAGTTTTTTTTTCCTTGAAAGTCGTGAAACTTCTCTTAAAGAGACCGTTCAGATTTCTTTTCCACATTAACTCCTTTTTTGCTTGTTCATTGCTTCCAACCGTCCCGAAAGAGAAAAGGTAATTTCCTTCTTTCATCTCGAATCCGCGTCGCATTGCTTAGTTAAACCGATAGGTTTTGTGTAATCGTCTTAGGTTTGCTTGCTTCTTGACTTGAAATTCCTTCTCTTCTCGCCTCGATCTTTTCTCTCGTCAGAATTTTTAGGGTTTCTCGTCGAATTTTGACTCTTCGTCTTCCGATTCTCGTCTGATGGATCCTTCGGACCGAAAGGGGAAAGGGAAAGCCGTAGTGTGGGATGACGATGACGTCCCGCTTTCGAATCTAATCCCGGGTTTTCTCGGCGATGCGGTCCGAGCGGGCCGAACCCTGGAGCGTCGTCGTAGGGCGGCGGCAGCGGAGAGGCCAGATTCTACGGCCAAGGATTCTTCTTCGAGAGTCCGTGCTGATTTGTCCGCTCCGTCCTTGCGGGACGAAGATAGTGAGAGTTCCGGATACCGCGATGAGATCCCGGAAGATGACTCAGACGCGGGTTCCAAAAAGGACTGGATGAAGTGCCGACTCCGGATGATGTCGAACTCGAAGGTCTTCCGTCCGTCGTTGAAATGCCTTGGCGCACCCCGGCGACTTCCTTGACCGCCGATGGTCGGTCTTGGATTGACGAGGGGATCGTCGCAGCGCTCAGGTCGAGATGCTCAATTCCCGATGCTGTGGAGATCCTGATTCCGTCTGCCGAGCAGAGGCCTTTTGACGCTCCGCCGGGATGGTTCTGCGCTTATGAGTGCTGGTTCACGGAATTTGGGGTGCGGTTTCCCATCTTCCACCATCTGTTGGACTACGCTTATCAGCGTGGCGTCCCTATGAGTCAGCTGACTCACGGCGTGGTCCGACATATGGTTTTTACCGAGGCCTTGGCCAAGCACCTCGGGATCACCTTCGACCGAGAGCTTTTTGAGCGTATTACTGATTTCCGTGCTAGCGCGAGGGAGGAGCGGTTCAGACGATTATGTACCACGATGAAGCACGGCATTGTTTATGGTGCCCATAAAGACAAGATCCACTACTGGAAGCACTATTATTTTTATGTTAAGAAGGACGCTGCGTCGATTGGGGACTTTAACCCCGACCATGTCTTGACGGGATGGGTCGATGAAGCTGGTAGATTGCTTGTAGATTTCGTCGCGGTATAGATTGAGTTTGGTTTTGGTATGCTAACCCTTTGCTTTTGTTTGTTTTGCAGAGAGGGTCGTGCCGAGACCAACATCCGCTGCGTTTCGGAAGAAGTGCGAGATTTTGCGAGATCGAAGTCGAATCATCTGGGCCGACTTTGCTGCTAAATCCGAGGAGCGAAGGAAAGGAAGAGAGAAGGAAGGACCAGGCCCGCTTCTACTCCAACAACTGGTGAGAACCCGATTGCTTTTTGATTCAGATTTTGCGTTATGACGATGCTTGTCATTGATCCTTGCTCGGTCTTTTGTAGCTAAATCGTCTCGTCGTACCAAGAGGATGGGGCTTAAGAAGAGGACTCCCGTGTCTGCTGATGACGCCATCCTGATCCCGGATTCTCCTCCGAGGGAGAGGAGGACTGACTCGGCTGCCGAGTCAGGCGGTCCGCCTAAACGTCCGGCTTCCTCGATTGCGTCGAGGATGAAGTAAGTTTTCTTACGGGGGACCGGCTCTTTATCGTGGTTTGGTGCATGTTGCTGATGTTCCGTTGCTTCTGCAGGACTTCGAAGAGGGTCAAGCTCGAGAAGATGGCTGCGAGCGGGAAGCGGTCGTCTGCCGCCGAGACGACGCCCGAGGTCATGCTTGACGAGGGGGATACCCTTCCTTCGGGTGGTGGAGTCGATGCATCTCGTCACTCAGGTTGCGACGAGCCCAGTGAGGATCCATCTCGTCAGTCGGATGATGATGGTCTTGGCGAGAACTCAACTGAGCAGCCGGGAGGCCTTTCTGGTCTCGGCGCTAGGGCGAGCTCGTCGGGCCCTAAGGCTGAGCCTGCTGACTCTGAGGTCCCGGACCCGGATGCGGTCGCCGTCGTCTGGTCGGGGGGTTCTCCTCTTATGCTCAACAAGAAGTTTTGCGCCGAGCTGGTTTGGAGCTGTAAGCCTAAGCCTCACTGGGGGGTTCCGCTCAAGAAGATCGAGCTGAAGGGCGATGTTGTCGATGTTTCTTCAGACCTCGTCAATGCTGCCGGGAAGTTCTCTTCAGTTGTCCAGCAATACGACATCATGCTGAAGGCGGCTCGGGGGGAAATCGTCAAACTGCAGAGTGAGCGATCTAAGGGTCCGAGGTTGGAGTTCCTTGAGAGGGAAAAGGCTGATCTTGAGAGGAAGGTCGGCGTCCTGAATGGCGAGATTCTGAAGGCGGCTGGCCTTCAGGAAGAGGTGATTAGGTTGCGCGCCCAAGTTGCAGAGCTCGAAGAGAAGTCCCGCCGAGACGCGGAGAATGCTGCGGCTGAGGCTTCCCGTCTCCGACTGTCCCGTCAGAAGCAGACTGAGTACGTCGCCACTCGTGTTTACGATGACATGCGGGATTGGTATGCTCCTCGTTTAGATCGTCTTGGCAAATTCGTCGCGCAGCGCGACGAGGTGGAAAAGGCAGTGGTCAAGATTGCGGTTGACGAAGCGCTGCTCGATTACGTGCAGCGGACGAAAGGCGTCTCTCAAGATCTTGACCTCGTTATTGCGAAGCTGGAGGCTGAGGTCAAGGAAAGCAGAGCTGCTGGGGATGAGATCGACGAGGTTGATATCGGAGCAGACGACTATGCAGCGCCACACAGGTTAAATTGCCTCTTTGATCTTGCCGATTTCTACTTTGATAACACTTGGGTTACACCGAAGGGTTTTAATCAATTTGGTACAATGTATAATACTCTCAGGCCCAATCTTGCTGAGCTTATAATTGGTGGATCGCCGACGAGAGAGAGTTCGGGAGCGGCCAGTGCTGAAGCCGGGGCGAAACCGGGTCTGGATGCTTCCGAGGCCGTTTAGGACTTCGCCTCTATTCTCTCCCTTTTCTGCTTTTTAAGAACTCTTCTTTTTATTAGTCGCGGCAATTCATGCCGATGTAACAACATTGCCCGGGAGAATTTTAATCCGTATGCTTTTCAGGATTTAAAACTTAAGTATTTGCTTTACTTCCTCGTTCATCGTTTTGCTTTATGCGAGATGAATATCGCGAATATAGTTGATGATTTCGTGCTTTTTGAAACATCCTGCTTTTAATCTATACCCTTTAATGAGGTGCGCTGCGTTGTCAATCTAACGGAATGATTCAAGTGTCTAATCGTCATTAGATAAGTGGTTCAACGTGCCGAGACAACCTGGCATGCTCAAGTTCTGTCGTGACGAGATGCTACTCGCTATGACAATGCTATGCATCCGACGAGATGCGAAGTCACGCAGCTCGTCAGAATTCTCGTTTTTAAGAGACACCGATCCGCGCTTGTTGGATCTGTTTGCGGTGGCGCTTTTTAGGCCGGTAATAGGAACCGAAGTCTAGAAATTCGAATTACTCCTACGCCGCTAACTCGAATATGATTAACAAGGTAGCGATTTTTTCTTGCCCACATGGCTTAGGGTCGTGCGAGATATGCGTGCTCTCGACTTGTAGTGCGTCATTCTTGAAGAATGGGGGATGATCAGTCCACTTGGTGCGATGTGCGGTCGACTGTTTGGCCAGGACGTCGACACTACTCTTTTATGCGTGCGCTTCAGAGTAGCTTTGAGACTCTCTTTTCTTGCCGAGCTCATAGACAAGGACTCATTATACTGCCGAGTTCCAGAGGCTTTGAGACTCATTAATTTACCGAGTGCTAAAGGGGTTTTATGACTCTGATTTTGCCGAGTTCACTAGGCACACCAAAACATCTGTTTTTGACCTAAGTCAATCAGGAAATTCTTGCTTGGGTTTTTCTGCCGAGATGGAATGTTTCTCAAGGATTCAGAAAAAGATGCATGCGTACAAGCGAATTAATAAAATAAAAAGGCTTTTTTATTTTTATTAAGTTATAGCTGCGCCTCGGTGAAAAGGCTGCCTACGTACCCGTGCCGGGATCAAGCCATTCGTAGTTCGTTACAAGTGTTCATGCAGTGAACATGTCTTTTTTTTTTTTTTTTTTTTTGACGAGACGCGAAGCTACGCGTCTAGTGGCGGAACTTGCGCAAGTTCATGGAGTTCCACGAGCGAGGGAGTATGCTTCCGTCGTCATCTTCGAGCTGGTACACTCCTGGTTTGATGATTCGCGTGATGCGGTAAGGCCCTTCCCAGTTGAAACCAAATTTGCCGGCGTGCTCGGGCTTGGTGAAGTCGTGGACTTTCTTCAGGACGAGATCATGTAGTGCGAAGCGGCGGTTGCGAATCTTCTTGGCGTAGTATCTTGCTGCTTTTTGCTGATAGTTTTGCATACGCAAGAGGGAGCGATCTCTTAGCTCCTCGGTGTTGACGAGACTATCGTGCAAAGACTCGTCGTTCAATGAGGAGTTGAGGGGCATTAGTGATCGGCGTAAGCTCGCGACGTGTAACTCGGCAGGGGCTAATGCTTCGCAACCGTGAGATAGGGAGAAAGGGGTTTCGCCAGTCGCTGACCTGGGTGTTGTGCGGTGAGACCAAAGTACTCCGTCAAGTTCGTCTGCCCACGTTCCTTTGTAGTTCTCGAGTCTTTTCTTCAGGCCGTCAACGATAGTTTTGTTTGTTGCCTCGGCTTGCCCATTGGCTTGGGGGTATCTTGGTGTGGAATAGACGAGCTTGATCTTCCAATTGGCACAGAACTCGCGGAAGCTTGCCGCTATGAATTGGCCACCATTGTCGGTGACGATTTCATATGGTAGACCGTGTCGGCAAATGACGTACTGCCAGATGAAGTTCTGCACGTCTTTGGCGGTGGGGTTCGGAAATGCTTTAGCTTCTACCCACTTGGTGAAGTAGTCGGTGACGATCAGGAGGTACGCGCATTGCCGAGATCGTGGCATCGGGCCGACGATATCCATAGCCCAGCACATAAAGGGATATGCCGGGACGGACGCTTGAAGCTCTTGCGTCGGGGCGTTGATGATCGGGGCGTATCTTTGGCAGGGAATGCACTTCGCGGTGTGAGTTTCGCAGTCTTCGATCATCTTTGGCCAGAACAGGCCGTGCTTCTTGATCTTAGAGGCCAGAGATTTGCCGCCGGCATGGTTTCCTCCGGCTCCTTCGTGAGTCTCGATCATCACTTTCTTAGCCTGCGTCTCGTCGCAACAACGTAGGATGACTTTATTCGCGGTCCGTCGGAATAATTCGTCGTTCTGGAGGAAGTAGTAGGCTGCTTTGCGGCGTAACCGACGAGCTGCCCAACGATTGACCGGAATCGTCCCGTTGATCAGATAATCTTTGATCTCGTCCTGCCATGAGTGAGGTTGATCCTCTTCTGACTCGGGGGGTCATTGGCTCGTCGTCTTCATCTTCCTCCTCTTCTTGATATATCGCCATGATAAACGCTCCTTTAGGAAGTTTGATGCTAGGCTGCTCGATTGTTTCGACGGGAATCGTTCGCCGCAAAGCCGAGTCGGTTCTTGAGGCTAAGGCGGCGAGCGCGTCGGCTTCTGTGTTCTCGGCACGGGGGATTTTGGTCAACTCGAACGACTTGAATTGCTTGGATATTTCCGTTGTTACCTTGAGATATGCGTCCATGCGGTCGTCTTTAGCATCGTAATCTCCGCTGAATTGCTTTGCCACGAGCTGAGAATCGCAGAATGCGTGCACGTGCTCGGCCCCAACTTCCTTTGCGAGACGTAGTCCTGCGATGACTGCCTCGTATTCGGCCTCGTTATTGGATGCTGGAAAATCGAGCTTGAAGGACTGTTCGAGAACCTCGCCTGTAGGGGATACGAGGCGGATGCCGACACCAGATCCTTGCTTGGATGAAGCTCCGTCAACGTGCAGGAGCCATTTGGAGATATGCTCGGTTTCCTTCGCGACGAGCTCTGGTGGGATCTCGACAATGAAGTCGGCGAGAACCTGGGATTTTGCGCTGGTTCGGCCTTTGAATTCGATGTCGTGCTCTGACAGCTCTACCGCCCATCTTGCCATGCGACCCGATTGATTCGGGCCATGGAGGATTTGGCGCAATGGTTGGCTTGAGAGGACGATGATTGCGTGGGATTGAAAGTATGGTCTCAATTTTCTTGCCGAGATCACTACCGCTAATGCCAGCTTTTCGAGGGTAGGATACCTCGTCTCGGCATCGTTGAGGGTTTTGCTCACGTAAAAGATGGGCTTCTGCTCGCCGCGATCTTCTCGGACCAGTGCGCCGCTAACGGCTGTGCTTGATATGGCGATGTAGAGGAGTAACGTCTCGCCATCTTCGGGTTTTGCTAGGATTGGCGGGGTAGTGAGATACTCTTTCAGTTGCTTGAATGCGTCTTCACACTTCTCGTCCCATTTAAAGAGCTTGTTGGAGCGGAGCAGCTGGTAAAAAGGGAGGCACTTGTCGGTCGAGCGCGAGATGAATCTATTCAGTGCGGCGATTCGGCCAATGAGCCTCTGGACCTCTTTTGCGTTTTTCGGTGAGGGGAGGTCGAGAATTGCCGAGATCTGCTTCGGGTTTGCCTCGATGCCGCGCTGAGTTACGATGTAGCCGAGGAATTCTCCGGACGTGATTGCGAAATTGCATTTTGCCGGGTTGAGCTTCATCCCGTACTTTGTCAGAACCTGAAAGCATTCTTGAAGGTTCTTGACGTGATCTTCGGCTTTAGCAGATTTTACCAACATGTCGTCAATGTAGACTTCCATGCTGTTGCCGAGCTGTTTTGCAAACATCTTGTTGACCAATCTTTGGTAAGTGGCGCCAGCGTTCTTCAAGCCGAAGGGCATGACTTTGTAGCAATATGTGCCTCGATCAGTGATGAATGCTGTCTTCTCGCGGTCGTCTGGGTGCATGAATATCTGGTTGTAGCCAGAGAATGCATCCATGAAGGAGAGTAGTTCGTTCCCCGCCGTAGCTTCGACGAGGCGATCGATATGCGGCAGCGGAAAGCTATCCTTTGGGCAAGCCTTGTTCAGGTCGGTGAAGTCCACGCATACTCTCCACTTCCCGTTCTTTTTCTTGACAACGACCGGATTGGCGAGCCAGTCGGGGTACTTTACTTCGGTGATTGATCCGGCTCGCAGTAGCTTTTCGACTTCGTCATTGACTGCTTGAGCTTTATCGGTGCCGAGCTTACGCCTCTTCTGCTTGATCGGTTTGTAGGTGGGGTCGACGTTGAACTCGTGCGAGGTGATCCTGGGATCTATCCCTTTCATATCCTCCATCGACCATGCGAAGAGATGCACGTTCTCCTTCAGTAGATCCACCAGCTGGGTTCTGATTTCGGGGTTGAGATTGCTGCCGATACCAACGCTCCTTTCCGGTTTCGTCTCGTCGATGCTGACCTGGTCGACGATATCGGGTTTAGGTCTCTGATGATAAGGGAGTTGTGGGTCGAGCTCTTCATTGATCATGCATGAGGATGAAGAGCGGAGTCGGCGTTCTTGGAGGAAGCAGGATCTTGACACTCTTTGGCTGCCGCGTAATGTGAAGATTCCCAACGGTGTTGGAAATTTGACGCACCGATGAAACGTCGAGACGACGGCTTTCATCTCGTGGATCCACGACATTCCTAGAATCGCGTTATATATTGCTGGTCTGACTATGATGATGAATTTCACGAGCTTGGAAATTCCTCCGATGTAGACGGGCAAGCGGATAGTGCCGATGCTGAACACGGTATCGGTTGTGAATCCAGTCAGCGGACAAGATGCTGGCTTGATGGTTTCTTCTTCAATCCCCATCCGGTCTAGGGTCTCCTTAAAGATTAGATTCACCGTGCTCCCGGTGTCAACCAGTATCTTTGCCACGTCGCAATCGTGGACTTGTATTTTGACCACTAGCGGGTCGAGATGCGGGGTATCCAGCCCCTCTGCATCCTTATCCGTGAAGGATATCATGCCCGTGTCCTGACGGATAAATTGGCCGAGCAGGGCTTCTCCATCCTGATGGGAACTGGGGCGGCGCTGAGCCGAGATGGCCTTTCGCTCATACTCCTTGATCGCCGAGATGGAATCGTTATTGTCTAGGAGACTTCCCATGATCATGCTGACCTGTCGCTTCGGTGGGGGTGGCAAATCCTCTGGATGGTCATAGTCTTCCTTCTCGGGTGCGGGTTTCGGATTTGTCTTCCCATGCTTTTGGGGGCGAAACTGGCGGGGTCGCTTTCCCTTTTGGCCCCTTTTGGCTGGCTTCGGCGCGAAGTCTTTGCCTTGAGATCAATCGCCTTCTACCGCAACGGTTCCTTCTCGGTACTTCCTGAGGAGGCTACCGATGAGATGCCTACAGTTCTCCGTTGCGTGACCGGTTCGACCGTGGAAGCTGCAGAACAGGTCATGATTATTGTCGTCGTCTGGGTCGGCGACGGTTGGACGAGACAACGTCAGTGCGAGTGCTTGCGGCTGCTCTGCTGGGTCCCAGTGGTTGAGGTCGTCGTCGATGGCAAAAGAGAGTGATCTCCTGACCTCTGGCCTTCATCGCTGTTCATGACTTTCTTCCTTAGGTCTGGCGCTGACGGGCCTTTTCTCGCCACTCTTCTCGGCGTAGAAGTCGGTGTCTTCTTCTAGGAAGATGTACCTTTGGGATCGATGGAGCGCGTCTTCGAGGGTCGGCGACGGTTGGAGAGAGAGGTCCGCTTTAAACTTAGAGTCGTATCGGAGACCGTTGCGGAGCGCCTCCAGCGGGACGCTATCGGGCATGTCGCCGAGATCCATCGCGGCCTTCTTAAATCTCGCCGAGATCCATCGCGGCCTGCTTGCATCGTCTGGATTTCTTCGGAGAATGGCTTCATGGCCCTTTGAATTGTCTTCATCAGGTCGTCGTGCTTGACGGCCTTTGCTCTGGATCTGCGGCGAGCGGGAGCTGGCGGCTGAACTGTATCCTCGGGTTCGTCGCGCTGTGCGTTTTCGTCGTGCTCGACGTGGTCCTCCTCATGCTCGAGAAGGTCTTCGGGAGGATTCTCCGGGAGGGTCTTGTGGTTATGTCGTGGTTCTCTTTCGGGGGAGCTTCCCGCTGAGTTAGACATCGTCCGAGCTTTTTTTTTGAGATGCTTAATCCAATAAGGTATTCCCAGTCCCCACAGTCGGTGCCAATTGTTGATTCCAGAAATAGCACACGTTAATGTGACGGGATATTTCGGATGGGAGACTTGGGAAGCTTTGGATTAATTACTCGAAAAGAAGATTGGATACAAGAGATTGTCCCGTCAAACAAGCCTTGACGAGACGTAATGCGAATAGCAAATAAAATAGAGAAGAGATGAGCCAATGCTTTTAGGGTTTGCAGGGTAGCGTGACTTGGCCTTCAGGAAATGAAGACCTCTCCTTATATAGTTGAGTTAAGGCGATTCTCTTCTGAATATTCTCCTCTTGATCGTAAAGGAAAACTTCTTCTTCTCTTGATTTCTTTCCTTTCTTCGAGTGGCGGCTGCTTCTTTTTCCTTTTTGCTTAAGGTATTACCTTCCTCCTCAAGGCTTTCCATTGCTGTAAGGAGGCTAGGGCTGAAGACGGGCTGGGCTTTGGTGCTGTTACTCATTGCGACGGGCTCAGGGGAATGTGCTCATTTCACCTCTAACACCTTGCGCGGTATTAAATTTACTTTTAAACATTTATTAGGATGTACTTATTTCTAGATGAATAATTGGGTTATGAATTTAAATCTTATATACACAACGGACGTATACTTTGGATAATAACTTCCATTTACCATCGTTACTTTAATGTTTTTTTCTTCTTAAAACACAGAGATGCACAATAGCTAATGTGTTGTTCTGTTATATCTTTGTGTGAGTATAGCTAGATTCGATTGATACACATATGTAATTATAGTAGTATTAAATAAGAGATTAAATAGAAGATGTAAATGTATTATAGTTTTAATTATTAGATATATAATGTATGTAGCTGAATTTTCTGAATTGAATTTTTAGTTTTAGTGTTTATCTTGTAGATTATTTATAAGAAAATTAATAAAGTAATTTTATTAAAATTATTTATGTCATTATCTTTGTAAGAGTGAATAAAATAGCTCTATTCCTCAAAATCACTTCACAAATAATAGTATATATGTCATTTTGTTATAGAAAAGAGAGAATAAGAGATGAGAGGAATTGGTTGTTCTTATTCATGAATGATAGATCATATATATTGGAGTACAACATAGGGTTTCAAGATAGAAAACACAAATAGAGAAGTGGATCTAATGGGCTAATGGGCATCCACATATTTACCCATAACAATCCCCCTTGGATGTCCATTATCTGAAATATCTTCTAAATGCGTAAGATGCTGCCTCGTTAAAACTTTTACAAGGAAAACCCAATGGGAAAAACATTTGTTAAAGAAAAAAGAGTGCAGCGCGTAATTACTCCCCCTCATGAGAACATCCGTCTAGATCTTTGATATGATATGATCCAATAAGATAAACTAACTCCTTGAAAGTAGTAGATGAAAACTCCTTTAAAATCTTCACTTGAACAATCTTTAGAACATTGACATCGTCATTCTTCTTGGGTTTGGTAATGAATCTACTTTATCATTCTCTTCACTCCACTTGATCTCATAAGTGAATGACAAGGACTTTGGAAAGGAGACCTTCGTGTTTCTCATTTGTGTGTTCTTTGTTGCCTCATTAAAACCTTTCGTGGAAAAACCCAATGGGATAAAAACCATGATAAGGAAAAAGAGTACAACCACACATATCGTCAATGAGTAATTCATATTACTTTGTTGATATGTGTTTTTCATATAAATCCATTTTATCAATATTTAATCAATATTACTTATTGATAATACTTTGGATTCATCAAGCAATATGGTTCATATATATATATATATATATATATATATATTTAATTATATTTCCCAGAAGGATTTATAATTTATTCATTTCTATTTATATATCCCTGAAGGATTTATATTTTATTTATTTATATATATCCCAGAAGGATATTATATTGTTTATGCATTTATTTATTTTATTGTCTAATTAAATTATATCACACAAGGATTAACATTACAAAATTATATATATATATATATATCTCTGAAAGATTTTTTTTTGAATATCCCAGAAGGATTTATATTTTATGAATATCCCTGAAGGATTTATATTTCATGAATATCCCCGAAGGATTTATATTTTATGAATATCCCTAAATGATTTATATTTTATGAATATCCTAGAAAGTTTTATATATTTCAAATTAATATCCCAGCAGGATTTCTATATTTTATTTATATTATTTGTCCCAGAAGGATTTATATATTTTTAATATTTTATTTGCGTATATATATATATAATATATTAATTTGAATTGAATATTGTTTATATATGATTTTAGTTGATTTTATTTCTGTATATTTTAATAATTAAGATCATGCTTTAAATTTTCGTCTTAAATTACTATTGACTGAATTAATATTATGAATTTTGACTCTAATTTAGAGTAATTAATTTGGTTTGACTGAATTTATTTATTTTTGTTTGCTGTTTGTTTAAATCATGATGGATTTATAATTTATTTATATATTCCAGAAGAATATATATATTTTATTGATATCCTGGAAGGATTTATATATTATTTATATCCCAGAAGGATTAACATTACAAAATTTATATATATCCCTGAAGGATTTATATTTTTATATCCCTGAAGGATTTATATTTTATTTATCCTAGAAGGATTTTATATTGTCTATTATTTCATTTGCATATATATATTTTTTCTTATTTATTTTTATTTGCTTTTCATATGATATTTGTTATTTTAATTGATTTTTGTAATATATTAAATTATTGCTAAATTGAATAATTATTTGAAAATTAACTAGAAGAAGATTCATCGTTTAGAACTTCATTTCGTTACTTGTTAATATTAAATATTCTTATGTTACTTGACCATATTAAATTGCTAATTTGACCACAATTATCATGAGATTAGATTCGTTTGTTTGGTTTATGTTCGGTTTGTTGATGTGCTGCAACAAAACCATAGTAGACGCTAAAACCTCTCTTTGTTTTCCGATGTCTCATTATGGAAGGTAACAAGTATTATTTTATTATTAGTCCGATTAATCGCTTTGGCTTACGAGTGATTTACATAGAGAGGCACTTTTTGTCTTTCCTTTCAATGAAAGGCACTTATTGTTTTTCCTTTCATTAAAAGGCACTTTTACAACTGTTCATTTTTTTTTAATCCTAAATTACCCTTACGTGTGAGTTACAAATGCTTATATATCCATATGGATATGATGTGTGGACATAATCAAATGGATATCGTCTCATGGAACTTTCTATTGATTGATGTTGAACTTGCAATAAACAAACTAACAAATGAGGCACTTATAGAATTATCTACATACAACAAAATCGCATATGATCCATCGAATAATTGTCTTGTATCCAAGTGGACAGTGCAAGATAAAAAATCGTGGTATGGATATAGCATATAGGTGTAGGTGTTATATTTCCATATGGATATAGGAGTATGGACACGCTCATATGGACACAGTCCCATGGAACATTCCTTTCCCAAAAATCGCAAAATCTTTGTTTCATTGTCGATGTTTGTCACTTTTGACTTATGATGCACTTTTTTACAAGACTCATTGTGCACCATATCATGTCCACGGCTTCAGGTGGCAAGCGTTCTCTCCTTTTTAGCTTGTACTTGAGTTCTGGAAAGACTGAAAAAATCAATTTCAATCAGTTGTTTTAAAAGAAAGAAGAAACTAGGATTTATACCATGAAGCGTCTTTCATGAAAACTAGAGTAGCATAGAAAGTGCAAGATCAAAACCGTGGGTATGGATATAGCATATAGGTGTAGGTGTTAGATATCCATATGGATATATGAGTATGGACACGCTCATATGGACACAATCCCATGGAACATTCCTGCGAGTAAATGTATATGGACATTTAAAAACTAGATGTTATGGAAATTTAAAAGCTAGATGGATTCTATATGGATACACAGTCTCGTGGACATAATGCAATATACAAGAAGTTGTTTTTTGTTTTTTTTTTCAGATTTATGCATTGACTTCTTGATTTGCAACTTGTGGAAAGAATTTGTGTATTTTCTTATCCATTCGCTATTGTCCATATGGAAACATGGCGTTTTAGGAATAGACTTTTGTAATATCAAATGTTTGTGGAAAGAGTTTGTATATTTTCTTATCCATTCGCTACTGTCCATATGGAGTGGATATCGATATCCATAGACTTGATGGTGTTACTTGAAACAACAAATCGTGAAAAGGATATGTTTTAGTGGATATAGAAAATGGATATGTTAATTGTAACTTGGATTGTGATAGTAGTATCCATGAGTTGGCGTCCATATGGAGTGGATATCGATAACCATAAGACTTGATGGTGTTACTTGGAAACCAACAAATCGTGAGAAGGATATGTTTTAGTGGATATAGAAAATGGATATGGTAATTGTTACTTGGATTGTGGTAGTAGTATCCATGTGTTGGCGTCCATTTGTGTTATATCCACAATTTAGTATCCATTCTAAACATTGTGCAAGTCCATATGCACAACATCCATATACACAAAATTCTTTTATTGGTCCCTGAAATCTAAAGACAAAAAAGCTGAGAGAACATATAACTTCGTATAAATGAAAACATTGGCAACAGACTAGTTTGACAACTGAAATTGAACTTGTGTCATAGTTGATATTGCCTAAACCGATATAGTGCACCATATCATGTCCACGGCTTCAGGTGGCAAGTGTTCTCTCCTCTTTAGCTTGTACTTGAGTTCTGGAAAGACTGAGAAAATTAATTTCAATGAGTTGCTTAAAAAGAAAGAAGAAACTTAAATTTATACCATGAAGCGTATTTAGAACACTACGCTGCTTTGTAATGACCTTGGTTACATGAAAACTAGAGTAGCATAGAAAGTGCAAGATCAAAACCGTGGGTATGGATATAGCATATAGGTGTAGGTGTTAGATATTCATATGGATATAGGAGTATGGACATGCTCATATGGACACAGTCCCATGGAACATTCTTACGAGATCACCAACAATTTCATATCCATATGGATATCGTAATATGGACACAATAATATGGATACGTATGTATTTGATAGCTCTCTATGGACAGATCCGGTTTTTGGTAGATTCAAAATGTATCAGTTGTTTCCGTGTAAATGGAATTATTCGGTGATTTCTATTTATCAGACGTGTCGGTGTAAGACATAGGATTCATCGAATAGTTGTCTTGTATCCAAGTGGACAGTATAATGTGGTTATAAATTGAAAATATCAAGCGCAACCATTACTTTGATTGAAGCTATCCATATAATTAGATGTCTATGGATCCAAATATGTAGTTATCTATGGACATGAGTATACAGAGTTAGCAGAGAGACAGGACAATGTAAATATCGGAGGTGATTTGCTTTTGTTGATCTGAAATATGTGAGGTTTGCAAGGACCTTGGTTACATGAAAACTAGATTAGCATAGAAAGTGTAAGATCAAAAATGTGGTATGGATATAGCATATAGGTGTAGGTATTAGATTTCCATATGGATATAGGAGTATGGACACGCTTATATGGACGTAGTCTCATGAAACATTCCTTTCCCAAAAATCTCAAAATCTTTGTTTTATTGTCAATGTTATCTAGATTCAATTTTAAGGGTTTTGTGATCGAAGAAGTATATTAATCAAATGTTCGAGATTCATGTGTGATTCAGGCGGAGACAACGAGTTTGGAGGAGAAGACAAAGGATTGAGATTTATTTGATTATTTGAAAATGATATTTGTATTTATGTGTAGATGGTCATTTGTGGATACACAATTATGGATGTTATTGTGTGTATGAGAGCATGGATTGTAATATGTGTATGTATCAATGCATGGATATATATGAGTGAGTGAATATTAGCAATGGATTTTACATGATTCTTTGCCTCAATTTCTACCTTTTCTGAATTTTCGGTATCTTAGTTTGGTTTCTCTAATTCTTAGAGTGATTGAATCTACATGGATATCTGTGTGTGGATGAGATAAAGCTATATATATATATATATATATTCACATGGATATATGTATATGGATATAGATATCTCTATCATGAATAAATGGGCACTAATAAGTTACAGTTAAACTCAGCTCACAAACGTAGCCTGTAACGTAGTTGACGGTTCCGAGCTTAGTGACAGAAGTAGCTAGATTCTTCTCGAGGAGGAAGCTAGAGTCAGGCTGCCAAGTTCTTGTTAGAGTGTCGTTGTTGGCTGTAACGAGAGGACCTCCCATGTTGACTCTGTAAACGGTTTCGAGAGCTTGCGATGACAAGCTCTGCTGAAACGTCCCTGAGCCACCTACAAATCTTGGCGTGGGAGAAGAAGTGATCAACGTCTCGGGACGGTGATAACTTCAATGGCGTCGACAAAGGCGAAGGAATCGCTCGAAGGAGTGAATGTGAGGACGAGATCATCGGTTGTCACATTCAAAGAGTACTCTTTTACAACTCTCGAGCTCTTCTTAACCGTGAAATCGCTCAAGAGGATGTGGGTTTGCGAGAAGATTGCGAATTTGGCGGAGCCCATTTGGTAAGTTTGGTAGTCGAATGGATCGAAATGGAGACGGACCCAATGACGGCCACGAGCGACAGAGAATTTGTAGGAGGAGACTCCGGTGAAGACTCTCGCCGTCTGGTAAATGTCGGAATCATTGCTTTGACTCGCGAGGATCCCTTTCGAAGATGTGAGTAAGTTCGAGGAGAGCTTATCAGAGATGAAGACGCGACCCATTACGGTGGAATTGGTTGGTGAGCCACAGTTGATTAAGTAATTGTCCTGAGGTTTGAATCCATGGCAGATGCAAATGAAGCACGAGATCGTTGAAATTAAGATGAAAGTCTCTAACTTTTCAACACCCATCTTGACCAACAGCAGAAAAAACCTGGATATTTGATAAGAAACAAAACAGATCTGGAAAAAAATAGTTCATTAGGGGTTCCTCACATGAACTATAAACCAGTAAAGATGGCAACTTTCCTAAGATCAAGCAAATAAACAATTAAAATTACCTTTTTAAAACATGAATTGATCCGTGAATAAATCATGGTTGAGGAAATATTGTGAGTAATAGAAGAGAAGTGAAAGAGAGAAAAAGGGCAATATGGTCTTTACAACTAAAGAAAGTGCACCATAATCCAAAAGTGTGTTTTATTGTAAAGTGAAAGTTATAAAGTGTGTCTAGGTGTAAATAACTCACTGTAGTGATTTACATAGAGAGGCACTTTTTGTCTTTCCTTTCAATGAAAGGCACTTATTGTTTTTCCTTTCATTAAAAGGCACTTTTACAACTGTTCATTTTTTTTTAATCCTAAATTACCCTTACGTGTGAGTTACAAATGCTTATATATCCATATGGATATGATGTGTGGACATAATCAAATGGATATCGTCTCATGGAACTTTCTATTGATTGATGTTGAACTTGCAATAAACAAACTAACAAATGAGGCACTTATAGAATTATCTACATACAACAAAATCGCATATGATCCATCGAATAATTGTCTTGTATCCAAGTGGACAGTGCAAGATAAAAAATCGTGGTATGGATATAGCATATAGGTGTAGGTGTTATATTTCCATATGGATATAGGAGTATGGACACGCTCATATGGACACAGTCCCATGGAACATTCCTTTCCCAAAAATCGCAAAATCTTTGTTTCATTGTCGATGTTTGTCACTTTTGACTTATGATGCACTTTTTTACAAGACTCATTGTGCACCATATCATGTCCACGGCTTCAGGTGGCAAGCGTTCTCTCCTTTTTAGCTTGTACTTGAGTTCTGGAAAGACTGAAAAAATCAATTTCAATCAGTTGTTTTAAAAGAAAGAAGAAACTAGGATTTATACCATGAAGCGTCTTTCATGAAAACTAGAGTAGCATAGAAAGTGCAAGATCAAAACCGTGGGTATGGATATAGCATATAGGTGTAGGTGTTAGATATCCATATGGATATATGAGTATGGACACGCTCATATGGACACAATCCCATGGAACATTCCTGCGAGTAAATGTATATGGACATTTAAAAACTAGATGTTATGGAAATTTAAAAGCTAGATGGATTCTATATGGATACACAGTCTCGTGGACATAATGCAATATACAAGAAGTTGTTTTTTGTTTTTTTTTTTCAGATTTATGCATTGACTTCTTGATTTGCAACTTGTGGAAAGAATTTGTGTATTTTCTTATCCATTCGCTACTGTCCATATGGAAACATGGCGTTTTAGGAATAGACTTTTGTAATATCAAATGTTTGTGGAAAGAGTTTGTATATTTTCTTATCCATTCGCTACTGTCCATATGGAGTGGATATCGATATCCATAAGACTTGATGGTGTTACTTGAAACAACAAATCGTGAAAAGGATATGTTTTAGTGGATATAGAAAATGGATATGTTAATTGTAACTTGGATTGTGATAGTAGTATCCATGAGTTGGCGTCCATATGGAGTGGATATCGATAACCATAAGACTTGATGGTGTTACTTGGAAACCAACAAATCGTGAGAAGGATATGTTTTAGTGGATATAGAAAATGGATATGGTAATTGTTACTTGGATTGTGGTAGTAGTATCCATGTGTTGGCGTCCATTTGTGTTATATCCACAATTTAGTATCCATTCTAAACATTGTGCAAGTCCATATGCACAACATCCATATACACAAAATTCTTTTATTGGTCCCTGAAATCTAAAGACAAAAAAGCTGAGAGAACATATAACTTCGTATAAATGAAAACATTGGCAACAGACTAGTTTGACAACTGAAATTGAACTTGTGTCATAGTTGATATTGCCTAAACCGATATAGTGCACCATATCATGTCCACGGCTTCAGGTGGCAAGTGTTCTCTCCTCTTTAGCTTGTACTTGAGTTCTGGAAAGACTGAGAAAATTAATTTCAATGAGTTGCTTAAAAAGAAAGAAGAAACTTAAATTTATACCATGAAGCGTATTTAGAACACTACGCTGCTTTGTAATGACCTTGGTTACATGAAAACTAGAGTAGCATAGAAAGTGCAAGATCAAAACCGTGGGTATGGATATAGCATATAGGTGTAGGTGTTAGATATTCATATGGATATAGGAGTATGGACATGCTCATATGGACACAGTCCCATGGAACATTCTTACGAGATCACCAACAATTTCATATCCATATGGATATCGTAATATGGACACAATAATATGGATACGTATGTATTTGATAGCTCTCTATGGACAGATCCGGTTTTTGGTAGATTCAAAATGTATCAGTTGTTTCCGTGTAAATGGAATTATTCGGTGATTTCTATTTATCAGACGTGTCGGTGTAAGACATAGGATTCATCGAATAGTTGTCTTGTATCCAAGTGGACAGTATAATGTGGTTATAAATTGAAAATATCAAGCGCAACCATTACTTTGATTGAAGCTATCCATATAATTAGATGTCTATGGATCCAAATATGTAGTTATCTATGGACATGAGTATACAGAGTTAGCAGAGAGACAGGACAATGTAAATATCGGAGGTGATTTGCTTTTGTTGATCTGAAATATGTGAGGTTTGCAAGGACCTTGGTTACATGAAAACTAGATTAGCATAGAAAGTGTAAGATCAAAAATGTGGTATGGATATAGCATATAGGTGTAGGTATTAGATTTCCATATGGATATAGGAGTATGGACACGCTTATATGGACGTAGTCTCATGAAACATTCCTTTCCCAAAAATCTCAAAATCTTTGTTTTATTGTCAATGTTATCTAGATTCAATTTTAAGGGTTTTGTGATCGAAGAAGTATATTAATCAAATGTTCGAGATTCATGTGTGATTCAGGCGGAGACAACGAGTTTGGAGGAGAAGACAAAGGATTGAGATTTATTTGATTATTTGAAAATGATATTTGTATTTATGTGTAGATGGTCATTTGTGGATACACAATTATGGATGTTATTGTGTGTATGAGAGCATGGATTGTAATATGTGTATGTATCAATGCATGGATATATATGAGTGAGTGAATATTAGCAATGGATTTTACATGATTCTTTGCCTCAATTTCTACCTTTTCTGAATTTTCGGTATCTTAGTTTGGTTTCTCTAATTCTTAGAGTGATTGAATCTACATGGATATCTGTGTGTGGATGAGATAAAGCTATATATATATATATATATTCACATGGATATATGTATATGGATATAGATATCTCTATCATGAATAAATGGGCACTAATAAGTTACAGTTAAACTCAGCTCACAAACGTAGCCTGTAACGTAGTTGACGGTTCCGAGCTTAGTGACAGAAGTAGCTAGATTCTTCTCGAGGAGGAAGCTAGAGTCAGGCTGCCAAGTTCTTGTTAGAGTGTCGTTGTTGGCTGTAACGAGAGGACCTCCCATGTTGACTCTGTAAACGGTTTCGAGAGCTTGCGATGACAAGCTCTGCTGAAACGTCCCTGAGCCACCTACAAATCTTGGCGTGGGAGAAGAAGTGATCAACGTCTCGGGACGGTGATAACTTCAATGGCGTCGACAAAGGCGAAGGAATCGCTCGAAGGAGTGAATGTGAGGACGAGATCATCGGTTGTCACATTCAAAGAGTACTCTTTTACAACTCTCGAGCTCTTCTTAACCGTGAAATCGCTCAAGAGGATGTGGGTTTGCGAGAAGATTGCGAATTTGGCGGAGCCCATTTGGTAAGTTTGGTAGTCGAATGGATCGAAATGGAGACGGACCCAATGACGGCCACGAGCGACAGAGAATTTGTAGGAGGAGACTCCGGTGAAGACTCTCGCCGTCTGGTAAATATCGGAATCATTGCTTTGACTCGCGAGGATCCCTTTCGAAGATGTGAGTAAGTTCGAGGAGAGCTTATCAGAGATGAAGACGCGACCCATTACGGTGGAATTGGTTGGTGAGCCACAGTTGATTAAGTAATTGTCCTGAGGTTTGAATCCATGGCAGATGCAAATGAAGCACGAGATCGTTGAAATTAAGATGAAAGTCTCTAACTTTTCAACACCCATCTTGACCAACAGCAGAAAAAACCTGGATATTTGATAAGAAACAAAACAGATCTGGAAAAAAATAGTTCATTAGGGGTTCCTCACATGAACTATAAACCAGTAAAGATGGCAACTTTCCTAAGATCAAGCAAATAAACAATTAAAATTACCTTTTTAAAACATGAATTGATCCGTGAATAAATCATGGTTGAGGAAATATTGTGAGTAATAGAAGAGAAGTGAAAGAGAGAAAAAGGGCAATATGGTCTTTACAACTAAAGAAAGTGCACCATAATCCAAAAGTGTGTTTTATTGTAAAGTGAAAGTTATAAAGTGTGTCTAGGTGTAAATAACTCCAATGAAAGGCACTTATTGTTTTTCCTTTCATTAAAAGGCACTTTTACAACTGTTCATTTTTTTTTAATCCTAAATTACCCTTACGTGTGAGTTACAAATGCTTATATATCCATATGGATATGATGTGTGGACATAATCAAATGGATATCGTCTCATGGAACTTTCTATTGATTGATGTTGAACTTGCAATAAACAAACTAACAAATGAGGCACTTATAGAATTATCTACATACAACAAAATCGCATATGATCCATCGAATAATTGTCTTGTATCCAAGTGGACAGTGCAAGATAAAAAATCGTGGTATGGATATAGCATATAGGTGTAGGTGTTATATTTCCATATGGATATAGGAGTATGGACACGCTCATATGGACACAGTCCCATGGAACATTCCTTTCCCAAAAATCGCAAAATCTTTGTTTCATTGTCGATGTTTGTCACTTTTGACTTATGATGCACTTTTTTACAAGACTCATTGTGCACCATATCATGTCCACGGCTTCAGGTGGCAAGCGTTCTCTCCTTTTTAGCTTGTACTTGAGTTCTGGAAAGACTGAAAAAATCAATTTCAATCAGTTGTTTTAAAAGAAAGAAGAAACTAGGATTTATACCATGAAGCGTCTTTCATGAAAACTAGAGTAGCATAGAAAGTGCAAGATCAAAACCGTGGGTATGGATATAGCATATAGGTGTAGGTGTTAGATATCCATATGGATATATGAGTATGGACACGCTCATATGGACACAATCCCATGGAACATTCCTGCGAGTAAATGTATATGGACATTTAAAAACTAGATGTTATGGAAATTTAAAAGCTAGATGGATTCTATATGGATACACAGTCTCGTGGACATAATGCAATATACAAGAAGTTGTTTTTTGTTTTTTTTTTCAGATTTATGCATTGACTTCTTGATTTGCAACTTGTGGAAAGAATTTGTGTATTTTCTTATCCATTCGCTACTGTCCATATGGAAACATGGCGTTTTAGGAATAGACTTTTGTAATATCAAATGTTTGTGGAAAGAGTTTGTATATTTTCTTATCCATTCGCTACTGTCCATATGGAGTGGATATCGATATCCATAAGACTTGATGGTGTTACTTGAAACAACAAATCGTGAAAAGGATATGTTTTAGTGGATATAGAAAATGGATATGTTAATTGTAACTTGGATTGTGATAGTAGTATCCATGAGTTGGCGTCCATATGGAGTGGATATCGATAACCATAAGACTTGATGGTGTTACTTGGAAACCAACAAATCGTGAGAAGGATATGTTTTAGTGGATATAGAAAATGGATATGGTAATTGTTACTTGGATTGTGGTAGTAGTATCCATGTGTTGGCGTCCATTTGTGTTATATCCACAATTTAGTATCCATTCTAAACATTGTGCAAGTCCATATGCACAACATCCATATACACAAAATTCTTTTATTGGTCCCTGAAATCTAAAGACAAAAAAGCTGAGAGAACATATAACTTCGTATAAATGAAAACATTGGCAACAGACTAGTTTGACAACTGAAATTGAACTTGTGTCATAGTTGATATTGCCTAAACCGATATAGTGCACCATATCATGTCCACGGCTTCAGGTGGCAAGTGTTCTCTCCTCTTTAGCTTGTACTTGAGTTCTGGAAAGACTGAGAAAATTAATTTCAATGAGTTGCTTAAAAAGAAAGAAGAAACTTAAATTTATACCATGAAGCGTATTTAGAACACTACGCTGCTTTGTAATGACCTTGGTTACATGAAAACTAGAGTAGCATAGAAAGTGCAAGATCAAAACCGTGGGTATGGATATAGCATATAGGTGTAGGTGTTAGATATTCATATGGATATAGGAGTATGGACATGCTCATATGGACACAGTCCCATGGAACATTCTTACGAGATCACCAACAATTTCATATCCATATGGATATCGTAATATGGACACAATAATATGGATACGTATGTATTTGATAGCTCTCTATGGACAGATCCGGTTTTTGGTAGATTCAAAATGTATCAGTTGTTTCCGTGTAAATGGAATTATTCGGTGATTTCTATTTATCAGACGTGTCGGTGTAAGACATAGGATTCATCGAATAGTTGTCTTGTATCCAAGTGGACAGTATAATGTGGTTATAAATTGAAAATATCAAGCGCAACCATTACTTTGATTGAAGCTATCCATATAATTAGATGTCTATGGATCCAAATATGTAGTTATCTATGGACATGAGTATACAGAGTTAGCAGAGAGACAGGACAATGTAAATATCGGAGGTGATTTGCTTTTGTTGATCTGAAATATGTGAGGTTTGCAAGGACCTTGGTTACATGAAAACTAGATTAGCATAGAAAGTGTAAGATCAAAAATGTGGTATGGATATAGCATATAGGTGTAGGTATTAGATTTCCATATGGATATAGGAGTATGGACACGCTTATATGGACGTAGTCTCATGAAACATTCCTTTCCCAAAAATCTCAAAATCTTTGTTTTATTGTCAATGTTATCTAGATTCAATTTTAAGGGTTTTGTGATCGAAGAAGTATATTAATCAAATGTTCGAGATTCATGTGTGATTCAGGCGGAGACAACGAGTTTGGAGGAGAAGACAAAGGATTGAGATTTATTTGATTATTTGAAAATGATATTTGTATTTATGTGTAGATGGTCATTTGTGGATACACAATTATGGATGTTATTGTGTGTATGAGAGCATGGATTGTAATATGTGTATGTATCAATGCATGGATATATATGAGTGAGTGAATATTAGCAATGGATTTTACATGATTCTTTGCCTCAATTTCTACCTTTTCTGAATTTTCGGTATCTTAGTTTGGTTTCTCTAATTCTTAGAGTGATTGAATCTACATGGATATCTGTGTGTGGATGAGATAAAGCTATATATATATATATATTCACATGGATATATGTATATGGATATAGATATCTCTATCATGAATAAATGGGCACTAATAAGTTACAGTTAAACTCAGCTCACAAACGTAGCCTGTAACGTAGTTGACGGTTCCGAGCTTAGTGACAGAAGTAGCTAGATTCTTCTCGAGGAGGAAGCTAGAGTCAGGCTGCCAAGTTCTTGTTAGAGTGTCGTTGTTGGCTGTAACGAGAGGACCTCCCATGTTGACTCTGTAAACGGTTTCGAGAGCTTGCGATGACAAGCTCTGCTGAAACGTCCCTGAGCCACCTACAAATCTTGGCGTGGGAGAAGAAGTGATCAACGTCTCGGGACGGTGATAACTTCAATGGCGTCGACAAAGGCGAAGGAATCGCTCGAAGGAGTGAATGTGAGGACGAGATCATCGGTTGTCACATTCAAAGAGTACTCTTTTACAACTCTCGAGCTCTTCTTAACCGTGAAATCGCTCAAGAGGATGTGGGTTTGCGAGAAGATTGCGAATTTGGCGGAGCCCATTTGGTAAGTTTGGTAGTCGAATGGATCGAAATGGAGACGGACCCAATGACGGCCACGAGCGACAGAGAATTTGTAGGAGGAGACTCCGGTGAAGACTCTCGCCGTCTGGTAAATGTCGGAATCATTGCTTTGACTCGCGAGGATCCCTTTCGAAGATGTGAGTAAGTTCGAGGAGAGCTTATCAGAGATGAAGACGCGACCCATTACGGTGGAATTGGTTGGTGAGCCACAGTTGATTAAGTAATTGTCCTGAGGTTTGAATCCATGGCAGATGCAAATGAAGCACGAGATCGTTGAAATTAAGATGAAAGTCTCTAACTTTTCAACACCCATCTTGACCAACAGCAGAAAAAACCTGGATATTTGATAAGAAACAAAACAGATCTGGAAAAAAATAGTTCATTAGGGGTTCCTCACATGAACTATAAACCAGTAAAGATGGCAACTTTCCTAAGATCAAGCAAATAAACAATTAAAATTACCTTTTTAAAACATGAATTGATCCGTGAATAAATCATGGTTGAGGAAATATTGTGAGTAATAGAAGAGAAGTGAAAGAGAGAAAAAGGGCAATATGGTCTTTACAACTAAAGAAAGTGCACCATAATCCAAAAGTGTGTTTTATTGTAAAGTGAAAGTTATAAAGTGTGTCTAGGTGTAAATAACTCTTGGCTTACCAAGTTAAATTTGCTATTACGCTTTATGGTTTCGTTTGTTTAATTCTCTAAAACGAAAAACATTGTTTATTGCTTTATTGTATCGATTGGTGCGTATTTTCATAATTGAATCGTGCTGATAACGTGTTATAGAAAAGAGAGAATAAGAGATGAGAGGAATTGGTTGTTCTTATTCATGAATGATAGATCATATATATAGGAGTACAACATAGGGTTTCAAGATAGAAAACACAAATAGAGGAGTGGATCTAATGGGCTAATGGGCATCCACATATTTACCCATAACACATTTATATTTATGATGCTATTTAAGTGATGTAATACACTATTTTCCTTGTAGTGATTGTATGGTTGTGTAGTTGGCCACATAACCACATATACAAGTTCTAAGTGGTCATGCAAAACATATACTTCGTGTAACTAGACATACATTAAATTTGTCGAGATGTTTGAACATGCGGTGGTGTATCTTTCTGTAACTTGACAAACTTTTTTCCTATAACTTAAAAATATATTTTGGGATTTATAATCCAACAAGAACAATAATCATCATACATATATTCCATAGCATTTCGAGATATAAAAACTTATTGAAGAAACCAGTAATGTTGAAAACAAAATTTTATGTCTATAAACTTATTTATGACAGATTTCCTCTGAAATGTGAATTTTCTTCCTTTTTCTTTTTCTTGTAAACAGAAATATGAATCATAAAAAATAAAATAAAAACACAATCTCAAGACTTGGTTGGCTCATTAACCTCATCAGCTTCAGCATCTTCAATCTCACTCGCTAACTTCACCAAATCTTCAACCAGAATTTTCCCATCTAAAAAAAAAAAAAAAATCTTCCATTAGTCAAATCGCAGTACCGATAATATAAAAAATCCGAAATAAATCAAGTTAAAGAAGTTAAGGCAATGTAAGAAGAAGAAGAATATAGAGTTGTGTGTGACCTTTATCTTTAGAAAGATTCTGAATAAGCTCTTGAATACCCTCTTTGCCTAATGTATCCTTAAGGTACATCGCAGCCGATGCAACTTCATCTGGACTCACCTTCCCATCATAATCTCTGCACAACAAACAAAACTCCGATTAAATTATCGACATTGATTGATTTCGAATGACCAAAAGGATTGATATCATTACAGACCTATCAAGAAGACGCCAACGGTTACCAATCTTGTTATCGACATCATCAATTTCCTTCTCGAGTTTCTGGAGCATTGTCTCAACCTAAAAAGCAGAAAGATTAAGAGAGATTAAGAGAAAAACTCTCCATAGTTCCAAGAAATGAATTTCGTTGTTTTATTTACCCTATCTAATAGTGCAGAGGAAGTTTTATCAGCGATTGCTTTCTGAGCACTTCGGTCACTATCTTCTCGAGCTGCTAAATAAGCTTTCCTAGCTTCTTCTTCATCGTCTGTACCACCTTTCTCTACCATGCTGTTGTATAAATCAACCTATAGATACAATTTACTCAGAACAAATCCAAAAAAGCAAAGATAGAATCTCAAAGGCGACGTTTAAACGGGTTTTTACCTCCTTTTTGACTAGTTTCAGGAACTCTTCACGCTCCATGCTCACAGACTAGAATCCAAGTCAAAAGAAACGATAAGCTAATTCTGAAAACCATGATGGTAAGATAAGTGAGAGGGTCGTTTAAGTCTGCATACAGATGCGGAAGCTAAAACTGCCAATGCACGGCTGAGCTCACAGAGCTGCTCATGTTTCTCGAGAGTTTTCGCATTCGCTTGCTCGTTTGCATCTTTAGCTGTAGAAGCTAGCATCTCATCCAAAGCAACATCTTTTGCGGACTCTTTCATCTTTGCCATTTCCTCCTCCTCTTCTTCTTCCTCCTCCTAAATCCAATCAAATCAGAAGTAAGAAAACAGATTTTCCTGAAATTATCTCTGCATGAAAGGGGAAATATTTGCAGAACCTTGATTAATTCTTCTTGCATTTCTAGGTATTCCAGCTTCCTCTTCCTTTCCGATACAGAATCTTCCGATGACAGAGCTGTGACCCCGACTGTGTCAACAACCTCATCAGGAAGAGAGGAGAGTGTAGCTTGAACAGCCTCCTCTGGCTTGAGTTTCCCAGCCATCGAGAAAGATCTGTCAATACGCACAAGAAGACAAATGGGGCAATGTCATTTTTATTTTTTTGTCTGTATATTTGTACATATGTCTACTGAGTTGCAGGACAAGCTTACCTAGAGAGAATTAAGAGTGATGATGGCACTGAGTGGTTGAGGGATAGATCAAGCCAGTCAACTAACTGCAACGAGTAATTTTTTTTCAGATCAGCAATCAATTTACACCACATAAAACTTATACAAGATCACTCTTCTTGTTCGCGAAGAGTATACTATGTTTACTACCAACTCCAGCGAAGACTGAATGATACATTATAAACGAGCAATAACCTGCTGTCTCATTTCTTCAACCGAACCTAATTGAAGCATTCCTCTGTATCTGCAAGCTTGGCGAAGTTCAGCTTCTGAGAGAGACTCCACACCTTCGGCCTTGATCAACTTATCATCTTTTTTAATCCTAGGAAGCCCAAGAAATGGCAGTGCCCAATGATTATGTGAGAAAGTAGATGAATTAATGGATATTATTGAAATGTGAGTCTTGTAGAGTATATTAATGCCCACGCAACTCTTGCGATGCCACCGAAAACAGAGAAAATATTGTGGGGCTTATTGGCAGAGACATTTGAGACAAGAAAAAAATGGCAGTATGAGCAGTGTTAAAACTTACTCCTGTAATCTTTTCCGTAGCATATAACGTAAGTATGCATCAGTTCCGAATGGGCTAATACCCATGTATTTGCACATATTTACCAATCGAGACCTGCATTTAGGAAGATAATGTATAAACAAAACAAGCCAAGACAGAAGCAGTATTAGTATCGTAATATATACAGATTTGACTAATGTGTAACCTGTTAATGTTATCCAATGTAAGCTCATCATTGAATAGTTTTGCAAAGCCCAAAATTTCGTCATTTGAAACACCGACTCCTCTTCTTACCTGTACAATTTGATAACAAAGCTATCAATCCATCTTGCAGAAGAAAAAGAGGGAAGTCAATTGAGAAAAAATAACAAGAAAACCGAACCTTGTTCATAAATCCGTCTAGATCTTCTGCCGTCTTTTTTATCTCTCCACTGCGTGAGGTCTGGACTTCCTTTGCCATTTCTTTAACAGTGTCTTGGAGAAACTTTGCATACTCCATTCTTGCGTTCAGCCTTCTTTTTAGTGCCTCCTGCAAAAGAAACGTTCCAAGAATTTCAGGTTCATACTTGAGAAACAGGCAAGCGTGACAGTGAGAGGAAAAAATATCAAACCAGTTCATACTTCCCAGATCAGTGTAACTTAATTAATGATTTGTGTTTATTTTAGCATTAAGAGTATCATGTGGGTTGACAAAACAAATGTATCACTTGGAAGACTAAGAATCTGAGACTTATTTGCTCTGCTCTTCCCAAATTTGTACACTAGTAAGCAATTAAGATTGAGTAGCCTAAAGAAAGATTCAACAGCCTAAATAAAGATTCACTGTCTAAATCAGTGCCAAAGAAAACAAATCCCAGCATCCAAATGTAAGACCTTGTATAAACAATTCTATTTCTTCAAGGGAAAAATAGATCTACATCAAACATGGGCTATGTTCAAGATAATTTCAGACACTAATTGTTAAACAGTGAGATCAGTCCTAAATTAAAGTTTATACACAATCTTTTACTACCACACAAACGGGGAAACGAAAACGAAGCAATTGAATATTCTCAGCACTACTTTGCTAAAAGCTGAGAACAATGGTAAAATCAATGCATGGGAAGAAATTTCTCATGGCAGTCCTAGGCCAGTCTGAATAGAAGTAACTGACAAAACTATATCGTTGTAATATTTGGTCTTTGCAAATATTACATAGAAGAAGTGAATATCAATAGTAGATCTCTTTTCACCAAAATCGAAAAAGGCATTATATCACTGGACACTACCTACAGCATGGAAGAGGCAAAAAATAGATGAAAATGTGAAAATCTGGTTAATAAATTCTCTCCTGCCTTGGTGTCAAACAGTCATGCAAAATGTACTCCAGTCGGTTAATAAAGGATAACTAGAAACATCTCAAGACTACATGTTTCGACAACTGAAATCTCCAAGACTAGTAAACAAAAGCAATCAAATAGGTTTTTTAAATAATACCTCTTCTTTCATCTTATCCTGGAAAGTTGACGGTAGCATGTTTGGAAACAGCTTAAGAAACACCGGTAGCAAAAACTCCATGAATGGGACAATGATGAAAACCGCGACCGGGACTAATCTAAAAATGTCGGCAGTTGTTCGAGTGAGTTGCTGTCGTTCCCTCCTTGATAGACCCTTTCCATTAGCAAGTTTCACAAGCAGCCTCACACTGATCCTTACATCAGCCCAAAGCAACTTTGTCCCCAGCCAATAGTGTTGCAGGGTAGATTTAAATTCATCTTTCCAGTGGCGAAGCTTCTTAGCCCAATCTTCCCTGCAGCATAGAGATCATATGTCAAACTAACAACAAACCGCATCAAATCTCTCAAAAAGCTATAACAAGAAACAAGTTTCCTGACCTGCTCATCGATGCAATAGCTCTCAAAGCAGGACCTATTCCCAGAAGAAACGACCGCACACGTTGCATAACTGATATATCAGATTTTTGTGACTCTTCCAGTTTCATCGCTTTAGCTTTGGCTTTAGCTAAACTTAACCCCTCAACTGCTTCATCACACTCCTCAGGAGAAGCTTCTTTGGTTAGTGAAGTAACCTTTTTATCATCGTCGTCTCCTTTATCAGGCTTGCTAGCCGTTGCCAAAGTAGAGCACATAGATTGTCGAACCACTCTATACCCCAAGGGATAAGCGAACTCTAACCTTCCAACTCCATTTCTAAAATTTGGAGACTGAAGTAATCTACTCGAGGCGGCGGTGGATTCTTTATTCTTGAGAAAAGAAAGCAAATTCGCATCTTTGAAATCAGATTTCCCAGAAGAATTTGTCCCCCTGTTCTCATATCCAAACTTCCCTTGCCGCTCAAAGCTTGAAAGACATTGTATTGTATGAACATGTTCACTTAGAGACTGGACGAGGTCCTTCCTCCTTCGCAGAAGCGCTCTTGAAGCCATTTGCAGTAATGTTTAAGCTCTATACAGTATCAAAAAAACCAGCTACATATTAACAAAGCCGAATCCTATACCGGTATCTGCAAATTGATTGTACACAAGATTATCAAAATTATTACTGCCTAAACCGAAATAAAACCGCAAGAAACAACGATTGTGAGACTTATAGATCATTCACAGAAGCCACGAAAATGAATTCCATCACAAAGAGAGATAAACATCAAAATTCATAAGCATATGTGGAGAGATCCTCTTCGCATTTCATGAATACTACTAAGAATCTGAAACAATAATCCTTTAAAACGAAAATTCAGCATGAAATTTGATAGCGATGGAACTAAGATGACAGCGAAATCCAGAAACTCATGTACAATCACAAAGCTGAATCCAAAAAAAAAAACAAAATGGAGAAACATCTCTAAATGTGGAGATATTTTCTTCGCACTCGATTTCACTGGTTAAAGCATTTCGTAAAACACAAGTAGAATCTGAGATATAATCCTTAAGAAACAAAAATTTTAGCATGAAATTGATCGCGACGAAAGATGATACCGAAAAGACCAGAAACTCATCGGGATGATGAAATGGAGACGATTACTTGCGACTTACATCTACAGAGAGGAAGGAGGAGAAAGGATCGATCAAGCGTGAAAGACGAAATCGGAAAAAAGTTGGAGAAAAGAGCGTCAAACTAATCGTCGTCACTGCGCTCGAGAAGAAGGACTCAACGTGTCTCTGCTGATTTTGACCGTTTTGTTTTGGTTCGGGTCGGGTCGGGTCCGAGAATCCATAGACAAGTCCCTCCGCCGGGTACGGATCTCTTCCGGAATGTTTTGTGAATATGCATGCTATTAAGCCGTAGAACTTACATATAAGTTGGGTTTTTATTTTTGTTGTCAACAAAGAATATTAGATATGGTTTTACAATTAGTAATTTTTTGGTCATATAAATACTGGTTCAAAATCAAAAACCTATTAAGGAGCAAATCAAGACTTAGAAAGAAAATTAAAAATGCATACAAAGTGGAAGGTACAATTCAATGTCTAACAACAAATTTGGACTAGCCAGGAGTGAACCATTCAAATGAAACCTTTTACCATTCCAATGAAATGTCTTTACATTCTGAAAATATATAAGAAGAGAGTGATGAAAATTACGTACAACTCACGAAAGGAGCTGTCATGACACCAGAAATTGCTGGAAACTTAGAAGCATTCTCCTTCAGATGTATCTCGCCGGCGAGTTCAAGGATTTGAATCCCCCATTCACATGAGATCATACTTCGGAAACCTCAAGGTCATGCTACATGGATTGTCATGAGCTTCAGGCTATGATGAATTAGTGAGCGTTATAATTTGGGAAATCAGAAATTCATCATAAAAGATTCATCATGAAGTAGATCCCGGCCCATAGCAATAAACGAGTTCGAGCCCAAATCTTTTGTTAAAAGTGGGGGCAATGTTAGCAGAAACCGTAAAAAAGGGATTTGGAACAAAATTTGTTAGTTTATTTACATTGGAAAAAAAAATGTGTCATTTGAATGTGCTATATTATTCGTGTTACTTACATAAAGTTTTGAATTTGTGACATCAATTTAAGTTCTGTAATGCAAGGTAACATTTTGACTCAAGGAATGAAACGCATCAGAGTTTGGTCTCCCAACTTGAGTTAATTATATAATATTTCAGAGCTGAAAGCGGCCAATTAGTACCCCAACTTAATCCAAAGATCCCGATTAATACCTCAACTCTTGACGTGTGCCATTTCATACCCCAACTATAAAAAATCATTAATACCTCAACTCTTGACGTGTGCCATTTCATACCCCAACTATAAAAAATCATCCATTTCATACCCCAACTCTTCATCGCTTAGCCAAAACGAGCCTTCATTAACGCCCCGTTAGTCAGCTCCGATTTTCTTTTAACGGAGATGACAGGTCACTTGCCATGTGGTACATCGTTTACACGTCACTCAAAACGACGCCGTTTTATAAATTTCAAAAAATTAAGAAATCTGTTGGTTGGGGGATTCGAACCACTGCACTCAACGCAAGAAGGAAAGGAAGCTTACCACTAGTCTACGTATACGATGATGTTAATATCTACATCTCATACATATATAAGGAAAATAAGCATACATCATTTTAATGATTTTGTTTAAATGTTATAGATTATTAGCTCTCTATTTTAACAAACATAACTCAAATATATATTTAAACGTTAATTCGAATTAATTTATTTTTTGAATTAAAAAAAATTCAATTTTCGGGAGACAAGCATCATAACTAGCTGACTTATGACATAATTTTGGTTGTTACCAAGAAAATAATTATTTATTATAAATGTATAATTTTGTATATAATTTATATTAAACTGTTAACTAATATTTCAATAATAACCAGAATTATACATTCAAACTGATAAATAATATACTAATTTTAATATAAAATATAATCAAAATTGAATTGAATTTTTTTTAATTCAAAAAATAAATTAATTCGGATTAACGTTTAAATATATATTTGAGTATGTTTGTTAAAATAGAGAGCCAATAATCTATACATTAAACACAATCATTAAATGATGTATGCTTATTTTCCTTATATAAGTTATGAGATGTATATATTAACAACAATGTATACGTAGGCTAGTGGTAAGCTTCATTTCCTTCTTGCGTTGAGGGTAGTGGTTCGAGTCCCCCAACCAACAGATTTCTTATTTCTGAAATTTATAAAACGACGTCGTTTTTGAGTGACGTGTAAACGATGTCCCACATGGCAAGTGACCTGTCATCTCCGTTAACAGAAAATCGGAGTTGACTAACGAAGCGTTAGTCAAGGCTCGTTTTGGCTAAGCGATGAAGAGTTGGTGTATGAAATGGATGATTTTTTTGTAGTATGGGTATGAAATGGCACACGTCAAGAGTTGAGATATTAATCGGGACATTTGGATAGAGTTGGGGTACTAGTTGGCCGCTTTCCCGAGCTTTGTACCGAAGCTTTTGAGTCGTTATTGAAACAACCATTTTTTTTTAATTAAATCAATACTCAGCGGAAGTCTTTAGGTAATAAATCAATAATCAATAAATCAAATCAATTCAACAAATAATAACCAATTAATTCCAATAAACAATTCCAGAATAATAAATCGAACTAGCAACCTAAACACCAGGTTTGCTACCAACTTAAACAATAAAACAATAACCAATAATCATATCATCCCCCCTCTCCAGCTTCGATCCTGCGGTCACACACTCCTGTTACCTGCATCACATTACGAAAGAGATGCGTGAGTACTATAATAAATACTCAGTGAGACGGTCATCCCGTCTACAGGTCAATTACGTCAACCACTATACAATACAGCAATCCATAGCAACAATAAACAACAATATCAACAATAACCATTAACAATAACCACAACAACAACAATTCGGCAACAGTACTCGTGTCGATCGGACACACCCACTGTGTCGCTCGACACTCCCAGCTAGGTGTCGATCGACACACCCAGAGGGTGTCGCTTGACACTAGAGAAATCGGTGTCGACCGACACCTAAAAGGTGTCGCTCGACACACGGCCCGACAACTCGAAACCCAGAACGATAACAGTGTGACACAAACATATAAACACCATATTAATGGGATTCAACCCCCATAATCGATCAATCACTCAAATACTCAGAACAACTCAAAATATCAACAACACAACAAATCTCCAGTGATTCACGGACCTAACGGTCACGCACTCACCATGAAACGGATTAGAAACAAAGGGGAAAGATGAACAGCAACCACCAAGCCTCAGATCGATCCTCAAACTCCAAAAACTCCTCAAAATCGCCTCCCAACTCTCTGGAAAAGGTATATGTCTCGAAAAGTGTGCCAAAAAGCGACTTCTTTCACTTAAAAATGCGACCTAGGGCTTGCTTGCCCAAACCAGCCCAAACCGAAATCAACTCAAATCAAACCGGTCGATTTTCCAATAGCCGGTGTCGAGCGACACCCTCCCTGGTGTCGGTCGACACCACTCGACCAAACAACAATCCGAACAACAAATCGACTTAAACCGAAAAAATCGATTCCCAAACCGGTGTCGATCGACACCCTTCTGGTGTCGCTCGACACCAACTAACCAGATGTCGATTTACACATTTTTCTACACAATGCTTGAACCTTTAGACCGAGTGCACAACAATCAAACAAGAACATGCACAGCCAACCCGAGATTTACACCGTATAGAGCAATATGCAACTACTCCCGATCACTTGGTGTCGTCCGACACCACTTCCAAAACAGCACTTCACGTTCACAGATGTTACAGTTATAGATTAAATCTATTAGTTTTCTTGTTGGTTCCGAAAATTCATCTATTCTTTTGCAGATTTCTCTATATTTCCCTCGGACTTCAAACACAAAATTTTATTTTGATAGCGCATTATGAAGCTTGCATGACTTATGATAAGTGTTTGTTTTCGCCAAAGGCATCTTCAACCATAGAATCGGCTCTCCTATTGCTCGATGTTGTCACTTAGAATTGTAAACAACCGAGTCTTTTACCTTCTACAATTTGTTCGGTAGTGCACATCATCACTGTTAGCCGCACAACCGACCCTTTTCATCCTTAACATTGCGTTTTTCTAAACTATTTTACGTTTGCTTGATTCATACGATTGTGGATGTTGCATTTGCTTTGATTTATGATTTGAGGTGGTAGAATTGTAACAAATGCACATGTGCTTACTAGTGCCGCATTTGTTGAAGTCAAAAGTTTATATCGGAAATTAAGTATCAGAATAAAGTTCGAGCTTTCGACAAGCCTTAACGATTTCATTTATCGAAATTGATTTTTTCTGAAAGAGGTGGAACCCTTGAGGCTCATTGGAAACATGTCTAATATTTCTTTAAGTGGTGTGCATAGTTGGGATATCTCGAAGGTATTTGGATTCTCATAATTTATTTTGTTCTTTTCATTTTGGATCGATTATGATAATTTGTATTGTTTATCCTTTAAACCAAACTTTTTGATTAGGCTTGTTCATTTATGGATGGATTTTCTGTTTTATTCATATCCGTTATGAATTTTCAATTCCTTAGAGCTTTGGAGTTGATGTACATCTACTAAATATATTGTGTAAATTTAGTGCAAATCTACTAAAATATTTGTGTGTTATCTTATTGGATTTCAAATTCTTGTCATTCTACAATTATATATACAAAATATTTCATAGATCTCAAATGAACTAAGGAGCGTCATTATTTATTAGTTTATTTGAAATCTACTATATATCACATGTGTTGTCTTATAAAATTTCAAATTTATAGCAATTTCAATAATATATCCAAAATAATTGAGTAGTTTAATGGAAGAAAATGTCAAGAAATTGTTGAACGCTCACCAGAATAAATTATCCGTTATTTAGAGGTTTCGAGCTTTGTTAGTGGAAGTTTGCAGTATTACATCACAACTAGGCGAAATTGTCTTTACAAGTTACCCTCGCAAACTAATTTTAGATCATTTTTCCAATGTTGCAAGGTAAAGACGATTTTGATTTTATTACTTTGTTGGACAAAACCTTTTGGGCTGGAACAACTTTTTGAAGAGAGAATATTGAGAAAATTTTGAAGATATTTTGGATAATGGTTGTAACTAAGGCTATAAGCCAAAATCTGTCTTTTCGCACTTTTAGATTTACTTCTTCTTTAATGAAATGAATTTACAAGTGAGAAAATAATAAATAAATAATAGAGTAATTCTTATCCAAATTAACAAAAAAAATCATCTCATAATTATTGTTACACTGTCTCTTGTGCATAAACGTCTTCTCTACCATAAAAAAATAGTCAAAAGAAGTTGATGAGATAAAATAAAAATGATTGAACTCTTTAAACAATCAACTACATTTAAAAGAGAAACATTACCTTTAATAACATCAATAGATCATCATGCTTCATTATGAAATGAAGCATATACCTTTATTAACATCAACCAAAATTTCATAGTAACGTTTAATAACTTATAAAACCCAAATATTAAAAACAAAAAAAACAGAAAATCAATCCAAGGAAAAAAAAAAACCGAAAAGCAATAAAATGATAATCGCAAGTGTAAAAGGATATTTCAGTAAAAGTTTTTCGATTTCCATGTACACAAGTATACTACTTCCACAAGTTAGAAAAGCTTGTAAACACAACAAACCCCAATGAAAATATTCTTTTTTTCTAATAACTAGATGTATATAATCGCATTAGCTATTTTTCTTTGGAGAACAATGTCACTGATAGTGGTCAAAAGCATAGTTATTTGAAACATAATATGTCTTGCACTAAGACATTTTGTGTTGAGTGTAGATAATCAACCACTAAATTATATGATTGGTACCTTATGAAGACGAAAAATTTGTTATTTGAATATTTCTAATCAAAATTAACAAAAATCATCACATAAATTGCTGCTAGACTGTCTCATGTGACAAACACGTCTTTCATACCATATAGTTTAGCCAAATTATTCAAAATTAGTTGATAAGGTAAAAAAGCTTTTGCACACCGTTTAAACAACGATTGTGTATTCTTCA